>CM055125.1:110132367-111554721 GCA_029206835.1 Rana muscosa
AGATGGTTTTTATTACAAATTATGTGAGCAGACTGCAGTTCCTCTTTAAAGTCTTCTAAAAATTATTTTCAATGGCACCTGAAACGGTGCCTGCACTACTTTGATGCAACGTTGGTCCATAGAATGTAAAGTCATGTGAATGGAGCCTTAGTCGGATTTACATCTACTTCAAGAGAGAATATTGTGATTATTACAATTGCTGAGTGGTGACTCGTTTCTATTTAGGTTGATGCCTAATAAGCCGCCAGACGCTTCTATTTTTGCACATTATCTTGAGCTTTTTCTCATTTTTTTCTACAATAAATGATTTTGAAGCATTATTTGTAAATCATGCTTTTTTGTTAAGCACATCTTATGCCTGCAACATGATAAACAGCACTGATGGGAATATAAAAAGGAGTATAAAGAATAAATTCACCACTTCGTCGCAAGGTTGCACCTACTGAAGTGACGAAATTTAAAAACACACTTTTTTACCTTACAGCAACTAAGTTGTATACTTGGATAAAAAAAAAATTAATTGGAGGCTGATTTTTTTTAATTTATTTTTTTAAACAGTTTAATAATATAAGATCGATATGCCAAGGATATTTTTTACACAATCCTAGTGCCCCACATGTGCCTGCTGCCTGGAGTGCTGGCACAACCAGACTTGGCCACCAGGGAGACCAATATAAATGTCAGAGATCATTTGTACAGGGCTTGCCTTGCAGAAGCAGCAACTGTTTGTTTTCCTTTCTTCATGGGGCTAGTTGAGTCCACTTGCTGTACACTCCATGTGGCAAGGTCTTGTGACTGTGTCAGTCTGGGATTTACAACTAATATAGGAAGCACTGCAAAGGCTGCCAGTTCTGCCCAGTCAATGGACAGGAAGTGCTACAGGGCAGTAGGAGAATGAAAATAAAATAAGTTAATGTAAGTTTATTTGATTACTTATAAAGCCACACAAACACTTCTGTGGTACACACATTACTGTTCAGTATTTGGTGCATTAATTCTTGTTGCCTTTTAAAGGCAACCTGTTCATTTTGAATAGACTGCCTTGGCACCACAGTGCACAAAAAAAGCATCGGGCTGCAATTCAAAATGAATGACGCCTACCACATCCAGTTGTTTTGTTTGTTTTCATTGCAGTAATATGTGTTGCCACAACACAGTTATGAAATTATCCTTAAATTACTCTCTATATTGGAAACTAGTGAGGCCGCAGTAAAGTGGTAAAATGCATGTTATTTGCACAGTACTGTTACAATGTGTGGTACGTAATCATTAATTTTGAGTGTGACATTTGTTCTCTGGTGGGTTTTTGCAGTGATTCTCTTACATTTTCTTGGTGCATCTTCCAGATTTTTGTATAGTACATAACTCTTTTCACACCTCTAAAATCAGAAATCTCTAGTTGCTTTAGATGCAGTTTTAAATGCTTGTTGTGAATGGGCCCAATGTTGTTTTTTGCTTTTTCTTTTGAGCGTTTTGTATTTTTGCATGTTTCCAGTGACTGTATAAGTAAATTTAATGGATTGTGTTGTGTCTCTTTTTGGTGTAGGACTGAACGGTTAGCTCGAGACATCATGAGAGACATGGGAGGTCATCATATAGTTGCACTTTGTGTCTTGAAAGGCGGGTACAAGTTTTTTGCTGATCTACTGGACTATATCAAGGCACTGAATAGAAACGGTGACCGATCAATCCCTATGACTGTAGACTTTATCAGGTTGAAAAGTTACTGTGTAAGTATAATCTTTGTGCTAATTACTGCCACCTAGTGACTAAAAAATAAATTGCAATCCAACTTGTTTTGTAGTAAGAGATCATCAGCAGCATAGGTACAGCTGAGAATTTAAGAGGAAGTAAGCCGCTCCCTTTATTTTTTTACCTGCAAAGTAAAGGCATAATGTGCTAGTATGCATCGCATATATAGCTCATTATGTGAAACTTACCTGCAAACAAAGCCCTCCACCGATGTGTTGTCAAACTGGAGGTCGCATCCATCTTCTTCGCCCGTCTTTATTCTGGGTGAACTGGAGCCGCCGGTCACGGCACAGGGCTCTAAAGAAACGGCAGGGGTGGCCTGTTCCTTCAGAGCTCACGCGCCGATAACGACATTGGCTCCATATACAGTAAATATCTCCTAAACGGTGCACGTTTAGGAGATATTTACAGTACCTATAAGTAAGCCTATAATAAAGCTTACCTATATGTTGAAATCATCGATGGAAGTTTACTTCCACTTTAACCACTTAACGACCGCCCACTGTAAATATACGTCGGCAGAATGGCACCGACAGGCAGAATCACGTACATATACGTGATTGCCTTTGTATAGTTGGGGGGGTCCGATCGGACCCCCCTTCTTTACAGTGGGTGGTCGTTTTACCTTCGGGAGCGATCCGGCATGAGGGGACGGCCGTTCGATTCCGGCCCCCCCCCTCTCGATCGCTCCCGGCGAATGAGAGCTTCCCCTGCCTGTGTACTGTTTACACAGGCGGGAGGAAGTGACGTCATCTCTCCTGCGGCACTCACATATACCGAGCGCCGTACAGGAGAAGATTCCAGGTTAGTGCACACAACACTACACTGACACCAGGACACATAGGCACATAAATCGCCCCCCCCAGACACCCCCAGATCGCCCCCAGTCACAGTGTCACTGATTGCAGTGACCATTTATTTAGTGATCACTGCAATCAGTGACATTTGTGACTGTAAAAGTGTCAGTACATTCAGTTTTAGGTCCAGTGTAGCCCCCTAACCCCCCCCTAATAAAGGTTTAACCCCCTGATCACCCCCCAGATAACCCTTTCACCCCCTAGCACCGCCGTCGCTAAGCGATCATTTTTCTGATCGATGTCTTAGCGTCGGCGATGCTGATCGGTAGCCAGTAATTTTTTTTTTAGGTTCGCTGCAGGTTTTTATAGCGTCGGGTACCCCCATATATTACCTAATAAAGGTTTAACCCCCTTGATCGCCCCCCAGGTAACCCTTTCACCCCCTATCACCACTGTCACTAAGCGATAATTTTTCTGATCGCTGTCTTAGCGTCGGTGATGCAGATCGGTAGCCAGTAATTTTTTTTAGGTTCGCCGCAGGTTTTTATAGCGTCAGGTACCCCCATATATTACCTAATAAAGGTTTAACCCCCTGATCGCCCCCCAGGTAACCCTTTCACCCCCTATCACCACTGTCGCTAAGCGATCGTTTTTATGATCGTTGTCTTAGTGTCGGTGATGCAGATCGGTAGCCAGTAATTTTTTTTTAGGTTCGCCGTCAGGTTTTTATATAGCGTCGGGCACCCGCCGTATATAACCCAATAAAGGTTTAACCCCCTGATCGCCCGGCGGGTGATATCAATTAGGTTTTAGCGTCAGAGAGGGTCTGCGTCACACCCCAGGCAGCGTCAGGTTAGTGCCAGTAACGCTAACACCCACGCGTGAAGCATACACCCCTTAGTGGTATAGTATCTGAACAGATCAATATCTGATCAGATCAGATCTATACTAGCGTCCCCAGCAGTTTAGGGTTCCCAAAAACGCAGTGTTAGCGGGATCAGCCCAGATACCTGCTAGCACCTGCGTTTTGCCCCTCCGTCCAGCCCAGGCCGCCCAAGTGCAGTATCGATCACTGTCACTTGCAAAACACAACACACATAACTGCAGCGTTCGCAGAGACAGGCCTGATCCCTGCGACTCCAGTGCTGTAGGAGGTGATTTCACCACCACAGTTAAAAAAAAAAAAGCATATATGCCGAAGCATTGGGGCAGCAGGGGCGGAGGAGCGATTTTGCTCCTAATGCCGCGTACATACGGTCGAAATTCTGACGGAGGCTTGCCCGTGGAAAAGTCTGACCATGTGTACGCGGCATAACTTTTGCGGGAAGATGCCCCCATGCTTCGGCATATATAAATGGTGCATGTATGCCCATCATTAGAAGTGGGTGGATGAAGGGCGGTATTCTAATGGTGGGCATACCCACCGATCAATCTTTTTTTTTTCGTTCAGCCAACAGGCTGCATGAAAAAAAAGGATTACAATACATGTCCAACAAGGACCAGCAACGTACTGGTATGTTGCTGGACTTTGAATGTTTATACCAGAATGATGCCTGCGGGTTTAGGTATCATCTTGGTATCATTCTTTTTAGCCAGCGGCCGGCTTTCATGTAAAAGCAATCCTAGTGGCTAATTAGCCTCTGGACTGCTTTTACAAGCAGTGGGAGGGAATGTCCCCCCCCCCCCCCCCCCGGATATAAAAAGCGCCATTGGGAAAGCATTTTATCACACCGATCTTGGTGTGGTCAGATGCTTTGAGGGCAGAGGAAAGATCTAGGGTCCAATAGACCCCAGTTTTTTCAAAAAAGAGTAG
This sequence comes from Rana muscosa, assembly GCA_029206835.1. Lineage (NCBI taxonomy): Eukaryota > Metazoa > Chordata > Amphibia > Anura > Ranidae > Rana > Rana muscosa. The sequence goes on from CM055125.1 coordinate 110,136,730, forward strand.
CTGTCACTACCTATTGCTATCATAGGGGATATTTGCATTCCCTGAGATAACAATAAAAATGATAAAAAAAAAAAAAAAAATATGGAAGCAACAGTTTAAAAATAAAATAAAAAAGCAAAATTAATAATAAAAAAAACAAAAAAAAAAAAACACCCCTGTCCTGCCCTGCTCTGGCCCAATGGCGAACGCAAGCGTCGGTCTGGCGTCATATGTAAACAGCAATTGCACCATGCATGTGAGGTATCACCGCGAAGGTCAGATCGAGGACAGTAATTTTAGCAGTAGACCTCCTCTGTAAATCTAACGGGGTAACCTGTAAGGGCTTTTAAAGGCTTTTAAAAATGTATGTAGTTTGACGCCAATGCGCGTTTGTGCGAAATTTTAAAGCACGTCGTGTTTGGTATCCATGTACTCGGCCTAAGATCATCTTTTTTATTTCATCAAACATTTGGGCAATATAGTGTGTTTTAGTGCATTAAAATTAAAAAAAGTGGATTTTTTCCCCAAAAAATGCGTTTGAAAAATCGCTGCACAAATACTGTGTAGAGAAAAAAATGCAACACCCACCATTTTATTCTGTAGGGCCTTTGCTTTAAAAATATATATAATGTTTGGGGGTTCAACATAATTTTCTTGCAAAAAAAAAAAATGTTTTCATGTAAACAAAAAGTGTCAAAAAGGGCTTTGTCTTCAAGTGGTTAGAAGAGTGGATGTAAGCTTCCTAATGTTGTGTATAAAATGCCAGAACAGTTCAAAACCCCCCCAAATGACCCCATTTTGGAAAGTAGACACCCCAAGCTATATACTGAGAGGCATGTCGAGTCCATGGAATATTTTATATGTTGACACAAGTTGCGGAAAAACGACAATTTTTTTTTTATTTTTTGCACAAAGTTGTCACTAAATGATATATTGCTCAAACATGCCATGGGCATATGTGGAATTACACCCCAAAATACATTCTGTTGCTTCTCCTGAGTACGGGGATACCACATGTGTGAGACTTTTTGGGAGCCTAGCCGCGTACGGGACCCCAAAAACCAAGCACCGCCTTCAGGCTTTCTAAGGGTGTAAATTTTTGATTTCACTTCTCACTGCCTATCACAGTTTCGGAGGCCATGGAATGCCCAGATGGCACAAAACCCCCCCAAATGACCCCATTTTGGAAAGTAGACACCCCAAGCTATTTGCTGAGAGGTATTGTGAGTATTTTGCAGATCTCGCTTTTTGTCACAAAGTTTTGAAAATTGAAAAAAAAAAAGAAAAAAAAAATGTTCTTTCTTCATTTTCAAAAACAAATGAGAGCTGTAAAATACTCACCATGCCTCTCAGCAAACAGCTTGGGGTGTCTACTTTCCAAAATGGGGTCATTTGGGGGGGTTTTGTACTATTTTGGCATTTTATGGCCTTCGAAACTGTGATAGGTAGTGAGGAGTCAAATCAAAAATTTGTGCCTAGAAATCCTGAAGGCGGTGATTGGTTTTTGGGGTCCCGTACGCGGCTAGGCTCCTAAAAAGTCCCACACGTGGTATCCCCGTACTCAGGAGAAGCGGCAAAATTTATTTTGGGGTGCAATTCCACATATAACCATGGCATGTGTGAGCAATATATCATTTAGTGATAACTTTTTGTAATTTTTTTTTTTTTTTTTTGTCATTATTCAATCACTTGGGACAAAAAAAAAATATTCAATGGGCTCAACATGCCTCTCAGCAATTTCCTTGGGGTGTCTACTTTCTAAAACGGGGTCATTTGGGGGGGTTTTGTGCTATTTTGGCATTTTATGGCCTTCAAAACTGTGATAGGTAGTGAGGAGTGAAATCAAAAATTTGCGCCCTTAGAAATCCTGAAGGCGGTGCTTGGTTTCCGGGGTCCCGTACGTGGCTAGGCTCCCAAAAAGTCCCACACATGTGGTATCCCCGTACTCAGGAGAAGAAGCAAAATGTATTTTGGGGTGCAATTCCACATATAACCATGGCATGTGTGAGCAATATATCATTTAGTGACATTTTTTTGTAATTTTTTTTTTTTTTTTTTGTCATTATTCAATCACTTGGGACAAAAAAAAAAAAAATATTCAATGGGCTCAACATGCCTCTCAGCAATTTCCTTGGGGTGTCTACTTTCTAAAATGGGTTCATTTGGGGGGGGTTTTGTACTGCCCTGCCATTTTAGCACCTCAAGAAATGAGATAGGCAGTCATAAATTTAAAGCTGTGCAAATTCCAGAAAATGTACCCTAGTTTGTAAACGCTATAACTTTTGCGCAAACCAATAAATATACGCTTATTGACATATTTTTTTTTTACTAAAGACAATGTGGCTGAATACATTTTGGCCTAAATGTATGACTAAAATTGAGTTTATTCGATTTTTCTTATAACAAAAAGTAGAAAATATCATTTTTTTTCAAAATTTTTGGTCTTTTTCCGTTTATATCGCAGAGGCAATCAAATACCATTAAAAGAAAGCTCTATTTGTGGGAAGAAAAGGACGCAAATTTTGTTTGGGTACAACATTGCATGTCCGCACAATTTACAGTTAAAGCAGCGCAGTGCAAAATTCTGAATTCACCTCTGGTCCTTTAGCTACCAAATGGTCCGGGGCTTAAGTGGTTAACAGGCTGGCCCATTTAAAAACTTTTAGCAGTAATCTTAAAAAAAGTTCTTCTATCCTATCGGAATTGAAAAAATGTAAAATGGGGATTGTGTACCAGTGGACAATTTATTTCCCCCCACATCTTAACCACTTGACCTCCGGAAGACTTACCCCCCTTCGTGACCAGGCCACTTTTTGGGATACGGCACATGCTGTACCCAAATAAAATGTTGTAATTTTTTTTCCCACCACAAGTAGAGCTTTCTTTTTGTGTTATTCGATCACCGCTGTTTTTTTTGTGATCTAAACAAAAAAAGAAAGAGTTTTTGAAAAATAACAAAACAATATTACTCTTTCGTTCATGGACGGACACAGCTTCCTATTGACAAGTGGGTATTATCCTTCATTTAGGAGTGACTAGGCAGAAAACTTGTAGAAAGTGTTAACGCACCACACCTTATACAGCACCGCCCAGGGGGCCGACCCTCTGGGTATAATCCCTCTCTCAGATCAGTTTTTCTCTGCCTAGCATAGGAGAAGGACATGGCTCCCTTCGGGCCCATTGGTCCGAGGGTTTTTTTTCTAGGTTTTTTTGTTCCTGCGATCTTCGATCAACTGCCGACTGGGTGACAGGCTGGATCCCAGATCCTTGTAGTCTCCCCAGTTTCGGCCATTGAGCGTGTGCCAACCCTAGCTACGCGCTGGGTTCTCCACGGCATGCCCGTCGCTCCACGGGTGGACAGTGAGCATTGTGCTCCAGGGCATGCATATGATCAGTCTCTATGTCACAATCACAGCATGCCGGGCCGACAGTCACCTCCGTGCGCGAATGATGATCTGTCCGGAATGTCTTCCAGCATAATCCACGCAGGAAAGGCAAGTAGCTCCCCTGCTTCGGCAGGAAGACTTGGCTGGACATTCCTGGAGAGATCAAGTAAGTGTTTTTACCCTTTCTTTCCTCTCTCCCTGCCTTCCCTCCTCCCTGGGCTCTGAAGCTAAGGCTGGTTGCTGGGTGGTCACCTATGTGTCTCCATCTGGAGCTGGACTGCGCTGTAGACTGTCATTAAAATGTCAATGTGCTGCTTACCTGTGTGTGTGTTTTCTCCCTCCATGCTGTCGGTGGTCATTTTCTTGTGGTCCACGCCTGTTTTGGCCTCTGTCGACTGTTCGGCGGCCATTTTCTTGTGGTTTGCACCTGTATGGATCTACCGCCGCTCGGCGGTCATTTTCTTGTGGTTCGCGGACGCTTTGGCCTCTGTCGACTGCTCAGCGGCCATTTTCTTATGGTCCACACTGTTCATCAGCTCGGCCGCCATTTTGTGTAAGTCTTCGGCCTCTAGGGTGCATTCTACAGGCACGAAAGTATACAGACACGAGATCAGACTGACACAGGCAGCGGTGGGAGAGCATCTCAGGCGGGAGCAGATGGCATCAGTAGTGGTACCGCTCTAAGGGTGGTGAGTCCTCTGGGAGATCTCTGTAGCAGCTAGGATGGTGGCCTATTGATACCTTGCCTGGAGTCCCTGTGGGTGTCAGGCGCGTGGGTCAGCATGATGTCAGAAGCAGACGTCTTCCCCTGAAACACCTGAGGGGCGCTATGTCGGCAATCCTGAAGGCTTTGTTGCCAAGGTGGAAGCGGCGCATGGGAACACGGGGGGGGGGGTAGGAAACGCCCCCTTTCCCCGCTATCTTCTGGGGATAATTCTGATGCAGAACCAGGCCCGGCTGTGGCTCATGGCCCTGATTCTGATGCATCAGAGACTGCGGACCGTGACCGGTCGGACAGTGAGAATGACTCCGGGTCAACACGCGGAAAAGCTTTGGTATCTGACCTTATCACTGCAGTGCGGGATACGCTAAAATTGGAGAATGCTGCAGAAGCAGCGAAGATGGCGGTCCTCTTTGGGTTCCGTAAGCCGGCCAACACTGCTAAGGTGTTTCCTTGTGTGTCTTATCTTGATAAGCTTTTATACAAGGAGTGGGAAAACCCACTGAAGATTTTTTTGCAGCCCCGGTACCCCTTTGAGGAGAGTTTCCTGAAAAAATGGTCCTCTCCCCCGATAGTGGACCCCCCTGTGTCCAGACTTAACAAGGGGGCTCCTGTCTTCAAGGACCCTGTGGACAAGAAGGCTGAGGCACTTGCTCGCTACCTATACACTGTGGTGGGCTCAGCGGTGCGTCCAGCATTGGCTGGAGCTTTGGTGTTTCAGACACTTGCTGAGTGGGCAAAGATGCTACTCCAGGGGTTTAAGGCACGGGAGGCTCCTCCGAATGAGGTAGCTTTGGCCGACCAGTTGGTACATGGCTTGCAAATCAGACATGGATACTATCCCCTTGCTGTCCAGAGCCTCGGTTTATGCGGTGGTGTTATGCCACCTGGTTTGGCTAAGTGCTGGTCTACGGACCAAAAAACATCCAAGAGGGCCTTATTGGACCTGCCCTTTAGCGGTGACAGTCTTTTTGGAGCCTGTCTGGATGACATCATTAAAGATGCCACAGGAGGTAAGAGCTTGCTGCTCCCACAATCCAAAAAGGGGTAAGGAGCCACGCCATAGGCTAGGACTCTCCATCACCACGCACAAGTGGTCTTTCGTCCGCCTAGTGCGGCAAGTAAGCGACCCCAGGCCGATTAAAGCGCCTGCTGAGGGACAGAAGCGTCCCTCTCTTCGCAAGCCCAACCTTGCTTGCCTACCGAACAGATTTTTTCCCTCTAAACCGCCAGCTTCAGCCGACTCGTCGGGAAGTCCTATATGGGGCGGCTCAAGACCTGCTGATACGCAGGATGGTCCTTCCTGTCTCAGTACAGGAAAGGATTCAGGGGTTCTACTCTAATCTGTTCGTAGTGCTGAAGACGCTCTGTTGTCACTGCCCTCCAGCCCGGGGGATTTTCCTGCATCCTTGGTCATCAAGGACGCATGCTTGCATGTTCCCATATGCACCAGGCATCAGACGTCTGCCTTTGGCGGCCGGGGAAGACCACTACCAATGGTGGCTCTCCCCTTTGGCCTGGCATCGGCACCAAGGGTGTTCACCAAGGTGCTTGCCCCGATTCTGGCCCTACTACTAAGACAGCGTGGCATCGCTATCATGGGCAACTTGGACGTTCTTCTTCTGAGGGCCACCTCAAACTCAAAATTAGAGGTGAGCATGTCTATAACCTGTCAGACCCTCCGTTTCTTGGTTGGGTGCTGAACACTCAGAAGTCAGTATCGGTACTGTCTCAACTCCTAGTGTATCTAGGGTTGATTCCGAAAGTTTTTTCTCTCCCTATGGGAAGGTTGCAGACCCTTCGGGCTGCGGTGCGGCAGTTGACATCCCAAAGAGGGTTGTCACACCACTTTTTCAGGCGAGTCCTGGGCCTCATGGTGGTCTCCTTCGAGGCAGTACCATATGCACTATTTCACATGCAAGTGTTGCAGAAGGTAATTCTGTCCAGAGGGTCAAGTGCCCTTCATCCCTGGATTGTCAAAATCCGGGTGAGCCACCTAGTCAGGACCTCCCTAGTTGGTGGCCGACATCACCGACACTTCTGTCCAGGAAGTCCTTCCTTCCTTCCTTCCTTCCTTCCTTCCTTCCTTCCTTCCTTCCTTCCTTCCTTTTTACTGGATGGTGGTCACGGCGGACGCTTGTCTTCCCGGTTGGACAGGAGTCTGGGGAGCTCAGTCAACCTGGGTCGCTGGACTCCAGAGGAATCCCACTTGCTGATCATTGTCCTGGAACTCGGGTGGTCTGGCTTTGCCTCTCCACATGGTCTCAGAGGCTACAGGGGCGTCCAGTCAGAATCCAGTCGGACAAACACCACAGTGGTGGCGTATGTCAATCATCAAGGAGGAACAAGCGGCTCTGCTGCAGCATCAGAGGTTGCTCACCTCCTAAGGGGGACAGAAAGGAGCATACCAGGCCTGTCGGCCGTATACATTCCGGGTCTGGGAAACTGGCAGGTGAACTACCTGAGTTGCTGGACCAAGGAGAATGGTCTCTACACACGGAGGCGTTTCAGCTCCTTTACCAGAGGGGAGGCATGCCAGTCGTATATCTCCTGGCTTCTCGACTCAATCGGAAGGTATTGAGGTTTGTGGCCAGGTCAAGAGACCCATGGGCAAACACGAGATGCGTTGATAGCACCATGGAGTCAGTATCGGCTAATCTATGCATTTCCTCCTCTGAAGCTCCTTCCTCAGCTGCTTCGCAGACTGGAGGCAGAGAGGATTCCAATGGTCACAATTGCTCTGGATTGGCCTTGGCGTCCTTGGTACGCCGATCTAGTGCGTCTGGTAGCAGAACGCCTTTTTTGGCATCTACCGCTAAGAAGGACCTGCTGTCGCAAGGTCCCATACGCCATCCTGTTTTTTTACAGTCACTGGCTTAACGGCATGGCTTGAGAGCCAGGTGCTAAGAAAACAGGGCCTGTCAGACTCGGTGATCTCTACCATGAGGAGTGCTCGGAAATCATCCCCTAGGAAGATTTACCATCACACTTGGAAGACCTACGTATCCATTTGTGAGGAAATGAGGTGGCATCCGCGTACTTATTAGGTTCCAGAGTCCTGCTGTTCTCTTAGCAGGGTGCGGGCCAAAAATGTTACTTTAAGTACAATTAGGGGGCAGGTATCTGCCCTGGCTGTCTTTTTCAACGACCCCTGATGGCTCACTCTCTAGTGAGAACGTTGGTACAGTGGGTTCGGCAGGCGGCCCCTCCGGTCCACCCTCCACTACCTCCGTGGGGCTTGTGTAGCAGACGTCCTTTTGGCGTCTACCACTACGAGAGGACCTGCTGTCGCAGGGTCCCATATGCCATCCTGCTTGCAATCAATGGCTTTAACGGCATTCCCTCTAACTGCCTCAGAAACCACCGTTTGAGAACATCAGGGAGATTCCCTTGTTGACACTTTCTCAAAAAATGGTCCTTTTGGTGGCTGTTATGCCAGTTAAGACGGGTTTCTGAGCGGGCAGCCTTGTCATGCAAGCCTCCCTATCTGATCTTCCACAAGGATAAGGTGGTGCTGTGTCCGCAGCCTTCTTTTCTTCCTAAGGTCGTGTTTCGACCTTCCATCTCAAGACATTGTACTGCCATCCTTGTGTCCTCATTCGTCGTATCCTAAGGAGATGACGTTGCATTCCTTGGACGTTGTCCAAACTCTGAGAGTATGCTTGTCTGGTACTCTTCCTTTCCAGGGGTTCAGACTCACTGTTTGTTTCAGTGGCTGGTCCCAAGAAGGGCCCAGTGGTCTCGTCGGCCACCATCTCTAGGTGGATCCGACAGATCGTGTTTAGGCTTACGCCATGAAGGGTCAGGCGCCTTCCTTTCCCGGCGTATTTGACCAGGGCAAGAGATGCCTCTTGGTGTTTCGTCGGTTCAGACGGGTTTCTGAGCCGGCAGCCTTGTTATGCAAGGCTCCCTATCTGATCTTCCACAAGGATAGGTGGTGCTGCGTCCGCAGCCTTCTTTTCTTCCTAAGGTCGTTTTTGACACTCCTCCGTTGAGGAGCTCTGTCTTGTTTTGGGGTGAAGTTGTTTTAATGCTTTTCCCACCCCTCGGTTTTGACACTGCTTTGGGACGTCCCACTTGTCAATAGGAAGCTGTGTCCGTCCATGAACGAAAGAGTAAATAGGATTTTTGTACTCACCGTAAAATCTGTTTCTCTGAGTTCATGGGCGGACATATCACCCACCCCTCCTTTTTTTTAAGTTTGTACTGCTTTTTGACGATCTGATCTGCCAGGTGCAGAGAGAGGGATTACACCCAGAGGGTCCACCCCCTGGGCGGTGCTGTATAAGGTGTGGTGTGTTAACACTTTCTACAAGTTTTCTGCCTAGTCACTCCTAAATGAAGGATAATACCCCTTGTCAGTGGGAAGCTGTGTCCTTCCATTAACTCAGAGAAAAGGATTTTACGGTGAGTACAAAAATCCTATTTTTTTACTTTCTGTTATAAAACATATCCAATTAAAATAATCAAATTTCTTTATAAATTTAAGCCAATATGTATTCTGCTACATGTTGTTTTTGTAAAGTAAAAAAAAAAAAAAAAAAATCCCAATAAGCGCATATTGGTTTACGCAAACGTTATAGCGTCTACAAACTATGGGCTATATACTGGAATTTGTATTTATTTTTAGGCTAGTAATGACAGCAGTTTATAGCGGGACTACGATATTGCGACGGACAATCGAACACTAACACTTTGCGGGAACATGGGACAATAATATAGTGATAAGTGCTAAAAAAATATGCGCTGTCCCTGTACCAATGACACTGGGAGTGGGTTTAACATCTAGGGCGATCAAAGGGTTAAAGTGGATGTAAACCCTCACATATACCTAATGAAATGAACCGCCTCAGATGATACACAGAGATTAACTGCTTGCCGACCAGCGCACAACGATATACGTCTACGGCATGGCACGGGCAGGCAGAAGGACGTGTGTGTGTGTGTGTGTGTGTGTGTGTGTGTATATATGTGTATGGATGTGTGTGTGTGTATATATGTATGTGTATGTGTGTGTGTGTGTGTGTGTGTGTGTGTGTGTATATATATATATATATATATATATATATATATATATATATATATATATATATATATATATATATATATATACACACACACACGATATATAATGTTATCAGGACAAGTAGATTGTCAGGAGGGAAAGTTTTCCCTCTTCCTATACAAGTGTGCAAAGTTTGTTGTCCGGGGGACCTATGGCCGGGGAGCACCGATTTTTCAAAGCCAGGCACTACTTCCATTAGCTCTCATGTTAAACGGTAATTTCTCCGGTGATTTTGGGGACTCTGTACCGGACGGCCCTAGACGCCCATGTTAAACGTCAGTCTAGTCACACAGCGCCGGAGATATATATACACGTCCCCTTTAAGAAGCCGGCATTGTGGACGTGCGCCCGCCGCAAGCTCCGTGACTCCAACCGCGAGCATTTCCCCAGTCTTCCTAGTGACAGGACAGTGAATACGGCTTCCTGTAATCGGAAGCGGTGATCACTGTCGTGTCACACACAGCCCATCCCCCCTACAGTTAGAAGCACTTCCTAGGGCACACTTAACCCCTACATGCCATCTAGTGGTTAACCCTTTCACTGCCGGTGTCATTTTCACAGTAATCTGTGCATTTTTATAGCACTGATCGCTGTAAAAATGACAATGGTCCCAAAAATGTGTCAAGTGTCCAATGTGTCTGCCATAATGTCGCAGTCACGATAAAAATCGCTGATCGCCGCCATTGCTAGTAAAAAAAAAAAATATATATTAATAAAAATGCCATAAAACTATCCCCTATTTACCAAAAATATGTAGAAGAATACGCATCGGCCTAAACTGAGGGAAAAAAATATTGGGGATATTTGTTATAGCAAAAAGTAAAAAATATTGAATTTTTTTCAAAATTGGCGCTTTATTTTTGTTTATAGCGCAAAAAATAAAAACCGCAGAGGTTATCAAATACCACCAAAAGAAAGCTCTATTTGTGGGGAAAAAAGCACATCGATTTTTGTTTGGGAGCCACGTCGCACGACCGCGCAATTGTCAGTTAAAGCGACGCAGTGCCGAATCGCAAAAAGTGGCTTGGTCTTTGACCAGCAAAATGGTCCGGGGCTTAAGTGGTTAAACAAATCTCCCTACATACGTTTTACATGTATATTTGCCGTCTACAGCTTGCTATATTCTTTAGAAAGTGCACATCGTTTTAGATTATTTTTTTTTTTCCATGTTCAGCACTGGGAGTGAAGTCTTGGCATACACTGTGTGACAGCTGATTGGAGGAAAGGCACACAACCCTTCCCCTCCATATAGGCAAAGGAAGGAAGGAATGTGCAGAGCTGTGCTGTGAATAGACAAGCTCTCTGCTAATCTATTTATAGCACTCATACCGACACAAATTTCAGGCTGGTTTTATCTCCTGTTTTGGAGAACTTGTCAGAAGTTATCATGCTGATAACAAAAGAACAGAGCAGCAGAAAGACACAGGACATAGGTCTTCGGAGAGAGATAAGAAAACTTCATAAATCAGGTTTACATACACTTTAACTGTGTGCCTAACCAGTGTTTGTGTTTACTATGCATGCTTGCTGCTTTTACTAGGGAAGGAGATGGATTTTACAAACACAAAATCCATCTTCAGTGTAAAGAACAAGGAGTCCAGGAAGAAATGGTTTGGCCCCCACAGAGCACTAATCTCAACATTGAGTTTGTCTGGAATTACATGAAGAGACAGAAGGATTTATTGGGAATCAGATTCCTGTTTAAAAGAGTGTTTACCATAAGCAGCACTGTTTAAGCTGTACTGCGAGGAACTTGTGTGAAGATATAGCTGTTCTGGCATCCAGAAATAAACAGGGCACAATGATAAGAGGCAAGCCTGCATCCACTAGACTGGTTGGTTGTCTTAAAAATTACTTCTGAAAGATATGGTGGTGGAATAAGGAGGGGGTGGTCCATCCTCCCTGGGCTGTTCAGTAGGTGTTTGCAGCTAGAAGAAGATTTACTTCTACTGAACTTCACGGTGAAGTGATATTAATCTATTTTATTCTATGGTGAAAAAAACAGGACATTAGCCAGTGTCGGCAAATACTCTACAGCCCTACTGACCTTTTTACTATTTTCAGCATGTAATTCGTGGCCATATAATGGAGTACAACCTGCAGGCTATAATAAATAAATTATATATATATATATATATATATATATATATATATATATATATATATATATATATATATATATATAATCTCTCATTGTAGTACTTTCTATTTTAAAAAGTGCTGTGAAAAATGTGCCTTACAATGTTTTCGTGTAAAATACATTTATTTAATTTTTTTGCATATTTAGTTCTCGTCTAATGGGGTGTTGACATTCCTGTCTTTCTCTTTCATCTAGAATGATCAATCTACGGGTGACATAAAAGTTATAGGAGGAGATGATCTTTCCACATTGACAGGCAAGGTTTGTATTACGCAGCACAGCGGCTACTCTGAACAGCCTATTCTATTCTATATTCTTCTATACTGGCATAGAGGCTCTCTACATTCTAAAGGAAACCTGTAGGATGTATGGAGACTGCATTTGCACATCTCCTTTCATGAAAATGCTGATTTCCTGGCTGCCATTTTGCGTTGCTCAACTGGAACAAGTATACAGGCTATTTCATTCTGACTTTTCTGATCTGCATGTTTTGGTCCTGGTCAATGATCCAGAAAGTATTGAAACCAGAGAAGTTTCGAAAGGAAGTTAAACTAGAGTTCTCCCTTTTTAAAGGAAATCTTTCATGACAGAAAAAATAGGTTGTTATTGACGAATGTCTTATGATAATGCTGGTTGCCTGGCCAAAATTCTAATCCAATGGCAGAATTACTTTCTTGACCCAGAACATGTATGTAGATCAGGCTTCTACTGTCATTGGTTGCATATTTGTTTTGGGTCGGTGACTCCGACCATTGCTAGCTAGAAACATCCAGGCACCAAACATTTTACAGAAGGCAGAAGTGGCAACCAACATAGTTCTTCCATAACATTTTTGTGGGCTGTTAATACATTACCTGATCTTTTAACACATTCCCGCCTGGCCTATAGCAGAATGACGGCCAGGCGGTGGCTTTACCATCCTGACTGGACGTCAGATGACGCCTTTTGCATCGCCGCCACCCGGGGTTGCACAGCGTGAACAATGATGAGCCATGTCCCTCGGACACAGCACATCACCGATCAGGGTAAAGGGCTGATGACATGGGCTCTTTACCATGTGACCAGCTGTGTCCAATCACAGCTGATCACATGTAAAGAAATGCCAGTTATCTGCATTTCCTTTCCTCAGCGCTGTTAGTGTCTGAGAAAAAGAAAGCCGATAACCGGCTTTCCAGTTACAGGGGACATTTACACCAATAATCGGTGCAACCCAATCGGAGCAGTATATCAGTGCAGCCTCATCAGCGCATATCGGTGAATAAGAAAAATTACTTATTTGCAAAATTGTATAACAGAGACGAAGGCAGGATCTGTCCTTTTTTTTTTTTTTTTCGTTTTGTTTAGCAAAAAAAAAAAACAGAAGTGATTTAAATACCATTAAAAGAAAGCTCCATCTGTGTCAAAAAGAAAGATAAAAATGTCATATGGTTACAGTGTTGCATGACCATGCAATTGTCATTTAACCACTTCAGCCCCGGAAGGATTTACCCCCATCATGACCAGGCCATTATTTGCAATACGGCACTTTGTTTCTTTAACTGACAATTGCGCGATGCTGTACCCAAATAAAATTGATGTATTTTTTCCCCACAAATAGAGCTTTCTTTTGGCGGTTTTTATTTTTTGAGCTATAAACAAAAAAAGACTGACAATTAAAAAATGTATAATAATAAATTATATTTGCTAGAATACTTATCCAATAAAAAAAAAAAAAAATTCAATTAACAATTTAACAAAATATATATTTTACTTTATGCTATAAAACATACCCAATACATTTTTTTTGTAAAAAATCGAATTTATTAATGAATTTAGGCCAATATGTATTCTGCTACATCTTTTTGGTAAAAAAAAAATCCCAATAAGTGTATTTTGATTGATTTGCGCAAAAGTTATAATTTTTTATTTTATTTTCCAACTAGTAATGGCGGCGATCAGCAATTTTTAGCGGGATTGCGGCGGACAAATATGGCACTGACACCATTTGGGGACCAGTGACACCAATACAGTGATCAGTGCTAAATTAAAATGCACTGGCAGGGAAGAGGTTAACATCAAAACAATCAGAGGGTTAAATGTGTACCTAGGGTTTGCTTTCTAACTGTATATCTGCGTGGGGCGTTCCAGAAGTGGTTCATTTTAAAAAACTAAAGATTTTGCCAATTCAGGAAATGGATTGAAATTTGAGGGTCTGAAGCCCTGTCTACGCTTTTAGGGATCATAGTTATATGCATCTGAGAGGCAAGCTCCTGTTTTGAGAATATTGATGAGGCGGGTCAGAGGTGGTCTGAATCTTCTGGACAACTTCAGAGAATTGATAGAAGAACTTCGGCTTCCAAAATATTTCTGTTGAGGGCCCTGTCCATGGGCACTCGTGGGAATGGTTGGGAAAAGTAGGTGCTGTAAGACACATCTGAAAGAGAGAGAGTCTGCAAATAAAGATATGGGGTGTAAGATCACCCATTCTGTCTCGCATTTGTATGGGGTTTCCCTCCTGAGTTTAGTTTTTTTAGGTAACGGAGGGCCAGATTTGTTTGCACAGGAGTAGGATTTATGTTTGGACAAGCGTAAAGCTTTCACCGCTTGTTCAGTGAGCAGAAGATCCAACTCTGACATAAGTGTCACCTAAAATATCACTTTTCTCTTGTCATCCATGGACTGACACAGCGTGTCTTATACACCTTTACACGTGGGTTATGTCCCTGCTTGCAGGAGAAGACCTAGGCAGAATGTGAGATGTTATATATACATTCTAAACAGCCAGAGCTGAACAGCCCCGCCCAGGGGGGCGGTCCCTCCGGCATAACCCTCCCACTGCAGCCAGCAGACCTCAGTTTTTTTCTGCCTAGCAGAAGGAGAAGACGTGGCTCTCTCAGGAGCCAGTCTCCTGACCTATTTTTATTCCTTTTGGAATTTTTTCCTATTTTATTCTTTTGAGATCTTCTATCAACTGTCGGCTGGGCAACAGGTTGGGTACAAGATATCCTCGTAGTCTTCCCTGTCCGACCATCGAGCGTGCTGATCCTCGCCTTGTGTGCGTGAGACTCAGTTCACGACATGCCCCACGACTCCAGGGGTGGCCGGTGGGCTTCCAGCTCCGCGGTCCTCTCAAGATAGAACAGTCCGGCTGTATCTTTCGCGGTGGACCGGGCCGACAGCTACTCAGTACCGCACTGTGATAGTTCTGTCAGAAACACACCAGTGGGTCCCTCAGGGGACGGGTAAGTAGTCTCTCCTGGCTGCAGGTGAGTACATGCTGTGTGTTTCTTATGTGGGGGATTTCCCTGTCTCCCCTTGTGTTTTTTAATGTCACTCTCTGTGCACTTCGCTGGCGCTGTACTGTGTGGGGTGCCTGGGGGCCATACTGTCCTGGGGGGGGGGGGGGCTCATGCTGCTCTGCATTTTGCTGGGGCTGTTTATTTGAGAGTGAGGGGCCTGGGCGCCATTCGGCGCCATGTTTGGTGACTGTGCTGTTTTTTACATTGGCGGCCATCTTGCCGTGGCCGCCAGAGCACATTGCGGCGGCCATTTTCTTGTAGCCGCACCTTCTTCTAGCTCTAGTTTGGCCTCTAGCGCCGCTCAGGAACGGCGCGAATCTCCTCACAGTCTCTCTCCTCTCAGCTCACTCACGCTGCGCGGCGCGGAGAGACAGGGCAGCGGAACCGAGCGGTCCTGGTCAGGTTGGTGGGTCCCCTGGGCATTCCCCTACTTCAGTCAGCACAGCCTGTGGGTGGTCTCAGAGGGGGACATTATGGAGTCAGAGTCACCAGCTTCCCCTAACATGCCAGAGGCAGCAGCCAGTGCTCCAGCACCTGCGGTCCCTATGGACCAGTTGTCGGCAGTCCTGGAATCATTTCTGACCAGGATGGAAGCTGTGTGTGAGCACAAGGGAGCAAAAAAGCGCCCTCTCCCCACTTTATCTCCACAAGGGGAGTGCTCTGATTCAGATATGGGCCTAGCTATTGCTGCTCAGGACCCTAGCTCTGAATATTTGGATGGTTTTGAACAGGACATTCCTTGTGAGGAAGACTCCAGTTCTGAGTCAGTAAATGACAGGGCGCTTGTTAGTGAACTCATTGATGCTGTGAGGGACACTCTCAAGCTAAATGCTGCGACTGCAGAACCTCAGGCGGATACAGTCTCCTTTAGTTCTTTTAAGACCAAGCCTTCTAAAAAGGTTTTTCCATATGTACCTTTCTTTGACCAGCTCATTGACCAGGTCTGGGAAAAGCCGCAGAAGACTTTCATGGTCCCGCGGCGTTTGTCTATTAGATACCCCTTTGAAGACGCCCTGCTTAAAAAGTGGGCTTCTCCCCCGGTGGTCGACCCTCCAGTCGCCCGTTTAAACAAGGCCACCACTCTCCCGATGGAGGGGACTCCTGCGTTTAAGGACCCCACTGACAGGAGGTCAGAAGTGGTGAGTAGAGCCATGTTCGCCTTGTTGGGATCCGCCCTACGGCCAGTAGTAGCGGCGACCCTTGTGTCTCAGACACTCACGGAATGGGCAAAAATTTTGCACCAAACTGTGCAGGAGTATAACCTTCCTCCAGACAATATTGCTCTGGCCCACCAGATGGTGCAGGGTCTGATATATGTGTGCGACGCCACGTTGGACGCGGCCCCTTTAATATCCAGGGCCTCTGTCTCGGCGGTGGTATTGCGTCGTCTCATCTGGTTGAAATGCTGGTCTGCTGACCTAGCCTCTAAGAAGCTCCTGACGGCTCTACCTTTTAAGGGTGGTAGACTTTTTGGTGCTGCTCTGGATGACATCATCAAGGATGTCACGGGAGGTAAAAGCACTCTCCTTCCTCAAACTATCAAGGGTAAGGAGGCCCGACGTAAACCGGGTCCTTCCTTTCCAGCAAAAAAGGTTTTTTTTTTTTTTTCGTCCGTCAGAGTCCACGGGTAAGCCATCCCAGACTGACAACAGTGCGGCTGGCGGGCACAAGCGCCCCTGGGTGCGTAAGCCGAACAAGCCGGCTCCCAAGCCCGCCTCCGCGTGAAGTCTTGCCCCCGCCCGTCTCTGGGGTGGGGGGACGACTTTGCAGGTTCACGGATCGGTGGACCTCCCGGATCTCCGACCGGTGGGTGTGCGAGGTGGTCACCTCAGGATACAGAATAGAGTTCCGCTCATGGCCCCCAGACAGATTCTTTCCCTCAAATCTCCCTCTCCTTCCTGCCCGTCGGGCAGCCCTCTTGGGGGCTGTACAGGTTTTGATCGGGTCCGGAGTAATTGTGCCGGTTCCGTCCCAGGAGAGGTTTCAGGGGTTCTACTCGAATCTGTTTGTTCCAAAAAAGGACGGGGTTCGGCCAATCCTGGACCTCAAGGCCCTGAATGCCTTCGTGAAGGTGCAAAAATTCCGCATGGAATCCATTCGCACAGTGATCACGACACTCCATCAAGGGGATTTTCTGGCATCCTTGGACATCAAGGACGCCTACTTGCATGTTCCGATCTGCGCCAGCCACCAGAAGTTTCTGCGCTTTGCGGTCGGCGAAGTCCACTATCAATTTGTGGCTCTTCCAAGGTGCTTGCTCCAGTCCTAGCTTTGCTGAGACAGCGAGGCATTGCTATCGTGGGCTATCTGGACGATTTTCTTCTAAGAGCAGACAGTGGCTCAGAATTGGAAGAAAGTGTGACTATCGTCAGTCAGACCCTCAGGGAGTTTGGGTGGCTCCTGAACGTTCAGAAGTCGGTTCTAGTCCCGACTCAGCGTCTGGAGTATCTAGGTCTGATTCTGGACTCCTTGGAGGCAAGAGTCTTCCTACCTCCAGACAAACTACTGACCCTTCAGTCTGCAGTACGGGTGCTGACGTCCCGAAAATGATCGTCAATCCGCTTTTGCATGAGAGTCCTGGGACTCATGGTGGCCTCCTTCGAGGCCGTTCCTTATGCCCAAGCGCACGCCAGGGCTATACAGAAAGAGATCTTGTCCTCTTGGGACAAATCCCCGTTGTCCTTGGATCTTCAGATCCAGGTGAGTCACCTGGTCAGGGCGTCCCTGACGTGGTGGTTGAGGTCCCCGGCTCTTCGGTCCGGGAAGTCGTTCCTCCCCATCCAATGGATGGTGAACACGACGGACGCCAGCCTGACGGGCTGGGGGGGAGTCTGGGGAGTCCTGTCGGCCCAAGAGCTTTGGACTCCGGACGTAGCCCTCTTACCGGTCAATGTGCTGGAGATACGGGCAATCAGACTGTGCCTCTCCTCATGGTCGGAGAAACTACAGGGTCACTCCATCAGGATCCAATCGGACAACGCCACAGCAGTGGCGTATGTCAACCATCAAGGGGGGACTCGGAGCTCAGCTGTGGCTTCCGAGGTCGCCCGCATCCTGAGGTGGGCCGAAAGAAGCGTGTCGGCCGTCTACATTCCGGGCGTAGACAATTGGCAGGCGGACTATGTAAGTCGCCAGACGCTGGACCAGGGAGAGTGGTCCTTGCACCCGGAGGTCTTTCAACTCCTTTGCAGACGGTGGGGCACGCCGGATGTGGACCTGATGGCCTCTCGACTCAATCGCACGGGGTCGAGGTTTGTGGCCAGATCCAGGGATCCCTGGGCGGATGCCTCGGATGCGTTGGTGGCCCCATGGGGTCAGTATCTCCTGATATACGTTTATCCTCCGCTGCAGTTGCTGCCTCACCTGCTCCGCAGGGTAGCGACCGAGGGAATTCCGGTGATCCTCGTTGCTCCGGATTGGCCTCGGCGTCACTGGTACGCCGATCTGGTACGTCTCGTCGCAGACGTTCCCTGGCGGTTACCAATACGGGGGGACCTTCTGTCTCAAGGTCCTATATTTCATCCTGCTTTACAGTCTCTGGCTTTAACGGCATGGTTATTGAAAGCCAGGTGCTGAGAGACCGAGGTCTCTCGGATTCGGTCATTTCGACCATGTTAAGGGCACGGAAGTCTTCCTCCAGAAAGATCTATCACCGTACTTGGAGAGCTTACATCGCCATGTGCGAAGAGCTGGACTGGCGCCCACGAACGTATTCCGTTCCCAGAATCCTGCATTTTCTGCAGCGTGGCGTGACCCAAAAGCTCGCTTTGAGTACCATTAAGGGTCAGATTTCGGCCTTGGCCATCTTCTTTCAGCGACCGCTGGGGGGTCATCCCTTGGTTAGCACCTTTGTGCAGGGGGTTCGCCATGTGCTCCCCCCTGTCAAGCCTCCTCTCCCCCTGTGGGATCTGAATTTGGTGCTCTCGGTTCTCCAGGAACCTCCCTTTGAGAATATTAGAGATATTCCCCTCTTGACTTTGTCTCAGAAGGTGGCCTTCTTGGTGGCCATTACTTCCATTAGACGAGTGTCTGAGTTGGCGGCCTTGTCCTGCAAGTCGCCCTTTTTGGTCATCCATAAGGATAAGGCGGTGTTACGTCCGCGACCTTCTTTTCTGCCAAAGGTGGTCTCGGCCTTCCACTTAAATGAGGACATTGTCCTCCCGTCCTTGTGTCCTCACCCATCGCATCCCAGAGAGTTTGCGCTTCACACTTTGGATGTGGTACGAGCCTTGAGGGTGTACCTGTCTGCTACTGCCTCTATTCGGAAGTCTGACTCACTATTTGTGGCTGTCTCTGGTCCAAAACAGGGCCAAGCGGTTTCGTCTGCCACCATTTCTAGGTGGATCAGACAAACCGTCATTCAAGCTTATGCTCTCAAGGGGCGGGCGCCTCCCTTTCCGGTTACGGCACATTCCACCAGGGCAATTGGTGCTTCCTGGGCTTCCCGACATCAAGCGTCGGTTGCACAAGTGTGCAAGGCGGCGACCTGGTCGTCTGTTCATACCTTTTCTAAGTTTTATAAGGTTGATGTGGCTGCATCTTCGGATGCTTCCTTCGGCCGCAAGGTGTTGCAGGCCGCTGTTTGATGTTGCAACTCCTCCGTTGAGGAGCTCTGCCTTGTTTGGAGTGCAGTTTTTGGTTTTCCATTTATACTGCTCCCATCCCTCTTGACACTGCTTTGGGACATCCCACGTGTAAAGGTGTATAAGACACACTGTGTCAGTCCATGGATGACAAGAGAAAATAGGATTTTTGTACTCACCGTAAAATCCGTTTCTCTGGCATCCATGGACTGACACAGCACCCACCCTTCTTTTCGAGTTTGTACTGCTTTGTTACGAACTGAGGTCTGCTGGCTGCAGTGGGAGGGTTATGCCGGAGGGACCGCCCCCCTGGGCGGGGCTGTTCAGCTCTGGCTGTTTAGAATGTATGTATAACATCTCACATTCTGCCTAGGTCTTCTCCTGCAAGCAGGGACATAACCCACGTGTAAAGGTGTATAAGACACGCTGTGTCAGTCCATGGACAATGAACAATTTACATTTGGAACATAATTCTGCAAGTTACAAGGCAATACTGGAGAAATGCATAAAACAAAGAAATGTGGCTTATACATATATAGGCACAGCAGATTAAAAAAACTTGTTCAGATTGAACACTGGATTCAGTGACTATCAATAAGTGGAAAACCCTATGTCCACGCTATTCATGGAATTGCACGCTAGAAGGATGTATAGTATTTTGGACCATCAGTGCATGTGTCTGCGGACTCAAGCCATCTATCCCAGATTTTGTAGTACGTATCTGGAAAACCTCTGTTAATGTATATGAACTTTTTGTAGGGAAGTTTATTTATATCTAGTTTCCAGTCGTTGAAGCTGGGGGGAGTGGGTCTCATCCACTGTCTGGCTATAATTTTTCTAGCAGAAAACAATGTTTCATGCAAGAATATTTTAGTGAATTTGTCCATCTCAGAGTCGGGGAATATCCCGAGTAAGCATTGTTTGGGGTCCAGGGTCAATGGGGATCCCATGTCATCATGGAGGAAGTCAACAATCTGCTTCCACAGACCCTGAAGGACCGGGCACGCCCAGAGTAGATGGAAGAATGTGCCCGTCGCTTGGTTACACATTGTACACAAGGTAGAAAACTGTCGTCTAAAGCGGGCGATTCTTAGGGGGGTGAGATATACTCGGTGCACCACGTATAACTGGGTCAGCCTGTCGGAGAGCTTGGGGGATACAGTCTTGCATGAGTCAAGTGCTCCACTCCTCATCCTCCAGTGGGCCCACCTCTCTTTCCCATTTTGGTTTAAGGCTGTAAGCTAGCGTGGTAGATGATGGGGTGAGAAGCATGACATAAAAATCAGAGATCAGCTTTCGTGGGTCCACACCCTTAACCACTGCCATAATAACATTGGGTGTAGATTGTGGCAAAGGCTGGGGAAACTGAGCTTGGGCTGCGTGACGCACTTGGAAGAATCTAAAAATCATAGAATTGGGCAGCAGTAACTCATTTTGGAGGTCCTCAAAGTTTTTAAGTGTGCCATCGGAAATTATGTGGTGCAAATAATATATTCCATGTTTGCACCATATCTCCGTGTCAGGGATCAAGATAAACTCTGAGAGTAGTCTATTGTGCCATAAAGGGGTATAATTGTTGTGTTTAGGGGTCGTTAATGTTTTAGTGGTGATGTCCCATACGCGCCTATATTGGTACAATAGGGACCCACGGTCTCTATTGGCGTTATTCCCACTATGTCCCACTGCAATTGCAGTGAGTGGGTTAGTGGTTAGTTGCGCCCACCGTGGACAGAGGAGGGTGTGGAATCTGAGTCTGTCGGTTTTATCTATGTGGTATAGTTGAGACAGTTGGGACGCGAGGTAATAAAGATTTAAGTCAGGGAGGGCTGTTCCACCTAGGTCAGTAGGGTTCTTAAGGACTCCCCAGGCCAGCTTGTGTCTGTTGGTACCCCAAATAAATGTCTTGAGTATGGCCTCCATTGACTTTAGTCTCGCCCATACCTGGGTTCTAGCAGTAGTGGCTGGTGCTCAAAATTTTTGGGGGGGCGCAAACAAACTGAAAAAAAAATCAATTGCCGCCACTGTGCCCATTAAACGCAGCCACTGTGCCCAAACGCCACCAGTTTGCCCCCTCAAATACAGCCAGTGTGCCCCCTCAAATACAGCCAGTGTGCCCCCATATACAGCCAGTGTGCCCCCATATACAGCCAGTGTGCCCCTATATATATATATATATATATATATATATATATATATATATATATATATATATATACAGCCAGTTTGTCCATATATATATATATATATATATATATATATATATATATATATATATATATATAGCCAGTTTGTCCCCCCATATACAGCCAGTGTGTCCCCCCAAATGCAGCCGTGTGCCCCCATATACAGCCAGTTTGTCCCCATATATACAGCCAGTGTGCCCCCATATACAGCCAGTGTGTCCCCATATACAGCCAGTCCCCCCCAAATGCAGCCAGTTTGTCCCCCATATGCAGCCAGTTTGTCCCCCATATGCAGCCAGTTTGTCCCCCATATGCAGCCAGTTTGTCCCCCATATGCAGCCAGTTTGTCCCCCATATGCAGCCAGTTTGTCCCCCATATGCAGCCAGTTTGTCCCCCATATGCAGCCAGTTTGTCCCCCATATGCAGCCAGTTTGTCCCCCATATGCAGCCAGTTTGTCCCCCATATGCAGCCAGTTTGTCCCCCATATGCAGCCAGTTTGTCCCCCATATGCAGCCAGTTTGTCCCCCATATGCAGCCAGTTTGTCCCCCATATGCAGCCAGTTTGTCCCCCATATGCAGCCAGTTTGTCCCCCATATGCAGCCAGTTTGTCCCCCATATGCAGCCAGTTTGTCCCCCATATGCAGCCAGTTTGTCCCCCATATGCAGCCAGTTTGTCCCCCATATGCAGCCAGTTTGTCCCCCCTTATACATAGCCAGTTTGTGCCCCCATATACATAGCCAGTTTGTGCCCCCCATATACATAGCCAGTTTGTGCCCCCCATATACATAGCCAGTTTGTGCCCCCCATATACATAGCCAGTTTGTGCCCCCCATATACATAGCCAGTTTGTGCCCCCCATATACATAGCCAGTTTGTGCCCCCCATATACATAGCCAGTTTGTGCCCCCCATATACATAGCCAGTTTGTGCCCCCCATATACATAGCCAGTTTGTGCCCCCCATATACATAGCCAGTTTGTGCCCCCCATATACATAGCCAGTGTGCCCCCCATATACATAGCCAGTGTGCCCCCCATATACATAGCCAGTGTGCCCCCCATATACATAGCCAGTGTGCCCCCCATATGCAGCCTGTTCCCCCCCCCCCCCCCCCAGCCCTGCACTTACCTTCCTCGGTCCGCGCCGTCCTCTGTGTTCTCCCGCCCTCGATGTCGCTTCAGCCAATCAGGTTACCGGTAACCAGATCCGGTGAACCTGATTGGCTGAAACCTCCACACAGTCTTCTTCCAGGAACGCACCCCCGTGCGTACCTGGGAGGAGTTTTTGGAAGCCGAATACAGCGTGAGAGCTGTATTCGGAAAGCCTATCAGAGCCGCTGGCTCTGATAGGCACTTCCAAGCCACACCCACCGCCGGCCGCCGCTCTAATTCATATGGCCGGCGCTCACCAGGAGGCCGGCCATATGAATAGTGGGCAGCGGCGACAATACACAGATTCATGCAATGCATGAATCTGTGTATTGTCTTTCAGTGGCGGTGCGGGAGCGAGAGGGGGCGGCGCTCCGGCGCCCTCTATGGACGCACCGCCACTGGGTTCTAGACTTGATGAGATCGAAAAGGGGTTCTATGTTCAGGGATATATAGTCAGCTGGTGTTCTATTCACCAATACTCCAAGATATTTGATAGTGTTCACTCGCTGGAGTGGTAACTGTGCCTGTAGCTTGGGTGAAGGGAAACTATCCATAAGCAATATTTGAGATTTCTCCCAATTAATTTTAAGGCCAGAGAACTGACCAAAGTGTTCAATCATATGTAACGCCTTCCGAAGAGATGTGGCCGAGTCGGCCAGGTATAGTAGCGTGTCGTCTGCGTATAAGCAAATTTTTTCAGTCAGGGAACCAAGGCAGAGACCCTGGATCTCGGGGTCCTCTCTAATGGAGATTGCAAGGGGCTCCGCTGCCAAGGCGTAGAGGAGCGGAGACAGTGGGCAGCCCTGTCTAGTGCCCCTGGATAAGTCAAATGTCAGGGAGGCCCTCCCGTTGGCCACTACTTTACCCCTGGGTGCCAGATATAATAATTGAACCCACTTGATAAATTTAAGTCCAAAACCAAAGCTACGGAGGCATCCCCAAAGCTACCGCCACTCCACTGAGTCAAAGGCCTTGGCAGTGTCCAAAGCCACCACCACTCGGGACCCAACATTAGTATGTGTCGCTTGTAAGTGAATATACAATTTTCTGAGGTTGAAGGAGGTGTTACGCCCCGGCATAAATCCAGCTTGGTCAGCATGGATCAGGGTTAGAATCACTTTGGTTAAGGCGTAGGGCAAGTACTTTTAGCCAGAATCTTTATGTCTACCTGGAGGAGCGATATTGGTCTATAAGATTCCGGGAGGCCTGGGTCCTTGCCTGGCTTAGGTATGAGGATAATTACCGCCTCGCCCATCGATGGGGGTAAGGTGAAATTGTCAAATGGTTGAAGAGGGACAATAACTTGGGGGCAAGTATCTCGATGTATTGGGCGTAAAATTCTATGGGCAACCCATCTGAACCCGGGGCCTTGGATTTGGCGAAGCTCGCAATCGCTGTGGTTATTTCTTCGAGTGTAAGAGGTGCGTCTAGCATAGCCATTTGGGCATCATCTAGCTGTGGAAAGATGATTTCCGCCAGTAGATCTTCCAATTGAGCTTCAGTGGTGGAAACCTGGGACGTATAGAGTTGAGAAAAGAAGTCCCTAAATTTGTAAGTGACAGCCTGGGGTTCCGTAATCTTTTCCCCATTAGGACCAGTGAGGGAAATGACAGTAGGGGGTCTATCCGCACTATGTGCTAGGTAGGCCATCAGTTTACCCGCTCTCTCCCCATGTTCATACAATTTTTGTCTGGAAAATAAAAGTTTTTTTCCTGGCCGTCTCGTGTTGTAGCGGATTGACCACCCTGGTTTGTAACCTGAGTTGGGCAGCTCCAGCAGGAGAGGGGTTCGACATGTATCCCTGTTCAGAAGAGGACAGATCCCGCATTGACCCGTCCAGTACGGCTGATGAATTAGCCTTCAGCCTGTTGATACAGGAGGTCAGAGTCAGACGTGCATGTAGTTTGAAGGCTTCCCATACTATGTCTGGGGATGCAGATCCGTCATTCTCTAAAAAGTAGGTTCTCCAACTGTTACCAAGCTCGTCATCCTCCGACAGCAGGGTGAGCCAAAACGGATTCAGGCGCCACGTACGGGGCGGTTTGTCTAATGGGATGGAGAGACTAATGTAATATGGGCTATGGTCTGAAAGTAATCTGGGGGCAAATTCAGCTCCCAGTAATCTTGGGGCAAGGGTACTAGAAATAAATATAAAATCTATACGGGACATGGTGTTATGGGTAGTTGAGAAACAGGAGTAAGCTAGGGTGAGCGGAAATTTAAGACGCCAGGTGTCAGTGAGATTAAAGTAAGAGATAAGTCGGGAGAATCTAGTGTGGGTTGGAGCTGTAGTAGATAATGGTGAGGGCGACAGTTTGTCTAATGTAGGGTTCAACGTAGCGTTAAAATCCCCCAGCCACACCGCCTGAATCGAAGGATGACGAGTCTTGTATAGCAAGCCCTCTGTCACTATAGTAGAATTAAATGGTGGAGGTACATAGAATGCCATCAGTAGGAAAGGTTCACCATACAATTTAACCGAAAGAAAGATATATCGCCCCTGTGGGTCAGACTGGACATCACACAGCTCAAAATTTACCGTCTTGGCAATCAAAACTGAGACTCCACGGGCGTGGGACGAGTGGGATGAATGATATGCCCACCCAATCCATGGCCGGCGGAGTTAAAATATCACTTTTAGGTGGACTATCACTTGGTTCTACATGTAGACCTATGTCAACCACCAAGGCGATACTAGGAGTGCGGCAGTGGAGTTCTCACGCTTTCTTTGGTGGGTGGAACTTCATGTTTGTACTCTCTCTGGCATGTACATTCTGGGATTAGAAAACTGGCAGGCAGATTACCTCAGTCATCAGATGTTGGATCAGGGAGAGTGTTCTCTGCACCCAGACATGTTTAGTTAGATCTGTCTGTAATGGGGAACCCCTGACGTGGATCTTCTATCTTCCCTCCTCAACAGAAAAGTGTCAGAAGTTTGTGGCAAGAGCAAGGGATCTTCTGGTGGAAGTGACGGATGCTCTGGTGGTGCCTTGGGGCCATTATCTTATTTATGTGTTTCCGCCTGTCAAGCTACTTTTCCTCTGCTGTGCAGGATAGAAGCACAAGGGCTTTCGGTCGTTCTGGTGACTCCGGATGGCCTCTTTTGACCCTCTTACGCCAGCGCTCCCTGGCAACTGTTCTGTCCCAAGGGAAGAACTTTTCAGTCACTGGCTTTGACAGCTTGGCTATTGAAAGTCAGGTTCTAGGAGACGGGGTTGTTGGGTTTGGTGATCCCTGCCATGTTGAAGGCATGCAAGTCTACCTCTCAAAGATTTATCGTCGCACTTGGAAAGCTTTTATCTCATGGTACAAGTCTACGGGTAGCCATCCACCCTCCTTCTCAGTGGCTTGGGTTTTGGTCTTTCTCTAATGGGGCATTGGGCAACAGCTTGCTTTGAGTATTATTAAGGGCCAGGGTTCTGCCCTTGCAATCTTCTTTCAGTGTCCCTTGGCCACTCACTCCTTGATTCGTACCTTCATCCAAGGAGTTCGACATGTGGTACCCCCTCTGTGTTATCTGCTGCTACCGTGGAATCTGAACCTGGTCTTACCAATAGATAGATGGTTCTCCGTCTGTGTCCTTCCTTACGATGGTGGTATCTGATTTTCATCTGAAATGAGGACATTGTCCTGCCTTCCCTGTGTCTGTGCCCTTCCAAGCCTAAGGCTGGCCATACACAATACAATTTCTTTCCTGCAACCACGAGTTGTCCTTGTAAACACTAGAAACGGTATAAGAAAGGGCGCACCGACCTAGTGCATTACCAACGTAACAATTTTATTTTAAATCATAAAAGGTATTCTACTTACAAACACATGACAAGCATTGGCATGCAAAAGGAGGCGGCGAGTCCACCTACAGTACTCAGTGGTATGGGAAGCCCTTGTAGCGTCCAAAGTCTTATGCGTTTCGAAGGTCGAGCCCAGTTCTTCAGAGCCAAAAAGTGTATGGATCATTTTACACCAATCTTTATACCTCAATAAGTCATTAGCCTAGGCGTACAAAACCCAATGAGGGGTCAGAGGTGGGACGCAGATCACGTGAGCAAATACACAATTCGTGAGCACCACAACCACAGACTGGCATTTGAACAAGAAGATCCCAAATGCCTCATATAGTGTCACAATCGTATGTTCTTTGTACCTTTTTGTATATAGCACCAAAATCAGCATGATCTTTCAGGTAATATGACTCTCCATTGCCTCCTTTGGTAACGCTGATACTATCTTTTTACCAGTTGTGCTTTCCTCTCTTCACTGTAAGGGACTATAAGATTGGTGTTCATCTACTGACCTTTTTAATACATCTTTTATTCATCTCAACAAGGCTTTCAGGGGGCCAACTAAAATGGTGCTGCTGCTCTCCTCTGGAGCACATGCCGTGTAATAGGGCTTGGAAGTCGGAAGAGCGGGTGTATTTGCGTACTTCCGGTCGAGTTGATGTAATAGTGAAAACAGGAAATTATATAATTTCCGGTCTTTCTGAAGCTAGTGGGTGCATCAGGAGTGATGTTAGTGTGCATAGACTCTGGTACGTTGCATGTAGCCACATAGTGGACAGCTATCAAATTGCACTCCTGCTCTTAACCACTTACAGATCGGAAGAGTTGCCCCCTTAATGACAGGCCTTTTTTTGCGATACGGCACTGTCGATTTAACTGACAATTGCACCGTCGTGCGAAGTTGTACCCAAAAAAAATTTACCTTTTTTTTTTTTTTTTTTTTTTTTTTTTTTCCCCCCCATAGAGCTTTCTTTTGATGGTATTTGATCACCTCTGCGGTTTTTATTTTTTGAGCTATAAACAAAAAAAGTGACAATTTTGGAAAAAAAACAAATTTTTTTTGCTATAATATACCCCAATTTTTTTTAAGACATATATTTTTTCATCAGTTTAGGCCAATATGTATTTTACATATTTCTGGTAAAAAAATCGCAATAAGTGTATATTGATTGGTTTGTGCAAAAGTTATAGCGTCTACAAACCATGGAAAAGATTTAAGGCATTTTTTTTTTTATTTATTTTTACTAGTAATAGCGGTGATTTGTGATTTTTTTTTTTTTTTTTTGCGGTGCTGCGACATTGTGGCGGACAGGACACTTTTGCCACATTTTTGGGACCTTTGACATTTATACAGTGATCAGAGCTATAAAAACGCACCGATTACTGTGTAAATGTCACTGTTAGGGAATGGGGTTAATACTAGGGGGCGACCAAGGGGTTAAATGTGTTGCCTCGTGAGTGTTTTATACTGTGGGGGGTGGGACTGACTGGAGGAGGAGACATATCGCTGTTCCCATACTTACTGGGAACAAACGCTTTGTCTCCTCTCCCCTGTCAGAACAGGGATTTGTGTATTTACACACACAAATCCCCGTTCTGGCTCTTGTGCCCGCAATCGCAGGTGGCCGGCGGCAACCGCACTAGCCAGCCATGCGCATGGGGTCCCCCGCCGTGCAGTGGGCGCATGCCTGCTATGGCTCTTGAAGGGGAAGACCTATACATACATTGTTTTGCGGGAACGTGCCATTTTGCCAACGTATATCGGCGTGAGCTGGTCGGCAAGTGGTTAACCCACTAACTTTCAGGATAGGCTGCCCTGTTCAAACCTATGTGAAGGGATTACCACTGTAGCAGTGATCCATGTGAGGAGCGATATCACCTTACATAGTCACGGTAAACTTAAAAATACACAATAGGATTAAAGTTAAAATTGTGTATTTATAAGTGTACTATGACTATGTAACTAGATAATGTGGACTGTTATTTACTGAATGAATTTTAATTTCTTTTTTTTTCTTTTTTTTTGCAGAATGTTTTAATTGTTGAGGTAAGTAGATGGTTTAGAAAAATTTTCTGCTTTGTTGATGTATCTGTTATTATTGCAACGTAGGACCTAAGAGCGGAACTGTTCCAGCCAGTCTGTGCTGCCCATAGTAACCAGTCAGTTTTTTTTCTGCAAGAATGATAGGATTGGGTGATTGTAGGAGATGTCGTAACTAGGTGAACCAGTGCGAAAAAGGCAGGACTTGTTTGAGAATCATGTACCCAGCTTGATTGCAGTGAGTAATCAAATCTAGTCTCTGCTTGTACTCTTTAGATCAGAATTTCATTTTATCACACTACCTTCTTTGTCTATACTATAAATGCAAGCAAACCTCTTTCCTCTGTGTAAATTCAGAGCAAAGTGAAAGGTTCTCCTGATAGCCCACCCCCTCCTTTTGATACTTTTACCCATGCATCTCTGTCATTCTGTTGCTAAATTGAGCCCTGAATAGAAAGTCTTGTGTATATCAATGTTATACTGTTGTTAAAGCTTACTCGGCTAATCGCCTTCCCTGTGTTCCTACAAAACTGTGCATGGGCCTAGTAATTGGCTGCCATAAGTACTGCATAGTGGAAAGAAGGGGAAATGGCCTCCCCATTCCTGGAACTGCTTGGGGTTTCCAAGGACTCTGTTGAGCAAACTGTTATGAGGCAAGCATGGTAAAGGGTAAGTATCAGTGTGTTGGGGGGTGTCTTATCAAGCAAATCTGTATATACCGTATTTATCGGCGTATAACACGCGCCGCCGTATAACACGCACCCCAAGTTTAGTAGGGAATTTTAAGGAAAAAAACTTTTAGGAGGGAAATTCAAGGGAAAAAAAACGTACATTTAAATGCAGCATGCAGCCTTGCCCAGTGTCCATCTGTCCATCTGCAGCCTTGCCCAGTGTCCATCTGTCCATCTGCAGCCTTGCCCAGTGTCCATCTGTCCATCTGCAGCCTTGCCCAGTGTCCATCTGTCCATCTGCAGCCTTGCCCAGTGTCCATCTGTCCATCTGCAGCCTTGCCCAGTGTCCATCTGTCCATCTGCAGCCTTGCCCAGTGTCCATCTGTCCATCTGCAGCCTTGCCCAGTGTCCATCTGCAGCCTTGCCCAGTGCCTTTGCAGCCTTGTCAGTCTCTGCGTTTTTTAAATTTGGCGCCGATTTCTGTGGAGAGGAGCGAGCGGGGCCGAGTGTACTTCGGCTAGACTCGGCTCCTCTCGCAGTCCCGCCCATCTCCACTGACTGCGCCGCTGACGGAGAAAGCCGAGTGTACTTCGGCTCGACTCGACTCTGCTCACAGTCAGGGGCAGGACTGCGAGAGGAGCCGAGACTAGCCGAAGTACACTCGGCTTTCTCCATGTCAGCGGCGCAGTCAGAGATGGGCGGGACTGCGAGAGGAGCCGAGTAAAGCCGAGTGTACTTCGGCTTCGGCTCCTCTCACTCGTTTCAGCAGGGGAATCGGCGGAGTATCGGCGTATAACACGCACCCACGATTTTCCCCTGATTTTAAGCGGAAAAAAGTTCGGTTATACGCCGATAAATACGGTACATTAAACCTGTTGCAATTCCTCTTTATACAGTATATGGATCAACAAAAGTGCAATTAATAACCAAAATATGCCATAACTCAAGGCACCAATGGATATTTACTGGCTGGTGTTTTTCCTCACGTGAGTAGCCTATGGTGCCCTTTATAATAAAACTGTATCGCACTGAGAGACCTTTTTCTCTCTACATGGTCCATTTATGATTTTTTTTCAGGAGTTGTGATGTCTGCCTGAAGGGGTTCATCTGACCGTTATTCTGGATAGTCCTCATG
The DNA here is from genome assembly GCA_029206835.1 of Rana muscosa. Taxonomy (NCBI): domain Eukaryota; kingdom Metazoa; phylum Chordata; class Amphibia; order Anura; family Ranidae; genus Rana; species Rana muscosa. The sequence goes on from CM055125.1 coordinate 110,166,849, forward strand.
CCTTTATGTTAGAGGCCTGATATCATTGGTAAGAGGCTGTTTTGCAGCACAGGAGTGGTCACATAGGATATTCAGCAATTTTGGACTCTGTTTCTCTTGTAGAGTAATTTCACTTGTAGCGGACCCCCACATTTGGCTTTGCTATGCCTGAAATTTAGAGGGTAGCCTGAGCCATAGTTTGGCTCAGGCTATTTAATTTCCTTAAATTGGACCCTGCTCTGGTGTTGCCTGGGTGTATAGTTCCCCTTTTGACCTGTAGGTGGCATTGTTGCCCAGGTCTCGGGTCGAACCACAGGTGGCATTGCGGCGTGATTGGGTGTCCTCTCTCGGCGGCTGTGCAGTGGGCGTGGTCTACCTGCTGTGCATGCCAGGAGGTGGGGTACATAAGGGGCAGACGCCATGATCTGAGGAGTCCGGTTCGCGCCCTTTGGCCCTTCAGGCCGGGGGTGCGTGTGTGTGTTCGGTCCTGGGCACCTTTGGCCCGAGGCCACATCATTCCAGGTAGGCCCAGTACCTTTTTAACTGAGGCCTACAACCAAACCAAGCCACAGAAGTCCCAGTGTGCCCGTGGGAGGGTTACTCGCTCTGAAGGAGAGGAAACCAGGGGAGGACCTGTCCGGAGGATCGGTGAAGGAAGTCACTGTCTCGGGAGAGGCCTGGTTACCTGTCAGAGGGAAGGATTCTGTGATCTGTGAAACCGCCCTGTAATGTGCCCCATTGGCACCTACTGTCTCTAAAATTACAGGTGCTAAGGAGTTCTGGTTTTAAGAGCCAAAAGATTCTGTGGCAGAGGATCTTCTAAAAAGTAAATGTCCGTGTTTCACTCCGGCTGCTAGAACTGTGAGAGGGATCTATCTGGGTGAGCAAAACCCACTCAGGCTTGAGAGGCGACGAGGGTAAATAAGTGCCGCGTGCCTGAACCTATCTCCCTATTCAACTCCTCCTCTCTTCAACTTTCCTGTCAAGTTACGAGCATAAGAAAATAAACTTTTTAATTGAGTTTACATTGTCTGGACATTGGTTTTCCTCCGAAAGAAAGTAGACTTTTCCCTACACTCTAGGGACAAGAACCAACGGAAGGAGGTAACTCGCTGCAGGACCCAAAATTGTATTAACACCGCTCAACGTCTTTAACATGGAGGATACTGGGCATGTGGCATGGTGTGTCCTATCCTGCAGGTGAAGGTAAACAGGACAGGGATCTGTGTGCTACACACTTTTTTTTTTTTTTTCACCATTAAATATGTATTGAGACATTTATGCATTGAATTATGGCATATTTTGGTTATCAGTTGCACTTTTGTTGATCCATATATATTTAAAGGGGAAGCGCAACAGGTTTTATGTATATACACTTTATTGGTGTCTTTTTTTTTTTCCAGACAATCACTGAGTGCTGCTTCTGTGCAATTATTTTTTTTAAGATATCGCCCAGCACCGTTTTCTTTTTGTTTGTTTTTTAAATTAAGTCGACCTGCCACTTGTCTTGAAAGGGCAAAGTGACGGTTTACGTTTAATGCATTTTATTGCTTCCTTCCTACATTGCATGTGAATCTTTCATCTAAAATGCTTGCAGCCAACAATTGTCACTTTCTCACTTTCATCATCCCTTTCTGTGCCAAAAATAGTTTTTCAGAGTCAGAATGTGTGCGTTTTTTTTTTGTTTTGTTTTTTAATAAAGATTTTAAACAAATTAAAAAATATATGTATATACAACATCACTATAAACTTTTACATATTCAAAAACAATAAGTAAATTGAACTTGGTTAGAAACCAATATAGTTTCCCGTTTTAAAGTAAAACTCCGGATGATGATGATTTTTAGTTTATTTATTTCTTATTTTAGAAAAATGGCAAAGGTTTAAAATCCCTGACACAGATGGGGATGATGAGTTTTGATGTGTTACAGTATTCTCAATGTGTTAATAGTTATTATTTGTTATTTTGCAGGATATCATTGATACAGGAAAGACAATGAAGACTTTACTTTCAATGCTGCAGAAGTACAATCCAAAGATGGTCAAAGTAGCCAGGTAACAGCCAAAGTATAATGGGTTACTAGAAAAATTATTTCAGTTTGTGAGTCTCAAATTATTCCATTTATTTACTGGTACCACATGCTCTATTACAAGACACCAAAAGATGGCTCAATCCCTAAGATGAAAAAACTGCTAGGTACCACACCAAAAAAAAAGTTAAAGTGGAGTTCCACCCAAAAATGGAAATCCTGCTTATCTGCTTCACCCCCCCCCCCCATTTCTGAGCAAATGCCATGTGACATCAAAAATTGCAACAACCACCATTTTATTCCCTAGGGTCTCGGCTAAAAAAAATATATGTTTGGGGGTTCTGAGTAATTTTCTAGCAAAAAAATGATTTTTACATGTAGGAAAGGAATGCCAGAATTGGTCCGGTATGGGAGTGGTTAAGCAAACGTCGTTTCCCAGTAACATCTGTATTAGCGCAAGTTTAAATTAAGCATATGGTATATTTTTTCATATGATTTCGTCTTCACAGACAGTTCTGATTACATTGTATCGGTTGTGTGTGCTGCTTTTATCTCTGTTGCTATTCAACAGTTTGTTTTTTCCTGCAGCTTGCTTGTTAAAAGAACTCCCAGGAGTGTCGGATATAGACCTGATTGTAAGTAGTTCAACTTTTATTGCTATAATTGCGAATTCATGTTTGATAATCATATATACAGAAGTTTTTTTTGAATAGTAAAAGGTTTCAGTTGGTATTATCCAGGGGTGTGGAATTTTTATTTTATATATTTTTTTTTAAACTACTAGTCCAAGGGACTAAATTGGGGCCCCAATCTACTTTCCCTCATTACAATCTACTTGTCCTGATAAAATTATATACTGGAGTATAAGCCGACCCGAATATAAGCCGAGGCACCTAATTTTACCACAAAAAATGGGACAACGTATTGACTCGAGTATAAGCCTAGGGTATCCATGTGCATGCCTCACTGTGTCCATGCCTCACTGTGCCTCGCTGTGTCCGCGCCTCGCTGTGTCCGTGCCTCGCTACCTGATCTCCGGCGCTGTGTGACTAGACTGACGTTTAACATGGGCGTCTAGGGCCGTCCGGTACAGAGTCCCCAAAATCACCAGAGAAATTACCGTTTAACATGGGAGCTAATGGAAGTAGTGCCCGGCTTTGAAAAATCGGTGCTCCCCGGCCATAGGTCCCCCGGACAACAAACTTTGCACACTTGTATAGGAAGAGGGAAAACTTTCCCTCGTGACAATCTACTTGTCCTGATAACATTATATACCGTATATACTCGAGTATAAGCCGACCCGAATATAAGCCGAGACACCTAATTTTACCACAAAAAACTGGGAAAATGTATTGACTCGAGTATAAGCCTAGGGTATCCATCTGCATGCCTCAGTGTGCCTCTCTTTGCCTCACTGTGTCCGTGCCTCACTGTGCCCAATCTCCCTACCTGATCTCCGGCGCTGTGTGACTAGACTGACATTTAACATGGGCGTCTAGGGCCGTCCGGTACAGAGTCCCCAAAATCACCGGAGAAATTACCGTTTAACATGGGAGCTAATGGAAGTAGTGCCCGGCTTTGAAAAATCAGTGCTCCCCGGTCGTAGGTCCCCTGGACAACAAACTTTGCACACTTGTAGAGGAAGAGTGGGGCTACATGTGTGCCAAGTTTGGGGTCCAGGGGACCTACGGCTGGCCAGGATCAGGTGCACAAAATTGAAGATGGACACACTCGAGTATAAGCCGAGGGGGGCCTTTTCAGCACAAAAAAAAATGTGCTGAAAAACTCTGCTTATACTCGAGTATATACAGTATTTATTTTTTAACTAAACCCGTATTTAAATCTGAGGTGCTTTTAGGAATGTCTGGGGCTTTTAAAAACGAAAGTGTCTTTATGGCGACTTTAAACTTTTAATGTTTTTAACATTGCGCTGTTTATTTCCTACTTTCTTCTCTGCCTGTCTCCAGCACTCCACCTGGGGACTTGCAGGGAGGGGGGAGAGCTTGCAGTGTGACAAGCACTGATTGGGTGCTCATCAGAAAAGGGGAGTATCGGGCTCTCTTAATGGTCAGCTGAAGCCCATCTGCTGAGTGAGTAAATAAGGCACTCGCCCCAATGAGAAAAAACTTTATTGCTTCAGTTTACCCTTGCACACGGAAGCACTTGGGTGCTCAGTACAAGCACATGCTGAGCAGCCAAATCAGATTTTTATAACGGCTTACCTGTAAAATCCTTTTCTTGAAGGTACATCACAGGACACAGAGCCAGTAGTTACTACATAGGATATAGGCCACCTTCAGGTGATGGACACTGGCATAATCAAGACAGGAAGTTCCCTCCCCTATATAACTCCTCCCACATGGGGAGTGCCTCAGTTTTGTAGCACAGCAATATATAATAATCCCAAAAGAGGGGAGGGACCTCTGTGTCCCGTGATGAACCTTCAAGAAAAGGATTTTACAGGTAAGCTGTTATAAAAATCCTATTTTTCTTTTCAGTACATCACGGTACACAGAGCCAGTAATTACTACATGGGATATCCCAAAGCAATGCCATTTGAGGGGAGGGAGACATCAACAAATAAAGCAGACCTCCGTCAGACATGAGGACCTAAACTGCTGCCTGCAAACACTGTGCCCAAAGGCAGCATCCTACTGTTGACCCACATCCACCTGGTAAAATTTTGTGAATGTATGAACAGATGACCAAGTTGCGGCCTTGCACACCTGAGCTATGGAGGCTTAGTGACGCACTGCCCAAAAAGCACTAACTGCCCTGGTGGGAGTGCGCTCTTGGAATGGAAAGGCGGGGACTTTCCCTTAGAATCATTCGCAAGCGTATGATTCAAACGAACCCATCTAGAGATGGGCGATTTGGATACTGCCTGTCCCCTTCTGGGGCACCCTGGCAACCCGAACAACGTGTCAGTTTCCCGTATGCAAGCAGTCGCTTCTGGAAGCTAACTGTAATGACTTTTCCACTGCCGAATCTGGAAAAAACGAAAGCAGCAAAAATATCCTGGTTCAAACGGGAACTGGATGCTGCTCTAGGCCGAAGGACGACCGGGGGCGTAACACTACTTGTCCCTAACAATTTGCCAGAAATGGTTCTTTACCAGATAAGCTGCCAACTCCGAAACTCATTTTGTAGAAGTACTGTGACCCAAAAATACTAGTTTCCTTGTGACCATGGCCAACAGGGCATCACACATTGGCTCGAAAGGAGGCCCCTGAAGGATTGACAAAGTAGATTCAGAATGCATGGGCACAAAGGTGACATAATTGGTGGATTCATGCGAGTTACGCCTTATAGAAAAGCCTGCACTAGGGAGTGAGAAGCATGAGGTTTTGGAAAAAACTGACAAGCTGAGACCCGACCCATAATAGTACTTACCGCTAACATATCTCTACTCCCGACTGTAGGAGGTCTAACACCTGCTTATGCTATTTTTGCAAGGATGCCAACTTTTGTTTCCACAGCAGGAAACATAGGCCTTTCAAATTCTAGAGGCCGGCTTCCTTGCATTAACCAGGGGGGTTACCACTGAGCCTGAAAGTCCCCGATCCTTTAGAGTGAGGGCCTCAACAGCCAAATCGTCAACTTCAGCGTTTGTAAGGCAGGATGGTATACCTGTCCTTTGTGACAACAGATCCTGGCATAATGACAGGGGCAAAGGATCCGTCACTGCCATCTTACGATTTCTGCATACCAGGACCTCCTGGACCATGCCGGGGCGATCAGGATCACCCGTTTTTGCTTCCTTCTAATCCTGCCCAGCAGGCATGGAAGCAACTGACCTTGAGGAAATGCATAAATCAGAAAAACTGATTCCAAGGAGCTACCAAGGTAACTGTCCAGCAAGCGAGCGGGTCCCTTGTTCTTGGCATAAAATTTGTCTAGCTTCGTGTTGAACTTGGATGCCAAAGACCTACGTCTGGGGTACCTTACCTCCAGTAAATGGCCAGAAGCCATTTGGATGTAGGGACCACTCCCCTGGGAGCAACGGCTGGCGGCTAAAGAAGTCTGCCTGCCAATTTCTTACCCCTGGGATGAAACCCGCAGATGGGCAAGGAAAAACGCTTTCTTGCCAAAACCAGAATATGGTTTTACCTCTCTGGGCTGCCCAACTCTTGGTGCCGCCCTGGCGACTGATATAGGCCACCGTCGGGGCATTGTCGGACTAGATCTTGACAAGGTATCCCTGCAGTCTGCCTGTCCATACCAAAGGGCCAGGCGTGCTGCCCGAAATGCTAAAATATTGATAGGCAAGGTCTACTCGGACTCTAACTATTCCCCCTGAACAGCATTCTCTTCTTGTAATGCTCCTCAGCCTAAGAGGCTGGCATCGGTCGTCACTAGGGATGAGCTCTGGCGTGTTCGCATTGAACACGTGCAGAGCCCGCCAAGGAAGTCGGCACCGTCGGAACCGCGCTGCGCTAATCACAGGCAGGGAGACATTTCCCGATCTCTGCAGCTGAGCATCGGGACAACGTCTCCCTGCCTGTGATTAGCGCAGCGCGGTTCCGACGGTGCTGACTTCCTTGGCGGGCTCTGCATGTGTTCAATGCGAACACGCCAGAGCTCATCCCTAGTCGTCACCATCTTCCAGGTGACCAGTACGAAGGTTTTTTCCCTTCTGCCCACTTCTGGTTAGCGACCACCAATTGCAACTTTGGCTTATACCTGGAGTCAAACGCATTGGACAATCCAAATCCTGGCTTCTCCTTCTCCAGGCAGACAGGATAGTGTTTTGCAAGAGATCTGAATAGGACTGATCATAGGGAACCGCTTTGCATGAAGCTACCATCTTCCCTAACTAACTCATACAGAGAAAGACGGGAGACTCTTCCCTTGTCCTGATTGTGTGAACCAGATCTTTTATTGTGCAGACCTTTGTCTAGAGTAAAAAACACTCTTGTTGGCTGTGTCCACTACCAGACCCAAGTAGAGCCTTTCTGGCCATAAGGATGACTTTCCTAGGTTGATAATCCAACCCAGATTCTTCAGATACCTGATCGTGTGCAGGGTACACTCAGATCCAGTCCTTTATGGACTGATCGATCAGTAATAGGTCGTCTAGGTATGCCATTACTGCTATACCCTGGGCTCTTAGTCTCGCCAAGGCGGAGCCAGGACCTTTAGGAAACACTTGAGATGCGATGGCCAACGCAAAGGGCGAGGCCACAAAGAAAGTGTCGCTGCTCTACTACAAATCGCAGGAATTTCTGATGAGCAGGGAAATTGGCACATAAAGATATGCGCTCTAGATTTCTATTGACACTAGGAATTTCCAGAAATTGGTACAGACCCTTGAGATCTGAAAAAATGGGTCTGACAACTCTGTTTGATTCGGGCACTGTAAAGGGGTTTAAGTGAAAATCCATTCCCTGTTCCCCTAAGGGGTCTCTGTGATCACCCCTTGAGACCGCAACAGGTCTAGTGCCTGAAAGAAAACAATGCTCTCTTTCCTGGGACTTTGGGAATGCCTGATTTTTAAAACGAGGCTGGAGAAACCCAAAACTGTAGCTTAGAGGACCATGGAGATGATCCATCTGTACTGAATCTCCTCCTGCAACTGCAGGAGCCGTCCTCCCGTGCGAGCGGGGGTGCCCCTTCATAGGAAGGCCTTGGACTCTGCTTAGCAGATCTTTACTCTCAGGACTTTTCTCTGGTCCTGAGCCTGGCTTCGGGCCTTCCTCTTGGGCTGACGGCTGAGGCCGTCGCGACGGCCTGGAGGCTGATGCTCCAGGCGACGGAGAGGTAAAACGTTTAAATGAAGGATGCTTACTACTTCTCTTCACGGGTAGAAGGGTACTCTTTTCATCTGAGATCTTCTGGGTGCACTTATTATACCTAAACAAACGCTCTCCATAAAAGAACCCCAGTCAACAGTTCTTACAAGGCAACTCTACTGACCAATGCTTAAGCCATAGCACTCTACACATGTGCACCAGCAGAAGAGCGCAACGTGACATCTGATGGATGGAATCCTTAATGGCGTCAAGCTGCAACACAAAGGGCCTTAAGAAGTTCCGGAAGAACCGGGACTTCTTCCCTTCTGACAGTCTATTTCACCTTATCCTTAAGGAATTGACAGACATCAATAGCTGCTATCGCAGGCTGTAACCGCACCGGCTATAGCGAGTAAAGGCTTTAAGCAAAGACTCCAGTCCTTAAACTGCTGGATCCTAAACACCTGAACATTTGTCAACTGGACAAGTAAGACTTTATTCAGGGAAGAAACGGCAACGTCTGCCTGCTGGCCTACTGCATTTCTTTAGTGAATGTCTCCCCCATAGGATAAATTTGAGGGAATCTATTTGGAGAAATAAAAATGCCTGTCTGGGTATTGCCAGTCAGCATAAATAAGCTTTTCCAGCAACAGGTGCATAGGAAAAGCATGAGCCCCTTGAGGAGGTCTCGGAGAACCCAGAGAGAAAAAGGGGGGGCTTCAGCCGACTCTGTAAGGGACAACTTGTAACCAATACGCACTGTTCCAGTGCAATTAAATTGACAACCTTTGAGGTTACGAAGGCTCCCCCGGGGCCGAGCCCTCTAATGAGCAGTCATCCTCATACCCTTCCAATGGGTCCTCCTAAGGTACATCCGAATCCTCTACCCCCTCCTGATCTGCAGCCAATGGCCCAGGAGCAGGGGAAGGGGCCTGTTGCATTTTTTCCCCAGACTGGGGGGTGAACGCGACAAGCTAGTCAATTTATCCTCCAAACCAGCCAGTGCCATAGCCAAGTCCTCTTTAGTGACAAATGTGGAGGCTGAAGAGTTGGAGGTAGCTGCAATGCCTGAGAAAGGTTCCGCTTGGTTAACCGTTCCAGGTCTTACAGGGGAAGCAGGTGCAGTGGATGTGCGACTAGGGTTCCCGGGACCTGAACGCTGCGCTTTGCACCGCTTCTCCCCATTTTTGCCCTTCTCTTTCGGGCACACATAGTCCTAGGCACAAAGCAGAGGTACTAATTATTATGCATCTCTTGCTGAGCTTAGTCTTGGCAATCTTTTTTTTTTTTTTTTTTGAATTGGTTGGAAAAAGCCAACTTTATTTGGATAAGTCCTTTTACAAAGCAGTTGCTTATGTGGAATAATAAACCGTACATTATAACAGTCATTTTGTGTGAGATTCTTTGTACATGCATGTTAAGGCACAAGTTTGAGGGAATATACATCCAGTATATAAGAGACTTCATGTCATTCTGCTACCAATACAGTTCTGATTTAAGATTTTCATGGTTTACACCTTCATAGGACAGTCACTTTCTACTTTCATCTAAGTAGGCCTGTCTGCAGGACTTGGAGTATTTTAGGCACATGTTTCTCCATCCTCTAACCATCTATCCCACACCTTTGAGTACTTATGCGCGCACTTTCTATGAGCATAGACTAATTTTTTAAATGGTAGTGCATCATTAACGTCCCTCTTCCATTGGCGTATGGAGGGAGGCTGAGCCTGCATCCATACCTTGGCTATGCCCTTACGCGCCATAAACAGAGTTTCATTTAGAATGTAGATGTAGCTTGGTATTTGTCAATTTCTCCGTCTGGCAGAAGTCCCAGAAGACCTAGTTTGGGGTCCAATACCACTGGGGATCCCATATTGTCATGTAAAAACTGAACAATCTGCGTCCAATATGTCTGAATGTTTGGGCAGCTCCATATGAGATGGAAGAATGTACCTGGTGCTGCGTGGCACAAATTGCATGTCGGGTCATATGTACGGAGGAATTTTGCCTTTTTTAGGGGAGTCAGGTAGGCTTTGTGTACAATGTATATCTGTCAGTCTGTCAGATAACTTGGGAGACGTCAGTCTGGTCCCATCCATTATTTCATCCCAGTCTTCCCTCTCTATGGGGCCTACGTCTTTTTCCCATTCCATTTTTGCCTTTTGTGCAATGGCATTTGAACTACGGTTTCTGATCTTTAGATACAGGGTCGATATGAGTTTAGAGGGTTCCTCTCCCATTATTATATCCAGAACTGGGGGAGAATCTGACACTACTTCCATATTTGGTAATTGTGTTTTTAATGCATGGCGCAGTTGTAGATACTTAAAAGCGTTCTGGTTAGGGAGTGTATATTCTTCCTTAAGTACTTGAAACTGCTTGAGTCTGGAGTTAGATAACACCTGATGGAGGTATATTATGCCATGTGTAGCCCATACTGTCGAGTCTGAGAAAGATTCAATCTCAGGTAGGTATTTGTTGAACCATAGTGGGGTGTGGGTGCGAATTTTCCCAGTGTTTTGCTTTTTCAACGTGATTTCCCATATTCTTTGATGGAGTAGCATTCCCATATTATACCTTGTTTTTTTTTTTTTTTGTGATTTGTTTCCCTCTAAGGATAGCTTGGAGCGGGGTAAATGCTGGGTGACCCGGTTTATTACATACTAGGGATCTATAGCGTTGCATTTCCACTTTGTTAAAGTGGTATATGTGGGAGAGTTAAGCTGCCAAGTAATAATCTTGTAAACCAGGAAGGGACACTCCTCCCCATATCTGTAGGGTTCTTTAGAACATGCCAGGCCAGTTTTATGTCTGCCATTTCCCCATACAAATGAGTTTAGAATAGCTTCCATTTGTTTAAAGACTTTTAAAGGGATATAGAGAGGAGCATGCCAAACCATATATAGTATTTCGGGTAACAAAATAATTTTTATTATATTTATATGTCCCATCACCCCTAGTGGCAGCCTGGACTATGTCTGGGTTTTGGACTTTATCAAGTCTAATAGGAGTGTGACATTCAGGTGTGTGTAGTCCGTTAAAGTCCTAGTGACCTCCACCCCCAAGTACTTAATTTTTGATACACTAGATAATTGTAAAGTTGAGTTTGTTTTTGGGGGGGGGGGATGTCCAGTGGGAGGATTTGGGATTTGTCCCAGTTGGTGCGCAATCCCGAGTAACTACCCATTTTTTTTTTTTCAATGATTTCAAGTGCGGCCTTTAGTGAAGGTCCCTGATCTGCCAAGTACAAAATAGTGTCGTCAGCTTACAGACCTATTTTATCTACTGTGTGTCCTCTTCTCAATCCCTTTATATTAGTGTCTGCTCTGATGGCAATTGCCAGAGGCTCTGCTGCCAGGGCATACAGTAGGGCGGACAGGGGACATTCCCTGTCTTGTTCCCCTTTCCAAAGGGAACTGCTCCGAAAGCCAGCCGTTGACAAAAATCCTTGCTTTAGGTGTCTGCTAAAGAAGCTTCACCCACTTTATAAGCTGTGGACCAAAGCCATAGTTGTGTAAGCACTCCGACAAGTACAGCCATTCTACGGAATCAAAGGCTTTGGCATTGTCTAGTGCTACCACCACTCTGGTTCCAGAATTGTCATGTTGAGCCTGTATGTACATGTATAGTCTCCTAATGTTCATGGCAGTGTTTTTCCCTGGCATAAAGCCTGTTTGAATACAGCTATACTCATGCTAATACATTCTGACCAATCGATTGGCCAGTATTTTAGCTAGTATCTTAATATCTACCTGTAGGAGTGAGATAGGCCTGTATGACTCGGGGTAATGGGGGTCTTTGCCCGGCTTGGGGAGTACGATTATTTGGGCCTCCTGCATGGATAGATGGAGCGTGTTTGTGTCAAATATGGATTGGTAGAGATCCTTAAGTTTTTAGGTATGAGTGTTTCGGAGTAGGTTGAATAGAACTCCAGGGGCAGTCCATCTAGTCCAGGAGCTTTAGACTTGGCCAGTTGGGCAATTGCATCGGTAATATCCTGTGTAGTTGTCGGTGCATCTAGTAATTTCACTTGCTCTGGTTTTAATCTGGGGAATTGGATTGTATTTAAATACGCTTGGAGTTCCCTTTGTGTATGTGTAGTATGGGATTTATAAAGGTTTCTATAGAAATGTAAAAACTGGGATGCTACTTGAGAGGGGTCTGTAATGTTATTTCCCTCAGTGTCTTTTAGGGAGACTACTACTGGAGGCCTATCGTCCATGTGGGCTTGATGGGCTAATAACCTGCCTGCCCTCTCCCCCTGCTCATAAACTCTTTGCTTGCAGAAAAATATACTTTGTTTTGCCTTTTTAGTGCATAATTGTGTTACCATGCGGGACTGTAGTTTTACCTTGTCTAGATTTTCAGGGGTCGGATTGGAGTTATAAGTTGTTTCCAGCTCTTGCAGTTTATCAGTCGTTAGTTGTAGTATTAGATTAAATGACTGTTTAAGTCTGTTTATTCTGGTGGTAAGAATCCATCGGGCCTGTACTTTAAATTCATCCCAGAATGTGTTAAGGGAGGGTGGGATTCTAGGTCTGTCCAGGAAGTATTTAATCTCTCTCAATGGAATCATGATCTGTAAGGGCCGACAGCCAGTGGGGGTTCAATCACCATGTGCGTACAGGGGGGACACTCCTCAGAGATACTGTCACCCAGCAAGGGGAATGGTCTGACAACGTCCTTGGTGCAATCCCCGACCCCGTGACCTTAGGTAGTAGAGCCTGGGACACTAGTACAAAATCTATTCTAGACATGGTATTATGACTTGTGGAAGGGCATGTGTAGGCTCTGGTTGTGGGGTTGTTGTGCATCCACACATCCACTAGGGCAAACTCTGTCATGGTAAGAGATAGTCTGGTCTGCACGGGCGCACCCAGTTGGCCCTCTTTTGTGTCGGTCGATCTAGGGATGGAGACATTGTCTTAAAGTCCCCCATCCAAATTGCTGGTATTGTCGGGTGTTGCGCTATAAACGCTAGGCCCTCTGTAACTACATCAGATTTGTATGGGGGGGGGGGGGGGCTCCTCCAACAAGTGCATGTAAAAAGATGTATCTACCCTGCTGGTCAGTCTCCACAGCTATCAATTCAAATGGGGTGGATTTAACCACTAGCACTGTGACCCCCCCTGGAAAACTTTGTATGGGTGCTGTGATACGCCCATCCTACCCAGGGGCGCCTCAGTGCCGCCTGCAAATGCCCAGTGACATGGGTCTCCACCAGCACAATAATATCTGCTTTTTGTCTTTTAAGAAATGTTAGTACAGCTGTTTGTTTAATTTTATCTTGCATACCTTGCACATTCCATGTCATGAATTTAATATCTGCCCTGTTGGTCATGGCTTACTGGGGGTACATAAACCGGCAGGGTAGCGTCTCTTACTAACATATATTGCATATTCATTCTAAGAACATCACTACAATTCACACAATAACCATGCATTTTTGGGCTTCTTTTCCAACATAAAAACTTATGCACAACGGTGCAACATTCCCCAATGCTCTGATCTGCTGATCTGGCATTTCCCTTCCCTCCCAGCTTTTTACCTCCCCAACTTGGTGAAAGCATACAATACCCATGAACCAGTGTTTGGACTTTCTTCCAGCCTTCCAAACTGACTGGAGGTGTTCTACTTGAACCAGTTATAGCATGAAAAAAAGCTGTTGAAAAAATAGGCTGTATATGTGAGATGGGGGCGATTTCTCACTGCACAGCGCATGGGGAGGGAGCAGGTGAAGTCCTATGTTCAGTAGTCCTTCAATCAAGCGAGTCTCGCTGTTCAGGATTCTGGAACACTTGAGTGCAAATTATGTGACCATATAATTCAGCAGTGTCTCATGGCGGGTCAGATGTTATCAGTGTGAGTTAATGTTAGTTATAGAACATTGTTGCCCATGTTCTGAAAGGAGATAAAGACTGTTGTTTTTACCCCCCTCGTGTGGTGCATGGTTTAATGTTCTCCTTCACCATCCCTTTGCAGGCAGTCCTAGGGGGGAAGGGGAATCCGTGTGTAAAGTGACACAGGGGAAATGGGGAGAACTGTGGGGGGTAAATCCTCCATCATTTGAGGGAAAAGTTAGTTGTACTCATTTTCTGTAGTCGGCGTGTTACATCTTGTCATCCGCGTTGATCCATCCAGGCTGCTGCTGCCTTAGGATTTTCAAAGAACTGTACACGGCCATCTTCCTCCACTCTTAGTCTAGCAGGGAACAGCATGGCATATTTGAGATGCAGTGCTCTAAGCCGCCTTTTTAACATCTTGGAACTGTGCCCTTCTCTTTTGAACCTCATTAGAGAAATCAGGGAAGACTGCCACATGACCGTTATTAAGCTGAATATTTAATTTCTCTCTGGAAATCTCAGGATTTTGTCTCTATCCTTAAAATTGAGAAACTTTTGCAATAAAGGTTCTGGGGGGGACTCTAGGTATTCAGTGGGATTGTTACCTTCAGTTTTCTCTGGCAGCCCTATGATTGCACCTTCTCAGTCTATTTTCCATTTCATCTTGATGTGCATGCAGTTGTATTTGCCTTTTGCATGTCTTCTGCAGTATGGCTTAAGGGGTGTAGTATGTCCTCTGCCACTCGTATGCGGGCCTCTGCGACCCGGTCTTTCACTTTAGAAAGGTCTTGTCTAAGCAGGGATATATCGATCTTGCCCTCATCGATCTTCGTAGTAAGTGTCCCCTGGAGGGCGGCTATGGCCTCAAGTACTTTGGCCGTGTCCACACCCTGGTGTTCTGCTGCAGAGCACATGTCGGTGCCATCTTGGTCTGCCTGGCCTTTATCCTGGTGTCTGTATTTCGCCAGCTTGTCCACCGCATCCGTGGCTCTTTTGGGTGGCGACATGGTGCTGGTCCATTCCCCGCTGTTGTGCACTGTCTGGCAGTAATGTTTTTAGGGCTATTTTGTGAGCAGGATATCAGGAAGGATATTTATCAAGAGGAGCTCACTCTGCCTGCGTCCTACTCCATTGCCATCCAGGCCACACCCCTCTAGTCTTAGCAATCTTAACATGCCGCTATCAAATGCCACAGCTCAGATGCTGAACAGGTGAGTCTTAAAAATGCCTGTCCCCAGCACCCCAGTGCTTACATGCCCTGTGAAAAAGTGTCTGTCTCTCCGCCGCACACCTGTATGCACATATTGCATCCCTCCCTTGTCGCAACTGTATGCGCACGGCTTGTATTTATAACATTTGCCGGTTCGTGCCTGCGCTGTAGACAAACGCGCATGCCAATCCACGTGCACGCTGGCGGCGCCACTCCCCGCCCCTGTGGCATCCTTTTCTCGTATAAAAAAAAAGGGTTCTTTTCGCGTGCACAAGTGGCGATCTGCTCGGGGGGGGGGGGTGTCTCATCTGCTGGTGGAACCCCAAATTCCCCCCCCCCCCTCTTTAGGTGGCTGACTAACAGAGTAAAGGCAGAACTCCTCCACAAGCGCTGCTGACAGACCTTTAAAGCAGGCATAGGATGCTGACACCAGGTATGCTGCTGCACATTCTCTAGTGTTAGTAGAAAAAACACAGGCAGGACTTTATGAATAGTTAAAGTCCACAAGGGATCTTCTTCACTCACCATTCCCGCCGCAGGGTACTACTGGGATTAGCACAGTGACCCAATCTTCACCCATCATGGCGGGCTTGGAGTCATGCCAGACCTTCAAGGACGGGGTCCCCTCTGTACGTAGGGTCCACTGCCTTGGACCTGTACAGCGCCCTGCCAGAGCAACCTGTGGTATAGCAATGTGACCACGGCGCTGGATCCCAGGGCCCAGCTCTCCAAAGAGCAGCGTTACAGGCAAAACCTCGTTCTTCGGTATCGAGGCTCGGGTACCATCCGCTTTTGGCTTTTTTAATAAATCCGATAATATAGCTCCCTGGCCCTGACTAGGGCCCTTCTGAGGAGCATAATGTTAACCGTGACCAACACCTTAGACACAAAAAACTAAAAAACTGAGGCACTCTCCATGTGGGAGGGGTTATATAGGGGAGGGGACTTCCTGTCTTGATTATGCCAGTGTCCATCACCTGAAAGTGGCCTATAACCCATTTAGTAATTACTGGCTCTGTGTCCCGTGATGTACTGAAAAGAAAAAGCTCTTGTCCTCTCTGTTATCCCTGGGTTCACATTAGTGCGATGAGGGAACCAGTGCGATTACAGTGCCGTTTTTTTGCATCGCTCCTTTCCCGCAGGCAGTTCACACTGCCTTGTGCGAACCGCTGCGGGTGCCATTAACAAAGTTAATGACGCCCCCAGTTTAGTTCGCAGTGCGAACTGTGAACTCGCACAGGAATTGGATTGCAAAGGGGAGAACACCCATGCGAACCAATTCTAGTGCGGGGAAAAACCAAGTCCCGGCACTATTTTCTGTTTGAATCCAATGCAAGTTCAGCCATACAACTGTATGGCTGAGCTCGCATTGCTCAGAGGTCGCATGTGATTGGCACCTGCAGTGCGGGTGCGAATCACATGCGATCTCTGAGATTGCGCTAGTGTGAACCTGGGCTTAAAGGATAAGTAGCATTTTTTCTTAAAAGCTGAAAACAGCGCTGTGGTAGTTCATTGAGAACTTCAAGCTGACATCTGCAAAGGATGTCGATACTTGTAGTTGATTAGTATAAAGTGAACCCAGAAAGTATTCACTGCACTTTTTTCATATTTTGTTATGTCACAGCCTTATTCCAAAATGGATTAATTATATTATTTTCCTCCCAGAATTCTACAAACAATACCCCAAAATGACAACGTGAAAGAAGTTGGTTTAAAACCTTTGCAAATTTATTAAAAATAAAAGATGAAAAAATCCTATGTACATAAGTATTCACAGCCTTTGCAATGACACTCAAAATTGAGCTTTCTACAACTTTATTGGAGTCCACCTGTGGTAAATTCAGTTAATTGGACATGAATTGGAAAGGCACACACCTGTCTATATAAGGCCCCACAGCTAAAAGTGCATGTCAGAGTTCACAAACCAAGCCATGAAGTTCAAGGAATTGTCTGTAGACCTCCAAGACAGAATTGTATGGAGGCACAGATCTGGGAAAGGGTAAAGAAACCTTCCTGGCGGCATTGAAAGTCCCAATGAGGCCTCCATCATCCATAAATGGAAGTTTGGAACCACCAGGACTCTTCCTAGTGCGGGCCGCCCTGCCAAACTGAGGTATCGGGGGAGAAGAGCTCTAGTCAGGGGAGGTGACCAAGAACCCGATGGTCACTCTGACATAACTTCAGCTTTTCTCTGTGGAGAGAGGAGAACCTTCCAGAAGAACAACCATCTCTGCAGCACTCCACCAATTAAGCCTGTATGGTAGAATGGCCAGACGGAAGCCACTCCTCAGTAAAAGGCACATGACAGCCTGCCTGGAGTTTGCCAAAAGGCACCTGAAGGACTCTCAGAAACAAAATTCTCTGGTCTGATGAAACAAAAATTAAACTCTTTGGCCTCAATGGCAAGCGTCACATCTGGAGGAAACCAGGCACCTCTCATCACCTGGCCAATACCATCCCCTACAATGAAGCATGATGGTGGCAGCATCATGCTGTGGGGATGTTTTTTAGCGGCAGAAACTGGGAGACTAGTCAGGATTGAGGGCAAAGATGAATGCAGCAATGTACAGAGACATCCCTTGATGAAAACCTACTCCAGAGCACCCTGGACTGGGGTGAAGGTTCAACTTCCAAAAAGACAACAACCCTAAGCACACAGCCAAGATAACAGGCGTGGCTATGGGACAACTCTGTGAATGTTCTTGAGTGGCCCAGACTTGAACCCGATTTGAATATCTCTGGAGAGATGTGAAAATGGCTGTGCATCAGCGCTCCCCATCCAACCTGATGGAGCTTGAGAGGTCCTGCAAAAAATGGGAGAAACTGACCAAAAATAGGTGTGCCAAGCTTGTAGCATCATACTCAAAAAGACTTGAGGCTGTAATGGGTGCCAAAAGTGCTTCAACAAAGTATTGAGCAAACAAAAAACACCAGCCGCCACTGGTCAGCTGGTGCGGTGGACTTGAAATTAATGGGCACAGTGAGGCTGCTTTCTGACGGGCACAGTGAGGCTGCTTTCTGACGGGCACAGTGAGGCTGCTTTCTGACGGGCACAGTGAGGCTACAATTGATGGGCACAGGTGTACAGACTCGGGAACTGAGCACAGGGATGGTGGGAACCCCTCATAATGGGCACAGTGAGGCTCCATTTTGATGGGCACAGTGAGGCTGCAATTGATGGGCACAGATGTACAGACTCTAGAACTGTGGGATGGTGGGAACCCCTCATAATGGGCACACTGGCGCTGCATTTGATGGGCACACTGGTGCTGCAATTGATGGGCACAGTGACGCTGCATATGACGTGCAGTGAGGCTGCAATTAATGGGCACAGGTGTACAGACTGGGGAGCTCAGCACAGGGAGGGTGGGGAGCTCAGTACAGGGATGGTGGGAACCCCTCATAATGGGCACAGTGAGGCTGCAATTGATGGGCACAGGTGTACAGACTCGGGAACCCCTCATAATGGGCACAGTGAGGCTGCAATTGATGTTTTTTTGCCACAATTTTTCAGTTTGTTTGCACACCACCTATCCCCCCCCCCCCCAAAAAAATTTTTTTTTGAGGACCGTACCACTGTATTGGAGCGTCTGGCTCTAATCACGTGCGTAACCCCCCCCTATTGGAATACATGCGTCTGGCACCCTGCGTGTAGATTAGGCGGGAGAGGAGGGGCAGTGGCCGTGCGCCCCTAATGGACGGGCTGTCACTGGTTGTCACCTTGCTGGGTCACAGATGCTGTATTGGCTGCATATGTCTGACAGGTGAGGAGGGTGCCCTGGAAGTGGTGCTAATCATCTGTGTGCTAAATCTATTCATCTTTCTGCAGCCGTTTTATCGCTTGAATTATTTTTCCCTTTTTATGGGCGTGAATGAAGCTTAATGTCTAAGTTTTGCCTAAGGCCTCACAAAGCCTAGAGTCACCTCTGCTATTCAGAGAGGCTTGTATTACTATTCTCACACAATATATTGCATTCTGTGAATAGAGGAGGAGCAGTTGAATGATAAGATCTCCACCATGCATTCACAGGATGCAAAGTATTGTGGGAGAATAGTAGGATGAGAAATATGGATTGCAGCAAGGGCAAAAAAGGGATTGCCGAGCAGCACAACTTTTCTCAGTAGCAGAGGTTGCTGTTAACCTTTCTATCATCAAAAGATAGCCGCTCCGGCAGTATCCGGCAGCTATTGGAGGCACTGAAAGGAAGATTTCTTAATGGTACATTATTACATAATTGTAAAACAAGTTCAGTGGCAATATGCCTCCGATGCACACAATTTCTTTATTACAAATTATTACAAATTCCTTCCTTTGTCAAAAAGACATTGATACATATAAAAATATTTAAAATACTGGCCACAAATATCATGAGGTCAAATAACAATCAAACCTATAAGTCAACTCAGTCATAATATGCAAAGAAGGTTGATTGATCTACATGTTTCGCGGAATAACCCACTTCTTCAGGACCCTTGAACCCCAGATTAATACCGGATTACATGACCAGATAATGAATACTGTACTGTTGATAAACAAAACATAATACAGCCTTTGCCAAAATATGCAATAAGCATACCCCCCATGATTGCCAGTACATACCCTCAACAAATAGAAGGTTGTCTAAAGAACACGGCCATCTCCTCTATGAATGGAAAAGGCGGGTGAGTAACACAACATTTTCACACTTTAACCACAGCTGCGGCAGAAGATCAGCGTTGTGGGGAGATTTCTAAACTATGCAGCAGCCAGCTGGACACGAGACACATTCGGTACAGGTAAGGTATGTCCCTGCTGCTGCATAGCAAAAAATAAATGTAACTAAACTGAACCAATGAATATGGAGTGATTTCTTTATGGGCGAACATACATGTTAAATGCTATCTAACAACAACTGTTAATAAACCCAGGCAAACAATTTCCTGTTGGCTATCTCCTTTGTGAAATGTTTTGTTTTTTTCAGTTGTAGGATTTGAAGTGCCAGACAAGTTTGTTGTGGGCTACGCTCTAGACTACAATGAATATTTTAGAGATTTGAATGTAAGTGTTCAACACAGCATGCATTAATTTTACCAGCAAAAATTTAATCTCTGTGACTTCTGTTTTTGACTGTTTTGGTAAGGTGTATAAATAGATGAAACTTTTTAAAAATGTCAACATTTTGACGGTTGTTCATATTTATACTGTATGCATTACAATTAGTTTGTCCAGTTTTTTAACGTTTGGTTATCTTTACAACAGCTGATCTCACTTCTAGTGTTTACATTTGTAGATAAAATCATGAGAGGGAAGCACAACCTAGAGCATTAAAACATTTAATAAATTGCCATAACATCAACCCACATGATCCTGATGTAAAATTGCATCCATGAATCACCACAGAGCTGTATAGTGTCTACAACAAGAGCGCATCAGTCTCCTGTGTGTGATGTTGCCGCACAGCCTTCCAGACAGGATGGTTAGAGGAGCGAATGTAGGAGAGACCCACTGACGGCTAATAGAAGGGGCTCTGACACCTGCCAGGACCACGTGAGGAAGACTGGCTCTGATGTAATCTGTGGTATGGTGGAGCGACATACAGGTTGCTTAGGTCACATGACATGTTTTGGAGTTGTAGCCTCCTTTCTCAAATGAACAGAGACTGCTGCGCTCGGGTGGATTGTTTGTAGCAAAGCTTGTTGTAGAAACTATACAGCTCTCTGTAGTGATTCATGGATGCACTTTTACATCCGGATCATGTGAGTGTAGCGTTTTTGGTTTTATGGTAATTAATTCATGGTTTTATTGCGTTATGTTGTGCTCTCCTATCTTGTGTTCTTTCTACAGATGCTTATAAGACTTTGTCAAGCCATTTCTTTAAGGGATAGCTGCATTTATCCTGGCTCTGGTTGCGTCTTGTTGCATGTGATTTAATCAAGCTGGATAAACCTGTGGTGCAAGTGGGAAATTTTTGGGCTCTTTGTAGATACGTTGGGCCCTGTGTAATTTTAAAGCATACAAAAAGGAAGTTTGGGACTTTGAATGAGACTGTTGTCTAGTTGAGGTTTGATTGATTTGAGTGTGTGTGTGTGTGTGTGTATGTGTATATATGTATATATTGTGAGGGGGCTAGCTCGGCAGCGGGTATGTGTGACCCCCGGGATGGGCTCCCCACCCAAAAACAGGCCCAGCAGACGGAGGTTGTGGTTTTCAAAATCAAAAAGGTGCGGTTTATTTTCTATTTACAGTGACAAAAACACAGCAAGGCAAAAAAAACAAACACAAAATAAATCCTGGTCAACTTGACCTCTGACTAAACTTACAGGTTTCCTAACTAACGACTGGGATCAGCCTAGTGCTGTCCTAGTCCCTGGTTTTAAATGTCCAAGCAAAATATAGCCACACAGGCTTTCTCTCACCGCACAGGGGTTCACTCTCCCTAGACAGTCCACACAGGTCTGCTTCCAGGCATGAGCTAGCATCTAATGAATCTGGGCTTTCTTATAGAGGCCTAAATGAGCTGACAAGGTTCAGCTGGACTCATCAACTCCCTGTCTGCACGACGCCCAGCCCTCTCCCTAGAGGTATGAGTCATCCATGAGCCCACTAGTCTCAGCTGGGCTTATACAACTCTCCACCTAGCTGTATAAATCGGCGTAAAGCCTGAATCTGGGCGAAATATATCTACCCCCCTGGATGCAACCAGGTGACTTTACCTTCCTGCTGTCACATACCCCCCCCTCTTGTTTTAACCTCGGGGTTGGAACACCAGCAATCAGGCATTCATGTACTCGAGACAAAGCATCCACATTCCCCATTTGAACGCCAGGGCGATGCTTTACTGTGAAGTTGAATTCCTGGAGGGCCAGGAACCACCTATTCACTCTTCTATTTGTTTCCTTGTTTTGAGCCATCCACTTTAACGGAGCGTGATCCGTAACCATGTCAAAGTGCCTACCTAGCAGGTAGTACCGAAGGGAATCTAGAGCCCACTTCACCGCTAAACACTCCTTTTCAACGGTGGCGTAATTTACCTCATGGGACTTCAACTTCCTGCTGAGGTAAATGACTGGGTGCTCTTCCCCGTTCCAGACCTGGGACAATACTGCTCCTAACCCCACATCTGACGCATCACTTTGTACGACAAAGTCTTTAGAGAAGTCGGGTGAGTACAACACTGGCTGGCTACATAAGGCTTGTTTCAAGAATTGGAATGCTGCCTCAGCCTCGGGGGTCCATTTAATCATGACCGACCCTTTCCCCTTCGTCAGGTTGGTTAGGGGCACAGCCTTAGAAGCAAAGTGGGGAATGAATCGCCGATAATACCCAGCGATTCCCAGAAAGGCTCGTACCTGCTTCTTGCTGTTGGGACGTGGCCAACTCTGGATGGCCTCGACTTTGTTGAGTTGGGGTTTTATTACTCCCCTCCCAATGGTGTACCCAAGATATTTGGCCTCCTCCTGCCCAATGGTACACTTCTTGGGGTTAGCCGTAAACCCTGCTTCCCGAACAGAGTCCAGGACTGCTTGCACTTTTGGCAGATGTGAGGCCCAATCTGTGCTATGGACAATTACGTCATCCAGGTAAGCCGCAGCATACTTCCGATGGGGCCTCAGCATCTGGTCCATTTTCCGCTGGAATGTGGCCGGCGCATTCTGTAACCCGAACGGCATTCTTTTATATTGGAACGCCCCGTCTGGGGTTACAAATGCGGTTTTCTCTTTGGCTGACTTGGCCAGGGGGATTTGCCAATACCCTTTTGTGAGGTCAAGAGTCGTCATGTATCGGGCTGTTCCCAGCCGGTCGATCAACTCATCTATACGTGGCATGGGGTAGGTGTCAAATTTTGTAACTTTGTTCAACTGACGAAAATCGTTACAAAATCGCCAGCTCCCATCCGGTTTAGGCACCAACACAATGGGACTAGACCAATCACTTTGGGACTCCTCTATCACCCCTAAGTTCAGCATTTTCTGTACTTCCTCCCGTATTGCCTCCCGTCGGGCCTCTGGGATCCGATAGGGTTTTAACTTCACCCTTTCACCGGGCGGGGTAATAATGTCATGCTCTACCCCAGATGTTTGTCCCGGCAGCTCAGAGAATACCTCCTTGTTGCGAAGCACAAACTCCTTAACCTCCTGTTGTTGGGGTTGTGACAAGGTGGCTGCGATTCCAACCTCAGGAATCACGCAACCAGTTTGAGCTGGTGACCAAGTGTCTGCGACTAGGGACTCTCTATCCCTCCAGGCTTTCAACAGATTAACGTGATAGATCTGTTCGGGCTTTCGCCTTCCTGGTTGTCTGACCTTGTAATTCACTTCGCTCACTTTTTCCATTATCTCGTAGGGGCCTTGCCATTTGGCAAGGAATTTACTTTCAACCGTAGGGACAAGTACCAATATCCTATCCCCCGGGGAAAAGGTACGGGTCTTGGCTCCACGGTTGTACACTCTCTGCTGTGCCAACTGCGCTTGGGCCAAATGTTCCTTCACGATGGGCATTACCTGTGCAATTCGATCTTGCATCAGGGCGACATGCTCAATCACACTCCTGTGGGGAGAACTCTCACTTTCCCAAGTTTCCTTGGCAATATCCAACAGCCCTCTTGGGTGTCTCCCATACAGTAACTCAAAGGGGGAGAATCCCGTAGAGGATTGGGGCACCTCCCTAATAGCAAACATCAAATAAGGAAGTAGACAGTCCCAATCCTTTCCATCCCTATCCACCACTTTCTTCAACATTTGTTTTAGGGTTTTGTTGAATCTTTCAACCAGCCCATCGGTTTGGGGGTGATACACAGATGTACGTAATTGCGTCACTTTGAACAATTTACACAGCTCCTTCATAACCCGGGACATAAAGGGTGTACCTTGGTCCGTAAGCAGTTCTTTACAAATACCCACCCGGCTAAAAACAAGAGATAGCTCTTTGGCTATGGTTTTGGCCGAGGTATTTCTGAGAGGGATCGCTTCTGGATAACGGGTGGCATAGTCCATTATAACCAATATGTACTGGTGCCCCCTAGCGGACTTGATTATAGGACCTACCAAATCCATTGCGATTCTCTCAAACGGGACCTCAATGATGGGTAGAGGGACCAGCGGGCTACGGAAGTGTGGCATCGGGGCCGACCTCTGACACACAGGGCAGGAGGAACAATAATTTTCTATGTCCTTCATCACCCCAGGCCAATAGAATCTCTGTAATACCCTCTCTCGGGTTTTCTCTGTCCCCAGATGACCTCCAAGAATGTGCCCATGGGCCAACTCCAACACCAACTTCCTGTAAGGTTTGGGCACCACCAGCTGCTCAACGGTTTCTTCTGCCCTTTTTGCCACCCGATACAGTAGGTCCTTCTCTACGCTGAA
Organism: Rana muscosa; assembly: GCA_029206835.1. Classification (NCBI taxonomy): domain Eukaryota; kingdom Metazoa; phylum Chordata; class Amphibia; order Anura; family Ranidae; genus Rana; species Rana muscosa. Next base: position 110,190,988 of record CM055125.1, read on the forward strand.
GTATGGGTAAGTGCAGGTATTATCTGGGTTCACTAACTCGCCATCTATTTTCACTACGTTTTCCCGTGCCTTTATTAGGGCGGGGTCTTTCAACTGTTCTGTGGCAAAGTTTTCCCTGTGAACCTCAAGATCAGAAAACTCCACAGACGGTAGGTTTTCGTCTGAGGAGGTGGGCTCCTCTCCAGTTTCTTGAGTCTCCCCTGCCAATACTGACAAGGGAAATTCGGGAGAGTCCTCACCACTCTCAGAGGAGTTCTGGCTATCATATTCCTGGTACATAGGGGCACCAGTGGGGGGCTCATGATCATCCCACAGTTCCCAGAACTTCGGAAAATCCCTTCCCACAATGGCGTCATGCGGTAACTGAGACACTAAGCCCACTGGATGAGAAAGGGTACCTTTGGGGGTCTCGAAACACACTGTAGTCACTGGATACTCTCGGGTGTCCCCATGCACACAAATAACGGCTACCTTGCTATTCCCAGAGACCTCTGTTTTAACTAACTCAGCCTTTATCAGGGTCACAAGGCTACCTGAATCCAGCAATACCACAACATTTCTACCATTAATACACATTTTGCATAAATGTTTCTCAGTTCCCCGAATGGCAGTGCATGCGACTGTCGCACACAGCGACTGACGTCTGCCCGTCAGAAAGTCACACTGCATGGGTTCCTCCAAAACCGGGCAATTTGCTGCAATATGTCCCGCTTGCCGGCAGCGGTAGCAAATGATCCTTCTTGCCGCCTCTTGAGCCGCTGATTTCCCAGGCTGTTCTCGCCAAACTTGGGGTAGAGCTCCCACCCTCTCACTCTCTCCACCCTTACCCCTTGGAATCATCTTATCCGCCCCTGGGGATGGTCTGGTCTTAGGGTGGAAAGTCCGAGTGTCTCTGGAAGAGGCCGTCAGGTTCTCTGTAGCCAAGTATTTCTCCACACGATCCACAAGACCATCGGCCGTCTCTGGGTCTCCATGGCTTACCCACTTTTGGATGGCAGTAGGAAGAGCTCTCAAAAACCGATCCATTACAACACGTTCCACAATCTTTGGTGCGGACAAAGTCTCTGGCTGTAGCCACTTTCTGCTCAGGTGAATGAGATCATACATTTGAGACCTGGGGGGTTTTCCAAGCTGGAAAGTCCAGTTATGCACACGCTGAGCCCGGACAGCCAGGGTGACACCCAGCCTTGCCAATATTTCAGCTTTTAGCATCACATAGTCTTTTGCTTGGTCAGGCTCTAGGTCATAGTAAGCTTTCTGCGATTCACCCGTTAACAGAGGAGCCACCAGTCCAGCCCACTGCTCCTCAGGCCACTTTTCTCTTTCAGCGGTCCTTTCAAATGTGGTCAAAAATACCTCTGGATCATCCTCTCCAGTCATTTTTGTCAATAAACGACTCACCCCAAAGGACGCGGTAGTAGTGGGACGGCTTTCCTCACCGGTCTGCGGACGTTGCTGTATTACTGCTTCCATCTGTTGTTGTAGTCTCTGCTCTTGCTTCTGCAACAGGTCTATGAAGCGGGCCTCAGATTGCTGTTGGGCTTGTTGCTGAGCCTCCAGACTCTGTTGTAAAGTTGCAAGGCTCTGTTGATGAGCTTGCTGCTGGGCTGCAAGGCTCCTTTGCAAACCTGCATTTGTCTGCTGTTGATTGGCATTTGCTAGAGCCAGCTGTTTCAGTATCTCCTCCATGCTGGCTTAAAAAAAAACTGCCCGCATTCTCCACCAACTGTGAGGGGGCTAGCTCGGCAGCGGGTATGTGTGACCCCCGGGATGGGCTCCCCACCCAAAAACAGGCCCAGCAGACGGAGGTTGTGGTTTTCAAAATCAAAAAGGTGCGGTTTATTTTCTATTTACAGTGACAAAAACACAGCAAGGCAAAAAAAACAAACACAAAATAAATCCTGGTCAACTTGACCTCTGACTAAACTTACAGGTTTCCTAACTAACGACTGGGATCAGCCTAGTGCTGTCCTAGTCCCTGGTTTTAAATGTCCAAGCAAAATATAGCCACACAGGCTTTCTCTCACCGCACAGGGGTTCACTCTCCCTAGACAGTCCACACAGGTCTGCTTCCAGGCATGAGCTAGCATCTAATGAATCTGGGCTTTCTTATAGAGGCCTAAATGAGCTGACAAGGTTCAGCTGGACTCATCAACTCCCTGTCTGCACGACGCCCAGCCCTCTCCCTAGAGGTATGAGTCATCCATGAGCCCACTAGTCTCAGCTGGGCTTATACAACTCTCCACCTAGCTGTATAAATCGGCGTAAAGCCTGAATCTGGGCGAAATATATCTACCCCCCTGGATGCAACCAGGTGACTTTACCTTCCTGCTGTCACAATATATATATATATATATATGTGTGTGTGTGTGTGTGTGTGTGTGTGTGTGTGTGTGTGTGTGTGTGTGTATATATATATATATATATATATATATATATATATATATATATATATGTATATATATATATATATATATAAATATAAATACAGTGGGTACGGAAAGTATTCAGACCCCCTTCAATTTTCCACTCTTTGTTATATTGCAGCCATTTGCTAAAATCATTTAAGTTCATTTTTTTCCTCATTAATGTACACACAGCACCCCATATTGACAGAAAAACACAGAATTGTTGACATTTGTGCAGATTTATTAAAAAAGAAAAAGTGAAATATCACATGGTCCTAAGTATTCAGACTCTTTGCTCAGTATTTAGTAGAAGCACAGTTTTGATCTAATACAGCCATGACTCTTTTTGGGAAAGATGCAACAAGTTTTTCACAACTGGATTTGGGGATCCTCTGTCATTCCTCCTTGCAGATCCTCTCCAGTTCTGTCAGGTTGGATGGTAAATGTTGGTGGACAGCTATTTTTAGGTCTCTCCAGAGATGCTCATTTGGGTTTAAGTCATGGCTCTGGCTGGGCCATTCAAGAACAGTCTCCTTCGTTATTTTAGCTGTGTGCTTAGGGTCATTGTCTTGTTGGAAGGTAAACCTTCGGCCCAGTCTGAGGTCCTGAGCACTCTGGTGAAGGTTGTCATCCAGGATATCCCTGTACTTGGCCACATTCATCTTTCCCTCGATTGCAACCAGTCGTCCTGTCCCTGCAGCTGAAAAACACCCCCACAGCATGATGCTGCCACCACCATGCTTCACTGTTGGGACTGTATTTGACAGGTGATGAGCAGTGCCTGGTTTTCTCCACACATACCACTTAGAATTAAGGCCAAAAAGTTCTATCTTGGTCTCATCAGACCAGATAATCTTATTTCTCACCATCTTGGAGTCCTTCAGGTGTTTTTTTAGCAAACTCCATGCGGGCTTTCATGTGTCTTGCACCAAGGAGAGGCTTCCGTCGGGCCACTCTGCCATAAAGCCCCGACTGGTGGAGGGCTGCAGTGATGGTTGACTTTCTACAACTTTCTCCCATCTCCCGACTGCATCTCTGGAGCTCAGCCACAGTGATCTTTTTTTTTTTTTAATTGAAAAAAACCAACTTTATTAAGAAGTATATGCATGGTACATAAATCAGTAAAATCCAGTATGGCCAAAGCAATAGTACATACATGAACATAATGAAACATCTGTGTGACATAAAAGATGAAGACACCGATGAGAGTGGAGCCGGCATACAACAAAGATGAGAAATCAACATGTCAAGTACACGTTTCCCCATCCGCCAACCATCTATCCCATACCCTCTCATACTTTAGGGGACACCCTCTATGCACATAAATCAGTTTTTTATATGGGAGAGCATCGTTAACCGCCTTTTTCCAGCACTGGACTGTGGGGGACAGAGCCTGCATCCAGTTTCGGGCCACTACTTTTCTCGCCAAGAATAGCGTCTCATGTAAGAAGGTACGCAGGGGTTTGTCAGCATCTAGTTCTGGCAACAGGCCAAGTAGGCACATCTTTGGGTCAAGGGTAGCAGGGGAGCCCATCTGGTCGTGTAGGAAGCGTATCACCTGTGTCCAGTATGTCTGGATAATGGGGCAGGACCAAATAAGGTGGTAAAAGGAGCCCGGGGTGTGGTCGCAGAGGCGGCATCCTGGATTGTACGTGGGTTTGAAACGTGCTATTCTCTGAGGGGTCAGGTACGTTCTGTGTATAATGTACAACTGTGTGAGGCGGTCCGATAGCTTGGGGGAGACTTTTTTCACGTCTTCCAAGATCTCATCCCAATCCTCATCCTCCACTAGTCCAACATCCACCTCCCATCTGGTCTTGGCCACGTAGGCCAATGCTGTGGCGCTAGGGAGACGAATGGCGGAGTACAGAGTGGAGATGAGTTTGGCGGGCTCATTCCCCGTGACTGTGTCCACTATAGAGGGGACTGCCATGGACGGGTTGGAGCCAGAGAACTGGGCCTGTATAGCGTGGCGGAGTTGCAGATACCTGAAGAAACGGCAATTGGGGAGGGAAAATTCATCTTTTAGCATTTGAAATGTTTTAAGGCCTGTGGTGGTCATGATCTGGTGTAAATATAAGATCCCATGGCGTGTCCACACCGCGGGGTCTGGGATGGACAATAATTCTGGCAAACATGTATTGAACCAGAGAGGGGTATGAGAGTGTACTTGCGGGGTTCCAATTTTTTGTAGTGCCATCCGCCATACCCTCCGGTGGTGAGCCAACATGTCAGCTTTGTGTTGGGAGGGGCGTCTCTTCGATGGGGTTCTAAGGACTGACTGAAGTGGGGTATGGGCTGGGTCGTCGGGATGCTCACAGAGAAGTGTCTGGTATCTTGGTAGCTCACGTTTGTCAAAGTAATAGAAGTGGGACAGTTGGGAGGCAAGATAATAGTCCTGGAAGTCTGGGAGAGCAGCTCCTCCCAATGTCACGGGGTTCTTCAGAATTTTCCAAGATAATTTGTGTCTGCCATGACCCCATATAAATGAATTCAGAATGGATTCAATTATTTTGAAACATTTTTGCGGTATATAGAGGGGAGCATGCCAGACCAAATACAGTATTTTTGGAAGGAGTATCATCTTAACCAGACTAATGCGACCCATAACACCCAGGGGTAGTCTGGCCCAGGTCTGTGTCTTGGTCTTGATCAGGGCATACAGGGGTTCAATGTTCAGTAGTTTGTAGTCCGAGAGCGATCTGGTGACCTGCACCCCAAGGTATTTAATCAGGGAGACCCTTGGAAGAGCCAGAGGAGGAGACGTGAATGAGGGGGGGAAATGGTCAATCGGGAGAATCTGGGACTTGGACCAATTAATACTCAGACCTGAGTGTCCACCCATACGTTCTATGGACTGGAGGGCTGCTACAAGAGAGGGACCCGAGTCCGCCAGATACAGGAGTGTATCATCGGCATACATCCCGATCTTTTCTTCCAGGTTCCCCATCCTGAGGCCTCGGATACAGGCATCTGCGCGGACCATAATGGCCAACGGTTCCACAGCCAATGCGTACAGCATGGGGGAAAGGGGGCAGCCTTGTCGGGTCCCTCTTTCCAGCGGGAACTGGTCGGAAAGCCAACCGTTCACAAATACTCTGGCCCTCGGGGATTGATAGAGGAGTTGGACCCAGCGAATGAAGCTGGGGCCAAATCCAAATCTTGAGAGGCACTCCCACAGGTAGTTCCACTCCACGGAGTCGAAGGCCTTGGCGGCATCCAGAGCCACCACAACCCTCGAACCAATTTCATCGTGGGACCCCTGAATATTCATGAATAGGCGACGAATGTTCATGGCAGTGTTTTTCCCTGGCATAAAGCCTGTTTGGTCAGGGTGGATCAATGACAGAATAACCTGATTAAGGCGGGAGGCTAGGATCTTTGCTAATATTTTAATGTCTACCTGTAATAAGGAAATAGGCCTATACGACTCCGGGTATTTAGGGTCCTTACCGGGTTTGAGAATTACGACAATTTGAGCCTCTCTCATGGAGGGGGGTAGAACTCATGAATCAAATATGGATTTGTACAGGTCTTTAAGTTTAGGGATTAGAATTTCGGAATAGGTGGCATAGAATTCTAGAGGTAGACCATCAGATCCTGGTGCCTTAGATGAGGCCAAACAGGAGATAGCCTCGGTGATGTCCTCCTCGGTAATAGGGGCTTCTAAGATTTCAAGCTGGTCGTTGGTCAGTCTAGGGAATTGAACTCCCGCTAGGTAGTCCCTGGTATCTTGGGGAGTGTGGGTGACTCTGGATGTGTAGAGTGTACGGTAGAATCTCCCAAATTCCTCCGCCACCAGTTGTGGGTCGGTGATGTCGTTCCCCTGTGGGTCGGTCAAGGACACCACCACAGGGGGACGCAGATCCAAGTGGGCAAGATACGCGAGCAGTTTGCCCGATCTTTCTCCGTACTCAAACACCCTTTGTCTACAGAAAAAGATTCGTTGCTTAGCCTTCTCTATGTGCAATTGGGAGACCTGTCGCGCCTGAATCCTGAGGTTATTGGCCGTGCTGGGAGAGGGGTCTCGATGAAACGCCTCCTCCAGCACCTGTAGGTGGTCTGCCGCCTGCTGGACAATAAGTGTTGATGACCGTTTGAGCCTGTTGATACGCATAGAAAGCAGGGAACGAGCGTGGAGCTTAAACATTTCCCACACCACGTCATATGTGGTAGAGCCCCCGTTGGCCGTAAAGTAGTATTGCAATTCCGTGGGGATGTCTTTCTGTTCCCGCAGGGCAGTCAGCCAGAACGGGTTTAACCGCCAGGAAGGGGCAGGGGAAGCTTTCAGGAGCTGGATCGTGATCCAGTAGGGGGCGTGATCCGAGAGTACCCTCGGAGTAAAGCCTACATCCCCTAGTTTAGGCAGCAGGGACATTGAGACAAACACAAAATCAATTCGCGACATCGTGTTGTGACTAGCTGAGAAGCATGAGAAGACCTTGGTGTGTGGGTGTTTGTGGCACCAAGTGTCGACAAGGGCGAAGTCTGTCATTATGCGGTGCAGTCTGGTATGGGCCAGTGGATCAAGGGGGGGGTTCAGCGCGCCCAGGCGGTCCAGAGCGGGGATTAGGGTCATATTGAAGTCCCCCATCCACACCGCCAGTACAGAGGGATATTGAGTCATAAAGGCAAGGCCCTCCTTAATTACAGCAGAGTTATACGGGGGGGGGGGACATAGCAAGAGAGCAGCAGGATAGGAGACCCGCTAATGGTAGCGTGCACAAACACATATCTGCCCTGCTGGTCCGTGCGAAGTAGTACTAGATCAAATGGTACCCGTTTGGCGATCAGGATCGATACTCCTCTGGAATAAGAGGTGTGGGTAGCATGGTAAGCCCACCCTATCCAGGGTTTTTTGAGGGAGGATTGCAGGTGGCCCGTGACATGGGTCTCGACTAATGTGATGATGTCAGCCCTCTGAGATTTGAGAAACGTCAGGACAGCTGTGCGTTTAATCTTGTTGCGTAGGCCCCTAACATTCCACGTAAGGAACTTCAGGGAACTCATGGTGGGCGTAGGGCGCGTATAATAAACCGCAGCCAGACCAGGACCAGCAGAGCAGAGAAGGACACATCAGATGGCATAAAACATAAAGAATACCAATATCGATAGTGCATGTATGACAATAACATAGTACATTTAGCAGAGATAAACAATTGCAAACATAGTGGCAAATAAAGAATAACCACAACATTTCCCTTCCCTCCCAGTCCATTGCCACCCCAACTCGGCATGAACATAGTATCCCATAACCAGGTATCAACAGGGGACATCCAACGTGAACAAAACGTTGGAGGCAAGGGACTTAATTTCAATGGGACATAGATACCCGTGACAAAAAGAAAACTAAAAAATAGGACCAAACAGTCAGGTAGATGGGGGGGATGAAAAAGGTCCATAGGGATCCTAGGGGGGCGACTTCTTCTCTGAGAAGTGCGTGGGGTGTAGGGGCCACAGACGTGCAGCACCATTTCAGCATTACAGGAGGGGGCCCCACCTGCCATCAGGGTGTTAGGTATAGTATTAGAGGAAGTTCAATCCATGTTCGGTAGACTGCTCTCCACAAGTATCTCCCACATGTGGGGAGGCCGGGGGATCAAAAGTCAGTTGGGTCGCCCGGAGACGGCGAGCTTGCTGCGAGATCCAAGGAAATATGAGGAGACAAAAAAAAAAAAAAAGGGGGGGTTTCAGATCCTTCCCCCTGTCCCGGTGAGGGGTACCTGCTAACAATATAGCCGCTGTGGGGCTAAACACCAGAATGAGGACAAAGAGCATAACCGGTACAGGGGGGAGAAATAAAAGTACTCACAGCTTGTAGGCAGTGCAGCGCGCTCAGTCTCGCCGATCTCTCTGATCAATCCAAGTGGATGCCAGCTCAGGGTCCTCAAAGAAGTGGGTTCGACCATCGCATTCCACACGAAGCTTTGCGGGGTACAGCATGGCGTATTTGAGGTGCAGGACGCGGAGGCGCCGTTTAACATCCTGGAATCTGGACCGCTGCCGTTGCACCTCATTGGAGAAGTCCGGGAAGACGGCCACATGTGTGTTGGTATAGGGGATGTTCCCTTTCTCTCTGGTCAGGCGGAGGATCTTATCGCGGTCCCTGAAGTTGAGAAACGTCGCTATCAGGGTACGTGGCGGGGCTCCTTGAGGAGGAGGACGGGCAGGGATTCGATGGGCTCTCTCCACCGCGAACATTACCGAAAATGCGTCTCTGCCAAAGGTTGTTGTCAGGAGGTTTTCAAGGAAGCTCGCCGGATCATTGCCCTCAGCAGATTCAGGAAGACCGATGAAACGGAGGTTACATCTCCGAAGGCGGTTTTCCATGTCGTCTTGTTTTGCGCTAATCTGTTGCAGCTGGCGGCGCACCTCATCCGTGGTATGTTGTAGAGGGTGTAAAATATCTTCCGCTCTGCTAATACGGCTCTCCGTCTCCGTCACGCGGTCCCTGAGGGTAGAGAGATCCTGGCGGATAAGGGACACGTCAATTTTGACCTCCTCGATTTTGGTGGTAAGCGTGCTCTGGCATAGGGCGATGGCATCCAGTAGCCTGTTAGTAGCCACCACAGAGTGTTCCGCGCCCAGGGACGCGTCGGCGCCATCCTTGGCCTGTTGGTCCTCATCCAGCCTGCGGTATTTGGCCAATTTGTCAACGGCCTCTGAGTTTTTTTTTGGTGGGGACATGCTGCGGGGGTGATCAGGGGAGTCCCAGGTGTACCAAGATGGCCGCAGCTAAATAGGCCGAGCCCTCTGCGGCTCCTTTCCCACCGCCGTCCAAGGGTGATGTAGCGTGACCCGCAGGTAGTGGTCAGGCAATAGCACTGTCCTTTTGCTATATCCCAGGGAATCAAGGCTCTGGGGAATCAAGGGGGCCTATAATACTTGCCCAGGCCGCCTCCGGGTGTAGCAAGATGGCCGCCGCTCCAGGAGTCAGGCTGAGGCAGTGATCCTTCCCCACAGCAGGTGCAGAGTAATAAGGCACCACTGGAGGGGGATTAGGCAGTCCAGAGGCCGATCGAGGAGGCTATGAGCCACTGTGGGTAAAAAGGGATCCGTGAGGGTGTCCAGGAGCGCCGCTGGGGGTACCAAGATGGCCGCCGTACCAGGGACTAGGCCGAAGCCGCGGTCTTTCCTGAAGTATGCGGCCGGGATGCTCCGTGATGGCGGCGGCGGCGTTACAGCAAGCTGGAAATCTCCAAAAATCTCAGGAGGAGCAGGATAAGTCTCCGGGTGTGAAGGATGGCAGTTTCTACCAAGGATGCAAGCAGGATTGTAGGTAAGGAGTATGGGCAAGTGGAGCTCTCCTTACATGCGTCCTATCCCATTGCTCTCCAGGCCACGCCCCCCAGCCACAGTGATCTTTGGGTTCTTCTTTACCTCTCTCACCAAGGCTCTTCTCCCCCGATAGCTCAGTTTGGCCGGACGGTCAGCTCTAGGAAGGGTTCTGGTCGTCCCAAACGTCTTCCATTTAAGGATTATGGAGGCCACTGTGCTCTTAGGAACCTTAAGAGCAGCAGAATTTTTTTTTGTAACCTTGGCCAGATCTGTGCCTTGCCACAATTCTGGCTCTTCAGGCAGTTCCTTTTGACCTCATGATTCTCTTTTTCTCTGACATGCACTGTGAGCTGTAAGGTCTTATATAGACAGGTGTGTGGCTTTCCTAATCAAGTCCAATCAAACACAGCGTGTCTCAAATGAAGGTGTAGAACCATCTCGAGGATGATCAGAAGAAATGGACAGCACCTGAGTTAAATATATGAGTGTCACAGCAAAGGGTCTGAATACTTAGGACCATGAGATATTTCAGTTTTTCTTTTTTAATAAATCTGCAAAAACATCAACAATTCTGTGTTTTTCTGTCAATATGGATTGCTGTGTGTACATTGAGGGAAAAAAATTAACTTAAATGATTTTAGCAAATGGCTGCAATATAACAAAGAGTGAAAAATGTAAGGGGGTCTGAATACTTTCCGTACCCACTGTGTGTGTGTGTGTGTGTGTGTGTGTATGTGTGTGTATATATATATGTGTGTGTGTGTGTGTGTGTGTGTGTATATATATATATATATATATATATATATATATATATATATATACACACATACATATTGTCAGCACATAGCAATATTGTATAAAATTTTATAGAAATGATTGGAGATGGTGTATCTGAATAAATCCTATTAGGGCATATAGCTACATCCTGAATGTCCGACTTGTTTCGTGTATAAACACTTCCTCAGGGACTGATGCTTATAGGGCAGTGATGGCAAACCTTGGCACCCAAGATGTTTTGGAACTACATTTCCCATGATGCTCATGCACTCTGCAGGGTACTGGATGATCATGGGAGATTTGTGCCAAAACATCTGGGGTGCCAAGGTTCGCAATCGCTGCTATAGGGTATCTAGAAAAAACGGAATATAATTAAGTCTATTGTTAGACTAAGCACAGCAAGAAAGTCCTGGGTATTTACAGACTGAATACGATGGTATATAGTATTTGTGGGGCCAGGGCCAGAAGGGGTGTCTGTCCCGGGAGCCGAGATGGTCTAAAGCCCCGTACCAACAGGGCGCATGCGCAGCATCCCCAGAGCACAGATTGCCAATCTCCATGATATATCGGAAGTGGGGTCTGTAAGGGATACATAGGATATCCATTAAAAATATTGTGGCGCATGTGAAGGTGAATTGAAATGGAGTGCCCAGGTGGAGGCGTGAAGAGTGAGAGCATGTGCAGATAAGACTGAAGTGGTGACACACAAACCAAAATATAAGCAGTGGTAAGTGAATTATACAAAAAGCACCATGAGAAAGTCCAAATCACCAAGATGCAGTAGAAGCAGTAAAGAAAAAGAGTAGCAGACTAAAAAACAATGTGGTAGGAAATGGTAATTTCCTTAAATGTGTGCATAGAAGCAAAGTACTTCTATAAGATACAGCATCTACACGTGTAAAGCCAAGACAAATGTGCCTATGGAAATGCCTTATATACGCCCTGCATGCACAAAGGCACCTACCAGCGTCATGCTAGCACACACTGCTCCTACCACATAAATATTTTATTATATATTTTCATGTGACAACACTGAAGAAATTACACTTTGCTACAATGTAAAGTAGTGAGTGTACAGCTTGTATCAGTGTAAATTTGCTGTCCCCTCAAAATAATTCAACACACAGCCGTTAATGTCTAAACCGTTGGCAACAAAAGAGTACACTAAATGAAAAATGTCCAAATTGGGCCCAAAGTGTCAATATTTTCTGTTGCCACCATTATTTTCCCGCACTGCCTTAACCCACTTGGGAATGGAGTTCACTAGAGCTTCACAGGTTGCCACTGGAGTCCTCTTCCACTCCTCCATGATGACATCACAGAGCTGGTGGATGTTAGAGACGCTCCTCCACTTTGCGTTTGAGGATGCCCCACAGATGCTCAATAGGGTTTAGGTCTGGAGACATGCTTGGCCAGTCCATCACCTTTACCCTCAGCTTCTTTAGCAAGGCAGTGGTCGTCTTGGAGGTGTGTTTGGGGTCAGTGTTATGTTGGAATACTGCCCTGCGGCCCAGTCTCCGAAGGGAGGGGATTATGCTTGGCTTCAGTATGTCACAATACATGTTGGCATTCATGGTTCCCCCAATGAACTGGAGCTCCCCAGTGCCAGCAGCGCTCATGCAGCCCCAGACCATGACCCTTCCACCACCATGCTTGACTGTAGGCAAGACACACTTGTCTTTGTACTTCTCACCTGGTTGCCGCCACACACGCTTGACACCATCTGAACCAAATAAGTTTATCTTGGTCTTATCAGACCACAGGACATATGGTTCCTGTAATCCATGTCCTTAGTCTGCTTGTCTTCAGCAAACAGTTTGCAGGCTTTCTTGTGCATCATCTTTAGAAGCGGCTTCCTTCTGGGATGACATCCATGCAGACCAATTTGATGCAGCGTACGGCGTATGGTCTGAGCACTGACAGGCTGACCCCCCCACCCCTTCAACCTTTGCAGCAATGCTGGAAGCACTCATACATCTATTTCCCAAAGACAACCTCTGGATATGACGCTGAGCACATGCACTCAACTTATTTGTTCGACCATGATGAGGCCTGTTCTGAGTGGAATAAAGTATGGTTGCGCTAACCCTGGTTGGAGTATCACAACTGAGTGCAAATTAATACAAAAACATTGTGAACAAACATAATGTGAATGAATATAAGCACAGTAATAAACAATTGTGATTGGAAGTATCCTAAAATAAAAAATGAATATACACCCAATTATGACAAAAAAGGAGTGACACAAATAAATTCTCCAAAAAGTGTTGAATTTTTTTTAAAATTGTGCCTCATGGAATTAGTCCAAAAATATAGATGGTACGTTGACCCTGATCAAAGGCTTGAAGTTCATAAGATAATCAAACCGTAAATTGATAACTATAACACATAAGTGAAAATGTGTACACCCGTGCAAATGAAAAAAAGTCTATGATAAATTCTTCTGTGAAGAAATCTTCTCATTGAGGAAAAACTGTGAAATCCACCACCAAATGAAGGTAATGCCTGCTTACCAGAGCTCCGTGACCCCCCACTACAGAGGATCAGGAGAAGCTTTGAATGAAAGGCACAATCTGCTCCAGATGAAACCAATATAAATGCAGTCCCAATCAGCGTGTACCACGACAATTCAATGGATCCCAGACTCATATGCCAGACAGTGTAAAAGACATATAGCTTCCATAGTGTAAAACAGTTTCGATTTTATTAAATATAAAGCGATAACACCAAATTTAACACACCTGCTCCCCATTCACACCAGAAACCTTTAACACGATGAGTCACATGACACCGGGGAGGGAAAATGGCTAATTGGGCCCAATTTGTAGTTTTTTCACTTAGGGGTGTACTCACTTTTGTTGCCAGCCGTTTAGAAATTAATGGCTGTGTGTTTTAATTATTTTGAGAAGGCAGCAAATTTACAATGTTATACAAGCTGTACGCTCAATACTTTACATTGTAGCAAAGTGTAATTTCTTCAGTGTTGTCACATGAAAAGATATAATAGAATATTTACAAAATATTGAATAACAAATTATGTGCTGCCAAGCTAGCGTGTGTGTGTGTGTGTGTGTGTGTGTATGTATGTGTGTATATATGTGTGTGTGTATGTATATGTGTGTGTGTGTGTGTATATATATATATATATATATATATATATAGTGAGTTTATGATGTTTATGCCATGTGTGTATTTATTGTGTGTACTGTATATTACTACTTTTATACATGTTCTGTACCATTGTAATGTATTTTACATCTATTTATGCCATTAAAACATGTCAACATACAATCAAACCTCAACTCGTCAACAGCCTCATTCAAAGTCCCAAACTTACTTTCTCTTTTTGTCCATGGACGGACACAGCCTTCTTAAGTCTTGACAGTTGGGTTATGTTCCTGTTCATGGGAGAGGACTAGGTAGACATGTTAGATATTTCAATATGTGTTACTTTAACAGAGTTGAACATCCCCGCCCAGGGGGCGGTCCCTCCAGACATAAGCCTCCGCCCTGCAGCATGCAGCCTCAGTTTTGTTCTGCCTAGCAAAGGAGATGGACGTGGCTCCCTTTTGGGCCCAGAGTCCTGAGGAAAATTTAAAAAAAAATTTAATTTTATTTTGTGATTCTTCTATCAACAGTCGGCTGGGCGACAGGCTGGATATATAGATCCTTGTAGTCTTCTTAGTCCGGCCAGCAAGTGTGTACAGTCCCTTGCAAATAGGCATCGGGTCTGTCACAACATACCCCATGGCTCCAGGGGTGGCCGGTGAGCTTGTGCTCCGGGGTCCACATATGACTGGGCTGCTTGCTGTCTCAATCACAGTGGACCGGGCCGACGGCTACTCCGTACTGCTCGGTTGTAGGCCTGTCAGGAACGCACCAGCAGGTCCTCGTTAGGACGGGTAAGTACAGTTCCTCCTGCCTTGGCAGGTGGGAACAGCTGGGTGTTCCTAGGAATAGGGGGTTCTCCTGTCCTCCCTTTCCCTGCTCTCTGTCACCTTTACTCCCTCTGTCCTAACGGGGCTGGCTGCGACCGAGGCGTACCTGTGGGGACTCCAGGTCCTGGTGGGGGTCCGGGGGTGTCGGGGCCCGTTTCTCTGTGGGGGGATACTCTGTTCTGGGGTAGCCATGCTGGGCTTTCTCATCCACATCGCGGTGCTTGGGCACCATTTTGGCGGTGCCGCTGCCATTTTGCAGGGTGTGTAATCTATTACATTGATTTGCCCATTGGTGGCCATCTTGCCGTGGCCGCGCTATGGCGCAGTTGTTATTGCGGGCGGCCATTTTCTTGTGGTCATGCCCTTTCCTTCTCCCTGAGGTGTCCGGCGGCCATCTTTGGAGGTTTGGCCTCTAGTGCTGGCTCCTGGATGGCGCATCACCATTCTCCTCACAGCTTCCTCACTGTTTCCTCACACACTGCTTCTAGAGCAGCATGGATAATACAGTGATACACAGTCTTTGTGTATAGAGGCGGGCAGTGGCACTGAGCGGTCTCATTCTGGGCTGGTGAGTCCCCTGGGTGATTCCCCCCGGTAGGTGCAGCATGGTGGGGGGACTTTATTCATTAATTTTGTCTAGTCCCTGGGAGCTTTCTGTGTAACATGGAGTCAGTATCTGAGAGGTAACAGTAGAGCCCCTGCACCTGTGGTTTCCCGCCATATCCTGGGGAATGCTCTAACTCTGACAGGACCACCGGTCTGAGGTGTCAGAGGTTGCCTTTTACCTGCAGTTTGGTGCTTGCTTCGGCAGCACATATACTCAGATTGAAACGATACAGAGAAGATTAAGCACCCTCGGCGCAATAGTTTAAACATATACACAATATGTTTACACACAACACTGGATTCATTCACAGTGTATGTATGTATTATTGCTCTGTGTCTGCGTGGATTTCCTCCCACTCTCCAATGACGTGCGCGTCTTCGGCGCCATACACAGTATAAACGTACACAATATGTTTATACACGACACTAAATACATTCACACTATATGTATGTATTATTACTGTCTGCGTGGGTTTCCTCCGGGTACTCCGGTTTCCTCCCACGCCCCAATGGTGTGCGAGCCTTCGGCGCTTTGCACAGCATAAACATGTTCAATATGTTTATTCACACATACTAAAATACATACACGGTATGTGTATGTACTATACTCTGTCTGCGTGGGTTTCCTCCGGGTACTCCGGCTTCCTCCCACGCTCCCAATTGCGCGCTTTGGCGCAATACACAGTATAAACTATGTGTTTGTACAATCAGCACTTATCAATGTAGTAGCTGCTGGAACATCCACTGAGGCGTCAGTTTTTTTTATTTTTTGGGGTCGCGTTGACCGACCCGCTCTAAATAGGTTTTTAAGGACTGGGGATTGCCGCAGAGGTCCTTTTTGGTCCCTCAGCGCACAGCGGTCCGTTATTCCTTTGTAGAGCATTTTTTTAAAAGATATGGGTTTTTCCCCATGAAGTTGACCCCCTGGTATCAGGGGTACCACTATCCCGATAGGGGGACACCTGCCTTTTAGGAGGGGATCAGGAGCAGTGGCTCGGACCGTGTTCGCCACGCTGAGGTCAGCGTTGCGCCCGTTAGTGGCTGCGTCTCTGGTGTCTGACACTCACTGAATGGGCATAGCTTTTGTACTAGACAGTGAAGAAGCTTCAGCTTCCTCTAAAAGTTGTGACACTGGCCGACCAGTAGGTGCGCCACCTGAGGGGGCTGATATACTGGTCCGCTGACCGAGTTTCTATGGAAGCTCTGACAGATTTTCCTTTTCAAAGGCTAAGAGTAGGGGCGCCCCGTAATCCGGGATCTTCCTTCCGCTATATATTGCAGTGTTTGTGAGGGTTGTCATACCCATACCGCCGCAGGACAGGTTTCAGGGATTCTACTCAAATCTATTCATGGTCCCAGAAGAGGACGGAGTCATCCCATCTTAGGCCTCAAGGCCCTTAATGCCTTTGTGTAGCCTTCCGGTTTTTCCGGCCACGGAGTTTGCGAAGTGGCCTCTTCATACAAGATTGATGTTCTCTTTCTTGTTCACCGAATGGTTTCTTTGCCCTACCGTCTCGTCGGACTGCCCTGATGGGGCAGTTCAAGACTTGTTGGGGATTCGGAAATGAAGGATGGAGTCGGTTCGCTCCATCCAGGGGATCTTTTGACGTCCCTGGACTTCAGGGACGTGTGCTAGGTCCCCCATATACGACAGGCACAAGAGGTTCCTGCGTTTAGCGGTCAAGGGGAACCATTATTAATTTATGACTCTCCCCTTTGACCTAGTGGTAGCACCAAGAGTTTCACCAGGGTGCTCGCCACGATTCTAGCCTTGCTGAGTCAGCGCAGCATTGTCATCGTTGGTGATTTGCATGGTCTTCTTTTATTCCAGGTTAGAATTAGAGGAAGACATGTCTATAGTCAGTCAGACTCTCCAAGACTTCGGGTGGATGCTGTACCTCCAGTTGTCGTACTAGTTTTAGACTCAGCGCCTAGAATACCTGGGGCTGGCTCTGTGCTCATCAGAGGCGAGAGTTTTCTCCCTCCAGAGAGGTTGCGGATGCTCCAGGCCGCAGTGAGTTGGATCTCATGATGGCCTCCTTCGAGGCAGTACCGTTTGCCCAGGTCCACATTTGGAGGGGAGATTTTGTCGTATTGGAACACATCCCCATTGTCTCTGGATCATCAGATTCAGGTGAATCGCCTAGTCAGGACCTCTCTGACTTGGTGGCTGACATTCCCGGCATTTATGTCCGGGAAGTTTTTTTTCCTTCTTTTCTATTGAACTGTGATTACGATCCAGCCTCGCAGGCTGGGGGGGTCCAGTCGGTCCAAGGTCGCTGGATGAATCCCGTCTGGCGGTCGATGTTCTGGAACTTCTGGCGATTAGGATATGTCTCTCTTCGTAGTCGTGGAGACTACAAGGGCGCCCGATCAGGATCCAGTCGGAAAATGCCACGGCTTTGGCTTATGTCAACCATCTGGACATCCTGCGGTAGACAGGAAGAAGCGTGTCGGCCGTCTACATTCAGGGTGTAGAACTCTAACTGGCGGACCATTTGAGTCGCCAGTTGCTGAACCAAAGGGAATGCTCATTCCATCCGGAGGGGTGTCTACTTCTTTTGCCGGAGGTGGACCTCCTGGCTTCTCGACTCAATCGCATGATGTCGAGATTCATAGCCAGGTCCAGAGATCCCTGGGCAGATGCATTTGTGGCCCCGTATCGGCTAATTTATGCCTATACCCCACTGATGTTGCTTCCTCGTCTGCTCCTCAATGTGCAGATCGAGGGGATCCCGGTGATCCTAATCGTTCTGGATTGGCCCCGGCGTCCTTGGTACGCCGACTTCATTTGCCTGGTGGCGAACACACTGGCGGCTGCCAATGTGGGAGGACCTTCTGTCTCAAGGTCCCATACTTCATCCTGCCTTACAGCCGCTGGCCTTATGGCATGGCTATTGACAGCCAGGTACTAAGGGACCGAGGTCTTTCGGATTCGGTCATCTCGACCAGGCTGAGGGCACAAAAATCTTCCTCCTGGAAGATCTACCATCGCACTTGGAAGGCCTACATCTCCCTGTGCGCAGAGATGGAGTGCTGTCCACGGACGTTTTCGGTTTTTGGTTTCCGGGGTCCTGCTGTTTTTTGCAGCATGGAGTTGATCAAAAGCTTGTTTTAAGCACCACTAAGGGTCAGTTTCAGCCTTGTCTGTTTTCTTTCAATGGCCTTTGGCGTCCCATTCCCTGGTGGGTACCTTTGTACAGGAGGTTCCCCAATTAGACCACCTCTCCCTCCTTGGGATTTGAACCTGGTGCTCTCGGTTCTTCAGGAAACTTCCTTTGAAAACATCAGAGAGATTCTTCTCTTGACGTGATCTCAGAAGGTGGCCTTTCTAGTGGCCATTACTTCTGTCAGAAGGGTTTCTGAATTGGCGGCCTTGCCTTGCAAGTCCCTATATTTGATCCTCCATAAGGATAAAGTGGTACTACGCCCGCGACCTTCGCTTCTTCCAAAGGTGGTTTCGGCTTTCCACCTGAATGAGGACATTGTACTTCCATCCTTGTGTCCTCGGTCATCGCATCCCAGAAAGTATGCGCTTCACACTTTAGACCTGGTACGTGCCTTGCAGGTGTACCTGTCTGCTACGGCTTTGTTTCGGAAGTCTGACTCGCTGTTTGTGTCGGTGTCTGGTCCAGGAAAAAGCCTGCCGGTCTAGTCGGCCACCATTTTATAGGTGGATGAGGTAGACCGTTGTGCCGGCCTATGCCCTTAAGAGCAGGGGCGTCGGAACAGGACAGGCAAACCAAGCAGCTGCTTGGGGCCCTGACTTGTCCTGGGGCCCCAGCAGAGGGCAGCACAGCAGAAAGAAGAGCCAAGGGACTCGAGGCAGCACGGGTGGAGGAGGAAAGACAACCTCCCCCCGCATATCCACTGTAATACTGTGCTATCGGCCCCCCTCCCGCGAACAGCGTCAATGCCCCCCTGCCCCCCCCCCCCCCCAACAACACTTGGTGTACTCGTTGTCCCGCGGTAGCACCCCCACCCCACCCCTCCCGCTCAACAACTTGGTGTCCTGAAAAAAATGCCAATGTCCCGCGGTAGCACCACCCCCCCCCCCCTCTCAACTTTAAAATTGTTGTCCATTGTGCTTGGGGCCCCCAAATTCCTTCAAACGGCCCTGCTTAAGAGGCGCGCGCCCTTCTTTTCTGGTCACGGCGCTCCCAACCAGGGCAATTGGTGCTTCCAGGCTTTCCGACATCAGTGTCTCTCTTTCTCACAGGTGTGCAGGGCGGTGACTTGGTCGTCCGTGCACATTTTCTCCAAAAATTTTCGAGGATAATGTGAGTGTATCTTCAGATGCTTCCTTCGGTCGCAAGGTTTTGCAGGCGACTGTTTTAAGGTTGCAACTCCTCCATTGAGGAGCTCTGCTTGCTTGGGGTGAAATAGTTTTTTTGATTACTGTTCCCACCCCTTGTTTTTGACACTGCTTTGGGACGTCCCAACTGTCAAGACTTAAGACTGTGTCCGTCCATGGACGAAAAGAGAAAATAGGATTTTTTACTCTGTCGTCCATGGACGGACACAGCACCCACTCCTCCTTTTTTAGGTTTGTACTGCTTGTTATGAACCGAGGCTGAATGCTGCAGGGCGGAGGGTTATGTCTGGAGGGACCACCCCTTGGGCGGTGCTGTTCAACTCTGTTAAAGTAACATGAAATATCTAACATGTCTGCCTAGTCCTCTCCTATGAACAGGAACATAACCCAACTGTCAAGACTTAAGAAGGCTGTGTCCGTCCATGGACGACCGAGAAAAGGATTTTACGGTGAGTACAAAAAATCCTATTTTTTGTTTACTTGAACCAGGGATGGAGGCACATATACTTATGTGCTTCATATAAAGTCCCAAAATTCCCCATATTCTATATGATTTTAAAGCATTTTTTTTATGATACACTAAAGCTACATTTTGTAACAGTGCATTTAGTTTGGTTCCATCCTGGGATTTATTTTTCAAGATGTGGTGTTTACAATCCTCTTGCTGCATGTGAGTAGGCAGGCTGTTTAAGCACCGCATGGTGTTTTCTCTGCTTTTAATGGCAAAAGTGAAAATCATGTAAATATAAATATCTTGCAGCATTGTAAACCATGTAATGGCACCGCCACTAAGAAAAGACTATAAATGTTTTAATTTTTACACATAGATTAACCCTTGTGTCTTTTGTGTTTCAGCATATCTGTGTAATTAGTGAAGATGGAAAGGAGAAGTACAAAGCATAAAATAAGATGGGAGTGGTTGCTCAGTCAAATCGGCTCCTGTGCTGCTAAGGTTGCAGTGGATATATCTGCCTTCATGCTACCTGGACTCATTCACTTCACATATTAGACATCTTCCTGCATGAACGCATTACACCCATGTCAGTTCTTTCTGCTTCAGACCGCGGAGGACACTCCGTGGTATAACGGACTATCTATTATATATAGATCACACAAGACTTATTTCTCAGTGATGTTGGCATGCCCTCTGACCTTTTCCCAGAATTTTAAGCCATGTACATTGATAGCACTTAAAGGACTTGCAAAGGATTGAAGAGTGTTGATTGTTTATACACTCTAATAGATAAACTAAGTGGTGGTTTCTAAAGCTGGCCTTAAATCTGGCCAACAGTTTGTGTTTAATGGATACCCACACACATAGGTAAATGAATTAGCTAACACTGGCTAAAGACAATATTTCATTTATTGAAACCCCTGTCTCCAAAGGCCCTGATGAAAGCCCCATTCTTATACAGTGGTGTAACTTGCAGTGGGCCAGCTTTACTGTTCCTCAAACACATATCTTGCTTGTCTGGGCCATTAAAAAATGTTATTTATTTTTTGGGTGGGGTGGGGGGGGGGGGAGAGTGGAGTACAGAGGGGCTAGAACACCTGTCAGTTTTTTATTGCTGTTTGCGTCCCTGTTATTTGACTTTGTGACAATTATTAAATTAAGGTTAATTAAAGTGGAAATTCACAATTTTGGGCTGTCGCCAGAACAGGTATTGAGGGGAAATCATCTAATTGGAACACTAGTTCTGGCGAAACAACGGGATTCCCTCACTTCCTGTTTTGGCTATGGGACAGGAAGTAAAGGGAAATCTCCCCAATGGGACACATGGCAAAAAAAAACCTGACCGGAATTATAACCCCTTTCTACACGATCCAAAACAAAGAAAAGATTTGCCTTTTTTGTTCCTTTTTAAACAGTTATTGTGGGTTTGTTTTGGGGGAAAATGCAATTTATCATAGTAATGAATGCTAATACATGTAAAATGCATCAATACCACATCTCACCTTGTATGCATAAGTCTCACTTGGCTTAGCCATCAGAGGCTTTGTGATAGATTTCCCTTATCTGGGGGTATATACTTATAGTGAACAGTGTTATCCAAACCCTTTACCCACATATTGAAACCGGAAGTGTTTCAGAGTCCTCAGTTCCAGAGTTAAATATTTGTAATTGGCCACAACAGAAGCTTTTGGATCATACGTACTTAAAATGATGTGATTGCAAATGGACTACAGGGTGATTTGTGTATTTTGGTAGTTGATTTGTTTCTAATCAAATATTAAACCATGTAAGACGGATTTACCCAAAAAATTACAGACGATATTCTAGGTATGCACATCAGCCTTTAGAATTGTGCAGCTTTGGGCCCCATTCTCACCAGAATGCATGTCATACCATGGCTTGCTGAATGCTTTCAGAAGCATTATGTTTCAGTGTATTGGGGAAAACTTGTTTATGGTAACTGACCCTATTGAAAGCTAGTCAGTACATTTCACCTGCATTGGAAAACTTAGAAAAATGCATGACAATCATTTCCTGCTAATTTCAACTTTCTGCAGAGTATCAGTTTTTAGGTTTGGAGAAGGGAAGTGTACCTGTCTTCACAGAAATATTGTTTAGCTGGCTAAATTATAAAAATCACCGAAGAGTCTTTAGGAAGATTTAGAGATTCCATCTCAAATGTGGGATTGAAAGGACGCTGTTACATGTATTTTTAAAGTTTTAGGATCTGTAGAATCTCAGCAAAATCAGTATGCAGTGCTGTGTTCTAGCAGTGGTACAGGGACTTCCATCCGCTGTCAGAACAAAATCAAGTTGGGCTGAGCGCTGCTCAGCATTCACAGGAAGCCTTGTAATTTATCAATGACTGCAAGGCGTCCACTGATTGGCTGAGGTGAAGAGGCAAGAGATGATGTCACAATCTCTATCTCAGCCAATTGGAGGAAGCCTTGTATTCGGTGACAACATACAAGGCTTCCTGTGAATGTTTGCGCACCGCTCAGCCCAACTCAATTTTGTTCTGGCAGCAGATAGGAAGTCTCGGTACCTCTGTCAGAACACAGTGCTGCATACTGTATGTAGCTGATGCTACACAGTTTATACAGCTCACACATTGGCCACAGCAGTTATAGCATAGCTGGAGTTAGGGTTTGTATACATATCTGATCCTAATAAACAGAAAGAAGGAAAATCTTAATTATAGTGTGATACTTATTCTGTATTTAGAAGAATACAAACTTATATGAGGAAATTTTTCTATACTGTGTAAGTTGGGTTTTGAAAGTAATTTTTACGATGTGGTTTGAGGCAGCTGCTAAATGTATTGATGTTTCAGCTCATTACATTTATTACTTTCAGGTATATTTCAGATGTATTTATTCGATTAAAAGCGCATCTGTAAACCTCTCTTTTTGTCAGAGTGCAGAAGGGCCAGTACCTCTGTCTGTCTGGTTTTTATTGCTTGTGTTCCCAACTGGGTAAATTCACCTATTTGTACCGGTGGCCACAGAGTCATGGTGAATCCAAAATGTTACACCATTGTGGACACTTGTTTTAGTGACATACTTGGACATCCTATCGCTGAATACTGCATTTTCATCACAGGTAGTAAGATAGGCGAAAAATAAAAACTTTACTGGTTTTAACCATTCCCTTCTGGGGGTCCGCAACCTGCCAATCGTGATCTACTCATCAATCGCGAGCGGGTGATGGGTAGATCACATCCCCCCCCCCCCCAGTGCTGACCCCTCTGCTGTCAGAGTGTCTCCCTGAGCTGTGCGGCTACACCGGCTCCTGTTCCTACCCTCCCATCCATCCTGCCCATTTTCTAGGTCACATACAGGTACTCAGGATAGATGTGAGGGTCAGATTATATGGAAAGCAGAGTGCCAGGAATGCCAGGTAAGCTACTACAAGGGGCGGCCACTTGTTAGGGAGGGCATAATGGTAATTTGAAGAAAAAAATGCATTGTGCTACAGGAGCAGATGAAAGGGGGACAATGGCAGCTGAGCACAGGGAACATGTTGGGATCCACACTGGATTATACATTTTAGTAGCCACCGTCAGAACTCTGCACTGTGTATGACCTTGCTAGGTTCGCACCCTTAAGGCCCCATTCACACTTGAGCGATGCTACTGCATCTCATTTTTGGAGCGGTGTCATTCATTTGAATAAACCTTGCTGTGATCCAAAAAGGCACTAAAAGAAGCTCATGTCATTTTGGAAATGAGCCAAGCCCATTTTGTGCGGCGCATTTTTTTGTGTGGAAGATGCACAAAAAACACACAGCTGCTACCTGCCCTTGGGGTGCTGTTAAGAAATAATGGTGCTGGAAGTGTGTTGCATGTTTTTAATGCGTTTACAAAAACATGGGCAGAAAAGAGTGTTTGTTTATTTCTGTTACACCCAAGTGTGAACAGAGCCTAAAAATAGGGCACTGTGCCCGGTGATCTTTGATTTCTCCCATGTTCAGGGATCTCCACCACTCTATGGTTGCCTACTCCTGCCCTACACTGTCCAAAACAAAAGATAAAGTTTTGCCTAGAGAGTGCATGCACTCCACCACTCTAGATTGTCCTTTGCAAGTCCCGCTGTTTCTTGACTGGTTGGAAGGGTGAGGAGGGTTAAGAGGCATTCTGTTTCTGTGCAGATCTGGAATAAAGAACTGATGACTTTCTTAGCAACTGTCTTTAGTTGTTGAAATTTATGATAAACCTTCTCTAGATGTATCTCATTTTTTTTATGTAAGTATGTAATTTATTTATTTTATATAGGGAGATTTTAGTTTTTCTGCTTTAGAAGCATACAAAATGGCAGAACACTGCTTATTTCTGTGTTCAAGGTCAGTCATGGACAAATTGCCCAGCAGCTGAAATTTGATATCATCAAACACCTTGAAGTTAATAAAGGAAAATTACATTATTTATAAAATGTTGCGTTTTCTGTTCATTTTTTAGAGGAAGTTTTATTTTTGCTAAAAAAGACTTTTGAAAGCTACTTCCTAAGTATATGAAAGTGACATCTAGCCTGACAATTGTTTGCTTAATCTTACAAATGTTAATAGACTATAAAGGCATTGTGGCTTATTAGTTGGTGTTGCATGGTTTGTCATTATCCACTTGACCACTGGGCACTTAAACCCCCTTAATAACCAGACCAATTTTCAGCTTTCGGTGCTCTCACATTTTGAATGACAATTACTCAGTCATACAACACTGTACCCATATGAATTTTTTGTCCTTTTTTTCACACAAATAGAGCTTTCTTTTGGTGGTATTTAATCACTGTTGAGTTTTTTATTTTTTGCGCTATAAGAGAAAAAAGACTGAAAATTCTGTAAAAAAAAATGGGTTTTTTTTCGTTTCCGTTATAAAATTTTGCAAATTACTATTTTTTCTTCATAAATTTTAGCCAAAATTTATACTGCTACATATCTTTGGTAAAAATAAGTACAAATTGGTGCATATTATTTGGTCTTTGTGAAAGTTATAGAGTCCACAAGCTATGGTGCCAATATCTGAAAATTGATCACACCTGAAGTACTGACGGCCTAGCTCATTTCTTGAGACCCCAACATGCCAGAAAAGTACAAATACCCCCCCAAATGACCCCTTTTTGGAAAGAAGACATTCCAAGGTATTCAGAAAGAGGCATTGTGAGTTTTTTGAAGTTGTAATTTTTTCCCACAATTCTTTGCAAAATCAAGATATTTTTTTTCTCTTTTTTTTTTCACAAAATTGTCATATTAGCAGGTTATTTCTCACACACAGCATATGCATACCACAAATTACACCCCAAAACACATTCTGCTATTCCTCCCGAGTATGGCGACACCACATGTGTGAGACTTTTACACAGCGTGGCCACATACAGAGGCCCAACATGCAGGGAGCCCCTTCAGGCGTTCTGGAGCACCGAGGCCAATTCTGACATTTCTCTCCTACATGTAAAAATCATCATTTATTTGCTATAAAATTACATAGAACCCCAAAACATTCTATATGTTTTTTTAGCAAAGACCTTAGAGAATATAATGGTGGTTGTTGCAACTTTTTATCTTGCACGATATTTGCGCAGCAATTTTTTTAACGCGTTTTTTACGGAAAAAAAAATGTTTTGTGCTTAAAAAAAAAAAAAAAAACAGTAAAGTTAGCCCAATGTTTTTGTATAATGTGAAAGATGAAGTTACGCCGAGTAAATAGAAAGCTAACATGTCACCCTTTAAAAATTGCACACGCTTGTGGAATGGCGCCAAACTTCGCTACTTAAAAATCCCCATAGGCGACGCTTTAAATATTTTTACTGGTTACATGTTTTGAGTTACAGAGGAGGTCTAGGGCCAAAATGATTGCTCTCGCTCTAACGTTCGCAGAGATACCTCACGTGTGGTTTGAAAACCGTTTTCATATGTGGGGGGGACTTGCGTTTGCGTTCGCTTCTGTATGCGAGCTCACGGGGACAGGGGCGCTTTAAAAAAATATCTATTTTTTTTATTGTTCATCTTACTTTATTTATTTTAGTTTGACATGTTTTTCCGCCCCCAAATTTTTTTTGATCACTTTTATACCTATTACAAGGAACGTAAACATCCCTTGTAATAGGAATATGGCATGACAGGTCCTCTTTACAGTGAGATATGGGGTCAATAAGACCCCACATCTCACCTCTAGGCTGGGAAGCCTGAAAAAAAAAAAACAATCCTGGCTTTGATCGTAGCGGTGAGTCGGTAGAAGCACCGGAGGGCGGCGGGGGGGGGGGGACATCCCCTCTCGCCTCCCGTAAGAATGATCAAGCGGCGGAACAGCCACTATGATTGTTGTTATGGTGTAGGGAATCGCCAGCTGAAAAAACTAATATCTGAATGATGCCTGTAGCTGCACCCATCATTCAGATATCCCCGCACAAAGTCAAGGACGTCATATGACGGCCGGCGGGCGGGAAGTGGTTATTGCGGAGTATTGGCAGGGCATTGCGCAGAGTATTGGCAGGGCATTGCGCAGAGTATTGGCAGGGTATTGCACAGGGATGGCTGAGCAGGGATGGATGGATGGCTGGATCTGTGACTGCAATTGTCACAGATCCAGCCCACAGTGCTGCTGCTGCCATCCGCCCTCTCCCCCTCCCCTCTCACACTGTACCGATCGGTACAGAGAGGGGAGAGAGGAACCGGCGTCATCACATGACGCCGGTCTGTTTACAAGTGATCGCTCCGTCATTTGACGGAGCGATCACGTGGTAAACGGCCCATGGGGGGGACGTTATATAACGGCGATTCTGGGAGGACGTTATATAACGTCCTCCCAGAGTTAAGCAACCACCTTGTCGACGTTATTTGTCGGCAGGTGGTTGTTAACTGGTTATGCAATGTTTTTCTTCTTTTCATTATTGTAGAATAAATGATGTTTAAAAAGAACACCTAACAAGGCCCTTTAACCACTTTTCTACCGCCCGCCGTCAAATGACGGCGGGACAAAGACCCTCTCGTTCTGGGCGGACGTCATATGACGTGATCGCCTTCCCGAGCCACTAGGGGGACCCGATGCACGTGCCCGATGGCCGCCGGGCACCTGCGATTGCCCAGTAACTGAGCAGGACCGTGGATCTGTGTGTGTAAACACACAGATCCACGTCCTGTCAGGGAGGGGAGACCGATGGTGTGTCCCTTGTACATAGGGACACCGATCGGTTACCTCCCCGAGTCAGTCCCCTCCCCCCACAGTAAGAATCACTCCCTAGGAACACATTTAACCCCTTGATCGCCCCCTAGTGTTAACCCCTTCCCTGCCCGTCATATTTATACAGTAATCAATGCATTTTTATAGCAGGGATCGCTGCATAAATGTGAATGGTCCCAAAAATGTGTCAAAGGTGTCCGCTGCAATATCGCAGTCACGATAAAAATCGCTGATCGCTGCCATTTACTAGTAAAAAAATAATAATAAAAATGCTATAAATCTATCCCCTATTTTGTAGCCGCTATAACTTTTGCGCAAACCAATAAATATACGCTTATTGCAATATTTATTTTTTTTACCAAAAATATGTAGAAGAATACATTCCGGCCTAAACTGAGGAAAAAAATAGTTTTAAAAAAAAAAAATTATATTTTTTATAGTGAAAATTAAAAAATATATAATTTTTTTTTTAAAACTTGTCCTTTTCTTTATCGCGCAAGAAATAGAAACCACAGAAGTGATCAAATACCACCAAAAGAAAGCTCTATTTGTGGGGAAAAAATTATAAAGATTTCATTTGGGTACAATGTTGCAATTGTCATTCAAAATGTGACAGCGCTGAAAGCTGAAAAATGGCTTGGACAGGAAGGGGGTGAAAGTGCCCTGTATTTGAAGTGGTTAAGGTGGTTGTAAACTCGCCCCCGAAAGTTACACCTACAGGTAAGCCTAGATTATTTTATTTTTTTTTATATATTTTTTTATTTCCGGGTTTACAACCACTTTAAGGGCTAAGTTCACCTTTTTTATGTATTTATTTTTCTAAATTCCAGCGCTCCCCTATGTACCAGTATAGCATTCATGTACTTGCAAAAATATCAAAGCTTTTCATAAAATCTACAGACCCGTACCTTACTGTCCTACATCCATGATTCAAAGCGTATCTATTGCTTCTGTCTTACCTTACAGACTGTAGGTCATGACACAGGAAGGAGTTGACCAGCTGACCTCATTGGCACACACCCTGCATCATCCATCCTCCCACTCCCAGCTGCACATTTTTTAAATTAAATTCAATCAATCAGTGATCACCCTTCTCACTAAATATACAATCAGATTACAGTGTATGGCCATCTTTATACAAGTACATAGAGGAGTGGACAGAAACACTCAGCTGTCGAGCCCCGTTCACATCTCTGCATAACGGGAACTCGCATTTCCACATGCGTTTTTTTTTTAGCGGGGGGTGTTTTGGAGCATTTTTATCCATTGCACATGGGGACAGCCTATCCACCTGAATGGGCTGCTCTACACACAGCAATCGCCCCCAAAGAAGCGTCAGAACTTTTTTTTTTTTTTTTAGAGGGGAGCTTGGTGCATTTTTTTTTTACTGCAATTTTCGGTGCAGTGCATTTCTGAAATGCATGGAAACGCACATATATGAATAGAGCCTCATTGTTCTTGTGTTAACGCACCAACTTCACTTGCAGGCCCCATTCACATCTAGCATAGTGGGAGTGAATGTTTTGTGTCTCGTTTTTCCTGTGACACGCATAGGAAACCGGTTGATTTAAATGGGCTGTGCTATATGTGGCTTATGGGACATGTTGGCGTTTTGTGGGTTGCCTGTTTTTTACTGTGCGTTTTGCAGCATTTGCCACTTTGTTTTTTTCACATGGCAAAACGTGTTTTTGCTTCTGTGTTTGGTGTGCCGTTACCACTTAATGGCACTGAAAGCATAACTAGTAATTTTAGGTGCATGAAGGTGGCCATACACTATACAATCTGATTGTATAATCTCCACTCACATCTGTGCGTTTCCTTGAATTTCAAAAATGCACTGCACCAAAAATCGCAGTAAAAAAACGCTCTAAAAAAAAAGTTTTGAAGCTTCTTTGGGGTGATTGCTGCGTGTAGGTGGATGGGGTGCCCTATGTGTGATGAGTGAAAATGCTCCAAAACACCTCCCCACCTCGCTAAAAACAAAAACGCATGTGGGAATGCGAGTTCCTGCTATGCAGATATGTGAACAAGGCTTGACAGCTGAGTGTTTCTGTCCACTCCCTTCTATGTACTTGAATAAAGATGGCCATACACTATGCGATCTGATTGTGTATTTAGTGAGAAGGGTGATCACTGATTGCATTTCATTAAAAAAAAAAAAATGTGCAGCTGGGAGTAGGAGGGTGGATGATGCAGGGTGTGTGCTAATGAGGTCAGCTGGTCAACTCCTTCCTGTGTCATGACCTACAGTCTGTAAGGACGTAAGACAGACGCAAAATATATGTTTTGAATCATGGATGTAGGACAGTAACATTTCTGTGGATTTTAAAGAAAGCTTTGATATTTTTGCAAAAAAAAGTACATGAATGCTATATTGGAGCATCATAGGGAGCTGGAATTTAGAACGAAAAAAAGGTGAACTTAGCCTTTAAAGCCAGATCTCATGGGCAATCAGCTTCTCGTGCTGAGCAAAGTCAAAGATACTTAGTCATAGCTACAGTATAAGGGATTCAGTGAGGCTGTTTGTCAAAAAATGCAAGCACTAGAATGAAAAAAAATTACTGTCAAACCAACTCTATAAAAACTCATAATATATACAGTGCCTTGATAAAGTAGTCGCACCCCTTGAAATTTTCCACATTTTGTCATGTTCCAACCAAAAACGTATATGTATTTTATGTGATAGACCAACACAAAGTGGAATAGAATTGTCAAGTGGAAGGAAAATGATAAACGGTTTTCAAAACGATTTACAAATAAATATCTGAAAAGTGTGGCATGCATTTTTATTCAGCCCCCTTTACTCTGGTTCCACTAGATTTTAGTTGGGGATATCAATTGCCTTCAGAAGTTACCTAATTAGTAAATAGAGTCCACCTGTGTGTAATTTAATCTCTGTATAAATACAGCTGTTCTGTGAAGCTCTCAGAGGTTTGTTAGAGAATCTTGTTGAACAAACCACATCGTGAAGGCCAAGAAATACACCAGACAGGTCAGGGATAACGTTTTGGGGAAATTTAAAGCAGGGTTAGGTTATAAAAATAAATAAATATCCCAAGCATTAAATATTTCACGGAGTACTGTTCAATCCATCACCTGAAAAGGGAAAGAGTATGGCACAACTGCAACCCTACCAAGACGTGGCTGTCCACCTAAACTGACAGGCTGGGCAAGGAGAGCATTAATCAGAGAAGCAGCCACTCTGGAAGAGCTGCAGAGATCCACAGCTCAGGTGGGAGAATCTGTCCACAGGACAAATATTATTTGTGCACGCAACAAATCTGGCCTTTATGGAAAAGTGGAAAGAAGAAAGCTATAGTTGAAAGAAAGCCATAAGAAGCCATGTGGGGGACACGGAAAACGTGGAAGAAGGTACTCTTTTAGGCGGATGGTGGTGGCAGGTGTAGCATGACAGAGGAAGATTGGAGGCTTGACCTTTGGCTTTTGCTTGCCTAGCACAGCGGTGGGTTGGTTATGAATAAGTCTTGCTGGTGAGAAACCAGCGGCTAAAATCCTCATTCTCATCTGGGAAACTGGGCTGTGACAGGGGCGGGGTTGGGGTGTTAGGTTGTAGTTGGATGACTATGTTAGTCAGGACTGACTTTGATTGTATTTTGTTTTTTGAGCCCTGAGAGGCCGCAATGTCGGGTAATAGCCATGTTGGCGGCCCGGATGTTGTATGTATGATCTACGAACTGAATAAACAGAAATTGTCACAAAAAAAAAAGTGGAAGAAGGTACTCCTGGTCAGATGAGACCAAAATGTAACTTTTTGGCCTAAAAGCAAAATGCTATGTGTGGCTGAAAACAAACACATCATCCCCACCATGAAACATGGTGGTGGCAGCATCATGTTGTTAGGATGCTTGTCTTCAGCAGGGACAGGGAAGCTGGTCAGAGTTGATGGGAAGATGGATGGAGCCAAATACAGGGCAATCTTAGAAGAAAACCTGTTAGTCTGCAAAAGACTGGGGTGGAGGTTTATCTTCCAGCAGTACAACGACCCTAAACATACAGCCAGACCTACAATGGAATGGATTAGATCAAAGCATATTCATGTGTTTGAATGGCCCAGTCAAAGTCCAGACCTAAATCCAATTAAGAATCTGTGGCAAGACTTGAAAATTGCTGTTCACAGACGCTCTCCATCCAAGCTGACCGAGCTTGAGCTATTTTGCAAAGAATAGGCAAAAAAAAAAGTCACTCTCATTGTGCAAAGCTGGTAGAGGCATACTCAAAAAGACTTGCAGCTGTAATTGCAGTGAAAGGTGGTTCTACAAAGAATGGACTCAGGGGGGCTGAATGCAAATGCACACCACACTTTTCACATATTTCTTTGTAAAAACAATTGCAAACCAATTATAATTTTCCTTCCACTTCACAATTCTATTCCACTTTGTAGTGGTCTATCACATAAAATCCAAATAAAATACATTTAAGTTTTTGGTTGTAACCTGACAAAATGTGGAAAATTTCAAGGGGTATGAATACTTTTTCAAGACACTGTAAATCCTGAAAAATACATTGTTTCTATGTAACAGCTTTGTAGCTGTGGTCAACACCAGGTTTTATAAAAGCATCCTAAACATTTTAATCACTTATATGTTATAATTTGAGAGTTCAATGGAGGCACATTAGTCTAGCTAAAAACAGAAGACAAGCAGTTTCATTTATCCAAAACTGCTTTTACAATTCTATTCCATAGGTCAAAAGTGGTCCACTATTGGCAGATGGCCATATAATGCATCTTGTGCACTCCAGTTGCTAGGCTCCCAAACAGATGTAGTTACTTATTACAATTAATGCTTAGGGGAGCAATCTGAGTGGTAGACAATTGGTGCAGAAGTCACCCATTATACTATGGACAATCCTTTGTGGCTGCCAACTCCTGTACACAATACACTGATTTGCTAACACAGCTGTGTGTATGTTCCATGTGACATGTAGAGAACTGCCCCTGGCTATATGCACCAAGCTTGCCATAGCAACAGCTGCTCATGTAGGGCAGGAATAAAAGAACAGCAGTGTTCTAGTTGTTCAACCTCAACTTTTTCCAGTGCCTTTCTGCAGCGTAACACTTGTTAGAATGTTTCATTTTTAGGATTTGAAAAGTCTGAAATGCCGTGTTTGTGTATTTTGCAATTCCTTACAGAGATCACACGTACAGCTACATGAAATGTTTGTATGATTGCTGCGCAAAAGTTTTTAGACCTGAATATGTAGAGGAAACCTAGTTACCTTTCTGATTTTGATTGTCCTTTTTAACAAGAAAAAAAATGTTAACCCTGCCATTGCTGATCTTCTCAAAATACTAGTTTCCTGCCTGTTATGCTGATCACAAAAGTCTGAGCAATGTCCTTGTCTGCATATATGTGGTTTCAGCATATGTAAGCAACTAACATTTTCTAAATGATTATCTATCTATATCTATCTACAGGGCCTTTTTTCTCAGAGAATAGGTGCAGGAACTCCTCCCTTCCAAGTCACCCATGACTCCACCCCTTACTCACCTCCTAGTACCACCCCTTTTAGAGAATGCAGAAACAAGTATAATTTTGTGGTGCTATAAGTATTTTGCATAGAATTTGTTAATGATAACAAAGGCAGTAAAATAGATCTAGCAACAATAGATCCACCCCAGCAACAATGGACTCCCAACAGCCAGCATCAATAGACCATCCAGCAGATCCTTCCCAGCAACGATTGACCCCCTGCAACATAAGACCCACCCCCAGCAACAATAGATTCCCCAGTAGCTAGCATTAATAGACCCTCCAGCAGCAAGCAACAAAGACCCCTCCCTCAACAGTACATCCCTCCTAGCAATGACTGACCCCCCCAGCAACAATAGATTCCCCACGAGCAACAGAAGAACTCCCCAGCAACAATAGACCCCCTTCCTTTGCAAAATCCCCTTCCTTCCCCTTTTAGATGTTAGTTTCATTGTATAAATTGCTTATTTTTCTTTTTGTTTTGATTTGTAGCACTTTGAGATCTTTTGATGAAAAGAGCATTATAAATAAAATGTATTCTTATTATTATTATTAAAAGAGATCCCCTCCAGCAACAATAGATCGGCCAGCAGCCAGCATCAATAGACTCTCCAGCACATCCCAGAATCTCTTTCCTGCTGAAAAAAGCCATATATATATATAAAATTAAACATATATACATACATCTCATAAAATTAGAATATCATCAAAAAGTTAATTTACTTAAGTAATTCAATTCAAAAAGGGAAATTCATATATTTTATATGGATATGTTACACAGAGTGATACATTTCAAGCATTTCTTTCTTTTAATTTTGAGGATTATGGCTTACAGCTAGTGAAAACCCAAAATTCAGCATCTCAGGAAATTAGAATATTACATAAGACCAATAAAAAAAAAAACCTACGTTAGACTTACCGGTAACGGTATTTCTACGAACCTTCCAGGACGGCACACCTGAGAGATGAGGGCTCCTCCCTACAGGAAACAATCAATTGACAGCTTGTTATAAGGCCCCACCCTTCCCCTTGATCCCCAGTATGCAATAAAGTAATCCCGAACTGGTTCACAAGGGACATAGCTCCATATAGGTACTTACCACCTAGCGTTTAGCTTATTCTTCCCTCCACATAGGGCGGGAAGTAGGCCTGCCGTCCTGGAAGGTTCATAGAAATACCGTTACCGGTAAGTCTAACGTAGGTTTTCTCCTATCACCTTCCAGGACGACACACCTGAGAGGATAAACAAGTAACCACAGGCCTACTTTCAGGGTGGGACCACAGCTTGTAGGACCTTCCGGCCGAAGGCCAAGTCTTGCTGTGACAACACTTCCACACGATAGTGCTTCAGGAACGTATGTTGACTGGACCAGGTGGCCGCGCTGCGGATTTGTTCCCAGGAGGCCCCTGCTTTTTCAGCCCAGGAAGCTGCTAGTGATCTGGTTGACTGAGCTTTGACTTTAGCTGGTGCTTGCTTCCCAGAGCATTCATAAGCTCTAGAGATAGCTTCTCTGATCCATCTGGAAACTGAGGCTTTTGAGGCCTGAAGTCCCTTCCTGGGTCCAGTGTACAAAATGAGTAGATGATTAGATCTCCTAAAACTTTTTGTTCTTTCTAGATAGGTAAGGAGACACCTTCTTACATCAAGACAATAACATTTATTTTCTTTCTCATTTTTTGGTTTATCACAAAAAGGACGGCAATATTATGTCTTGCGTCCTATGAAATAAGGATGCCACTTTTGGTAGATACAAGGGATCTGCTCTGAGGGTGACTCTGTCTGGCTGTACCAGTAGGAAAGGTTCCTTCATGGACAGTCCCTGCAAATCCCCTACCCTCCTGGTTGTAGTAATAGCTAACAGAAATGCTATTTTTAAAGTTAGAAACTTAAAGGAAACCTCTTCTATAGGTTCAAACGGGTGTTTAAATAACGCCTCTAACACCGTAGTCAAGTCCGAAGGTGGAAAACCACCTTTAAAAAGGACCGGGGAAAACTCTTTCCCTTGCTAACAGAAAAAAACGCTTAATGAGGTCCTCTTTTGCCAGTCTTTTCTCAAGATAGACTGAGAGGGCCGCTATTTGAACCCGGAGGGTACTGACTGTTAAGCCTTTGTCTACTCCATCTTGGAGAAACTCCAAGATAACCGGAACAGAAGTGGAAGTCATCTGTCTTTCTATACCCCAGGAGGAGAAAGTCTTCCAAACTTTTGAGTAAATCTTTTTAGTCACTAATTTTCTACTCAGAAGAAGGGTACTTATTACTTTCTCTGAGCAGCCTTTTCGTTTCAGGATCTGGCGCTCACTAACCAGGCCGTCAGCTGGAAAAAATTCTGGCCTTGGGCGTAGTACTGGCCCCTGTCTAAGAAGATCTGTCCTGTACGGGAGCTTCAATGGTTCCACTACTGCCATGGATCTCAGGCTTGCAAACCGAGCTCTCCTTGGCCACCAGGGTGCTATCAGAATGATCTGACCTGGAGATCTGCTGAGCTTCTGAAGGACCCGCGGAATCAAAGGCGGGAAGGCGTATGCCAACCTGTAATTCCAGGTCTGAGTCAGTGCATCTAGACCTGATTCCTTCTCTTGGGAAATTGAGAAATATCTCTTTACTTTTCTGTTACGCCGGTTGGCAAACAGGTCTATTTCCGGATTTTTAAAACACTGTACCAGGTTTTGAAATACCTCGGGATTTAGTTCCCAATCCCCTTGCCTTATCGTCTGACGGCTGAGGAAGTCTGTCTCGGTATTGCTTATCCCCTTTATGTGGATGGCAGAAATGGAGAGAACCTTTCCCTCTGCCCAATCCAGAATCTCTTTGGATAGCTCTAACAGGGGTCTGGACCTGGTGCCTCCCTGGTGACTCAGGTAGGCTACCACCGTGGCGTTGTCGGAGCTTACTTGAACCTCCTTGCCCGTGATGTTTTTCTGAAAAACTTTTAGGGCTTCCCCTACTGCTTTTGAGCTCCCTGTAGTTGGATGACATCCGACTAAGTGAGTTGTTCCATTGCCCCTGGGCTTTTCCTCTTCCTAGGTGGGCTCCCCACTCCCAGGAACTGACATCGGTGGTGACCCTTACCGGATTCCACTGGGCCCAAGGTCTCCTTTCAGGTTCTTGGGGATTGTCCACCACTCCAGGGAGGACAGGACCTGAGGGGTTAGCAGTATCTCCTTGATCCAAGGACTCCTTTTTGTCCCATGAGGACAGGAAGACGAAATGGAACGTCCTTGAGTGGAGTTGTGCCCAGACTATTGCTGGTATACTTGCTGACATCAGGCCTAGGGTTCTTAATACTTCCCTTCTGGAATGTGATGGGGTCTTTATCAGATCCCCTACTAACAAAGTTATTTTGTCACTTTGTCTTCTGGTAAGAAGAGCTTTTGCAGCCTGGTGTCCCCTATATAGCCCAGAGAGGTCTTGACCTGTTCTGGTTCAAGGGAGGATTTTTCTGTATTAATTATCCAACCCAGGTTTTTCAGGACTGAAATTGCTTTGTTGGAATCTAACCTGACCTGGGGGGCAGAGTGTCCGGAGATCAGCAGATCGTCTAGGTAAGGAATTAGAGATATACCCTGGAGATGTAGAAAGGCTACTACCTCTGCTAGGATTCTTGTAAAAATCCTTGGACTGGCTGTTAGCCCAAATGGGAGGGCTTTGAATTGCCAGTGAAAAATCTCTCCTTTGACTACTACTGCGAGCCTCAAGTATGCCTGATGTTCCACATGAATTGGCACATGCAGGTAGGCATCCTTGAGGTCCAAGGTCATCATGAAGGCTTCTTTCATGAGGTTTTTGCATACCAAGTAGATACTGTCCATAGTAAACTTTTTGTATTCCAGATCCTGTTCAGGTTTCTTAAAGCGGAGGTTCCGCGACCATTCATTTTTTTTTTTTGTATTAAATCAGTGGATTTATATATCGCAATTGAGTACTCACTTTTTAGGTGTCTTGCAGCATCACCCGTCCGTTTTCATAGTAAAGATAAACTTTTATTATTTTATCTATGCATTTGCCATTTTGCTTGTGGGCATTGTGAAGCCCACAAGCAATTGCTTCCTGGATGCGGTGAATGCTCGGCTCCCGGCATTCACCGCTCTCGGGGATGCGCAGTTTCTACGGCGACCTGCGCCGTAAGCATTATGTTTGTCATAGCAACGGGCGGCGTCATCCCCAGTAAACGCCGCGTGAGCTCCCATAGATCACTGCGGCTCACTCTCGGGGATGCGCACTCTCTACGGCGACCTGCGCCGTAAGCATTTTAGTTGTCATAGCAACGGGCGGCGTCATCCCCAGTACACACCACGTGAGCTTTCATAGATCACTGCGGTGCTGGGGAGACGCCTACTCCCGCGGGAGTCGGATTATTCAATACTAAGGTATTTTGCTATTTAAAAAAAATAAAAAGGCAGATTTTAGCTTCTACATGCACACTGATGCGGTGGAGACAGTGATGAGTTTTTGTGTGAACCTCCGCTTTAAGTTTACTATTAGCTGGTACTTCCCTAATGGTTTGCGAACAACAATTACGTGGGTATAGAATCCTTGGTATCGTTGTTCTTTTGGTACTGGTACCACCACCTGCTGTTCTACCCATTCCTGGATACCTTCCAGGAGGGAAGATCCTTTTAGGGCATCCCTGGGGGGGGGGGGGGGGATGTGTCAGAGTGATCATAGAGGGGGGGTTATGCCAGAAATTCCAACCGATAACCTACTCGCAGGATCTGGCAAATGTAAGCGGTGTCCGCAATCTTTTCCCAACGAGGAACAAAATGGGACAGTCGACCCCCCACTCTAATCTTAGACTCTTTTTAAAACTTTTCAGATGACCTTGACAGAACATTGTCTAGGTCCTGGCCAAACAGCAGTGAACCCTGAAAGGGAAGGCCACATAGTTTACCCTTAGATTTCATATCTCCTTCCCAGGCCTTAATCAATTCAGCTAGTAGAGCTGTCCGGATTAAAGCTGTCATTTTAGCTGAAGCTCTTGCGGACTCGATAGCAGCATCTGCAAGATAAGCAACAGCTCTTCCTATGACTGTCAGGGAATCAATGACATCCTCTGATTCGGTTCCCTGGGATATATGGGAAGCTTCTCCACCCAGGAATCTGTGTTCCTGGCTACGCAGGCTGCCGCTAAGGCTGGACCCTTGGCTGATGTGTTAGCTCTGCGGTCCATTAGATCTTTAATACTGCCTGCGTCCTCAAAGGAGAGGTCAGACAACTTCGTAACTTGAGACAAAGATACATCCAACTTTGGGAGCATAAAAATAAAATAAAATGTCTCTTCGTCAGTCTGGTTAAAGGGAAATCTCCTTTTCCAGGTCTTTTGTCTGACAATCCTTCTTTCAGGCTCCTTCCATTCCTGTAAGACCAAGTCTTTAAGGGATTGATGGAGTGGGAACACCCTGGATTCAGATTTTTTATTTTTTTTGGCCCCCTATAGACCCTGATGCTGAGGTTATTTTAGGGGTTTCTGGAATCTCTTCTGTGGCATATATATCCTGTAAGAGTCCATACAGATCTTCTAAAGTGAAGAGGTGTCTCCTTAGTCTTATCTCCTCCTGAGACTGGCTTAAGGATTTTATATCCAACTCCCCCTCTGAGCTGTGACCAGATCTGGCTAGGCTTTCTACCTCCCACCTTTTTTCCTCTGCTTCCTC
Organism: Rana muscosa; assembly: GCA_029206835.1. Taxonomy (NCBI): domain Eukaryota; kingdom Metazoa; phylum Chordata; class Amphibia; order Anura; family Ranidae; genus Rana; species Rana muscosa. The sequence goes on from CM055125.1 coordinate 110,229,085, forward strand.
TACCTGTTCTAGAGGAGGTGGTTGTGAGGGTGGGAGGAGAGCACTGGGTCCCCCTGTAAAGAGGCTTACTTGGGAAGATGTGCCTTCTCTAGAGGTAAGCTCCTCTGTGTCAGGACCTTGGGTTGCTGACTGTCCAGCAGCTTTACAGAAAGTTTTAACTGTTGCCAGCATTTCCGTCTGCATAGATGCGAGGAACTTTTTCATCATTGCAGAAGCCTCTTGCCCTGCTAAATTGTTTATACATTTATAGCAAAGGGTCTTAGAGTGGGACTTAGGGAGTTTAACCCTGCAGTTCCCACATTCTTTAGAGGAAATACTCCCTGTCGCGGCAGGTTGTTGTACTGAGGCCTCCTGGGTACCGCTGGGGGTTTCTGAAAGACAAGAGAAATAGTATACATGCATAAACATTGCTTTGTCTTTCCTCAGGACTGCAGCTTTGTACTGGGGAGGGGAAAGGGAAGCGAGCAGTAACATCCAGTTCCTGTACTGGCTGGTCCCAGGAATCCATATCCCTAAGGGCCAGGAACTCTCACTCCCCCTCTCCCTCCTTTTCCAAGGGGGTCCTGTACTCACCAGTCCCCGACCTGGATCTGCCTGCAGTCGCAGTGGCCTTCCCTTCCTCTTGCTTCATGAGGAGGTTGGCTGGGTCCTGGGCTGCGAGTACCGCTAGCGCGGCTGGTACCGTAAGCCGACCCTTTCACCGTGTCCGCGCCGCTCTCCACGCTGTCTCCCGGCGTCTAACACTTCCGTGTTGCACTGTGTCAGTGGTGCCGCCCACTCTCTGTGACGCGGCCGCGAGGCTTGGAGACAGTGTTTCCTGTATAGAGAATCCGGAAGTGAGGAGAGCGGCTTGATGGCGGCGTCTTTGAACTACAGCGATGGCGCGCACTCCCCGTGGCCAGAGCGCTGGTCCATGCTTTGGGGCGACCTGTGAGAAGGACCGAAGCCCTACAGGTTAGTTCAGCCCTCCCCGGCCTCCCTAAAACCTGTCTCAACAGGGGTGCCATCAGACCCTCCCCGGTCTATAGGTTATCAAACAAAACAAACATGTCGCTGTGTTCGGGAGAAACACAATCAATACTGGGGATCAAGAGGAAGGGTGGGGCCTTATAACAAGCTGTCAATTGATTGTGTTTCCTGTAGGGAGGAGCCCTCATCTCTCAGGTGTGCCGTCCTGGAAGGTGATAGGAGAAAAAAGCATTTTTAATACAGAAATGTTGGCTTACTGAAAAGTATGTCCATGTACAGTATAGTATGCACTCAATGCTTGGTCAGGGCTCCTTTTGCATGAATTACTGCATCAATGCGGCGTGGCATGGAGATGATCAGCCTGTGGCACTGCTGAGGTGTTATGGAAGCCCAGGTTGCTTTGTTAGCGGCCTTCAGCTTGTCTGCATTGTTGGGTCTGGGCTCATCTTCCTCTTGACAATACCCCACAGATTCTCTATGGGGGTTTAGGTCAGGCGACTTTGCTGGCCAATCAAGCACAGTGATACCATGATCATTAAACCAACAAATATGACAAGTATATGAGTACAAAAATGTATGAAATAATTGATTTTAAGAAGCCAAATGAATGGCAGAGTGAAACAGCTGAATGTGCATTTAAACAAACAGGTAGAAATAACAACAAGATTCGTCCTTTCCAAATAGGGGTGGTTGGCCGACGCGTTTCAGGGATTGTACCCTTTCCTCAGGGACGAACCTCAATTGGAGAATAAAATATCTATAAAATATACAAAAAATATATGATCGGTAAAATGCATACAGAGGAAGAATGAGCATCGTTAAGAAAGAAAAGAGCAAACAGATGGTACAAAAAGCATGCAGGATCATGCCACACAATAGAAAATCTTTCCACATTGATTGAAAATTCTAACCTGATGGGACTGCCAGTTGCAATTTTGATGGATCAGCAAAATACTAGAGGTGTCGAGACACCTATGGATATCTTGATAATTTACATAAGGTTTATTGAAAACACTTGTAAGATGAAGATAAAATAACAAATGAAAATATAAAAAGTGAGAGACTGCTAGGAGTGCTGCAACAGGAGATTAGGTTTGTCCTCATGAGTGAGCGCACTTTTTGATTTTTTGTTTATAAATCACTGTATTAATAAAGTATAATAACAGATCATATTATACTTTATTAATACAGTGATTTATAAACAAAAAAATCAAAAAGTGCGCTCACTCATGAGGACTACATTTTTTAAAAGGTCATATGTATGTTTTTTTCTCCATAGAACCTTTTTTGATAAACCCTGTTTCTTCTTTCAAAAATCTTGACCATCCGTGGATAGTGGTGAGGTGCAAACCTAATCTTCTGTTGCAGCACTCCTAGCAGTCTCTCACTTTTTATATTTTCATTTGTTATTTTGTTATTTTATCTTCATCTTACAAGTGTTTTCAATAAACCTTATGTAAATTATCAAGATATCCATAGGTGTCTCGACACCTCTAGTATTTTGCTGATCCATCAAAATTGCAACTGGCAGTCCCATCAGGTTAGAATTTTCAATCAATGTGGAAAGATTTTCTATTGTGTGGCATGATCCTGCATGCTTTTTGTACCATCTGTTTGCTCTTTTCTTTCTTAACGATGCTCATTCTTCCTCTGTATGCATTTTACCGATCATATATTTTTTGTATATTTTATAGATATTTTATTCTCCAATTGAGGTTCGTCCCTGAGGAAAGGGTACAATCCCTGAAACGCTTCGGACAACCACCCCTATTTGGAAAGAACGAATCTTGTTGTTATTTCTACCTGTTTGTTTAAATGCACATTCAGCTGTTTCACTCTGCCATTCATTTGGCTTCTTAAAATCAATTATTTCATACATTTTTGTACTCATATACTTGTCATATTTGTTACCCTTAAAGTCCCAACCCCTAGTTAGGGGGACATTTCCTATTGTTCCAGAACACACGGGATGTTGGCAACACTCTAAATCAAATTCTGGTGTATAAATTCTTTGGTTATGATCATTAAACCAGGTATTGGTACTTTTGACAGGTGCCAAGTCCTACTGGAAAATGAAATCTGCATCTCCATGAAGCTGGTCAGCAGAGGGAAGCATGAAGTGCTCTAGAATTTCCTGATAGAGAGCTGTGCTGACTTTGGACTTTATAAAACACAGTGGAACAACACCAGCAGATGACATGGCTTCCCAAATCATCAATGGAAACGTCACACTGGACCTCATGCAACTTAGATTCTGTGCCTCTCCACTCTTCCTCCAGACTCTGGGACCTTGATTTCCAAATGAAATGCAAACTTTTATACAGTCAGTGATGATTTGGGAAGCCATGTCATCTGCTGGAGTTGGTCCACTGTGTTTTATCAAGTCCAAAGTCAGTGCAGTCCTCTACTAGGAAATTCTAGAGCACTTCATGCTTCCCTCTGCTGACCAGCTTTATGGAGAGATACTGATTTATTTTTTCAGCAGGACTTGGCACCTACCCATACTGCCTAAAGTACCAATACCTGGTTGATGCTGGGTTCACACCAGTGTGAATTTGATGTGGGTTTCTCTGCATCCAATTCGCATGACAGGAAATTGTGACCGGATCTCTATGGAGCCGGTTCACATATCTCCGTTGTGACTGCGGAGCGGCTTGCACAGGAGTCCTGTGTATCTTTTGGCTCAGTTTCAGGGCCGAATTCAGGCAAAAATTTGTCCCTGAAACGAAGAACAGGGACGTACTGGACCCCCTGCTGCGAGCTGCATCTGGCAGCAGTGTGAACCCAGCCTTAAAGGGGTTGTAAAGGTTATTTTTTTATATATAACAAACATGTTATACTTGCCTCCACCGTGCAGCTCGTTTTGCACAGAGTGGCCCCAAACCTGGTCTTCTGGGGTCCCTCGGCGGCTGTCTCGGCTCCTACTCGCAAGAACTAACCCTCTTCAAGCGAGCTCTCTCCCATGGGGGTTAGTTCTTGCGGACGCGCTTCCGTGATACAGCCCGCGGCCATAGCTGCAGACTACATCACTCGGCCCGGTGTCATTGGATGTGATTGACAGCAGCGAAGCCATTGGCTCGCGCTGCTATCAGTTCATCAAGTCTAGCCAATCAACGGCCAGACTGAGCGGAGAAGAGGACGTCGGGGGCGAGTGCAGATCATGGTATCACTGTGCTTGATTGGCCAGCAAACTCGCCTGACCTAAACCCCATAGAGAATCTGTGGGGTATTGTCAAGAGGAAAATGAGAGACACCAGACCCAACAATGCAGACGAGCTGAAGGTTGCCATCAAAGCAACCTGGGCTTCTATAACGCCTCAGCAGTGCCACAGGCTGATCGCCTCCATGCCACACTGCATTGAGGCAGTAATTCATGCAAAAGGAGCCCCTAGCAAGTATTGAGCGCATACTATACTGTACATGGACATACAGTGCCTTGCGAAAGTATTCGGCCCCCTTGAACTTTTCATCCTTTTGCCACATTTCAGGCTTCAAACATAAAGATATAAAATTTTAATTTTTTGTGAAGAATCACCAACAAGTGGGACACAATTGTGAAGTGGAACGAAATCTATTGGATATTTTAAACTTTTTTAGCAAATAAAAAACTGAAAAGTGGTGCGTCCAAAATTATTCGGCCCCTTTACTTTCAGTGCAGCAAACTCACTCCAGAAGTTCAGCGAGGATCTCTTAATGATCCAATGTTGTCCTAAATGACTGATGGTGATAAATAGAATCCACCTGTGTTTAATCAAGTCTCTGTATAAATGCACCTGCTCTGTGATAGTCTCAGGGTTCTGTTGAAAGTGCAGAGAGCATCAAGGAACACACCAGGCAGGTCCGTAATACTGTTGTGGAGAAGTTTAAAGCCGGATTTGGATACAAAAAGATTTCCCAAGCTTTAAACATCCCAAGGAGCACTGTGCAAGCGATCATTTTGAAATGGAAGGAGTATCAGACCACTGCAAATCTACCAAGACCTGGCTGTCCCTCTAAACTTTCAGCTCAGACAAGGAGAAGACTGATCAGAGATGCAGCCAAGAGGTCCATGATCACTCTGGATGAACTGCAGAGAACTACAGCTGAGGTGGGAGAGTCTGTCCACAGGACAACAATCAGTCGTACACTGCACAAATCTGGCCTTTATGGAAGAGTGGCAAGAAGAAAGCCATTTCTCAAAGATATCCATAAAAAGTCTCGTCTAAAGTTTGCCACAAGCCACCTGGGAGACACACCAAACATGTGGAAGAAGGTGCTCTGGTCCGATGAAACCAAAATTGAACTTTTTGGCCACAATGCAAAACGATATGTTTGGTGTAAAAGCAACACAGCTCATCACCCTCAACACACCATCCCCACTGTCAAACATGGTGGTGGCAGCATCATGGTTTGGGCCTGCTTTTCTTCAGCAGGGACAGGGAAGATGGTTAAAATTGAGGGGAAGATGGATGCAGCCAAATACAGGACCCTTCTGGATGAAAACCTGTTGGAGTCTGCAAAAGACCTGAGACTGGGACGGAGATTTATCTTCCAACAAAACAATGATCCCAAACATACAGCAAAATCTACAAAGGAATGGTTCACAAATAAACGTATCCAGGTGTTAGAATGGCCAAGTCAAAGTCCAGACCTGAATCCAATCGAGAATCTGTGGAAAGAGCTGAAAACTGCTGTTCACAAACGCTCTCCATCCAACCTCACTGAGCTCAAGCTGTTTTGCAAGGAAGAATGGGCAAGAATTTCAGTCTCTCGATGTGCAAAACTGATAGAGACATACCCCAAGCGACTTGCAGCTGTAATCGCAGCAAAAGGTGGCTCTACAAAGTATTAACGCAAGGGGGCCGAATAATTTTGCACGCCCCACTTTTCATTTTTTTCTTAGTTAAAAAAGTTTCAAAAATCCTATAGATTTCGTTCCACTTCACAATTGTGTCCCACTTGTTGGTGATTCTTCACAAAAAATTAAAATTTTATATCTTTATGTTTGAAGCCTGAAATGTGGCAAAAGGATAAAAAGTTCAAAGGGGCCGAATACTTTCGCAAGGCACTGTACTTTAAAGTAAGCCAACATTCACTAGCTTTAAGCCATAATCATCACAATTAAAATAAAGAAATGCTTGCAATATCACTCTGTGTGTAACGCATCTATAGAAAATATGAGTTTAACTTTTTGAATTGAATTGCTGAAATAAATTAACTTTTTGATGATATTCAAATTTTATGAGATGCATCTGAATATAGCCTGATTTAAAGGGTATTTCCACTTTTGCAGCCGAACTTGGATAATACCTATTTTATATTTGTTATACATCCCCATTTTACATAGCTAAAATAAAATTGCAGTTTATCTGTTTTTAGATGCTCTTTTCTCTAACTCCACACAAGGAAAAATTCTACTTGGTGCTCTCTGTTATAAGGAGGGCTGGGAAGCGGTGTTTTACCATAATTAACTCTGGCTGCATGCAGATATCTCATCAGACATACTAGATTTGAATACACTCTGCCGTAAGACGATAATAAACTCCAAACCAAAAATATGATATATTACAGATTACCAATCATTAAATGCGGTGGATGCATCAGTTCTTTTTTTTTTTTTAAGGCATTTTTATCCTGTTTTCACCTGGTGATCTGGCCAGTAACACCCCTCCTGTATTACAGTGCCCCCCCCCCACTCAGGATGAATAAGCATAGAAGGCACCTTTGGACAGCATTGTCAGTCTAGGGGGAGGTGAGTGTTGGATGTATTAGTCACTTGAAGACCAAGCCTTTTCTAGCACTTTTTGTTTACAAGTTTAAATCAGTATTTTCTTTGCTAGAAAATTTACTTACCCCAAACAAATGTATTTTTTTTTTTAGCAGAGACCCTAGTGAATAAAATGGCGATCATTGCAATTTATGTGACATGGAATTTGCGCAGCGGTTTTTCAAATGCAATTTATTTAGCAAAAAATGCACTTTAATAAAAAACAAAACAAAGACAATACCCCAATTTTTTGGTAAAATAAGAAAAATTATGTTGCGCCGAGTGAATAGATACCTAACATGTCAGGTTTTAAAATTGCGCCCGCTTGTGGAATGTCAATGCTTTAAATTTTTTTACAGGTTACCTGTTTAAGAGTTACAGAGGAGGTCTAGCACTAGAATTATTGCTCTCGCTCTAACGTTGGGTGGGATAGGGGGCTTTAAATTGTACTAAACATATAACATAACATTTTGTCACACTGTTACCTTAGGTATCCGTTTAATAAACTGAGAAGTTTTTTCTCAGTTCAGTTCTCGGCAGTTCTCAGGAGGAAAATTATCTCCTCTGCAGCCGGTTTAATAAACTGAGAACTTCAGTTCTCAGAGGGAGAACAGAGGAGAAAACGGCTGAGATCTGTGTAGAAGTGGGTGGGCTGCCTGTAATCTCCTGATATTGTGAGATTACGGTGCAGCCGAGTTCAAAAAGTGAAACTGAAGTTTAAAAGAACATGTAATTACATGTTTTCAGATGTGATAACTATATATATATCCTGTATATATACACGTGTGTGTGTGTGTGTGTGTGTGTGTGTGTATATGTATATATAATTAGTGATGAGCCGAACACCCCCGGGTTCGGTTCGCACCAGAATCCGCAAACGGACCGAAAGTTCGCACGAACTTTAGAACCCTATTAAATACAATGGATGCGAACGTTCGAAATCTAAAGTGCTAATTATAACGACTATTATGCATGTTATTGTCCTAAAAAGGGTTTGGGAACCCGGGTTCTGCACCAGGGGACATGTATCAATGCAAAAAGAAGTTTTAAAAACGGCCGTTTTTCGGGAGCAGTCAAAAAAAAAGTCAAATATTCCTTTAAATATCGTACCTGGGGGGTGTCTAAAGTATGCCTGTGAAGTGCCACGTGTTTCCCGTGTTTAGAACTGTCCCTGCACAAAATTAAATTTCTAAAGGAAAAAAAGCCATTTAAAACTGCTTGCGGCTTTAATGTAATGTCTGGTCCCGGTAATATGGATGAAAATCTTTAAGAAAAATGGCATAGCTACCCCATCACACCCCCCCCCCCCAGCCCATTACCAGCCCCTTTGGGTCTTGTATGGATATTAAGGGGAACCCCGCACACAAAATAAAAAAGGCCCTATATACTCTGAACAGCCGTATACAGGCGGTGCATACAAGACAGGGACTGTAGGTTTGTTCTTATGTAGAATCTGTTTGTAATTTTGAACAGGTACATTGTTTAAGTGTAGCTCCAGCCAAAAAATCTATTTTTAAGCTTTTTGGAAAACATAGGGAAGGGTTATCACCCCTGTAACATTTGTTTTGCTGTCTGTGCAGTGTGCACCTGTTCAGAACAGTTCACCTCACTTTCCGTCCTAATGACAAATGTTTTTTGAAAATTTGGGGTTTTTATTGAAACAAGAATTGGTGATAAAGCATCAGTGGAGAGGAGACACTTTTTTCCCATATTAACTCTTACAGGAAAGAATTTGCCTTCCATGGGGTAGATTTCCTCTCACTTCCTGTTGTATCCTTCCGTTTGCAAGGAGGAGTCGTTTGTAAGTTGGATGTTTGAAAGTAGGGGCCTGCCGTATATACTCAGCTGAAATTTGCCCCTTACATGTTGGTGTTGCCACAACACTGTGAGCCCTCACAGTTACTCTTGGTGGGCGCATGAATGGGCCCTGCTGTGAATTATTAGATCAAGAATTGTAATTGCATGCCCCTGTTGAACAGGGGCTGAAAAATTGGGCCTTAGCCACTGGTGCTGGTGCCACGACACTGCAACCTCTCCCAGATACTCTAGTTGGAGTGCAGGAATGAGCCCTGCTGCAAATCATTGCATAAAAAATTGTAATTACATCCTCCTCCTCGTCCTCCTCCTCCTCCGGGCCTTGAGAGGCAAAGAAGTCCTCCTCCTCCTCCTCCTCCGGGCCTTGAGAGGCAAGGAAGTCCTCCTCCTCCTCGTCCTCCTCCTCCTCCTCCGGGCCTTGAGAGGCAAGGAAGTCCTCGTCATCGTCCTCCTCCTCCTCCTCCGGGCCTTGAGAGGCAAGGAAGTCCTCCTCGTCCTCGTCCTCCTCCTCCGGGCCTTGAGAGGCAAGGAAGTCCTCCTCCTCGTCCTCCGGGCCTTGAGAGGCAAGGAAGTCCTCCTCGTCGTCCTCCGGGCCTTGAGAGGCAAGGAAGTCCTCCTCGTCGTCCTCCTCCTCGTCTTCCGGGCCTTGAGAGGCAAGGAAGTCCTCCTCGTCCTCCTCCTCGTCCTCCGGGCATTGAGAGGCAAGGAAGTCCTCCTCGTCCTCCTCCGGGCCTTGAGAGGCAAGGAAGTCCTCTTCCTGCCTCTGTTCTGCCTCAAGTGCCCTGTCCATTATTCCACGCAGCGTATGTTCCAACAGGTGGACAAGAGGTACAGTGTCACTGATGCATGCACTGTCACTGCTCACCATCCTCGTGGCCTCCTCAAATGGTGCCAAGACAGTGCATGCATCCCTGATCATGCCCCACTGGCGTGGTGAAAAAAAACCCGAGCTCCCCTGACCCTGTCCTGGTGCCGTAGTCGCACAGGTACTCATTGATGGCCCTCTGCTGCGTGTGCAGCCGCTGCAGCATGGCCAACGTTGAGTTCCACCTGGTGGGCATGTCACATATAAGGCGGTTCTTGGGCAGGTTCAACTCCTTTTGCAGCTCAGCCAGGCGAGCACTGGCATTATAAGATCTGCGGAAATGCACACAGACTTTCCTGGCCTGCCTCAGGACATCCTGTAAGCCTGGGTACCTGCCCAAGAACCGCGTCACCACCAGGTTAAGGACGTGAGCCACACAGGGCACATGGGTCAGTTGTCCCTGTCGGAGGGCGGAGAGGAGGCCTGTGGCCAATTATGGCTCTCCTAGCTGCCGGCGCTGTGATTGGCCAAGCATGCGGGGGTCACAGTGCATGCTTGGCCAATCACAGCACCGGGATTGCACTGCGATGGCGCAGTGTATTGTGGGCCGTTCGCGTCACTCGAATTTGGCGCGAACGGCCCAAATCGTTCGATGTTCGCCGAACGGTCGTACAGCCGATGTTCGAGTCGAACTTATGTTCGACTCAAACACCGAGCTCATCCCTAATTATATATACACACACACACACACACACACACGTGTGTGTGTGTGTGTGTGCGTGTATATATATATGTATATATGTGTATATATATATAGTTAATATTCCTTTTTAACCCACTGGTGCAGATATTAGGAAGAAATAAGCCTTCTTCCTCTAATCACACCAGCTTCTCTCCCAGATTCTCCACCTCTGAGCTGGTGAATCTGGAAGGGAGATATTTCAGTGGAAGAGCAGTGAGATCTTCAGATCTCAGTTTATTAAACTGGCCGTTTTGTGACAAAACGGTCATGTGCTGTGATGGGAAGGGGAGAACATGTTCTCTGCTCCTGATCTCAGTTTATTAACAACTGGGCACATAACCCCCTTCCTGCCCAGGCGAGATTTCAGGTTTCAGCACTGTCACGCTTTGAATGACAATTGTGCGGTCGTGCAACGTGGCTCCCAAACAAAATGTGCGTCCTTTTATTTCCCACACAAATATAGCTTTCTTTTGGTGGTATTTGATCATTTCTGCGGTTTTTATTTTTTGCGCTATAAACAAACAGAGCGACAATTTTGAAAAAAAAAATAAAATAATTTTTTTTACTTTTTGCTATAATAAATATCCCCATTTTTTTAAAAAAAACAATTTTTTTTCTCAGTTTAGGCCAATACGTATTGTTCTACATATTTTAGGTAAAAAAAATAAAAATAAATCGCAATAAGCATATAGTGATTGGTTTGCGCAAAAGTTATAGCGCCTACAAAATAGGGAATAGAATTGTTTTTTTTATTATTATTATTTTTTACTAGTAATGGCGGCGATCTGCGATTTTTATTGTGACTGCGACATTACGGCGGACCGATCGGACACCTTTGACACATTTTTGGGACCATTCACATTTATACAGCGAACAGTGCTATAAATTTTCACGGATTACTGTATAAATGTGACTGTCAGGGAAGGGGTTAACACTAGGGGGTGAGGAAGGGGTTAAATGTGTTCCCCGCTAGGTGATTGTTACTGTGGGGGGAGGGGACTGACTGCGGGAGGTGACCGATCTGTGTTCCTATGGACACAGCATCGGTCTCCTCTCCCTGACAAGACGTGGATCTCTGTGTTTACACACAGAGATCCACGTCCTTAGCTGTGTGACAGCCGATCGCGGGTACTTGGCGGACATCGCGGCCGCCAGGCACGGGCATCGGCACCCGCGTGACACAGTGGGCACAGCTTTTCCCCCGATGCGCGTCTGTGGCGGCGCGCATCGCGGAAGTAAACAGGAGGACGTCCATGGACGTCCTCCCGGCAATTGAGCGCCGCAAAGCAGGCGTCTTTTGCCAATGGCCCGGGCGCAAAGTGGTTAAACCAGCAATGCTCTAAGATAAGTGGTGATCCTCATGATCTCAGCTTATCATGGTTTATTAAACGTACACCTATACCTGTGTCTCCTACTTCATATCACCTTATATAATGAAGCTCCACTGCTCCATTCCATATACTTTAATTTTAAGAAAAAAAAAAGTCCCCAAAACAAAAAGGGAAAGAAAGGAAAAAAAGGGGAAGGAAGTAGGGAGAGGAAAAGACCTCTCCTACAGAAAGATTCAGGAAGGGAAGAGGGCAGTATTCAAGGATGGCCCCCGGAGATATATCCTGCTGTCAAACCACGCATCCACCACTTCTCCTGACTTCAGTTCATATATATGCTTTATAGCCCTAAGAGGGATTTACCCTCTTCCAAGTGAATAAACAAATTCCAAGGGGTCCATATCTTTCTATATACCTCCTGTCTATCAGTTGATGTCAAAATCAAATCTTCCATCCTTCTAATATCTTCCACCTTCCTTCAGCCACATTGCTGTGGTTGGTGCAGTCTGTTGTTTCCACAACAGAGGAATGCAATTTAGCTGCATTTAGTAGGTGGCATAGGATGGACTTTCTATATTTTTTTTATTGACAGAGTAGAGACATGCAATAAAAAAAAGTGCCGGATCATTCGGAATTTGAAAGTTAGTAAATTTCTGAGAAATATTCCGAACCATTGTCCAAAAAGCAGTCAGTTTAGAGCATGTGCAAAATATATGTAGAATAGTCCCTCTATTTGCACCACATCCCCAGCAATGTTCTGGTGTATCAGGAAACATGATATGAAGTCGACTAGGTGTCATATACCATCTCGTCAATATCTTATAATTAGTCTCCTGTATCTTGGTGCAAATTGAGGATTTAAAAGAGACTAATCATAGCTTGTATTTGTGCTGTAGTAAACGTACTATGCAAATCTAGACCCCATTTTAATATACAGGTAAGCTCTGGCTGTTCCCATGGGGAGTTAAGTAACATATATGTCCTAGAAAGGACGTGAGATAATGGTTCTATTCCAGAGCAATACTCCTCAAATAGGGTTAATTGCCTAATATATGCCTGTGGATCTGGTATAGTCTGAAGGAAATGGTGTAACTGGGCTGCATTCCAGAATGTAAGTCGATAGGGGCCTGCGGAGTTCATCAACTCCTCTATAGTAGGCCATCTATCTCCTATCACAAACTGTGATGCAGTAATTCGCTCAGTCTCACGTAAAGTCAAAAATTGTGTAATTAGGAGACCTGGGAGGAATTTAGGGTTCCCAATAATCGGAGTTAAAGGAGATGTTTTGGTCGTTTGCTCTGCATGTATAATAACATGTGAACATTGTTTCAGGGTATTCCCTATCAAAGGATGTGATTTTAAATCTAACGGTACAAAGTCCCAACACCATAGCGCCCTCCTCAATGGTATGGAGGATTGATGCTGTTCTATTTGCACCCATAGCTTCAAATCACTATGACGTTGCCAGTCTATTACTCTGCCAAGGTGGACTGCTTGGTAATATCTCCGGATGTCCGGCAGCGCTAGGCCACCATAGTGTTTTGGCAGAGTTAATAGGGTACGGGAGAGGCGTGGTTTCTTGTTAGCCCAAACAAATCATGTGAACATTGCCTGTACTTGCTTAAAGTAGGAGATCGGTATCCGTATCGGTAAAGCGTGAAATACATATAAAAATTTTGGTAAAATACACATTTTTATTAAATTAGACCTACCGAACCACGAATGGAGATGTGTATGCCATTTCTCTAATAATAATCTAGCCTTTATGAACAAAGGGGGGAAATTAAATTTATAGGTACGGGCTAGATTTGCTGGAATGTTTGTACCTAAATAATTCAATGCTGATGTAGTCCACTTAAAGTGGAAACCACCTCGTACTTGTGCAAGAATTTGCGGTGGCAACGCGACCCCCATCACCTCTGAGTTTGAAAAATTAATTTTCAAATTAGATAAGGCACCATATAAATCAAATTGTTTAATGAGGTTAGGTAGTGATACTGCTGGGTTAATTAATGAAAATAACATGTCGTCGGCATACGCCGAGATCTTATGTTGTGTGCTACCTACTGTCACTCCTTGTATATCCGCTTGAAGCCTAATCGTACAGGGGAAAGTTTCCAAGGTAAGAGCATATAAAAGGGGGGACATAGGACACCCCTGCCTGGTACCATTCTTAATTAGAAAAGACTCTGAATGCACTCCATTTACCTTGACCTGTGCGATGGGATTTGAATATATTCTGGCTATCCAGCTCATCATCACTTCCCCTAGTCCAATATGTCTAAGTACGGAGAACATGAATGACCAGTTTACCCAATCAAATGCCTTCTCCGCATCGGCGTTTAACAATACACATGGGGTTTTCGTGGACTGGGTCACATGGAGCTGGTTCAGCACTTTAGAAGGTAATGATAAATCATATAGAGATGAATAAAACTCTTTAAATTCTCGGGTAATATGTGCTGGTAGGGTTATCTTCTGCCCATTGCCATTAACAACTTGGGGAATATATGTTGATAATTTATGTTCTCTAACCCTTCTTGCCAGCACCTTCCCACATTTGTTGCCCGATTCATAACTTGCAGAACGGTAGCGCCGCTTTCGCTTTGAAATGTAGCAGATCTATAATTTGTTTCCTAATTACCGCCAGTTCTATTTCTAAAGTCTGGCTAGGGGCATGTTTATGACTGGACTCCACAGCTGCCAATTTATCAAGTAATTCGGTAAGTTGTTTTGTTTGCTCACGTTTAATACGAGCTCCATACTTGATAAAGACACCTCTCAGGACTGATGTATGTGCCTCCCATAGAACTCCTGGATCACAGTCAGGTAGATCATTCCTCTGAAAATATATCAACTCTTTAGTCACATCCTCCAGGACTTCAGGAGTCTGCAACAGACTTTCATTAAGTCGCCAAAAACGATGTGTAAGCAACTGTGTTCCCGTCAAATCATAAGACAGGAACACAGGTGCATGATCTGACCATGTAATGTTGCCTATAGATGTAGTTCGAACCGCATGCAGGTAAGTATGAGCAACCAAAAAATAATCAATCCTGGTATAAGTTTTGTGTGGAGAAGAAAAAAAAATTAGTACTCTCGTTCCCCCGTATGTTCGCCAGACATCAATTGGGTTTTATATAGCAATTTTGCTATACGTTTAAGTTGGCTCGGAGGGATAGTCGATGTGCCCGTGGAGGTGTCTACTGATGGTATCAGAGGTACATTGAAATCTCCGAGTATCAACTGCCCCTCCATGAAGTCTAGGAGTTTCCCCAGTACCTTCTCCAAAAAAAGAGGCCTAATTTTCATTGGGAGTATAAATTGTTGCCAGTGTTTATTCCCCAGGAGTCCCTTAATATAAACATATCGGCCCGTAGGGTCTATTAACGAGCTTTGGTAGCGCCAGGGGATTTTACTAGATATTATTATTGAAACACCTTTTGATTTGGCCATCGGGTTAATAGAATGATAGGTCCATGGATAAAATTTATTTTGAAGATATTGAAGTCTGTCTTAAAAATGTGTCTCCTCTTCTCAACTAATTACCCTAAGGAAGGCACCTACTACTTGACCCCCTCCAGAATATGTAAGAGCAAGCCTAAATAGGGGAGTGTTCCGAGATGGGGTTCCCAACTTTTTACCCTCCAGCGTTAACCAAAAAAAAAAAAATTCTATGCCAGTTTCACACTATATTTCATCTCATTACTGTTGCCCGTTATATCATAGTAGAAATAGGGAGAAGAGAAAATTAAATAAGAATTAAAAATTAGCATATGTAAACCTTCTCTTCTACTTCCACTATGTCAAAGGACTTCTTCCAATTCTCCCTCTTTGATATTCTCTATCAAGGTGACCCCTCACATGGCCCTTTCTCTACTTAATAATCCACCCTCTCTTCCTAATGTGGTTCTCTTACACATATACAGAAAATAATAATAGAAAGGAAAAAAAAACTAAAAAATTATTTATGTTAGCTTAACCTAACCTTTCATATCATTATTATTACTCATTATACCATGGTAAAGATAGGAAGAGAGAGGAAGTAAACTAATATATAAATAAAATAAAAAAATTAACTAACATTTCCCATACATGGACTAAAAACCACGTCAAAAGGACTTCCAGTTCTCCCTTTTTAATATTCCACTTCAAGGACCCCTCACGTAGCCTCTTCTCTATTTAATAACCCGTCATCTCTTCCGAATATATTTTGTCCTGCACTTATGCAGGGGGGGGGGTAACACACAAAAAATAATTAATCAGGGGTAGTTCCTAGTTACCTACATTACTCCCTTGCCCTCAACCCTTGTATCTTATTGTGTCATTATGCTCACTCTCCTACTTCCTCCCCTTTACTCGCAACCTTATAGATGTCTAGTGTGCATTTATTTATTTATATGTCCTTATTTCACTTTCCCCCCTCCCACCTCCTCCCCTTTGTGTATTCCCTCCCCTACCCTTCCCCCCAACTCTATTTCGTGAAAATAATAGTGTTTATATACTCTTTATTTGTAGTAATGTTCAGTGGTTGAATAAATCTCAAATATTGTGATTTTACCTATACAACCCATTGAAAAAAAAACAGACAGGGTGAGCGGTAGAGAGGCAATTTTCTACCCGCCATGGTTCCTCACCGCCCCGCCCCAACTCCACAATTAAAACATTATCCCCACACCTTAAAAAACACACACACACACACACACACACACACACACACACACACACACACAATATTCCCTCCCCCTTTCCCACCCCACTATTCTTCAAGTTCAATTATGTACATATTTTATGGTATAGTATTATGGTGTAATATTATGGTATTTGGGCCCCCCAAAAAAAGAAAAGGAGACAACAAAAAAGGGAAAAGCCCCCCAAAAAAAAGAAAAAAAGGGGGGGGTATTACCCCTTATTCCCCTTAATTTAATTTAACTGGTCCTCTCCATAATTGTCCTTGACATGATTTTAGTTAATTAATTAATTGGGGTAGACATTCCATCTATCTCCAAAAGAACTAAAATTCACCCACATCGTATCCTCTTTCTATATTACTTATTTCCCCCCACTCTCTCCATATTCTTCTCTAACTACTCATTCTGCCCGGACCTCTTGGGAGGATGTTGGCCCAGTCCTCCCAAAATCAGTAATTCCTCGCCGTGCTGGGCCGGGCGTTGGTTTTAACTAGGGTTGTCCCGATACCAATACCAAGCATTTGCGCGAGTACTTGTACTCACGCAAATGCTCCCGATGCTTCACCCGATACTTTTTCAATTTTTTCTGTGGCCGGAGAGGGCGGGAGGAGTCAGTGGCTGGGGAGGGTGGGGGAGTGCGGGCGGAGTCTAGCCGGAGAGGGTGGGAGAGGAAAGTGCGGGAGGAGTCTGGCTGGAGAGGGCAGGCACAGTCGGTGGACGGAGTCCGCGGGCGGAGAGCGAGTCCCTCACCTGCAGTTGAACCTGGTAAGCTGGCAGGGGTTCAGGGCGCAGCCGCATCAGTGACCGGTGCTGTCACATTCGGTTGCCATCAGCGGCTGAACGTCCCCAAGCCCATCTTGGTACACCCTGCACTCGGCTGCAGTAAGCAGCAGCAGACATCTTGTTACACTCAGCCCGAGCTATATGGGCTGGGTGTAACAAGATGTCTGCTGCTGCTTACTGCAGCCGAGTGCAGGGTGTACCAAGATGGGCGTTGCAGCAGTTTTTTTTTTTTTAAATCCTGTGTAATTTTTTTCCTCCCCGCAGCATTTCAGTGCCAATCACCTATCAGTACCCACAAGTGCTACCTATCAGTGTAATCAGTGCCATCTACCAGTGCCACCTATCAGGTGGCACTGGTAGATGGCACTGATAGGTGGCACTTATGGGCACTGATTGCACTCAGTGCAATCAGTGCTATCAGTGCAATCAGTGCAATCAGTGCTATCAGTGCCCATAAGTGCCACCTATCAGTGCCATCTATCAGTGCCATCAGTGCCCACAAGTGCCACCTATCAGTGCAACCAGTGCCCACAAGTGCCACCTATCACTGCCCACAAGTGCCATCAGTACCCATAAATGCCACCTATCAGTCCCCATCTTTCAAACTGTCACATGACATTGAAAAAAAGTATCGGTAATTGGTATCGGCGAGTACTTGAAAAAAAGTATCGGTACTTGTACTCGGTCTTAAAAAAGTGGTATCGGGACAACCTTAGTTTTAACCAGTTGGGGATTGGGATAGCGTCCATCTCCAGGAAAACAAACAGTCCTGGTAGGTCCGCAGGGCTAGATACAAAAAAGGAAGCAGGACCTTTCTTCACAGCGAGATCGGAAATCCCCATCGATAAGTATACCCCTTTTGCCTGATCTTGTCCAGTAACGGACGCAATAGTACCTTCCGTTGCAGGGTAGCTCTGGATAAGTCTTCTAATATTTTTACTGGGGTTCCCTTAAAGTCAATGTCTCCTGCTTCCCATGCCTTACGGAGGATAATCTCCCTGTGGGGGTAACGTAACAAACGGCATATTACATCTCTGGGTCTCTTTGGGTCTTTAGAGCGGGGTCCCAGAGCTCCATGTACCCTTTCCAGCTCCAATTCTGCTGGGGTCACTGAGACAGCTAATTGCTGGCAAATTGTCAAAACCACAGATTGTAATGACTCCTGACCTGTCTCCTCTGGAATTCCCCTCAGCCGTAGATTATTGCGGCGACTCTGATCTTCAAGCTGTTCCAGATGGAGTTGTAATAACGAGACTTGTAAAGCTTGTAAATCTTGTGTCTGCTACCAACTGAGATACTCTTTTCTCCAATTTGGTTGATGATATTTCACCTATTGAGATCCTCTCTGTAAGCACTTGCACATCCGCCCGGATAGCTTGCATGTCTCTACAATGTGCTTCCTCCCACACGGAGGATTAATGCCTCCATATCAGCCCGAGTGGGAAGCGCCTCCATGTCTGCTCGAGTTGGTAAAGCCTGGAGGAGAGCTCTGATGTCCCCTTCCCCCGGTATAGATGATCTATTCGCCTGCTGCTCCTGCAGGCTCAACTGAAGGGGTGGGGGGGACAATGGGGGATTCCACCGCCGCTAGAGAAACCAGAGCTAAAGGGGCCACCATAGCCGACTCCAGGTGAGCGGTGCTCTGAATTTCCTTTGCCCAGTTCTGTGAAACAGCGGATCTTGTACCCAGGAAATAGCTGTCTATAGTGGCGGTATCCGAGCGGGATGTTGTTACTCTATGAGTGTGCTTCGCCTTTCCCCTTCCTGCTGTGCTCATGCCGGGATAAGCTGCAGCATTACCGGCCGCTCAGCTGGAGGGTATTGGGAGCTCCGTTTGTGTCTGACCTTACACCGCCATCTCCTAACCACGCCCTTCCGCTTCAGGTGTGTTCCGCTCAGTCTGTCTTGGTGAACTTTTGACCCCCTGCAAGAGAGGCAAAAATGTAATCTACTCTGGGTAGGGGATACTGGTCTATCTCCAGTTGGGAGTTCAGTGCATGCGGAAATCACCACAAATGCGCAAGTCCCCATTCGCTTTCTTTACTGGCACAACTGGTGATGCCCACTCACTATGTTCTACCTTTGAAATGACACCTTGTTCCTCCAGATGACTTAGTACCTTTCGCACTCCGAGCAGGAGTGGAAGCGGAACTATCTGAGCTTTGAAGAACTTAGGCTGAGCATTGGGTTTCAGCTTGAGTTTCACAGTCATGCTTTATTTTCCCCAACTGGTCATCAAAGATCTTTGGGAACCGCTGCTTCAGGGACACCAATTATCCCTCATCTCCTAAAGCAGTGGTTCTCAACTCCTGTCCTTAGGACCCACTAAAAGGCCAGGTTTGCAAGATAACTGAAATACATCACAGGTGATATCATTTGCTGCTCAGTGATTGCATTATTCTAGTCCGTATCTCCCCAAGGTAATACATAAAATCTGGCCTGTTAGTGGGCCCCGAGGACAGGAGTTGAGAAACACTGTCCTAAAGGAATTGTAAATGGTGTTACAGGGATTTATGGCGATGTCTGGCATACCAAAGTGAGCAATCCAGTCTCTCTCAAAGAGGGGGTCCCCCTTTTCTAGGATATATAATGGCAGTCTCTTTGTCTGACCCTTGTACAATACCTGTACTTTCGCGTAACCCAGTGGGTGGAGTATCTACTTTGAGTATGTCTGCAGTTTGATTGGGGTTGGTCGGACAGTTGTTCGGGTCTGAAGTTGTCTCCATTGTTTTTGGGTGATAACTGAAACTGCTGCTCCTGTGCCTACATCCATCTGGAGTTTCTTTCCCTCAACGGTTACTTCTACAGTCATTGCGGAGGGTGATGAATGCATATCTAATCTGTGGAGCACTTCCTCATCCCCTGATGATGTATATCTTCCCATCATATATGTCTTTGTCTTGGGGTTCAGAGGTTGTTTATTTTGCACCTTCTTGCTATGGGACATTCATTTAAGATGGCCTGTCTTACCACAATTATGACAGGTCTGATCCTTAAACCGGCAGACTTTGTGGTCATGGTCTGTATTCCCACAATGGCAGCAGGCTGACTCACGGCTTGGTGGGGGGGGGGTCTGTATTTCCAGTTTGCAGCAGTTGGCTTGACTGCTGTTCTGAAAACTTCCTGTTTCACCTCTTTTCTTCTGCCCTGGGGTTCAATTTCTCTGTATCTTTCACAGCCATTTGCACCACTGAAGCTATCTCAAATTGCCTTTGTAAGGGTAAGGTCTTTCTCTGTTAACAGTCTCTTTTGGCTAGACTCACAATTCAGTCCCATGACAAACTTATCTCTCAGTGCAGTAGGTAAGTTCTCCCCAAAAGAACAGGTAGAGACTAGTCTGCAAAGGGCGAGCACATAAGTCCTAATTTCTTCACCTGGCTGCTGCTGCCTCTGATAGATGATCACTTCCAGCCTAAACCACTAGAGATTGCAGAAAGATTTTGGTTCTAACAGTGTCAGGAGCTTTGCCAATGTCTTAGTTGCTGGTTTTACAGGGGAAATGAGATCCTTAAGAGTGTCAATGTCTTAGCACCAACCACTGTCAGAAATACTGCTACTTGCCTGTTGTCTGAGATGGCATTTGCACTGAAATACTGTTCCAGTCTCTCAACCCAGGATGTCTGTTCCCCATCAAATTCACTTAATGTCCCGATCAATGACATTTTCCTGCTGGGCTCTGCGAGTGCTTTTATTCAGTGACAATCCACACTGTTTTTGTCTCTCTCTCAGACTGATAGACACTTTGTAAATCCCATCCTCGTCGCCACTGTTATATCCTCTGAGTTGTGAGAGACAAAAGACTGGTCTGGAACAACTGATATTTATTTCAGTACTCACTGTACACTCCAACATGCATCTCAGGACAGATACATCTTATTATGCTTCCTTACATGTGCTCTAAGATGGCTACCATGCCCCTTGTCATCACTCCTGGGTGGAGACAGCCTTAAAGAAACAGTACATGTGGAACCTTTCAGGTATAAAGTTACATCAGCAAAGATTCATTTTGGTTAACTTTTAAATAGTTGTGTTCCACTATAGGGATCCCCAAGAGTGATGTAGACCCAAGAACAGGGGACAGTACCTTGGATAAGACATGCTGTGCAGTAGGTAGCCAGGCTAAAGGAAAGGGGGGGGGGAGTAACTTTGTGCACCCACTGTAATATACAGGTATCCTTGATGCTCCAGAAGATGGGGATATACAAAGAGACATCCTTGATGGCCGCAAGATCTCCTGGATGAAGCAAAACAATGAGTAACCTAGAAAATTTCGTATTTAGAGAAAGTCAGAAAGTTTGCAAGCCCTGAGTATGGGGCAGATGCCCCCTTTGGCCTTGGTGAATGGTAAACCGTTTTGAATAGAAAGTGGAGTATTACCCTTTTCAGGACAATGGTAATGTACCCTTGAGAGAGGATCGGAGCCAGGCCAGTGGGTTTTCCAATCTTTGTGGGAATACTGGGAAGTTGATTACATGAATTGGGGTTGAGACAGGTACTGAATCCAAAGGCTACAAGCTGGAAATTCAATATACCTGAAATATCCAGGGGCCACCAATGCCAACAGATGTCCTCTCCCACCCTGACATGTGGGCTGCCCTCCATTGTAAGAAGGCTTTTTTTTTTTTTTTTAAGATTTGAGGGTTCACATAGATGCCTGACTGGCAGATGGCTCAGTTTTTGTGTGCTGCTGAGTCCAAGGAAGCTGTTCTGGCCCTTTACCGCCTGGTGCTCCAGTGAGCGCCTGGAGGTGCAAAGCAGAGAGCCAGTTACTAACAGTCACTGCTGTCTGCGCAGTGAAGACCAAGAACTGAGCGATCAGAATGTGATCTCAGTCTTCGAGCCAGTGGGGGACAGCTACAGCATTGAACTGATGCTGCAGCCATGTAGGGGAGTGTGTATGTTAAATTTTGTTGCTATCCCACACTTCCCTTTAAGGTGCACAGGTCTTCTTTATTTTGATAAGATTGAGTTATACTGCCAGCTGCACGTGAATTTGGACAATGGCAAGAAAAAAAATGCTGTTGCCCAACCCGATTTAACCCGGCTCACTTCCAGCATACCTCAGTTGTTTTTTTTGGAAAACTAGTCCTTAGGAGTAGATCATACGCGATACCCTAAACTCCAAAAAACAGTAGTTATGGTGAGTATAAAAATTCTGTTTTCATTATCATTCATTAAAGAACGCAGGACTTAAGTATTTCGATAGTTGGACTTCTTTTGGACATTCCCTATTCTAAGAGATGGGAAACACAGTAAAGAATTTACAAACAGGCCCACATAACAGAGGAGCTGCCTGAAGCTGGCATCAGATGAGACTTAAAAAAAAATCCACCTGCTAAAACTTGGAGAACACAAAACAGAAGTTCAGATGGCAGCCCTGCAAATCTGATGAGCTGTTGTCTGATTCCTAACGCCCAAGAAGCACTTCCTGATCCTAGTAGATTGCGCTTTGATAGGAAAAAGGCCATAAGCCTAAACAATAAACTTGTCTGAACCACTAAGAAATGGTGGAACAAAAAGCTTGTTTCCCTTTACGGGGACCATCAGGAATGCCAAAAAGAGTCAGTCTTTTGTGAGTAAGAGTGTGGATAGAAGTAAAGTAAGCCTTCCATGCATGAGAGTAGACCTTACAAGAGGTAGGCATCCTCTCTTAATGTGGCCAATACTGAATTGGAGAAACTCTTCCCTCAAGACCCAGGCTAACAGCTATGCTGTTAAAACTAGTGACCATGAAACAGGGTGCCAAACCGGTCCTTGGGACAGGCAATCACCAGAATGTTCTCCATTTTGATACTTCCAAACAAAGCCACCAGAGCATCTACTGCTTTCATTAGAGAATCTGTAGACAAACCTGGCTTTAAAAAAAAACTGCACAGAAGGTCCACATCTGATATTTCCCACCTTTTACAAGGATCCTGGAACAATTCTGGTGTAAGAACCATTTCCCAGGGTCCTATCCAGCAGAGGTATTCTGCCTGCCAATTTTCCAGAGATGGAATGTAGAGTTCTGCCCACACTAGAATCCTTCCTACCTCTTTTGTCCCAGTCTTCCCCGATCACTCATGTACACCAATGCTGTGGCACTGGCTGACTGAATCATGATTTGGATGGCCTGTAGACAGGGTGTCAGGTGTGGTGGGGTAGCCAAACCACTTGGACCCCCAGCATGTGGTTTAAAAGATGGGATTCCTTTTGCATCCATGTCCCGCACGAACGGGTGTCTAGGAATCTTCAGGCCTTCAGACTGGAATTTGTTGTGGGGATTATCCAAGAGAGTGGAAGGTTGAATTCCTGAGACACCAAACCAGACACAACCTGGTCTACAGTATTTGGGGAGTCAGATTATCTGGAGATGGGGCAAGTTGCCCTATGATGACAATGTTATATTGAAGGGCTCCAGGGTGGAACTGGTCAATTGTAATTGCCTTTAAGAAGGCGACCATAGAGTCTAGATATATAAGAGAACAGCGCTAGATCATAAACTCAATGAACATAAGAATCAATGTATGTGTACTGGGATTACTAAATAATCAAAAATAAGTACAAATGACTAATAACTATGAAAATGTGAAAATTGTGCCCCTGTTGAAGAACATTTGTTCGAAACGCGTAGGGATTGGTACACTACCTCATTCACTGCCCCTTTTTAAACGTTTTTATTGTTTGTGATCACTTTTATGTTGGTTGAATAAACCCTCATTGACCTGCACCATTGGAGCATTCCTTCCCTTCTTTTCTCCTCACATGGGTGGTTGGTCGAGTAATAGCTTCCTTTGGCCACTGGTTACTAATATTCACCGTGGTAAAGAGTCTCCTTGCTGAGTGGCGGTTCCAGTTCCATCAGAGGACCACCTGGATCAGTGTGATACCCAGAGTCTGCTGTCAAGTCGGGGAGCCTACGGGACAGTCTACATTGGGGACCCATCTGATCCAGTTTCCAGACTAACTGATGAGGAGTGCCACTGGGATTTCGTATGCCTATTTGACCTGCCTAAACCACAGGTCTAATGTTCCGGTAAGAGTATTCTACCTCTCTTTTTCTACAAGAGTTATGTGATGACCCTTCAGTGCTACATGTTCTTTCTTCACAACACGAAAATTTTCTATGGACACTGTATGGACTCATTATATTGATATTATTTATCACTTTGGTTTGATTGGAGGCCCAAATTATTGGGCTTCATTTCTTCACTTAGCGCTACATCTTCATTCCATGTTTATTAATTTTAGTCACATTTTATGTAGCAGCTTTATTTTTATTCACTATTTTAGATTAGCGCAGTATTTTCTCTCTTTATATGTGTAGATATCTAGTAGATATTTTCCAGTGTAGAGACATGGATATAATCTTTCAAGTGTTGTACTACCCGCCACCTTAGGTAAAATTGAAGGCTTACCACAAAGCCTGCGACCGCCCTTATTCAGGGGGGTCAAACAAGGCTCAGAAGTTGGGATCCACACCGGAACTTTGGGAGCTTCCTCCACAGGTAATCCGCTGGCTAGATTAATAACACACTTCCAAGGGGCGATCCATTCACATCAATGAACATTGACTTATATTTCTCAGTGGTGTCGCAGACAGCAATAAAGACTCCATACAGCTTCTAATCCTTCTCCATTTTATCCGAAATTAAAAAGGTATTTTTAATTTTGGATAAAATGGAGAAGGATTAGAAGCTGTATGGAGTCTTTATTGGTTTCTATGACACCACTGAGGAATATAAGTCGGTGCTCATTGATGTGAATGGATCGCCCCTTGGAAGTGTGTTATTGATCTCGCCAGCGAATTACCTGTGGAGGAAGCTCCCAAAGTTCTGGTATGGATCCCACCTTCTGAGCCTTGTTTGATCCCCCGAATAAGGGTGGATGCAGGCTTTGTGGTAAGCCTTCAAATTTTACCTAAGGTGGCAGGTAGTACAACACTTGAAAGATTATATCCATGTCTCTATACTGGAAAATATCTACACATATGGATTTTTTTTGTTTGTTTGTTTTTTTTTTCTTCATTTTTATGCACGTTTTACTGTGAAAGCAGTAATTGTTTGTGAACCATTAGTAGCACAATTTTCACATTTTTGTGGTTATTAGTCATTTGTACCTATTTTTGATTATTCAGGAATCACAGTACACATACATTGATTCTCATGTTCATCGAGTTTATTATCTAACGCTGCACTCTTATATATCTATACCTTTTGTGCCCCATATCATGGTTATAGTGTCCAGCTGCAAGAGGATATCTATCACAGATTTTCTCTTAATTATTTTCACTATTACCACGCGACTAGCGCAAATTTTTTTCTTTATTTTGACCATCAAGTCTAGCATTTTTGTGCAGAATCACATGGTTGGATGGCTTCTGAACTGTAGAATGTGCTGAAAACATTGGGACATGCAATCATGCATCCTTTATGTCAGAGGCTAGAAAATCTCCCTGGTGGAAGGAGATTATGACAGATTTGGTGGATTCTATGAAGTACTTCTGAACTTAGATATTTAGGGCTTTCAAATCCAGTATGGGGTGAATGCCCCATTCTGGTTTTGAAATATTGAAAAGGTTAAAAAGTAGCATGGAGGTCTATCAAGTCTTCTATCAATATAGGCAAATAAATCTGCCTTTTTCAGGATCTTTGGGAAAGACTGTCACTAGAAATCTTGAGGGTGGACAATTGTCCTATTCCAAGCTGTATCCTTTTTTGGCTATCCCAGAAGTCAACCTTTTGGAAATGATCAGTTCCCACTGTAGAAAACCCTATTCTTCCTCCCCCTGGGTACACTGCATCAATGCGATTTTCAAGGGCTGCCCAAGGGGCTTGAAGAGAATTCTCCCTTTTCCCTTCCTGTTACAGCCTGTCCAGTGCTTCTTTGGCTCTCTTGGCCACAAAAAAACAAAACACACAACCTTCTATTTACTGGTTTCTTCCTTTTATCTGGAAAGCCTTCTTTTTGTCTGTGGTACACTCAAGAGCAGCTTCAGGCTCTGGCCCAAAGTTTAAGTCTACTGCAAACAGTAAGCTACATGGGCGTAATTTAGAAGCCAAGGCCCCTGCCCAGGTTTTCAGCCATAGAGCTTGATAGGCAGAATTTATAAGAGCAGATCTGACTGACCTCTTCACTGAATCATCCGATGTATCTGCAAAAGAATCCACTGCCTTGAGGAGACAAGAGATTCTTATTTGTTCCCTAAAGCCTGGTAACACACTATACATTTTTTTTCCGTTCAACCAAGATGGCTGAGCGAAAAAAAAAATAATTACATATTGCTGTACTAATACAAGAGATCGCCCTTACTGCGCTAGCATTCGGACAGGGGAGACGGCCCCCCATTAGAACACTTTGAGAGTGCTGATCGGGAGCCGACCAGCAGACCTTTTAAGTCATATCTCTTCACCAGAAGCTGGCTGCCATGCAAAAGGGCAAAATGTTGGCCATTTTCCATTGAACCAGCCAATATCGCCCAAAATTCGGCCCATGTGTACAAGGCTTTAGCCAATGAGGCGGATACACAGAGGAGAGCACCTGTTCTTGTGCACATCGCTGGATCAGGCTCAGACAAGTATTAGGGGGCCTGTACACTGAAGCTTTTTTAACCTTTATGCATAGAAAGCATGACAAAAAAATAAAGATATTTGTGAAGAAAGGGTGTGATAAAGACTTAACACAAGACAAAAAAAAAACAAAGAAGTACAAAACATTGAAAAGATATTCCCAAGGTAAACTAACAAATGCTTAAAGGGGTTGTAAACCCTCATGGTTTTTCACCTTAATGCATTCTATTTAGTTTGACAGCAGCAGAATGGCTCCCCTGCGCGAATCGACGTAGCTGTACGGCAGCTGCTTTAAGGGGTATAGGGGGCACACGGGACGCGGTACTGAGGAGCCGAAGCGCGTGCCTGATGGCTGCGATGTCCGCCGGGGCACCCGCGATTGCACCCCGACAGAGCCAGAACGATGATCTGTGTGTGTAAACACACAAATCCATGTTCTGGCAGGGGAGAGGAGACAGATCATGTTCCTAGCATAAAGGAACACTGATCGCTCTCCTCCAGGCTTCCCATCCCCCTACAGTTGGAACACGCTGCGGGAACACATTTAAGTGTCAAGTGTCCAATCTGCCTGCCGCAATCCCAATAAAAAAAAAACAGCCATAAATCTATCCCCTATTTTGTAGACACTATAGATTTTGCTATATCAATATACGCTTAGAGATTATTATTTTTTTACCAAAAATATGTAGAAGAATAGATATCGGCCTAAACTGAGGAAGAAAGAAATAAAAATAAAAATTGGGGATATTGTTTATAGCAAAAAATATTGTTTTTTCAATGTTGTCGCTCTTTTGGTTTATAGCACAAAAAATAAAAACCGCAGAGGTGATCAAATACCACAAAAAAAAAAGCTTGATTTATGGGGGGGGGAAAAAAGGACGTCAATTATGTTTGGGTAATGTGTCGCACGACCACACAATTGTCAGTTAAAGTGAGGAAGTTACATAGTTAGTCAGGTTGAAAAAAGACACAAGTCCATCCAGTTCAACCATAAAAAATAAAAATATCATACAATCCCATATACCCAATTGATCCCGAGGAAGGCGAAAAACCCCAGCAGAGCATGATCAGTATTGCAAAAAATGGCCCGGTCAGGAAGGGGGTAAATCCTTCCGAGGCTGAAGTGGTTAATAGCTATGAATAAACATTCATTATTAAACAACGCTTATAAACGGTCTTACCCGTGGGCCTCGATGCGTATGACCAGAGAGAGCAGGGAGATACTGATCTTCTTAATCTAGCTCCTTTTACTGGCCAGGATGTAGTGAAAGACTTGTATAGCGCTACAATGCAAACTGAATCGCCTCAAGGTGCTTTTTGCAGCCCGCATTTGCTGGCTGGTGCGGTCATTTAGGATCTTGACACATACGTACACATATATACTGGGCCAATTTTCAACAATCCAATTAACCTACCAGCATGCCTTTGGAGTGTGGGAGGAAACCCCCTGCAGACACAGGGAGAACATGCAAACTCCAGGCAGATGGTGTCATGGTCAGGATTCAAACCAGTGACCCTATTGCTGCTAGGTGAAAGTGCCAACCACTATGATTTATTATTTTCATAATTTTAGATAAGTTTTGTTTGGGTATACCTTCAGAGTTTGTTATTTCTACTACTTCTTCCTCCTAGAACACTAGCAAAAATTGAGAAATATTGAAGGTGTTACATTAAAGCTAGCTTAATATCTTTTGTCTGCCAGTGTCCAAACCGCCAAAAGCAGCAGTGTAACTCAAATGTATAAGAATGAAGGATAATTAAGAAACTCTTAGCTTTGTATTAGGTAAGGAAAGTCAGATTTTGATTACAGTATCCCCATAAAATGTTCATGCTCTGTGTCTTGGTGGGTAGTGTCTCAGAACAGAAAGTTTTGCAAAATACGTAATTTTAAAGTTGTCACATGAATAGGTGGGGGAGGTAAAATATTCCAATTGGCAGATCTATTGGGAGCTGTCTAAAAGAGATCTATTTTCACAATGGAGAGATTTACTCCAGAAAAAGACATTTAAAAAAAACAAAAAACAAAGTTGGTAAGATCTAATAAAAAAAAAAAAAAAAAAACAGTGACTGTAAAAAAGGTCAATACTGACATTTTGCAATATTTTACAACAATATTTATCAATCTGCCCAACCAAAATCTTCTTTGCAGATAGTAAAAAAAAGGTTCAGAATCTGACAGACTAAGCCATTAACGAATTTCTTGGGGTACTCTCACACTGAGACGGTGCCAGGATTATCAGTAAAGCGCTGCTAGTTTTAGCGGGGTTTTACTGCTATTACAGTGCACTTTTCAGCCACTAGCGGCCGAAGAAAAGGGTTAAAAGCGCCCCGGTTACGGTGCTTCAACAGCACCAATTTCTAAGGGCAGGGCGTTTTGGGAACGGTGTATACACCATCCCAAAGATGCTGCTTGCAGGACTTTTTTTCCCCCCCATTTTGCAAGCGCACCACCCCAGTGGGAAAGCACTGGGGAGGCATGAGAGGCGCTTTACAGGCACTAAAACATCTGAAAAGCATCCCAGTGTAAAAGTACCCTTATTTATATCTTGTAGAAATTAAAAATACACAGGTGAAAAATTGTAAAGCAGAGCAAACCCTTTATAAAACAGGCTCCAATCCATCAGCCCAAAATATAGGTTGACGTGATACTTGTTGTATATGCTCAATGTATTGCATAGGTAATTCTATTCCAGACACGAGACAGTTTCTTTTCTGATATAGTTTTTTTTATTCTTATTCCTGCTCACAAATCAATACTGTGCAGCAAACTCGAGTTTATTCGCAAAAAATTAACTTATTTAGGCGAGAGCAGCAGCATTGCTAGAGCAGCAGAGTAATACTGGAGAGTACATGAATAATTATACTCCAGTATTTACGTGCTGCTAAAACACCACTACAAGTTGTCCACATTTGCTAGTAGGTGCAGTGGGTAGAAGAAATGAAAAGAATAGTCTGGTTGTACTTGGGTTTACTGCAACATGCATTTGTACATTGGGTTCTAAAATAACATTTATGCAAGGCATACATTTGCAGCAAAGCCAGGCATACTATACGACAACTGTACAATAACCCCTAGAAACCAAAAGTCTTTCAACTGTCTTGCCTCCACTAAACGGCAATGTATGATTTATTATTTTCAAAAATATAAAAGGGTTATCTTATCAATGCATGCTTTAATAAATAGTTTAAAATGCATGTGTAGTATGTATTAATATCTGCACATAGTTGCAGCTATTTTTGCACATTTTACAGCATTGCTTCCAGTAATGCCACAAATAAGGGCTGTGATTTGCGGTCTTCTCACGATGCAAGCCTGTCAGTTGACATATGTAAAAACGTATCCTATGGGTCAATATTTTAACTCCACAGCGGTTCGGCAGTGCTCCCTAAAATAAAATACAGTAATACCTCGGATTGAGATTAATGCGTTTTATGATCGTTTCGCAATACAATCTATTTCTTTTTTTTTTTTAATTCTGACTCGATTTACGAGCGTCGTCCTGCAAGACAAGCAGGATTGGTGCAGACTGCACAGTAAGGTCTCATGAGCTTAAATGGTACATGCTGTTAGCGCAGTGTCCTGTTCAAGTATAGGGATCTTGCGTGTTAGGGGCATACAGCACCGCACTAGATTTTGCTTCCGGAACAAATTATGCTCGTAATCCAAAAAGGTACCACTGTAGTTTATTTGCAAATCTTTTCTTTTCCACAAGAAGTTATTTGCAAATCTTTACTATAATAAAATATGGAAGAACAGGCATGTGAAAGTCACAACAAAAATTACTACACTTTAAAACACCGAAATAATGTGCTCATTGTAAACAGTCTATACTTTTCCCTTTAAATAAACTTTCGCTTTATGTATAAAAAAAAAAAAAAAACCCACCCTAACTCACCTTTCCGTGTGGTTTACATCCTGAGCAGCAAAATCTAGTGCAGTGCTTTATGCACCCCAACGAGCAAGATCCATATATTTGAACAGGACGCTGCTCCAACAGCATGTTCCATTTAAGCCCATGAGACCTTACTGTGCAGTCTGCACCACCCTAGATTTTGCCAGCCAGAATGTACACAATGTAGGTGGCCGCCGCCACCTACAGCACCTGGTAACTTTTAAGGCTCCTATGGAAAAAAATATCTTTTTTTTTTAAACCTGCAAAAATAGGTTGAAGCCTTTAAAACTGCCCACTTTTTTTAATGTTGGACTGACTAGTCAATTTTTACAATAAATGCATTATTTAATCAACACATTTCAATTCCCTGTATAAAAACAAACAAACAAACATACAGATTAAAATAGGTTCCCAAATGTTTTAATAAAACCTAAAGATACCCAAGTACAAATTTACAAACCAAGCCCTTAGTGACCACAGTTGCAAACAGACACGCAGAAAAAAGAAACTGAAGATTTTCTGTATCATACAGTATGTCTATTCATTGGTTCAGTATTAAAAAAACGACAAAGATTTTTTATTTTTTACAAATTTGCTTTGTCGACATAAATCTTTTTTTTTTTTTTTAATAGGCAAGTCACCAAACCGGTTCCAGCGTGTGCACATCTGCAAGCTGCAAGTGCTTTCCAGAGGAAGGAATACAATTTTAAAAAGTATCAGATAAACAAGTTCTAGCTCATTTAACCTCCCTGGCAGTATGATTCTGTCTGGAATTTTGTACCAAAAGCGGTACAATTATTTTGCATAGAAATTTGGTGTTATGTATTGTAGGCCTGCAATTCTTAGTAATTACTTACTTAAACCTGACCAAACAAGAGAGTTTAGTAGACATCCCGGGTATGATAAAGTTTGAAACACAAAATCATAATATAATAACTATAATTATAACAAATAGTAATGTAATTATAATAAAAATTATTCACTAATGTAATCAAATCAAAAAACACTGAAATTTGCTCAGTTGCAGAATTGTCGCTGTCATTAGATTTAGTGTTTGATGACGAATTTCCCCACAAATCGCTATCGTTCAATTTTGCAAGTGATTCTAATTTATCGCTGTTTTCTAGCTGGTCTAAAACCACTTTTTGGTAGACAATCTCCAGTTTCCAGGCAGAAAGAAAAGTTTTTATAATATAAAACTGGATGCAGGAAACTGGACAGATCACTAGGGACAAAGGGGGTGTAATTATTTGACACAGTACTGTAATCAGTAAGATTACTGCATCTATACTGTCTTTCACTTTTTGAATTTGGTGCCGCAACGTTTAAGGGAACGGAGCGAGACACGGCTCGCACACACTGCAGGGAGACATGGCAGGATCCGGGGAACAAGGTAAGCAGCTCTCCCTGGATACTGCGATGCAGCCCGAGTCTGGCTCTGGGTTACCACTCTTGGTATGAAAAAAAAAACCCCAAAAAAACTCACCTCGAGCCACACTCAGGATTACCGCTAAGGAGGTTAAACCTGGTTCACACAGGGGCAGCTTCAAAAGTCTCCCCCGTACAGCGAGACTTGAAAAACAACTTCTGTATAGAAGTCAATGTAAGCCACTCTGAAGTCGCCCCAAAGTAGTACAAGAACCTTTTTCTAAGTCAGAGTGACTTGAATCGCTCCTATTCGAACGGTTCCATTATACAGAATGGAGCGCGACTTGTCAGGGGAGTTAAGTCGCCCCTGTGTGAACTGGGTCTTACTGGCAACATACTGGCAGGACCAATTCATTTTGAACTTTCAGTTTGAGTTGTTAGATGTTTAGTCTTTGCTCAACTTAAACCAGGATAAAGATGTGCTCCGCTCACATAGGAAAACTTCTATTTTATAATGGAATACAAAATTTAATTGTGAGTTTCTTTTATTTAAAAAAAAAATAAAAATTTCTTCAAAGCTTTGCTCAAACATGAGTTGATTATGGCCTCAGAATTAGCATGCAATTGAATTCACTCAGCTGGTTTAGACTGTTTTCATTAAATCAGAAGTGGGAAAACGGTAAAAAAGAACCACCAGATTAATTATGTGTAATACCTGCCAGCAGTTGGTTACAATTTAGCCACTTGTAAATAAAGCAGCCAGCCCATACACAGGGCAAATATATTTCTTGCATCCGCAGGCTCTAAGAAATTTGTTCTATTCCCCCATCAGCACAGTACTGACAGGAAAATCCCTCCCGCTGAGCCATTGCATCCTTTCCCCGCCGGAGCACACAGTGAGTATTGCTAGTGGCTAGCAATAATCGCATGCAAAATCCAGCACGCTGGTTGTACCCAAGTTGATCGATCAGTTTGGTACATTCAGCTTGCCCATACATGGTTTGAATCTTGGCCAGTCCCTGCTGAACAGTCTATGGCTGGCCTTAACCTAAAATGAGCATGGTTTAACCATTTGCGTACTAGGATAATAATTTAATTTTTTTGTTCACTCGTGGTAAAATTTGCATTTTTGGCTGGACCTCATCTTCAAATAATTATATATTTTCTGAACTGTTGCTTAAAATGATGGCAGATTCATTTTTTTTTCTATGTCAATGCGAGATTTGTAAAACGGTTTATCAAATGCGTATTTTTAGAAAAGTACACACTAAAATGAATTCGAGAACAAAAACACAATATTCAAATTTTGGCAAAATATAAAAAATGAGGCTGTGTCAAGTAAATAGATACCAAACATGTCAAGACTTAAAATTGTGTGCCCCGAAACTGCAAAAAACTAGGGGATCCCAATACAATTCATAGGCAACATTTTAAAAGCCTTTACAGGTTATCCGTTTAGACTTAAAGCGGTAGTAAACCCGCAGATTTTTTTTAAACCTGTAAGGCAAAAGGCATAATGAGCTAGTATGCACCGCATACTAGTTCATTATGAAATACTTACCTTGGAACAAGGCATCACAGGTGATCTCGGGCCACGCCGAGGGAGCGGACATTTTCCCTCGGCGTGTCTTCCGGGTATCGCGGCTCCGACGCTGAGTGGCCGGAGCCGCGATGTCGTCACTCCCGCGCATGGGAAACTTCTTTCCGGCATCTGCCGGAATTTCAGCCGAGAAACTCAGAGCGCATGTGCCGCTGAAGTCAGCGGCTGCAAGCAAAGGGGAATATCTCCTAAACCGTACAGGTTTAGTTGATATTCTTTTTACCCACATGTAAGCCTCATTATAGGCCTACCTGTAGGTAGAAGGAAAAAAAAAAAAAAAAAAAAGAAGAGGGTATACAACTTTAAATTAAACATATTGCCCTAGAATTCTTATTCTCAGTCAGACTCTCGTGAGAGTGGCACAAGTGATGCTTGCATACATGCATGTGCGCTATACTATGCATTTGCATATGTGCTAGGATTCAAGGGTGCTTTTAAAAAGTATATTTTTATTACAATTTATTTATCTGCATTGTGATCACAGGGGGGGTTAAGCAAGGTCCTCTTTATGGAGACATCAAGAGTCTACTAGACTCCCAATGTCTCCCCTGCAGCCAAATATAGATGCTGTATTAGACCCTCAAAGTCTCCCCTGCAGCTAATAAGCACCTCTGGAGTCCTGTAAAAGTGATCAAATCACCTTTACCTTCAAGCCAAAAGTTAGCTGTAAAAATCAATACCAAGCTCCTGTAGCAGCAGCCATGAGCTTATTTAGTCTTCTGTATACGAGGACGTTTATAAAATGTACCTTGGTAGAAAATAGGGTTAAGCTGTGCTTAAAGTGATAAAAAGTAACACTAAAACTTTGGTTTTAAAAAATGTTTTGCAGACATATGAACTTAAAAAGTATCTATTGTTCTCAGCCTCCACATTCCTGCTGTGATCCGACTTCTAATTAGAGGGTGGCTACGTTCCTTCTTCATGGTCACGATGGGTGTAGGAATGTAGCCACTCTTGCTGGCTCCCGAGATGGACTAGGGACTATGGGATTTTCAGTGTCCATAGAGCAGTGCACATGAACACACATAATGTGCACTTTTCATTACAAACAAATGGAAATGAGGGAGAAAACAGAGGCTTGGGAGCTCACCCAGGACATTACAATAGGCAAACAAATACATTTCATGAAAGCAAGATTATGTGGCCATTAATTATTGGATGTGTATGGATTTTTTTTTTGAGATCATCATTGTTTAATGTTACCTCAAACTCATATTTTTAAACACGCTGTTTAAAAAAAATATATATAAATTTAATTTGGTAAATGTATTTGTCACTCTAAAAAGGTTCCTTGTATTGCTCTCAGCCCCCTCCCCCATGCTTATTTAGCTGCTGTGATCCCATTTCCTGTTTGTAGTGTGCATCTAACATGCACTGTTAGGGGGTAAAGGAGGGGTTCAGGAGTATGGATTACTTTGGAGAATAAGGATATCATTTAGTGGCACTTTAATCATGAAGCATGCAGCCTTTTTAAATCTAATCACTGCTTATGTTCTAGTTTAATCTGGTGGCCTGACCGCTGCCCTGGTTTTCCGTTTCAGGGGAGCTCCTTTCTCTTTCAACATGTTATGGTGCCGCCACCCTTGCATGCAGGGGATAGGGTTATGTCTGCCTACACTTTGTGAATCAATAGCAACACGCAGCGCCCTAGTCAAGGATAGCAAAGCACTCCCCTGCTATTACCTCCCCCCCTACAAGCTAATAGACTTGTGATTGCACTGCCCTCTGTTAACGCTTTCCTGTAAAGACCAGATGTTCAGGAAAGCAGCATAGGGCAGGAGCCTGAAGCATTGCAAGTTGAAAACTGCAAGGCTAAGAATTTTAACAAATGGTTTACTGGGGAACATTTTTTTTATTGGTTTGAATGTGTCAACTAAAAATACCCCCATACATAACAGGTAAAGAAAACCTGTCAAATATAAAGCATTAATAGATCACTACAGCTACCATAACATCTAAAAATTGGGAAGCTTGAAAAGGCAACCAGGAGTGCAAACAGCACGTTGGCTCCCAGCAATTCAGTCTGACTGGCATTTACTCACTAAGGAAGTCTTTATAGGCAAGATCACACTTGTGCTTTCTGGGTCCAGAACGGTGGGGCACAGCCCATCAAAAGAGCCCTAGTGCCTGAAGGCTGCATTCCAGGCTAACTTCACACATCCAGTCCAGTGGGGCCTGGGTATGAATTTGAGAGTGAATACTGAGGAAATGCTGATCTGGATAGATGATATGCAGAGACCAGCTCAAGCAGAATTGTAGCAAAAAATCTTGATTGAAGTCAGGGAGGTAAAAATGCCACAGTGCAGGAAAGGCTAGCAAAAAAAATATACATTTCACCTGAGCTGAAGAAAAGCCATCCAACATCTTAGGACACTAGCAAAACCCAAAGTGATGCTGGGTAGAAGGGTTATACAGGGGGGGGCTCACTTAGGCCCCTTTCACACAGATGGGCCGACTGGGTCCACCTGTCAGTTTTTCATTGTCCTCTATGGAGCTGCAGCAGTGAACGGACAGGTGTGTTTACACACACTGACCTTCGATTCGATCCGCTTAAAGGATAAGTTAACATTTTGACAAAAACAAAATTAAATGCCCATTTGTTTTGCAGGTAAAAAAAAAAAAAAAAAAAAAAAAAAAAGTGCATTACTTGTGTTTTGGGAGCCTGTAAAGCATTGTATCAGCGATCAGCAGATCGCTGATGCCATGCAGGTCTCCTGCAAATCTGTGTGGATTGGCTTGGGGGGCCGGTTGGTTCGCAACATTACACCCTGAACATGGGTGTAACATGTAATGAAAGGTGAACTTATCCTTTAAAAGACAGATAGGGATCCATTCCTCATCTGTCTAGCCGATCAGATGGGAGTTTCCATCCAACCACCCATAAAGAGCAGGCTGTGCCTCTGTCCATTCTGCATAAGCGGAGCGGACATGGACCAGCCACCCGCCTGCTCGCCTGTGTGAAAGGGGCCTTACAACTTTTGTTTGCCAGAGTTCCAACCTCCTAAAGGTGGCAGTATAACACAACCATTTCAGAATTCCTGTATCCCTCAAAAGGATGATAAAGAAACTGTTTTAGACAGAAGTAGGGAATCATTAAAGCGGAAGTATAGAGATTTATTTTTTAAAGTACCACGAGACATGTGAAAGGCACGCATCAAAAGTGCCAACTATGACCACCCTTTCTATCCCTGTGCTCCATTCATAACATCTGTACCATAGGATCCGACAGTGCAAAGCAATCAATTGGAGGCAAACCTTTCATTCAACCACCAAATTATGCAACGCTTTGCATTGTGGGAACTTATAGTACAGGTGCTATGAACAGAGGACAGGAGCAGAAATGGAGGGCATAGACTGCACTTTTGACAAATGCCTGTCACAGATGCAGACACCGATAACGCCCGCAGCAATGGAAAAGCACTGCTGTGGGGGTATCTGGAAGCAAGGAACTGAGGATTTCTACTGTAAACAGCAGCTGCCGGAACACATTTCATTGCTGGTAAACAGTGTCCCTGGTGCTGTTGTAAAAAAAAAAAAAAATCACTAAACATCTTTAAAAGTGCTTGTAAACCCACTTATGCAACTTGCACCTACAGGTAAGCCTAGATTAAGGCTTACCTGTAGGTGCAATAAATATCTCCTAAACCTACACGGTTTAGGAGATATTTGCAAAAAAAGACATGCACCGATGTCTACGACACATGCGCTCCCTAGGCAACGGTGCATTCACAGGGTTAATCCCCATTCACAAATCCGGCTTTGCCGGCTCCCGCACGCATGCACGGAGTCTTCGGAGCGGCGCTGTGATTGGCTGGAGCGGCGATACCCGAAAGTAACCTTCCGGGTATCTGTGGGAGCGATGGCTTTGTCTTGCAGGTGTTTTTTTTTTCTTACATTTTCCGGGTTTACAACCACTTTAAGGCCTCTGTCTTTTTTCCCCCATCTGTGTCCTGTTGTGGAGATTTCCCATACAAGACATGGGGTAAATTGTCACTAGAACAGGTGTCCCCACTGGATGATTGCTCCTCACTTCCTGCTCCTGTGGCAACTTTAAAATTTGTTTCTGTACTGGAGAGGATGGTCACCAAGAACAGAGGATGAATCTCCCCAGCAACCACATTATTCCCCCCTTCCCGCAAAACTCCCAAAAAAACTTACTATGTTAGGTGTCTATGCCCAAGGCCTCTTGCACACAGGAAAAAAAAAAAAGTTGAATTTGTAGCCATGTAACGATTTTTTACTTTATGGACCTGAACATAGCATTGTTCTCTATGGGACAATGTACACAGATGTTCATGTAATGTAGCTATGCGTTCAGATCCACACTTGTGTTTTCTTTACACAGGATCTTGCTGCCAGCAAGATAAACATCCATAGATGCTTTCGTCCATGTGCAAGAGGCCTAAATGAGCGGATTTTACGATGCTCACTGTACCAACAATGGCTGCGTGCAACTTCCGACATTGCAGTGGCCTTGAGAGGCTTTTTGGTGCCCAAGGATATTACTGATCACTAATGTTTGCCCAGCAGGGCACCCTTGTAGTTCAGTAGCTGGGTTTACCATTTTATTAAAAGTTACAAAACTGCTTTAAAAATAAAATTACTTGCCTCGTTTCTCCAGGAAGTAAATGCAAGACAAAAGTAAAAAAAAAAAATTACCAAAAATTAATGGGTATAAAAAAAAAAAACTTAATTTGAACCATATACTCATAGGGTCTAGAGTTATGCAAGGTCCGACAGTCCCTTCTCCATGAAGATCAGAATTACAAGCACATTTGGGTTACTCTTCAAGACAAAGAGGCAGCTCAGAATGGTCTGTATCTCCTTGTTTCTACAAACCATGATGTGCTGCTACTTCACCTTAAAGCATTCTCAACCACGTGACAGTCCAAAGGCATCACACACTGCAAAAGAAAAAACACTTTTAAACCAAAACACAATCTGATTTAAGGGCCAGCACACACGAGCATTTGTATTTTGCACCAAAGTTTGTGAAGCGTTTGACAGGCAAGGAATAAAACCGTTGCAATTTAAATCAATCAATCCTTCAAAACTGCAAACACACATTTCAAATGTTTGTGAATAGTTACTCTTACAGTGAACGTGTAGCTAAAATTGTATTTTTTCAGTTTAGGAATATGCAGAAAAAAATGCAACAAACTTTTTAAAGATGGAACAATGTTGCCCTCACCCTCTTCCCAACATCAGAGGTGACCTTCTCCTAGAATCAATTGCTGTGATGTCCAAAAGGTGTAGAGCAGATTCAGGCTTCATGCACACTGGGCTTAAAAAAAAAAAATCTGTTCTCTTGGGGACTAAAAAAAAAAAACCAAACCGCTCATATAGAGCACTTTTTGTAACAAAGTCTAGACGAGTTTAGGAGAGTTTTAAGGTTTTTTTTTTCCTGCCAGTAAGCTCCAATCAGAAACGCAATCTATGTTTTTTTTTTTCTTCCTCTAAACGTTAAACTCAAAATATGCCTCATAACGTCCTAATGTACATAGACACAGCAGAACACAAAACTCCTGTAGAAGCAAAGTTTTTTTTTAAACCAGTGTGCATGGAGCCTAAACATTTACTCTGCCTTGCAGACTAACTTATCAGATTTGGATAAAGATTGAATTGGTGTATGGGACCAATCAGTATCTGTCAGACAGGCTGGTACAATTAAAAAATTCTCAGAGAGCACATTGCACACCCTATAGATTACAGAGATTAATTCCAGCTCTTTTCAGCCTGTTGACAATGTGAACAGCTTAGTGCAAATAGTTTCTTGTATTCTGGACCTGCCTTAAATTATCCCTGCAGTGGAGTGCACAAAATTTGTAACAATAGGATACTTAAACCTTACACAAAAAACCTGCCTATTGGGTCTAGTAGCGGACATGGCTCCCACAATCGCACTTCTATGCTAGAAAAGCTATAGCTATGGCAAAAAAAAAAAATCAATAGTCCAACAGCAAGATATAAATCCACTTCATGTGCACCAAATGCCTTTGCAATACCAGACATTACCTTGTAAAAGTAGTGATGACATCACTGTGCTGTACACAGCCTGTGCAAAAAACAGAGCTGTAGGAGGCCCAACCCACTACATGCTGCCTGCAGAAAACTACAGGAAGGGTCAGAGACAAGGCCAGTCACCCTTGCCAAAGAGGGGGCACAGCAATAACTGGTCTTTATTGTAGGAAGCTCCTGCACGAAAGGCAAGCTTTCACACTGGATTACTGTACAGATATGCAAGAAATACACAAAGCACAGCAAAATTCAAATAAAAATGTAGACGCCTCTTGTGACGAGACAATATTTACATATCCCAGCTTTAATGTGCGTGCAGTAGCTTACCATGCCTTAAGTTGGAGTACCGGTAAAAAAAAAAAAATGGCATTGAAATGCATTAATGCTCACTACAGCCACGCATAAACGTGAAGAGCCCTTGCAATTCATGTTATTTAGAAAGCACTGAAAGCCTAAGTAGAAAAGCCTGTCCCTTGCCAGCATGCTGTAGAGAAGGACCCTTGCTGTGTGGAAGTAGAGGTCTCTCTGCAGAGGTCAGACGCACCCTGCTGTGTCTCAGCTCAGGCTCTCCAATCAGCAGTAAGCATGAGATTTTCTAACTACAGAGCTATTGGTCTAACACAGCACGTGGTGTGTCAAGGGACAACTGTTCCCCATATAGTAAGAGTTCATACTGGTAGAGGACATGCGTTTCTACTCAGGATGTGGCTTTGTTTTGATGCACCCAAAGTATATATTGAGGATTTAAACTCAAAGTGAAACTGGACTTTAAATATATAATGGATACCTTACCTTAGGGCTCAAGTTCACAGGACTTATTTTTTTTCACCCTTTAGTGGAAGAAACACAAGTTCATATTCAACTGAGTTTAAAAACAAAACCTGTATTGAACTTGCCCATGTGTTTCTCCTACCCACCCAATCCAAAAGCTGCTTTTCCAGCTGCCTGTTTCTTAAATTTATTATTTAGGTACTTATATAGCGCTGTCAATTTACATATACATTGTACATTCACATCTGTCCCTACCCTCAAGGAGCTTACAATCTAAAGTCCCCAACTCACATTCATATACTAGGGCCAATTTACCTACCAGCATGTCTTTGGAGTGATGAATAATGCCATTTTACTGTTCTCTGGCTGCTGGAGGCATTAGATGCTTTAGGGTGGGTGGAATACCTACTCCTCCTTCCAGTTTGTATGCCCTGTAGGATGTTTGATATCTATGAACTACGAGCTGACAAATATTGTAAATTCACCTACCTGCCCTAATACTCAATATAGGAGCAAATCGGCATCCATTCTGGCCACCTGCCCTTGATAAACTGATCTCTAAATTGTACTTTCAATCTTCCTAGGATCGACAGAATTCTTCATTTAGGTTTTACCCCACCTTCAGTCCAACAAATACCCTGTTGTGCTAGGTAAGAAGGCCACTTGAGGATTTTTTGGGCATCAAACACGAAAGACAAAATCTTGCAGATACCTGGAGTTAGCTTGTGTTCAAGTCACTGCCAGAATACCAGCTGAACAGAAATCAACTTATGGATGCCAGTACCGTATATACTCGAGTATAAGCCGAGATTTTCAGCCCTTTTTTTGGGCTGAAAGTCCCACCCTCGGCTTATACTTGAGTCAGCGAAATTTTACATTGTAAATAGCACCTGA
The DNA here is from genome assembly GCA_029206835.1 of Rana muscosa. NCBI lineage: Eukaryota > Metazoa > Chordata > Amphibia > Anura > Ranidae > Rana > Rana muscosa. The sequence goes on from CM055125.1 coordinate 110,270,056, forward strand.
AAAAATGTTGAGAGGCTGCTGCGTCCATCGTTCAAATCCCGCGGTCTCTTCCTGATCCCTTCCGTGATAGGCGATTCTCAGCAGACACTCTCCGCCTATCACGAACATTCTCTCATCCTCCGTTTCCCAGCAGACGTCTGATTGGCAGAACACCCAACACAGTGTCTGCTGGGAAACTGAGGATGAGAGAACGTTCGTGATAGGCGGAGAGTGTCTGCTGAGAATCGCCCATCACGGAAGGGACCAGGAAGAGACCGCGGGATTTAAACGATGGACGCCGCAGCCTCTCAACTTTTTTTCAGGTACTATTTACTAGACATGTGCACACGGAAATATTTCGTTTCGGAATTTCGTTCGAAAAATAAATTTATTTAGTTACTCCCGAAATTCGTTTTTATTTATTTTGTTTTTCGTTAGAAATTGCATTCGTCCGAAAATCTGAATTAAGGTCGAATCTGTCATTGAAGGCTTATGGTGTCTGTCGAATGTTCAAAGAAGATTCGACGGAGCAGTGAAACTGTACGACGCTGCAATCATACATTTCCGGTCGAATGTTCCGCCCACAAGCTATAGAAGAATTCTAATGTTGTATGACTAGTAATAATTATATTTATTCATTACTAGTCAAACATTAGAATTCTTCTATAGCCTATGGGCGGATGCATTTGACCGGAAATGTACGATTGCAGCGTCGTACAGTTTTGCTGCACCGTCGAATCTTCTAACTTTCGATGCTTTGTCGAATCTTCGTCATTCTAGCTATTTTACTGCTCCTCCTCTTTGGTTACAATCAGCCAATAACATTCATCATCAACTTTATTTTTATTTTACTTCCCCCAACCAATTCCAGCAGTGATCTTTTCTCTCTCTAATAACAAATCTTTTCTCTCTCTAATAACAAATCTTTTCTCTCTCTAATAACAAATCTTTTCTCTCTCTAATAACAAATCTTTTCTCTCCCTAATAACAAATCTTTTCTCTCCCTAATAACAAATCTTTTCTCTCCCTAATGTCGAATCTTTTCTCTCCTATGTCGAATAATCTTGGACTAATAGAGTTAAGATTAGGCACATTCGACCACAGGTTCGATAGACAGATTGTTATTGTCAGCGTCACATTGAATCTCCTATCTATATCAAACTGTTGTAGCAACGAAAATAAAGCATTTGTTTATGTCGGATCTTTCGGTTTCGGATTCTGTGCTTTCGTTTGTTTGTTAAAACGATAACGAAAATAGCTGAAATTCGGACGAAAATGCATTCGGACGAAAACGAATGCACATGTCTACTATTTACAATGTTAAATTTAAACAGTGAGGATGGGAACAGTGAGGATGGGAACAGTGAGGATGGGAACAGTGAGGATGGGAACAGTGAGGATGGGAACAGTGAGGATGGGAACAGTGAGGATGGGAACAGTGAGGATGGGAACAGTGAGGATGGGAACAGTGAGGCATTGTTGACCCTCTGCTTATACTCGAGTCAGTAAGTTTTCCCAGTTTTTTGTGGCAACATTAGGTGGGTCGGCTTATACTCGAGTATATACGGTAGTTGCTGTAAAAAAATAGCAATGAAACAGCATTTTAAAAAGTGTATTAGTACAGACATTTCTATGGCAAACTTTCATTTACGTGGCATTTCACATTAAAATCCCTGCCCTCAGACGTTTACAATCTGATTGTACAATCTCTTTTAGACCTACCAAAGCTATGCAACAGGAGGACAAACCTAAACAATTCATTGCATTTGTATACCAGTTTAGGGAAGCACTGCACTACATAGTTGATGGTAGCTCTAAAGGAGATTTTACAATCAAATTGTATAATGAATGGTCACCTTAAAAAGGAAAAGTAGCATAGCCAAAGCCAAATTAATGGGCTTGCTTAATGTTAGACGCGCAAAGCACAATGGACCTTTCTAGTGTGAATGGGACCCAAGAGTGTCCTTAAAGTGGTTGTAAAGGTACAATTTTTTCACCTTAATGCATTCTAGCCAAATATTTGTGCCCCCCCGTTTACTTACCTGACCCCTCGAAATTTGCACGCCGTGAACGTGCAGGCTTCTCGGCTCATTCATTGGTTGATTGAAAGCAGCGCAGCCATTGGCTCGCGCTGCTGTCAATCACATCCAATGACACGCGTGCCAGTGAGCGGCCATGGCTGCCGGCTGTATCACAGGAGTGCGCCCGCAAGAACTTTCCACCATGCGAGAGAGCTCGCATGAAGGAGGAAAGTTCTTGCGGGGAGGAGCCGATACAGCCGCCGAGGGACCCCAGAAGACCAGGTTTGGGGCCACTCTGTGCAAAACGAGCTGCACAGTGGAGGCAAGCATAACATATTTTTTTTTTTTTTTTTAACAAGTTGTACCTTTAGTGTTCCTTTAAGGCTGAGGTCCGCCGGAAAAAAAAAAAAGGACACTTACCTGTCCAGCGCGCCCGCGATGTCAGCACCCGAAGCCGATCTACCGCTCGGATGCTGCTGCCGCCGCCATCTTCAGTAAGCTTCACTTCCTGGTTCCCTACTGCACATTAGCGAGTTAGGGCTGTGCGATCTGAATGGTCCCTGCTGTCTTCTGGGACCTGTGCGTTTCCCAGAAGACAGCGAGATACCCGTAGATAATGCAGCCATCTATGCCCGAAAGTGGGTGCAAATACCGGTCTTAGACAGGTATCTGCCCCCCCTCCCCACTGAAAGGTGCCAAATGTGACACCGGAGGGGGGGGGGGGGAGAGGAATCCGGACAGCGCAAGTTCAATTTTTGCGTAGACCTCCGCTTTAATACCGAAATGTGGCAAATCATATTTGTTCTAAATCAGGCTCTAAACTTAGGTTGGAGAATGGAAACCTTGGCAATAAGTAAACTGTCCAAGCAAGTGATAAATTATTAATCTTCTGACAGTAGCAACTGCCTTCAACACAACTTTAATTTAGTGAAAAATGGAATAAAAAAAGAAAAAAAGAGAAAGAAAAAGTCAGATTGCGCTTTGATAACTCAACTAAAGCCACTGTTGATCAAGTGCTCTTTGGCCCTCCTGAATAGCCCAGGTTTTACAGTGGGATTTTGTTTTACAGAAGCTTTGCATGTCACCTATTATAGAAGTGGAAAAAGGACATTTTAAATTGAAAATTTTCAGAAAAGCGTGTCTCATTGCTCTATTGAACTTTTTTTTGCAAGGCAGCAATTTAACTGTGGAGAAGATAGATTTATTCTGAATGAAACCTAACTACTAATTTAGCTAATACTAAATCCTTCTGGATATCTTACAACTAATTGGCAAGGAAACCATTACAGGCCGCCTGCCATCATTTTAGGACAGTAATCGTGATTTTGTTGGTAACATAATTTGTATTTCCTTTTCAAAATCTGCTCATCTGCAGCTGTATCCAGGGTATAATCCATGAATGAATCTGACAAACTGTCATTCTAAAGAAATAGCAAGAGATGGAGATACTAAACATTGCTAGGTGCCATTTGGATCCAAATGTTTCCATACTCTGTCACCAAGCTGGAAAAAGATCAGGATTTTTTTACTTGCCTTTACTAAGACTTTCTAATCTACATGTATATTGCAGGACTGAATAAACACTGAAGCAGGAGACAGCCAGTCCACTAGCATTAGACTTCATTCCCACAGGCTTCCTTAAAGTGGTTATAAAAGGCAAGGTTTTTACCTCAATTCATTCTCTGCAATAAGGAAAAATTATTATTTAAAAGCTGCTCCCCCCTTACCTGAGCTTGATTACAATCCATGAGTCTAACCCCCCCCCTCTCACAGGAAACCCGGCCAATGGTTCCCGCTGCTGTCAATCAAATTCTGTGATGTGGGAGCAGGAGGCAGGGCAGAGCTGTGCCGAGTCTATGGACTCACACAGGCCAGCTCAGGGTTGAGCCTGGCTGAGTGCCTCCATAGCAAGTGGCTTGCTATGAGGGCACTGAAGAGGAGCCGCCAAGATCGCTGGCGGGGGACCCCAGAAGAGGAGGTTCTGGTCCATAAAAGAACATGATTAAAACAAAGATCACAGGACTTCACCCCGGGCCTCACTCTCATTGCCTTTGAATGGTGGACCAATAAAGGTCTAATGAGAATAGTAGATGTTTGTGATCATCAAGGTATATTGTCAGAAAGCACCGAATGAAAAATATCAAATGCCTTCCACTGAATGTTTTGGATTCACTCAAATACGCCATTATATACAAACTTTGGCTCGCAAGAGCGATTTGGTGAGGATGACTCCTATGGAACACTTATGTGGATAATTTGATAAAATTAAGGGTCACATCTCAGCTATATATACTATTCTGAGGTATGTTTCGACCAAATTGACCTATATGCTCCAATGGGAACAAGATCTTCAGGAAACTCTTGATCTTAAAGGACTGGCACGCACTATCAGAGTCTGCTTCTCGTTCGCTCACCAATACCTCTATAATAGAGGCAAACTACAAGGTATTATTGAGATGGTATATGGTACCGACCAGATTAGCTACCTTTGTACCTGGTGCCACCTCAGGGTGTTTCAGGGGTTGCAGACAGGTGGGATCCACCTATCATATATGGTGGACATGTCCTAAGGTCAGGAGATTTTGGATAAGGGTCTACAACTTTATATACACCCTCACCCAGATTAATCTGACAAAATCCACAAAAACACATACTTTTGGGTGGCAAGATAGCTGAAGCGTCTGGACCCTGAAGACGACTCCTCAAATTTATATTTCTCTCAGCTAAAATAACTATTGCTAGGAATTGGAAATCAGCAGCTCTTCCCTTTGATCAGCTCAAACAAATTGTCATGGCTTATGTTGAATGAAAGGTCAACAGCGCTGGCACAGGATAAGATGAAGCCGTTTCATGAAGTTTGGGACCCGTGGATTAGTTATCTGTCAAATGACCCCAGGACTATTGTGAACTAGACTGTGCTCGGGAATCTATCTCACCGGGTACAGAGCTACAACCCCCCCTTCTTCCCCCCCCCCCGTTAACACACTTTTCAGTTAAGCTTACTCCTTTCCCTTTAACTATTACTAGTTTGGTTTAGCAGTCAGCTTTTTCTTACCCTCGGGGAGACATTACTCTTATGATGTTGAGGGAGCTCCCTGCGGTGGGAAGGACCGGTCTTCCCCTGAAGGATAGGTGGGGAGCTGGTGGTTCCTGGGGGACGGAGCATGCTCAATGGAAACCGTAGGAGTGCGCGCATAAGGCCCTGTTCCACACAATCTAATGTATCATTGGAGCAGGGCCTGTGTACGATTAATATTGATGTGAATATGCCCCTGGTTGTACCGGGAAATAATACTGTGTTTTACTTGCCAGTGAGGGATTTCCTGACTGTTTTGTTTGATTAGCTACTGAAGTTGTATGCCGTATAAGGTTAAGCTGAGACATTTGTTTTCTGTTCTCACTATTGCAAAACTTAATAAAAATTATTGAAACTAAAACAAAGATCACATGGTAGTAAGACTCCTCGCAACACTACGTGCCCCAGAGATACTGTTTTCCCCTATATGATGTTTTTGTGTCTGCAAAACGATTTCAGACCAATTTCCACACACCCAATGACCATTATTCCTATACTAAACACTGATCCACTGCCATTAAGCAGCATTGCCTGCAGACACATATGGCCAATGGCAGCCATAAACATAGTAAGTTGTTTTCCCTATTTGCTGCCATAGAGTGGGCAGCAGATGGGAGACAGATCATCAAGTAACTGTTCACCAAGTCAACCTTCAGTGAAAATTCCCATGGTGCCTCTGCTGGAGAAGGCGTGAAAACATGCTTTTTTGGCTATTGCGTTAGGACCATAAAACTAAAAAGGCAATTTTTTTTTTTAGTTTTGGATAGAGCAGAGAGAATATAGAACACGTCAATTGTTATTGCTGTCTGTGCCCCCGCTAGGAGATTTACTCTCTCCAATAGTCCAGTTTACCGAATCAAAAGTGATAAAAAAAAACGCAAAATTTTGGGTTGACACTGAAACAGTAATAGAAGATAACTCTTCTAATGGTGACACTAATCCTGGTGAATCCCCGGGATTCCCTCAATTTGGAGAAATGGGACAGGAAGTGAAGGGAAATCGCCCCAATGGAACACAAAATATTAAGCGGGACAGGAGTTTTAGAATGCATGAAGATAAAAAAACCTTCACCCTTCGCAACCACTTCAACTGGCATTTCCCCATCCCTGTGATTTTACTACGTAGGTATTAAGTGGAAAAGCAGGATTCTCAAAGTCCAAGCAGCACATTACCCTGAAAAAACCTGATGCATTAAGATTTTATAAAACGATCCTACTATAAACGTTGAATTGGATGGACTGGTGTCTTTATTCAACCCTACCAACTATAAGTACTATCACCACCTTCTCATTTCATTCCTATCCTTTGAGGTTTGTGTAAACTACACCTATACCCCTCCACGAATTGATAAAAATCAAAATCAAGGTTTTCACAACAGGGTGTGTATATTCGCATTGACATTCAGTTATTACAACAGAGCATGCACAGCCTGGCAGGATTTGCTTGCAGGGTTCCCCGAACTCTTGATAACTGTGCGAATAGGCATGCTAAAAAAAATGCGCACGCATTCTTAAAATACTGTAGAGCAGGTAGACACTGCAGGAATCTCATTTCAAATTTATACTGCCATTTTGAGTATTTCAAAATTTAACCTTTGACATTTTTTTTTATCGGATATCACTGCAGAGAGAACAGGTAGTCAAAGCATTAATTACAATAATAAAATAACCATGCTTAGAAATATTTGATCTGTTCAAGTACTCTTTTGTAGGCCCTGGATTCCGTTTGTTTTAAGAGCCTTTGGCAAGCTTTGTTGACACCTTTAAAGTACTACTCCGCTCCAGTTTTGGACTGTAATTGGTCCTGCCTGCACAGTCACTGGTAAGTAAAACATACCTGATAAAGAAGCCTGCATATACCTACAGGAGTCCAACTCTAGAAATTCTGATGCTTCACTGCTCATTGCCTGCTGCAAGTGTGGGGCAGTTGGTAAAATACCCGTTTCTCCTGCTGTGGTTCCTCCTTCCTGTACTGAAGTACGAGGCAGCGGGAGAAAGCACAACAAATAGTGAAGAGTGGGTTCTCACACCCCTGAAGTGTGTGAATAGATGCAAAGGCTGGGAGAGCAGTGGCTTTTCTATAAGTGATCCACCAGAAAGGTACCAAGCAGGCGTCTTAACACACAAAGGTCACTTTAAAGCCCTACTCTTGGCTGCTGTTAAATCTATACATGTCTCCAACACCGCCCGCCCCCCACCCCATCTTAAAATGCTTGCTGGGGCGGTATTGGAATATGGCAAAATACTTCTCTTATTTGTTGCTCCCGCAGGCTTCCTCCTCTTCGTGTTACTGTTTCCCCCAAAGCAGCTTTATCTCCGTGCCTAGCTAGCTGGTCCTGCATTTTATAGGTGGACGGCAAGGGTCTGTCTATTTTGGAGCAGACAGGAAAGTGATGGCCGCCGAGGAAGCAATAAGGACAGAATTTGTATTTATTCTTTTCCTCCTCTAAGTGTTCCACAAACACCTCATCCTGGCACGAACAAGATTGAGTCTTTAGTACTTACCTCTTTCTTGCTCTGAAAATCTTGTTTCTTGCCCCAGGCACTGGATTGTTTTGACAGCTCATATTCACCTGGTCCCCTCGCCGCCCCTTGTACATCGCTACCTCCAAAGCCTTTTCAATAGGACCCCTGCACTTCCACCAATGGGAAAAGTCCACATTGTGCAGGCAGTGACGTGGACACATGGAAGAATGACCCACCAGATGTAAAAAAGGGGAGAGGAGGCTGTGTACCCAAATGTCCCAACAGTCGCTTTAGGTAAGCAAGTGGGGCACTTTGTTTCAGCAATCAGCAAGGGGTGGGAGGAAGGATGGTCTTTCTTTGCCCAGAGTTAAGCATTAGGTATAATCTTTAATGCATAAAACAGTGACGAACCTTAACTGGGGTAACTCAATGGGTGCAAACAAACAGGGCCATGTTTATGAAGCAGTGAATGCGACATTCACATCAGCTGTAAATGTTTGGGGAGTGTCACATTCACTGCTCTATAAATATGCCCTTCAGAGTCATGCTGCCTGCTCCACTTGGTTGCTTTGACAATCCAATAACAGTAGCTCTAAAATGGTTTATTTAAGACTATCATTCAGAGCTGAAGTTTTATTGACAGAAGAAATTTACACTGCAGTCAAACTACATTGTAAACCATGCCGGATTATGAAATAGACTTACTGAAATCATAAGAGCCTGTAATGTCACATTTGCTTCAGCTTCTTTTTAGACTCTGCAAAAACATTAGTAAAGTAAGGTTAGTTTGAGGTCATAACATCAGCAATTGCAGGGGCAAAAAAAAAAAAAAGATTACAATGAAAAAAGCTAAAAATAGGTTTTGATAACTTAATCAGATTCACACTTAAAATTAAATAGAAACAAAATAAAGCAAAAATTAAAAAGTTGTTTACTAAAAAGTAAAAAACCGGGGGGGGGGGGGGGCATTAAAACCTGTGTAGAAAATGTATGTATTGGTTGCTAATGCTGACCTAATTCTAAATGATTTTGTATGAATATCACACTGCAACAGTTGCTTCAATAATTTGAGTCTGTGACCTAGAACAAGCATGCAGATCACAAAAATTCTGGCTTCACCCACAGCATGCAGATCTCAAGTTCTGTCTTCACTTGCAGCACGTTTGAAATCAGTAAAGCATTCCATAGGTGAGCAATAAAAAAAAAAAAAAAAAAAAAAAGAAGAAGAAGGGGGGGGGGGGGAACGATGACATTCTTCCCCACACACTCCATGTGGATGGGGGAATTCTCCTAGCTGAGCTTTTGTATTCTGACAGCAGGGAGACTTCTCCGCTGTTAGAATACACTGATCAGAGGTGCTGTTTACATTAATGAAAAATACAACAGGGTAGTTTGTACAGAAGTAAATTGACTTCATGGATCTAAATTCAGCTGGTCCCTCCTGAACTGGAATTTCGATCCATGTATGACCATCTTAACTCAGGTGACAGCCTACCCATTTTTCCCCCAGTATGGGTCACCTTGAGCAGATTCTTAGTTACCAGAAATTAAATTGCTGCTTATAAAAATAAAAAAAAACAGACTGCCTTAATTCATGTGTGCAAATAAAAAATAAAATAAAAACCCTTTATGGGTTGTTTTTTTTAAAAGGTGTTTTCATGGGTTAATATAGGACAGTGCAAGGCTAAGGTAACAAGACTAATTGGTTTCATATGTGAAAGTCAGAGAACCGTTAATATTCCCGCTGGTGCAAGACCTGTTTGGACTGACCCTAAACTTTAAAAGTAAACAAAAACAGACGTTTGTTAATTTCTGAGCAGGTTTGCTTACACTTTCTATATTTGATCTTAAAATTAGTTGATTACATTTTATAAAATTACAGTTCTTAATCCCACTTGTGTCTTAAAGTGGCCACAGCTGTATTGATATTCTATATGACTGAAGTGATCAAAGCAAACAGAATTGTAATCCACAGAGCCTCCATCAAATGTTTTAGTAAGCTTTCAATCGATTTTGACATTGGCAAGTCAATTGGCCATGGTGGCATTTTATCAATCATTTCTAAATGATCAGATTAATATCTGCATATGTGGCACAACTAACTAAATGATGGTGACCACTAGAGTCTGATTGATCAGATTGTCAGTCAATATTCTATGTGTTGCATTGTTCAATATTGTAATCAACATGTTGCTTGTTTGCATTTGCTTGTTTATAGAGCAACCACAAATCAATATGTGTATGCCCACCTTTAAAGTAGAATTCATGTTTCATTTCACTTTAAAATAAATTTGTTGCTTCGGCCAAGCTGGTCCAAACAAACTATTTCCATTACTAAATGATGCAGCCGCTGTGTGTGCTGTAATATATTGTAACATTGGCTACATACAGGGGTGCTGTGTTTTGGCAGCATTACAGGCAACTTACCATCTGCTGCCAGAATAACGGAGTTAGGCTGACTGCTTCTCCTTGTATCTTATTAAAAAGTACAATGTGTCCTCCAATTTGCTGAAGTGAAGAGTTGGGCAGATGTCAAGACTTCCATTTGAGCCAATCAGAGGAAGTCACTGAAAAATACAATGCTTCTCCTGAATGGCAGAGAAGCATTCAGCCCAACTCTAATTCCAGCAGCAAACAAGTCACTCATACTGCTGCCGGGACACAGCGCCACTTACCGTTATGTAGCTAATGCTACTACAGTCCACTAAAGCACACACCTAGTAACCGCATTGTTTACTAAAGGATAAATGGTTCATTTAGGCCAGTGTGAAATGAAACCTGGAATTGGACGTCAAATACTTTTAGGACCAGTCCACGCCAGATGCAGTTCCGTGCGCAGTGTTTTCCATGCATTCCAATGGCTCTAGTTCACACCAATGCAGTCAGTTCCTGTCAGTTTCTGCACCGGAAACTGACTGCACGGGTGTGAACTAGAGCCATTGGAATACATGAAAAACACTGTGCATGCATTTTTTAGGGCCAGTTCACACCACAAAAATGCACTCATACGTTCCGGATCAGTGTTTGCTTACAGTTCACACCACACGCAGTTCGTGCATTTTTGATACAATTTTCTAGGTTCCAGTACAGTTCTGTGCAGAAAAAAAATACATCATGCTCTACTTTTTTTTCTGCACTGGAAACTGACTGCACTGTTGTGAACTAGAGCCATTGGAATACACTGAAGGCATTTTTAGTGCAGAAAAGGCGCACGGAAGTGCATCTGGTGTGAACTAGCACTTAAATAAATTCTTATAAATCAGCAGCCTGAATAAATGCTTACTCACATGCCACACCTCAGACCAGCTCCTTTTAAGAATAAAGAACCTGAGCTTTTCTATGTCACAAAATGGGCAGCCAACATATTTGCCTTCATTATTTACACATTTGTTAAAGAAAAATTTTCAAAAAAATTGAGCCATTATGTAGCACACTATAAAATAAGCAGAGCAATGTGTATTTTACCATGGCTGTTTTTTTCATCAGTGAAGGTGCTTTAACTTGTTTTCATGGTGTCAAAACACTGACCAATAAACTTAGCTTTGCGGTCACGGAGCTTGCAACATATCTTATGTTTGTTACTACACATTTAAGACATAAGCTGGCTGAAAACAGGTTTGCAGTATTAAAAAATATATTATATTTATTAAACACATGGTGAGAACTATAGAGCTTCAAAATATTTGGTCTTGGAAGAAAGGCTATTTACAAAGACATGAATGCGATAAGAACACTTTACTGTATAAAGCAGTAAGATGTGAAAATCTGAATGTGTATATAAGATTTTCAAGTATAATCTCTCCCACAATTGACCCTGCTTATTCATAAACACTTCAGTCCCTTCAATAACTCTCCTGCTATATGTAAGACTACAAAAGTACAATTGCTACTCCACTTCATAAATACTTACCAGACACTTATTTATTAAATGAGTACTATGAGCAGAGCGCTTAAATCTTTAAGAATACCTTGAACATACAATAAAGCACTGCATCTTAGATCCTCCAAATTGTACAGACCAATCTGAAGACGTGTTCGTCGGACAAAAGCTACAATGCTTTACTGACAAACATACGAAGAAGAAAGAAAAAAAAAACAGCCCCTTTGTTTGACCCTCTGTAGCAGGCAGCGCCCTCCAGACCAAGCCCCTTTCTCTCAAGTGCAGAGCCCTGAAGCTGCTCCCCTTAATGCAAAGCCTGGCATCCCCCCTTATTAAAACACATCTACATGGTATAGTAATACCCCCACCACAGCCAATGCTGCCCCCTCCCCCCCGCACTCATCCTGCCCCATCTGCGGTTGACTCTTCTTAACCTCTGAGCAAAACAACAGCCTGAGGACAGCTAAAATACACAAGACTCAGCCCTATGAAAAATAAAAAAAAATATATAAATATTGTTTTATTAACTTTTCCACAAGTTTGATGACACTCAGCAATAAATTAAAAAAAGTTAGCTTTTTTTTTGTTTTGTTTTTCCACAGGCAATTCAATAGTTCAGGAACCAGAAACTTGTACAGCTGCTGATGCATTACAAAAAACAACTGACTTTGTAGCCCACAGCAGTAAAGATAATAAATCCTTTTATTTCATTTTTTTGCGTCAGTACATATCTTTGAAGGCAATAGATATAGTACAGGAGCCATTCTAGGTAAAACCAAGTGCCAGAAAAACTGGAGGCAACGGTTGGACTGTCAGTTCCTCAGCTGCAAAATGAGCAACTTTATTTTTAATACAATTCACCAGTTCAGCGTGAAACGGGGGTGGGGGACTGTCAACCACATACATTTGCATTATTAAAAATCCTTCCTAGGGACACCATAGTTGAGCCCTTCAAATTCCTTGGTTATCAGAAAGCGTTAAAAAAAAAAAAAAAAAATTTAAAGACACAAATAAGCACTTAGAAAGCTTTGTTTATGAAATGCTGATATATAAAAACTTTAATAGGCCCCCCATCTACCAGTTGCCCCAATAGTGCAGTGTGGGACTTGTGGTTCGCCCAGGGATGGGATGTCCTATAAAAGAGGAGACAAAGTACAGTCGCTGCCCATAGCAACACAAAAAGGAAGCGGTAGCCGTTTCAGCATAACTGCCAGGGAGGAGGGGGGGGTCATCCTCCAATCGCAGTGTGATTGGGCTGAGTTTATGAACACCGTACGCCAGCAGTAGCAGCGTCCCTTTTTTGTGTGTTTGTGTGTCTGCCATCGATCAGCGCAGATAATTTGCAGTGTAAGTGATATTACTGGCGTACAGACGACGTAGCTTTGTACAAAAATTGTGTAACGTCTGAAGGAGCAAAAATCACAAATCTTAAAGTTTGCTAATAAAGGCAAACAACCTGAAAAAGACGACTAATAAAGAAAAAAAAAAAAAAAAAAGAGAGAGAAGAAGCACAACAGCCAATGGGAGCCTTTGTTGCATTTGAAAAGCATCACTCGATTGGTTGCTACTGGCAACAGCTCTGTTGCCACAGACGTTTTCATATTTCAGGTTGCCAGGGGTAACAGCCGCACTTTATAAAGCGGCCCCTCCCCCCTTTTATTGGGTGCCTAAAGGTTGCTACAGGCAACAGATCTCCCCTTGGAACACTGGTTGCCAGGGACAACTGCTGCACTGTATTGTCAGTCCCTCCCTTGAAGCCTGACTGGTTGCTACGGGCAACAGATCCACTCCAGCTCCACTTTACGGCACCTGATGTCCTGGAAGAGAGGACAATAAAATGTGGAGGTGTCGCCCCTCCCCGGGCCGGCGTGGCGGCGCCGAGGAGAGGGGCGCTGGACCAGGCAGGGTGGAGAGAGACGCTCCGGAGAACGAGCTTGGGGCACACACACCATAATACTGCGGGACGTGTGTGGCGGGGTCCGGCCTCTCCCCCCGGCGGGTAACGGTCGCTCCGAGCCGGGCGGAGGCCGCCCACACACACCGGGCACCGGCTGGGATTTTTCTGAATTTTTTCCCGATTTTTCCGAGCGGAGAAGACGAGCCGCCGAGCAGGCGAAACTGGAGGAGAAGCGACGAGCCGCTCGCCGAGTTATTCCCTGGGAAAAAAAAATCCCTCCTTACCTCAGTCCAATCGAAAATGGCGCCGAAACCTAAAAAACTTCTTAAATTTCATTGTAGGGTTTTCGCGGGGCATTGTGGGTAGGCAGAGCCGAGGAGGAAAAAATAGAGAAAGAAAGAAGAGAGGGGGGGAGGACAGCGAAGGGCGGGCACGTGGGCGTGGTCAGAGGCAGGGCCGCGGCCAACAGATGGGCTGAGGGAGGAGAGGGGGAGGGTGGTACCACGGAGACCTCATCGGGCTGGGCGTGGCTGATTGGTGTAGTTGAGGCGGAGTAGGAGGGGAGTTGGGGGGCGTGACGTAGCGGCGGGGGCGGGGTTGGAGTGGAGGGAGAAGGGGTGGGGGTTGGTTTCCTGACGTGCCTGTGTTTGCACACAGCAGTTGTAATGTAAAGTGAAGGAGACGGGCTTTCATAGGCGTTGTTTTGCTTTTGTTATTAGGACTGCGCAGCAATAACAAAGCAGCGTGAGATACGAAGGCAGATTGACAGACATTTCCAATAAAACACTTTCGGGATGTAAAAGAATATTTACTTCTGTAAAGAAAAGTCCGATTATTTACTTTTATCATTCACATAAATGTGCCAATTAGCAGAAGGGCATTGGACAGGGCTGGCTGTCTATTGGCTGATAGTTATCTAATAGGAATACGTCTTTATTTGTCAGCCCAAGGATGACATGTTGGTGACGACATACGTATTTTATTCCATCGTTCTACTTTGTGCACTTCTGACGCACCAAACTTGTTGAACCCACTATTATACCCACTGTGTAGCCCTCTTTCTGTGGGGGAGGGGGTTAGGAGAAATGTCCCGCCCCATACAGGATATTGTGTTATATATATATATATATATATATATAAAATCAAGAGAACCAAAACCTTCACTAAGTGGGTTTGATCATTAAAGAGATAGATGCCTCATCTAAAAAAATATATAGCCTTATGCAGTTTAACCACTTCAGCCCTGGAAGGTTTAACCCCCGTAATGACCAGGCCATTTTTTTGCAATACAGCCTTGCGTTGCTTTAACTGACAATTGCGCGGTCATGCGACATTGTACCCAAACAAATTTGATGTCCTTCCCACCCCCCACAAATAGAGCTTTCTTTTGGTGGTATTTGATCACCTCTGCGGTTTTTATTTTTTGCGCTATAAAAAAAAAAACAGCGACAATTTTGAAAAAAAAACAACAATATTCTACAGCTTTCTGCTATAAAACATATCCAATAAAATAAAATAAAAAATCGAATTTCTTCATCAATTTAGGGCTATATGTTTTCTGCTACATGCTTTTGGTAAACACAATCCCAATAAGCGTATATTGATGGGTTTGCGCAAAAGCGATTGCGTCTATAAACTATGGGATACATTTATTGACTTTAATTTTTTTTATTGTTTTTACTAGCGATTTTTTTTGTGGGATTGTGACATTGCGACGGACAAATCTGACACTAAAGCCTCATACACACGATCGGACTTCCATCTGACTTTTCCGTGGATTTTTGTCAGAAGGGCGTTGGCCGTGAACTTGGTATGCATACAGACGGCAGGAGTTTTTCAGCCAACAAACACGAACGTAGTGACGCAGTTGACGTACTACGTGGTTTTTCAGCTCTTTAGCGCCACCCTTTGGGCAACTTCTGCTATTGTTGTCTGATCTTTAGCATTGGTTCTGAGCATGCGTGTTTGGACTTTAGTCCGATGGACTTGTGTACACACGACTCCTCAGATTTTGCTCCATTGGACATTTGTTGCCGGCATAGGTGTGCGTAGCCTATTGCATTAGGGTGTGCACCTCAAAGCTCAAACACACACAATATTGATCACGCACGATGTTTAAGAAAAAGGGGCCAGTGAATTACATGCTTACTGGCCTCTTCCCCCACTCATCCTAAAATATCCCTGCAGCAACAGTCGGCAGGAGAGGAGGGAAGCCGGTAGGTAGCACTGCAGGGGGAAGGGGAGGGAGCCAGGGCAGTGGTGGGAAATTGTGCTGCACAAGGTGATTAGGGTGTGCCTGGGCACACCTGGCACACCCTGTGCGCACGCCTATGGTTGCCGGAAAGTTTGTCTGTTCTCACAGCGAACATTTGTCCGATGAAAAAGCTAAAAAAAAATTCTGATGGAGCGTACACACAGTCGGATTGTCTGCTAAAACAGGTCAGTCGGACGTTTGTTGTCAAAAAGTCCGATCGTGTGTATGGGCGTTATGTGACACTTTTTGGGGACCAGTGACACCAATACAGTGATCAGTGCTAAAAAATGCACTGTCACTGTATAAATGACACTGGCAGGGGAGGGGTTAACATCAGGGGCAATTAAAGGGTTCAGCGTGTTTCTAGGGAGTGCTTTCTAACTGTGGGGGAAATGCTGTGACTGGAGGAAAACAGAGATCTCCATTTCCTCCCTCGCAGAATTGCGGTCTGCCTTGTTTACATATAGTAGAAAAGTTTTTTTTTACAGCTTAAAAAGGCCTCTCTGTGTTATTCTACTGTACAGTAGGCTTTTAGGAGCTTTAAGTGGCGTATGCGTTTTCAAGATGCAAAAAAAACCCCAGAGCCAATGTGTTCTAAAGCAGCAGCTGTAAAAACACCTGACACAGCTAAGCGCGTTAAAGCTGTATACAACGTTAAGCCGCATCAGACGTTTTTAAGCTGTAGTAATCGGATTTGGTAGTGGAAAATAGAAGAGGGCAGAGAAACACTGCTAAACGCTAACGCGGCTAAATGCGCATTAACGCCAATGGAAAACGCTGACACAGCTAAGCGCGTTAACGCTGTATACAGCGTTAAGCCGCATCAGGCGTTTTTAAGCTGTAGTAATTGGATTTGGGAGTGGAAAATAGAAGAGGGCAGAGAAACACTGCTAAACGCTAACGCGGCTAAATGCGCATTAACGCCAATGGAAAACGCTTCTAAAAGCGCATTTTTACAGCTTTTTTTTTTACCTAGGGTTGGTACTGGCTTTGCAGCTCGTTTTTTTTTTTTTTTTAACGCTCTGTGTGCATGAGGCTTTAGTGTTATTGTAATGCTTACATTTTCCAGATGAAAGACCTTTTTTATACCCCACACTGTTTCTGGAAGCAGCCATGTTTACTTTGGGCAACTGAAGCCTAGCCGCACTATTCCGGCAATACGCTGTCGCTCCGCCTCGCCGGCCCATTGAAATATCACACATGAGCAGGAACAGGGCTCCTAGCAGTGCGTGCACAGTAAACACACCGATTCCCCGCACGTCTCCCCCTATGTCTGCCCTCGTCTGGCCCCCTCCAGCCCTCCATCTCTCCTCTGCCTTCCCCGCCCCTGCTCCACTCCATCCACTTCTTGGATGCAAAAGGGGTTTTATTTCTCTTAACAGTCCTTTTTATATTTTTGGGGGAGTGAGGGGCCAGGACACCTTTAGGTAGTTGTAAGATTAATTGTCAGCAGAGCCGATCCGCCCTATACGCTCACTAGGCAAGCTGCGTAGGGCCCTGCAAATTACTCGAGGCCCTGCCTCCCCCTCGTGTCATGCGATCCTCATTGATCACACATATCCATCCATCTCACACCAGCAAACTTCTATCACACGCCGTATTACCGTAAGCCCCTGGGTGGGCGTGTCATGGGAGGAGCCAAACACCCAACCAGCAACTAGCGTTCTCCTAGCTTACATGCCTGTCCATCGTGACGCAGCTCGCTGGGCGGGGTTATAGGGACGCCGCATCTCCTCTCTTCACTGGCATCAAAGTCAGTTCGGACGTTTTCTGGAAGTAGACGAAGGTTGAGGGCATGGGCGTCCACTGAACTTTTTTCAGGGGGGCATCATTCTTGAGGATAATTCCGCTTCACTCCATGCCCATATAAATATAGCCTAGAGAATGTACATCTTTCTATATTGCAATGTATTGCAATACATCTGTTGTGGCCATATTTTGATCTTGATGAAAACAGCCTATACTGTATACTGTAGCCACAACACAGATGTATTGCAATACATTGCAATACAAAAAGATGTACACAGTGGTGTCGTGGCACAGGCACTGCTGTTACCTGTAGTTCTTCAGCGATAGGGCAGGCACTGGCAGCGTATTCAGTCTCTTTTCCCGGCCGCTGCACGCCACGCACCTGTGGGAGGAGCCAGCTCCGCACCGGCCGGATCGGCATAGGCACATTTACACAGGCAGAGGCAGGCTGAGGCAGCAGCCAATCACGAAACAGCCAGGTCAGGGTCACGGTGATGTTAAGCAGAGGCCCGAGCGGCAGAGCCAATCCGATGCTCGGGCCGGGGGTGAGGAGGGAGGGACAGATAGTTGGAAAAGACTGAGAGCAGCCCCAGCCCCCAGGCCAGCAGCAGTCTGCAGACTTAGAAAAAAAAGTCCACGGCTTCCGTGTAGGCGGCCGCGGCGGCCATTGCAACACAGGGGGCTAGTGTGTCTTCACTCTGACTTCCGGGGGGGGGCAATTGACCCCCCCCTGCCCTATGGAGTGGAACGCCCATGGTTGAGGGGGCTCGCGACCGGATGGAACATTGAAAGGAAAAGTCAGAAGAAGAGAGCGAGGAGGAGGGGCTCAGGGGCCCGGAGCGGCGGAGGGGTGATAAGTTGTGCTGGGGTGCCGGGAATAGGGCGAGTTGGTGACCCGGAGTGACTATGAGAGGGCTGGGGTCGTGACCCGGAGTACACCGACCAGACATTTCTTTCCTGTTCATGGCTTGCCCGGTACAGACCAAGAGGGTGACCCAACACACAGGTAGGTGACCCGGAATGGGTAAGGGTGTGAGTGTACATCTGTAATGTATCCTATGACATGGAAACAATCGGTTAAGTCCTGAGGAGGATCCCACATCTTCTACAAACTACACAAACTGTCTTATCATAGGATTCTACCAAGTCAGGAGCAACCAATCTAGCTTCTGCCTGTGTAGTTAAGCTTTGAAAATAAAAGCTAGAAGCTGATTGGTTGCCGTGCACAGCTCCTCCAGTCCTAAGCTGCCCATAGATGGATAGAAATTTAGCAGGGAACGGCCAGCATTTCGGAAAACTTTTGTCAATCAGCACCTAGCAGCCACTCATCAGGGAGTCTCCGCTGTCAGAATACACAGTACAGCATGGAGGATTCCTTCATCCACCGCACTAAAGTGTCAGGGTCAGGTTGAGGGCCCCTTAGCAGAATTTTGCTTAGGGCCCCAGGGAGGTCAGGATCGGCACTGATTGGCAGACTCCAAGACTTCAATAGGAGGACAGCCATGCAGGGAAAGGCATCCAGCAAGATGCCACATCTGCATGTGCAGGAATGCTGTCTCCTATGGTAACAGTCTTTAACAGTTCCAAACTCAAGACTTGACAGTTCCTTCACTTTCACTACAATCGCTCCTTGTAGTTCTCCAATACACTGAGCTCCCAGTCTCTCACTAGACCCACTGATTCACCCTCACTGAATCCCTTGAGCTCCTTCAATCTTCACGTGGTATCTTCCTCCAGCGTCCCCCCTGCATCTCTGCTGGGTCCCTAGCTTGGCACTCTAGATATCTCTTAAGCTTCACCCACGCTGGCCTGCTCGGTCCCTAGCTTGACACACAAGGCTGCTCTGCAAGCGTCACCTCTGCTGGCTGGGTCCCTGGCTTGATTCCCACCGATTCTTCACCGTCCCCAGTTGGTGAGAATACTGTTCCGGTACTTGCTTCAGTTACTCACTGTGATCCCTGGTAATAAGGCGGATAGTCCCTTACTGGCAACAGCTTCCCCTCTACCTCTGACCACAGACAGGTTCTCTGGCCGACAGAACCGTCACATTTGGTTGGACTGCAAGCTGCAATTCCAACCCTGCGCTGCTCTGTTGCTTCTGGATAGGCCCTGAGACAGCCTAGCAGCCAGATGTGCCCGGGATAGGCCCAATCTCCAGCCAAGAAGCCCGGGGAATACGACTCACATCCGCCCAGACAGCCATCCAGGTGGCACAGAACATAGATCACCTGACTCCACCTGAATATATAGGTTCTCCCAGCAGGCCAAGGGATTCAAGAAAACCCCTGCCTATTGGCTGAGATACCCCATATGCCCATAACCTGACATTGGGTTGCCTTTCTCATATCTAGTACCACCAAGTACCCGGCCACCTAGTGGTAGAAGAGAAAAGTGCAACAAGGCCAAACTTAGGGAGAAATCAATGAATCTCTAGCAATCAAGCAGGATAACTACTCCTGGCAAGTAAATTTGTAAGGAGCATCCCTGCCTAAACTCCAGGGTGCTACATCTATACTGTATATCTCCAGATGAATGTTGCAGCAAAGTCCAGTTGCGGGGGCTCCTCACGATGATCGCAAAGCAGCGCTCTTTGTGTCAGAAACCTGAAGATAAGATCAGCTGTAATGGGAGATCCTCCGACTGTTGTCCAACCAGCCCGGACCTTAGCTTCTCATCTTCAGAAGCCATTGTGTAGCATTGAAACTTAGAGTCAGCCTATCTACTCTGTGTCTTAGTCCCTATTAGCTTCAAATGTCATGCAACCTGACCTCTAACTACTAGAAGTTAATGTCAGGTGCATAGGCGTGCACACGGGGTGTGCCGGGTGTGCCTGGGCACACCCTAATGTGTGTCTGGAGATCTGCTGTAAAATACTGTATAGCGCACTGCCTGTGAGACAGTTTCCCATTGAGCAGTTAGCAAGGCATGTAAGAGCATTTAACTGTAATGTAATGTCACTGCTTGCAGAGACAAGCTGTCAAAACTCGGCGCTGATGTCGGGGGTGGGCGGGACCGAACAGCTAGCCTATCAAACACAAGCCAACGGGATAGGGGGCTAGGTGGGCCGCTCCGTGTATGTGGCTCCGCCCCCTTTCTATCAGCTATCAAACACAAGCCAACGATTGGGCTGCTTTAGAAAGGGGGCGGGGCCATATACACGGAGCAGCCCGCCCAGCCCCTATCCCGTTGACTTGTGTTTGCAAAAAAGCGTCCTCATCACACTGCGTCCCTCGCATCCTTTTCTGTCCTCATCTCACTATGTCCCTCTCTGTCCTCATCTCACTGTGTCCCTCTCTGTCCTCAGCATCCCTCTCTGTCCCCAACGTCCCTCTCTGTCCTCATCGCACTGCATCCCTCTCTGTCTGTCCCCAGGGTCCCTCTCTGTCCCTTGCATCTCTCTCTGTCCTCTGTGTCCCTCTCTGTCCTCATCTCACTGCGTCCCTCTGTCTGTCCCAGCATCCCTCTCTGTCCTCATCGCACTGCGTCCCTCGCATCCCTTTCTGTCCTCATCTCACTGCGTCCCTCTCTGTCCTCATCTCACTGTGTCCCTCTCTGTCCCTTGCATCCCTCTCTGTCCTCTGCGTCCTTCTCTGTCCTCATCTCACTGTGTCCCTCTCTGTCCCTTGCATCCCTCTCTGTCCTCTGCGTCCCTCTCTGTCCTCATCTCTCTGTGTTTCTCTCTCTGTCCTCATCTCACTGCATCCCTCTGTCTGTCCCCAGCATCCCTCTCTGTCCGCGACGTCCCTCTCTATCCTTCTCGCACTGCATCCCTCTCTGTCTGTCCCCAGTGTCCCTCTCTGTCCCTGGCATCCCTCTCTGTCCTCATCGCACTCCTCGGCAGAGTGGGGCTGAACTGATAGGCTGCACTGATGGGTACTGATAAGGCAGCACTCTTAAGCTGCACTAATATGCTGTACTGATGGGCACTGATGAGGCCGCACTGATTGACTGCACTGATGGGCACTGATAAGCTTTATGTTGATATTGTTCAAAAGTTGTTGTTAATATTTATTTTTGGAACTTAATTCTGCATAAAACATTTAACAGTGTAATTTCATGAGATAATTTATAAGGGCGTGTTTAGGGGCGGGGCAGGGTAGGGTTGTATTTAAATTAGGGGTGCATGAGTTTAGTCAGGCCTAGGGCAGCACATAAGGTGTCAGCCAGAGGTGTATTTAGGTTAAGAGTTCCCTTCACTGGAACTAAGGAGCCAAGTCCAACCCCTGAAAAACAACTCCACACCATAATCCCCACTCCACCAAATGGTTTGGACCAGTGCACAAAGCAAGGTCCATAAAGACATGTGTGAGCAAGTTTGGGGTGGCAGAACTTGACTGGCCTTCACATTAGAGTGGGGACTGTAAGCCAGGCCCTCTCATCCAACATCAGTGCCTGACCTCACAAATGCGCTTCTGGAAGAATGGTCAAACATTCCCATAGACACATTCCTAAACCTTATGGACAGCCTTCCCAGAAGAGTTGAAGTTGTTATAGCTGCAAAGGGTGGGCCAACTCAATATTGACCCCTACGGACTAAGACTGGGATGCCATTAAAGTTCATGTGTGTGTAAAGGCAGGCGTCCCAATACTTCTGGTAATTTAGTATATTTATATACGCATGTGTGTTTGAGCTTTGGGGTGCACACCCTAATGCAATAGTCTGTGCACGCCTATGGCTGTCTATCAGTGTCACCTATCAGTGCCGCTTATAAGTGCCCATTAGTTCTGCCTATCAGTGCCTCCTCAGCAGGACACTGAATTGAGAACCTCTGTCTCATACAGCTCAGAGCCTGGACTGACAGTTCCCCCTCCCTCCTCCCTCGCAGAGGAGAGAGCCGAGTTGCTCCTTCTCCTCCTGTGTGCACGGCGGGAACTGTGAAAGACAGGAGCTGAATGATCAAATTCAGCTGCTTAGCTTCACACTTCCCGCAGTGCACACAGGAGAGGGACAGGAGGAGAACAAGCAGATCAGCTGTCTCCTCCCATCCATGCGAGGGAGAAGGAAGGGTAACTGTTGGTGCAGGCTCTGAGCTGTATGAGACGCTCTCAGCTCAGAGCCCTGCAGCTAGCAACCCTGCTGGGGTCCCCCGACAGTATCATGGTCGCAACGGTCGCACTTGCGATCAGACCCTTGCGTTCCGCCACTATTGGGGGACCCTAGCGGGGTTGCTAGCTGCTAAAATCAATATACTACAAGGGGGATGATCACAAACAAGGGCCTGATATATTAAAGGAAAACTGTCTTGACGACTGCATTTTACTTATTTCCTGAGTGCTGCTGAATGGGATGGCCTTTCTGCTTGTGACACAATTCTGGTTGCAGGTTATATTTGAAATGCTTACAAAATTAGCAGACCCTACTGTAACCCCACAAGCAAAACATGCTCTTCCTAACACAAGACCTCTCATTTCACTCAAACACAATTTTGACTGATGGTCTATACCAGTGTTTCTCAACTCCAGTCCTCAAGGCGCCCCAACAGGTCATGTTTTCAGGATTTCCCTCAGAGGAAACTGCTGTGGTAATTACTAAGGCAGTGAAACTGATCAAATCACCTGTGCAAAATAACAGAAAAGCTAAAAACATGACCTGTTTGGGCGCCTTAAGGACTGGAGTTGAGACATACTGGTCTATATTCATACAGCCGCTAAACAGACAATAGCCATGACCTGGAAGAGCACTGCTCACAGCTTGGCAGAGACCAGATCCAGGATTACCCAAGTTATGCTTCAAGAGAAGATTGAGGCCAGACTCTCTGATACCATGACTAAATATCTGATTACCTGTCAGCCCTGCATTGAGAATTCCCTGCCTTCTGGCTTTGACTCATTTACACCATCTGTGACGGGGCCTCTTCCTGCAGTCTCCTCATATTCCTCAACTCTCCCATATACCACCTTCTTGCCCCCTCCCTTCACTATGTCCCCTTTCTGATCCCTGCTCCTTTCTCTGTTCTTCTCAATCACCCACTGTACTATTTTGACTGAATTTTTTTCTGCTTATGCATCCAAGCATCTTGGCTTACATAAAACCTCATATATTTTATTTTCACTTTTGCACCCTCAAATGTTTGGGAGATTCCACCATCCATCTCATTTGTGTGGACAATGTTTTTACTTTTTGTCTTGCCTGATTTGAAAGCCCCTTTCATACAACCCAATTCCAAAAAAGTTGGGACGCTGTGTAAAATCGACATAAAAAACAGAATGCAATGATTTGCAAATCTCACTAACCTATATTTTATCCACAATAGAAAATAGAAAACATATCAAATGTTTAAACTGAGAAAATGTACCATTTTAAGAAAAAACAAAGGTCATTTTGCAATTGGTGGCAGCAGCACATCTCAAAAAAGTTGGGACATAGCAACAAAAAGCTGACAAAGTAAGTGGTACTAGAGCTGGAAAAACATTTTGCAACTAATTAGGTTATTTGGAAACAGGTTAGTAATATAATTGGGTATGTAGCGGCCTCCACTCTCTCCTCTCTATTCTTCTTGCTCTGGCTTTTGTCTAGGGGTACTCTGAAGGAGAGAGCGCGGGGTCACCACGCCAAGTCCCCCTGCAGAGTATGTGCAGTGAGAGACAATCCTCTTTTACCTTCGGGTCGGTGTTCTGCATCTGGAGACCTCCTCCTGGTTTTCTCGAACAGTGTCTGCCAGTAAATGAGCCCCACACCACTAAAGTCCAACACTCCTTTATTTTTCCGATAACAGAGTAATGCACAGACAGTTGGACTCCCTCAACGAACAGAACAGACAGGGTGGGGGTGTGGATGCGAGTAGGCCCAGGCACAATGAACTCTCCACTTTCCTTCCTGAAAGTGGGTTGCGGTCTCCAAGCGAGGGGGGGATTTCCTTCCAGGCGGTCTCCGATGGAAGGCTCACCTGTCACTGGCAATATGCTGCACCAGGTCTTCAAGCAAGTATCTCCCACCGGTCCATTGCGCCCTCCGGATTCGGGTACCCACTCCCGGGGTCCCCTAGGATCTCCTTCCCTCGCGGAACTCAGTGTTGGGCACTGAGCTCCAGACCTCCATCCGAGTACCTCACCTCAGGCTAAAGGTGCCTGGGATGGAACACGACCTCCGAACGTCCTCTAGGCCTAGGCCGCCTAGAGGACCCATACGAACCACCGCCCACAGGCTGAAGGTGCCCGGGACTCGACCGCGTGACCAAGATGGCCGGCCCCTTTATACCCTCTCCCAGCAAGCACGGCGGGTTCCCCGCCCTACCATACCGCTGCCGAGGGAGGACAAAAAGGGAGTACGGCACACAGCAATGGTTCAACCCCAGCCCAAGGCGACAGCGCCACCCACTGGGCTGCAGGGAACTGCACATCACTGGTGTTTCTGCCAGTTTTAAATACACAGAAAAGTGTATACCCGCTACACTCTCCCCCTGGTGATTTGACACTGGTCCCCAGTGTCTGGAATAAACCATGCTCTCAAGGGCTGACATAGTCCAATCCAGAAACCGACTGAAAATTGTAAAAAAATCCAAAAACTTTAGAAAACTAGAAAACTAAAACTAGCTAGAGCAGTTGTGCCTGAGCCTCACATCAAAAGGGAGGGAAAGGGAAACAACAACACTTAACAACAACCTTGAAATCACATTTTCACATTACACTTTTCCCCACCCATCCTGACTAAGACCCACCCCACACTCAGTGGTCTTGATGGGATGCTCTCCTGCAGAGGGGAAAAGAAAGTTAACACACATAAGCCCTGACACATGTATTCGTGTGAGAAGGAAAAAAACTTCTCCGCAGAGAAATCCCTTCCTTCATAGAAGTGTGTGTGTGAACAGTGATATCAATGCGCAACACTGCCACCTGGTGACAGCATCGCGGTAACTGCACTCGTGGAACTTTCCTTCTCTTGCGCCCTATCTACCCCAGAGTCCATGATTTCTTGCTGGAGAATTGAAGAACAAACAGGAACAGTCCTTCATTCCTCTGGGTAACAAGAACAACAACCCTAGAAAGTTCAGAAGCATAAAGAACAAAAACTGAGTCTCTTCCTTCCTACAGATAGAATCGAGGGTGCGGCAGGACAAGTGGCTTCAAGTGCTGATCCATGGTCTCCAGATGGTACTCGACATCTTCCCCGTCCTTGCGTCGGATCAGCACCTTGTCCGCGTGGATATGTCGTCCCAGCATCTATTCTGCTTTGCAGTCTTTAAAGCGCTGAGAGGCCTTGTGGGAACACACAAGGTACCTGCGGGCGTGTGGAACCTGAAGGTGGGTCCACACAAAGTCATTGTACCAGTGCTCCCGGCAAACTTCCACTTCATACAATAACTCCTTGGACAAGTACGGGTACTCCCATCCATACTCAGCAGCAACCTTCTGGCCAAATAGGCATTGTAGTCTCGCCAGAGGAGGCATAGTGGCTTTGTCCCCTTCGCCAGGCAAAACTATTGAGTCCGGGTGGCGAGGGACCTTGATTACATCTGGTCTGGGCATAGGTGCCCACAACAACAGTCTCTTTTCCCCAGCATTAGGTGCAGGAGGCACCGGGAAGGCAAGAGTAGGCTGGGGACGGGACCCCTCCTCAGGCGCTGGTGCCTCCACCCGGGGTGTACTATCCCCTGTAGACATGGGTGGGTCCCTGGTTCTGCGGGACGAGGCGAGAGGTACTTTGTCCCAGCCCTTTTGAGCAAACAGTTCGTCTATGGCGACATCGTCTCCCAGATCGGAGAGCGACTCTGGGTCGGAGGTGTCACACTCCTCCGCGGGTATGTAGCCTGTAGTGGAAACGGGACTACCACCCCCCACGGACACACAGGGTTGTGGATCCCCGACACCTCTGCCCACACACCAAGTCCCTCCGCCTGGCTTACCTCTGCCTTTTCTAGAGGCAGGACGTCCGGAACTCTTCTTACCGGATTCATCCGGGCCGGACGTAGGCAACCGCTGGACGGGGCTACCATACCGGTCTTTCTCTTCGGCGGTGGACGCTGTGAGACAGTGGTGACTGAGTCAGCATCCTCGGATTTCTCCTGTTGAGTACTCGCGACCTCCTCCGCGGTCGCTGCAGTGCGCACAGGGATGGCCGTCAAAGCAGTGATTCCTCCAACTTGAGTGGTGCTGCCTGTGGTACGGCCGGGGTAGATGGTTCTTGGCTTCTCAATGACTGTATCTACCTCGAATAGGAACTCCCCACAGACTTTGCATCGCCCGAATGGCTTCAGATGACACATCAGTCCCAAGCAGCCGGGACAAATCACACCCAGGGCCTCAACGTCCATGCATGAATACAGGGCGAATCGTCCCCTTGGCTTTAGCCGAATTCCTGTATCGGTCACCGGAGCAGCAGCAGTCAAAGACGTGGTGGAAGGATGAAGTGGAACCCACGCTGTTTGTCCGAACATGGTGACTTGCTGCTGGTCCATCGCGCACTGGAAAGTTTTGCGCCAACGTCCCACGTGTAGTCCTTCACACGTATTGGACTCCTCCCCTTTGCTCCAGTTCGCTGGCTTTTTCTTCCTGAGTCACGCCCACGAACTAAGCGGTGCGGGTGTGCCTGGTGGCGCAGTGTAAATAGAAGCCCCCACGTGTAGTCCTTCACACGGCTGAGCTCCCCCCTTTCCTCGCTCTTCTGCGCGGGCCTTTCCCTTCACTGGGTCATGTCCACGACTTCGAGCAGGGATGCACTTTGGCCAATAATATGGCCGACCTCCTCGGAACTCCTCCGGGCAGACACGTTCAAACTCCGTAGTAGCACGAACACCATCCCGGACCCGAGCCCCCACGTGTAGCGGCCTCCACTCTCTCCTCTCTATTCTTCTTGCTCTGGCTTTTGTCTAGGGGTACTCTGAAGAAGAGAGTGCGGGGTCACCACGCCAAGTCCCCCTGCAGAGTATGTGCAGTGAGAGACAATCCTCTTTTACCTTCGGGTCAGGGTTCTGCATCTGGAGACCTCCTCCTGGTTTTCTCGAACAGTGTCTGCCAGTAAATGAGCCCCACACCACTAAAGTCCAACACTCCTTTATTCTTCCGATAACAGAGTAATGCACAGACAGTTGGACTCCCTCAACGAACCGAACAGACATGGGGGGTGTGGATGCGAGTAGGCCCAGGCACAATGAACTCTCCACTTTCCTTCCTGAAAGTGGGTTGCGGTCTCCAAGCGAGGGGGGGATTTCCTTCCAGGCGGTCTCTGATGGAAGGCTCACCTGTCACTGGCAATATGCTGCACCAGGTCTTCAAGCAAGTATCTCCCACCGGTCCATTACGCCCTCCGGATTCGGGTACCCACTCCCGGGGTCCCCTAGGATCTCCTTCCCTCGCGGAACTCAGTGTTGGGCACTGAGCTCCAGACCTCCATCCGAGTACCTCACCCTAGGCTAAAGGTGCCTGGGATGGAACACGACCTCCGAACGTCCTCTAGGCCTAGGCCACCTAGAGGACCGACACAAACCACCGCCCACAGGCTGAAGGTGCCTGGGACTCAACCCCGTGACCAAGATGGCCAGCCCCTTTATACCCTCTCCCAGCAAGCACGGCGGGTTCCCCGCCCCACCATACCGCTGCCGAGGGAGGACAAAAAGGCAGTACGGCACACAGCAATGGTTCAACCCCAGCCCAAGGCGACAGCGCCACCCGCTGGGCTGCAGGGAACTGCACATCACTGGTGTCTCTGCCAGTTTTAAATACACAGAAAAGTGTACAGGTATAAAAAGGGTATCTTAGAAAGTCAGAATGTCCCAGAAGTAAAGATTGGCAGAGGTTCACCAATCTCTGAAAAGCTGCATCTAAAAATTGTCAAACAATTTCAGAATAATGTTTCTCAATGTAAATTTGCAAAGACTTTAAATATATAATCATTTACAGTACATGATATCATCAAAAGATTTAGAGAATCTGGAGAAATCTCTGTGCACAAGTGACAAGGCCCAAGTGCAATATTGGATGCCCAGAGACAGCACTGCATTAAAAACAGGCATGATTCTGTGATGAACATCACTGCATGGGCTCAGGAATACTTCCAAAAATCACTGTTTGCCGTCCCATCCAAAAATGCAAAGTAAAGCTCTATCATGCAAAGAAGAAGCCATATCTGAACAATATGCAAAAACACTGCCATCTTTTCTGGGCCAAAGCTCATTTAACCACTTAAGCCCCGGACCAAGACCAGGCCCCTTTTTGCGATTCGGCACTGCGTCGCTTTAACTGACAATTGCGCGGTCGTGCGACGTGGCTCCCAAACAAAATTGACGTCCTTTTTTCCCACAAATAGAGCTTTCTTTTGGTGGTATTTGATCACCTCTGCGTTTTTTTTTTGCGCTATAAACAAAAATAGAGCGACAATTTGGAAAAAAATGCAATATTTTTTACTTTTTGCTATAATAAATATCCCCCAAAAATATATAAAAAAACATTTTTTTTCCTCAGTTTAGGCCGATACGTATTCTTCTACATATTTTTGGTAAAAAAAAAACGCAATCAGCATTTATTGATTGGTTTGCGCAAAAGTTATAGCGTTTACAAAATAGGGGGTAGTTTTATGGCATTTTTATAAAAAAATTTTTTTTACTAGTGTAGCGCTACCCCCAGTTAAGAGAGCCGCTGAATTTGTTTCGGGCCCTGAATACAGCACCGCCAACCCCCGGCAATCTACTCGACCCACTCTGGCACAGTTAGTCTAAGGGTTGTTATCTCATCACAATCTAGCAATATATGCACAATGATAACAGTCCAGGGGCCTTAAAGGAGACCCCGCTACACACTCCCCCCACTTAAACTCTTTGGTCCCCAAAGATAACTGTTAACACATACTACGCACAACATGAGACAAAGATGCGTATGATGTCGGCAGAGGAAGTTCCCACCAAAAACGAGGGGGTGAACTCCCTTGCCCACAGGTCACACTGTCAGTAGTAGCCTGCCTAGCTGTGCCAGCGGGTGAGTTGGGGTTGCCCCCCACCAAATGAACAGTGGAGGGATCAGGGTCTTCCACACTCCTCCTAGCAGTGACCACAGTGTCTTCTGAGCTCTTCCCCATCTGTGGGTAAGTCAATTTTCAGGGGGGCCTTATGGTCCTTCTCATCCTTCGCTCTCTCTGGATTTCTGGTTCAGACAATACAGGTTCCTCTTCTGGAACCGACTTGGGAGTTTCCACTGGTTCTGGGACACTTGATTCAGGAGCAGGGAGATACATGGAATCTCTTGGATCCCCCTCTAAGAGTAAGTCACAGGCATCTTCCCAAGAATCTGACAAAGGACTGGATGGGATGAACTCAGTAGCTTCTGCATTCAGTGTACTGTCTATGGTGTCTTCATCAGGTGGAAGATCAATAGCAGAAGTTTCTGGGGCCTGGAAAGGCCAAAGCCAATCAAGTTCTTCTCTCTCATCTTCACTAAGCTCTGATGTCTCGGTATCCCCAATCTGAGGGGTCCTCACGTGTAGCGCTACCCCCAGTTAAGAGAGCCGCTGAATTTGTTTTGGGCCCTGAATACAGCACCGCCAACCCCCGGCAATCTACTCGACCCACTCTGGCACGGTTAGTCTAAGGGTTGTTATCTTATCACAATCTAGCAATATATGCACAATGATAACACACTGAGGGCAAAGTGTTAAAGTATAACTAGTTTACTTTTGTGTAAAAGGCATAGATTAACACATAACACATATATTGTCTGCAGAGCCCTGCAACGGTAAATATAGTACACTCTGAGGATGCTGGCGATTACATGCCAAGTGCAGCTATCCCTATCTATGCGCCCTTATGGCGCAGCAACAAAAAGTCCTAACTCCTGGTCAGGCCTGACTCAGATATAACTAAAGCCTTGTACACACGGTCGGACTTCCATCGGACTTTTCCGTGGTTTTTTGTCTGAACGGAGTTAGTTGGGAACACCCATAGCATACACACGCTCTGACTTTTCTGCAAACTTTCTTAAAACTTCTTACAACATCACGTGTTTTTTCTGCTCTTTTCTGATCTTTACTGCCACCCTTTGGTCAACTTCTGCTATTGTTGGTTGATTTTAACATTAGTTAAAGTCCGATGGTTTCCTGTACACACGGTCGGACTTTGCTCCATCGGACTTTTGTTGGGCAAAGGTTTGTCCGTTTGCAGACACAACTTTTGTCCGATGAAATCCAAAACCAAACGAAAAAAGTTTGTCCGATGGAGCGTACACACAGTCGGATTGTTGGTCCAACTTGCTTAAAACTAAGTTTGTTGGGCAAAAGTCCGACCGTGTGTACGGGGCTTTAGTCTCTTGGGGAACAATTTCTTCGCATGCAGCTTGAACGGTGGTGCACATATAGAAAGAAACAGTATTTGTAATCCACACGATAGGTAATAGAAGAACACTTCACTAGAGACTACACGACCCAGTTCTGTTACTAGTCTCCGGTGGAACAACAGATAAAACTTGATGGGCCAAGGCAGTCTCTAGGCCTAATCAGAGTAAAGTATTTTTTTGGATTGAGCAGGTGCTCGCTCACCACTCCGGACGCGATCCCAGTCCGGGACTTCCACCGACTGTGTCTCCGCACACAGCGTCTGCAACGGCTGGGTCCCCGGTCCAACTGATGTCAGCAACTTGGAGAAGTCGGATGCCACCCAGGCTCGCAGTGGGGTGGAAGTCTCTCTGGAAGTTGTGCAAGGCCCTGGCTTCAGGCCCTGTACTGCCGCAGATCCGCACGGGAAGACCTGTTGATAGCAGTGCGGTGTCCAAAGAGGCCGAGCTTAGCCTCGCCCTTTCTTTTATAGCCCCACCCATGAGTCTCTGCGGTGGCCAAATGCACCCTGGGTGCCGAACGGGGTTCTGGGTAACGTAGTCCAGGGGCCTTAAAGGAGACCCCGCTACACTAGTAATGGCGGCGATCAGCGATTTTTTTGTGTGACTGCGACATTATGGTGGACACATCGGACACTTCTGACACATTTTTGGGACCATTGTCATTTTTACAGCGATCAGTGCAATAAAAATGCACTGGTTACTGTAAAAATGACATTGGCAGTGAAGGGGTTAACCACTAGGGGCGCTGAAGGGGTTAAGTGTGCCTAGGGGAGTGATTACTACTGTGTGGGGGCGTGGCTACGAGTGACAAGTGACCGATCTCCGCTCAGATTACACAGAGCAGAGATCGGTGACATTGTCAGTAGGGGAGCGGGGAGATGTTGTGTTTACACTAACATCTCCCCGCTCCATGCCTCCGTGAGACGATACATGATTGTGCCTGTACGAGCCATTCTGCCGACGTATATATATAGTGGCTGGTCCTTAAGTGGTTAAAATGATCTGCTGCAAAGTGGAAAACCTGTTCTGAAATTTGACATTCTTTTTGACAACCATGGGTGCCGCGCCCTCTGGACTAAACAGGGTGCGGCACCCATGTTATCAGCGCTCAGTTCAAAAGCCTGCATCTCTGATAATATGGGGTGCATTAGTATGTATGGAATGCTTGCACAACTGGAAAGGCACCATCGATGTTAAAAGACATATCTGGGTTTTAGAGCAGCATATGCTCCCATCCAAATTATGTCTTTTTCAGGGAAGGCCTTGAATATTTCAGAAGGACAATGCTAAACTGCATACTGCATCTATGACAACAGCATGTCTTCGTAGTTGAAAAGTCCAGGTGCTTAACTGGTCTACCTGCAGCCTGGACCTTTCACCAATTGAAAATATTTGGTGCATTTTGAAATTAAAATGATAATCCACGCCAGATGGTACTTGGTGCCAGAGCGCTTGTCAAAAATGTATCCAGGCGCCTCAGCCGGGTGCTTCAGGGGTTGTGGTCAAATTGGAACACCATTACATATGTGGTGGGCGTGCCCTAAGGTCCGCCGCTTTTGGATAAGGGTACACTCGCTTATTTTCTTGGTCACGATGGTCAATATCCCCAAAGAAGCGAGTATAGCCTTAATAAATAAGCCTGTTGAAAATATCCCTCGACATACCAAGACCCTGATTTATTTCATGTTCCTGGCAGCTAAAATCGCTATAGCCCCAGCATGGAAAAGCCCTGTCATAGATATGGCCCTGATGAACGGAAACTCACGTGGATCATGCTGAACGAAAAGGTAGTGAGCATCTTACAAGATAAGCAACCAACCTTTGAAAAAGTTTGTTCTCCTTGGCTAAACTATTTGCAGGTCCCAGGAGACTGATGCCAATAATGGCTGGAGGATCCCCAGACGGACTCACTTCTTCCCTCTTTCTTTCTTTACCATTTCTATTGTTTCTCTGATCCTAACCGATCTAGGAATCATGTTCTATCTGCTTTTCCCCCTCCCTTTTTCTCCTCCTTTCCTCTTTTCCTACTCAAAC
Source organism: Rana muscosa (assembly GCA_029206835.1). Lineage (NCBI taxonomy): Eukaryota > Metazoa > Chordata > Amphibia > Anura > Ranidae > Rana > Rana muscosa. The sequence continues at coordinate 110,302,668 of CM055125.1, forward strand.
AAATTTAATGCTATAATTGAGGGTTTGGAGCCCCCATCAGGGGAGACAGGGGGAAGATATTCGGAGAAAAATGGTCACTGGACTAGAACCCTCTATGTTGTTTTTGAGGGCCTAGTCACAGTGACTAAGTTTCAGCAAGGTCTCAATCTCAGGATCTTCCTACCCTCATTCATCTTCATATTGATATACAGGGCAATATGACCATATGACCAATATCCTCACTGACCATAAAAACCTGCTGTATCTTCAGACTGCAAGATGTTTGAACTCACCTCAGGCTCGATGGGCTCTGTTTTTTCCCGTTTAAATTTTGTTCTTTCTTATGTTCCTGGGCATAATAACAAGAAAGCCGATGCTCTTTCCAGACAGTTCGCTACCTCTGAAGATCAACCTACTGAGCAGTATATAATCCCACCTCACAAAATTGTCCCACAGATCTCTACGGCTCTTTCCCAACAGTTACAAGAAACCCAGAATCATGTTCCCCAAGGTTTGAAGATACCACCAGGTCGCCTGTTCGTACTAGCCCCTAGCCTCAGAAAACCTGTACTCCTCTGGGCACATGATGGTGTGTTATCCGGTCATCCTGGTGTTACCATCACTCTCAAGACCTTGCTGCGTCATGTCTGGTGGCCTCATATGAAAAGGGATGTTACTGACTTTGTGGCTGCCTGTCCAACTTGTGCTGCTAATAAAGTACCCCGCACATTGCCTACTGGACTGTGACAACCACTTCCGGCACCTCGCCAGCCTTGGACCCATTTGACTATGGACTTCATTACAGACTTACCCAAGTCCGAGGGCATGACTGCTATATGGGTCATAGTGGATCGCTTTTCCAAAATGTCTCATTTTGTACCGCTCCAGGGATTACCTACAGCGGAAGCACTGTCTACCCTCTTCCTTTCCCATGTTGTGAGATATCATGGCATACCTACCAATGTCATCTCAGACCGCGGATCCCAGTTTGTTTCCCGATTCTGGAGAGCGTTCTGCAAGAAACTGGGAGTAACGCTCTCACTCTCTACCTCACATCACCCTCAAACAGATGGTCAAACCGAACGCATGACCCAGACCCTGGAAACCTATCTTCGACATTATGTCAGTGTCTTACACTCCAACTGGTCTAAGTATTTGCCTTTGGCTGAGTTCGCCATTAATTCCCGTTGGCACAGTGCTCTTTATACCACACCATTCTACGCAGCCCTAGGCTATCACCCTCAGACTTTTCCCCTACTTCAGCCTTCTTCTGGTGTACCAGCAGCAGATCAGCGGGTGAAAAATATTCTGCTACATTGGAAAACGATTTGCTTATTACTATGGAAGTCTGCAGGCAAGTGTAGCGGGTGGTTACATTTAGAGGGAAGCATCTGAGTGGTAAATAGGCTCAGATGCACTAATTGTTAGGTTTCATGGACCATTTCTATCCCTGGGAGATGGTACTGGTGTGTAGTTCCCTGGGGCCTATAGGTGGCGCTGTTGCCATGGCCCTGGGTTGAACCGCAGTACAAGGTTGTGCCTTTTTTTGTCCCCTCTTGGCAGCAGTACGGCAGGGTGGGGAACCTGCTGTGCCTGTCGGGAGAGGATATAAAAGGGGGCGGCCATCTTCCAGAGGGGTCGGTTCCGCGCTCAGGCACCTTAGGCCTGGGTGCGTGTGTGTCGCCTCCGGGTGCCCTAGGCCCGGAGGCCTGGTCGGGTTGTCTCTGGGTGCCCTAGGCCCGGAGACGGAGCTGCTGTTCCATCTCAGACACCTTCAGTCTGGGGTGAGGTACTTTGGAGAAAGGCCCGGAGCCCAGCAGCCTTCGGCTGGGATCCGCCGGGGACCGAGACTCACAGAGATCTGCCTTGCGAGGGGACCCGTATCCAGGACGAGGAGGCCAGGGAGGTGACCCTTTCTGAAGACCCAACGCAGAGTCGTGGTGACAGATGGGGCCTCTGGTAACTCTCTGGAAGGATGTTCTTGTCCTATAAAGGGCCAGTTTATTAACGGAAGGAAGTGCGTGTTCTACGCACACAAGGTCAGTGGCAGTGGCTTTCATCATCTTTTTCACCCGGTCAGTGGCAGTGACCAACTTCAGGGTCTGTGGCAGAGACCGTGCGCCAAGCCTGTTCGTGATAATCGGAACAGGAGAAAACCTAAATTCAAGTTTGTGCCTGGACCTCCTCCCACCTTATCTGACCTGTGTCTTCTCCCAACCTGTCTGCTCTCAAAGAGACTGTTTATTTTGCTAAAAATAATAAATAAGAGTTGGACCTTTCAGTTGGTGTGGACAGTTGCTTACTGGGGAGAACTAAAGGCTTGTTTCTGACTACCACAGAAACGAGGTCAGCACTGGAGGTTTTTAAACACTGGCTGCAAGCAGGCCTGAGAAACTAACACCGCTCAACCTCCCTATTCAGGAGGGTATGGGCTTGTGGTGCGGTGTGCCTCATTCTTTCCTGCGGAGGAGCCAAGCAGAAGAAAAGCAGGTAAAGTCTGGGGTTAGTGCGCTACACAAGTATGTGCTTTTCTCCAACAAACGAAGACGCCATAGACCTCCATATGTGGTGGGGGACAGAGTTTGGCTATCAACCAAATATGTGAGACTGAAACAACCTTCTAACAAATTGGGCCCTCGATTCATCGGTCCTTACAGAATTATTGCTCGAGTCGGGCCAGTCTCCTATAGGTTGAAACTACCTTCCTCTCTCCGGATACATCCCGTATTCCACGTTTCCCTCCTCAAAAAAGCAATTTTCAATCGCTACTCCAGAACACAACAGCTACCTCCTCCTGTTCTTGTTGATGGACAAAATGAGTTTGAAGTCTTCAAGATTCTTGATTCTAAAAGACAGGGTCGGGGCCTACGGTATCTGGTTCATTGGAAGAGATATCCCGTCACAGACCGTTCCTGGGTTCCAGCCAAAGATCTGCATGCTCCTTCTCTTATTCAAGACTTCCATGCCTCCTTTCCCACTAAGCCCTGCTAGGCCCCCGGAGGGATCCACTGGGGAGGGGGGCCTGTCATGTTCCTGGGTGTATTTGAACCGGGATCTTCCTGGTCCCACAGCTGCAGCCTTACCTGTTGTGCTACGGAGGAGATCTGGACTTATGGAAATATCCTCTCAGTATTAAGCATTACCTTGGACTCACTGGCCCCACCTGCTGCCATCTGTGGACAATTTTCAATCAAAGCAGCCCATAAATAGGAAGTGATGCTATCTCTCAGTGCCAGTTTGTTGTGGACTACCTCCCTTGGTGTTGTGACTGCTTTGTGACCTTGATTATCGTGTTGAACTTCTGCCTGGATTCCTGACTACTCTCTAGCCTGCTGATTTTGTACTTCACCGCCAGCCCGTGTATGACCTTTGCCTGCCTGACCAATCTCTGGATTTCGATTGTGTACCGCTTTGCCTGATCTGTTGCCAACCTAATCTGCCTGACTAAAGTTTTCGCCTGAATCCTCAGCACACAAGCTCCACTTCGGACACTACCTATCACAGGTACCTTACAAAAATGACAACTTTTTTTTATATATAATATATATATAAAAAAATTGTGGTTTTATTTATTTTTTTACACTTTTATTTGTAACTGTAATGGTTCGGTTCCAAGTTCGGTTCTCTCAAAATGCGATGGCATCTTGGGAGAACCTGTGAAAGTGTGTCCTAGTCTGTGCAGTGCTGTACCCTACACTAAAACTCCACTAGTGTTATGGTAGCATTCAAAACATTCACCAATACAAAAACCAGGATGGTCAGTACAGGAGGGACAAAAATAGCAGGTGGCAGGCCTATATCCGCGCTTTCTACAGACACAACATTTTCTTTGGGGGGGCTCATTGGGTAGGGGTACTAGGGAGGACATACGGAAAATGCCTCTCATTCAGCCGGCTTACTGCATTTGCGTTGGGAAGGTGGGGTGCAGCACTGTCTGGAAACAGAAGGGCTGTAACAATCTCTTCCTGGAATTTAAGGAAGGATCCAGTCCGTCCTGAAGCTCTGTATAGCACATGAGCATTCAGCAAAGCCAATTGAAATAAGTATACAGATACTTTTTGAATTGGGTCAGTGGACCAATATGACCAAATTTCACTCTTTTTAGTTATGAGGAGGGATAGGCCCAGAAAGGTCTTAAATTTGGAAACCGTAATTGGTTTCCAATCTCTGGCAAGGGAGGACAACTGGGGATTAGCGGCAATGAATTGACCAGCATACAAATTGCTTTGGTCCACAATAGATCTATAGAGATCTTCCATGAAAAACAGCGAATAAGATTCAAGTGACGTAAAATCAACTTTCCATCTGAATTCCGGGTTGGCCAGTGAATGGGGGAAGTACGGGTGCTGCAGAAGTGGTGGGCTTCCAATTAGGATTGGTAAATTCTGCAGAATGGGCACGACGGGCCTGTCTTTGTCTTCTTGGTGGCTGTGGGACACTACTTGTGCTTGCCACCTCGCCAGCTTGAACTGCACTTATGGGACTCGCCACGTCACCAAGTGATACTGCAGTGCTGGATGTACGACCAGGGTGTACTAGGCCGCTGGTGCTTGCCAGTTCACCAGAAGGATGAGCAGCACTAGTACCGGCTCTCTGCTCTATACGAGAGCCCTGCGGTTCTTGCACCTCAACAGCAGAAGAACGGGGTTGGGTACACCTGACCGTGGCAGGGACCACAACTCCATCGTCAGAGCTATCTGTCAGGGACCCGCTGCCGTCTACAGGATCGTATTCTGAGCCTGAATCTGACAGATGAGTGACTTCCTCTTCACTATCTGTAATGCTCAGAAACGTGTAGGCCTCTTCACTAGTGTACCTTCGATTTGCCATTTTGGTCTCTAAATTTACTGGTACACTAGTGAGACTAACAGGAAAAAAAGCTCCTAGACTGTCAGCAACTGATTAAAATGCTGCCAAAAAAACTGTTAGCGATTGCAGGGATCAGGCCTGACTCTGAAAATGCTGCAGTTATGTGTTTAGTGTTTTGTAAGTGACAGTGATCGATTGATACTGCAGTTGGGTAGGCTGGGCTGAGCGGAGGGGCTAAACGCAGGTGCTAGCAAACATCTGGGCTGATCCCGCTAACACTGCGTTTTTGGGAACACTAAACAGCTGGGGAAGCTAGTATAGATTTGATCAGATATTGATCCGTTCAGACACTATCCTACTAAGGGATGTGTATGCTACGTGCGTGGGTGTTAGCGCTACTGGCACTAATCTAACGCTGCCTGGGGCGACGCAGACCCTATCTGACACTAAAACCTAACTGATATCACCCACTGGGTGATCAGGGGGTTAAACCTTTATTGGGTAATATACGGGGGGTGCCCTGACACTATTAAAAAACAAAACAAAAAAAAAACTAACTGACCAGCGTCACCCGTAACACTTATATGGTGATCACTGGTGACAGGGGATGAAAGGGTTAACTAGGGGACAATCAGGGGGTTAAAACCTTTATTAGGTAGTATATGGGAGTACCTGACGCTATAAAAACCTGGCGGTGAAACTAATTGACTAACTGGCTAACTAGCGTCACCCGTGACACTAATACGGCGATCAGAAAAAAGATCTATTAGCGATACTGGTGACAGGGGGTGAAAGGGTTAACTGGGGGGGTGATCAAGGGGTTAAACCTTGGTTAGGGGGGTACCCTGGACCTAACGAGGCCTGCCACTAATTGCCCTAACACTTATAACAGTCACAAATGCATACCTCCCAACTGGCACGGATTGGGCGTGACTTTCCCGCAATGACAACAGTTTCCCGCATTCCCGCAGAGGATATTTTCCTGCATAACGTTAATGAAGAGGAGGTCAGAGGAAGAGTTCCCCCCCACGCTCCTCAACACTGCAGTCACACCTCCCCCCTCCCCGCTATTGAACTTTAACGGCAGGTCCGGAGTTAGCACCCCCCCCGCTCAACTACTCTTATGGGCAGGAATAACGAAGATGTATTTCTGGACTAGGGATGAGCTTCGTGTTCGAGTCGAACATACGTTCGACTCGAACATCGGCTGTTCGATCGTTCGACGAAGATCGAACGATTTGGGCCGTTCGCGCCAAATTCGAGTGACGCGAACGGCCCACAATGCACTACGCCATCGCAGTGTCATCCAGGCGCTGTGATTGGCCAAGCATGCACTGTGACCCCGCATGCTTGGCCAATCACAGCGCCGGCAGCGAGGAGAGCAATGATTGCTGAGGGTGTTTAGTACACGCCCCACACTATAAAAGGCCGCCAGCACGGCGGCCTAGTGTAGTGTGTTCCGGAGCAGGGATAGAGCAGCATAGGCAGGGACAGTGACTTTTATTTCTTTCTTGCTTAACCTGGATTCCTTTAGTTTAGGGAAAGAGAAGGATAGGTAGGGAGAGTGTCAGTGTGTTTTGTGCTTGTGCTATAGTGTGCTTAAAAAAAAACATTTTTTCTAGGGACAGAAAACTCTAGGTAGGGAGAGTGTCAGTTTCTTTCACTGTGCAAGTCCTTGTTTCCAGGGACAGGGAAGGACAGTGAGTGAATTCTCCTTGTGCTATAGTGTGCTTAAAAAAACTTTTTTTCTAGGGACAGAAAACTCTAGGTAGGGAGAGTGTCAGTTTCTTTCACTGTGCAAGTCCTTGTTTCCAGGGACAGGGAAGGACAGTGAGTGAATTCTCCTTGTGCTATAGTGTGCTTAAAAAAAACATTTTTTCTAGGGACAGAAAACTCTAGGTAGGGAGAGTGTCAGTTTCTTTCACTGTGCAAGTCCTTGTTTCCAGGGACAGGGAAGGACAGTGAGTGAATTCTCCTTGTGCTATAGTGTGCTTAAAAAAAACATTTTTTCTAGGGACAGAAAACTCTAGGTAGGGAGAGTGTCAGTTTCTTTCACTGTGCAAGTCCTTGTTTCCAGGGACAGGGAAGGACAGTGAGTGAATTCTCCTTGTGCTATAGTGTGCTTAAAAAAAACATTTTTTCTAGGGACAGAAAACTCTAGGTAGGGAGAGTGTCAGTTTCTTTCACTGTGCAAGTCCTTGTTTCCAGGGACAGGGAAGGACAGTGAGTGAATTCTCCTTGTGCTATAGTGTGCTTAAAAAAAACATTTTTTCTAGGGACAGAAAACTCTAGGTAGGGAGAGTGTCAGTTTCTTTCACTGTGCAAGTCCTTGTTTCCAGGGACAGGGAAGGACAGTGAGTGAATTCTCCTTGTGCTATAGTGTGCTTAAAAAAAACATTTTTTCTAGGGACAGAAAACTCTAGGTAGGGAGAGTGTCAGTTTCTTTCACTGTGCAAGTCCTTGTTTCCAGGGACAGGGAAGGACAGTGAGTGAATTCTCCTTGTGCTATAGTGTGCTTAAAAAAAACATTTTTTCTAGGGACAGAAAACTCTAGGTAGGGAGAGTGTCAGTTTCTTTCACTGTGCAAGTCCTTGTTTCCAGGGACAGGGAAGGACAGTGAGTGAATTCTCCTTGTGCTATAGTGTGCTTAAAAAAAACATTTTTTCTAGGGACAGAAAACTCTAGGTAGGGAGAGTGTCAGTTTCTTTCACTGTGCAAGTCCTTGTTTCCAGGGACAGGGAAGGACAGTGAGTGAATTCTCCTTGTGCTATAGTGTGCTTAAAAAAAACATTTTTTCTAGGGACAGAAAACTCTAGGTAGGGAGAGTGTCAGTTTCTTTCACTGTGCAAGTCCTTGTTTCCAGGGACAGGGAAGGACAGTGAGTGAATTCTCCTTGTGCTATAGTGTGCTTAAAAAAAACATTTTTTCTAGGGACAGAAAACTCTAGGTAGGGAGAGTGTCAGTTTCTTTCACTGTGCAAGTCCTTGTTTCCAGGGACAGGGAAGGACAGTAAGTGAATTCTCCTTGTGCTATAGTGTGCTTAAAAAAAACATTTTTTCTAGGGACAGAAAACTCTAGGTAGGGAGAGTGTCAGTTTCTTTCACTGTGCAAGTCCTTGTTTCCAGGGACAGGGAAGGACAGTGAGTGAATTCTCCTTGTGCTATAGTGTGCTTAAAAAAAACATTTTTTCTAGGGACAGAAAACTCTAGGTAGGGAGAGTGTCAGTTTCTTTCACTGTGCAAGTCCTTGTTTCCAGGGACAGGGAAGGACAGTGAGTGAATTCTCCTTGTGCTATAGTGTGCTTAAAAAAAACATTTTTTCTAGGGACAGAAAACTCTAGGTAGGGAGAGTGTCAGTTTCTTTCACTGTGCAAGTCCTTGTTTCCAGGGACAGGGAAGGACAGTGAGTGAATTCTCCTTGTGCTATAGTGTGCTTAAAAAAACATTTTTTCTAGGGACAGAAAACTCTAGGTAGGGAGAGTGTCAGTTTCTTTCACTGTGCAAGTCCTTGTTTCCAGGGACAGGGAAGGACAGTGAGTGAATTCTCCTTGTGCTATAGTGTGCTTAAAAAAAACATTTTTTCTAGGGACAGAAAACTCTAGGTAGGGAGAGTGTCAGTTTCTTTCACTGTGCGAGTCCTTGTTTCTAGGGACAAAGAAGGAAAGTGAGGGGAATTCTCCTTGTGCTATAGTGTGCTAAAGCATTCCTCATCAACCATCTTTGAAATCCTTGATTTTTGGACAGTCAGGGAAATTGTCGTTGTGCTATTCTGTGCAAAAGCAATCATCCTCAACCATATTTAGAAATCCTTAAGTAAAGGGACAGAGAAGGACACCTGAAGGTAGCCCTTATTGCTTTTTTCCCATCTCCCTGCAGGCCATCTATTAGAATGTCTGGAAGGCAAACAAGGAGAGGCAGACAGTCAGGAGGCAATAAAAGAGGGCAAGCAGGCTCTGTGTCTGGGGGCAACAGTGCTGGTCGTGGACGCGGTGCATTGTCATCAGCACATGGCCATGGGACACGCTTGTCCTTCTTTTCGGCAGCTGGACATGTTGAGCCACATCATGCCGAAGACTTGGTAGAGTGGATGACCAAGCCCTCCTCCTCCTCCTCATCCTCTCTCACCCAGGCTCAGGGTACTGGCAAAGCAGCTGCCAAAGCGTCCTCTTCCCTGTTATCAATGTCAGACTCATCATCAGTCACTCCTTCCCTAGACCCACCATGTCCTCCTCCTGAGGAGTCCCCCGAACTGTTTGAGCACAGTGTTGGGTACATGCTCCAGGAGGATGCCCAGCGTTTCGAAGGGTCTGATGATGAAACCCAGCTACAGGAAGGCAGTAGGGTGAGAGCAGACAGAGGGGATGCTCAAGAAGGACACCAATCTGGCAGTCATGTTCCAGCAGCTGCAGCATACTGCCAGATTGGCTCCAGTGATGAGGAGGGAGGGGATGATGAGGTCACTGACTCCACGTGGGTGCCTAATAGGAGAGAGGAGGAGGAGGATGAGGAGGAGGCACATCTCCAACGAGGCAGGATGCCCTTTGGTGGCCAGCGTAAGGGCAGTACACCGACGGAATCACACCGCAGAGCTCCGCCTGTGCAGGGCGCTGCCTCTGCCCGTCATTCAAAAAGTTCCTTGGTGTGGGCCTTTTTTGAGGCTAGTGCATCAGATCGCACAGCTGCTGTTTGCAACATATGTCTCAAGCGTATATCGCGTGGCCAAAACATCAGCCGCTTGGGTACCACATGCCTGACCAGACATATGTTGACCTGCCATGCAGCTCGTTGGCAAGCCTACCTCAAAGACCCACACCAAAGAACAAAGCGGACCTCTCCTTGCACCGCATCAGCTGGGATCTCCAACCCCACTATAACTTCAGTCCTCTCTGAAACATGCACTGAGAGGAATGAAGGTGTAGAATTAGGTGTGTCACAGCCAAGTACTTGCGGCCACTCTGCTAGCAGTACACCGACGTCCGATTCTAGCAGGCAAATTTCCCTGCCCCAGCTGCTGGACCGTCGAAAGAAGTTCACTCCCAGCCATCCACATGCCCAGCGGTTGAATGCTAGCTTGGCTAAATTGCTAGCGCTTCAACTGCTGCCTTTTCAGTTGGTAGACTCGGCCCCCTTCCGTGAGTTTGTGCAATGTGCGGTTCCTCAGTGGCAGGTTCCCAAACGCCACTTTTTCTCACGGAAGGCTATTCCGGCTCTCTACCGGCATGTGGAAGGCAATGTCTTGGCCTCGCTGGACAGGGCGGTCAGCGGTAAGGTGCATATTACCGCTGACTCATGGTCCAGCAGGCATGGACAGGGACGTTACCTTTCTTTCACGGCCCATTGGGTCACTCTTTTGGCAGCTGGGAAGGATGCAGGACAAGGTGCAGTAGTGTTGGAGGTTGTCCCACCGCCACGCCTCCAAAATGCTACTACTGGTTGTGACACACCTCTCTCCTCCACCCCCTCCTCTTCTTCTTCCTCCATGGCCTCTTCCTGTGGTTTGTCCTATGAACCAGCGGTGCTCCGTAGCCGTTCACGGGGCTACGCAAGTACGCAGGCAAAAAGATGCCATGCCGTGCTTGCTCTGGTGTGTTTGGGGGACAGAAGCCACACTGGGGCAGAGGTCCTGTCTGCTCTGCAGGGCCAGGCCGAGAGGTGGTTGACGCCACGCCAGCTTAAGCCAGGAATGGTGGTTTGCGACAATGGCACCAACCTCCTCTCCGCCCTTCGACAGGGACAACTGACCCATGTGCCCTGTGTGGCTCACGTCCTTAACCTGGTGGTGCAGCGGTTCTTGGGCAGGTACCCGGGCTTACAGGATGTCCTGAGGCAGGCCAGGAAAGTCTGTGTGCATTTCCGCAGATCTTATAATGCCAGTGCTCACCTGGCTGAGCTGCAAAAGGAGTTGAACCTGCCCAAGAACCGCCTTATATGTGACATGCCCACCAGGTGGAACTCAACGTTGGCCATGCTGCAGCGGCTGCACACGCAGCAGAGGGCCATCAATGAGTACCTGTGCGACTACGGCACCAGGACAGGGTCAGGGGAGCTTGTTTTTTTTTCTCCACGCCAGTGGGGCATGATCAGGGATGCATGCACTGTCCTGGCACCATTTGAGGAGGCCACGAGGATGGTGAGCAGTGACAGTGCATGCATCAGTGACACTGTACCTCTTGTCCACCTGTTGGAGCACACGCTGCGTGGAATAATGGACAGGGCACTTGAGGCAGAACAGAGGCAGGAAGAGGAGGACTTCCTTGCCTCTCAAGGCCCCCTTTACCCAGACAGTGTTCCTTCTGTCCCACCCATCGCACAGGAAGAGGAAGAGGAGGAGGAGGAGGAGGAGGATTGTGTCAGCATGGAGGTGGAGGCTGGCACTCAGCATCATCAGCAGCAGTCTTTTAGGGATGATTTACAGTCCCAAGAAACCAGTGGACTTGTACGTGGCTGGGAGGAGGTGACTGCGGATCATGTCGTCCTTAGTGACCCAGAGGACTCCGGAGCGAATGCCTCAGCAAACCTACGCTGCATGGCCTCCCTGATCCTGCAAAGTCTGCGGAAGGATCCTCGTATTCTTCGGATCAAGGAGAGGGACCATTACTGGCTGGCCACTCTCCTTGATCCACGGTACAAGGGTAAGGTTGCGGACCTTATGTTACCGTCGCAGAGGGAGCAGAGGATGAGACAACTCCGGGAGGCCTTGCAGAAAGGTCTGTGCAACGCGTTCCCAGAGACTGGGAGGTTACAAACTCCTGGTCCTGGACAACGAGTTGCTGAGGCTTCGGCCAGTCAAAGAAGGAGCGGTGGGGAAGGTGGCCGTCTGACCGATGCGTTCAGACAATTCTTTAGTCCGCAGCCCCAAAGTATGATCGGTTCCAGCAACCATCGCCAGCGTCTGATAAACATGGTGCAGGAATATCTAGGGGCAAGGTCAGACTTGGACACCTTCCCCACCGAAAATCCTCTGGCTTACTGGGTCTTGAGGATGGATCACTGGCCAGAGCTTGCACAGTATGCAATTGAGCTACTGGCCTGTCCTGCATCCAGCGTTCTTTCGGAACGCACATTCAGTGCTGCTGGAGGATTTGTCACGGATCACAGGGTGCGCCTGTCCACCGACTCGGTTGATCGACTGACTTTCATCAAGATGAACCAGTCTTGGATCACCACCAGCTACCACACACCTGATGCTGATATAACAGACTAATTGATTTTAACATGTCACATCCCTTCAAGACTGATGCTGATGCTGAGTGCCTGTGCTGTTATGTTGACTGGCTATCCTCCTCCTCCGAGTCCTCAATGATACGATTGATGATGATAGCTTGGAAGATCATTTTTGTTTATGGGTGCCGCCACCAGTGGCTAAGGCCCAATTTTTCAGCCCCTGTTTTACAGGGGCGTGTACTTACAATTTTTTTAGCAATAATTTGCCATAGGGCTCATTGCTGTGCTCCAAGTACAGTATCTGTGAGGGGTTGGAGTGTTGTGGCACCAGTGCCTAAGGCCCAATTTTTCAGCCCCTGTTTAACAGGGGCGTGTCATTACAATTTTTGAAGCAATACTTTGCAACAGGGCTCATTGCTGTGCTCCAAGTACAGTATCTGTGAGGGGTTGTAGTGTTGTGCCACCAGTGCCTAAGGCCCAATTTTTCAGCCCCTGTTCAACAGGGGCATGTAATTACAATTCTTGATGTAATAATTCACAGCAGGGCCCATTCCTGCACCCACCAAGAGTAAGTCTGAGGGCTTACAGTGTTGTGGCAACGCCACCACCACCACCACCACGAAAGGCCCAATTTTTCAGCCCCTGTTCAAAAGGGGCATGTAATTACAATTCTCGATCTAATAATTCACAGCAGGGCCCATTCCTGCACCCACCAAGAGTAAGTCTGAGGGCTTACAGTGTTGTGGCAACGCCACCACCACCACCACCACGAAAGGCCCAATTTTTCAGCCCCTGTTCAAAAGGGGCATGTAATTACAATTCTTGATCTAATAATTCACAGCAGGGCCCATTGCTGCACCCACCAAGAGTAACTGTCAGGGCTTACAGTGTTGTGGCACCAGCACCACCATCAAAGCCCCAATTTTTACTACCACTGTTCAACAATTATATGTAATTAAAATTGCTGATATAATAGTTGACAGCAGGGCGTTCCAGCACCAACCAAGAGTAACTGTGAGTGCTTACAGTGTTGTGCCAACACCAACAACTAAGGGGCCTATTTCTGCAGAGTATATACGGCAGGTCCCTACTTTCAAACATCCAACTTACAAACGACTCCTACTTGCAAACGCAAGAAGACAACAGGAAGTGAGAGAAAATCTACCCCTAGGAAGGAAAATTCTCTCCTGTAAGAATAAATATGGGAGAAAGGTGTCTCCTCTGTACTGATGCTTTATCAGCAATCCTTGTTTCAAGAAAAACACCACATTTCAAAAACAGTTGTCATTGGGACGGAAAGTGAGGTGAAATGTTCTGAACAGGGGCACAGACAGCAAAACAAATGTTACAGGGGTGATAACCCTTACCTATGTTTTCCAAAAAGTTTAAAAATAGATTTTTGGGCTGGAGCTACACTTCAACAATGTACCTGTTCAAAATTACAAACACATTCTACATAAGAACAAACCTACAGTCCCTGTCTTGTATGCACCGCCTGTATACGGCTGTTCAGAGTATACAGGGCCTTTTTTATTTTATGTGCGGGGTTCCCCTTAATATCCATACAAGACCCAAAGGGGCTGGTAATGGGCTGGGGTAGGGGGGGGGGGGGTCATGGGGTAGCTATGCCATTTTTCTTAAAGATTTTCATCCATATTACCGGGACCAGACATTACATTAAAGCCGCAAGCAGTTTTAAATGGCTTTTTTTTCCTTTAGAAGTGTCATTTTGTGCAGGGACAGTTCTAAACACGGGAAACACGTGGCACTTCACAGGCATACTTTAGACACCCCCCAGGTACGATATTTAAAGGAATATTTGACTTTTTTTTTTCACTTTATGCATCATTAAAATGACTGCTCCCGAAAAACGACCGTTTTTAAAACTTCTTTTTGCATTGATACATGTCCCCTGGTGCAGAACCCGGGTTCCCAAACCCTTTTTAGGACAATAACATGCATAATAGTTGTTATAATTAGCACTTTAGAATTCGAACGTTCGCATCCATTGTATTTAATAGGGTTCTAATGTTCGTACGAACTTTCGGTCCGTTCGCGGGTTCTGGTGCGAACCGAACCCAGGGGTGTTCGGCTCATCACTATTCTGGACAGCCGCACTCTTGAAAAATTATTATAGCCTTTATTAAAATAAGAACATCACCAAAGTCACAGCAAGCAAAAACCTCGGACAGCTGACACGTTTCACACTCTATCTAGTCATTACTAAACACTAGATAGAGTGTGAAACGCGTCAGCTGTGACTTTTGGTGATGTTCTTATTTTAATAAAAAAAATTTTTTAAAGTGCGGCTGTCCAGAAATACATCTTCTTTATTCCTGCTCTGCTGATTGCATTGTCTGCACCTGAGATATCTGTGGGTGGATCACTTCCAAGGTTCAGCGGCTATCTTCCTCTCTCCTACTCTTATGGGCAGACAGATTTGTTGGTGTCCCGAATTTCCTCGGCGTCCCACGGTAGCACCCCCCCCCCCTCAACAACTTGGCAGCACCTAGCTCATTATGGGTTTGTCTTGCAGGGTTTGTATTTTTTCGTTTTGTTTTTCGGTTTACAACCACTTTAAGGGGGTGAGGTGCAGCGCTTAAAATGAAAAAGGAAGATAAAACAAATGTGATATTGAATAACACACTGGTGAGTGTAACTACAGTAGAATGTAAAACCATATGATGGCTGTCTACAGCTCTGCAATGACAGCCATACAGAGGTATGGGCAACAGGACTGTAGGCAGTGTCTGCATGAGCCTGACACTTCACCCGCTTTCTGCTGGTTGCGGGCGCAATACTTTGCAGTCTCCAGTTTTAAAAAATAATATTTGCCCTAGCAAAAATCTATGCATTTATTATTTTTTAATAAAAAAGTGAACCTATCCTTTAGGTATTTATAACTTAATCCTTTGCCCCTAGACTAAGTGAGCATTTAACCCATGCAGTATAGGGGGTCCTACTGCAGGGATGGATTTTTTTATGTACTGTACAAGTCAGAGAAGGCACTTGGGTCAGGCAGGCACAAATGGGTGGTTTTATGTACATATATGTGAGTGTGTGTATACAGTATATACACTACATATATATATGTATATGTATGTAGCGCTGGCCCAAAATGGTCCACGCTATGTTTAAACTTAGGGGGTGGTCTGAGTTAATAGTTGGGCTCAGACTTGCTGATTTCTCTTAAATTCTGCTTCTGCTCTGGTTGTGATACTGCCTGGCAGTTATATTCCCTGTTCGCCTGTAGGTGGCACTGCCCCCGCTGGCCCATGTTGGAATATGGGTGTATCACAGCCGTATTGGGTGTCATTTCTCAGCAGCCATGCAGTGGGGGTGGTTGACCCGCTGTGCATGCTGGGGAGGGGTACATAAGGGGCAGACGCCATTGTGTTGGGGGTGGCCTCGTGGCCCTCATGGCATGAGGTGCGTGTGTGTGTGTTCCAGCCTCGGGCACCTTCAGCCCGAGGCTGCATCTCTGCTCGCTAGGCCCAGCTCTGCTGGTTTGGGCCTATATCATTGAGGGTATCCCAAGCTGTCCATCCGTGGGAAGGAAGCTCTTGAGGAGGGGAGCCAGGGGAGGACCTGCCCCGAAGGAGACTGGCAAGGCGCCGATGTCTCGGGAGAGGCCTGGTAACTCATCTTGAGGAGGGATACACCAAAAAGTTATATTATTGCTTAGCTGGAGGTTCGGGACATTTGAGATCCTGTGGCAGAGGATTCCTGGACGCACCCCCAAGTTCACCAGGTCTGTGGCAGAGACCCAAGTTCACCAGGTCTGTGGCAGAGACCATCATTCACACATAGCAGTTTGTGGCAGGAACTGTCTAAAATCTGATCACTGCATCATTCCGGTTGCTAGGACCGTGAGAGGGGACTATCCGGGTGAGTATTACCCACTCAGGCTTGAGTGTTGAATATACTGACTGTTTGTATCTTTTGTGCCTGAACCTTCCCCTACTTCTCTCATTTCACACTTTCTCTCAAGTTCTAAAGCAAAGGAAAATAAAGCCTTATTGTTGAGGTTTTACATCTGTGTGGACATTGACTTTTCTGAACACTCTTTACCCTGACAACGGGAGCCATGGAGGTAGTTTACAAGACCCAAAATTAATCCGCAGCTCCTTCGGTGGTCAGTGCTATACACACACACACACACACACACACACACACACGTGTTTGTTTGAGTTTTGGGGTGCACATCCTAATGCAATAGGCTGCGCACACCTATGGTAGTGATCTCGTTTGCTCTGCACATTGTAAATAGTTCATTAGAATTATAGCAGTCTACTCAAAGGGACCAACCATTCTGGAGAAATTCTTTTTTGTGTTTTGTAAAAATGTTTTAAAAAGTAAGCTTAACCACTAAACTCTTTCTGTGCTGCATCATGGGTACAAAACTCAGTTGGGATTCCTACATTTAGCACTCATGAGTGCTTGAGGCTGGGTTCACACTGGTGTGACACGACAGCCGTCCTACTTTGGATCCGACTTTGCCCTGCGACTTGAAGCCGACATACGTCCGACTTTCAATGTACGGGATCTGACTTGGATCCCTGCCAATACCAGGCACTGTGTTTGGTATGTATCTTGAGGGGGAACTCCACGCCAAATTTTAAATAAAAAACCGACATGGGTTCCCCCTCCAAGAGCATACCAGGCCCTTGGGACTGGTATGGATTTAAAGGGGAATCCCTACGCCGATAAAACGGCGTGGGGGTCCCCCCAAAATCCATACCAGACCCTTATCCAAGCATGCAGCCCGGCCGGTTAGGAAAGGGGGTGGGGACGAGCGAGCAGCCCCCCTCCTGAACCATACCAGGCCGCACGCCCTCAACATGGGGGTGGGTGCTTTGGGGCAGGGGGCGCCCTGTGCCCCCCCACCCCAAAGCACCTTGTCCCCATGTTGATGAGGACAAGGGCCTCTTCCCGACAACCCTGGCCGTTGGTTGTCGGTCTGCGGGCAGGGGGCTTATCGGAATCTGGGAGCCCCCCCTATATGAATGAGTATGGGGTACATCGTACCCCTACCCATTCACCTGTGGTAAAAAAGTGTTAAGAAAAAAAACACACTACACAGGTTTTTAAAGTCATTTATTAGGCAGCTCCTGGGGTCTTCTTCCGACTTCGGGGGTCTTCTTCCGACTCTCTGCTCTCTTCTGCCGGGCTCCTCCGGTGCCTTCTGCTGGGCTCCTCCGCTATCTTCTTCCAGCTATTTTACTAGCGGCTTCTTCCCTCTTCTTTTCTTCCGATGTTGACACGACGCTCTCTCCCGCTGTAATACCGTGTGCGCGGTGCTCAACGATTTATATAGGCATGGGGCGCGGTCACCAGGTGATGTCACCCGTCGACCCCGTCCCTCATGACGTCACAGTCCCATCATGCCCTGAGACTGTGACATCATGAGGGGCGGAGTCACGGGTGACATCACCCGGTGACCGTGCCCCATGCCTATATAAATCATTGCACACACGGCATTACAGCGGGAGAGATCGTCATCTCAACATCGGAAGAACAGAGTGAAGAAGACGACGAGGAAGACCGGGCCACTGCTAGTAAAAGAGCTGGAAGAAAGTGGAGGAGCCCGGCAGAAGGCACCGGAGAGTGGGAGAAGAGAGCGGAGAGTCGGATGAAGATCCCCGGAGCTGCCTAATAAATGACTTTAAAAACCTGTGTATTGTGTGTTTGTTTTTTGTTTTTTTGTTTGTTTTTTACCCCATACTCATTCACATAGGGTGGGGGGGCCGGGATCTGGGGGGCCCCCTTATTAAAGGGGGCTCCTGGATTCCGATAAGCCCCCCCCGCTCGCAGACCCCGACAACCAACAGCCAGGGTTGTCGGGAAGAGGCCCTTGTCCTCATCAACATGGGGACAAGGTGCTTTGGGGTGGGGGGGCCGCAGGGCACCCCCCTGCCCCAAAGCACCCACCTCCCCATGTTGAGGGCGTGCGGCCTGGTACGGTTCAGGAGGGGGACGCTCGCTCATCCCCACCCCCTTTCCTGAGCGGCCGGGCTGCGTGCTCGGATAAGGGTCTGGTATGGATTTTGGGGGGACCCCCACGCTGTTTTCTCAGTGTAGGGGTTCCCCTTTAAATCCATACCAGACCCAAGGGCCTGGTATGCTCTTGGAGGGGGAACCCATGCTGGTTTTTTATTAAAAATTTGGCGGGGAGTTCCCCCTCAAGATCAGCAGAGCACAAGTCGCATCCCAAAGTCGGAGCATGCAAGACGGCGTTCCGACTTTGATCCGACTTCAATGATATTCAATGGGCTGAAGTAGGATCAAAGTCAGACCAAAGTAGTACGGGGGGCATTTTCAAAGTCGGACCAGTTAAGACGGCTCCCATAGGGAAACATTGATTTTCACACGTCATGCGTCATGAGCTCCCAATGTTGGAGCGTTTGTCACACCAGTGTGAACCCGGCCTGATTTGAAAATCTGGGAAATCCTGGGAAAGTCCCTGTAGTAAATGCTTGAATCAAACCAATAACCTTGTTTTTGAAACATAATTGTCTGCAGAAGGTAATTGGGGGGAGGGGGAGAAAGAGAAAAATCTTAAATATCAATTGTTATGTGTTGAAAAGCTCAGTTGAATAAGCTAAGGTACATTTTTAGGCTCTGTTTCCACTATTGCAACCCCAAAGTCGCACAATTTACAATGCGACTTTGCAATGTGATTTTTGATGCAATGTCATGCGACCAGTGAAAACCATGTGAGAACAAGTCGCACCGAAGTTGTGCAAGAACCTTTTTTTGGAGTCGCTGCGACTTGAGTCGCATCAATTAGAACAGAGACCATTGAAATACGTGGGTTTTGACTTGTCATGCAACTTCACATGTGTCAAGTCGCCCAACAACTCGCAGTAGGTGGAAACAGAGCCTTAAGGTCGCCTGTGCAGAGCTGTACATTGATTATGATTATGTGATTAATAGCATCATTTATTTTTTATTTTTTATTTTTTCCTTAATTATAATGCTTTGCAATTTATGCACTAATTTTTGTTTATGATTCAGTTCATACTATAAAATAAAGATTAGATCTGTATTGCTCTATAAAAGCCAATCAAATTTTGTTTTTTAATACTTTAACTGTCTTTTCTCTTTCGTTCATGGACGGACACAGCCTTAATCTTGACAAAGTGGGTATTAGCTTTCCTTCAGGAGTGACTAGGCAGAAACTTATAGAAAGTGTTAAACACATCACACACCATACAGTCCCGCCCAGGGGGCGGTCCCTCTCGGTATAACCCCTCTCTCTGCATCTCGCAGGTCAGTTTTTTTTCTGCCTAGCTAAGGAGAAGACATGGCTCCCTTCAGGCCCATAGGCCTGGAGGTTTATTTCAAATTAAAATAGTATTATTTGCTTTTTAATTTTTTTTTTGTTCCTGTGATCTTCGATCAACTGCCGACTGGGCGACAGGCTGGATCCCAGATCCTTGTAGTCTCCCCAGTTTCGGCCATCAAGCGTGTGCCGACCGTAGCTACGCGCTGGGTCATCCACGACATGCCCGTCGCTCTACGGGTGGCCGGTGAGCTACACGCTCCAGGGCATGCATATGACCAGTCTATTGGGCCGGCCGACAGTCACCTCCGTCACCATGCGGAAGATGGTCTGTCTGGGATGCTTCCAGCACAATCCACGCAGGAAGGGTAAGTAGTAATCCCCTGCTTCGGCATGAAGACATAGCTGGGCATTCCTGGGGAGGTTGAGTAAGGGGTTCTATCCTTTCCTCCCTCCCTCCCTTCCTTCACTCCTCTCTAGGCTCTCTGAGCTAGGCTGGCTGCTGGGGCGGGAATTCACCTGGGGGGGCTCCACCTGTGTGGGAACTGTGCATGTACGTCCACTAAACAAATGTTATGAGCTGCCATGAAAAGTTTGCTTACCTGTGTGTTCTGCTCCATGCTGTCGGCAGCCATTTTGCTGGTGATCCATGCTGTGTTTGGCCTCTATCTGCGCTCGGCGGCCATGTTTTTGTGGTCTGCGCTGTGTTTGGCCTCTATCTGCCGCTCGGTGGCCATTTTTCTTGTGATCCACACTGTGTTGGCCTCTATCTGCCGCTCGGCGGCCATGTTCTTGTGGCCCGCTGCGTCTTTTGCCTCTATCTGCCGCACGGCGGCCATTTTCTCACGGTCCACACCGATCAAACAGCATTTAAAGGGTGCAAGCTTACAGACACATGCTGCAGAGTGGTCAGACTGACATAGCTGACAAGGAAGAAGCTATACTAGGAAGCGGACGGCAGCCGTACGACTGTTCAAGGGTGGTGAGTCCTCTGGGGGGAACCCCTCGTCTCTGTGACAGCTAGGAGGGTGGGCTGTTGGTACCTTGACTGGAGTCCTTGTGTCAGGTGCGTGGGTCAGCATGGCATCAGAAGCAGACGCTTCTCCCCCATACACCTGAATTGGCATCTGGTGCTCCTGCACCCGCTGTGTCAGTAGACGATATATCAGCATCCTGGTATGTTGCCAAGGTGGAAGCGGTGCGTGGGAACACGGGGGGGGGAAGTGCCCCCTCCCCCCACCATCTTCTGGGGACAACTCTGATGCGGAGCCGGGCCCAGCTACGGCTCATGGCCCTGGTTCTGACGTATCAGAGGATGCGGACCGTGGCCGGTCGGACAGTGAGGATGACTCTGGGTCTGGGTCAGCACGCGATAAGGCTCTGGTAGGGGACCTTATCACCGCAGTGCGGGCGTCGGTCCCTCTTGGGTTCCGTAAAGCCGACCCGCACTGCTGAGGTGTTTCCTTGTGCGTCTTATCTAGACAAGCTTTTATACAAGGAGTGGGACAAACCGCAGAAGGTTTTCGGTCCCCAAAAAAGTTTGGCGGTGCGTTATCCTTTTGAGGAGAGTTTCCTGAAAAAATAGACCTCTCCTCCGATAGTGGACCCTCAGGTGTCCAGATTAAACAGGGTAACCACAATTCCGGTGGAAGGGGCTCCTGCTTTCAAGGACCCTGCAGGCAGGAAGGCTGAAGCGTTTACCCGCTTCCTATACACGGTGGTGGGCTCGGCTGTGCGCCCAACGGTGGTTTGGGCCCTGGTGTCTCACTCACTGAAGGGGCAAAAATGCTGCTCCATGGGTTTAAAGCACATGAGGCTCCCTCGGACGAGGTGGCTATGGCCGACCAGTTGATATAGGGCCTTAAAATTGTCTGCGAATCAGCCTTGGACGCTATTCCTCTGCTGTCCAGAGCCTCAAGCTATGCGGTGGTGTTACGCCATCTGCTCTGGCTAAAAGGTTGGTCGTGGACCAATCTTCCAAGAAGGCCCTGATGGATTTGCCCTTTAAGGGCGACAGACGTTTTGGAGCATCCCTGGATGACATTATTAAAGATGCCACAGGTGGTAGAGCATGATGCTCCCACAATCCAAAAAGGGTAAGGAGCCATGCCGTAGGCAAGGGCCCTCCTTCACCGCGCACAAGCGGTTTTTTCGTCCGCCTAGTGCGGCAAGTAAACGATCCCAGGCCGATAAAGCGCCTGCTGAGGGACAGAAGCGTCCCTGGTTTCGCAAGCCCAACAAGCCTGCGAACAAATCTACATCTGCATGAAAGTCTGTCCCCACCCATCTCTCGGGTAGGGGGGACGTCTTCGCAAATTTGCGACCTGGTGGACATCTCAGATCTCCGACCGGTGGGTTTGCGAAGTAGTTTCCTCAGGGTACAAGATGGAGTTTCTCTCTTGCCCACGAACATATTTTTTTTTTTCCCTCCAACCGCCAGCTTCAGCCGACTCGTCGGGAAGCCCTATATGGGGCGGTTCAAGACCTGCTGATGCGCAGGGTGATCATTCCTGTTTCAGTACAGGAACGGTTTCAGGGGTTTTACTCAAATCTGTTCGTAGTACCAAAGAAGGAGGGGGTTCGTCCAATCTTGGATCTCAGGGCCTTCAATTGCTTTGTGAAGGTACAAGATTCCAACCAAAGTTTCGGAGGGTCTGACAGGTTATAGACACGCTCACCTCTAATTCTGAGCTTGAAGTGGCCCTCAGAAGAAGATCGTCCAAGTAGCCCGCGATAGCGATGCCACGCTGTCTTAGTAGGGCCATAATCGGGGCGAGCACCTTGGTGAACACCCTTTAGTGCCGATGCCAGGCCAAAGGGGAGAGACACAAATTGGTAGTGGTCTTCTCCGGCCGCAAAGCGCAGACATCTGTGATGCCTGGTGCATATGGGGACATGCAAGTATGCGTCCTTGATGTCCAAGGATGCCAGAAAATCCCCGGAGGGAGTCGGTTCGCTCTGTTATCGCTGACCTCCATCCGGGGGATTTTCTGGCATCCTTGGACATCAAGGACGCATACTTGCATGTCCCCATATGCACCAGGCATCAGAGATGTCTGCGCTTTGCGGCCGGGGAAGACCACTACCAATTTGTGTCTCTCCCCTTTGGCCTGGCATCGGCACTGAGGGTGTTCACCAAGGTGCTCGTCCCGATTCTGGCCCTACTAAGACAGCGTGGCATCGCTATTGTGGGCTACTTGGACGATCTTCTGAGGGCCACTTCAAGCTCAGAATTAGAGGTGAGCGTGTCTATAACCTGTCAGACCCTCCGAAACTTTGGTTGGGTGCTGAACACTCAGAAGTCAGTATTGGTACCAACTCAACTCCTAGTGTATCTGGGGTTGATTCTGGACTCCTCAGAGGCGAAAGTTTCTCTCCCTAGGGGAAAGTTGCAGACCCTTCGGGCTGCGGTGCGGCAGTTGACATCCCAAAGATGGTCGTCACGCCACTTTTGCATGCGAGTCCTGGGCCTCATGGTAGCCTCCTTCAAGGCGGTACCGTATGCGCAATTTCACACGAGTGTTACAGAAGGGACGAGTGCCCATCATCCCTGTATTGTCAAATCCGGGTGAGCCACCTAGTCGGGACCTCCCTAGTTTGGTGGCTGACATCACCGGCACTTCTGTCCGGGAAATCGTTCCTTCCTTTTCACTGGATGGTGGTCACGACTGATGCCAGCCTTACCGGTTGGGGGGGGTCTGGGGGGTTCAGTCGACCCAGGGTCGCTGGACTCCGGAGGAGTCCCACTTGCCGATCAATGTCCTGGAACTCCGGGCGATCAGGCTGTGCCTCTCCACATGGTCTCAGAGGCTACAGTGGTGTCCAGTCAGGATCCAGTCAGACAACGCCATGGCGGTGGCGTATGTTAACCATCAGGGAGGAACAAGAAGCTTGGCTGTAGCATCGGAGATCGCTCACATCCTTAGGTGGGCAGAAAGGAGCGTACCGGCCCTGTTGGCTGTATACATTCCGGGCGTAGAAAACTGGCAGGCGGAGTTGCCAGATGCTGGACCAAGGAGAATGGTCTCTACACCCGGAGGTGTTTCGGCTCCTTTGCCAAGGAGGGGACACGCCAGACGTAGATCTCCTGGCTTCTCGACTCAATCGGAAGGTATTGAGGTTTGTGGCCAGGTCAAGAGACCCATGGGCAGACGCGACAGATGCGTTGGTGGCACTGTGGAGTCAGTACCGGCTAATCTATGCCTTCCCTCCTCTGAAGCTCCTTCCTTATCTGCTTCGCAGACTGGAGACAGACAATTCCAATGATCCCAATTGCTCTGGATTGGCCTCGGCGTCCTTGGTACGCCGATCTAGTGCGTCTGGTAGCAGACGCCTCTTGGCGTCTACCGCTAAGAAAGGACCTGCTGTCGCAAGGTCCCATACGCCATCCTGTTTTACAGTCACTGGCTTTAACGCCATGGCTATTGGGAGCTTGGTGCTAAGAGACTGGGGCCTGTCAGACTCTGTGATCTCTACCATGAGGAGTGCTCGGAAATCGTCCTTTTTTTTTTTTTTCCAACGACCCCTGGCGGCTCACTCTCTAGTGAGAACGTTTGTACAGGGGGGTCGGCATGCGGCCCCTCCGGTCCGCTCTCCACTACCTCTGTGGGGCTTGTATAGCAGACATCCATTGGGGTCTACCGCTACGAGAGGACCTGCTGTCGCAAGATCCCATACGCCATCCTGCTTTACAGTCAATGGCTTCAACGGCATGGCCTCTCGGTGCTTCAGAAACCAACGTTTGAGAACATCAGGGAGATTCCCTTGTTGACACTTTCTCAGAAAGTGGTCCTTTTGGTGGCTGTTATGTCAGTTAAGATGGGTTTCTGAGCTGGCAGCCTTGTCATGCAAGGCTCCCTATCTGATCCTCCACATTGAAAAGGTAGTGCTGCATCCGCAGCCTCCTTTTCTTCCTAAGGTCGTTTCGACCTTCCATCTCAAGGAAGACATTGTACTGCCATCCTTGTGTCCTCATCCGTCGAATCCTAAGGAGACGACGTTGCATTCCTTGGACGTTGCTCGAGCTCTAAGAGTATACTTGTCTGTTACTTGTCTGTTCCGGAGTTCAGACTCACTGTTTGTTTTGGTCCCGAGAAGGGCTCAGCGGACTCGTCGGCCACCATTTTGAGGTGGATCCGACAGATCGTGATCAGGCTTACACCATAAAGGGTCGGGCACCTCCCTTTCCCGGCGCATTCGACCAGGGCAAGAGGTGCCTCTTGGGCTTTCTGACATCAAGCGTCTGTTTCCCAGGTGTGTAAGGTGGCGACTTGGTTGTCCGCTCACACTTTCACTAAACTTTACAAGTTGATGTGAGTGCATCTTCGGATGCTTCTTTCGGCTGCAAAGTTTTGCAGGCGGCTGTTTAGAGTTACAACTCCTCAGTTGAAGAGCTCTGTTTTGTTTTGGGGTGAAGTTGTTTTAATGCTGTTCCCATCCCTCGTTTTTTTTTACACTGCTTTGGGACGTCCCACTTTGTCAAGATTAAGGCTGTGTCCATCCAGGAACGAAAGAGAAAATAGGATTTTTATACTCACCGTAAAATCCTTTTCTCTGAGTTCATGGACAGACACAGCACCCACCCCTCCTTTTTAGGTTTATACTGCTTTTTGACAAACTGATCTGCGAGATGCAGAGAGAGGGGTTATACCCAGAGGGACCACCCCCTGGGCGGGACTGTATGGTGTGTGATGTGTTTAACACTTTCTATACGTTTCTGCCTAGTCACTCCTGAAGGAAGGCTAATACCCACTTTGTCAAGATTAAGGCTGTGTCCGTCCATGAACTCAGAGAAAAGGATTTTATGGTGAGTATAAAAATCCAATTTTTTTCTTTTCCTTGTATGTCAATCTTTTTTGTTCGCTGTGTGATAATAGATTATCCCTATAGCATATACATTTGTTTGCAATTTTTTTGTGTTTTTGCATGTTCTCCCTGTGTTAATTGGGTTTTCGTTTCCGAATCGCACAACATGCTGATAGGTTATCTGGCCTTTACTCAATATGGCCTACTGTGGTTGTATACATAAATACGGTAGAAGCCAGGTCAGGCCAGGCACTGCTGTAAATAGTTCAATGTGAAAAAAATAAAAAAGAATAGTTCATTGTGTTTTGTAAATTGCTGCAAAATATTTTTAGCACTGTATAAATGAGTAAAACAAATGCATTAGTTAAGAGAAGTCATAGCTACTATCTTTCATGTAACAATAACCAATAGTATGACCTTTCTTCTCCTCCTCCCAGCACATGCACACATGCTGTAAAGAAATCCTGATTTAATGTAGAGTTGTCAGGATTTTGAAACTGTTTCAAATAAAAGTACTGCTATGGTGCAGGCACTTTAAGTGGCATACTGTATTTGAATGCTCAGAAATACTGTACATGTACTTCAGGAGTAAGCAACATGTTTTGTGCTAGGATGAAATCTTCTTCAGCAAGTCAGAGGAACCTCAAACATGCAAAAATATAGTACATCAGCACACAGGTCTGTATTCCTTCATTTTTATTTATTTTTTTCAAGCATGGCAATACAAAACGGTTAACCGAGAAATTTGGGCTTAGAAAAAAAAATAAAAATTCAAACTCATCTCTGAGCTGCAGCACCTGTATGCTGCTGCCGCTATCCCATGTCAGTTTTAAGACTGAACAATCACATGACCACTGATCACTCAGTTCTCAGTCTGCTCAGAGTGGAGAGCACTGACTGTCATTTACTGCTCCTCGCTCTTTTCCTTCCATGCTCACTGGAGTGCCAGGCAGGGGAGGGGGAGGACACAGTTGGCGGAGCCATCTGTCCACCAGGCAGCAGGGTAGATATCGACAATATTGTCGGGATCCTTCCAGAGCCTAGTGCAGCTCTGCCCTGTCAGCTGATAGCAGGCAATATCCCGCTATATGCTGAGTCTTGGCCACAGGAAGACAAAGGTACTCCTGTGACCCACAAAAGAAGTATGGCCAAAAAAAAGCTTTGTACCTCTCAACAATTGACTTCTCCTATTTGCTCCTACTTAGTCTGTTGTATATGCCATTGAAATCGTTTTGTTATGTCTGTTCAATAAATGCAAAAACATACCTGTTGATCCTGACATAAATCTAGCGAGCGTGTAACTTCCTGTGCACGCTGCACTGAAATCTCGAGCAATGTCCAGTTCACTTCTGCGAACTAAAAAACACCTACCCCATGTAGTCAAAAGGAGTGAGTTCCCTAGAGTAGCAACGCTGCTCCTCCATAGATACAGTGCAGTGAGTGAGGGCTGTCACCCAGGGACAGCAAGTGTTTTACTGGCAGAATCACCAGGTAAACATAAAAGAAAAGCCTGGATAAAAAAAACGAATTCAGCCATTGCATGTAAGGACTGCTGAGTTGCAGTATATTACATGTTTTGGTGTTTAGATACACTTTAGCAGTCTAAAAATTGTGCTCTATGTAATTTGTGCTGCTTGCACTTTGTGAACCTGACAAGTATTATAAGCAGCATTTCAGTTTTTTAAAAGTGGAAGTTCAGTCAAATACTAACTATACTTAAATCTACTCCGCCCCCCCCCCCCCCATTCTATGCCTAATCTATTTACCATGTGAAAGGAAAGATCTGTATACTTACCTATTCTGAGGGTGCTCTGGTACTGTCACCTGACCTGACGTTGGCATCAGTGTAGAGGAGGCACAGCTGACAATGGACACTCCATAGTAGGCCTATTGGACCTCATTGCCAAGGCTCTGCAGCCATTGTCTGGGATCCCTCCTTCTCACAGAATCTAGTGATAGAACCCAATCATGTAACTGAATCAGAGTGTCCCTTTAGCATAGATAAGTATCCAAATCATTCCTTTACAGGGTAGATGGAATTGACTTAGAATGGGGGTAGGAGTGGATTTAAAATGCAACTACACTGCATCTCAGCACCAGAAACTAAAAATACTATTTGATTCATTTTCAAAATTAAAAGCAAACTCCCAAACCCATCCATGTCTTCATGCTTTATTTTGCTGAGAATTCACTTTGAAAAACACCCCTAGCATTTCTGGCCGTGGCCATCTTAAGTAAGGGCCGATGATTCATGTAGCATTTACTTTCTGGAATCCATCTGCCCTTAACTCAGGCATGCAGGCAGGAGGGTGTGCTTAGCTGAGAAAGCACCTCCTTCCCTACTGAAAACTCCTTGGGTGTATGACATCATTTGCCTGGGCATGGAAACCAAAGTAACTGAAGAAATTTAAACAAAAAGTTTAAAACAAGTAAATAGGAAAGTATATCATATCTATTTACTAATGCTAGCAGCATAAGTATAGTCACTGTTGACTGAGAGAGTGAAGTTCCGCTTTAATTTATAAAGTATATTTAGTGTTTGACTGACCTTCTACCATAATTTTTTTTTTTATTACAAATGTGTGTTTTCTTTTTAATGCAGCTAAGGAATGCAAATACAACAATTCAGGAGCATTGCTTTTACAATTCATATTAGGAAATATTGCTGGTCAAGTTGCAACCTTCTGCCACCCTGTATTTACTGTATGTTGTCACACAGTCCGGTTTAATCTTTCAGATAAACAAAATGAAGACATTTCCTTGTTCTTGTAAGACGTACGTACATTGCTATTTAGCAGTGCAAAGCTTTCTGTGATTATATCCTGTTTTCAGTTCTCTCTTCAAAACACTTTAAAAGTATCCTGAAGCTACAACAGTCACACGACAGTCATGAGGCATACATTTTTATTAGTAAAAATAATACTTATAATAATAATGCATGTACATATCTTTTTGTCTCATAGAACATTCTGAAAATTCTTAATAATATTAAATAATAAATATGTTAATGTTTCAAAAAATTGTTAAAACTTGACTTATTTAACCACTTGACCTCTGGAACATTTTACCCCCTTCATGACCAGGGCATTTTTTGCTATTCAGCGCTGCGCTACATTAACTGTCAATTGCTCGGTCATGCAACACTGTACAAAAATTAAATTTACCATTTTTTTTCCCACACAAATAGAGCTTTATTTTGGTGGTATTTAATTACCACTGGATTTTTTAATTTTTTGCTATATAAATGAAAAAATACCACAAATTTTGAAAAAAAAAAAACACGCTTATCTTAGTTTCTGTTTTTGCAAACAAATATTTTTTTCTTCATAAATTTAGTCCAACATGTATTCTGTTACATTTCTTTGGTAAAAATAACCCAAATCAATGTATATTTAGTCTGTGTAAAAGTTAGAGTCTACAAACTAAGGTACCGTATATACTTGAGTATAAGCTGACCCGAATATAAGCCAAGGCACCTCATTTTACCACCAAAAACTGGGAAAACTTATTGACTTGAGTATAAGCCTAGGGTGTCCATCTGCATGCCTCACTGTGCCCATGCCTCACTGTGCCCATGCCTCACTGTGCCCATGCCTCACTGTGTCCATGCCTCACTGTGCCCAATCTCCCTACCTGATCTCCGGTGCTGTGTGACTAGACTGATGTTTAACATGGGAGTCTATTGAAGGGGTGCTCGGCTTTGAAAATTCGGCTGTGTGCCAAGTCTGGGGTCCAGGGGACCTAGGGCCGGCCCCCGTTCCCCAAAATCACCAGAGAAATGACCGTTTAACATTGGAGTCTATAGAAGGGGTGCCCGGCTTTGAAAAATCGGTGCTCCTCGGCCGTAGGTCCCACGGACAACAAACTTTGCACACTTATAGAGCAAGAGTGAGGCTATATGTGTGCCAAGTTTGGGGTCCAGGAGACCTACAGCTGGCCGGAATCAGGCACACAAATTTGAAGATGGACACAGACTTGAGTATAAGCCGAGGGGGGCATTTTCAGCACAAAAAAAATGTGCTGAAAAACTTGGCTTATACTCAAGTGTATACGGTATGTATATTTGGAAATTGATCAGCGCTGACGTACTGATGACCCTTAAAATGCCAGGACAGTATAAATACCCTCCAAATGAATTTTTGGAAAGTAGACAGTCCAAGGTAATTAGTAAGGGGCATGGCAAGTTTTTTGAAGTTGTAATTTTTTGGCACAATTTTTTGGGGGAAAATACGTTTTTTTTTTTTTTTTTGTTTGTTTGTTTTTACGTATTGTAACCAGTGCAGTACAGCAGCATCATATGACTGGTGATCAGGGATACTGACTGGTGACAGTATGTAAAAAAAAAAATATATAAATATTTTTTTATTACAGTTTTTATACTTTTTTTTTTTTTCTTTTGAAAGATTTTCTTTTTTTTTTTTTTTTTCATGATTTATTTTATATAATCTCATAAGAGTAGTTAATTGTCACCATAGTGACACTCTGGATTATTTTTTTTTACACTTTTATTGCTTATAACAGTAATGATCACTTTCATTCATGACAACTTGCTTACTATTGTGATCTTTGATAGGCTACAGCTAATTGCATATTACAGGGTGCTGTGAATGGCCCAGGTACCATGTGATAGCTGAGAGCCAATCACAGAAACACAATAGTAAGCAAGCAGTCATGAATGGAAGCCATTCATGACTGTTTTGCTTGCATGTAATCATGTAATTGCTGTGATTGGTCGTAGCGATCACATGATACCTTAGCCACTCATAGTACCGAGCAACATGATCCACTGTGTACACTAGGCACAGTGATCGCACCGCTGTGTGGCCCAGGGGGCATGTGCTGAGCGACGCACTAGTACACCACTTAGCCTGCAGGTGCCGCCGTGCCCCAGTAAAAGTACTGTGGGCAGGTGGAAAGTGTTTAAAATGAGGGTGGTTCAGTGGGAAACAATATTTTCCTTCATGCAATTGACTTCCTATTTCCTGCCAACTATCATTTTAATATCTTGCTTATGGCACCTTACCCAGAACAATAGGGCTGCATGAAAAATTTATGTAATATTCCGCTCAGGTGTTGGTTCTAAAACATCTTTTTACCCTTTCAGAGAGTCATTTTTTCAGTCGATGTAAAGCCAAATGGTTTATTTTTAGTTTTGGTTAGTATAGTTAATATTTAAAGGAGAAGTTCACCTTTTAGAACATGTTACATGTTACAGATTTTGAAAACAGTTTGCACCTCCCACACAGCTGCATCATTTGTTTACAGGAACTCACAAGTCCTCTCCACAAACCACGGTAGATGGACTTGTAGTTTGAATAAACTGCGGACGCGGTGATCAGCACACTCATAGTTCCTTCACACTGCCTACAGCTCTGAAAATGACAGCCTGTACAGAGTTATGGGAAACAGAGCTGCAGGCAGTGTGTGCAGGACCCTGACACTACACACACAATCGGCTGATCACAGGTGAAGCCAGAAATTCACTTTTTTAACTGCAAAAATATGTGCATTTATTATTTTTAATGAAAAGGTGAGCCTTTAAAACACCAGTCTTTTTTTTTTTTTTTGCTGTATGCATATTGTTGGAAAGATTTCCTTTTCACTTGTCCTACATGAAGAAGAAATCTGTGCAAAGTGCAGGGAAATCCCCTCTTAGACAATTTTCACCAGAATAGGAGTACCATTGGAAGATTTCCATCTTTCCTCTTGTCCTAGAAAAAACTATAAAATATGGGAAATATGGGATATTCCAAGAAACAGTCAGGGTGAATATCCCCAGTGCAGACAGACAACAAGTCCCGGTTTACACTGGTGCGATGTGGGAAACCCTGCAATTCCTGTGCGGGTTCCTGTAGCGCACCTCAATCGCAGGCGGTTAACACTGACATCTGCTAACTGAAATGGTACAGGAATCGGATCACATTGGTGTGAACACCCATGCGATCCGGTTCCAGTGTGGACCAAAAAAAGGGTCCTGAACCATTTTAGTGCGAATGCAATGTGATTTCAGCCATACAGTTTATGCACAGCAATGTGGTGCTAATCACATGCGATGTCTGGCATCGCACTAGTGTGAACTAGGGCTGAGAAAAAAAATCGATTTTAATCTTGAATCGAGTTTTGAGCTCAAATCGATTCAGATTTGAAGAAAATCGTTTTTTTTTTAGTTTTTTTTAATTTTTTTATTTTTTTTCCTTCAAAGTTTCTGTAGCAGGACTGCAGGGGGCGTATCCGGAATGGCACTGGGCGGCGTTACCCCAATTACATCTACTCGCCGCAGCCACCATCTGCCTACCTGATCAGCGTGTCATGCAGACAGACAGCGGCCATTGCAGTGTTCAAAAGCCGCGCCTCCCGAGTCCTCGTCGTCTGTGATAGGCGGAACACTCAATTTCACAGCAGGCAGTGTTCAGCCTATCACGGACATCCTCTCATCCTCGTCTGTATTATGAGGATGACCATGATAGGCAGAACACTGAATGCTGGGAAATTGAGTGTTCCGCCTATCACAGACGAGGAGGAGGCGCGGCTTTTGAATACTGGATTGGCCACCGGTGTAGCAGTAAAATCCGTATACCATGAAAATCTGCATCAGGTACGGGCACAGTGATTGAAGCATGGGCACAGTGAGACACGGGTACGGCACAGTAATTGAGGCATGGACACAGTTCAATTCAACTAAGAGTAACCTCAAGATTTTTTGTTGTTTTATTAGCTAAATCCAAATACAGTATTAATAATTTGGATGTTTAACAATCTTTGTTGCACACTGACTTTGCAGTTAGAGAAAGGGTTTGCCTTTGCAATTTTGTTTGTTGATGCACTTTAATATAATAAAAAAAAAAAACAATCGTAAATCGAGTTTTTTGGGGGGAAAATCGCCCAGCCCTAGTGTGAACCCAGCCCAAAATCCTGAAAGGACTTTTACACTTCTTCACTCTATCAAAACTACAAAAAGTTTTGGCCTTAAAGGAGTTCTGTAGTCACAACATACAGTTTCATTTTATAACATCAACATTGTAATAACAATACAAACAATAGTTATCTTGACAATTCAATATGAGCTAATTAAAAAAAAAATCCCTTTTCATTTTGTAAGTTCTGCCTGTCTCCCGACCATTTCCTTCCACAACTTTCTGGGTTCTCTGAATGCTTTGCAGCTTTTCCCTTGCTGTTTATGCTCAACTTCCAAGGAGTACATATCCCATGGTACCATGCTGCCTGCAAGCAGGGATTCCTGTATTGACGCCTCCTGCCAGCACTTCTGTAGTTCAGAAGGCAGGCTCTGTGAAATGTGTAACACAGCAGTGCCTACTTACAGGGCATAGAGACCACAGAATTCAAAGGAAATGTGTGGGGATCTTCACAAAGTAAGTTTACAAACTTTAAGATTGTTCAGATTAAATAGGAGTATGCCAGAAATAACAGAAATACGATGTGGAAATCAATATATGATTTTTCTAATTTGACCACAGATACACTTTAAAGAATATTTCCACTTTTGCAACCGAATTGTGATAAAACCTACATTATATTTGTAAAATATTCACATAGAATAAAATAACGCTAAACACCAGGCAGATTTAAAACACAGAAAATAAAGAAGCCAAAGCTTGTGTAGCACTACCCCTGTAGGAGCTGCTGGTTATATTTTTTTGGTCATGCCGTTACCTGTCTGTTCCACTGTACCCATCATAGGGGTTTCATTGAAGAGTTTGTTCACAGATGTCAGCACCAATACAGTCTCTTTTTTCCAATGGTTTTATTTAAAGAGATGTT
This sequence comes from Rana muscosa, assembly GCA_029206835.1. NCBI lineage: Eukaryota > Metazoa > Chordata > Amphibia > Anura > Ranidae > Rana > Rana muscosa. The sequence goes on from CM055125.1 coordinate 110,335,488, forward strand.
ATTTTTTTTTTTTAAAGGTATGTAGCGGGTATTTCAATTTAAGGGAAGCATCTGGGTGGTAGTGTAACCCAGATGCACTGATTATTGTTTATGGAGGACTCTGGTGGTGTGAGGTTCCCTGGGGTCCGAGGATGGCGCTGTTGACCTGGGCCAGGGGTTGAACCCTCACTGCAAGAATGTACTCTTTTTGTCCCTTTCCGGCAGTTGTACAGCGGGGCGGGGAACCTGCTGTGACGCTGGGGAGAGGAGATAAAGGGGACGGACGCCCTGAGCAAGGGGTTTCAGAGTCGGAGGACACCGCCGCGCCCAGCACCTTCAGCCTGGGTGCGGGTGTTCCGGAGTTTCGGGCACAGGGGCCCTTGACCTGGCCAGAGCGGGAGATGGAGTCCATCCCAGGTACCTTTAGCCCTGGGGTGAGGTACTATTGAGGAGGCCTGGGACCCAGTACCTTCGACTGGGTTCCGCAAGGGTGGAGGAGTCCGAGGGGCCCTAAGGTGTTGGGCGCCCGAATCTGAGACGAGGAGGCCGGGGAGTGTAACCCTTCCGGTGCAGCATTTGCCGGTGACGGTGGGGCCTCCGGTAACTCTCTCGGAAGGATGTCTTCCCTCTGACTGGAGCCACAGATTAAAGAAGGTAACTCCTGTTTCATGTTTGTCAGAGTTGCTGGTAGAGACTCAGAAAAGGAAAGAAGTACATTCACAGCCACTGTGCGCCATAACCGTTGGTGATATCTCAATGGTTTAGTTTGATTAAGGATTGTGCCTTGACCTACTCCCCACCTATGCTGAACTGTTCGTTGGTCACAACCTGTCTGTGCTAAGTGACGATTTATTGCTGTTGAAGAATAAATAAGAGTTGGACCTTTTCAGTGGTGTGGAACTCTGGTTACTGGGAGCAAAGGGGGGTCATTTAGAGGAAAGACTTGACCCTGAGTTATACACAGGACCCGATAGTAAAATACGTTCGGGCCTTCACCTCTATCCAGAAGAGGACATGGGCCGTGGTGGATCTCATCCCTCCTCCCAGGTTCCCTTAGACAAGACAGCAAGCCGAGAAGAAGGGGTGAGAGGGGTGAGCCCGCTACAGGTACCTTTTTTTATTAGTTTCTTTTTCAAAACAAGACATACAATAGACAACAAACACACATGGAGCGAACATCGCCCATTCCATTACAGTGCAAATATCTGGTAGCTGGTAAACAGTTGGCATATGCATAGAATTTAAAAAATAAATAAAAAGGGGGTGGAGTCCCATGTCAATTCATTCAATCAAGGCTACTCAATGGACAGGGGTATCAGTCAGATTTTAAGGAGCAGGTGGTACGGAAAGAAATGTCAGTTAGAGGGATAGAGGGTTAGGGGAGATTCAGGTACCTTGCTTTGCGGACCACGGGTACTTCCTTAATCCAGAGGACAAACAGTTTCCACACTGGATATAGCAACCACTGGATAGGCCTCTCTCACTGACCTAGCAGCCGGTGTGGTGCTCAGTCAAAAGTCTCTGCCACAGACTTGAAGAATACACACAGTTCCTGTCACGGTCTTGAAGAATACATATAGTCTCTGCCACAGACTTGAATGATCCAAAACCTTTGTGAAGTCTAAGTACAGTCACACAGTACCAGATACTTTCAGCCAATCCGGCAATACTGTGAGGTAGATGGGTTGGGATGCGTCCTTTAATTGAGTCTCCAGGCTCTTCCCGAGGCACCAGCCTTTTTGCTCGGTCCTCCCTGGGAAAAGTCCTCCCCTGGTTTCTTCAATTGCTCAGCTTCTCCCCGCAGGCAAGACACCACAGGACCACCCCTGACTAGTAGGCCCCAGAACTCCTGGGCCTACTTCCAGCAACGAAGCCTCGGGCCAGCCGGCACCTGAGGCAGGAAAACTGCTACGGCACACCTTAGGCCAGGAGGGCCATCAGGTCAGAGAGAGCCGGAAGACGGTGTCTGTTCTTTACACCCTGTTCCAAATTATTATGCGAATGATATTTTTCTCATTTACCTAAATAATTGATGTAAACAGTCAGCATAATTCTCATGTTATAAACTATTAAGAGTACAATTCAAATTTTATTGAACAAACCTCCTAATGATAACAGTTTTTTTTTCAAAATAAAAACTTACAATGCACTGTTCCAAATTATTACGCACAGTAAGTTTCAAAACACTTTATAGGTTGTAAAGAACTGAACATTGTCATTTGTTGTGTTTGCAGCATATTTACTGAAATCAAAAGCTATTTCAATCAAACTTTGAACAACATTTTAACTTTTTAAACATTTTAACAGGTCACGTTACATTTTAACATAGGACCCCTTATTTGATAGCAGCTTTACAAGTCTTGCATCTATTGAGCTTGTGATTTTTTGGACAGTTTCTGCTTGAATTTGTTTGCAAGATGTCAGAATAGCCTCCCAGAGCTGCTGTTTGGATGTAAACTGCCTCCCACCCTCAGATCTTTTGCTTAAGGATGCTCCAAGGGCTCTCAATAGGATTGAGGTCAGGGGAGGATGGAGGCCACACCATGACGTTCTCTCCTTTTTATCCCCATAGCAGCCATTTATGCAGAGGTATTCTTTGCAGCATGAGATGGTGCATTTGCATTATCATGCATGAAGATGATTTTACTACGGAAAGCATAGTTCTTCCTTCTGTACCACGGAAGTAAGTGGTCAGTTGGGAACTCCACATACTTTGCAGAGGTCACACCTTCGGGGACCCTAAAGGGGCCGACCAGCTCTCTTCCCATGATTCTGAACCAAAACATGTTTCCACCACCAACTTTCTGACGTTACAGCCTTGTTGGAACAGGGTGGCCATCCACCAACCATCCACTACTCCATCTGGACCATCCAGGGTTGCACGGCACTCATCAGTGAACAGGACTGTTTGAAAATTAGTCTTCATGTATTTTTCTGCCCAATGCAGCCGTTTTTGCTTGTGAGCATTTGGTAGTGGTGGCCGAATAGAAGGTTTATGCACAGTTGCAAGACTCTGGAGGACTCTACACCTTGATGTCCGTGGGACTCCAGAGGCACCAGCAGCTTCAAATATCTGTTTGTTGCTATGTAATGGTGTTTTAGCAGCTGCTCTCTTGATCCGATGCATGGATCTGGCAGAAATCTTCCTCAATGTGCCGTTATCAGCACGAAACCCATCTGTGCTCTAAATCAGCCACAAATCTCCTAATAGTGCGATGATCACGCTTAAGTTTTCGTGAAATATCTAATGTTTTCATACCTCGTTCAAGGCATTGAAATTTCACTCTTTTCGGCAGCAGAGAGATCCTTTTTCTTCCCCATATTGCTTGAAAATGGTGCTCAGCTTAATAATGTGGAACACCCTCCTTTAGTAGTTTTTCCTTTTAATTGGGCTCACCTGCCAATCTAATTATCACAGGTGTCCGAGATTGTTTTCAGTGATCAAAAGAGCCCTGAGACACAATGTCATCAATGAGTTAAACTGAAAAACAAAATATTTAATCTTTGACACTGAAATAGAATTTGCATAAAAATTTGGAACAGGGTGTAAGTACCCTCTCCCAGAATGCACAGCGGGTGACCCACTCCCACTGAGCTGTTTCTGGGCAAGAGGTACTCAATACATCCAGCCTGCTGCATTTCCAACCTTGACCTGCGGTGACAGCGACACCCACAGTCAACCCACAGTCAAGTGGAAAATGCGCAACACAGCTGGACTGGAACAGAAACCAGTAATTTACCACAATTATTCTGAGCTAAACTACAGCTCAGACAACTAAATTTACAACTAGCACCTACCCAATAGGAGCAGGGCGCTACACTTGTTTGTCTGTACTTTTCCTGAGGATCGCAGGAGTGCAGTTCGATCTGCACTTCTGTGACCCATTTTCAGCAGCCCACTGTCAGCTGACGTCACAGAGCCACTCCAGACTGGGGCAAGATTGCCACAATGAAATCAGGATGCACCCGCAACCCTGGACTGGCAGGTGGAAGCTGAGAGCCTGAGCCAGCTGCTCCGGCCCCCTCCACATCCAAGCACTCCAGTGAATGGAGGAGTGGGGGGGCAGAGCTGACAGCAGTGACTGACAGTCACCAGCTCTCTGCTCACGGAGCTCTGAGATCCAAGCGATCAGCGGTCTTTGATCGCTTAGTTCTCAGTCTTTGAGGCGGCGGGGGACAGTTGCATCATTGGAATGGCGGGTCAGCAAGTGGGTAACACAGGGTTTAAAGTGGTTGTAAACCCTCATAAATTTTTTTTTTTTTTTTTAACTAGCTGTAAGAGAAAGGCATAATGAGCTAATATGACTAGCATAATAGCTCATTATGCATCACTTACCTTAGATCGGGGCCCCCGAAGCCGTCCTCGTCTCCCTCTTCAGCCGCATCCATCGCTGCGGCGATAGCCGGAAGGTTACTTCCGGGTATCGCCGCTCCAGCCAATCACAGCGCCGCTCCGGCGTTGTGATTGGCCGGAGCGGCGAAGACGTGACTCCGCGCATGCGCCGTCGAATTCGGCTACGTCGCCGAATTTGTGAATGGGGTTAACCCCATGCGCATGGCGTCAGCGTCGCCGCTTTTAAATGCAAATATCTCCTTAACTGTGTAGGTTAAGGAGATATTTTATGCACCTACAAGTAAGTCTTAATCTAGGCTTACCTGTAGGTCTTTGTTTATAAAGTGGGTTTACAACCACTTTAAGATTGCCAAGCTTGAGCCGCACATTGTATATTAATGCACTTTTGCCCGGTTTCACACATGTGCTGTCACGGGTTCGTGCCTGAATTCACACCTGAACCGGATCCAAAGACCCACCGAATCCTTTTTCAATCCTGATCGCAGCCACCCCAAACATGTGTGAACGGCTCCATTGAGAGCCAGTCTCACTTACCTGGCATGCAAATTGGATGCGGGGAAACCCATATTGCAATTTGCATATGTGTGAACGCAGTCTTAAACAAATCTGTCCAATAATTACAGAGTCCCATGTATAAACCTGCTTCAAAGAAACAACTAGAAAGGTGAAAAATAAATACATATACAGTGTATGTCAGAGAAACAACCAGTTCAGCCGCGTCCCTGCCAGCTATCATTGACTCTGGAGCTTGCAGCTGCTTCTTGGATTCCACGCTAGCCCAAAGACTGCATATTCCTCTTCAGACCAAAAACCATAGTCTTCAGGTACATCTGGCTGACGAGTCTCTTCCTCGCTCTGGACTGATCACCCAAGAGACCAAACCTATCTTTGTCACCACAGACTCCGGCCATCAGGAGTTCCTGCGAATAAACCTCATCCCCTCTCCTATGTTCCCCATCATTCTGGGACTTCCCTGGCTGCAGGCACATGAAGCTCTCATACATTGGACTAAGAAGGAGGTCACCTTCCCTTCTCAATATTGCTCCCAACACTGTTTCACCCCAGCTCCAGCCACTTGTTTAGCTGTAACACCTGTACCTGGCAACCTTCAGCATGTCCCCTCTGTATACCTTGAGTTCAAAGACGTCTTTGACAAACAGCAGGCTGACTGTCTACCACCTCACTGGTCTTACGACTGTCCCATTGATCTCCTGCCCGGCTCTGAAGTTCCTTTTGGCCGCATCTTTCCACTCTCCGAAACTGAGTTAAAGGCTCTTAAGTCTTACATCGATGAAATACTGGAGAAGGGCTTCATCCACCCTTCCTCCTCACCAGCTGGTGCAGGGATCTTTTTTGTGGAAAAAAAAGATGGTTCCCTGAGGCCCTGCATCGACTACAGGGAACTAAACAAAATCACTATTAATAGGTACCCGTTGCCTCTTATCCCGGAGTTATTTCAGCGGTTCCGATTCGCCCGAATCTTCTCCAAGCTGGATATTCGAGGCGCATACAACCTCATTCGAATTAGGGCTGGGGACGAATGGTAGACTGCTTTTAGGTCCAGGTTTGGACATTATGAGTACCTGGTGATGCTGTTTGGGCTCTGCAACGCCCCGGCCACTTTTCAGCATTTAGTAAATGACATTTTCCGAGAGTATCTTGATAACTTCCTATTCATATTGGAAGTAGATGCTTCCGAGACAGCCACTGGGGCCATCCTCTCTCAAAGACGGGGCCTCAAGTCCCTTCTACACCCTGTAGCTTTTGCATCCTGGAAGCTAAGTCCGCCGGAAAAAAACTATGATGTTGGAGACAGAGTTGCTTGCCATTAAGTTTGCCATGGAGGAGTGGAGGTACCCGCTGGAGGGTGCTACCCACCCTATCATGATCTTCACCGATCACAAAAATCTGGAGTACCTCAGGACAGCAAAACGTTTAAAACACAGACAAGCCCGTTTGGGCTCTCTTTTTCTCCAGATTTACAGTAATTTCAATATCTCCTATAGACCTGGCTCCAAAAATGGGAAGGCGGATGCACTCTCAAAGATGTTCCCCGAAACCTCTCAGGCAGTTGAACCTAGTACCATCTTGTCTTCACAAAATTTTCCTCTGATTACCCAAACTGATTTGTTGACCTTCATTAAAACAGCATCCGGGCACTCTCAGGACCTTGAAGTGTCTATAGAGAAACACGACAACCTGCTCTGGTCTCAAGGAAAGATCTTTGTCCCACTGAAAACAAGACCTCTGGTTTTAAGAACTTTTCATGACCACAAGTTAGCAGCTCACTTCGAAACACAGAAAACTGCAGAACTAGTCTCTCGTTCCTTCTGGTGGCTGGGTTGGAGACAGGATTGTAAGGATTATGTTGCCTCTTGTATCCTATGCCAGCACAGTAAAGGACCAAAGATCAAATCCTGGGGCCTACTCAAACCCTTACCCATTCCTGAACGACCATGGGCAGAGGTCTCAATGGATTTTATTGTCGACTTACCTCCCTCTGGGGGATTCACCACTATCCTGGTTGTGGTCGACCGCCTTTCGAAGATGGCACACTTCCTGCCCATGGTGGGTACCCCCTCTGCTTCAGATACGGCCAAAATCTTCTTTAGAGAAATAACAAGGCTCCATGGGGTACCTAAGATCATTGTTTCGGATAGAGGTGTCCAATTTACATCCAAATTTTGGAGGGAACTCTGTAAATCCCTGGAAATAAAGATCTGTCTCTCATCCGCTTACCATCCTCAAAGCAACGGCCAGCCGGAGAGAACAAACCAAACCTTTGAGCAATATCTCCATTGTTTCTGCTCTGCCTCCCAGGACGACTGGTCTTCTCTTCTACCTTATGCTGAATTCGCATACAACAACTCCAACCATACAGCTACCAAAAAAACACCCTTCTGGTCCAATTTCGGGTTCCATCCTTCTTTTCTCCCTAACTCCATCCCTGAGATATCTGTCCCTGCTGTACAGGACCAGATACCCTCCGTCCAGTGGAATTTTCAGAAATCTCAAGAAATGATGCAAAGTACCCAGGACAATTACAAAAAGTACTATTATAAGGGAAGGAAGAAGAGCCCAGCCTTCAAAGTCGGGAAATAAGTTTGGCTATCAATCAATCTCAAATTGCCACTTCCCTCACGGAAGTTAGGGCCAAGGTTTATTGGACCTTTTAAGATCAAGCGGATGATCAACCCTGTGGCCTTTGAGTTGGCCTTGCCTGACTCCTATAGAATACACCCAGTATTCCATGCATCTTTATTAAAACCTGTTGTTTCCAGCTCCTTCCCTGGGAGAAAAGAACCGCCTCCTCCACCAATCAAGGTAGATGGAGAAAATTAATTCGAAGTGGAGTCCATTTTGAGTTGCAGGAAAAGGGGTAGACAACTACAGTATCTGATTAAATGGAAAGGGTATCCCCCTGAGGACAATTCCTGGGAACCCTCTAAGAACTTGCATGCCCCACGCCTGATCCGAGCCTTCCACCAGGAACATCCGGAATTGATGTCCAGCTTGGGCGTCCGGAGTCCGCCCCTCGGAGGGGCACTGTCAGAGAAACAACCAGTTCAGCCGCATCCCCGCACGCATGCGCGGCAGAACGGCGATTCAGCACATGCGCGTTCGCGGCCCGATGGAACGGCACGCATGCATGTGCACTAGTGCATGCCCAATCAGCACTCTGGCTGGCCTATATAAGGCTGCCCAGGTACTCTGACAGCTTGCTGGTTTGTCTTCAGCTTCCTGCTTCCTGTTTGAGCATAGTTCCTGTTTCCTGTATCTGAACTCTCGTTGTGACCCGGATTGATACTGACTACTCTGCTCTTCTCCTGGACCTGACCCTCGACTTGCTTAACGGACTTTGCCCTGCTACCTGTGCTTGACCCCCGGCCTGCATCTCGGATCTGCTACTTGTCTCCAGCCCTTGACCTTCTGCCTGCATCTCGGACCTGCTACTAGTCTCCAGCCCCTGACTTTCTGCTTGTGTTTTGGACTTGTTACTTGTCTCCTGTGCTAGACCCTCAGCCTGCACCCAGAACCAGACTCTGCCTCCTTGTTCTGATCCCTGTTTGTGCTCTGGACTTGTATCTCCAGCTAGGGTCCTGCGCAGAGCTGCACCCATCTGTGTTTGACCCTCAGCCTGCTCTTGTTGGATTACCTTCTTGTCTTCGCACAGCTGTTCAGCTCTACCAAGATCATCTTGCAAGACCTACCCATCCTGCTGGTAGCCAGTGCCCCATTGTGCCATCCACCCCCTGTATCATCTACAGGGGGCGGAGTGCGCCTAGTCGCAAGGGTGAACCGCTCTCGCCATCTCAGCCTCGGTAAGTACACACCTGACTGTGTGTGTGTGTCTGTGTGTGTGTACATACAGTGGGGATCGAAAGTTTGGGCACCCCAGGTAAAAATGTGTATTAATGTGCATAACGAAGCCAAGGAAAGATGGAAAAATCTCCAAATGGCATCAAATTACAGATTAGACATTCTTATAATATGTCAAAAAAAGTTAGATTTTATTTCCATCATTTACACTTTCAAAATTACAGTAAACAAAAAAATGGCGTCTACAAAAGTTTGGGCACCCTGCAGAATTTATAGCATGCACTGCCCCCTTTGCAAAGCTGAGACCTGCCAGTGTCATGGATTGTTCTCAATCATCGTCTGGGAAGACCAGGTGATGTCAATCTCAAAGGTTTTAAATGGCCAGACTCATCTGACCTTGCCCCAACAATCAGCACCATGGGTTCGTCTAAGCAGTTGTCTAGAAAACTGAAACTGAAAATAGTTGACGGTCACAAAGCTGGAGAAGGCTATAAGAAGATAGCAAAGCGTTTTCAGATGTCAATATCCTCTGTTCGGAATGTAATTAAGAAATGGCAGTCATCAGGAACAGTGGAAGTTAAAGCAAGATCTGGAAGACCAACAAAAATATCAGACAGAACAGCTCGCAGGATTGTGAGAAAAGCAATTCAAAACCCACGTTTGACTGCACGATCCCTCCAGAAAGATCTGGCAGACACTGGAGTTGTGGTACACTATTCCACTATAAAGAGATACTTGTACAAATATGGTCTTCATGGAAGAGTCATCAGAAGAAAACCTCTTCTACGTCCTCACCACAAAAATCAGCGTTTGAACTTTGCAAATGAACATATAGACAAGCCTGAGGCATTTTGGAAACAAGTTCTGTGGACCGATGAGGTTAAAATAGAACTTTTTGGCCGAAATGAGCAAAGGTACGTTTGGAGAAGAAATGGCACAGAATTTAATGAAAAGAACCTCTGTCCAACTGTTAAGCATGGGGGTGGATCAATCATGCTTTGGGGTTGTATTGCAGCCAGTGGCACAGGGAACATTTCACGAGTAGAAGGAAAAATGGATTCAATAAAATTTCAGCAAATTTTGGATGGTAACTTGATGCCATCTGTGAAAAAGCTGAAGTTAAAGAGAGGATGGCTTCTACAAATGGATAATGATCCTAAACACACCTCAAAATCCACAGGGATTACATCAAGAGGCGTAAACTAAAGGTTTTGCCATGGCCTTCACAATCTTCTGACCTCAACATTATTGAAAACCTATGGATAGACCTTAAAAGAGCAGTGCGTGACAGACAGCCCAGAAATCTCCAAAGAACTGGAAGACTTTTGTAAAGAAGAATGGGCAAAGATATCTCAAACAAGAATTGAAAGACTCTTGGCTGGCTACAAAAAGCATTTACAAGCTGTGATACTTGCCAAAGGGGGCAGTACAAGATATTAACTCTGCAGGGTGCCCAAACTTTTGCAGACGCCATTTTTTTGTTTTCTGTAATTTTGAAAGTGTAAATGATGGAAATAAAATCTAACTTTTTTTGACATTATAAGAATGTCTAATCTGTAATTTGATGCCATTTGGAGATTTTTCCATCTTTCCTTGGCTTCATTATGCACATTAATACACATTTTTACCTGGGGTGCCCAAACTTTCGATCCCCACTGTATGTGTGTGTGTGTATATATAGCACACTCCTTAACCCTGCACTCTGTATATAGTACAATCCTGCACTCTGTATGTAGCACACTCCTGAACCCTGCACTCTGTGCATAGCGCACTCCTCAACCCTGTGCGTAGTTCACTTCTGATCCTTGTACTCTGTAGCCCACTCCTGAACCCTGCACTCTGGACACAGAGCACTCCTGAACCCCTGCACTCTGTACATGGCGCACTCCTCAACCCTGTGCTTAGTTCACTCCTGAACCCTGCACTCTGTAGGTAGTGCCCTCCTGAACTCTGCACACTGTACATAGCACACTCCTGAACCCTGCACTCTGTGCTTTGCGTACTTCTGAACTCTGCACTCTGTGTCTAGTGCACTCTGGGTACACTGCACTCTGTACATAGCACAATCATCAACTCTGTACTCTCTACATGGCATACCTGTGAACTCAGCACTTTGTTCATAATGCACTGCTGAACCCTGCACTCTGTATGTAGCGCACTCCTTAACCCTGCACTCTGTATATAGTACAATCCTGCACTCTGTATGTAGCGCACTCCTAAACCCTGCACTCTGTGCATAGCGCACTCCTCAACCCTGTGCGTAGTTCACTTCTGATCCTTGTACTCTGTAGCCCACTCCTGAACCCTGCACTCTGGACACAGAGCACTCCTGAACCCCTGCACTCTGTACATAGCGCACTCCTCAACCCTGTGCTTAGTTCACTCCTGAACCCTGCACTCTGTAGGTAGCGCCCTCCTGAACTCTGCACACTGTACATAACACACTCCTGAACCCTGCACTCTGTGCTTAGCGTACTTCTGAACTCTGCACTCTGTGTCTAGTGCACTCCGGGTACACTGCACTCTGTACATAGCACAATCCTCAACTCTGTACTCTCTACGTAGCATACCTGTGAACTCAGCACTTTGTTCCTAATGCACTGCTGAACCCTGCACTCTGTATGTAGCGCACTCCTGAACCTTGCATTTTGTATGTAGCACACACTTCAATCCTGCAACCTATGAGTGATGCTCTCATGGTATTTAACAATGCTCTATTAAGACCCTCCTCCACAGTTAATGCATTTTGGCCACACCTATCATTTGATGTGGCATGCTGTCTCACTGTTGAAGTAGGTCAGGGGCAGATGCAGGGGGGCAAAGGGGCAATTGCCCCCTCTGAGAATGCAGGTGAGAGCGGGCAGCTCCGCGATTCCGCGGGCAGGCCGTTCCGCGATTCCGCGGGCGGGTGGCTCCGCGATTCCGCGGGCAGGCCGTTCCGCGAGTCTGCGGGTGTGCGGCTCCACGGGCGAGATAGCGGGTGGTCAGACGGTGAGTGGGCGACAGAGAGGGGGGGGTAGCTGAGCGGCTCGGTGTGTGAGCGCTGCTGGCCAATCAGGGAGCCGGCAGGCATGGGAGCAGAGAGATGACATCATCTCCCGGAGCCCGTCCTGCATCTTTGCAGTTCTGCCCTCACTGTGCAGGCAGCCGTGGGCAGCAGACAGATTACATCATCTCTCTGCTGCCTGACTTTGAGACAGAGCACCTTAGCAGGAAAGTGACACAGCAGGTGACAATTTGCAATGTGTGGCAAGTGACAATCCGCATCTGGTGGCAGGTGACGTGGCAAGTGACAATCCGCAATGTGTGGCAGGTGATGTGGCAAGTGACAATCTGCAACGTGTGGCAAGTGAAAATCCGCAACATGTGGCGGTCGACGTGGCAAGTGACAATCCGCAACGTGTGGTAAGTGACAATCCGCATTTGGTGGCAGGCGACATGGCAAGTGACAATCCGCATTTGGTGGCAGGCGACATGGCAAGTGACAATCCGCATTTGGTGGCAGGCGGCGTTGCAAGTGACAGTCCGCAACGTGTGGCAGGCGATGTGGCAAGTGACAATCCGTGACGTGGCAAGTGACAATCCGCATTTGGCAGGTGACGTGGCAAGTGACAATCCACATTTGGTGGCAGGCGATGTGGCAAGTGACAATCCGCATTTGGTGGCAAGTGACACACTCGGAGCTCCCACTGATTCTGCATTATGGTGAGTTGAACTATTTATTTTTATATTACAATGTAATAATAGAAATATTGCACTTCAATCATCCTGAGACCATAATAACCATGGTGCAGTGATGATTGAAGCGCCAATACCAGCCATTTCCCCGATAAATTGCCCCCAAAAAAATGTATTTTCTGGCAGTGCCCCTCCCGAGACTAGACTCTGGATCCGCCCCTGAAGTAGGTGGTGGTGATGTTCATGCTAAGTGGTGTGGACGTTGGTGCGTTCCTACACCTATTCTCTATAAAAAAAATAAAAAAATAAAAAATATATATATATATATATATATATATATATATATATATATATTTATTTTACATTTTTATATATGCTGTGCGAATGAAAACACATAGCAAACATATAAGGGGTAGTTTCTCAGATTCTACTGCAAAAGTGTTGAATCACTTTATGGTATCCCACTCTTTAAAAGACTTCTGCTTCTTGTTAAAAAAAAAAGAAAGAAAAAAGGCTGCTTGGATGGGTAAAGCTGGGCCAACTAATAGGAATTTTACCTGTGGAGGGCACTGCTGTGTTGCTGTTTATCAGTGTTGATAGTATGGATACTCCAAATGTTTATTTCACATAACTGTGGTAATAATAAAAAACCTAGTAAAGTTATCACATTGCAATATTACATACCTTTACAATCCCGGTCTCATATATTTAAATCTGTGCAAAAAAAAAGCGCAGATGTTATTGCTAATGAAAACCCAAACATTATCCCAAAAGACTGAGACGTAAAAATAAATAAAGGCAAAACTTTTTTTTTTTTGGACAGAGTAAGGGAGGATTATAACCCCTGTCAGGTTTTTTGCCATCTGTGTCTGATTGGGGAGATTTTGCTTCACTTTTTCGTTCACAGCCAAAAGAGGAAGTAATAGGAAATCCCTCCAATCCCTGGTTGTCACTAGGGTCACCAGAACTAGTGTCCCCACTGGAATATTATCATCTTTTCCTGTTCTGTTGACAACCCAAAATGTGGGATTTCATTCACTCCCTCTCTACTTTATCCCATCTAAAATAATGTTTGGTCTTTAGTAGGGATGAGCTTCGTGTTCGAGTCGAACATACGTTCGACTCGAACATCGGCTGTTCGATCGTTCGACGAAGATCGAACGATTTGGGCCGTTCGCGCCAAATTCGAGTGACGCGAACAGCCCACAATGCACTACGCCATCGCAGTGTCATCCAGGCGCTGTGATTGGCCAAGCATGCACTGTGACCCCGCATGCTTGGCCAATCACAGCGCCGGCAGCGAGGAGAGCAATGATTGGCCACAGGCAGGATGCCTGTGGCCAATTATTGCTGAGGGTGTTTAGTACACGCCCCACACTATAAAAGGCCGCCAGCACGGCGGCCTAGTGTAGTGTGTTCCGGAGCAGGGATAGAGCAGCATAGGCAGGGACAGTGACTTTTATTTCTTTCTTGCTTAACCTGGATTCCTTTAGTTTAGGGAAAGAGAAGGATAGGTAGGGAGAGTGTCAGTGTGTTTTGTGCTTGTGCTATAGTGTGCTTAAAAAAAACATTTTTTCTAGGGACAGAAAACTGTAGGTAGGGAGAGTGTCAGTTTCTTTCACTGTGTAAGTCCTTGTTTCTAGGGACCTGGAAGGACAGTGAGTGAATTCTCCTTGTGCTATATTGTGCTTAAAAAAAACATTTTTTCTAGGGACAGAAAACTGTAGGTAGGGAGAGTGTCAGTTTCTTTCACTGTGCAAGTCCTTGTTTCCAGGGACCTGGAAGGACAGTGAGTGAATTCTCCTTGTGCTATATTGTGCTTAAAAAAAACATTTTTTCTAGGGACAGAAAACTGTAGGTAGGGAGAGTGTCAGTTTCTTTCACTGTGCAAGTCCTTGTTTCTAGGGACCTGGAAGGACAGTGAGTGAATTCTCCTTGTGCTATAGTGTGCTTAAAAAAAACATTTTTTCTAGGGACAGAAAACTGTAGGTAGGGAGAGTGTCAGTTTCTTTCACTGTGCAAGTCCTTGTTTCCAGGGACCTGGAAGGACAGTGAGTGAATTCTCCTTGTGCTATATTGTGCTTAAAAAAAACATTTTTTCTAGGGACAGAAAACTGTAGGTAGGGAGAGTGTCAGTTTCTTTCACTGTGCAAGTCCTTGTTTCTAGGGACTGGGAAGGACAGTGAGTGAATTCTCCTTGTGCTATAGTGTGCTTAAAAAAAACATTTTTTCTAGGGACAGAAAACTGTAGGTAGGGAAGGTGTCAGTTTCTTTCACTGTGCAAGTCCTTGTTTCTAGGGACCTGGAAGGACAGTGAGTGAATTCTCCTTGTGCTATATTGTGCTTAAAAAAAACATTTTTTCTAGGGACAGAAAACTGTAGGTAGGGAGAGTGTCAGTTTCTTTCACTGTGCAAGTCCTTGTTTCCAGGGACCTGGAAGGACAGTGAGTGAATTCTCCTTGTGCTATAGTGTGCTTAAAAAAAACATTTTTTCTAGGGACAGAAAACTGTAGGTAGGGAGAGTGTCAGTTTCTTTCACTGTGCAAGTCCTTGTTTCCAGGGACCTGGAAGGACAGTGAGTGAATTCTCCTTGTGCTATATTGTGCTTAAAAAAAACATTTTTTCTAGGGACAGAAAACTGTAGGTAGGGAGAGTGTCAGTTTCTTTCACTGTGCAAGTCCTTGTTTCTAGGGACCTGGAAGGACAGTGAGTGAATTCTCCTTGTGCTATATTGTGCTTAAAAAAAACATTTTTTCTAGGGACAGAAAACTGTAGGTAGGGAGAGTGTCAGTTTCTTTCACTGTGCAAGTCCTTGTTTCCAGGGACCTGGAAGGACAGTGAGTGAATTCTCCTTGTGCTATATTGTGCTTAAAAAAAACATTTTTTCTAGGGACAGAAAACTGTAGGTAGGGAGAGTGTCAGTTTCTTTCACTGTGCAAGTCCTTGTTTCTAGGGACCTGGAAGGACAGTGAGTGAATTCTCCTTGTGCTATATTGTGCTTAAAAAAAACATTTTTTCTAGGGACAGAAAACTGTAGGTAGGGAGAGTGTCAGTTTATTTCACTGTGCAAGTCCTTGTTTCTAGGGACCTGGAAGGACAGTGAGTGAATTCTTCTTGTGCTATATTGTGCTTAAAAAAAACATTTTTTCTAGGGACAGAAAACTGTAGGTAGGGAGAGTGTCAGTTTCTTTCACTGTGCAAGTCCTTGTTTCTAGGGACCTGGAAGGACAGTGAGTGAATTCTCCTTGTGCTATATTGTGCTTAAAAAAAACATTTTTTCTAGGGACAGAAAACTGTAGGTAGGGAGAGTGTCAGTTTCTTTCACTGTGCAAGTCCTTGTTTCTAGGGACCTGGAAGGACAGTGAGTGAATTCTCCTTGTGCTATATTGTGCTTAAAAAAAACATTTTTTCTAGGGACAGAAAACTGTAGGTAGGGAGAGTGTCAGTTTCTTTCACTGTGCAAGTCCTTGTTTCCAGGGACCTGGAAGGGCAGTGAGTGAATTCTCCTTGTGCTATAGTGTGCTTAAAAAAACCATTTTTTCTAGGGACAGAAAACTGTAGGTAGGGAGAGTGTCAGTTTCTTTCACTGTGCAAGTCCTTGTTTCTAGGGACCTGGAAGGACAGTGAGTGAATTCTCCTTGTGCTATATTGTGCTTAAAAAAAACATTTTTTCTAGGGACAGAAAACTGTAGGTAGGGAGAGTGTCAGTTTCTTTCACTGTGCAAGTCCTTGTTTCCAGGGACCTGGAAGGACAGTGAGTGAATTCTCCTTGTGCTATATTGTGCTTAAAAAAAACATTTTTTCTAGGGACAGAAAACTGTAGGTAGGGAGAGTGTCAGTTTCTTTCACTGTGCAAGTCCTTGTTTCTAGGGACCTGGAAGGACAGTGAGTGAATTCTCCTTGTGCTATATTGTGCTTAAAAAAACATTTTTTCTAGGGACAGAAAACTGTAGGTAGGGAGAGTGTCAGTTTCTTTCACTGTGCAAGTCCTTGTTTCTAGGGACCTGGAAGGACAGTGAGTGAATTCTCCTTGTGCTATATTGTGCTTAAAAAAAACATTTTTTCTAGGGACAGAAAACTGTAGGTAGGGAGAGTGTCAGTTTCTTTCACTGTGCAAGTCCTTGTTTCTAGGGACCTGGAAGGACAGTGAGTGAATTCTCCTTGTGCTATATTGTGCTTAAAAAAAACATTTTTTCTAGGGACAGAAAACTGTAGGTAGGGAGAGTGTCAGTTTCTTTCACTGTGCAAGTCCTTGTTTCTAGGGACCTGGAAGGACAGTGAGTGAATTCTCCTTGTGCTATATTGTGCTTAAAAAAAACATTTTTTCTAGGGACAGAAAACTGTAGGTAGGGAGAGTGTCAGTTTCTTTCACTGTGCAAGTCCTTGTTTCTAGGGACCTGGAAGGACAGTGAGTGAATTCTCCTTGTGCTATATTGTGCTTAAAAAAAACATTTTTTCTAGGGACAGAAAACTGTAGGTAGGGAGAGTGTCAGTTTCTTTCACTGTGCAAGTCCTTGTTTCTAGGGACCTGGAAGGACAGTGAGTGAATTCTCCTTGTGCTATATTGTGCTTAAAAAAAACATTTTTTCTAGGGACAGAAAACTGTAGGTAGGGAGAGTGTCAGTTTCTTTCACTGTGCAAGTCCTTGTTTCTAGGGACCTGGAAGGACAGTGAGTGAATTCTCCTTGTGCTATATTGTGCTTAAAAAAAACATTTTTTCTAGGGACAGAAAACTGTAGGTAGGGAGAGTGTCAGTTTCTTTCACTGTGCAAGTCCTTGTTTCTAGGGACCTGGAAGGACAGTGAGTGAATTCTCCTTGTGCTATATTGTGCTTAAAAAAAACATTTTTTCTAGGGACAGAAAACTGTAGGTAGGGAGAGTGTCAGTTTCTTTCACTGTGCAAGTCCTTGTTTCTAGGGACCTGGAAGGACAGTGAGTGAATTCTCCTTGTGCTATATTGTGCTTAAAAAAAACATTTTTTCTAGGGACAGAAAACTGTAGGTAGGGAGAGTGTCAGTTTCTTTCACTGTGCAAGTCCTTGTTTCTAGGGACCTGGAAGGACAGTGAGTGAATTCTCCTTGTGCTATATTGTGCTTAAAAAAAACATTTTTTCTAGGGACAGAAAACTGTAGGTAGGGAGAGTGTCAGTTTCTTTCACTGTGCAAGTCCTTGTTTCTAGGGACCTGGAAGGACAGTGAGTGAATTCTCCTTGTGCTATATTGTGCTTAAAAAAAACATTTTTTCTAGGGACAGAAAACTGTAGGTAGGGAGAGTGTCAGTTTCTTTCACTGTGCAAGTCCTTGTTTCTAGGGACCTGGAAGGACAGTGAGTGAATTCTCCTTGTGCTATATTGTGCTTAAAAAAAACATTTTTTCTAGGGACAGAAAACTGTAGGTAGGGAGAGTGTCTGTCAGTTTCTTTCACTGTGCAAGTCCTTGTTTCTAGGGACCTGGAAGGACAGTGAGTGAATTCTCCTTGTGCTATATTGTGCTTAAAAAAAACATTTTTTCTAGGGACAGAAAACTGTAGGTAGGGAGAGTGTCAGTTTCTTTCACTGTGCAAGTCCTTGTTTCAAGGGACAGAGAAGGACACCTGAAGGTAGCCCTTATTGCTTTTTTCCCATCTCCCTGCAGGCCATCTATGAGGCCTCGTACACACGACCGATTTTCTCGTCGTAAAAAACACGTCGTTTTTTTCGACGAGATTCTTGTTAAGCTTGTCGATTTTCTCGTCAAGCTTTCTATGCGTACACACTGTCATTTTCCAATTTCCTCGTGGTTCTCTGCGCTCACGTCCAGCACGTACGACGGCACTATAAAGGGGAAGATCTTTTTTCTTGGCGCCACCCCTTGGGCTGCTTTTGCTGATCTCGTGTTACCGCGTCTGAAGTAAAAGTTTGGGAAGAGACGATTCGCGCTTTTCAGTCTTCGTACTTTTCAGATCGTTTTCTGCCGTTCAGTTTGTGCTTGTGGGTTCGTATCTTGACTTTCAGGGCGTCTAGGCAGGTCGTATCTGTTTTACAGTGCGTTATTGCCTGTTCGTTTCTGAATTTCAGTTCGTTATTCATAGGCCTTGCTGTTCTAAAGTGCGTTCTGTTCTGTACGTTCTGATTAGACGACCGTTTCCTAGCCATGTCGCCTGGACGTTCTCGTCGTCGAGTTCGTGCTGTGCGTGCGCTTGGTGTTGGTCTGCTTGTTTTGGACCAAGACCAGTCCATGAATGGTGTGAGGAGGAGTTCATGGACCAAGAATTGGTTGCTCCAGCGGGACCAATTCTGCCACATGCCTCTGCTGCGGGAGATCGTCGAGAATAATCCTGAGGACTACAGGAATTTTCTGAGGATGTCTGACCCCGTTTTTCAGGAACTGTTGGCTTTGGTGTCCCCCTATATTACCAGGAAGGACACCGTTATGCGGGAAGCCATCAGTGCTGAGCAGAGGCTCATCGCCACGTTGCGTTACCTGGCGACAGGGAGAAGTCTTCAGGACTTGAAGTTCACCACAGGCATCTCCCCCCAGGCTCTGGGCCTCATAATCCCAGACACCTGTTCTGCTATTATACAAGTCCTGCAGGAGGACTATATTAGGGTAAGTTTTCTCCCTTCACATCACATTTTATGTATTACATGTATGCTAATGTATTGTATTTCTTTCATCCTTTCCTAATTACCATGATTGTAATATGCTGAGAATGTCCCCTTTGTCCCCATGCATGTTGGAAGCTTTAGATTGCCCCTTTTTTATCCTCCCTAAATATTTCCCCTCACTAACTTTTCCAGCAGGGGCGCCTGTTGCTCCAAATGTTGGGGGGTTACAACCCCAATTTCGGAAATAAACTTCCTCCTTTTTTGCTCTGTTGCCTAATAAACGCCCCCAGTTGTCCCCTCCAATGCAGCCATTTAGTCCCCTCTATTGCAGCCAGTTTCCCCCCAGCCCTGCACTTACCTTCTTGTGGTCAGCGCCATCCTTCTTCTGTCCTTGATGTCTTCTCCTTCCCTTCATGTTGCATCAGCCAATCATGTTACCATTAAACAGACTTGGTGAACATGATTGCCAGAGCTGCCTGTCAGTGTTTACACAAGGAATGCCCCCTCCTTGCGTCCCCGATTTTTCTTTGAGGAAGCCAATTACATCCCTCAGGTTGTAATTTGCAAGACTTTTTTAATACCTGTTTCTGCTCTGCAATTTTAACCCCCTAAATGACGCAATTAATCATATGTCGGTCGCTTTACAAGAGGCCATCCACCTGAATAGTGTGCGGCATAGACAATACATAGGTTCATGCAACGCATGAACCTATGTATTGTTCTGAGTGATGGGCACAGGAGAGAGGGGACAGTGCTCCAGCGCCCACTCTGGACGCACCGCCACTGCAATGCTATCCTGTGGCCAAACACATCTCCCCCCCCCAAAATAATTTAGTAATGGCCCATCAGAGGGGGTGATGAATATGATAAATGAGCCTTCCATTAAACTTTTTTTACACACCTTAATAAACGTATAATTAGATTGATGTTGGTCTCTAATTTTTTGGTCTTGAATTTGCTTGTAATGTATGCCTTTGTTTTTCTAATATTATTTCATCTTGTTTCACTCCACAGCTTCCTTCAACGCCACAGGAATGGCAGACTGTGGCATCGGAGTTTGCCACGCGGTGGGACTTCCCCAACTGCGGTGGTGCCATAGACGGGAAGCACGTCCGCATCGTGCCGCCACCCCGTTCTGGATCCTACTACTACAACTACAAGGGGTTTCATAGCATTGTGCTGATGGCGGTGGTGTCAGCACGGTATGAATTCCTCTATGTTGATGTAGGGAAGAATGGCCGGATGTCCGATGGGGGATCCTTCATCCAGACGGAGTTTGCCCTCCGTCTCCAGAGTGACGACCTTGCATTGCCACCGGATGCAGGGAATATTGAAGGACTCCCCTTTGTTTTCTTGGCTGATGAAGCCTTCGGACTCGGACGGCATCTTATGAGGCCATTTCCACAGAGGACCCTGACCCCAGAGAAGAGTGTGTTCAATTACCGGCTGGCCAGGGCCCGAAGAGTCGTTGAAAATGCCTTCGGCATAATGGCCAGCCGGTTCCGCCTTTTTATGACTTCCATCCACTTGGCGGACTACAAAATAAACTATGTAGTGTTATGCTGCTGTGTGCTACACAATTTTCTTTGCCGCAAAGCGAATTCATATATGGCCTCAGTTTTGCCAGAGGCTGGACTTTCCCCTGCAAATCCCCTTCCGGGCCTGGAATCTGCCCGTCTTGGCTTGCCCCCCCAAAATGCCCGTGTGGTTCGGGACAAATACATGGAGTATTTCACGGGTAGGGGGGCAATTCCTATGCCAGCCTATGTCTAAGTATCCCAATAAAAATCTTCTTTAAACCTTTAATTATTTGTTCTTTCCTGTCTCCTAGTTTGTCTTTGTGCATTTGTAGTGGCAAGTGTATTTTACTTTAGTAAATAACAACCAATTTCACTATGTTACCTTACAAAAGAACCAAATAAGCTTAGAGTGTATTATAAAAAGAAGCTACACGTTGTTTGTGTTCAAATATTTTACTCTCTGCACATTTTTTTTTGTTTTACTTTGGGGTTGGCCTGACCACAACCCGTCAAATTTTGGCTTATGAAAATACAAAAATACCACTTGCATTTCTAAAATGACAACATTGGATACCTCTGAGCAATCTGAGACATTCAGTTACACAAACTATGTCTCTATGTGCCCGTCCTAATATGGGGTCCTGCCACCCCTTGCCCAGTCAAAAATTCAATATGCACACATTTTTACTTTTTTGCAAATAGGAAGTTTACAATCCTGATCCCTATTGTCAACATGTGCTATCTGCCATCAGGGGTGATCAATGGATGTGTTTTGGGGGTGCATCCCCTTCCTCAGTTCACCGACTTTTGATACGAGGAAGGTGTTGCACCCACAAAAGACGTACATGGATATCCCCTGATGGCAGATAGCACATGTTCACACACTGTGTGCATATTCAATTTTTGGCTGCTTTGTTACTCAAAAAATTAGTAAAAATATAAAAACAAACATGTAAAAACAAATGTGTTTGGATGGCTTATTGAATTCTCCCCAAAACATCGAGAATGTCTTTAAATGTTTGTTCCATCACATGGATTCTTTGTTTAATTAGGTCCAGTTCCGTGCTACATTCCATCACTTGCTGGATGAGGCGGAGGGCACTGTCAGCAGAGAACGGTGTGCTATCCTTCACAACATTTCCATCCCCTAAAAACCATAAAAAAAAATTAATAAAACTCTGCAGGCCTACCTCGCTTACCTTAAGCTGTGGTGTCAGATACTGACCTGTTGTGGTGACCAGATCCACAACGTCATCCACCTCTCCTTCCTGCACTTCTCCTTCCTCCACCTCAACTTCCTGCACATCTTTCGGTTGTGGATCTTTGGGAGTTTGGGGTTGCTTGGAAGTTGTGGGGTGCATGTGCTCCCTGGAGTGTCCTCCTCCCAGTCTTCTCTCCCCTATGAGAATAAAACCAAAGGTCTATTTATCACACTGTAAAAATCTCATTTTTAAACTTAAAACAGGCTAAATTGTTTGGAAGTGGGGTACAAGTGTGTGTTTGTGCGGAATTTAAAGAAAAATGCATTCTTTATGACCCCAAATATGTTTATTATTCACATTTGGATGTAATTTTTTGGACATGGAGGCACCACAAATAAACTCTGATGCACCTGTGTGGGACACCCAAAAAAGGCGGGTCTGGTGGCCCACACTATAGTGCTCCAAAGTACAGATGTGGAAGCAGCTGCTGAGTGTCCTCTCCTTTACACTGATTAAAGTTTGCATTTCATTCTCCTTACAAACACATCATCTAGACTTAAAAATTATCCACAATACTTGATCAAAAATGGCAGATGTCTAATTACTTTTGGGGGTCTTAAATAAGCCAAAACCACGGATAGTGGCCGAACGAAGTGTCGGTAACGTAACGAACGATTACTGTGCCCAACCTAGTTCAAAATAATACATTTTGGAAGGGAGTCCAATATGCTTTAAAAAAGTAAGTTTCTAAAAAGATTAATAGCAGAAAGGTCGTCATTTTACTTACTTTTAGCGAGCATCCTCTTTATGCTCCTCAACTGGTCTGGCTCCCTCAGTTTGAGGTCTGACCACCTCTTTCTGAGCTGCTCATTTGAGCGTTTCACCCCGAACTTCGCCCTCAGACTCTTCACAACTTTAGTGAGGATTTTGGCCTTCCTTCTATTTGGTTTGCTATACGGCCCATGCTTGGCATCATAATCAGCCTTGACCAAGATGTCCACCATCTCCGCCATCTCCGCCAAAGACATATTCGATGCCTTGAATCTCCTCCTTGATCGTGACGTGTCCTCGGTCTCCGGGCTTGTCTCCTCGCTAGTTGCGGAATTATCAGACACCTGCTGTAACTCCGCCATATCTGTCTGCGCGCCGAAAGAGAAGGGGCGGGGAAAAGATGTTAGTTAGAACGTCATGGGCGGGCGACGTGTGCGGAGCGACGTGTTCCAATTTGGACGCATGCGTGGTGTGTATATAGCAAACACACATGTGACTATAGTACGTTCGGTGTGCGGAGAGAGGAGTTCAAGTGACGGACGTGCGAACGAAGGTATGTGATTTTGTGAGACTTGTTAAAATTGTTGGCCTATACTGTCTTGAGATTGTTGGAGGATATATATGGTGACTAGGATGTGAAGGAGGTTAGACTGTTTGCCTCACATTATTTAAATATAATTTATTTTACTTGCAGATACAATATGAATGTATTTATTAGCGACAAAGAGTTCCTGGCGGAATTTATTGACCGGGTAAGGGAGCTGCCGGCTCTGTGGGAGACCAAAAACCCCATCCATAAAAAAAAAGGGGTGAGAAAAGCAGCGCTGGCTAAGCTGCTCCCATTTGTGCATACCAAGGTGCCCACAGCCACAGCAAAACAAGTGGACACTAAAATTGGGAGCTTGAGAGGTACCTACAGGACTGAACGCTCTAAGGTGCTGGCTTCTCAGAGGTCAGGAGCAGCAGCAGATGATGTTTATGTCCCGGTTTTGTGGTACTACAGCAGGATGTCCTTCCTGGATGACCACATTGAGCCAAGGCCATCACTCTCCACTCTTCCCCCCAGACTTCCCTGCAGCCAACCTGAGCCTTCTCTGGAGCAAGAGGAGGCAGCCATCCTGGATGATCCTGATTTGGCCATCTGGAGCCAGGTATAGTATTAACTGAAAATGTAGTGGGATAAAATTAATGTTTCCCAAATATGTCAGGATGAGAAACATACATTATTTTGTATTCAACAAGTGAAATCATGATCTGTAGACATTATTCTGCACTTAATTGTGTGGTAAATAGTGAAGCTGATGTAGTGGTAAATTTAAAGCAAGGATTTATGCATTTACATTCTAATTGCTTCCATCAGGATTACAAAGTTTGATGCAAAGATTAAACCAACATATTAAACTATGTTTCTTTTTCATACACAGGATGAAATCAGCCAGGAGGAGGGTCTGGAAACTGTCAGGCAGGAGGAGGAAGGGCCCAGTGGCAGCCAGGAGGTGGCAGGGCCCAGTGGCAGCCAGGAGGTGGCAGGGCCCAGTGGCAGCCAGGAGGTGGCAGGGCCCAGTGGCAGCCAGGAGGTGGCAGGGCCCAGTGGCAGCCAGGAGGTGGCAGGGCCCAGTGGCAGACAGGAGGTGGCAGGGCAAAGGAGAAGCAACAGATCCCAGGTGCCTCCCATCAGGCTTCACAAAAGAGGCAGGAGGGACAGGACCACCAGTGAGGCAGCAATGGCCCTTATTAAAGAGGCCCATGCCACCCTCAAGGAGCCCACATCCCCTGAAGAGGCCATTGCCGGCCTAGTGGAGGCTAAGTTCAAGGTGATGAGCATGGAGCAACGCCTCCTATGCGAACCCCTGCTCATCACCTTGCTCAACAAGGGGGTGATGGAGCAAATTACCCCCAATACCGCCATATGTGAGGTGGCCCAACTGACCCAACCTCAACCTCCACCTCCACCTTCCTCTTCTGCCCCACCCCCTTCTGCTACCCCTCCACCTTCTGCCCCACCCCCTTCTGCTACCCCTCCACCTTCTGCCCCACCCCCTTCTGCTACCCCTCCACCTTCTGCCCCACCCCCTTCTGCTACCCCTCCACCTTCTGCCCCACCCCCTTCTGCTACCCCTCCACCTTCTGCCCCACCCCCTTCTGCTACACCTCCACCTTCTGCCCCACCCCCTTCTGCTACACCTCCACCTTCTTCTTCTGCCCCACCCCCTTCTGCTACACCTCCGCCTCCTCCTCCTGACAGGAGTACCCCTCCAGTGGGCCAGCCTCCAGCTAAACGAAGAAGGAAGGCTTCAGTAAAGGCTGCAGGGAAGGTTGCCAGGAAGAAGAGGAAGTGATGGCCTTGCTTCATTGTGGTCGCACTGGTCGGACAGAAGGCAGCCTGTTGTAGTACCACACACTTGGGACATATATCTCACCTGCTGCTGTTCCTGACCTCTGGGAGGCCAGCATCAGATTGTGTTCTGAAATGTGGGCCTTCTCAAGCTCCCAATTTTAGTGTCCACACAGGGTTGCTGTGTGCTCTGGGGTCCCTGGGATGCACAAATGGCAGCAGCTTCTCCAGCGCTGCCTTCTCTTTATTTAATTTATAAACATGAATAAATGTGTTTTTTGTTTAAGTTCATACTTGACTATGTGTATTTTTAAATAAAAAAACAAGCTTTGGAGTAAGCAGATACATTTGACTGACAATAAAAGGCACAGATATCACCCCCCCAAAAGAATAACTAAATCTGATTAGCTCAAAAACATGGTGTGAAATTTTAAAAATATAGATTAGAAAATTAAATGGGAGATCGCTATCAAAACATTGAGAAATTATAATTAACATCATTTTGAAAAATCTAACCATTTAAATTATTCCTAAAAACTTGCACGATATAATACACATAAATCTTATAAAGAGCAGCATGAAAAAGGTTAAAAATAAGGCATAACTCTGTGTGAATATCAGCAGCAAAAGAAGGTCTCTCGTTTTGATTAATGTAACATTCTAACGAAGAATTCAATGCAGAACATTTAAACGATGAAATATTTATGAGCGTGACGAATGTGCTCTCTCCATTATGAAGGCTTGTTTTACCAGAAGATGCGCTCCCGTCTCATAGTTGCTTGTGAGCATGCGCGCTTTTGGAAGAGTCGTAAAAGCATACACACGAACCATTTTCTCGTCACAAAACAGGCCGACGAGAAACACGACGAGGAAATCTGGACTCCTGACGAGAAAATAGAGAGCAGGTTCTCTATTTTCTCGTCGAGATTCTCGTCAAGTTTCTCGTCGTAAAACCATACACACGAACGTTTTTCTAGACAAAAAAACTCTCGCGGCACTTTTCTTGACTGTTTACGACGAGAAAATCGGTCGTGTGTACGAGGCCTGAGAATGTCTGGAAGGCAAACAAGGAGAGGCAGACAGTCAGGAGGCAATAAAAGAGGGCAAGCAGGCTCTGTGTCTGGGGGCAACAGTGCTGGTCGTGGACGCGGTGCATTGTCATCAGCACATGGCCATGGGACACGCTTGTCCTTCTTTTCCGCAGCTGGACATGTTGAGCCACATCATGCCGAAGACTTGGTAGAGTGGATGACCAAGCCCTCCTCCTCCTCCTCATCCTCTCTCACCCAGGCTCAGGGTACTGGCAAAGCAGCTGCCAAAGCGTCCTCTTCCCTGGTATCAATGTCAGACTCATCATCAGTCACTCCTTCCCTAGACCCACCATGTCCTCCTCCTGAGGAGTCCCCCGAACTGTTTGAGCACAGTGTTGGGTACATGCTCCAGGAGGATGCCCAGCGTTTCGAAGGGTCTGATGATGAAACCCAGCTACAGGAAGGCAGTCGGGTGAGAGCAGACAGAGGGGATGCTCAAGAAGGACACCAATCTGGCAGTCATGTTCCAGCAGCTGCAGCATACTGCCAGATTGGCTCCAGTGATGAGGAGGGAGGGGATGATGAGGTCACTGACTCCACGTGGGTGCCTAATAGGAGAGAGGAGGAGGAGGATGAGGAGGAGGCACATCTCCAACGAGACAGGATGCCCTTTGGTGGCCAGCGTAAGGGCAGTACACCGACGGAATCACACCGCAGAGCTCCGCCTGTGCAGGGCGCTGCCTCTGCCCGTCATTCAAAAAGTTCCTTGGTGTGGGCCTTTTTTGAGGCTAGTGCATCAGATCGCACAGCTGCTGTTTGCAACATATGTCTCAAGCGTATATCGCGTGGCCAAAACATCAGCCGCTTGGGTACCACATGCCTGACCAGACATATGTTGACCTGCCATGCAGCTCGTTGGCAAGCCTACCTCAAAGACCCACACCAAAGAACAAAGCGGACCTCTCCTTGCACCGCATTAGCTGGGATTTCCAACCCCACTATAACTTCAGTCCTCTCTGAAACATGCACTGAGAGGAATGAAGGTGTAGAATTAGGTGTGTCACAGCCAAGTACTTGCGGCCACTCTGCTAGCAGTACACCGACGTCCGATTCTAGCAGGCAAATTTCCCTGCCCCAGCTGCTGGACCGTCGAAAGAAGTTCACTCCCAGCCATCCACATGCCCAGCGGTTGAATGCTAGCTTGGCTAAATTGCTAGCGCTTCAACTGCTGCCTTTTCAGTTGGTAGACTCGGCCCCCTTCCGTGAGTTTGTGCAATGTGCGGTTCCTCAGTGGCAGGTTCCCAAACGCCACTTTTTCTCACGGAAGGCTATTCCGGCTCTCTACCGGCATGTGGAAGGCAATGTCTTGGCCTCGCTGGACAGGGCGGTCAGCGGTAAGGTGCATATTACCGCTGACTCATGGTCCAGCAGGCATGGACAGGGACGTTACCTTTCTTTCACGGCCCATTGGGTCACTCTTTTGGCAGCTGGGAAGGATGCAGGACAAGGTGCAGTAGTGTTGGAAGTTGTCCCACCGCCACGCCTCCAAAATGCTACTACTGGTTGTGACACACCTCTCTCCTCCACCCCCTCCTCTTCTTCTTCCTCCATGGCCTCTTCCTGTGGTTTGTCCTATGAACCAGCGGTGCTCCGTAGCCGTTCACGGGGCTACGCAATTACGCAGGCAAAAAGATGCCATGCCGTGCTTGCGCTGGTGTGTTTGGGGGACAGAAGCCACACTGGGGCAGAGGTCCTGTCTGCTCTGCAGGGCCAGGCCGAGAGGTGGTTGACGCCACGCCAGCTTAAGCCAGGAATGGTGGTTTGCGACAATGGCACCAACCTCCTCTCCGCCCTCCGACAGGGACAACTGACCCATGTGCCCTGTGTGGCTCACGTCCTTAACCTGGTGGTGCAGCGGTTCTTGGGCAGGTACCCGGGCTTACAGGATGTCCTGAGGCAGGCCAGGAAAG
This sequence comes from Rana muscosa, assembly GCA_029206835.1. Classification (NCBI taxonomy): domain Eukaryota; kingdom Metazoa; phylum Chordata; class Amphibia; order Anura; family Ranidae; genus Rana; species Rana muscosa. Next base: position 110,363,234 of record CM055125.1, read on the forward strand.
TCTGTGTGCATTTCCGCAGATCTTATAATGCCAGTGCTCGCCTGGCTGAGCTGTAAAAGGAGTTAAACCTGCCCAAGAACCGCCTTATATGTGACATGCCCACCAGGTGGAACTCAACGTTGGCCATGCTGCAGCGGCTGCACACGCAGCAGAGGGCCATCAATGAGTACCTGTGCGACTACGGCACCAGGACAGGGTCAGGGGAGCTTGGTTTTTTTTCTCCACGCCAGCGGGGCATGATCAGGGATGCATGCACTGTCCTGGCACCATTTGAGGAGGCCACGAGGATGGTGAGCAGTGACAGTGCATGCATCAGTGACACTGTACCTCTTGTCCACCTGTTGGAGCACACGCTGCGTGGAATAATGGACAGGGCACTTGAGGCAGAACAGAGGCAGGAAGAGGAGGACTTCCTTGCATCTCAAGGCCCCCTTTACCCAGACAGTGTTCCTTCTGTCCCACCCATCGCACAGGAAGAGGAAGAGGAGGAGGAGGAGGAGGATTGTGTCAGCATGGAGGTGGAGGCTGGCACTCAGCATCATCAGCAGCAGTCTTTTAGGGATGATTTACAGTCCCAAGAAACCAGTGGACTTGTACGTGGCTGGGAGGAGGTGACTGCGGATCATGTCGTCCTTAGTGACCCAGAGGACTCCGGAGCGAATGCCTCAGCAAACCTACGCTGCATGGCCTCCCTGATCCTGCAAAGTCTGCGGAAGGATCCTCGTATTCTTCGGATCAAGGAGAGGGACCATTACTGGCTGGCCACTCTCCTTGATCCACGGTACAAGGGTAAGGTTGCGGACCTTATGTTACCGTCGCAGAGGGAGCAGAGGATGAGACAACTCCGGGAGGCCTTGCAGAAAGGTCTGTGCAACGCGTTCCCAGAGACTGGGAGGTTACAAACTCCTGGTCCTGGACAACGAGTTGCTGAGGCTTCGGCCAGTCAAAGAAGGAGCGGTGGGGAAGGTGGCCGTCTGACCGATGCGTTCAGACAATTCTTTAGTCCGCAGCCCCAAAGTATGATTGGTTCCAGCAACCATCGCCAGCGTCTGATAAACATGGTGCAGGAATATCTAGGGGCAAGGTCAGACTTGGACACCTTCCCCACCGAAAATCCTCTGGCTTACTGGGTCTTGAGGATGGATCACTGGCCAGAGCTTGCACAGTATGCAATTGAGCTACTGGCCTGTCCTGCATCCAGCGTTCTTTCGGAACGCACATTCAGTGCTGCTGGAGGATTTGTCACGGATCACAGGGTGCGCCTGTCCACCGACTCGGTTGATCGACTGACTTTCATCAAGATGAACCAGTCTTGGATCACCACCAGCTACCACACACCTGATGCTGATATAACAGACTAATTGATTTTAACATGTCACGTCCCTTCAAGACTGATGCTGATGCTGAGTGCCTGTGCTGTTATGTTGACTGGCTATCCTCCTCCTCCGAGTCCTCAATGATACGATTGATGATGATAGCTTGGAAGATCATTTTTGTTTATGGGTGCCGCCACCAGTGGCTAAGGCCCAATTTTTCAGCCCCTGTTTTACAGGGGCGTGTACTTACAATTTTTTTAGCAATAATTTGCCATAGGGCTCATTGCTGTGCTCCAAGTACAGTATCTGTGAGGGGTTGTAGTGTTGTGCCACCAGTGCCTAAGGCCCAATTTTTCAGCCCCTGTTTAACAGGGGCGTGTCATTACAATTTTTGAAGCAATACTTTGCAACAGGGCTCATTGCTGTGCTCCAAGTACAGTATCTGTGAGGGGTTGTAGTGTTGTGCCACCAGTGCCTAAGGCCCAATTTTTCAGCCCCTGTTCAACAGGGGCATGCAATTACAATTCTTGATGTAATAATTCACAGCAGGGCCCATTCCTGCACCCACCAAGAGTAAGTCTGAGGGCTTACAGTGTTGTGGCAACGCCACCACCACCACCACCACGAAAGGCCCAATTTTTCAGCCACTGTTCAAAAGGGGCATGTAATTACAATTCTTGATCTAATAATTCACAGCAGGGCCCATTCCTGCACCCACCAAGAGTAACTCTGAGGGCTTACAGTGTTGTGGCAACACCACCACCACCACCACCACCACGAAAAGCCCAATTTTTCAGCCCCTGTTCAACAGGGGCATGCAATTACAATTCTTGATCTAATAATTCACAGCAGGGCCCATTGCTGCACCCACCAAGAGTAACTGTCAGGGCTTACAGTGTTGTGGCACCAGCACCACCATCAAAGCCCCAATTTTTACTACCACTGTTCAACAATTATATGTAATTAAAATTCCTGATATAATAGTTGACAGCAGGGCGTTCCAGCACCAACCAAGAGTAACTGTGAGTGCTTACAGTGTTGTGCCAACACCAACAACTAAGGGGCCTATTTCTGCAGAGTATATACGGCAGGTCCCTACTTTCAAACATCCAACTTACAAACGACTCCTACTTGCAAACGAAAGAAGACAACAGGAAGTGAGAGGAAATCTACCCCTAGGAAGGAAAATTCTCTCCTGTAAGAATAAATATGGGAGAAAGGTGTCTCCTCTGTACTGATGCTTTATCAGCAATCCTTGTTTCAAGAAAAACACCACATTTCAAAAACAGTTGTCATTGGGACGGAAAGTGAGGTGAAATGTTCTGAACAGGGGCACAGACAGCAAAACAAATGTTACAGGGGTGATAACCCTTACCTATGTTTCCCAAAAAGTTTAAAAATAGATTTTTGGGCTGGAGCTACAGTTCAACAATGTACCTGTTCAAAATTACAAACACATTCTACATAAGAACAAACCTACAGTCCCTGTCTTGTATGCACCGCCTGTATACGGCTGTTCAGAGTATATAGGGCCTTTTTTATTTTATGTGCGGGGTTCCCCTTAATATCCATACAAGACCCAAAGGGGCTGGTAATGGGCTGGGGTAGGGGGGGGGGGGGTCATGGGGTAGCTATGCCATTTTTCTTAAAGATTTTCATCCATATTACCGGGACCAGACATTACATTAAAGCCGCAAGAAGTTTTAAATGGCTTTTTTTTCCTTTAGAAGTGTCATTTTGTGCAGGGACAGTTCTAAACACGGGAAACACGTGGCACTTCACAGGCATACTTTAGACACCCCCCAGGTACGATATTTAAAGGAATATTTGACTTTTTTTTTTCACTTTATGCATCATTAAAATGACTGCTCCCGAAAAACGACCGTTTTTAAAACTTCTTTTTGCATTGATACATGTCCCCTGGTGCAGAACCCGGGTTCCCAAACCCTTTTTAGGACAATAACATGCATAATAGTTGTTATAATTAGCACTTTAGAATTCGAACGTTCGCATCCATTGTATTTAATAGGGTTCTAATGTTCGTACGAACTTTCGGTCCGTTCGCGGGTTCTGGTGCGAACCGAACCCGGGGGTGTTCGGCTCATCACTAGTCTTTAGTTGTGTTATAATTCCTGATCATGCAGTTACTACTTTGTTGGAGGCAAATCTTTGCCTCCTGATATATGAACAGTGTTTCAAACAACAGTGCTATAGTTGGGAATAATATTTTTAAACACACAGCTAACTTATTTAAAGCGGAACGTAACTGAGCACCACAAACTGAAAACACTGTTTAGTTCATTTTTCATATTCAAAGTATACCATGCCTTTATGCTTGATTTTGTTGAGAAATCCCTTTGAAAAACAACATTTCTAGTTGCGGCCATCTTGAATAAGGGCAAATGATTCATGTGGCATTTACTTAATGGAATCCATCTGCCCTTAGCTCAGGCATGCAAGTAGGAGGGTGTGCTTAGCTGAGAAAGCCCCTCTTCTCCAGATGAAAGAAATGCCCATAAAGACTCCTGGGATGTATGTCATCATTTTGGCATAGGCCAGGAAGCAACTGAAGAAATGTAATTAGAATAAAAACTGTTTTAAAAAAGTAAAAATACTGTCCTCTCTATTTACTAATGATAGCAGCATATGGATGGATCGAAAATAGTTAATGTTGATTGAGAGAGTTTAGTTGTGCATGAACAGTTTTTGCCTCATTTTGCCTAAATAGGCAAAACTTACATACAGTGAGGAAAATAATTATTTGAACCCCTGCAGATTTTGTATGTTTGCCCACATACAAAGAAATCAAGGGTCTATAATTGTACTGTACATGTGCCTTCTTGAGTAGGGGGACCTTGCGGGTGCTGCAGGATTTTAATCCATGGCGGCATATTGTGTTACCAATGGTTTGTTAGGTGACTGCGGTCCCAACTACCTTGAGATCATTCACAAGCTCCTCCCTTGTGGTTCCAGGCTGATCCCTCATTTTTCTCATGATCATTCTTACCCCATGAGGCAAAATCTTACATGGAGCTCCAGACCGAGGGCGATTGATGGTTATTTTGTATTTCTTCCTTTTGCGAATAATCGCTCCAACAGTTGTCTTCTTCTCACTAAGCTTCTTGCTAATGGTCTTGTAGCCCATTCCAGCCTTGTGCAGGTCTACAATCTTGTCCCTGATGTTCTTTGATAGCTTTTTGGTCTTGAATGGAAGAGATTTTGGGGACAGGTGTCTTTTATACACATAACGAGTTGTCATTAGGAGAACCTTCTTAAATTGACAGGACTAATCTGCGTACCACATGAGCACATACTGTAGCCAGTCTGTGGGATACAGAATTGTTGGTTGGTTGGGGATCAAATACTTTATTTTACTCTCTGAACTGCAAATCAATTTATAACATTTGTATCGTGTTTTTTTCTGGATTTTTGGTTGATATTCTGTCTCTATCATTTTAAATACACCTATGATAGTGTAGCGGGTACTTGAATTTAAGGGAGGCATCTGGGTGGTAGTGTAACCCAGATGCACAGATTGCTAGGGTATCCGAGACCTTTTTCTGGTTCTTGGAGGACTCTGGTGGTGTGAGGTTTCTTGCGGCCCACAGGTGGCACTGTTGCCTTGGGCCGGGGCTGAGCTCACACCGCAAGACTGTACCTTTTTGTCCTCCCCTGGTGCTGGTACAGCGGGGCGGGGAACCCGCTGTGACGCAAAGGGAGAGGGGATAAAAGGGGTGGACGCCCTTACCATGGGGTGCAGAGTTCAGAGTTGGAGGATGCGGCCGCACCCAGGCACCTTCGGCCTGGGTGCTGGCGTTCCAGTGTTCCAGGCCTAGGTGCCCTTGACCTGGCCGGAGCGAGGATGGAGTCCATCCCAGGCACCTTTAGCCTGGGGTGAGGTACTATGGAGGAGGCCTGGGGCTCAGTACCTTCGACTGAGTTCTGCGAGGGTGGAGGAATCCGAGGGGGGCCCAAATTCCTTGGGTGCCCGTGTCTGAGTTCGTGAGGACTGGTGTGCGGAACTTCTCTGGAGAGTCCGGCGCAGCATCGCTGGTGACAGAGAGGCCCCCTGTTTCTCCCTTGGACGGATATCCTTCCCCTGACAGGGGCCCGGCTAGCGAAGGTAATTCACATTCTACTCAATATAGTCAGTGGCAGTGACTATCCGCCACTGGTGATATCACAATGGTTAGCATCAGAAGGGAAAGGATTTTGCCTCGATCTATTCCCCATTATTACTTAGTAGAAGAAACTGTTTATTGTTTGGCAAGAAGAATAAAACTGAGTTGGACCTATTCACTGTGTGGAACTCTGGTTACTAGGAGCAAAAGGAGTCAGGAACGAAGTACTGGACTTGACTCTAGGACACCTGCACAGGGCCCAATTTTATGGCCTTCACCTCTTAGCTATGGAGGACATGGGCCGTGGTGTATCTCATCTCTCCCTCCCAGGGACCCCTAGACAACAGCCGCATAACCGATAAAGCAAGAGAGGGAGAGAGGGTCGCTATAATAACAATTATAGACCCTTCATTTCTTTGTAAATGGGCAACCATGCAAAATCTGCAGGGGATCAAATAATAATTTTCCCCACTGTAAATGTCATGTTTCTGTAGATGGGGACTTTCACATACATATTTATTATTAATTGTTGTTTTTACTTACGATACCCTTTTTACTTTAGGTTTTATGTACAAATATACTCTCCATCTCTACAGTATTGTGCAGAATGATCATCCGTTTATTGGACATGCTACAGAACTTTCAAAACTGGACAAGTACTGTCTGTACTGTTCACTGTGAAGAACACTCTGTATTAAGAATACATCTCGGGTCTAAAAAGATTAAATAGCAGTTACTGGTACAGTGTGAAACAGTAAATAAATTCCAACCTCTTCATTAGCTGGGTCAGCAAGAACCATAAAGTATCCAACTCTAAAATATACTCAAAACACTGTGAGAAGTTACTGAGCTATGTCATAAATAATTATAGATTGTGTTCAAATTAGAAATACTAACTATCTGTTGTCATATTTCGGCAGCGGGTTTGGTCAGGTGTTTCCATGGAGCTGTGGACAGGAAGCCTGTTCAGATCAATGACAGGCTGGTGCTGCCTGCGGCTGATTGCATGTAATCATTCAAGGAGTGATTACATGCACCTAGGGCAGGGCCGCCATTAGGAATTTTGGGGCCCCTTACACAGCTTCAGACATGGGGCCCCCCCTGGAGCAGAGGAGAACCGGGGGGGTGCTGCCGCCGCAAATTGAGAAGTGGGGGGGCTGCCGAAAATTGAGAAGCGGGGGGGGGGGGGGGTGCCACGAATTGAGAAGCAGGGGGTTTGGTGGGTGCCCCTTACAAAAAAAAAATAATTATAAAAAAATAATAATAATAATAATTTTTATAAAAAAAAAAAGAGGGAGGTTTCCATCCGGGGCCCTGGGGACCTCCGGGCCTCTGGGCCCCTTACAAAAAAAAATAAATAAAAAAAAAAATAAAAACAATTAAATAAAAAAATGTATAATATTTTTTTTTTTATAAAAAATAAATAAAAACAAGGGAGGTTTCCATCCGGGGCCCTGGGGACCTCCGGGCCTCTGGGGACCTCTGGGCCCCTTACAAAAATTTTTAATAAAATAAATAAATTAAAAAAAATGTAATAAAAAAATTCATAATAAAAAAAATTATAAAAAAAATACAAAAAAGGGGGGTTGATATTCGGGCCCCTGGGGAACTCCGGGCCCCTGGGGACCTCTGGGCCCCTTACAAAAAAATTATAAAAAAAAAAAGGGGGGGGGCATCCGGGCCCCTTACAGGTGTACTACCTGTACCCCCCTGATGGCGGCCCTGACCTAGGGATACGTGAGTGGCCTTGTACGCACACCATTTGCATCCAGGGACTGCTCATGTGTTCCTAAACACAGGTATTTACTCCATATGTGAAAACCTGTGGCAGCTGTGGAGCCTGTCATTGATCTGCAGAGCTAATCAGAAACATCTGACCAATACCCTCCTGAGAAATGAGCTAGATAGACATTGTAATAAGTGCCGTTCACACTACCGCGACTTGGGAACCGACTTGTGTCGCCCCAAGTCGCGCGACATGAGAAATGACATTAAAGTGAATGAGAGCCGTCTTAATGCACACTACTGAAGTCGCTCCGACTTCAGAAAAGGCTCCTGTACTACTTCAAGTGACTTCTAGGCGACTTGTACCCATTGCTTTCAATGGAAGTCGTCTCCAAAGTCGGATCAGTGTCTTATCTGAAGCAACTTTACAGGAAGAGAAAATAGTTTTCTCATGCCGCGTACACACGATCGTGATTCACGGCGGTGAAAACACCGCCGTGAATCACGGCATGAAAAAAAATGAAAAACGAGGGAACGGCATGTTCCCCCACACACGACCGTTTTTCCCGTCATTTTTTTCTTTGACGAGAAAAACGACCGTCTGTGGGCTCCGCGGCAGTGTCTCCCTATGGGAAAACTGCCGCGGAAAAAAATGATGAAAAAAACGATGAGAAAATTTAGAACATGTTCTAATTTTTCTCGTCGTTTTTCCTGCCGTTTTTCTCAACGAGAAAAACGGCATAAAGCCCACAGACAATCGTTTTTTTCGGCGAAAAAAAAAAATGTAATTTTTCCCGACGGGAAAAATGATCGTGTGTACGCGGCATCAGGCAAACCCACAGAGCTGATTATTGTTTTATTGGCCACTGGCAAAGTTGCCTGTCCTGGAGGCGACTTGAAGTTGCCTCAAGTTGCCTTGCAAAGTCGTGCCGACTTTCATGTCGCTGTAGTGTGAACTGGCTCTAACAGTCTATGTTTTCATAGTCTTACCTCCACCTTTCCTTCACAAAAACAGATATGTATTAAGATGTATACTGGTATTTACAAATTCCATTTTCATAATCTTACCTCTACTGTCCTGGTACAGCAGTTGTACAGAGTCGCAGAATATGAAAACGCTGTCTTAGACACCAGAATAAAAGGAGGGGGGAAGTTGGGACTTTAAATGAGGTTCAATATATGGAAGGGGGGAATTTGGGACTTTAAATGAGGCTGCAGGCATGGTGCGGGTAAAAAATACACATTTAATGATCATGGAACTGCATAACACATCACATTGTCAGATTGGTATGTAAAAAAGAAAAACATTGCAATAAATGTATTTTCATATTATCTGCCAGACACATAAATATGTGTATGTACATGTAGCGGCCCCCTCACTCCCCCCGTCCTCTTCAGCCTAGGGGTATGTCACGCGACAGGGGTGAGGTGCGCTACGGCCCATGTCCTCCCCACTACTTGCGGGCGAGGTGAAGGCCTATACCTGATGTTTCCTCGGGCCGGTGTGTCCGGAGCATGTACCGAGTCTGCTGTGCAGAAACCACCAAACCACCCTTTGCTCCCATTAACAGAGTCCATACACCGATCACAGTCCAACGGTTAGATTTATTCCGTATCTTCAGTTACAAGGCAATGCGATGGCATGATACGGTGGGATGAGCAGGTCGAGGCACTCTACTGATCTGGGTCCCTACACCCCCTATGCTATGACCAAGGGTTGTAGGAGTCTTGACATGAATACCTCCGTTGCGCTGCGGGCCTCTATCAGGGGAAGATGTCCTCCAAGGGAGTTACTGAAGGCCCATCCGTCACCGGGTTGACACTACACCGGGTCTTCGAACGAGTGACCTCCCCAGCCTCCTCACCTCAGATGCGGGTCCCCTCGCAAGGGGCGCCCTGGAGCAACTCCACCCTCGCGGGACCCAGTCGGAGTCACCGGGTCCCAGGCCTCCTCAATAGTACCTCATCCCAGGCTGAAGGTGCCTGGGATGGACTCCATCTTCATCCTGGCCAGGCCTAGGGTGCCTAGGCCGGAACCTTGAACCGTCCGCACCCAGGCCTAAGGTGCCTGGGTGCGTGAAGAGATGATCCCCGAAGACAGACCTCGTGGCGAGGGCGTCTCCCTCTTTTATCTCCTCCCGTCGATACCACGGCGGGTTCCCCGCCCGACCGTACCATCTCCAGAAAGGGACAAAGAAGGGTAGCACTCCGGTAGTGATTCTACCCCGAGCCAGTAGGTACACTGACACCTACTGGTCGAAGAGAATATTACACCACCCAATCCTCCACGAATAAGAAAAAGGGGTCTGAACCCTAACATAATTACACACTTGGGTCACACTACTCCCCAAGTGTACCCCACTAAATTGAGGACCCCGCTACACACTCCCCCCTGTGATTTGACGCTGGTCCCCAGCGTCAGGTGCACACCCATGTCTCCCAAAGAGTGATGACATGAAGTGGGCCCCAGAGGCTATCCCTCAAATTTTTGGATACTAAATGTGCCAAGACCTGCTCAAAAGGGAAAAGGGAAATATAAAACGATAAACATTTACATAAGACATCTATTCTGTACCCATGTACAATCCCTCCCATCGCTGTCTAAGAACCACCCCACTCTCAGTAGTCTTGACCGAGGAATCTCCTGCAGAAGGGAAACAACAAAAAGAAAACACATCCTAACACTCTGTGTTAACTTGGCATGAGTGGGTCTGTCGGCCGAGAGACCCGCTCACTCCAATAAGCAAGTAATGCATATGTAAAATTTTTAAACATTCGTTGCGCAACACTGCCACCTGGTGACAGAGCTGCGGTAATGACACTTGGTGAGATCTTCATTCTTCCTGCTTTCCTACTCTGACTCTACCCCAAAAGTCTCTGCCTTTGGCACATGAAGAAAAGGGAGAAAAAAAAACACAACAGCTCCCAAGTCTCCAGTGAGTAAAAGAAAAGCCCAAATCAAAACAAAAGTAGGGCACAGTTCTAGGCGTCTGGGAATGTCTCATCCAGAAAGTTTCAACAGCAACAAGATAGGAGCTCACTCCTCCTATAAGTAGAACCTTGGATCCGGCAGAAACAGAGGCTTCAGGTGCCCGTCAAACACTTCCACTGAATACTCGACATCCTCTCCTTCTTTCCTACAGATGAGCACCTTATCAGCATGAATATGGCGCCCAAGTCTCCAATCAGCTCTGCAGTCCTTGAACTTTTTAGACACAGGCGGCGAACATGACAGGTATCGCCTGGCATGGGGTACTGTGAGGGGGTTAGCTCGGCAGCGGGTGTGTGTGACCCCCGGGATGGGCTCCCCACACAAAACAGGCCCAGCAAACGGAGGTTGTGGTTTTCAAAATCAAAAAGGTGCGGTTTATTTTCTATTTACAGTGACAAAACACAGCAAAGCAAAAGAAACATAACCAAAATAAATCCTGGTCAAGTTGACCTCTGACTAAACATACAGGTTTCCTAACTAACGACTGGGATCAGCCTAGTGCTGTCCTAGTCCCTAAGTCCCTGGTTTTAAATGTCCAAGCAAATAGCCACACAGGCTTTGTCTCACCGCACAGGGGTTCACTCTCCCTAGACAGTCCACACAGGTCTGGTTCCAGGCATGAGCTAACATCTAATGAAGCTGGGAGTTCTTATAGAGGCCTAAATGAGCTGACAAGCTTCAGCTGGTCTCATCAACTCCCTGTCTGCACGACGCCCAGCCCTCTCCCTAGAGGTATGAGTCATCCATGAGCCCACTAGCCTTATACAACTCTCCACCTAGTTGTATAAGTCGGCGTAAAGCCTGAATCTGGGCGAAATATATCTACCCCCCTGGATGCAACCAGGTGACTTTACCTTCCTGCTGTCACATACCCCCCCCCCTCTTGTTTTAACCTCGGGGTTGGAACACCAGCAATCAGGCATTCATGTACTCGAGACAAAGCATCCACATTCCCCATTTGAACGCCAGGGCGATGCTTTACTGTGAAGTTGAATTCCTGGAGGGCCAGGAACCACCTATTCACTCTTCTATTTGTTTCCTTGTTTTGAGCCATCCACTTTAACGGAGCGTGATCCGTAACCATGTCAAAGTGCCTACCTAGCAGGTAGTACCGAAGGGAATCTAGAGCCCACTTCACCGCTAAACACTCCTTTTCAACGGTGGCGTAATTTACCTCATGGGACTTCAACTTCCTGCTGAGGTAAATGACTGGGTGCTCTTCCCAGTTCCAGACCTGGGACAATACTGCTCCTAACCCCACATCTGACGCATCACTTTGTACGACAAAGTCTTTAGAGAAGTCGGGTGAGTACAACACTGGCTGGCTACATAAGGCTTGTTTCAAGAATTGGAATGCTGCCTCAGCCTCGGGGGTCCATTTAATCATGACCGACCCTTTCCCCTTCGTCAGGTTGGTTAGGGGCACAGCCTTAGAAGCAAAGTGGGGAATGAATCGCCGATAATACCCAGCGATTCCCAGAAAGGCTCGTACCTGCTTCTTGCTGTTGGGACGTGGCCAACTCTGGATGGCCTCGACTTTGTTGAGTTGGGGTTTTATTACTCCCCTCCCAATGGTGTACCCAAGATATTTGGCCTCCTCCTGCCCAATGGTACACTTCTTGGGGTTAGCCGTAAACCCCGCTTCCCGAACAGAGTCCAGGACTGCTTGCACTTTTGGCAGATGTGAGGCCCAATCTGTGCTATGGACAATTACGTCATCCAGGTAAGCCGCAGCATACTTCCGATGGGGCCTCAGCATCTGGTCCATTTTCCGCTGGAATGTGGCCGGCGCATTCTGTAACCCGAACGGCATTCTTTTATATTGGAACGCCCCGTCTGGGGTTACAAATGCGGTTTTCTCTTTGGCCGACTTGGCCAGGGGGATTTGCCAATACCCTTTTGTGAGGTCAAGAGTCGTCATGTATCGGGCTGTTCCCAGCCGGTCGATCAACTCATCTATACGTGGCATGGGGTAGGTGTCAAATTTTGTAACTTTGTTCAACTGACGAAAATCGTTACAAAATCGCCAGCTCCCATCCGGTTTAGGCACCAACACGATGGGACTAGACCAATCACTTTGGGACTCCTCTATCACCCCTAAGTTCAGCATTTTCTGTACTTCCTCCCGTATTGCCTCCCGTCGAGCCTCTGGGATCCGATAGGGTTTTAACTTCACCCTTTCACTGGGCGGGGTAATGATGTCATGCTCTACCCCAGATGTTTGTCCCGGCAGCTCAGAGAATACCTCCTTGTTGCGAAGCACAAACTCCTTAACCTCCTGTTGTTGGGGTTGTGACAAGGTGGCTGCTATTCCAACCTCAGGAATCACGCAACCAGTTTGAGCTGGTGACCAAGTGTCTGCGACTAGGGACTCTCTATCCCTCCAGGCTTTCAACAGATTAACGTGATAGATCTGTTCGGGCTTTCGCCTTCCTGGTTGTCTGACCTTGTAATTCACTTTGCTCACTTTTTCCATTATCTCGTAGGGGCCTTGCCATTTGGCAAGGAATTTACTTTCAACCGTAGGGACAAGTACCAATATCCTATCCCCCGGGGAAAAGGTACGGGTCTTGGCTCCACGGTTGTACACTCTCTGCTGTGCCAACTGCGCTTGGGCCAAATGTTCCTTCACGATGGGCATTACCTGTGCAATTCGATCTTTCATCAGGGCGACATGCTCAATCACACTCCTGTGGGGAGAACTCTCACTTTCCCAAGTTTCCTTGGCAATATCCAACAGCCCTCTTGGGTGTCTCCCATACAGTAACTCAAAGGGGGAGAATCCCGTAGAGGATTGGGGCACCTCCCTAATAGCAAACATCAAATAAGGAAGTAAACAGTCCCAATCCTTTCCATCTCTATCCACCACTTTCTTCAACATTTGTTTTAGGGTTTTGTTGAATCTTTCAACCAGCCCATCGGTTTGGGGGTGATACACAGACGTACGCAATTGCGTCACTTTGAACAATTTACACAGCTCTTTCATAACCCGGGACATAAAGGGTGTACCTTGGTCCGTAAGCAGTTCTTTACAAATACCCACCCGGCTAAAAACAAGAGATAGCTCTTTGGCTATGGTTTTGGCCGAGGTATTTCGGAGAGGGATCGCTTCTGGATAACGGGTGGCATAGTCCATTATAACTAATATGTACTGGTGCCCCCTAGCGGACTTGATTATAGGACCTACCAAATCCATGGCGATCCTCTCAAACGGGACCTCAATGATGGGTAGAGGGACCAGCGGGCTACGGAAATGTGGCATCGGGGCCAACCTCTGACACACAGGGCAGGAGGAACAATAATTTTCTACGTCCTTCATCACCCCCGGCCAATAGAATCTCTGTAATACCCTCTCTCGGGTTTTCTCTGTCCCCAGATGACCTCCAAGAATGTGCCCATGGGCCAACTCCAACACCAACTTCCTGTAAGGTTTGGGCACCACAAGCTGCTCAACGGTTTCTTCTGCCCTTTTTGCCACCCGATACAGTAGGTCCTTCTCTACGCTGAAGTATGGGTAAGTGCAGGTATTATCTGGGTTCACTAACTCGCCATCTATTTTCACTACGTTTTCCCGTGCCTTTATTAGGGCGGGGTCTTTCAACTGTTCTGTGGCAAAGTTTTCCCTGTGAACCTCAAGATCAGAAAACTCCACAGACGGTAGGTTTTCGTCTGAGGAGGTGGGCTCCTCTCCAGTTTCTTGAGTCTCCCCTGCCAATACTGATAAGGGAAATTCCGGAGAGTCCTCACCACTCTCAGGGGAGTTCTGGCTATCACATTCCTGGTACATAGGGGCACCAGTGAGGGGCTCAGGATCATCCCACAGTTCCCAGAACTTCGGAAAATCCCTTCCCACAATGGCGTCATGCGGTAACTGAGATACTAAGCCCACTGGATGAGAGAGGGTACCTTTGGGGGTCTCGAAACACACTGTAGTCACTGGATACTCTCGGGTGTCCCCATGCACACAAATAACAGCTACCTTGCTATTCCCAGAGACCTCTGTTTTAACTAACTCAGCCTTTATCAGGGTCACAAGGCTACCTGAATCCAGCAATACCACAACATTTCTACCATTAACACACATTTTGCATAAATGTTTCTCAGTTCCTCGAATGGCAGTGCATGCGACTGTCGCACACAGCGACTGACGTCTGCCCGTCAGAAAGTCACACTGCATGGGTTCCTCCACAACCGGGCAATTGGCTGCAATATGTCCCGCTTGCCGGCAGCGGTAGCAAACAATCCTTCTTGCCGCCTCTTGAGCCGCTGATTTCCCAGGCTGTTCTCGCCAAACTTGGGGTAGAGCTCCCACCCTCTCACTCTCTCCACCCTCACCCCTTGGAATCCTCTTATCCGCCCCTGGGGATGGTCTGGTCTTAGGGTGGAAAGTCCGAGTGTCTCTGGAAGAGGCCGTCAGGTTCTCTGTAGCCAAGTATTTCTCCACACGATCCACAAGACCATCGGCCGTCTCTGGGTCTCCATGGCTTACCCACTTTTGGATGGCAGTAGGAAGAGCTCTCAAAAACCGATCCATTACAACACGTTCCACAATCTTTGGTGCGGACAAAGTCTCTGGCTGTAGCCACTTTCTGCTCAGGTGAATGAGATCATACATTTGAGACCTGGGGGGTTTTCCAAGCTGGAAAGTCCAGTTATGCACACGCTGAGCCCGGACAGCCTGGGTGACACCCAGCCTTGCCAATATTTCAGCTTTTAGCATCACATAGTCTTTTGCTTGGTTAGGCTCTAGGTCATAGTAAGCTTTCTGCGATTCACCAGTTAACAGAGGAGCCACCAGTCCAGCCCACTGCTCCTCAGGCCACTTTTCTCTTTCAGCGGTCCTTTCAAATGTGGTCAAAAATACCTCTGGATCATCCTCTCCAGTCATTTTTGTCAATAAACGACTCACCCCAAAGGACGCGGTATTAGTGGGACGGCTTTCCTCACTGGTCTGCGGACGTTGCTGCATTACTGCTTCCATCTGTTGTTGTAGTCTCTGCTCTTGCTTCTGCAACAGGTCTATGAAGCGGGCCTCAGATTGCTGCTGGGCTCGTTGCTGAGCCTCCAGACTCTGTTGCAAAGTTGCGTTTGTCTGCTGCTGGGCTGCAAGGCTCTGTTGATGAGCTTGCTGCTGGGCTGCGAAGTTCTGTTGTTGAGCTGCAAGGCTCTGTTGATGAGCTGCAAGGCTCTTTTGCAAACCTGCATTTGTCTGCTGTTGATTGGCATTTGCTAGAGCCAGCTGCTTCAGTATCTCCTCCATGCTGGCTTAAAAAAAAACTGCCACTGGTTCTCCACCAACTGTGAGGGGGTTAGCTCGGCAGCGGGTGTGTGTGACCCCCGGGATGGGCTCCCCACACAAAACAGGCCCAGCAAACGGAGGTTGTGGTTTTCAAAATCAAAAAGGTGCGGTTTATTTTCTATTTACAGTGACAAAACACAGCAAAGCAAAAGAAACATAACCAAAATAAATCCTGGTCAAGTTGACCTCTGACTAAACATACAGGTTTCCTAACTAACGACTGGGATCAGCCTAGTGCTGTCCTAGTCCCTAAGTCCCTGGTTTTAAATGTCCAAGCAAATAGCCACACAGGCTTTGTCTCACCGCACAGGGGTTCACTCTCCCTAGACAGTCCACACAGGTCTGGTTCCAGGCATGAGCTAACATCTAATGAAGCTGGGAGTTCTTATAGAGGCCTAAATGAGCTGACAAGCTTCAGCTGGTCTCATCAACTCCCTGTCTGCACGACGCCCAGCCCTCTCCCTAGAGGTATGAGTCATCCATGAGCCCACTAGCCTTATACAACTCTCCACCTAGTTGTATAAGTCGGCGTAAAGCCTGAATCTGGGCGAAATATATCTACCCCCCTGGATGCAACCAGGTGACTTTACCTTCCTGCTGTCACAGGTACTTTAAGCTTTTCCCATACAAACTCGTCATACCACCTTGGTCGCAGGACCTCAACTTCATACAATAAGTCCCGAGGCAAATAGGGGTACTCCCACCCATATTCACGGGCGACTCTCTGGGAGAAAAGTCTCTGCAATCTGGCTAGGGGCGGCATCACATCTCGCTCACCTTCTCCTGGCTGTACGATGGCCTCCGGGTGCCGAGGTACCTTCACCATCTCGGGTTGCTTTGTCTTTGGTGCCTGCAACGAAGCACGCTGCATCCCCACCATCAGAGCGAGTGATGTAGTTGAGTGAGGAAAGTTGGTCGAAGGGTTAGATTTCCTCTGGAACTCCGGGGTCTGCGCCCGGAGCGTATTATCTTCTATGGACATGGGGGAATCCTGTGGTTTACTCAGCACAGGTAGCGGGCGTCTGTCCCAGCCCTTCCGGTGAAACAGCTCGTCTATCTCCCCGTCATCCCCACAGTCTGACAACGACTCTAGATCGGAGGTGTCATACATCTCGGCGGGAAGGTAGTCTCTAGTAGACGGAAGGCTACCTTCCCTTTCGGGCTCCACCGGCTGTGAACTCCCGTCACCTCCAACCAACACCGCAGTCCCAGCCCCTAGCTCACCTGGACCTACTGAAGAACTGGGATGTCCGGGACTCTCTTCTCTACCGGCGCCATCCAGGCCAGGCAAGCGGCGGGGTGAAGCTCGACCACGACCACAGGATGCCTGCACCAGGCCTATCTTCCTCTTCGGGGGTGGCAGCAGGGAGTCTGTGGTGACCGAAGCAGTGTCTTCGGATTTTTCTCTCTCAATCTCTGGTTGGGCAGTCACTTCGCCCTGGTCAGCACGTACGGGGACCTCCGCAGAGGCCTGGATCTCTCCCTCCGGAGTGGCGGTTCCTGTGATGCAGTTGGGGCGTAGGGCCCGGGGCCTTTCCGTGTATGGTTCAACCTCAAAAAGGAACTCCTTGCATGCCTCACATCGCCCGAATGGCTTTAGTTGGACCACCAGTCCCGAGCATCCGGGACAGATCACACCGAGAGCCTCCGTGTCTCTGCATGAATACAGAGCCAACTGTCCTCGGGGCCTAAGTCTTATCCCCGTGTCTGTCAGGGGAGCAGCAAATGCAGTCATCTTCGTGGGGTAAGGTACTGGTATCCACGGGGAGCTTGAGGCCATCCCGACCACTTGCTGTTCCATCACGCGCTGACCACGCCCCGGAGTCTCCACGTGTATCTCCACACGTGGCCAGACTCCTCCCACAACTTGTACGTTTTTAGGGCTTCCGCCAGCCTCCGCCCACGAATTGTACAGTCATGGGGTGCCTTGTGGCGCAGTGCATTAACAGTCCCCACATGTAGTACTTCACACGGCTGGACCTTTCCCTTTCTACGCTCCTCTGCGTGGGCCTTTCCCGACTTAGGGTCATGTCCACAACTCCGAGCAGGGATGCACTCTGGCCAATCACATGGCCGACCCGCTCGGAACTCCTCCGGGCAGCAAAGTTCAAACACAGACGCTCTCAGTTCCATCGCCAAGACACACGATATCCCGGACGAGCCCCCACGTGTAGCGGCCCCCTCACTCCCCCGTCCTCTTCAGCCTAGGGGTATGTCACGAGACAGGGGTGAGGTGCGCTACGGCCCATGTCCTCCCCACTACTTGCGGGCGAGGTGAAGGCCTATACCTGATGTTTCCTTGGGCCGGTGTGTCCGGAGCATGTACCGAGTCTGCTGTGCAGAAACCACCAAACCACCCTTTGCTCCCATTAACAGAGTCCATACACCGATCACAGTCCAACGGTTAGATTTATTCCGTATCTTCAGTTACAAGGCAATGCGATGGCATGATACGGTGGGATGAGCAGGTCGAGGCACTCTACTGATCTGGGTCCCTACACCCCCTATGCTATGACCAAGGGTTGTAGGAGTCTTGACATGAATACCTCCGTTGCGCTGCGGGCCTCTATCAGGGGAAGATGTCCTCCAAGGGAGTTACTGAAGGCCCATCCGTCACCGGGTTGACACTACACCGGGTCTTCGAACGAGTGACCTCCCCAGCCTCCTCACCTCAGATGCGGGTCCCCTCGCAAGGGGCGCCCTGGAGCAACTCCACCCTCGCGGGATCCAGTCGGAGTCACCGGGTCCCAGGCCTCCTCAATAGTACCTCATCCCAGGCTGAAGGTGCCTGGGATGGACTCCATCTTCATCCCGGCCAGGCCTAGGTTGCCTAGGCCGGAACCTTGAACCGCCCGCACCCAGGCCTAAGGTGCCTGGGTGCGTGAAGAGATGATCCCCGAAGACAGACCTCGTGGCGAGGGCGTCTCCCCCTTTTATCTCCTCCCGTCGATACCACGGCGGGTTCCCCGCCCCGACCGTACCATCTCCAGAAAGGGACAAAGAAGGGTAGCACTCCGGTAGTGATTCTACCTCGAGCCAGTAGGTACACTGACACCTACTGGTCGAAGAGAATATTACACCACCCAATCCTCCACGAATAAGAAAAAGGGGTCTGAACCCTAACATAATTACACACTTGGGTCACACTACTCCCCAAGTGTACCCCACTAAATTGAGGACCCCGCTACATACAGTTAGAGCAACAAGGTAACAACAGTGCATAACCAAGCGCCACATAAACATCTGGGCTGTTGAATGGATACATAAAATGAACATACAAGTGTACAAATATCCTGTTGACAGCAAAAACGACAAAAAATAAATTGGATATATAAAACTCCACGTATATGTATATTGGAACCAGTGGTAGAAGGAAAGTCATATGAGGTCATATAGTGCATCCCTGGTGCCCGACGCGTTTCGTGTAGGTGGGACACTCTTCAGGGGCGGATGCTTGAATATCTATAAGGAATGTGATGGTACGAACTGGTTAGGTATAGTGGGTTGTCAAACAAAGTAAAAAATGTGGAAGATAGAGGAATATCCACCTAGAGTACTCACATTCAACCTTGAACAAGAGGACGCGGTGGATGCAAAACCACGGCCACACGAGTCTGCCACGGGAGCTGAGGTGACGTACCGTGCACTCTGCGTGCCGCATACCCGCCACCCTTCCCCCCGCCCCATCTGGGCGGGTGTTTGTGTGGTGGTGGGGCCTGCGCACACAGTGCATCGACGTCACGTATCCCG
The DNA here is from genome assembly GCA_029206835.1 of Rana muscosa. Taxonomy (NCBI): domain Eukaryota; kingdom Metazoa; phylum Chordata; class Amphibia; order Anura; family Ranidae; genus Rana; species Rana muscosa. The sequence goes on from CM055125.1 coordinate 110,382,437, forward strand.
TTCAGCGCGTGACGTCTTGCATGGTGTCGTCGCGCTGGACGTGAGCTTCCTTCCATCTCAGCCAGCGTCACCTGGTCTGGGAGTGTTTTCAGTTGGCGGATCCTGCCCACGACGGCACTCCTCCGGGCGTGCGTTGTGCCCGCGTGACGCTGGTTACGTATCCACGTGCACTGGGTTTGGGGGAATATATTTGAGGCTCTCTCCCTCCATACACTCTCCACGCTGGTCCATTGGAGCTGTTACCTTGCAGCATTGCTCCTTTAGACGTCCTGGAACTTGAAGACGCCAGGACAAGGTGCTTGTATCCATGTTTACTTTGGGCAGCTTATGCTTTATCTCTGGCCCCTATATAGACTGACATTAGGACATTGTGTTTTTTCAGATTCCATATGGCTACCACCATTTGGTTCATTCCTTGTTGCATACCACACAAGCCTATACAAAGGTCCTGGGTTTTCCTCGCACGATAACAAATCGTACGATTTTCGTTTAGTCAGTACAGTTGTCGTCCGAAAATACAATACAAATACATTACAACACATGACATCACTTCCGATTTTTTTTTTTTCTGTCGTAGGAGAATTTTCGTGACTTTAAATAACCTATTTAATTTTACTTGCGACTATTAAGCGAAAAAAGTCGTACAATCTGTCGTAAGATATTCGGATCGTGTGTACAGGGGCATTAAAGGGTAACTCCATTCGTTGGGGGAAAAAAAGCATATACAATTGCGACACAAGTCATATTGTAATTGAATGTTATTAAAAATTACCTTTCCTTTTCAACCTTCAGCCACTGTAATCTTCTGTAAAATGCAATGTATTATGGCTACCTGGAGGTGTTCTGTACACACAATGTGTACAGTTAAACTGTATTTAATTACCTTTCTATTTCCTTGTTCATGCTTCTACATTTCTCATTTCAGTCCTTTTTTTCTCCCATAAAGTTTTCAAATTCTGCTTTTTTTGGAGACAGTGTGCACATTCTGTTTTTTTTTTTTTTTTTTTTAATTTAAGTTCGTTCTTACAAACCACAGGATATGGGGAATTTTAGACAGAGAAAAGACAAAGAATCAAAATGATTAAATTCTGAGAGCTCATTCAAACCAGCCATGTTGGGTCAAAGTTGGCCAATACAGTCCCTATTCAAGGTCATGGCTAAAATCTTCCTTTTTATATGGGGCCTGTTGACACCAATGCACTGTATTTGTGAAAAGAAAAACACAAACGCTGCAATAGGTTGTAACAATGTAGTGTGAGTGCACAACACCACCAGCATGTGCCACACTTGCCATAAAGTGTGCATGAGTCCTAAAACAATATAAAAGTAGAACTGTAGGCAAAACTGTTTTTCATTTTGGATAGAGCAAGGGAGGGTTTTAAACCATGTCAGATTTTTTTTTTTCCGCCATCTGTACTGCAGCTGCCCTTCCACCATATCTGCTGGCGTCCCTGGGGTTTCTCCCCCTCCTTCTCTCTCTTACTTTTCTTGGACTTTCTAACTTCAAATAGAACTATAGGCAAAACCTTTTTTTTTCATTTTTGGATAGCGTAAGGAAGGGCTATAACCCCTGTCAGATTTTTTTCGCCATCTGTGTCCCTTTGGGGAGATTTACCTTAACTTCCTGTCCCATAGCCAAACAAAGTGAGAGGAAATCCCTGCCAATTAAGGGAAATCCTTGGGGACCCCCAGGTCACCAGAACTATTGTCCCCATTGGAAGATTTCCCCTCTATTACTTTAATGGGGACAACCCAAAATTTGGGATTTTCTTTTAGTTTCACTTTCATTGATAATGATAAACAGGACAAATATAGAGGGTGAATCGGTGAATAGAGGGGCACAAACTGCAATAAAAACTGACGGGTTCTAATCCCTCTCTCCTCTATCCAAAAGGAAAACCTTTAGTTATGCGTTAAGATCAAAACCAATGAAAATGGAATACACAGTATATACCAAAGTGCATATATTGCAAGATTCACAGTAGCGCAACAATAATGCCGCGTACACACGATTGTTTTTTTCGACGGTGAAAACACCGTCGAGAAAATCGACGTGAAAAACGAGGAACAGCTTGTTCCCCCCACACACGGCCGTTTTAAATGAAATTTTTTTTTTGGTCGAAAAAAAACGACCGTGTGTGGGCTCCGCGGCAGTGTTTCCCTATGGGAAAACTGCCGCGGAAAAAAACGACGGGAATCACGACGAGAAAAATTAGAGCTCGTCGTGATTAATGCCTTTTTTCCCAAAAGCCCACAGACTATCGTTTTTCTCGTCCAAAGGAAAAAATGAAATTTTTCTCGACGGGAAAAACGGTCGTGTGTACGCGGCATAACACCTAATTTATAAACTTGTGCACAACGGAAAAATTTGTTTAGTTTCGGTTCGTTTCTTTTCGGTCCTGTTGATTCGTAATCGTTCGTGATTTTGCTAGATGGGATTTTTCGTGTTCGGACTAATTCATATTTTCGCAAGCGACATTTTTCGTTGAATCAGAATGATTAGTATTAATGTAAGCCTTGTTTTTAGTTGATTTATAATTCGTACTTTCGGTAGAGTACATTGTTTTTCGTTGATTCTGGACACAACTCCTACTTTCGTAACTTTTTTGGGGTTAATTGATTCGTAATTTTGAGTGTCTCTCTCACAACGACGCCGCCTATTATGCCTAATGTGCTTCGAATGGATTTGTACTTTTCTAAATACATAGCGGTTATTTGTAACGATTCGAAATCTCGTATTTTACGTTCATTTTTTACATGCAGCTATAGCCTCCGCCCCTGTGCACCATTTTGAGAGGGAGTTCAGCACGGTGAGGGAGAAGCAGAGAGCAGAGCAGAGTGTTAATGTGCTTCGAATGGATTCGTACATTCGTAACTTTTTTCATAACAAATTATGCCGAAGACATTCGGGCATTCGCTATTTGCGATATAATTTATTTCGGATTCGGTTTTATTCGTAATTGCTTTGTTCGGAAATTCGAATGCTTCCGAATGTCCGAAAGTTGGTAAATTCGGACGAATTTCGATTAGTTACGAAACAAATTGCACAAGCCTACTAATTTATACAGTGTTCAATACAAAAATTTAATGATTGTACATATATACTATTCCATGTGCAAAGAAAATATAAAAAATCTAAAAGATAATAAAATTAAAATGTCATAAAAAGAAAAACAAAACCAGAGTCCAATAGCAGTCCTCTTTAGGCCTCGTTCACACGGGCACCATCGGTTTAGCCACATTAAAAACGTATCAGTTCTTATCCTTTGCTTTATCCCTCTTCATCCGTCTTCCGTTACGTTAACCACTTTAGCCTCGGAAGAATTGGCTGCACAATGATCAGGCCATTTTTTGCCATACGGCACTGCGTCGCTTTAACTGACAATTGCGCGGTCGCGTGATGTAGTACCCAAACAAAATTGACGTCCTTTTATTCCCACAAATGGAGCTTTCTGTTGGTGGTATTTGATCACCTCTGCAGTTTTTATTTTTTGCACTATAAACAAAAAAAAGCGTCAATTTTGAAAAAAACACTATTTTGTACTTTTTGTTGTAATAAATGGCCCCATTCTTTATTTTTTTTAAAAAGCAAATTTTTTTCTCAGTTTGGGCCGACATGTATTCTTCTACATATTTTTGGTAATAAAAATCACTAAAAGCATATTGATTGGTTTGCACAAAAGTTATAGCGACTACAAAATAGGGGATAGATTTATGGCATTTTTATTATTATTTTTATTATTATTATTATTAATATTGTTTTACTAGTAATGGCGGCTATCTGCTGTGTTTTTTGTTGGTTTTTTATCGGGACTGCGACATTATGGCGGACAAATCGCACACTTTTGACACATTTTTGGGACCATTGGCATTTATACAGCGATTACTGTGTAAGCCCACGTTCACACTGGGGCTGCGGGAGTGAAGCCTGCGAGTTCAGCAGAACTCGCACGATTTCACTCCTGCTGGCAGTCCCGATTTCAGCCACGATTTCAAAGACATCTGAAACAGATGTCAATGTAAATCGCGGCTGAAATCGCAAAAAGTAGTACAGAAACTACTTTTTGTAAACGGTGCAGCGCCGCAGATGCGGCGTCGCACCGATTAGGACGGTGCCATTGCCCGCAATTTGCGGCAAATTTTGCCGATTTGACATGCGATTTGACATGTCAAATCGCATGTCAAGTCGCACCAGTGTGAACCAGGGCTTAATGTCACTGGCAGGAAAGCGGTTAACACTAGGGGCGATCAAGGGGTTAACTGTGTTCCCTAATGTGTGTTCTAACTGTGGGGGGATGGGACTCACTATAGGAGATGACAGAACGTGGTTCCCAGCTGGTAGGAACTTACGATCTGCATCTCCTCTCATCACAGAACAGGGATGTGTGTGTTTACACACACACGTCCCTGTTCTGCCTCTCATGCCCGTGATTGCTCGTGGCCGGCGGTCATCGCGACCGCCGGTCACGAGCATCGGCACCCCCAGCCGTGCAGCGGGTGTGCGCACGCTATCCCGCTTAAAGGGACCGACGTACAGCTACAACGGTCCGTGGGAACAAGCCGACCTGCCGTAGTATAATGACGGCGACTGGTCGGCAAGCGGTTAATCTCCGTTTTCATCCGTCTTCCGTTCCGCTAAACATCCATTTACATCCGTTAATTTACCCATTTACATCCGTTTTTGCATCAGTTTTGATCTGTTTACAGCAGTTTCTGTGGCTTTGATGACATTACCCAAAATGCATTGCTCCTCCCATGCTGCATTGCAGTTTTCAGTGAGCGACTTGTCCTTCCTGTGTCCTTCCTTTGTCCTTGTAAGTGCTATCTGCGTTGTGCGATGGATTCCAACAATTTTTGGGACAGCGTGACATTGTTTGTCATATTTGCCTATATGTGGAGAAAGGAGAGCAAGAAAAAGCAGATTTTGACTAGGAGCTGCACCTGGGAGACATCTCTGGAAGTGGTTCTCCTTGGGGATGTACTTCCACTGTACTTCCTATTGTCCAACTATTGCCTGGGTCATAGGTTGAGTTCACATATAAACAAAAACAAAAAATTTCTTAAATGGATCTTAACTAATCGGATGTTGACGGACATTGTCAGTTAACGTCAGTTAATATCCGTTTTAATGGATCTCGACATAGCCTTGTACGTTAAAAAAAGAACTGATGAAATCTGAAGCGGAGGTTAAAGGAAGGTCATCCGTTTGCCCATAGGAATACATTGTCGTCCTTTGACAGAAGGAAGAAAAACGGATAGACGGTCCGTTCGTGTGAAAGGGGCCTTAAACAACAAAAAAAAATGTGGTGATAACTCCCAGTGATGTCCTCATTAAGAAAAACACTGTAAGGTATCCACCACCATATGTGTCGCATCAGACCCGCTCCCATTAGGTGGAAACTCACCAAATGTATTTGCCTACCACTCTCATGGTTAGGCTAGAAAGCCATAAGAATCAGTTGTTCAAAGATTCCTTAATTAGCCAATCCACTTTTCCACAGTTCCTTGTAGAAAAGGTGCATATCCACATGAAAAAAGGCTCCACTAAATCCAAGTAGTGCAAAATCATGCTTCTTTAATCAAAGTGTGCTCCAAGTGAAAACACAATCCTCCACCTTTCCCTAGAGGGTGAATGCTCACCTCTAAAAATTGACTCGTACCACAAAGGTCAACTTAGCATGTTGGCAGACATCAGGACCCAAAGAACATCTTAAATCTGCTGTAACTTGCATATGAAATCAATCAGAGGAACCACAAGACCCAGTTTCACAACCACATTACAATGAAATTGACCACAAATGATATTCACCTCTTGAACTCAAATGGAGCTGACATTAACCATAGTGCTCACTGCTAAAAAAAAACAAACACTTAATTTAAACTATAAAGTGCACTCGCATGTAAGACAGACGCTTCTGTATGGTCTCAGCCAGTGTGAGATTCTATGCTGAGCAAACACTGTGCTAAGACAGGGATCCCTCCAGCCCTCATGTATCATCTCAATCCAGGGTCACTGTAGCTTTGCCCTACATTTTTTATCATAAATTACATCATCATGGACTGCATAGGGGCTGGAGGGCAGCATTGAATCTTACACTGGCTGAGGCTGAGTGCACCCACTGCTGTGAGTGCATTTTTTTTTTAGTTTTAATAAACATTTTTTTTTTTTTGCGGTGAGCACTATGGTTTACTGATATCCTCTGTGGTCAATCCTCTGATTTCATACACAAGCTGGAGCAGTTCGAATATGTTTTCTGGGTCCTGCCGCCTGCCAACATGCTAAATTGGCCTTTGCAGTAGGAGTCAATTTCTGGAGATGGGCATTCACCCTCTAGGGAAAGGTAGAGGATTGTGTCCTTTCACTTGGAGCAAACTTTATTTGAAGAAGCATGATTTTGCACTACTGGGATTATTTTTTTCAATCAATTGGGACTTTCTTATTTATACTTTTGGACTTTTTGAATATTTTTTTTCAACAACTGATTTGTGTTCAACATTTGAATATGAACACATGAACTAGTTTTGAATTAATTATTGTCACTTCTATACACACACTTTTACAAATTTTTCACTTTCAAAGTATTTTATTTTCAAGAAATAAAAAAAAACATCATACATACATTAGGTAACGTACAAGAAATTAAAATACAAATCAGTATTGACCAATGTCTTCCCGGAGAAAAACTAGAGAAGGATAATAAGGATAATTAGCAAACCAATTACTGATATATTACAGAAGATGAAAGAATTCTCTTGGTACGACTTACTTTCATATGGAGGGAGTTTGTGAGATTGATGCTGGATGGAAGACTTTTGGGGGTGAGTAGAGACGAATACGATAGGCGCATCCTTATGGGCTTCCATGGCTAACACCACACAATCTACTCTTAAACTCGCATCACATAATGTCCAGGGGCTGAACTCTCCAACTAAAAGACGTAAAATTCTGGACCACTATAAATCCCAAAAAATAGATGTTCTCCTTCTTCAGGAGACACACTTTCCAATACGGTATAGCCCAAAATATATACATCATCATTACCCACAATTCTACTTGGCCAAAGCTGAAACTAAAACCAAGGGTGTAGCCATTCTTTTCTCTAAGCATTGTAATTTTGTAAAGACTTTGGAACACGCTGATTTGGAGGGAAGATTTATCTTAATAAAGGGTACCTTGGAGGGGCATCTTTATTCCTTGGTCTCCTATTATGCCCCGAATAGGGGACAAGCTGCCTTTTTTAACCACTTGTCCCCCGCCCACTGTCAATTGACGGCAGGCGGAGGATACTCTCGTTCTGGGAGGACGTCATATGACGTCCTCCCTTTAAAACGAGCTAGGAGGCGCGCGCCCGCCGCGTTCACAAGGCCCCGGTGCGCGTGCCCGGCAGCCGCGATTGCCGCCGGGCACCCGCGATTGCCCGGGAAACGAGCAGGAAAGTGGATCTCTGTGTGTAAACACAGAGATCCACGTCCTGTGAGGGAGAGGGGACCGATGGTGTGTCCCTTGTACATAGGGACAACCATCGGTCACCTCCCCCAGTCAGTCACCTCCCCCACAGTAAGAACACATTGAGGGAACATATTTAACCCCTTCCCGCCCCCTAGTGGTTAACCCCTTCCCTGCCAATCACATTTATACAGTAATCAATGCATTTTTATAGCAGGGATCGCTGTATAAACGTGAATGGTCCCAAAAATGTGTCAAAAGTGTCCGATGTGTCCGCCGCAATATCGCAGTCACAATAAAAAATCGCAGATCGCCGCCATTACTAATAAAAAAATAAAAATGCTATAAATCTATCCCCTATTTTGTACACGCTATAACTTTTGTGCCAACTAATCAATACGCGCTTATTGCGATTTTTTTTTTTTACCAAAAATATGTAGAAGAATACGTATCGGCCTAAACTGAGGAAAATTTTATTTAAAAAAAAAAAATGGGTATTTATTATAGCAAAAAGTAAAAAATAGTGTTTTTTTTCCAAACTGGACGCTCTTCTTTTGTTTATAGAGCAAAAAATAAAAACCGCAGAGGTGATCAAATACCACCAAAAGAAAGCTCTATTTGTGGGAAAAAAAGGACACAAATTTTGTTTGGGAGCCACGTCGCACGACCGCGCAATTGTCATTCAAAGTGTGACAGCGCTGAAAGCTGAAAAATGGCTTGGGCAGGAAGGGGGTTTTCGTGCACAGTAGAGAAGTGGTTAAAGTCTTAATGGATACACTCAACCCTATGCTGGAAGGCACGATAATATTTGGTGGTGATTCTAATGTTGCATTTGACCAGGTCTTAGACGAATCCAAACCCCCCAAAGCCCAATTATCTCGACCAACTAGAGAGAGTCTTAAAATAGCCAAATTACTCTCAGCATATAATCTAATAGATACTTGGAGGGAGATGAATCCTACAAAACGCGATTTTACACATTTCTCGCATCCGCATAATACATATGCTAGAATTGATCATATCTTAATACCAGCACCTGTTCTCCCTTTTATTATAAGCGTCCATATCAAAGATACAACACTCTCGGACCACTCCTTAGTTATTGTATCCTTGCACTCCAATGCACTTAATAGAACAAGGGGTATGTGGAGACTCAATGATTCTATCCTTTCTGACCCAGTCAAGGTTGAGGAGATTAATGAAGCCTTGTTAGAATATTTCTCTCTCAATGAAAACAAAGACACCTCTGCTGAGGTTCTTTGGGCGGCTCACAAGGCCTTCATTCGAGGTAAATTTATACAATTAGGTACGCAAATTAAAAGGGAACGTAAGGCTAATATATATATACCCTTTTAGACAAAACTAAACTAGAGCTTAATTTAATCCTCACTACACAAGCTGAAAAAGCAATCCGCTGGTCTAACAATAAATTTTACGTACGCGCTAATAAAATAGGGCCACTGCTGGCCCATAAACTTTCTATACCCAAAATTAGAATTTCAGGTCAACCCCCCACAGCTAACCCTGTCAAGATTCTTGAAGCTTTCCATGAATTATTTTCTAACCTTTATAAATCCACTACTCAAATCAACAAAGACTCAATTTCCAGGTTTCTTGATGACCTTCCCATTCCAACACTTCACACCTCACATAGAGATTTACTAGAGTCAGAGTTTACCATAGAGGAGGTTTCAGAAGTCATTGGGAATCTCAAATCGGGCTCAGCTCCGGGACCTGATGGATTGCCCATTCCGTATTACAAGGCCTTTGCTGACATTCTGGCTCCACACCTAACAAAATTTTTTAACACTAAAACATCAGGAGAACCTCTAGATATCCACCTTAACACAGCGTTTATAACTCTTATTCCTAAACCCGACAAGAATCCAGAAGAAATATCCAATTATCGTCCAATTTATTTAATAAATAATGATGTTAAGATCATGACTAAAATTATGGCCAACCGCTTAGCTTCCTTCATCAAAAAATACATACATAAGGACCAAGTTGGTTTTATTCCGGGGAGGCAGGGACCCAACCAAATAAGAAGGGCCATAGATGTCATTTCTATACTCCAATCTAATTGGGAGGGAGGAGCGAGACAACAGGGTTTTTTTTTAGCCTTAGATCTCCAAAAGGCTTTTGATTCGGTTTCGTGGCCTTATTTATTCTCCCTGATGGAAAGATGGGGCTTCGGAAATCGTTTTTTGGGACTCTTGAGTTCCCTATACTCTTATCCTAAGGCGCAAATTCGCTTGCAAGGGCATTATTCTAAACCATTTAACATAGCTAGAGGAACTAGACAAGGGTGCCCTCTTTCCCCTATAATTTTTGCGATAGCTATTGAAACTTTAGCTATTGCTTTACGCCAGGGGTCTCAACGTACCGGCCCGCGGGCCATTTGCGGCCCGCGGACTGGTTAAAAATGGCCCGCAGGCCCGATCCAGGACGTCTTTTTTCACAGGCACCGCAGAGGGGGAGGCGCCGAAGAGCTTTACCTCTCCATCAGCTCTGTCCTCTCCGCTGCACACTTCCGCAGCCCAGAGAGAGAACAGAGCGGAGGAAGGATCCGCCCATCGCCCCGCCCACCTAGGCACTGACGATCAGAGCCCCGATCCAGGGTCCTGCTGCTCAGAGCGGGAGATTGTGTTCTCTGGGTGCCCTGTCACTAGGCCTCTGTGGAAGCCAGGAGGAGAGGACTCGGAATCCAGACGATCCTGACTGCCAGGAGAGGTGAGTAAGGCAAAGTCCTTAGTGGGGTGAATGGAGTATTTTATGGAGTGTGGGGGGGGGGGGTAATTGTGTAGTGTGGGGGGTATTTTATGGAGTGTGGGGGGATTTGTGCAGTGTGAGGGTACTTGTGTAGTGTGGGGGTTAATTGTGTAGTCTGGGGGTTAATTGTGCAGTGTGGGGGCTATCTTATGGAGTGTGGGGGCTATCTTATGGAGTGTGGGGGCTATCTTATGGAGTGTGGGGGGGTATCTTATGGAGTGTGGGGGGGGTATCTTATGGAGTGTGGGGGGTATCTTATGGAGTGTGGGGGTTAATTGTGTAGTGTGGGGCTATTTGTGCAGTGTGGGGGCTATTTAATGGAGTGTGGGGGCTATTTTATGGAGTGTGGGGGCTATTTGTGCAGTGTGGGGGCTATTTGTGCAGTGTGGGGGCTTTTTGTGCAGTGTGGGGGGTATTTATGGAGTGTGGGGGTATTTGTGCAGTGTGGGGGGTATTTTATGGAGCGTGGGGGTATTTGTGCAGTGTGGGGGGTATTTTATGGAGTGTGGGGGGATTTGTGCAGTGTGGGGGGATTTGTGCAGTGTGGGGAGTATTTGTGTAGTGTGGGGGGATTTGTGTAGTGTGGGGGGATTTGTGCAGTGTGGGGGGATTTGTGCAGTGTGGGGGGTATTTTATCGAGTTTGGGGGGGTATTTGTGTAGTGTGGGGGGTAATTGTGTAGTGTGGGGGGTATTTTATGGAGTGTGGGGGGATTTGTGCAATGTTGGGGGTAATTATGGAGTGTGGAGGGTATTTGTGCAGTGTGGGGGGGGGTAATGCTGGGGGTTAATAATGCGTTTGCTGACACCAGTGATGGGGGTTAATAATGCGTTTGACACCAGTGATGGGGGTTAATAATGCGTTTGCTGACACCAGTGCTGGGGGTTAATAATCAATTTGCTGACACCAGTGATGGGGGTTAATAATGCGTTTGCTGACACCAGTGATGGGGGTTAATAATCAATTTGCTGACACCAGTGCTGGGGGTTAATAATGTGTTTGCTGACACCAGTGATGGGGGTTAATAATGTGTTTGCTGACACCAGTGATGGGGGTTAATAATGTGTTTGCTGACACCAGTGATGGGGGTTAATAATGCGTTTGCTGACACCAGTGATGGGGGTTAATAATGCGTTTGCTGACACCAGTGCTGGGGGTTAATAATCAATTTGCTGACACCAGTGCTGGGGGTTAATAATGTGTTTGCTGACACCAGTGATGGGGGTTAATAATGCGTTTGCTGACACCAGTGCTGGGGGTTAATAATCAATTTGCTGACACCAGTGCTGGGGGTTAATAATGTGTTTGCTGACACCAGTGATGGGGGTTAATAATGCGTTTGCTGACACCAGTGATGGGGGTTAATAATCAATTTGCTGACACCAGTGCTGGGGGTTAATAATGTGTTTGCTGACACCAGTGATGGGGGTTAATAATGTGTTTGCTGACACCAGTGATGGGGGTTAATAATGCGTTTGCTGACACCAGTGCTGGGGGTTAATAATCAATTTGCTGACATCAGTGCTGGGGGTTAATAATGTGTTTGCTGACACCAGTGATGGGGGTTAATAATGTGTTTGCTGACACCAGTGATGGGGGTTAATAATGCATTTGCTGACATCAGTGCTGGGTATAGTATATTATTGCTGGTATAGTTTATTGTTTTTGAAGTTTTAAAAGTTTGCATGCGGCCCCCATGGGATATGAAAACTTGTCATGTGGCCCTCAGGCAATTTGAGTTTGAGACCCCTGCTATACGCCATAACCCAAACATTCAAGGGGTCACCTGTGGAGATCAAATACATAAATGTGGCTTATTTGCCGATGATATTCTCTTATTTCTCACGTCCCCTTTAATCTCCCTACCTAACATTTGCAAGGTCCTGAACGATTTTGCCAAGATTTCTGGACTAATGCCCCATACACACGATCATTTTTCATGCCGTTAAAAAAAATGGCCATTAAAAATGATCGTGTGTATGCTCCAGAGCATTTTTAACGACGTGAAAAACGGGCATTAAAAATTTCGAACATGCTCTCTTTTTTCACGTCGTTTTTCATGTCGTTTTTTTTAACGACGTGAAAAACGATAGTGTGTATGCTTTAACGACGTGAAAAAAAATGCGCATGCTCAGAATCAAGTATGAGACGGGAGCGCTCGTTCTGGTAAAACTAGCGTTCGTAATGGAGATAGCACATTCGTCATGCTGTAACGGACTGAAAAGCACTAGACTGAAAAGAGCGAATCGTCTCTCAACAAACTTTACTAACATGAAGGGTGGCGCCATTCGAACGGAACTTCCCCTTTATAGTGCCGTCGTACGTGGTGTACGTCACTGCGCTTTTCTTGAACATTTTTTAAAATGATGGTGTGTACGCAAGACAGGCTTGAGAGGAAACAAGAAAAAAAATGATGAGAAAAACGTCAGTTTTAAAAATGACATTAAAAATGATCGTGTGTATGGGGCATAAGAGTGAATTATACAAAATCACAAGCCCTGAACGTCTCGCTCCCTCTCTCTAACGTTTCTTCATTGAAACAATCATTTAATTTTGAATGGCAAGACTCCTCCATAAGATACTTAGGAATCACACTGACAGCTCGTACGGAAACCCTCTATGACCACAACTATCCGCCACTATACAGGAAATTGGAAAATGATCTTAAAATCTGGTCTAAGCATGAACTATCTTGGTTAGGGAAAATTAACTCAATAAAAATGACCTTACTCCCGAGAATTCTTTATTATTTTAGAGCACTTCCCATCCCAGTTAAAAAATGTCATTTACAGTAAAATCACTTCAAAGCAAAATACTAAAATATATCTGGGGTTCTTCTGGTTACCGTATATCACAAAACACCCTTTTCCGCCATAGATATAAAGGAGGCCTTGGTCTCCCAGACTTACACAAATATTTCCTAGCAGCAAGGGTAGCACAACTTTCCACAATATATTCAAAGTCTGAGAGACCAGATTGGGTCAAGATGGAGAATCAAGCAGTACCCAACTACTCTCTTGATTATCTTTTGTGGAGGTCACCTAAGAAACGACCTGCCATAATGTCTCCCATTCTTTCCCAATCTTTAGCCCTATGGGACAGAGTCAGGTCCCATTCGGCTCTTATCTCTTCAGGCCATCCTCTCACTCCTTTATTTAATAGCCCGGATTTTCCCCCGGGCTTAAACGTAGAAGAATTCAGATGGTGGACGGACAAAGGGCTATACCGTATTGGAGACTTTGTGGTCTCTGGGAGTCCCATCACTCTTAATTACTGTGTTACTAGATTGAAACTCCCAGACTCAGAGGGATTACACTTCTCTCAAATCTCTCAATATCTTATTACTCTTTGGAAGGACAAACCGTTGCCTCTCCAATTCACTAAATACGAATTGTGGTGTGGTCAAAATATGGATCCAAGGGGAGGCATTTCAGTGGTCTATTCGTCCCTTTCTCACTCAATGGAGAAATCCTCCTATATGATAGCTTGGGAAACTGACTTTCGGTTCAACTGGGACCTGGAGACCTGGCCCAGGGCTTGCTCCAAGTCCTTTAAAGGTATTCTAAACATATGTTTAACAGAAGCAAATATTAAGGTGTTAACTAGGTGGTATCTTACCCCCACTAAATTAGCCCCCATATACCCTACCTTGGATCCTCTCTGCTTTAGAGGATGCCGACTTTCTGGATCAATGGCCCATATATGGTGGGAATGCCCGAGGATTCGTTCATTTTGGAAAAAAGTTTTTATTTTGATCTCCAAGGTTACTGAATACCAGGTTCCCAGGTCCCCGTGTGTTGCTCTGCTAAATGCCCGTATCCCCAATATTCCTAAATTTTCTCAAATTCTTATTCATTTTATACTCATAGGGGCTAAAATTACAGTTGCCAAGGCTTGGAAAAAACCTAGACCTTTCCTTTCTGATGTTATTCGAAAAGTGTCTTGGATAATGACTCATGAAAAACTGGCCAGTATTCTTAACAACACCACTGTGAAGTATGGTAAAATATGGGATCCATGGGCTAACTATGTTGGAGTTCCAATTTATTAGGTCCTTTTTCCATTATACTTAGCCCTAATCTTATCAAACTAGGCATGTACTTACTTTCTACTACTTTCCTTCCTCTCTTTCCTGCTCTTCCTTCTCTCTAACCTCTTTTTCCTTCTCTTTTTCTTTTTTTCCTTCTTTATTTATTTTTTATTATTATTTATCGAGACTTCCCGGAGAAGTGTTATTGGATCCTTTGTACGGGATAATACCTTTTCATTGTTAAACCAATATAGAATAACTTTGGAGATGTATCATTTAGTTCTATTAGATACATTATTTTATCTTTTAATTTATTTATTCATTCTTCTCAAGAAGAGGCAATGATAGTCTTTATTTGAGTCCTTGTGGGAGATTGGGAGTCCTCCCTTCGGGCACAGCATGATCCCTTTTGGGGTGCCTCGGAGGGGCAGGGGCTTCCATCCCTCCAGGGGACATTTCCACTGAGGCCTCTCGATGTAGATTTTGGGTTATGCTCTTTTTTAAGATGTACTAATCAAATTATTACATACATATCACTTCTTTTTCTTTTCTTTTACAAATTTTTGAGGGAGATTTATATGACATTTGTATAGACCTTTATGTAGTTTTCAGTGCAGCACATACACATTCCTAGCCTAACACTGACTGCGGGTTATAAATCATGCGAGTTCAGCTGAACTTGCACGATTTCATACCCGCATGTCAGTCCCACTTCGGGAGCAATTTCAGACACATATGTGCGGGTTCATGCACAGATGTCTATACAAATCACCCCCGAAGTCGCCAAAAGTAGTACAGGAACTACTTTTGGGAATCTGTGCGGCAGAGCAAAGTTGGCGCTGCACCGTTTCAGACAGTGCCATTGCCGGCAATAGTCACCGATTTGGCATGCGATTTGAAATGTCAAATCGCATGCCAAATCGCCCAGATGTGAACGTGGGCTTACACCTTTAGGCAATTTGGGGTACATGCAAGTATACTTAGGAATATATAGGGGTTGTTGCGCAATTTTTTTCTTTATCACAATGTTAAGGTTATAATGTACACATTTAAAAAAAAAAGAAGCACACATATAAGGTTCCTCAGTTGCACTAGGACCCAATAACACTATCAATGGGGAGGTTCGGGACTTTGAGTGAGGCACATAAGTGGAACAATGGACAATTTTGAAAAAAGCAAGTTTTAATAAAATCACACAAGTCATACAAATATCTTGGCCAACAACTTATATCTTTATATGGAGTCTAACATCAATTATTAAAAAAAGCTAAATCACAGCGTGTTATGATATATTGCATCTAGGTACTGAAGAAGACTCGTTGGCTCGACGCGTTTCGGCGATTTAATCGCCTCATCAGGAGCAGATGCATTTGATCCGAAAATACATTAGACACAGATAAGAGGGCCAATAAAAGGATGTATAAAAATTAAGGGGAATAAGGGGATTTGTAAAGAAAAAGGCAGTTAGGGAGGAAGGGAGAAATTCACCCTCCTACTTACACATTGCAGCACAAGGTCTGCTGAGGGCGCCATGCCGGCGGCAATCGTCCAACATCCTGTCTGGCTGCTGGTGCCAGTTGCTGGTTCTCCTTACACCTCACATTTGTGGATTTTTTGGGGGATTTTTTCTTTTAACATACACCAGGTAACTTTTTGTGACCTCCGTTGGAGCCTAGGCTCCTTTTCCATCCATCTTTTTCTTCCATTCTCACTCCCTACCTAGCTCATTTCTCATACTCCTCTCCTTCCTACCTCACTACCTCTCCCTACTTCCTCCTTCCTTTCATTCACTATCCAACACCTTTTGCTATTTCACTCCTCTCCACCTATAGTGCTCATCACCATGAGCCCATATACTCTCACACCAACATTCACACACTTCCACACAATTTTTTACTTTTTTTCTTCCGTTTTTTTTCAGACACCTCCCATTTTATTTTCCGGCGTCGCCACCGGTGCCAGTTTGGGCGTCCCCATCACGTTGGGGGTTCAGTTTTGGTTGTCCGGTTTCCTTGGGGTTCTTTGTCCCCACGATTGCCGCCAGCATGGCCCCCCCAGCAGACCTTGTGCTGCAATGTGTAAGTAGGAGGGTGAATTTCTTCCTTCCTCCATATCCCTTACTGCCCTTTTCTTTACAATTTTCCTTATTCCCCTTTAATTTTTCAACATCTTTTTATTGGTCTTCTTATCTGTGTCTAATGTATTTTCAGATTGAATGCATCTGCTCCTGATGAGGCGATTAAATCGCAGAAACGCGACGAGCCAACGAGTCTTCTTTAGTACCTAGATGCAATATATTATCATAACATGCTGTGATTTAGCTATTTCTAATAATTGATGTTAACTTATATCTTTATATGGAGCCTGTTGGCCAAGATATTTGTATGACTTGTGTGATTTTATTAAAACTTGCTTTTTTCAAAATTGTCCATTGTTCCACTTATGTGCCTCATTTAAAGTCCCGAACCTCCCTATTATTGTCTACAGGATAGTGTTATCGGGTCCTAGTGCAACTGAGGAACTTTATATGTGTGCTGCTTCTTTTTTTTGTACATTGTAAACCTTCTTCTTAACATTGTGATAAAGAAAAAATTTGCGCAACAACCCCTATATATTCTTAACTATACCTGCATGTACCCCAAATCACCTAAAGGTGTAAGCCCACGTTCACATCTGGGCAATTTGGCATGCCATTTGACATGTCTTATATCTTTATATGGAGCCTGTTGGCCAAGATATTTGTGACTTGTGTGATTTTATTAAAACTTGCTTTTTCCAATAAGATATTGAAAAAATTCAGATTCAGATATTTGTAAGACTTTTATTAAAACTTGTCCTTTGTTCCACTTATGTGCCTCACTCAAAGTCCCGAACCTCCCCATTATTGTATACATTGATTAGGGATGGAGACATTTATCTAGGGTGTCTCATTTAAAGTCCCAACCCCCCCCCCCTCTCACTATCCTGTAGAGTTAACACGTATGATATATGCATTGGTGAAATACAGTGACATGTATTTGAATGGCACCGCAACATACCTTGTGACAGATGTGCATTGCGCTGCCATTGCACCATTTTTTTGCCAGCGCGCTGCAATGCATGTTAGTCCACTGCAAGGTGCTTTGGCAATGAACGACAATGCATCATACCACTGTATTTAATGTGCAGGGCCGGACTGGGAGTAAAAACCAGCCCTGGAAAACATTTCATACCAGCCCCACAGCATTAATATACCAGCGTAACAGCATAACGTCATTATTTTCTTGTTCATAAAAGGGAAAACCATCAATTTTAAAGCACATTTGAAGAGCGTATTATATAAAGATAAGACAGATATGAAAGCACATAGGGCTAGGGAGATCTATATATATATATATATATATATACATACAGTGGAACCTTGGATTACGAGCATAATCCGTTCCAGGAGAATGCTGGAAATCCGAAGTACTCGCATATCAAAGCGAGTTTCCCCATTGAAGTCAATGAAAAACTAAAATAATTTGGTCCGCATTGACTTCAATGGCATTCAATACCGCATGTGGCCAGAGGTGGGGGGTGCCGGAGAGCATCGGAGACACTCGGAAAGGCCCGAGGACACCTCGGGTAAACTCAGAAAGGCTCGGGAACAGAGTATTTTCGAAATTTTCCGAGCATTTCCGAATGGCTCTGCTCGGCTCCGGCGCCCCCCCACCTTAGGCCAAACGCGGTATTGCACACCGCTTTGGCTTGAATCCTGCTCGTGTTGCGAGGCAACACTCGCAAACCGAGTCAGGATTTTAAAAAATACAGTGCTCGTATTGCGAAACTATCGTTACCTGCGTTACTCGCAATCCGAGGTTCCACTGTATCAGCAAATTACAGTCAAAAGTGGTAAAAGTGGAGCAATCATCAAGGGGCACACCTGGGACTCTGGGAATGTGGAGGGACTCTGATGACCAGAGACGACCTTCCGCAGAAAGAATCCACTAAGATAAGGGGGGGGTGGGGTACTGATATAAGGGGGAAACCTTTATATCAGTGCACCCTTACATTATTGTATTCACTCCCCCCTTACATCAATGACCCCCCCCCTCAGATTGGCCTGGCAGCGTCAGAGCCATATTAAGAGCATCATGGGCCCCTAGGCAAAGTAATGCGATGGGGCCCCCACAAGCTTGCCCCAATTTACGCACCTACTCTCAAAAATGAAAGTACAATATTGCTACTTTACAGCGTGTCACTTGCCACCTGTCCCTTGTCACCAGATTCAGCATGTCACTTGCCACCCATCCCCTGCCACCAGATTTAGCGTGTCACTTGCCACAGTCCCGTCACCAGATTCAGCGTGTCACTTGCCACTGGTTCCTCTTCAGAGACACAGCCGCTCTCCCCACTGCTGACAGGAGGAGGGGGATAGGCAAGAAATAGAGCCCTCTTCTGGCAGAGGTCTGGGTGACAGCAGGGAACTGGGCGACAGAGGGCTGGGTGACAGCAGGGGACTTGGTGACAGAGGGATGGGTGACAGCGGGGGACTGGGTGACAGCAGGGGGACTGGGCGACAGCAGAGGACTTGGCAACAGCAGGGGACTTGGCGACAGAGGGCTGGGTGACAGCAGGGGACTGGGCGACAGCAGGGGACTGGGCGACAGCAAATGACTGGGCGACAGCAGAGGGCTGGGCGACAGCAGGGGACTGGGCGACAGCAGAGGGCTGGGTGACAGCAGAGGGCTGGGTGACAGCAGGGGACTGGGCGACAGAGGGCTGGGCGACAGCAGGGGACTGGGTGACAGCAGGGGACTGGGCAACAGAGGGCTGGGCGACAGCAGGGGACTGGGCGACAGCAGGGGGCTGGGCGACAGAGGGCTGGGCGACAGCAGGGGACTGGGTGACAGCAGGGGACTGGGCAACAGAGGGCTGGGCGACAGCAGGGGACTGGGCGACAGCAGGGGGGTGGGCGACAGAGGGCTGGGCGACAGCAGGGGACTGGGCGACAGCAGGGGACTGGGCGACAGCAGGGGACTGGGTGACAGCAGAGGACTTGGTGACAGAGGGCTGGGCGACAGCAGGGGACTGGGCGACAGAGGGCTGGGCGACAGCAGGGGACTGGGCGACAGAGGGCTGGGCGACAGCAGGGGACTGGGCGACAGAGGGCTGGGCGACAGCAGGGGACTGGGCGACAGAGGGCTGGGTGACAGTAGGGGACTGGGCGACAGAGGGCTGGGCGACAGAGGGCTGGGCGACAGCAGGGGACTGGGTGACAGCAAAGGACTGGGTGACAGCAGAGGATTTGGTAACAGAGGGCTGGGCAACAGCATGGGACTGGGCGACAGAGGGCTGGGCGACAGCAGGGGACTGGGCGACAGAGGGCTGGGCGACAGCAGGGGACTGGGCGTTAGAGGGCTGGGTGACAGCAGGGGACTGGGCGACAGAGGGCTGGGTGACAGCAGGGGACTGGGCGACAGAGGGCTGGGTGACAGCAGAGGACTTGGCGACAGAGGGCTGGGCGACAGCAGGGGGACTGGGCGACAGCAGGGGGACTGGGCGACAGCAGGGGGACTGGGCAACAGCAGAGGACTTGGCGACAGCAGGGGACTGGGCGACAGAGGGCTGGGTGACAGTAGGGGACTTGGCGACAGAGGACTGGGTGACAGCAGGGGGACTGGGTGACAGCAGGGGGACTGGGCGACAGCAGGGGACTTGGCGACAGCAGGGGACTGGGCGACAGCAGGGGACTGGGCGACAGAGGGCTGGGTGACAGCAGGGGACTGGGCGACAGCAGGCAGAGGATTGGGAGAAATTGGGTTGAAAACTTACACTCAGGACAGTGCTACAGGAGAAACCAGACACCATCTTGATCTTTGTCAGCTAACAGAACTTTTTTACTTCTATGTAAAAGTCTAAAGATAGAAGTAATAAAGTTGACAAAGCTCAAGATGGTATCTGGTTTTTCCTGTAGCACTGTCCTGAGTGTAAGAAATCGAGCAGAGCAGTTTTCAACCCAATTTCTCTCAGTCCAGTAGCTACATAAAAAATAAAACCGCATTTTTAGAGCCTTTTTTTTTTTTGTACCTCCATGTTGCCCCAGTCCCTCACGAGTTCCGACCATTGTCAATGAAGGAGGCGGGCCAGCTCCTCTCCATCAGAGCCCTGAGCTGCCGAACATCTCTGCAGCTGGGGGAGCCGGGGGAGGGATCTGTCAGTGTACTGCATGCGATAGTTCTCTCCCCGCGCCCCCGCAAATCCTCGGAAGCAGACATACCCTCTCCACCTCCGTTACACACTGCTGCAGGTGCGCCGGCCCTGGTTGAATCAAGCTGGTCTAGGAGGAGGGCGGGACTTTTCTCACAGCGCGGCCACATTTTTCACACTGAGCTCCGTGACGCACAGCGGGAGGTGCCCGCAACTGTGTGTGACATCATGTAGTGGAGGGGGAGGAGGAGAAGTGTGCGGAGCGCTGCGCTGCAGCCACAGCTTAGCCCAAAGCGGCCCCAGGGCAGGCGGCCTACCGGGAAATGTCCCGGTATCCCGGTAGGCCAGTCCGGCCCTGTTAATGTGTGTTGCTGTAAAATATGCCATATCGCCCACATTACTGCAACAACAGTGTGATCAAGACCTTAGACTGCTAAACTTTTATTAGCTCCACTGTAATAACATTAGCAGCATAAAAAATCACAACTACCATACAATTTTCTACCTGTGCCCCCAATTGCTTGATTCCACATTAGTGCCAGCTCACAAACAAACATTCTAACCTTTTACTATATGCTTTATATGCCAGGGCTACTTTCTATTCCCAGTTCAGTATTCATTATGTGTAACAAAAAACCTTGTACCTTTTTTATATCATTATTAGGTTGAAGGATAATAAATTAGATTGTAGGATAACAAGTCAAGAAAAGGGAAGTAAAAGGGAGTGAGTTCGTAGTTGAAATTCCACTTTGTTCTAACTATATTTAGCTTGTGGTTTAGCACTGAGCAGTTTGCATGGGTAAGCAGGGAGAAGGGGCAGTGTAATGGAGAACATGCAGAATCATAGGGAGCGTTTCATTGAAATAAAGACAGCTACTCAGCACATTGTGCTGTGAACACTTAGCAATATGTTATATACGGTCTACATCTATATGCAAGAGGAAACCCCTATGTTCAAGCAATCATAAAGACAACAGACTGACTGTAAACATTTTCCCTATAAGCAGTCATTGGTTCTGTCAGTGTCTGCCTGCTTTACCTTGAAGTATGCGAAAATGAGACTTTCATTTTCTGATTCTGCATTTAGGAGCCTCGGCTATGACTCTTGATATGACTGAAGTTTGTATGACTTTTTGTGTCATCCAAATACCCGCTAAGACACAGAGGCAGGTGATATAATACATTTAAACTACCAACACAGGTGGAGAGACTGCAGTTGGGGCTGGTTCCCATCTGTGCATTGCATTGTAGGTGTGTTGCAATTTATGTGCTTTTTACATGTACTGTATGACATGCGTGTTCATGAAAGCGGATCAAACATGCAGCAGGCAGGACTAACACACCGTACCTAAAATGCACAAGTGTAAATAGGACCTCTTGGGTTGTCAGTTGCCTCTGCTTTGCCTACTGCAGGCACTCTCTGCCAGGCCTTCAGGATCCAGCAGAGACCTGCAGTACATCTGTGTATAAATGGGGTTTCCATGTGCAAATCTGGGGCCTCTATACCTGCCAGATGTTCTGCAGGGTTCTTCCATGCCCCAAAGGCCTGACGGAATCCTTCATCACACATGTGCCATCAGATGCACTGGGCAGCACAAAGTCTGGAACACTTAAAAAAAAATTGAAAATTGTACATAATTGTTGGAAAGGAAGGGGGAGGAGTCGGGTGCAAATACATTGTTTCATTGGGTTTGCTTTAAATATCTATGCTATGAACACAATGTTGACTAGGCAATGCTAATCAGCAGGAAACACAGAACAAATGCCTAAGTCACTGATAGTAAAACGTTCTATAACCACAAGTATATTTAAAGGATATCTAAACCCAAAAACAAACATTTATTATATGGCAGCATACCAGTCCTAATATGTGCTAGTTGCATTTGTTTTCTTTTTTCAGGCTAAGTACAAAACAGTAAAGCCTCGTACACGACCGGTTTTCTCTGCAAGGAACTACAAGAAAACTGTTGGGAGAGCTTTCTTGCAGAGAAAATCGTTCGTGTGTATGTTTTATCGTCGAAAACTGCCAGAAATCTCGACGAGAAAAATGGAGAACCTACTCTCTATTTTCTCGTCAGGATTCTCGTTTTTCTCGTCGGGATTCTCATCGGCCTGTTTTGCAACGAGAAAACCAGTCGTGTGTATGCTTTTCGAAGTCTTAAAAATATCGCGCATGCTCAGAATCAAGTATGAGACGGGAGCGCTTCTTCTGGTAAAACGAGCCTTCGTAATGGAGATAGCACATTTGTCACGCTGTAAATTATTGCATCGTTTAAATGTCGTGCATTTAAATCTTCTTTAGAATGGTACAATAATGAAAAAGAATGAACTTGTTTTGCTGCTGATATTCACACATTTTCATGCTGATCTCATGAATATTTTGTTGTATTATATAGAGCAAGATCTCCTTAATATTTTTATATATTTTTATTTTTGAATACAGATCTTAATTTTAAATGATTATTTAATTTCTAGTGATCTCCATGATTAGAATTGTTTTGTGTTATCTGTCCCTTTTTTTTATTTTTATTTTTTTATAAATGTATCGGCCTACTCCAAAGCTAAATTTTTTATTTTTAGAAAAACACATAGTCAAGTATTAACTGTAAAAAAAAAACAACTATTTATTCTGGTATATAACAAATCAAATAGAAGGCAGCGCTGGAGAACCTGCTGCCATTTGTTCATCCATGGGACCCCAGAGCACACATCAACTCTGTGTGGACAATAAAATTGGGAGCTTGAGAAGCACATCAGTTGTGAGCACCATCTGGTCCTGAACTTCCAGAGGTCAGGAACAGCAGCAGGTGAGATATATGTCCCAAGTCTGTGGTACTACAACAGGCTGCCTTCTGTCAGACCACATTGAAGCAAGGCCATCACTTCCTGGTCTTCTTGGCAGCCTTCCCTGCAGCCTTCTTTGCAGCCTTCCTTCTGCGTGTGGCTGGAGGCTGTGCCACTGGAGGTATACTTGGGTCAGGAGGAGGAGAGGGAGGTGGAGGAGGAGGAGGAGGAGTTGGAGGTTGAGGTTGTGAAAGCTGGGCGACCTCACATATGGCCGTATTGGGGGTAATTCTCCCCATCACCCCCTTGTTCAGTAAGCTGAGCAGCAGGGGCTCACATAGGAGGCATTGTTCCATGCTCATAGTTCGAAATTTGGCCCCAACTAGGCCGGCATACGCCTCTTCGGTGGTTGTTGGCTCCTGGAGGGTGGCATGTGCCTCTCTAATCGGGGCCATTGCTGCCTGGCTGGTAGTTCTCTTTCTCCTGGTCCTTCTTGTAAGGCGGATGGGAGGCACCTGTGATCTGGTCCTGCTACTTGGCCCTGCCACCTCCTGTGTGCCACTGGGCCCTGCCTCCTCCTGGCTCACAGTGGGCCCTGCCTCCTCCTGGCTCACAGTGGGCCCTGCCTCCTCCTGGCTCACAGTGGGCCCTGCCTCCTCCTGCCTGACACTTTCCAGACCCTCATCCTGGTTGATGTCATCCTGTGTATGAAAAAGGGACATAGTTTTAGTTTTTGGTTCATCAATCACACACAATTTTTAGCTCATGACTGTTGCAAATTGAATGTAAATCAATAGAAAAGATTATCATTATGACCCCAGCAGTTTTCATTCTTCTCCCCAAATTTTTGGGCCACTACTGTCTATTGAAATTTAGAACACTTTTGGATCAAACATTGTTTGTTTTTTTCTTTCCATATTAACATTTGTTTTGCTGCATTAATTTTATCACAATAAATGTTTATAAAATACTATACCTGGCTCCAGATGTCCAAATCAGGTTCTTCCAGGATGGCTGCCTCCTCTTGCTCCAGAGAAGGCTCAGGTTGGCTGCAGGGAAGTCTGGGGGGAAGACTGGACAGTGATGTCCTTGCTTCAAGGTGGTCATTCAGAAAGGACATCCTGCTGTAGTACCACAAAGTCGGGACATATACATCCGCTGCTGCTGCTCCTAACCTCTGAGAAGCCAGGACCTTAGAGCGCTCAGTCCCGTATGTGCCTCTCAAGCTCCCAATTTTACTATCCACCTGTTGGATGGTTGCTGTGGGTACCCTGGTGTGCACAAATGGGAGCAGGCTCTCCAGCGCTGCTTTCCTTACACCTTTTTTCCGGTGAATGGAGTTTTTGGTCTCCCACAGAGCGGGCAGCTCCCTTAACCGATCAATGAATTCCCCAAGGAAATCTTTTTCAAAGAAAGCATTCATTTTGTCTGCAAGACAAAACACAAGACAAAAATAGTAATGTCAGTCAGTCTAAACTCAAGCAAATCTTTATCCCCATATATATCCTCAAACAATCTCTAGGCAGTATAGGCCACCGATTTCACAAAGTATAAAAATCATACCTTCGGTCTGACGTCCGTCACTTTTCCTTCTCTCTTCGCACACAGAACGTATTAACGTCACATGTGTGTTTGCTTTATATACACTACGCATGCGTGAAACTCCGCACATGTCGCCCGCCCATGATGTTCACATTATCAACTTTTCCCCGCCCCTTCTCTTTCGACGCGCAGACGATATGGCGGAGTCACAGCAGGTGTCTGGTAATTCATCTAATAACGATGAGTCAAGCCCAGAGCCTGAGGAAACATCACGATCAAGGAGGAGATTCAAGGCATCTAATATGTCCTTCACGGAGATGGTGGACATATTGCTAAAGTCGGATTATGATGCAAAGCATGGGCCGTATACCCACCCTAATGTAAGGAAGGCCAAAATTATGAAGAAAGTAGGGAAAAGTCTGAAGAGACATTTTGGGGTGAAAAGATCAAAGGAGCAGCTTAGAAAGAGGTGGTCTGAAGTTCCCCCCTCAGGCCAATGACGTAGGCGGGGTCCGACATACCGAGGGGGCGGACCTGATGGGGAACTTCTCTCACTTAGTAATACATGTATAGACCCGCCCCTTCTCATGTTCCGCATCAGGTCCTCAGCCTTACACCGAGTCATTGGCTGAGCGGACCTGATGGGGAACTTTAGAAGGGGCGGGTCTATACATGTAATAGACTGCGGAGGAAGTTCCCTATCAGGTCCGCTCAGGCTCAGCCAATGACGGACAGCGCTGGACATCGGATCGCCGCGGGACATTGGATTTCTCCGCTGGAATGTTTATTTATTTTTTTGTATTTTTTTTAATAAAGGACTTTTTCAAGGTGTTTGTGTGTTTTTTTTTTTTACATTTTTTGACACTTTCTTCGTGAAATGGTAGGGGTACAATGTACCCCTTACCAATTCACATAGGGGGAGGCCGGGATCTGAGGGTCCCCTTTGTTAAAGGGGTCTTCCAGATTCCAAAGAGCTCCCCGCCCGCAGACCCCCACAACCACCGGGCAAGGGTTGTGGGGATGAGGCCCTTGTCCCCATCAACATGGGGACATCCTCCCCATGTTGAGGGCATGTGGCCTGGTACGGTTCAGGAGGGAGGGGGGCCGCTCTCTCGTCCCCCCCTTTTCCCCTGCGGCCGGCCAGGTTGCGTGCTCGGATAAGGGTCTGGTATGGATTTTTGGGGGGACTCCACGCCATTTTTTTTTAAATTTGGGGTGGAGTTCCCCTTAAAATCCATGCCAGATCTGAAGAGCCTGGTATGGATATTTAGGGGGAACTCCACGCATTTTTTTTTTAATTTGCGGCGGGGTTCCCCTTAATATCCATTCCAGACCTGAAGGGCCTGGTAATTGAATTCTGGGGGACCCCCACGCTTTTTTTATTTTTTTTCTTTATCAATGACTTTTCTATGTATTGCCGGGAGCCGACAATTCATTAATAGCTGCGAGTGAGTTTTAAATGACTTTTTTTCCTTCAAAAATTACACTTTGTGCAGAGACAGTTCTAAGCACCAGGAAACATGCGCCACTTTACATGCATATCATACAAACCCCCCAGGTACGAAATTTAAAGGAATATTTCACTTTTATTGTTTCACATTAAGCATTATTAAAATCACTGCTCCCAAAAAAACGTCCGTTTAAAAGAAAAAAAATTGCATTGATACATGTCCCCTGGGGCAGGACCCGGGTCCCCAAACACTTTTTATAATAATAACTTGCATATAAGCCTTTATAATTAACACTTTAGATTTCTCCCATAGACTTTTTGAATTTGCCGCGAACACCCCAATTTGTTCGCTGTTCGGCGAATGGCGAACAGGCAATGTTCGAGTCGAACATGAGTTTGACTCGAACTCGAAGCTCATCCCTACTCAGCAGCTGTTTACACATCTGCACTCTGGAGCACTATAGTGTGGGCCACCAAAACAACCTTTTTGGGGTGCCCCATATAGGTGCATCAGTGTATTCTTGGGGTGTCTCCATGTGTAAAACTTGTCCCAAAAAGGTGAATAGTGAAGATTTGTTTATTTTTAAATAATGTCTTCAGCTTGTAACTCTGCCCAAACAGACACTTGTACCCCACTTCCAAGCAATGTATCATGTTCCTATTTTTTCCATGAAATAGCTGTGTGCTAATTATACCTTTTTGTTTCATGCTCATAGGGGAGAGAAGACTGGGAGGACACAACCCCAGGGAGCACAGGAACCCCACACCTCAGAGAACCCCAACCTCACCAAGAACCCCAACCTGAGGATGTGGAGGAAGAAGAAGTGGAGGACGTGGTGGAACTTGTCACCACAACAGGTCAGTGTATGTCACCACAGCTTCAGGTAAGAGATGTAGGCCTGCAGAGTTATAATACCTTTTATTTATTTTTTTAGGGGATGAAAATGTTGTTCAATGGAAAGAAAAATCTTCTGGAAGCAGCACTCCGATTAAAAAGCCTTTATTCCAAAAAAGGTTCAGGAGACCAAAACACACTGCACGACACAGCAAACTGATCACATCTGGCTAACGCGTTTCACACTATTGTAGTGCTTACTCATAGCTAGTTATTACACAAATATTGCCCAAGATATACCCTAAACAGGGGAAGTCATGTGATCCAACCCCAAGGTGAAACTAATTAATTAATTAAAGATTGATGAGCGTGAGGTAATTCAAGTGATTTCCATTGATTGCATTTGCATTTGCTTGCACCCTTGGCTGCTGGGAGGAGGTATTTCCTGGGAGTTCCACATCTGAGCGGCTCCCTTTCTTATGAAAATGTTGTTGTTGAAGAAAGTCTTCGTTTCTCTAGTGATAGTGCCCAAAGAATCATCCAGCAAGTTATGGAGTGTAGTAGTGAACTGGACAGAATGAAAAAAAGGATGAATGTTATGGAGCAAACATTTAAGGACATCATTGATGTTTTGGGGCGAATTGAGTGAAGCAAAAACCCCCCTTTTTCTAGTTTTCTATGTTTTATAGTCTAAATTTTACCACTTTTAACAATCAAGCCAAAATTTGAAGATGCACAGTGTGTCAACCTGTGCCATCTGCCATCAGGGGATATCCATGTACGGGTTTTGTGGGTGCAACCCCTTCCTCGTGTAGCGCCCTTCTCACTCCCCTCTTTCTCTCGTCTTTCTCTTGTCCAGGGGTATCTTAGAGGGGAGGGAGCGGGGACACCACGCCTGGCTTCCACCACATGTGTCAGTGCGGTATAAGCAACGTTCTTGTATTACCTTCGGGTCAGTGCTGTGTACCTGGATCCTCCCTCCAAGAGTCACCTTGAACAATGTCTGTTAGGAAATGAGCCCCACACCATAAAAGTTCAACACTCCTTTATTCTTCTTGAATGAACACAATCAGTTGAACTCCCTTGATAGGAACAGAACAGAAAAGGAGGTGTGGATGCAAATAAGCCCAGACACAATTTGGTTCTCCACTTTCCTTCTTGAAAGTGGGTTACGGTCTCCGCACGAGGGGGAATTTCCTTCCAGGCGGTCTCCGACGAGAGGCTCACCTGTCACCGGCAATATGCTGCACCGGGTCTTCAAGCTTTTAATGCATTTTAAATGCTTGTATAATGCATTCCAGTTCTTTTCTTGTTTTTTTTTTTTTTAGAGTGATAGGGATCCCCTCATAATTATGTGCATTCCAGTGCATTTTTTTATGCATTTATACAAATTCCAGTGGGGAAAAGCAGCATGCCGCTTCACTTTTTTTTAAAAGCACTGTACTGAATGCAGTGGTGTGAACTAGGGTGATTGGAAAATATTGATTTTACTGTGCATCTATTCAGGGTGCAGTAAAGCAATGCATCTGGTGTAAAAAATCTCTAAGGATGGGTTCACACTATATTGCGAATTGGATGCGAGTTGCCTCGCATCGAATTCGCATTTCAGGAGATTGTGACTGGCTCTCTATGGAGCCGGTTCACACATCTCCAAAACGATTCCGGTGCAAATTGCACTGGGGTCCTATGTGTCTTCTGGTCCGTTTCAGGTCAGAATTCTGCCAAAAATTCGGACAAAAATCGGTCCTGAAATGGTGAATGGGGATGCACCGGACCCCTGCTGTGAGCAGCTCCTTGCTGCGGTGTAAACCCAGCCTCAAGATGTGTGGACTGTAGCCGCAATTACCTCTTTCTACCCTTCTTCCTTCCTTCCTTCCTTTCCTGGGTACTACTGGTCTGGATGCAACACTAGGGTTGATTTTCTAAAGGCAAATAGGCTGTTTCCTTTGAAAGGGAAGTTGCACTTTGCAAGGCAAGTTGCTCCAGAGCTTAGTCAATGTTGTAAATTTCACTTAGCAAAGAATACCCAGTCACATTTAAGGAAAATTAAAAACAGCGTGTTTGCTTGAACATGATTGCTTGGTGGAGGTCAGCAGAGCTTAACCTCATTCACCAAGCTCTGGGAGTGATCTTTTGCAAACTTCCATTGCAAGATAAGCACCCTATTTGCCTTTAGTAAATCAACCCTATTGTCCCTAGCCAAAATCTTCAGACATTCTTTGAGCTCTACTTGTGCAGGGGTGTTGTTGCCCCTATTAACTTCAATAGAAAGCCTGACAAGATGACAAATGGACTTCCTCTTATAGTAAACAGAAGTTGTGGTGTGCATAAAGTTTGGATTAAAGATTTAAATTAAGAAATTAGCAATTGCACACATAGGGCCTGATTTCCTAAAGTGTGATGTCAAGTGAAATGTAGCTAAAGCCCAGCTTAAGGAAACTTGAAAACTCCACCATGCAACGGGGCAGTGCCCACACTGCACAGGTTAACTGCTCGTTTTGGTCTAGCGGGTATAGAAAAGTACATTTACATACCTGATCCTCCACTCCTCTGCGTTGCTAGACCAATCCCCACAGTATCTTCTCCCCCATGCTCCTGCAGTCTAAGGTCCTGACATCATTAAAGAATAACTAAAGGCAAAACTTTTTTTTTTTAAGAGTTGAGAGGGATTAGAACACCTCTCGGTTTTAGGGACATTTACCCTCTCTATTTGTCCTGTTTACCGTTATCATTGAAAGTAAAAGAAAATTCCACATTTTGGGTTGTGTTCGCGAAAAGTTATCAAGGGGAAATCTTCCAATGATGACCTTTCGGTCCCCCAAGGAATTTCCTTAACCTCCCTAGCGGTAATCCCGAGCGTGACTCGGGGTTGTTTTTTTATGCTAGGATCGGTAACCCAGAGTCACGCTCGGGGTAGACATTGCAGAGCTCGCAGCGGAGTTTCCCTACCTTCTCCTGGCGATCCAGCGATGATGTCCTCTGCTGTGATCGCCAGCGAGATCTCCGGCGAGTGTCGGCACTTTCGACCCCATCTGACTTCCTAGTTCCGTTCCCTGCGAGCCGCAGCGGCACATGGGAGCGGAACTGGGCGGCAAATTCAAAAAGGTAAACACATAGTATACATACAGTATACTGTTATCTTACAGATTACAGTACTGTATGTAATAATTACACACCCCCTTGGTCCCTAGTGGTCTGTCCAGTGTCCTGCATGCACTTTTATATAATAAAAATCGTTCTTTCTGCCTGTAAACTGGGGATTGTCCATAGCAACCAAAAAGTGTCCCTTTATGTCAAAAGTGGTTTTAGACCAGCTAGAAAACAGTGATAATAAATTAGAATCACTCGCAGAATTGAGCGATAGCGATTTGTGGGGAAATTCGTCATCAAACACTAAATCTAATGACAGCGACAATTCTGCAACTGAGCAAATTTCAGTGTTTTTGATTTGATTACATTATTGAATAATTTTTATTATAATTAGATTACTATTTTTTATAATTATTTATAGTTATTTATTATATTATAATTTATAATTTTGTGTTTCATATTTATCATACCCGGGATGTTTACTAGACTCTGGTTTGCTTAGGTTTAAGTAAGTAATTACTAAGAATCGCAGGCCTATAATACATAACACCAAATTTTCATGCAAAATAATTGTACCGCTTTTGGTACATAATTCCAGAAAGCATCATACCGCCAGGGTGGAGTTTCCTCTCATTTCCTGTTTGACTATTGGACAGGAATGGAAGGAAAATCTCTGCAATGGGACACAGATGGCTAAAAAAAATTGACAGGGGTTATAATCTTCCCTTGCGCTATCCAAAATGAACAAAAAAGTTTTTTGTATAGCTCTATTTTAAGCCCTCCATTGGATGTGAGGACACCAAGGGACTGTCCACTAAAACAGTATGGGTGAGTGATGCCTGCTGGGGGAGCAGAGGATTGTGTAAGTAAAACTGTTTTTCCTCTTTTGCTCTTTTACGTATGCAGCAGTAGAAAAATGTGTTTACTTCAAACATCCAATCATGTAAAAAAAAAATCCCCATATATGATTGAATGTTAAAAAGAGCACAGCTTCACGTTACTTCTCTTCACTGCACTTCACACTTTAATAAATCAGCCCTATAATGTAACTAGGAGAAAGAAATGAAATAAAAACCAAGTGCACCTGTGTATAGATTGACAACCACTAAACGCTCCCTCTTGGGGCAATAGAGAAGACTGATGAGGTTTGGTTTCAATTTATGTGGTTTTCATAGATATCCTGGAGCTGTAACTGTTGTTCTTTATAAAGAATTCACGTATATTAAGTCATATGATACATCTAGTAGATCGCACAACTGTTTCCTTCTATGTGTACACAATTAACTACGTTTGAAAAAATGTATACTATTTTAATATATTTTTAACCAGAAAGTTTCTTTATTAGCATGACCTTCCTGTTTCCACTGCAGATTTCACAACCGTTTCTAAAAACAAAACACAAAGTGAAACAAAAATTTAAATATGATGAGAATATGAATGTAGCACCCTATTAGTTTAAGAATAGGTTGCTAGGCAAATTTAGTTTAGCTCCTCTGAAACAAGTGGAGTAGGGGTTGAGTGCTTAGGACTGATTATTATTTCATAGACTGTTGCTCTGTTACTCCCCCGTGTATTCTAGAGATTTCTAGAATATAGTGGGAGGAAGGGCAGAGTCTGCAGCCTGAATATTTATGGTACTTCGGCCAATCCCTGGGGGGTGTGCCCAGAAGGTGGGGGAAAAGCCCATGAATAGTCTGAGGTCTGAGCAGTAGTGGCAGTGTGTGTGTGTGTGTGCGCGGGGGGCAGTGTTCCTGAGTCCAGACCTGGACATTATATATTTGTTTTTCTAACACCCTAGAGAATAAAATAGCTGGCGTTGCAATACTTTTTGTTACACCGTATTTGCGCAGCTGTCTTACAAGCGCACTTTTTTGGGAAAAAATTATAATTTTTTAATTAAAAAATAAGACAACAGTAAAGTTAGCCCAATTCTTTTTTATATTGTGAAAGATAATGTTACGCTGAGTAAATTGATGCCCAACATGTCACGCTTCAAAGTTGCGCCTGCTCGTGGAATAGCGACAAACTTTTACCCTCCATAGGCGACGTTTAAAAAATTCTACAGGTTGCATGTGTTGACTTAAAGAGGAGGTCAAGGGCTAGAATTATTGCTCTCGCTCTAAAATCACGGCAATACCTCACATGTGTGGTTTGAACACTGCTTTCATATGCGGGCTCTGCTCACGTATGAGTTTGCTTCTGCACGCAAGCTCGTCGGGACAGGGCGCTTTAAAAAATATATTTTTTTTCTTATTTTACTTGAATTTTTTTATTTTGACACTGTTTTTAAAAAAAAAAAAAAATTTGGGTCGCTTTTTTTTCCTATTACAAGGAATGTAAACATCCCTTGTAATAGAAAAAAGCATGACAAGGCCTCTTAAATATGAGATCTGGGGTCATAAAGACCTCAGATCTCATATTTTGACTAAAATGCAATAATAAAAAAAAAAAAAATGATGTCATTTAAAAACAAAAATAAAATAAAATGTCCCTTTTAAGAGCTGTGGGTGAAAGTGAAGTTTTGACGCTGCTTCCGCCCTGCAGTGATATGGAGACAGGCCCATCTTCCCCCTCACTCGTCTCCATACCCAGCCAGCGACAGGACCAGATCGCCTCCGCCACTGCCGATGGCTCCGGTAAAAGAGGCGGAGGGCACCGGAGAGAGTGGCGGGAGGGGGGCTTTCTCCCGCTGCCGCTAAAAGTGAATCCGCCGCAGAGACCACTTTTATCTTAAAGCGGACCGACGCTGAAGAAGAGGATACCGAGGTTATGGTAGCTAGCTGCTACCATAACTGTATGCCACTTCAAAGTAGCGATGTATTCCTGCGGCAGGCGGTCCGTAAGTGGTTAAAAATAACAAACAGGTTATACTTACCTGCTCTGTGCAGTGGTTTTGCACAAAGCAACCCAAATCCTCCTCTTATCGGGTCCCTCGCTGACTCTCCTGGCTCCTCCCTCTTGCCCAGTGCCCCCACAGCAAGAAGCTTGCTATGGGGGAACCCGAGCCGCTGCTCTGTGTGTCCATTCAGACACCGAGTTCAGCTCGGCCCGGCCCCCTCTCTCTACTCATTGGCTCACTAACTTTAATTGACAGCAGCAGGAGCCAAGGGTGCACTGCTACTCTCTCAGCCAATAAGGATAGAGAGTCTCGGACAGCCAAGTCGCTTATGTAACATCGCTGGATCAAGAGGGGGCTCAGGTAAGTATTTGGGGGGCTGACGGGGGCTGCTGCCCAAGAAGGTTTTTTATTTTACTGCCTGGAATGCATTAAGATAAAAAAAACTTTTGACTACAACTACTTCAAGAATCCTGTTGGGTCAGGAGAGAGCTCATGGGTAAGAGCCAAGAGGAAGCTGTGGGGGAGAGGCGAAGTGAGTCTACATCTCCATCACTAGGAAGAGCCTGGAGGCAACCAATAATCCTGTGGCTGAGTAAGTATAAGACCCTAATGCTGCAAGGGTGACAGTGTAGTGCTTTAGGATTCTGAGAGGAGCACTGATCACATATCGGTAATGTTTTGGTGGCTTGGCTTGGTTTATTCCAAACTTCAAACACCAATCAAGATATCTTGCTTCATAGACCCATTCATACCCATTCATTATCCACACCTTTTTTTAAATTATTTTTTTATAGTTTATTTAAAGAATTTTGCAGAGCATACAAAAGTACACAATGAACAAAAACTTTTCAGGTAATACAAATGTACACTGTCATAAAAAACATAAGTACAACAATGAGGATTAAGTTGAGTTGTGAGTTGATATTGAATATGCATAGACAAGGGTTAATTTATGCAAGTATATCACACCATATCCACACCCTTTTATATTCATTATATACATATATATGTAATTTTATATTTTATTCAATCGGTGCTTTTGGTTTTTACATCTATGTTTCGGGTAAAAGAAACCTAGACTAAAAAATATAATTGGTTTCTTAATTGTTTCTCTTTTTTTTTTTTTTGTCTTTTGTTTTTTGTTTTGTCTGTGGTCTGATCGATCATTAGCATTATAGACATATATTTTTATCATCAATTTCTTTATGATCTGTTAGTGTTTGTATTTTGTGATATTTGGGGGTTGTTTAGCTCAAGTGTAGCACCCGCTAGCGAGAACAATCCATGCCAGAAGTTCAATTTCAGGGCTTGTTGGCCCACTTTTATTAAGAAAAGTTCAAAATAAAATCAAAGGTTTTCCCTCACAGGGGGTTTTCACAGTCCATACAAAATAATGATAAATTCAGCCTCCTGGCTTATACATACAGCAGTGCTGCTCAGGCCTTCCACTTCAGGCTCTCGTCTGTCTCCTACAGACTATTTCCTTGCCAACACCGTCTGTTTAGATAGCAGCCCCCCACTGCTCTGACCTTCAGACTTGGGTCTTTGACTTCCAATGTGCACCCATGCACACTCTGGCTTTCACAGTGCAGCTTGCACTCTCTGGCTACCCCAGTGCACACCTGCACTCTCTTAATTCTCCCTTGCAATCCTGGACTCCTCAGGAGGGTGGAGCCCAGAATTCTGGTCCTGACTCTACTATCAGGCCCACACACACCTGAACAATCAGTGTGCCAGTGAGTCTCAAAACCCGGATCCAGGACTAAGGATTTCATCCCACCTGGATCTCTAAGAAATCCCCAGGCTCCAGGTCCCAAAGTGGACTTTAGTAAATAATGAGGAAACTGAAAAGCCAGTTTCCTCTGAAACAAGCAAATACAATGGAGCCCCTCAACCTGCCTGGTTGAGAATCCTGTATTCATACACTGGTGGGGTACCACAATGTGTGTGTATGTATATATATATGTGTGTGTGTGTGTGTGTATGTATATATATGTGTGTATATATATATATGCGTATGTGTGTGTGTGTGTGTGTGTGTGTGTGTGTATGTATATATGTGTGTGTGTGTGTATATATATATATATATATATATATATATATATATATAGCGGGTGCTTGAATTTAGGGGGAGCATCTGGGTGGTAGTGTAACCCAGATGCCTTGATTGTTAGGAAATTCAAGGTTCCCTTTGTGAGTCTTGGAGGACTCTGGTGGTGTGAAGTTCCCGCCGGCCTATAGGTGGCGTTGTTGCCTTGGACCGGGGTTGGGCTCGCACCGCAAGACTGTACCTTTTTGTCCTCCCCTGGAGCTGGTACAGCGGGGCGGGGAACCCGCTGTGGCGCGAAGGGAGAGGTCATAAAAGGGTGGACGCACTGATCACGGAGTTAGAGTCCGGAGTCAGAAGATGCGGCCGCACCCAGGCACCTTCAGCCTGGGTGCTGGCGTTCCGGTGTTCCAGGCCTAGGTGCCCTTGACCTAGCCGGAGCAAAGATGGAGTCCATCCCAGGCACCTTTAGCCTGGGGTGAGGTACTATGGCAGATGCCTGGGGCTCAGTACCTTCGACTGAGTTCCGCGAGGGTGGAGGAATCGGAGGGGGCCCTAACTCCTTGGGTGCCCGTGTCTGAGTTTGTGAGGACTGGTGTGCAGTAACTTCTCTGAAGAGTCCGGCGCAGCATCGCTGGTGACGGAGAGGCCTCCATTTCTCCCTTGGACGGATTTCTTCCTCTGACAGGGGCAAAGTGAGCGAAGGTAATTCACGTTCTACATCACCTAGTCAGTGGCAGTGACTATTCACCACTGGTGACAGCACAGTGGTCAGCAGCAGAAGGGAAAGGATTGTGCCTCGATCTGTCCCCATTTTCCAAAGTAAAGAAACTGTTTTATTGCTTGGCAAGAAGAATAAAAGTGAGTTGGACCTATTCACTGTGTGGAACTTTGGTTACTAGAAGCAAAGGAGTCAGGGACGAAGTACTGTACTTGACTCTAGGACACCTACACAAAACCCAATTTGCTGGCCTTCACCTCTTAGTTATGGAGGACATGGGCCGTGGTGTATCTCATCTCTCTCTCCCAGGTACCCCTAGACAACAGCCATATAACCGATGAAGATAGAGAGAGGGGTGAGCCCCGCTATATATATATATATATATATATATATATATATATATATAGCAGGATTGAACTGACATCTAAAATGTGCCTCCTCTTCTATCCTATTGCAGATATTTCTATAGCACATACCAGGCTAATACAGCCATTATTCAGCTCAATACACTGGGCTATAACTCTCAACTGGCGCTCCTCCACTGTGCCATGGTCTCAGATAATGAATCGCATGTTGGCCATCAAGTTATCAGAACATATTCATCATACTTTATTCGATACTATGGACACATATGACAAAAAATGGAAACCTTGGGATCTATCTCTGATGGTTCATTGAATGTAAGATGATTAGGTTAATTTTTTTTTATCATCAAACAAATCCATAAGGTCTTAATACCTATGCAATGTCTTATCAATGATTTCATTATACTTCCCACTATCTGTATCACTCCCTCTTGTACCACTGCTACTTATACATTATGATGATGTTTTTTACACCCACCTTTATGTATGTACCTCTTACCAATGTACAGTAAAATTGTATTGAGACTTATTTTTCAATAAACCATTTTGTAAACTTATATATATATATATATATATATATATATATATATATATATGTGTATATGTGTATGTAGCGGGGTGCTGATTTGTCGTGTGTTATAAAGACTATTGTTATCTTTAGGATAACCCCAGCTCTCTCTGTGATCCCCTTATAATATTACAGTGACTAAGGAGAAATTGAAAATAATACCTGTCACCTGTATCTCATAGGCACCACATCCCTTCATTACGAAGCTATATAGGAATATGAAGGTATTGGGACTTTTAAGGTGCAACAACTACACAATATTCAATATAAAAAATATAATTTTATTACAAAAAAATATATGAAAATTCATATGTACAAATATACATGAACCATCAAAATAAACATAATAGAGTTTCCAAAGTGCATACAGACAAAATTCTCTACATGTTTCGCCATTTTGTAGGCTTCCTCAGGAGTTTGTCATGCAAATACTGGAAACAAAAAAAGAAAAATAATAAATACATAATATTATTTACTCAAATTTCAAACTCAAAATTACAAAACAGAATATTATTAAGAAAAAAAGAGGATAACTGAAAACCATAACCAGCCCAATGGTTGCTCAAAAGTTCATCTCAAAATTAGATCTATTTATTCAAGGTATATGACCTTATTAGTATCAGTTGTAAGTACATTACCTGTAAATTTTGATGGTACAATCTAAAATGAAGAATGACCAAATAGCCAATGAGCTATCCCACACGGGGGCGCCCGTAAGGAGGGGATCATATGGTGTATCATAGAGGGGGAGAAATACTGGCACAAATAACCACCCGGATATTACTAGCACAGGAACAGAGGGCCATCTGGGGGAAATTACAAAGAAAATTCGAATGAAGTCAAATAACAATCTATGTATAAGAGTAAAGGCGTCTAATCTAGTTATACGGCACATACCCCATCAGTATTTACCTGTTTATGGCTGTTGATAGTAAAAAATATAAATTGGAATAGGCAAAAAAAGGGGCAGTATCTCCAAAGTACCCCAATCAGTGTCCACTCTAAAGGAAACAGAAATAGTGGAAATTACTATAAATATATATAATAATCCCCTCTAGTTGGTAATCAGAATTTTAATTTTTAGCCATATACTTGCTAGCTGATATATACCTGGTTAATCCAATTGGATAAAGTATGTCCACATTAGGGCATCTCTGCCGAAAAACTTGTTTTACAAAACCGATCAATCAGTTTACTGAAAAAATATAAAATATAAAAACCATTTGGGATTAAAGACCAAAGTAAACCAGACAACAGGATAAAAACCAATGTTGCCCATAAAGAGATCTAGTGCCTAAGTAATTTACCTTTGACTGATATCTAAGAACGTCTTC
Source organism: Rana muscosa (assembly GCA_029206835.1). NCBI lineage: Eukaryota > Metazoa > Chordata > Amphibia > Anura > Ranidae > Rana > Rana muscosa. The sequence goes on from CM055125.1 coordinate 110,420,431, forward strand.
TCCCCAGAGTGTTGGTCATGCTACTGATTTACAAGGCTGCGATCCGGACTATATACCCCCCCTCCCCCTTCCCATTGGACGCACAATGGCGCCAAATCAATGGGCGGAGCGGGCACGTCAGTTCCGACATCCGCCCATCGTCAAATCCGACCCGGAAGTGACAATTCCACCACTGAAAAACCGGAGACGTCCGCCGGAAGCACCACCCCGCTCATCAGGAGAAAACATCCTGACGAGCTGGACGCACCATAAGACGGATCCGGAAGGGGAAAAAACATGCCTAAAGTATAGAAAAGGGCAGACTTCCTTTTAAAATCACGGCAGAAAGGGCACATTGGATGTTAAAAAATGGGGCCAGGATATCCGGTGGGCTTAGTCAGATGGCGCTCAGATTGTCTCCCAAAGGAGAACAAAGAGAAACGCCCTGGGCGCCCATATGATCACCAAATCCCCCCCAAAAAAGAAAAGGGAAACGCCACCCTAAAAAATGTGGTAAACTCAATTGAAATCAATTACATATAATGTAGATTTATCAATGATTAAAGAGAGCCCCTATGGAATATAGAAATGGTACATTCAGTCACCTGTACATGAAGACAAATTTAATAAACAAAAATAAAAATAACAAAACAAAATTTAATTTGTTTTAAACAGAGTCTACATATACAGCATAACGATTTTTTTCCTACAAAAAGGGTTTGAAACTGATGGACTCATTTAACCCGGGATACATAGTAGCTCTCAAGGTATGTATCCATCTGGTTTCTCGTTGTAGGAGATTTTTGTCCACATCCCCACCTCTTTCATTAAGTGGTATGTATTCTAAAGCAAAGAATTTAATCTTTGACAGATCGAAGGAGTGGAAAAGACCACTATGTCTACTAATAGGAGTCTCCATTTTTTTCTTTTGAATGAGAGATACATGGTCTCTCATTCTGTGAAAGAAAGGCCTCTTCGTTTTACCAACATAGAAGGCCTTACAATCACAGATCATCAAATAAATTACGCCAATTGACTGGCAATTGCTAAAGAAATTTGGTCTATACGTAACTCCATTAGGGAGAACTATTTCAGTAGAATCATATATAAACCTGCAAAATTCACAATGACCACATGGGGCCGAACCCTTTCTACTCTCAACCCTCTTGATTTGGAGATGGCTATGAACTAATTGATCTTTTAAAGACCTAGATTTTCTATAGGTAATTTGGGGAAATGGCTTAATATATTTGGAGATAATCTCATCTGTTGCTAGCAAAGGCCAGAATTTTTCAATAATTTTTCTTACTTTCTGATGTTCACCAGAGAACCTGGTAATTAATCGTACCGTTTGGTCAGTAGTTTGAGGTTTCTTAGGATGTATTAGATCTTTCCTGTTTTTATTTTTTGCTCGTTTATAAGCTTTTTTGAGGGTTGAACGACTATACCCTCTAGCAATTAGTCGAGATTGGAGGGCAGAGGCCTCCGTCTCGAAATCTACTTCCTTACTACAATTTCTTCGAATTCGTAAATACTGACTGTATGGGATACTTTGTACCAGAGTCCTGGGATGAGAACTTGTGGCATGCAGGATGGTATTGCCTGAAGAGGGCTTTCTATATAATGAAGAGCCCAAGGTGCCATCAGAGTTTAAGTAAATAGAAATATCCAGAAAATTTATCACATTCTGGTCACAAATCATCGTAAATTTGAGATTAAAGGAATTTACAGCTAATGAAGACATAAAAGATGTCAATTCCTCTAAGGAGCCAGTCCACACAACAAAAATGTCATCGATAAAGCGTCGCCATATCAAGACTTTATCAAAAAACATTTCAAATGATTCTAAAGAAAAAATCTCCCGTTCCCACCCCCCCAGGTACAGGTTGGCGTACGACGGGGCACACTTGGTCCCCATCGCAACACCCTGCACCTGGAGGTAGTGGGAACGGTCGAAAACAAAAATATTGTTGGTAAGTATGAACAGCAACAATTCCAAAATGAAATTGTTGTAGGGCCTGGCTCCAGGTCCTCTCTCAGAGAGGAAGCCGTCTATAACTCTAATACCCCTAGTGTGGGGGATAGAGTTATAGAGGGCTTCAACGTCTATAGCTACTAGCCATGACCCCGGTGGTACACATAGACCATCCAAAGATCTCAGTAGATCGGCGGTGTCTTGAATGTAGGAACTTAAAGAACCTACATGGGGCCTCAAATAGTCGTCTACCAGCTTACTAGCTGGTTCTGTAAGGCAACCAATCCCTGACACAATCGGACGGCCAGGGGGATTTTCCAAATTTTTGTGCACCTTTGGCAGAGCATAAAACGTGGGAAGTCTCGGCTTATCAATAACCAAGAATTCACACGTCTTTTTGTCTATAAGGTTATCACAAAATGCCCGATTAATGAGAATACGGTATTTTGTCTCCGCATATTTTACCTGTGCAAAAGGAATAGAGCGATACCAACTTTTATTTGAAAGGAGGTTCATGACCATCTGCTTATATTTGTTTAAATCCATTACCACTATGTTACCTCCTTTATCCGAGGGTTTTATCACTAATTGTTCGTTCTGTTTTAAAGATAACACGGCTTTTTGTTGGGATGGCTTAAGGTTGGTATTTCTTCTAAACCTTTTCCAATTGGTACTCTGTAGTTCCTTTGTAACTTGTTGGGTGAATGCCCAAATGTTGGGGTTTCCTTGGAGAGTAGGAAAGGTCCTGGATTTCGGTTTATATAGATTAGGTGGAGGAAAAATTCTCTCCGTGGAAATCTCATCTACGAGGCCAGACTGGGGTTCCTCAAGGGGGTCATCTAGTGGATTACCTTCTTCCCATAATTCCATTAATTCATTTATTGCCTGAATCTCCTTAATTGTTTTATTTTGCCAAAGATCTTCCCCCATGGAATCCATGGGAGAACGTTGATAATCCCTGTCAAACATAATCTTAAAAGTAAGTTTTCTCGCAAAGAGGTTGACGTCCTTTATAATTTCAAAGGCATCAACCTCCTGATCAGGACAAAAAGTCAGGCCAAGGCCCAAAACCTCCGTCTGATCCGGTGTAAGTAAATGTGAAGACAAATTAATTACTTGGAAATTACTTTGGAAGTTGCTTTGAGTGCCTGTGAAGGAATGGGTGTCTTTTTGTTGTCCACAATTGGGGGTGGTGAAAAGATTGGCGCAGTGCGAAGATCCCCTATATTGGGGATTTGAAAGTCCCCCGAAGGGGTAACTATTGATTGATTTAACTTCGGTGCATTAAGAATATTAGAAAAACTGGGTGTGGATAAATTAAGGTGACCATCACCTGTGGGATGAGTGGGAGGGGGTACATTTTTGGACTGTGAACGTAAACCCTGACGATTCATGTCCTGTTGAGTACGTTTAGAAAGCGCTGACATCGAAGGTGCTCGATCAGTCTTTCTTTTATTAGAACTAGCTGATATGTTTGAGGCATTACCTGGTAGGGACGAGGAAGATAAAGATGATTCATCGGAATCAGTGGCTTCCTGATTTTTATTTGTTTGCTTACGAGCTGAGGATTTGGATTTCCTCCATTGGTTTTCAGTAGTCCACCGATAGGCTGTGTTTGATTCATATGCCAGACGATCCCTATAGTATTTTTTATCCTTAGTTTTAAGGATATTGGAGACAAAAGACTCCAAATGTTTTTCTAAGAGAGCCTCTCTATTAGAGAAGGTTTCCTCCGTAGTCAAGTTGGAATTTTCAACATACAATTTTTCTATGTCGTTATTGACTATCTCTAAATCTTTAGCATAGTTTTGGCAAAGAGCCTCCATCATCTTAAATGAACATGACTGTAAGTTTGATTCCCAGTCTAATTTGAATTCTGTCTCCACTTTAAATATATTAGGAAAAATCTGTATACGTAATCCCCACGGTACAATTTTATCCTCTAAATATTTCAAGAAATACCTGCGATTCCAAAAAATACGTGCTTTCTTTTCCAATAAACGTTGAAGGCTATTGAAAAAGCGTTCAAGGGTAATCCCACCAAATGTAGACCCTTGGGCTAGATGGATTTTAGTCATAAGGCCATCAAATGCCGACCCTCTATAGGTAGCCATGCTGATTGAAAAAAAGACTCTGTTATACAAAATAGAAACTATAAAAGGATTAATCTTTAAACCCAATTCAAAAGAATAATCTAATGAACTACAAAAATGATATAGAGGTGACAGGTAGAAAATGAGCGTTTGCCACCCGGTATAATCACAAGGAGAAATTGAAAATAATACCTGTCACCTGTATCTCATAGGCACCACATCCCTTCATTACGAAGCTATATAGGAATATGAAGGTATTGGGACTTTTAAGGTGCAACAACTACACAATATTCAATATAAAAAATATAATTTTATTACAAAAAAATATATGAAAATTCATATGTACAAATATACATGAACCATCAAAATAAACATAATAGAGTTTCCAAAGTGCATACAGACAAAATTCTCTACATGTTTCGCCATCTCCAAATATATTAAGCCATTTCCCCAAATTACCTATAGAAAATCTAGGTCTTTAAAAGATCAATTAGTTCATAGCCATCTCCAAATCAAGAGGGTTGAGAGTAGAAAGGGTTCGGCCCCATGTGGTCATTGTGAATTTTGCAGGTTTATATATGATTCTACTGAAATAGTTCTCCCTAATGGAGTTACGTATAGACCAAATTTCTTTAGCAATTGCCAGTCAATTGGCGTAATTTATTTGATGATCTGTGATTGTAAGGCCTTCTATGTTGGTAAAACGAAGAGGCCTTTCTTTCACAGAATGAGAGACCATGTATCTCTCATTCAAAAGAAAAAAATGGAGACTCCTATTAGTAGACATAGTGGTCTTTTCCACTCCTTCGATCTGTCAAAGATTAAATTCTTTGCTTTAGAATACATACCACTTAATGAAAGAGGTGGGGATGTGGACAAAAATCTCCTACAACGAGAAACCAGATGGATACATACCTTGAGAGCTACTATGTATCCCGGGTTAAATGAGTCCATCAGTTTCAAACCCTTTTTGTAGGAAAAAAATCGTTATGCTGTATATGTAGACTCTGTTTAAAACAAATTAAATTTTGTTTTGTTATTTTTATTTTTGTTTATTAAATTTGTCTTCATGTACAGGTGACTGAATGTACCATTTCTATATTCCATAGGGGCTCTCTTTAATCATTGATAAATCTACATTATATGTAATTGATTTCAATTGAGTTTACCACATTTTTTAGGGTGGCGTTTCCCTTTTCTTTTTTGGGGGGGATTTGGTGATCATATGGGCGCCCAGGGCGTTTCTCTTTGTTCTCCTTTGGGAGACAATCTGAGCGCCATCTGACTAAGCCCACCGGATATCCTGGCCCCATTTTTTAACATCCAATGTGCCCTTTCTGCCGTGATTTTAAAAGGAAGTCTGCCCTTTTCTATACTTTAGGCATGTTTTTTCCCCTTCCGGATCCGTCTTATGGTGCGTCCAGCTCGTCAGGATGTTTTCTCCTGATGAGCGGGGTGGTGCTTCCGGCGGACGTCTCCGGTTTTTCAGTGGTGGAATTGTCACTTCCGGGTCGGATTTGACGATGGGCGGATGTCGGAACTGACGTGCCCGCTCCGCCCATTGATTTGGCGCCATTGTGCGTCCAATGGGAAGGGGGAGGGGGGGTATATAGTCCGGATCGCAGCCTTGTAAATCAGTAGCATGACCAACACTCTGGGGAGAAGACGTTCTTAGATATCAGTCAAAGGTAAATTACTTAGGCACTAGATCTCTTTATGGGCAACATTGGTTTTTATCCTGTTGTCTGGTTTACTTTGGTCTTTAATCCCAAATGGTTTTTATATTTTATATTTTTTCAGTAAACTGATTGATCGGTTTTGTAAAACAAGTTTTTCGGCAGAGATGCCCTAATGTGGACATACTTTATCCAATTGGATTAACCAGGTATATATCAGCTAGCAAGTATATGGCTAAAAATTAAAATTCTGATTACCAACTAGAGGGGATTATTATATATATTTATAGTAATTTCCACTATTTCTGTTTCCTTTAGAGTGGACACTGATTGGGGTACTTTGGAGATACTGCCCCTTTTTTTGCCTATTCTAATTTATATTTTTTACTATCAACAGCCATAAACAGGTAAATACTGATGGGGTATGTGCCGTATAACTAGATTAGACGCCTTTACTCTTATACATAGATTGTTATTTGACTTCATTCGAATTTTCTTTGTAATTTCCCCCAGATGGCCCTCTGTTCCTGTGCTAGTAATATCCGGGTGGTTATTTGTGCCAGTATTTCTCCCCCTCTATGATACACCATATGATCCCCTCCTTACGGGCGCCCCCGTGTGGGATAGCTCATTGGCTATTTGGTCATTCTTCATTTTAGATTGTACCATCAAAATTTACAGGTAATGTACTTACAACTGATACTAATAAGGTCATATACCTTGAATAAATAGATCTAATTTTGAGATGAACTTTTGAGCAACCATTGGGCTGGTTATGGTTTTCAGTTATCCTCTTTTTTTCTTAATAATATTCTGTTTTGTAATTTTGAGTTTGAAATTTGAGTAAATAATATTATGTATTTATTATTTTTCTTTTTTTGTTTCCAGTATTTGCATGACAAACTCCTGAGGAAGCCTACAAAATGGCGAAACATGTAGAGAATTTTGTCTGTATGCACTTTGGAAACTCTATTATGTTTATTTTGATGGTTCATGTATATTTGTACATATGAATTTTCATATATTTTTTTGTAATAAAATTATATTTTTTATATTGAATATTGTGTAGTTGTTGCACCTTAAAAGTCCCAATACCTTCATATTCCTATATAGCTTCGTAATGAAGGGATGTGGTGCCTATGAGATACAGGTGACAGGTATTATTTTCAATTTCTCCTTGTGATTATACCGGGTGGCAAACGCTCATTTTCTACCTGTCACCTCTATATCATTTTTGTAGTTCATTAGATTATTCTTTTGAATTGGGTTTAAAGATTAATCCTTTTATAGTTTCTATTTTGTATAACAGAGTCTTTTTTTCAATCAGCATGGCTACCTATAGAGGGTCGGCATTTGATGGCCTTATGACTAGAATCCATCTAGCCCAAGGGTCTACATTTGGTGGGATTACCCTTGAACGCTTTTTCAATAGCCTTCAATGTTTATTGGAAAAGAAAGCACGTATTTTTTGGAATCGCAGGTATTTCTTGAAATATTTAGAGGATAAAATTGTACCGTGGGGATTACGTATACAGATTTTTCCTAATATATTTAAAGTGGAGACAGAATTCAAATTAGACTGGGAATCAAACTTACAGTCATGTTCATTTAAGATGATGGAGGCTCTTTGCCAAAACTATGCTAAAGATTTAGAGATAGTCAATAACGACATAGAAAAATTGTATGTTGAAAATTCCAACTTGACTACGGAGGAAACCTTCTCTAATAGAGAGGCTCTCTTAGAAAAACATTTGGAGTCTTTTGTCTCCAATATCCTTAAAACTAAGGATAAAAAATACTATAGGGATCGTCTGGCATATGAATCAAACACAGCCTATCGGTGGACTACTGAAAACCAATGGAGGAAATCCAAATCCTCAGCTCGTAAGCAAACAAATAAAAATCAGGAAGCCACTGATTCCGATGAATCATCTTTATCTTCCTCGTCCCTACCAGGTAATGCCTCAAACATATCAGCTAGTTCTAATAAAAGAAAGACTGATCGAGCACCTTCGATGTCAGCGCTTTCTAAACGTACTCAACAGGACATGAATCGTCAGGGTTTACGTTCACAGTCCAAAAATGTACCCCCTCCCACTCATCCCACAGGTGATGGTCACCTTAATTTATCCACACCCAGTTTTTCTAATATTCTTAATGCACCGAAGTTAAATCAATCAATAGTTACCCCTTCGGGGGACTTTCAAATCCCCAATATAGGGGATCTTCGCACTGCGCCAATCTTTTCACCACCCCCAATTGTGGACAACAAAAAGACACCCATTCCTTCACAGGCACTCAAAGCAACTTCCAAAGTAATTTCCAAGTAATTAATTTGTCTTCACATTTACTTACACTGGATCAGACGGAGGTTTTGGGCCTTGGCCTGACTTTTTGTCCTGATCAGGAGGTTGATGCCTTTGAAATTATAAAGGACGTCAACCTCTTTGCGAGAAAACTTACTTTTAAGATTATGTTTGACAGGGATTATCAACGTTCTCCCATGGATTCCATGGGGGAAGATCTTTGGCAAAATAAAACAATTAAGGAGATTCAGGCAATAAATGAATTAATGGAATTATGGGAAGAAGGTAATCCACTAGATGACCCCCTTGAGGAACCCCAGTCTGGCCTCGTAGATGAGATTTCCACGGAGAGAATTTTTCCTCCACCTAATCTATATAAACCGAAATCCAGGACCTTTCCTACTCTCCAAGGAAACCCCAACATTTGGGCATTCACCCAACAAGTTACAAAGGAACTACAGAGTACCAATTGGAAAAGGTTTAGAAGAAATACCAACCTTAAGCCATCCCAACAAAAAGCCGTGTTATCTTTAAAACAGAACGAACAATTAGTGATAAAACCCTCGGATAAAGGAGGTAACATAGTGGTAATGGATTTAAACAAATATAAGCAGATGGTCATGAACCTCCTTTCAAATAAAAGTTGGTATCGCTCTATTCCTTTTGCACAGGTAAAATATGCGGAGACAAAATACCGTATTCTCATTAATCGGGCATTTTGTGATAACCTTATAGACAAAAAGACGTGTGAATTCTTGGTTATTGATAAGCCGAGACTTCCCACGTTTTATGCTCTGCCAAAGGTGCACAAAAATTTGGAAAATCCCCCTGGCCGTCCGATTGTGTCAGGGATTGGTTGCCTTACAGAACCAGCTAGTAAGCTGGTAGACGACTATTTGAGGCCCCATGTAGGTTCTTTAAGTTCCTACATTCAAGACACCGCCGATCTACTGAGATCTTTGGATGGTCTATGTGTACCACCGGGGTCATGGCTAGTAGCTATAGACGTTGAAGCCCTCTATAACTCTATCCCCCACACTAGGGGTATTAGAGTTATAGACGGCTTCCTCTCTGAGAGAGGACCTGGAGCCAGGCCCTACAACAATTTCATTTTGGAATTGTTGCTGTTCATACTTACCAACAATATTTTTGTTTTCGACCGTTCCCACTACCTCCAGGTGCAGGGTGTTGCGATGGGGACCAAGTGTGCCCCGTCGTACGCCAACCTGTACCTGGGGGGGTGGGAACGGGAGATTTTTTCTTTAGAATCATTTGAAATGTTTTTTGATAAAGTCTTGATATGGCGACGCTTTATCGATGACATTTTTGTTGTGTGGACTGGCTCCTTAGAGGAATTGACATCTTTTATGTCTTCATTAGCTGTAAATTCCTTTAATCTCAAATTTACGATGATTTGTGACCAGAATGTGATAAATTTTCTGGATATTTCTATTTACTTAAACTCTGATGGCACCTTGGGCTCTTCATTATATAGAAAGCCCTCTTCAGGCAATACCATCCTGCATGCCACAAGTTCTCATCCCAGGACTCTGGTACAAAGTATCCCATACAGTCAGTATTTACGAATTCGAAGAAATTGTAGTAAGGAAGTAGATTTCGAGACGGAGGCCTCTGCCCTCCAATCTCGACTAATTGCTAGAGGGTATAGTCGTTCAACCCTCAAAAAAGCTTATAAACGAGCAAAAAATAAAAACAGGAAAGATCTAATACATCCTAAGAAACCTCAAACTACTGACCAAACGGTACGATTAATTACCAGGTTCTCTGGTGAACATCAGAAAGTAAGAAAAATTATTGAAAAATTCTGGCCTTTGCTAGCAACAGATGAGATTATCTCCAAATATATTAAGCCATTTCCCCAAATTACCTATAGAAAATCTAGGTCTTTAAAAGATCAATTAGTTCATAGCCATCTCCAAATCAAGAGGGTTGAGAGTAGAAAGGGTTCGGCCCCATGTGGTCATTGTGAATTTTGCAGGTTTATATATGATTCTACTGAAATAGCTCTCCCTAATGGAGTTACGTATAGACCAAATTTCTTTAGCAATTGCCAGTCAATTGGCGTAATTTATTTGATGATCTGTGATTGTAAGGCCTTCTATGTTGGTAAAACGAAGAGGCCTTTCTTTCACAGAATGAGAGACCATGTATCTCTCATTCAAAAGAAAAAAATGGAGACTCCTATTAGTAGACATAGTGGTCTTTTCCACTCCTTCGATCTGTCAAAGATTAAATTCTTTGCTTTAGAATACATACCACTTAATGAAAGAGGTGGGGATGTGGACAAAAATCTCCTACAACGAGAAACCAGATGGATACATACCTTGAGAGCTACTATGTATCCCGGGTTAAATGAGTCCATCAGTTTCAAACCCTTTTTGTAGGAAAAAAATCGTTATGCTGTATATGTAGACTCTGTTTAAAACAAATTAAATTTTGTTTTGTTATTTTTATTTTTGTTTATTAAATTTGTCTTCATGTACAGGTGACTGAATGTACCATTTCTATATTCCATAGGGGCTCTCTTTAATCATTGATAAATCTACATTATATGTAATTGATTTCAATTGAGTTTACCACATTTTTTAGGGTGGCGTTTCCCTTTTCTTTTTTGGGGGGGATTTGGTGATCATATGGGCGCCCAGGGCGTTTCTCTTTGTTCTCCTTTGGGAGACAATCTGAGCGCCATCTGACTAAGCCCACCGGATATCCTGGCCCCATTTTTTAACATCCAATGTGCCCTTTCTGCCGTGATTTTAAAAGGAAGTCTGCCCTTTTCTATACTTTAGGCATGTTTTTTCCCCTTCCGGATCCGTCTTATGGTGCGTCCAGCTCGTCAGGATGTTTTCTCCTGATGAGCGGGGTGGTGCTTCCGGCGGACGTCTCCGGTTTTTCAGTGGTGGAATTGTCACGTCCGGGTCGGATTTGACGATGGGCGGATGTCGGAACTGACGTGCCCGCTCCGCCCATTGATTTGGCGCCATTGTGCGTCCAATGGGAAGGGGGAGGGGGGGTATATAGTCCGGATCGCAGCCTTGTAAATCAGTAGCATGACCAACACTCTGGGGAGAAGACGTTCTTAGATATCAGTCAAAGGTAAATTACTTAGGCACTAGATCTCTTTATGGGCAACATTGGTTTTTATCCTGTTGTCTGGTTTACTTTGGTCTTTAATCCCAAATGGTTTTTATATTTTATATTTTTTCAGTAAACTGATTGATCGGTTTTGTAAAACAAGTTTTTCGGCAGAGATGCCCTAATGTGGACATACTTTATCCAATTGGATTAACCAGGTATATATCAGCTAGCAAGTATATGGCTAAAAATTAAAATTCTGATTACCAACTAGAGGGGATTATTATATATATTTATAGTAATTTCCACTATTTCTGTTTCCTTTAGAGTGGACACTGATTGGGGTACTTTGGAGATACTGCCCCTTTTTTTGCCTATTCTAATTTATATTTTTTACTATCAACAGCCATAAACAGGTAAATACTGATGGGGTATGTGCCGTATAACTAGATTAGACGCCTTTACTCTTATACATAGATTGTTATTTGACTTCATTCGAATTTTCTTTGTAATTTCCCCCAGATGGCCCTCTGTTCCTGTGCTAGTAATATCCGGGTGGTTATTTGTGCCAGTATTTCTCCCCCTCTGATACACCATATGATCCCCTCCTTACGGGCGCCCCCGTGTGGGATAGCTCATTGGCTATTTGGTCATTCTTCATTTTAGATTGTACCATCAAAATTTACAGGTAATGTACTTACAACTGATACTAATAAGGTCATATACCTTGAATAAATAGATCTAATTTTGAGATGAACTTTTGAGCAACCATTGGGCTGGTTATGGTTTTCAGTTATCCTCTTTTTTTCTTAATAATATTCTGTTTTGTAATTTTGAGTTTGAAATTTGAGTAAATAATATTATGTATTTATTATTTTTCTTTTTTTGTTTCCAGTATTTGCATGACAAACTCCTGAGGAAGCCTACAAAATGGCGAAACATGTAGAGAATTTTGTCTGTATGCACTTTGGAAACTCTATTATGTTTATTTTGATGGTTCATGTATATTTGTACATATGAATTTTCATATATTTTTTTGTAATAAAATTATATTTTTTATATTGAATATTGTGTAGTTGTTGCACCTTAAAAGTCCCAATACCTTCATATTCCTATATTACAGTGACTAAGGTTTAACCGCTTCAGCCCCGGAAGAATTTACCCCCTTCCTGACCAGAGCACTTTTTGCGATGCAGCACTGCGTCGCTTTAACTGACAATTGCGCGGTCGTGCGACATTGAACCTAACCAAAATTGACGTCCTTTTTTCCCCACAAATAGTGCTTTCTTTTGGTGGTATTTGATCACCTATGCGGTTTTTATTTTTTGCGCTATAAACAAAAGAAGAGCGACATATTTGAAAAAAACGCAATATTTTTTACTTTTTGATTTAATAAATATCACAATTTTTTTTTTAAAACATTTTTTTTCCTAAGTTTAGACCGATATGTATTCTTCTACATTTTTTTTTTTTTTAAATTTTGCAATAAGCGTATATTGATTGGTTTGCGCAAAAGTTATAGCGTCTACATAATAGGGGATAGATTTATGGCATTTTAATTTTTTTTACTAGTAATGGCGGCGATCTGCGATTTTTATTGTGACCGTGACATTGCGGCGGACACTTTTGACACGTTTTTGAGACCATTCACATTTATACAGCGATTAGTGCTATAAAACTGCACTGATTACTGTGTAAATGTGACTGGCAGGGAAGGGGTTAACACTAGGGGGCGATCAAGGGGTTAATATGTTCCCTATTGAGTGATTCTAACTGTAGGGGGAGGGGACTCACAAGGTGAGGAGACCGATCTGTGTTCCTCTGTACTTGGAACACACATCGGTCTCCTCACCTCTGACAGGAGGTGGATCTGTGTGTTTACACACACAGATCCACACTCCTGCCGTGATCGCGGGCAATCGCGGGTGCCCGGCGGACATCGCGGCCGCCGGGCACGTGCACCAGGCCACGAGCGGTGCCGCGTGTACGCGCGCTTGCCAACGGCGGCGCGCGCACGCCCCATATGACGCCCGCCTGGAGGGAGGGAGGGTTCCTGCCGGCGTCATATGACTATGGCCCGGTAGGAAGGGGTTAATAACATGGAGTGATGCATTGTGGAACTTATAGTACGGGGAGAAAGGGACTCCATTGCCATGGGTATCTAATAGACTACAGTACCCACAGTGCAGCTGTTCTCCCAAAGTGCATTGCATTCTCACACAGCTTTCTGGGGGAGGCTACTTAAAGGAAGGGAGGGGCTACGTTCGGCCTCTTTGGACTTCCATGTTTTTTATACAACTACAATAAATGTATACTTTTATATATACTCCTTTCTGTTTGTCGTCACTTTTAAAGTCCCACCACCTAGGGGGTTCATTGTTTTTTCACGTTCGGCCTCTTTGGACTTCGCCCTCAATCAAGCAGGAAGTCTGAGTGAGGCCTCCTGCCGGACTATCTAGGCCCGAGGTCTGGGCTTACGGCTAGTGCGGGGGATCCCTCTGTTAAAAGGACCGATCTCCTTCAGCGTGATCAGCTCTCATCTCCAGAGACCGGAACCATCGGCGAACCAACATCCAGTGCGGTGGAGAGAGGAACCGGAGACTGCGAGGAGCAGAGAGAATCTGGATCGGGACATTGTCAGCGGAGCATCCAGAAAGCCGAGGCCGGTTTGGTGAGAGGGCACCTGCCCAGAATTCATAACTGTTTATTAGGCCTGTGACTCTTGAAGGCCCGCCATCATCAGAGTAGTGCGCCACACACACCAGGACATAGCGCAACGTGTGGTAGCTGCGTAGTTAACGTTTGGCGTTGCACTGACTGAGAATTACACTCCCAAAAGCATTGCAGGAGTTTAGTTAGTTCTGTGACCATCTTTTGGATTACAAATATAATGTGCACCAACGATTGCTAGCGAAGACTTTCTCCTGAAGAAACTGTACACTGATCTGTCTTAGTCAGGCTTGAATAGAACAGCTAGTGACGGAACTAGAGGGTGATATCACCCACCAGGGGGAGCTCGTGAGCATAGGTCTTATCCGTTTAAGAGTTAAATACATAGACTTTATACTGTTGTTGTTCTTAGCCATATTATTGACTTTGTAGGGCCCTGCAGAGTCAACTGTATATATAAATGTCTTACCTTTTTGTTTCTTATCTCATACCAAGTAAAGTTTATCCTTGGTTAAGTGCAGAACCTTGTGAAGTATCTTTGTTAGCCTAAACAGCCAGAGAAAGGTATCAATATATGAGCAATTTACTGTGGTGATATATGCAGAACTGTGTTTCCCAGTAGTCAGTGGGTCTCACAGTTCCTATCTATACCAGTTGTGTCAAGGGAGGTTTCGAGTCAGTTAAGGGGTTGAGAACCAGAGTACAGACCCAAACAAAACCAGCAGCTCCTTCGGGGGTAGTGCTACACGTGGGGGCTCGTCCGGGATCCTGTTACTCTGCAATCAACATTCCCCAGGCAGGACCTTTGTCCCTACCAAGATGGACCCCTTTGTTGTAGTCCAATGGTGTGAAAGCGAGGGCTCCCGCTCAAGCGCAAGTGTAGCCATTGAGCTTCCCGGTGGACATTGGGACAAGAAGGAGGTGGATGACATCATGAAGATATTGTCCCCACATAGGAAAGCACGGGTGGTTGCTCTCAGGCCAGATCAAGAAGCTTATAGCACTCATGCCTTGCTGGAGTGGAAGGAGGGAGTGCCTGAGAGCTTCAAGAAGAGGAGTTTCCCTTTAGGAGACAAGTCAAAACTCCACATAGTACACCCAAAAGTTCCAGGGGCAGACCACCCCACGCCTTCTCAGGAAGGTCAAGTCAGAGGACCAGAAGCCTCCTCGCCACCCCTGACCATGATTGGGCCAGAACTTCTTACTGCCCTGGCAGACTTTGTGTCAAAGTGCCAGAAAAGCAACACAGTGTGTGTAGAAGCTGGGTACAGGAAGCTGAGGATCTTCTCGGGGAAACAGCCTGTGCCAGTCGGTGAAGAAGAGTTTGACGTCTGGATAGAGCAAGCCATGCAGGCTCTAGAAGGATGGGAACTACCGGAGGCCCAAAAGAAACAGCGTATCAGTGAGAGTCTGCGGGGAGCCGCTGCAGAAGCTGTGAGGAATCTGAGGTTCAGTAATGCCACATGCACAGCCTATGACTACTTGGTTATGTTGCAAGAAGAGTTCGGGCAACTGGAGAAGGCAGTTGATCTGATATATCAATTTGAACACACTCTCCAACAGCCAGGGGAACGCCTTTCTGAGTACATCAGGAGATTGAACAAGATGTTATGTCAGATTGTGCTTAAAGGAATGGAACCCATAAATCAAGCCAGGATGCAACAAATTTTGAGAGGGGCCCTGCGCTCTGATCCAGTCTGGCTCCATTTGAAGACCTCTGGGGGTGTCATGTCACTAAGCTACCCTGACCTCATCAGAGTGGTAAGAGATGAAGAAGCACTGCTGAATGATCAACAGTCAACTACCCCACCGAACGCTACCCCCTTTGCTGGAGTTAGGTCGGCAATGACTTGTGAACATGAATTTGAGGTAGCTTGCTTAAAGTCTCAAATGGCACAAGTTATGGAGATGTTGACTTCACTGATGGCCAAGGTTTCGGAGACCGGCAAAGGAGAAGGAACTGAGACCAAGGTGACTCAAAGCGTATCTACTCCCAACCTAGGAGCACAAGGGATGAAGATGTCTGCTTCAATTGTGGAGAAACTGGGCACCATCGACAGATGTGTCCCAGCCCGAGGAAGGCTGCCACACCATCCCGCAAGCCGGCAGAAAATTTCAGAGGGCCCCGGTGAAGGAGTCAACCGGGTGCCCATCAGTGACAGCCAACTCCAAAAACAACAGAGAAAAGAGACAGTATCTGGGGCATAAACCTCCACTAAACACCCCTGTTGCCACCTCTGGACAGTTTGGTACTTCCCGCTCCAAATTCCAATGCTCAAAGGCGGGAGGTCAATGCACACCAGGCTCCACAAGGGTCGAAACCCCAGAAAAGCCAAAGAAAGAAAGGAGTAAAGATACAAATTACAGAGCCTGCCAAGAAGACCTCTCCACGGAAGCTTCCAGACAAACTAGTAGGGCCCTCCCCAATGATCTCAATCCAGGTAGAAGGAATCTACACAAATGCCCTTCTCCATACAGAAGCCCAAGTGACTCTCCTGTATCGCAACTTCTACAATAGGCACCTCAGGCATTTACCAATACAGAAGCTGGAAGACCTGGAGATATGGGGCATTGGAACGCAGAGTTTCCCCTATGAGGGGAAAAATCACGATCAGACTCACCTTTGATCCCTCAGTGGCGGGAGAAACAGACGTTTTTTTTTTTAAATCCTTTTATTTTTCATTTGCTCAATAAATACATGTGATTTGTGCATTTAGTCTTACACATTGATATATAAACAAAAGCATATTAAAATTCCAGTCCATACAAAAAAAAAAAAACCTAATCAATTTACAGTACAACAGTGACATTTTAATTTTTCCCTTTTACTTTTCCCCCCCGCCCAACCCTTTGAATCTTAACAACCTGGGTCTTTTCTCCTGTTCGCAAACTCTCCCAAATCTAGTGCATTGTCATTAGCGCATTTAACTTATAATTTCCCCCTCCCCCAACCGCCCCATAGGTTTCTACATCAGGAGCCTATCCTTTACCAGTTGTAATGACACAAGGCTAGGATCCTCCAGCCATGGTTGCCATATAAGATTGAATTTGTCCACTGCCTTTCTACGTCTGTATGCAAGCTGTTCTCTGAAAAGCAAGGAATTGACATACGCAATCCACTGCTTCCCTGTGGGAACCGTCTCTGCCATCCAATATTGCGCTATTAGCTTTCTAGCCAGGTACGTCAATCTTGTTATCATATAGTACCTTCCTTGTGGGAACTTTTCAGCTTCAATTGCCCCAAGCAGGTACACCAAAGGGTCCAAGGGTATAGGTACCTGGGCCACTTTTGTAATGTTCTGGGAAACCTCCTCCCAGTATCTGTGGAGTTTTGGGCACCTCCAAATTAGATGTATAAAGTCCCCTTGCTGTACTTTGCACTTTGGGCACAAGGGGGAGTCTCTTCCTCCCCACTTGTAAAGCTGTACTGGTGTTCTATAGGCCCTATGTAGAATAAATAATTGTGATAATTTGTGGGACGCTGATACAGATACCGCCGGAATAGAGTCCAACGCCATATCCCACTGGTCCCCATCTATATCTCCGATGTCTTCTGCCCATTTACTACGACATCTAAGGGAGGCATAGTCCTGTATTGAGGATAGTAATTCCGCATATGTTTTTGATATTAGTCCTCTCCGGGTATCCGCCTGGAGGACCTCCATCAGCAGATGTGACGATGATATTACTAAGGATTGTGTAATTTTCTGTGCCTGCAGAGCATGCCGAAGCTGAAGATATTGATAAAAGCCCCTTGGGGCTAACTGGAATTCCTGGCACATCTGTTCGTATGTTTTTAACACTTCTCCCTCGTACAGTTGCGAAAAAAAACAAATCCCTCTCTTTTTCCAGGAGGTAAAGCCCTCTAGGTCCTGTAACTCTGGGTATCTAGGGTTTTGCCATATCGGGGTAAAGGGCAGTGGGCCCCTTAACCTCAAAGCCTTCCGGATCTCCCCCCAGACCTTTTTAAGGAGAATACCCGTAGGTGCAGAGTGTGGTATACTAGGTAGGTCCATCTCCAAATGAGATGCTGCCTTTAGTGTAGGAGCCACCGTAGTCACCAGGATACTTATAGGATCCTCTTTTTCTTCCCTGCCCCACCCCGCCAACTGTTGGAACTGTGAGGCCAGAAAATAAATTTTGGGGTGGGGTACTGCCAATCCCCCCTGTCCTTACTATATTGCAGGGTGGTTAAGCTTATCCTGGCTATCTTTTTTTTCCATATCAAATCCCGCATCAGGGTATCTATATGTTTGAACCATTTATTTGGGATCCACATAGGGGAGTTGTGAAAAACATATAATAACTGTGGGGCCCATACCATTTTTATTAAATTCGCCCGTCCCACCACTGACAGAGGGAGCTTGCACCAGCTATTGCATTTCCCTCTCTGTCTTTCCAGTAGTGGGCCCAGATTCAGTTGAAGATACTCCGCTGGATCCGGGGATACCACTACCCCCAAATATCTAAAGTTTTTGGTTATGGCGATCTGCTCTGCACCAGCTGGTAGTAGTTCTGTCAACGGATCTATGGGCATTATTGTTGATTTAGACCAGTTCATAGTAAAACCTGAAAAACCTCAGAAATCTCCTATGATACCCATCACTGTTTGCAACGATGCGGCTGTATCCCCCAGATAAATAAGTGCATCATCCGCATATAAGGAGATTTTTTCTTCTCTTTGACCCCTACGAAATCCGACCACCTCCGACGCAGTACGAATCAAGATAGCCAGGGGTTCGACCGCCAAAGCAAACAGCAGTGGGGATAACGGACACCCCTGCCTAGTACCTCTATGTACCTCAAATGAGGAAGAAAGATTGTTATTGATACGGAGTCTGGCTCTCGGTTTGGAGTAAAGCACCTTCACCCATGTTATGAATTTCTTCCCCAATCCAAATCTTGTCAGGATTTCCAGGAGGTAGGGCCACTCCACACTATCGAATGCTTTAGCAGCATCCAGCGATAGAATGGCCCTACCCCCTGGGTTATCCACCGGCACCTGTAGATTCAAGTACAGCCGTCGTATATTATCTGCCGTTGAACGTGTTGGTATAAATCCAGATTGATCTCTATGGATCAGCTTATCAATCACCTTGGATAGTCTCGTAGCCAGAACTCTAGCCAAAAGCTTGACATCCGTATTCAATAAAGAGATCGGGCGATAGGAGTCTAGCTGGAGCTTGTCTTTGCCTGGCTTGGGGAGTACTATTATTATAGCTTCTTGCATACTTTCTGGCAGGCTACCTGTCTCCGCTGCCTCTGATATGACCTCCAGTAAGGGTGGGAGAAGAATCTCCTTATACTGGGAGTACACCTCCGCCGGTAATGCATCCGAGCCTGGGGACTTATGGTGCGGGGCTTCATCTAGGGAATCTTTCAATTCTGTGAATGTAATAGGGAGGTTTAACATCTCCCTATCTACCTCTGACAGCTGGGGGAATGGGCAAGAGACGTTTGACACTCTGGCTGTGGTCTGCCCTCGGCCACCCGGGGCCAACAAGAGCTCTCTGATTATCGGGACCAATACTGACTTAGTGAGGAGACTGTTAACCCCTATAGTTGAAGAGCAGGATACCTTGAAAAGGGTCCATCCCTTGTTGCAGCAAGTTTACCAGTGCCTAGTGATGGAGAAAAAGGCCCCAGGAGAGGGGGTTGGGAAGATATGGAAGCTGGATAAAACAGAAAAGGTGTTGCAGCCAGGAGAGGTGACCTGTCTGAGAACTTCTGTAAAGCTCACCTGGAAACAACCTGGCCCCTTCATCATTCTTGAACCTGGTCCTCGAGAGAAGGAAAGGGGAATAGAAGTAATTCCTGAAATGGTCCCACTGAAGGCCTTAAAGAGGAGTCATGGGAAGGTTTCAGTGAGCGTCAGAAACACTTCCGCCACCCCAGTAAGGGTACCAGCCAGAATTCTGTTGGGTCAAGTGAACCAAGCCACCCTAGTGGGTCCATATGACTTGGAGAAACCACACAGGGAAGAGGACATAGTAGGGAGGCTCTGTTTTGAGGACACAAACCTCCCACCAGCCTGGAAGGAGAGGGCCAGGGCCCAACTTGCTCGATGGCAGAAAATCTTCTCAAAGGATGAATTCTAAGTGGGGTGTGCAAAGAGTGCCACCCACAGGATCTGCTTGCAAGAGTATAAGCCGTTCAGGGAGAGAGTCCGATGGGTTCCCCTAGGAGATCTGGAAGATCTGCGTGAACAAATGTCCGAATTAAAGAGGACAGGCATAATCCAGGAGTCTCGGAGCCCCTATGCCTCCCCCGATGGTGGTGGTCCGAAAGAAAAATGGCTCTCTGAGGCTGTGTATAGACTACCGAACACTATACGGAAAGACTATACCGGATCAGTACACCACCCCCCAGATAGAGGATGCGCTGCAAAGTCTGTCTGGAGCCAAGTGGTTCAGTGTGATGGATCTGAAGAGTGGCTATTATAAGATCCCAATGCACACTGAAGATCAGGAGAAGACAGCCTTTATCACCCCCGTGGGGTTCTTTGAGTTCAACCGGATGCCTCAAGGGTTGTCAGGAGCCCCTGCCACTTTCCAAAGGCTTATGGAGAGAACCGTAGGAGACATGAATTTAATAGAGGTACTGTGTATTTGGGCAACGTTATCGTGTTCAGGAAAACCCTAGAGGAACATGAAGAGAGGCTGGAAAAGGTTCTGAAGAGGCTCCATGAAGAAGGCCTGAAACTTTCTCCAGAGAAGTGCCAATTTTACCAGTCCTCAGTCCATTACTTGGGCCACATTGTATCTGCAGAAGGGGTAGCCACAGATCCGGAGAAGCTGGACGCTGTCACTTCCTGGCCGAGGCCTACAAACGCGACCGAGCTCCGGTCGTTCCTGGGATTCTGCTCCTATTATAGGAGATTCGTGGAGGGGTTTGCCAAGATAGCCAGGCCCCTCAATGAGTTACTAAAGAATGAAGGAGAGGACGATGGAATAGAGTCAGACCAGCCAGTGAAGTCTCCCATGGGGCCCAGGAAATCCAAGGAGTCCATCCAGGACCAGTGGACCCCCAAGTGTGAAGAGGCCTTCAACCAGTTAAAAGAAAGTCTGACGGGGGCGTGGTTTTGACATGCTGCAGTGAGGATGCTTGTCTCTGGAGCTCCGGCGCTGACGATTGAATTTTAGCACTTTTTCTTCTTTATAACCGCCGATATCCACCCGACTACGATGGGTAAGAGGACAGGCAAACCTCTACCCAAAGGAGGATCCTCAACGGGCTCCATAAAGCGCTTTTTGGCCATGATCCCGAAGATGGTGTGGACTCGGATGGCCTAGGCTGCTCACCACGAGGCGCAATAGGCCTGCTCTCAGACACCAACAAAATCGGAGCTGGCTTCCATGCTATTGGGCCTGGAACATGCTATTAAAAAGGCGCTTACGGCCGTTCGCTCAGACCTCTCACAGGTCTTGGAGTGAGTGCAAAAGACTGAGCAGCGATTGGATCGCCACGCGGCCGCCATTAGATCCTTGCAGGCCTCCACCCGCAGCCTCTCCATTGCACACAGGATGGCCCTATATAAAATCGAGGACCAAGAGAACCGCAACAGGCAGAACAACATCCACATCAGAGGCCTACCGGAGGCGACTGGGGATGATGACCTCCTCCCCTCCGTCCGGGGCATCTTCAAAGGTCTGTTAGGCCTGGCGGTGGACAATCCACTTAAAACAGACCGTGTCCACAGGGCCCTGCTCCCCCGTAACCTTTTTTGGACACCCCTCGAGATGTAATTTGCAGGGCCCGAGAGGCCTCCTCCTTGGACTTTGATGGCGCAGGTTCTGTCTTTCTTCCCTGATCTAGCTAAGGAGACTCTGGATCATCGCAGGGCTCTGCGACCCCTAACAGAGAAGCTGAGAGCTGCCTCCATTAAATATCGGTGGGGGTTTCCTGCGGCCCTGATTGCAAATAGGGATGGCAAAACAGCGATACTCAGGTTCTCGGAAGACCTTGAAAAATTCTGCATGGACGTTAATATCTCCCCACCTGAGTTCCCTGGCTGGCAGGACACCATCCCGCCTCCTTCCGTTACCTCTGAACCGAGCTGGCACAAAGTGGATCGCAGACCCCGCTCCTCTGCAGCTGGAGCATCACCCCAGCTGGGGTAGAACGTACAGGCCTGTAGGCCTTGGCCATTTCATGTCTCTTGCTCATCCGGCATAGCCTGTTGGCCCGTGACTGCAAGTATCTGATTCCTGTTGGCTTTTCGTTCTGCCCTTCTGTTTTACAAGCTGGTTTTTGTGCCTTACCCTGACTACCCTGCCTAATACTTGCTCTCAGCCGGACGGCAACACCTCACGCTATATGTTATTAGTTTTATGGTATCTGTTTCAATGTTTTATGTTTCAGGTTTTATACCTGTGGTTGTCAAATAAGTGCTATTGACTATGTGTATGTTCACAAACTATTGGAGTCGGCGTCGGAGCGCAGAGACGGCGTTTACACCGATTTTGGTGTGCGCAGTCTGATGCCCTCCACCCCCACAATGCGGGGCGCCGTGTGGCCCTTTGCTCCCTTGCTCCGGCCCATTTTTGGACTGTGGGTATGGAGGTGCCCCTTCTATGCACCGCAGTCTTCTGCATGCCCTTGCTGACCACCCCCAACTGTGGCATGTGACTTGTTTTTTGACAGATGCTAACTGTTTCCTCCTCCTCTCTATCTTGTCTGTTTTTCTTCTACCTTCCCTCCCCCCCCCTCACCCGTTTTTGTCCCCTGCCTCAGGTTTACCTCCATTGGCTTGTGCTATATGCAGATTCCCCCTACTGGATACCATGGCTACGGTAAATCTAATTTCTTTTAATGTAAGGGGCCTTCATGCACCGGGTAAGAGGCACAACTTATATAGGGAGCTGGGTCGCCTGCGAGTGGACATCGTTTTCCTGCAGGAGACCCACCTCACCCACACTACCTCTGTAAAATTATTTTCTCCACAGTTTCCTACGTGGTATTATAGCCTTTCTGATGTGCATAAAGCTAAGGGGGTTGCCATTGGCTTCTGCAAGGGCTCTGCATTTACGCTTGAATCCTCTTTATGTGACTCTCTGGGACATTTTCTGTTCTTAAAAGGTAACCTAGGTACCATGCCATGCACATTTGCCACCCTATATGCCCCTAATAGAGACCAGGCAGGCTTTGTAGCGTCCACCCTCATGAAGCCTAAGAGATTTCGCTCGTGGGTGCGTCGTCCTCGCGAGTGATTTTAATGCCCCACTAGAACCTGCTCTTGATACTTCACAAGGACGATCATGTATTTCCCATAAACGTCTTTCTTTTATGCGCAAATGTTTGTTTGACTCTCAGCTAATTGATGTATGGAGGATTATGCACCCACGGACGAAGGACTATACTCATTATTATTCCCATACACACCAATCCTATTCTAGGATTGATTTCTTTTTCATTGACCACCATCACCTTCCACTGACAGTAGAGGCTGAAATTGGAACTTCTCCCATCTCTGACCATGCTCCGATTCTGCTTAAACTTGAAATCCCCTCGCTGCCCCATAAGGCCATGAATTGGAAGCTTAATGATGAGCTTCTGACGGAGGAAATTGATAAAAAAATGTTGGGGGAAGAACTGTCCCACTATTTTGAAGAAAACACGCAGCCCGACATTTCACCGGGAGTTCTCTGGGAGGCCCATAAGGCCCATATCAGAGGCAAACTTATTGAAGTTGGTACTAGGAAACGGTACTAATACAAGAAATAGGAGAGTTGGAACAACAACAACATAAGGCTAGGCAGTCCCAGACGGTTTTTCATGCTCTGAACCAGAAAAGGGAAGAATTGAAAGCCCTCTTTCATGTTGAACAGAAACAATGTTCACGCCTAGTTTCCCAGCATTTCCATGAATGGGGTAACAAGCCAGGGCGGTTTTTGGCCCATTCGTTGCAACAAAAATTAAACGCTTCCTTCATTGCTAAAATCAAGACAGCATCTTCGGCATTGGTACACGATACACCCGCCATAGCTAAAGAATTTTGCTCGTTTTATCAACAACTTTATCATGTCCAACACTCTATAGTAGATCGGGACACTAGGGCCAAGCTCATTAAAGAATTCCTGTCACAAGCCAACCTACCTGAGCTAGCACCGGACGTTCTCACGACCCTAGATGGGGAGTTCACCACCTCAGAGTTGAGTGTTGCCCTGAATGCCATGGCCAATGGCAAGGCGCCTGGCCCGGACGGCTTCACGGTTGCATACTATCGCTCTTTCACTGATATCCTACTTTCTCGACTGACTTGCTATGCCAACACCATATCTGATGGTGGTGCCCTCAGACCTGAGACCCTCCCTGCCCACATAACACTTATACCCAAACCTGGTAAAGACCCCAGCTCCTGTGGGAGTTTTCGCCCCATAACGCTGCTTAACATTGATGCGAAAATATATGCCAAAGTCATTGCTAATAGGCTCCTTCCCCTGGTCCCGCAGTGGGTCTCCAGTGACCAAACTGGTTTTATCCCGGTAGGGAAGCACGGTATAACTCCCTCCGCTCCCTATCTTTGATATTGTATGCGCGGGAATCCTCCCAGCCCAACCTTCTGCTCTCAACTGACGCGGAAAAGGCGTTTTGATAGGGTGGACTGGGAGTATCTTATGGCAACGCTGTCTCATCTGGGTATCAGTGAATCCCTCCGACGCCAAATTTCAGCCCTCTATAATTTCCCCACGGCCCAATTGCGTATCAATGGTACCCTTAGCTACCCCTTCACGTTGTACAAAGGCACTTGGCAGGGCTGCCCCCTCTCACCCATTTTATTTTCCCTCTCACTGGAACCCTTTTTATCGACAGTTAGGCACAACACCTCCATCCACGGAATTACAGTAGGAAGCCTTGAACACAAAATATGCCGCCTACGCGGATGACATACTATTCTATATACAACAGCCTTTGATTTCTCTCCCAAACCTTATGTCAGCATTCTCAAAGTTCTGTAACATCTCTACCTTTAAAATTAACATGACGAAATCTGAAATCTTGAACATTTCGGTTCCAGGGACCCTAGTGACCCACTTGAAACAAACTTTTCCCTTTACATGGCAATCTTGTAAGATGAAATATTTAGGCATCTACCTCACCCCTAACCCAGCATGATTAGATCAGACCTACAGAAATGGTCTCAAATTGCCCACTCATGGCTGGGGAAGATTAGTGTGTTAAAGATGAATGTCCTGCCTAGGCTGCTGTTTATAATGCAGATGATACCATATAGAATCCCTGTAGGTTTCTTTGCTATAGTCAATTCATTGGTAGATATGTGTGGAACAGAAGGTGTCCCAGACTCGCCAGAACCCTCCTCTCCAGGCCTAATGCCCCATACACACGATCGTTTTTCATGCCGTTAAAAATGCCATTTTTAAAAATGGGCATTAAAACCGATCGTGTGTATGCTCCAGAGCATTTTTAACAACGTGAAAAACGGCCATTAAAAATTTCGAACATGCTCTATTTTTTCACGTCGTTTTTTTTAACGACGTGAAAAACGATAGTGTGTATGCTTTTACGAGGTGAAAAAAAACGCGCATGCACAGAATCAAGTATGAGACGGGAGCGCTCGTTCTGGTAAAACTAGCGTTCGTAATGGAGATAGCACATTCGTCACGCTGTAACAGACCGAAAAGCACGAGGCTGAAAAGTGCGAATCGTCGTTCAACAAACTTTACTAACATGAAGGGTGGCACCATCCGAACGGAACTTCCCCTTTATAGTGCCGTCGTACGTGTTGTACGTCACTGCGCTTTGCTTGAACGTGTTTTAAAATGATCGTGTGTACGCAAGACAGGCTTGAGAGGAAACATGAAAAAAAACGACGAGAAAAACGTTGGTTTAAAAAATGGCATGAAAAACGATCGTGTGTACGCTGCATAAGAGGGAGGGGGGCTTGGCCTTACCTGATCTTAAGAGATATTTTATTGCAATTGTACTAAATATAATTTCTGACTGGAAGTTTAGTAAAGACTCTAAGCTCGAGGTTAATCTGGAACTGGAGCTCAGTGGAACGGACCTTTTTTCACAAATTTGGATCCCTAGGAAATATAGATTCTTAGCAGTGTCTACTTCACCGCTCACACGCTCTACCCTCATGGTATGGGATTCATTATGCAAGACTCATGGTTGGATGCATAATTCACCCCTATTACCTTTATATTGCAATATTTTTATTGAAGTAAATACAAAACAGGAGAGGAGAAAAATAAAAAAATAAAAACAAGAGGAGAAAAAAAAAAGAAAAACGAACAAATAGCCAGGTTACATTCGGCCAAACATTTAAACGTTTTAACAATATATTATGATAAGGTTTCCTGCCTCATTAGTAACGTTCTATCACGGTACATCGATAATCCCCTATTACCTTTAATGGGCCACAATTTCTTCCCCCCATGGAACATAGACCCCAACATTCATGTTTGGAAACTCGGATCTGCAACCCTCCTACATCATGTGACTACCTCTTCGGGCACTGTGGCCCTGTTCACACTAATGCCTCCCTCTACTACAACGCCCATGGATCACTGGCGCTACCGCCAACTTACCGCATTCGTCCGTTCACTCCTGAAACCTTTGCGGTCTATCTCGGAACTAACTCCTATTGAATCAGCATTTGCAGTGGACAAACCAGTGAATAAACCTATTCCATACTTTTGCCACGCCTTACAAACGCTGGCCTCCGCAGGGGACCCAGCCTTTCTTTGTAAGTGGGAGGTGGACCTTCACAAGGATCTCTCAGCACCCCAACGGGCTATTATCCTTGCAAATCCTTCCAAAACTGCAGAGGTTAATTATAAACTGTTGGCGAGGTGGCACTATACCCCTGTGGTACTTCACAAAACCTTTCCACAAACATCACCTTTATGTTGGCGAGGTTGTGGTGAAAGAGCGACACATGCTCACATATGGTGGCACTGTCCCCTTATCCGCCCTTATTGGGAGGCTGTTTTATCCTGCGCTAAAGAGATTCAAGGTTTTGAAATTCCTAATAATCCTTGGGTAGTGTTACTGCATTGCACAGACAAACCAGCAGGACCTTATAAGAAATCTATAACCCCTCATCTGCTCAACGCTGCAAAAGCACTTATTCCACGTTATTGGAAAAAATCAATTGTGCCGACTTTGCGCCAATGGCTTTTGGAAGTTGACCATATATATTATATGGAAGACCTTACACTCTCCCTTAGAAATAAGTCAGATTTGGCAAAGAAAATCTGGTCCCGCTGGTTTGCCTTTAAATATACGACCGCCTATGCGGAACTTACGTCTCAACCTAATTGATGGATGTGGGATTTACTCTTGTGTTTGATATTGACGAGGATAGACCGAAGCAGATTCCCCCCCTCCCCCCATTCCCCCCTTCCTCCCCTTGTTTCCCTCCCCCTCTTTCTCTTTCTTTTTCTGTCTCTTTCCTTTCATCTTCTTTTTACGTTTTTCTTGTTGTGTGAAGGACATTACAGTGAGAATTTTGCCACTTCCGTTCTATGTTCTATTTACAGTACGCTGCTGTATGACTGAATGGCGAGATTTGATTACTCTACCTTATGTAGATCTCTCTATCTTGTATTGCAATTTCTGTATGTCCTATTTTGTTTTGTTTTTATTTTATTTATTTTTTTCCAAAAAAAACGAATTAAACAAAAAAAAAAGAGTCTGACCACAGCCCCTGTATTGGCCTATGCAGACACCACAAAACCCTACGAACTGCATGTGGACGCCAGCCGAGATGGGCTTGGTGGGGTGCTATACCAGGAACATGATGGTTACCTACGACCCGTTGCTTATGTGAGTAGGAGTCTGACACTTGCTGAGAAGAATTACCCCACACACAAGCTTGAATTCCTGGCCTTAAAGTGGGCTGTGGTGGACAAATTGAAAGATTACTTATACAGGGCTGAATTTGTAGTCAAGACGGATAATAATCCACTTACCTACCTTCTAACCACTGGCAAACTGGATGCCACGGGACATAGGTGGCTGGCTGCCCTCTCGAGCTTCACATTCAGTTTAAAGTACCGACCAGGAATTGGAAACAGAGATGCAGATGCCCTGTCCAGGAGATCTCAGAACCAGCGCCCTGAGTTGCTCCTAACGAACCCTTCCAGAGAGGCCCGCTTATTGCACAGGGAGTGGGACCGGCTACAGATACATCAATGTGTGGTCTACCGAAGGGGCCCCTCCAAAGATCTAGAAGAGAAGTGGCAGTTGTTCCTACCTGCCAAGTACAGAGAGGCGGTCCCAACTGCCCTCCACGACAATCATGGCCATTTCGGATCGGAGAGAACCTTTCACCTAGTGAGAGACAGGTTCTACTGGTTCTACTGGCCCTGTATGCAGGCTGAAGTCGAGGGATACTGCCATTCTTGTGTCCGAGGCATACAAAGGAAGACTTTGCCACGTCAAGCAATGGGCCATCTGGAGTCAAGGACCCATGGAACTGGTGTGCATTGACTTCCTTTGTTTGGAGCCTGATCTGAATGGAAAAGGGAATGTCCTGGTAGTGACAGACCATTTCACCAGATACGCTCAAGCATTCCCTACCAAGGATCAGAAGGCCTCAACAGTAGCCCAAGTTCCAGTGGAAAAGTTCTTTGTGCACTATGGTCTGCCCCAACGCCTGCATTCAGATCAAGGAAGAGACTTCGAAAGTAGACTGATAAAGAAGCTGTTAGATCTGTTGGGCATCCAAAAGACTAGAACAACCCCATACCACCCACAAGGGGATGCTCAGCCTGAACAGTTTAACCGGACCCTTTTGGATATGTTGGGGACATTGAACTTAGAGAAGAAACAACACTGGAGCAAGCATGTGGCTGCCATAGTACATACTTACAACAGTACTACCAGCGATGCTACTGGATACTCCCCATATCGGCTGATGTTTGGAAGAGAAGCTTGGTTACCAGTGGATTTAGCCTTCGGCACATCCCTGGATCATACCTCGGCAACATCCCACAAGGGGTATGTGGATCAATTGCGAAAGAGTCTGAAGATGGCATATAAACAAGCCCAAGCCTCATCTAACCAAAGGGGATTGAGGAATAAAAGGAACTTTGACCTCAAGGTTAGGATACAAGACTTACAGCCAGGGGATAGGGTCCTACTAAGGAACTTAGGTATTCCCGGGAAGCACAAGTTAGCTGACCGGTGGAGATCCCAGCCATATGTTATCTGCAAACAGCTCCCAGGTCTTCCGGTGTATCAGATCAAGCCTGAGGGGAGTGTGGGCCCACTGAAGATCTGGCACAGAAACCACCTGTTGCCCCTTTCTGAAGCAGTTCGCCTACCTCCCGCATCAGATCCACAAGAATCCTCTTCAACCTCCCGAGTATCCAGACCAGTTACTAGGTCTCTGTCGACTCTTACAGAAGTGGAGGACAGAGTCCAAGAAGGGGAAGACTCTGAGGATGAAGAGATGGAATCTGACTGGTTGTGGCCCTCTCAAGTGCCAGAAACCATGACCACTTCACTGTCACTCCCTGAAGTAGCAAATAGTGAGATTCTTCGTTCAGAGGCTCCTGAATTTGTGCCACACAGTATGCTCACTGAGGAACTCGGGGATGATCTGGACTCTTTGCCAATGGAAGACTCTGAGGAAAATCCATCGCTCCCTGAATATGAACTGAAAACTTTGGAAGTAACGGAGCCCAGCATGTCTGAACAAGAAGGGGAAGCAACTGAAGAATCCAGAAAGACAGCAGAGTCTGTTGCCCTAGATGTGCCAACACCTCGGGAACAGAGAGGGAGAAGAGTAATCCACCCTCCAAAGAGACTGACTTACAATCAAATGGGTGAATGCTCTGAAGAAGCTGTTTTCACTGCTAGAAGGACAGTAGATATGCCTGATCCTTCCACTATAAATTTGGTGGAAGGCAGTCCTAGCTCACCTCCTGGCACAGCTGGTCAGGCCATTCCAGTTGAGGTGGCCTGTTGGCAAGACAGCTCCCCATCACATGAAAATTGGTGGGAGGCTTCTCTGTCAGTTTTATTCAACCGCCTAGAGGCAAAAATGTGTTGTAGAACCAAAATTTTTAATATCTTTGGGGACCAAAGAATTAAAGTGGGGGGAGTGTATAGCGGAGTGTCGATTTGTCGTGTGTTATAAAGACAATTGTTATCTTTAGGATAACCCCAGCTCCCTCTGGGATCCCCTTATAATATTACAGTGACTAAGATTTAATAACATGGAGTGATGCATTGTTGAACTTATAGTATGGGGAGAATGGGACTCCATTGCCATGGGTATCTAATAGACTACAGTACCCACAGTGCAGCTGTACTCCCAAAGTGCATTGCATTCTCGCACAGCTTCCTGGGGGAGGCTACTTAAAGGAAGGGAGGGGCTACGTTCGGCCTCTTTGGACTTCGCCCTCAATTAAGCAGGAAGTCTGAGTGAGGCCTGCTGCCGGAGTATCTAGGCCCAAGGTCTGGGCCTACGGCTAGTGTGGGGGATCCCTCTGTTAAAAGGACCGATCTCCTTCAGTGTGATTAGCTCTCGTCTCCAGAGACCAGGACCATCGGCGAACCGACATCCAGTGCGGTGGAGAGAGGAACCGGAGACTGCGAGGAGCAGAGAGAATCGGGATCGGGACATTGTCAGCGGAGCATCCAGAGAGCCGAGGCCTGTTTGGTGAGAGGGCACCTGCCCAGAATTCATAACTGTTTATTAGGCCTGTGACTCTTGAAGGCCCACCATCATCAGAGTAGTGCGCCACACGCACCAGAACATAGCGCAACGTGTGGTAGCTGCGTAGTTAAAGTTTGGCGTTGCACTGACTGAGAATTACACTCCCAAAAGCATTGCAGGAGTTTAGTTAGTTCTGTGACCATCTTTTGGATTACAAATATAATGTGCACCAACGATTGCTAGCGAAGACTCTTTCTCCTGAAGAAACTGTACACTGATCTTAGTCAGGCTTGACTAGAACAGCTAGTGACGGGACTAGAGGGTGATATCACCCACCAGGGGGAGCTCACGAGCATAGGTCTTATCCGCATAAGAGTCTATACATAGACTTTATACCGTTGTTGTTCTTAGCCATATTATTGACTTTGTAGGGCCCTGCAGAGTCAACTGTATATATAAATGTCTTACCTTTGTCTCTTATCTCATACCAAGTAAAGTTTATCCTTGGTTAAGTGCAGAACCTTGTGAAGTATCTTTGTTAGCCTAAAGGTCCAACAGCCAGAGAAAGGTAACAATATACTTATTTACTTAATTTACTGTGGTGATATATGCAGAACTGTGTTTCCCAGTAGTCAGTGGGTCTCACAGTTCCTATCTATACCAGTTGTGTCAAGGGAGGGTTCGAGTCAGTTAAGGGGTTGAGAACCAGAGTACAGACCCAAACAAAACCAGCAGCTCCTTCAGGGGCAGTGCTATATATATATATATATATATATATATATATATATATATATATATATATATATATTAGTGATGAGCCGAACACCCCCGGGTTCGGTTCGCACCAGAACCCGCGAACGGACCGAAAGTTCGTACGAACATTAGAACCCTATTAAATACAATGGATGCGAACGTTCGAATTCTAAAGTGCTAATTATAACGACTATTATGCATGTTATTGTCCTAAAAAGGGTATGGGAACCCGGGTTCTGCACCAGGGGACATGTATCAATGCAAAAAGAAGTTTTAAAAACGGTCGTTTTTCGGGAGCAGTCATTTTAATGATGCATAAAGTGAAAAAAAAAAAGGTCAAATATTCCTTTAAATATCGTACCTGGGGGGTGTCTAAAGTATGCCTGTGAAGTGCCACGTGTTTCCCGTGTTTAGAACTGTCCCTGCACAAAATGACACTTCTAAAGGAAAAAAAAGCCATTTAAAACTGCTTGCGGCTTTAATGTAATGTCTGGTCCCAGTAATATGGATGAAAATCTTTAAGAAAAATGGCATAGCTACCCCATGACCCCCCCCCTACCCCAGCCCATTACCAGCCCCTTTGGGTCTTGTATGGATATTAAGGGGAACCCCGCACATAAAATAAAAAAGGCCCTATATACTCTGAACAGCCGTTTACAGGCGGTGCATACAAGACAGGGACTGTAGGTTTGTTCTTATGTAGCATCTGTTTGTAATTTTGAACAGGTACATTGTTTAAGTGTAGCTCCAGCCCAAAAATCTATTTTTAAACTTTTTGGAAAACATAGGTAAGGGTTATCACCCCTGTAACATTTGTTTTGCTGTCTGTGCCCCTGTTCAGAACATTTCACCTCACTTTCCGTCCCAATGACAACTGTTTTTGAAATGTGGTGTTTTTCTTGAAACAAGGATTGGTGATAAAGCATCAGTACAGAGGAGACACCTTTCTCCCATATTAATTCTTACAGGAGAGAATTTTCCTTCCTAGGGGTAGATTTCCTCTCACTTCCTGTTGTCTTCTTGCGTTTGCAAGTAGGAGTCGTTTGTAAGTTGGATGTTTGAAAGTAGGGACCTGCCGTATATACTCTGCAGAAATAGGCCCCTTAGTTGTTGGTG
This sequence comes from Rana muscosa, assembly GCA_029206835.1. Lineage (NCBI taxonomy): Eukaryota > Metazoa > Chordata > Amphibia > Anura > Ranidae > Rana > Rana muscosa. Next base: position 110,452,731 of record CM055125.1, read on the forward strand.
TTGGCACAACACTGTAAGCACTCACAGTTACTCTTGGTTGGTGCTGGAACGCCCTGCTGTCAACTATTATATCAGGAATTGTAATTACATATAATTGTTGAACAGTGGTAGTAAAAATTGGGCCTTTGATGGTGGTGCTGGTGCCACAAAACTGTAAGCCCTGACAGTTACTCTTGGTGGGTGCAGCAATGGGCCCTGCTGTGAATTATTAGATCAAGAATTGTAATTGCATGCCCCTGTTGAACAGGGGCTGAAAAATTGGGCCTTTCGTGGTGGTAGTGGTGGTGGTGGTGTTGCCACAACACTGTAAGCCCTCAGAGTTACTCTTGGTGGGTGCAGGAATGGGCCCTGCTGTGAATTATTAGATCAAGAATTGTAATTACATGCCCCTTTTGAACAGGGGCTTAAAAATTGGGCCTTTCGTGGTGGTGGTGGTGGTGGCGTTGCCACAACACTGTAAGCCCTCAGAGTTACTCTTGGTGGGTGCAGCAATGGGCCCTGCTGTGAATTATTAGATCAAGAATTGTAATTACATGCCCCTGTTGAACAGGGGCTGAAAAATTGGGCCTTAGGCACTGGTGGCACAACACTGCAACCCCTCACAGATACTGTACTTGGAGCACAGCAATGAGCCCTGTTGCAAAGTATTGCTTCAAAATTTGTAATTACACGCCCCTGTAAAACAGGGGCTGAAAAATTGGGCCTTAGCCACTGGTGGCGGCACCCATAAACAAAAATGATCTTCCAAGCTATCATCATCAATCGTATCATTGAGGACTCGGAGGAGGAGGATAGCCAGTCAACATAACAGCACAGGCACTCAGCATCAGCATCAGTCTTGAAGGGATGTGACATGTTAAAATCAATTAGTCTGTTATATCAGCATCAGGTGTGTGGTAGCTGGTGGTGATCCAAGACTGGTTCATCTTGATGAAAGTCAGTCGATCAACCGAGTCGGTGGACAGGCGCACCCTGTGATCCGTGACAAATCCTCCAGCAGCACTGAATGTGCGTTCCGAAAGAACGCTGGATGCAGGACAGGCCAGTAGCTCAATTGCATACTGTGCAAGCTCTGGCCAGTGATCCATCCTCAAGACCCAGTAAGCCAGAGGATTTTCGGTGGGGAAGGTGTCCAAGTCTGACCTTGCCCCTAGATATTCCTGCACCATGTTTATCAGACGCTGGCGATGGTTGCTGGAACCGATCATACTTTGGGGCTGCGGACTAAAGAATTGTCTGAACGCATCGGTCAGACGGCCACCTTCCCCACCGCTCCTTCTTTGACTGGCCGAAGCCTCAGCAACTCGTTGTCCAGGACCAGGAGTTTGTAACCTCCCAGTCTCTGGGAACGCGTTGCACAGACCTTTCTGCAAGGCCTCCCGGAGTTGTCTCATCCTCTGCTCCCTCTGCGACGGTAACATAAGGTCCGCAACCTTACCCTTGTACCGTGGATCAAGGAGAGTGGCCAGCCAGTAATGGTCCCTCTCCTTGATCCGAAGAATACGAGGATCCTTCCGCAGACTTTGCAGGATCAGGGAGGCCATGCAGCGTAGGTTAGCTGAGGCATTCGGTCCGGAGTCCTCTGGGTCACTAAGGACGACATGATCCGCAGCCACCTCCTCCCAGCCACGTACAAGTCCACTGGTTTCTTGGGACTGTAAATCATCCCTAAAAGACTGCTGCTGATGATGCTGAGTGCCAGCCTCCACCTCCATGCTGACACAATCCTCCTCCTCCTCCTCCTCCTCTTCCTGTGCGATGGGTGGGACAGAAGGAACACTGTCTGGGTAAAGGGGGCCTTGAGAGGCAAGGAAGTCCTCCTCTTCCTGCCTCTGTTCTGCCTCAAGTGCCCTGTCCATTATTCCACGCAGCGTGTGCTCCAACAGGTGGACAAGAGGTACAGTGTCACTGATGCATGCACTGTCACTGCTCACCATCCTCGTGGCCTCCTCAAATGGTGCCAGGACAGTGCATGCATCCCTGATCATGCCCCACTGGCGTGGAGAAAAAAAAACAAGCTCCCCTGACCCTGTCCTGGTGCCGTAGTCGCACAGGTACTCATTGATGGCCCTCTGCTGCGTGTGCAGCCGCTGCAGCATGGCCAACGTTGAGTTCCACCTGGTGGGCATGTCACATATAAGGCGGTTCTTGGGCAGGTTCAACTCCTTTTGCAGCTCAGCCAGGCGAGCACTGGCATTATAAGATCTGCGGAAATGCACACAGACTTTCCTGGCCTGCCTCAGGACATCCTGTAAGCCCGGGTACCTGCCCAAGAACCACTGCACCACCAGGTTAAGGACGTGAGCCACACAGGGCACATGGGTCAGTTGTCCCTGTCAGAGGGCGGAGAGGAGGTTGGTGCCATTGTCGCAAACCACCATTCCTGGCTTAAGCTGGCGTGGCGTCAACCACCTCTCGGCCTGGCCCTGCAGAGCAGACAGGACCTCTGCCCCAGTGTGGCTTCTGTCCCCCAAACACACCAGCGCAAGCACGGCATGGCATCTTTTTGCCTGCGTACTTGCGTAGCCCCTTGAACGGCTACGGAGCACCGCTGGTTCAGAGGACAAAGCACAGGAAGAGGCCATGGAGGAAGAAGAGGAGGGGGTGGAGGAGAGAGGTGTGTCACAACCAGTAGTAGCATTTTGGAGGCGTGGCGGTGGAACAACCTCCAACACTACTGCACCTTGTCCTGCATCCTTCCCAGCTGCCAAAAGAGTGACCCAATGGGCCGTGAAAAAAAAGGTAACGTCCCTGTCCATGCCTGCTGGACCATGACTCAGCGGTAATATGCACCTTACCGCTGACCGCCCTGTCCAGCGAGGCCAAGACATTGCCTTCCACATGCCAGTAGAGAGCCGGAATAGCCTTCCGTGAGAAAAAGTGGCGTTTGGGAACCTGCCACTGAGGAACCGCACATTGCACAAACTCACGGAAGGGGGCCGAGTCTACCAACTGAAAAGGCAGCAGTTGAAGCGCTAGCAATTTAGCCAAGCTAGCATTCAACCGCTGGGCATGTGGCTGGCTGGGAGTGAACTTCTTTCGACGGTCCAGCAGCTGGGGCAGGGAAATTTGCCTGCTAGAATCGGACGTCGGTGTACTGCTAGCAGAGTGGCCGCAAGTACTTGGCTGTGACACACCTAATTCTACACCTTCATTCCTCTCAGTGCATGTTTCAGAGAGGACTGAAGTTATAGTGGGGTTGGAGATCCCAGCTGATGCGGTGCAAGGAGAGGTCCGCTTTGTTCTTTGGTGTGGGTCTTTGAGGTAGGCTTGCCAACGAGCTGCATGGCAGGTCAACATATGTCTGGTCAGGCATGTGGTACCCAAGCGGCTGATGTTTTGGCCACGCGATATACGCTTGAGACATATGTTGCAAACAGCAGCTGTGCGATCTGATGCACTAGCCTCAAAAAAGGCCCACACCAAAGAACTTTTTGAATGACGGGCAGAGGCAGCGCCCTGCACAGGCGGAGCTCTGCGGTGTGATTCCGTCGGTGTACTGCCCTTACGCTGGCCACCAAAGGGCATCCTGCCTCGTTGGAGATGTGCCTCCTCCTCATCCTCCTCCTCCTCCTCTCTCCTATTAGGCACCCACGTGGAGTCAGTGACCTCATCATCCCCTCCCTCCTCATCACTGGAGCCAATCTGGCAGTATGCTGCAGCTGCTGGAACATGACTGCCAGATTGGTGTCCTTCTTGAGCATGCCCTCTGTCTGCTCTCACGCTACTGCCTTCCTGTAGCTGGGTTTCATCATCAGGCCCTTCGAAACGCTGGGCATCCTCCTGGAGCATGTACCCAACACTGTGCTCAAACAGTTCGGGGGACTCCTCAGGAGGAGGACATGGTGGGTCTAGGGAAGGAGTGACTGATGATGAGTCTGACATTGATACCAGGGAAGAGGACGCTTTGGCAGCTGCTTTGCCAGTACCCTGAGCCTGGGTGAGAGAGGATGAGGAGGAGGAGGAGGGCTTGGTCATCCACTCTACCAAGTCTTCGGCATGATGTGGCTCAACATGTCCAGCTGCCGAAAAGAAGGACAAGCGTGTCCCATGGCCATGTGCTGATGACAATGCACCGCGTCCACGACCAGCACTGTTGCCCCCAGACACAGAGCCTGCTTGCCCTCTTTTATTGCCTCCTGACTGTCTGCCTCTCCTTGTTTGCCTTCCAGACATTCTAATGGATGGCCTGCAGGGAGATGGGAAAAAAGCAATAAGGGTTACCTTCAGGTGTCCTTCTCTGTCCCTTTACTTAAGGATTTCTAAATATGGTTGAGGATGATTGCTTTCGCACAGAATAGCACAATGACAATTTCCCTGACTGTCCAAAAAACAAGGATTTCAAAGATGGTTGATGAGGAATGCTTTAGCACAGTATAGCACAATGAGAATTTCCCTCACTGTCCTTCCCTGTCCCTACAAACAAGGATTAGCACAGTAAAACACACTGACACTCTCCCTACCTATAGTTTTCTGTCCCTATAAAAAATGTTTTTTTAAAGATGGTTGATGATGAATGCTTTAGCACAGTATAGCACAAGGAGAATTTCCCTCACTGTCCTTCCCTGTCCCTACAAACAAGGATTAGCACAGTAAAACACACTGACACTCTCCCTACCTATAGTTTTCTGTCCCTATAAAAAATGTTTTTTTAAAGATGGTTGATGATGAATGCTTTAGCACAGTATAGCACAAGGAGAATTTCCCTCACTGTCCTTCCCTGTCCCTACAAACAAGGATTAGCACAGTAAAACACACTGACACTCTCCCTACCTATAGTTTTCTGTCCCTATAAAAAATGTTTTTTTAAAGATGGTTGATGATGAATGCTTTAGCACAGTATAGCACAAGGAGAATTTCCCTCACTGTCCTTCCCTGTCCCTACAAACAAGGATTAGCACAGTAAAACACACTGACACTCTCCCTACCTATAGTTTTCTGTCCCTATAAAAAATGTTTTTTTAAAGATGGTTGATGATGAATGCTTTAGCACAGTATAGCACAAGGAGAATTTCCCTCACTGTCCTTCCCTGTCCCTACAAACAAGGATTAGCACAGTAAAACACACTGACACTCTCCCTACCTATAGTTTTCTGTCCCTATAAAAAATGTTTTTTTAAAGATGGTTGATGATGAATGCTTTAGCACAGTATAGCACAAGGAGAATTTCCCTCACTGTCCTTCCCTGTCCCTACAAACAAGGATTAGCACAGTAAAACACACTGACACTCTCCCTACCTATAGTTTTCTGTCCCTATAAAAAATGTTTTTTTAAAGATGGTTGATGATGAATGCTTTAGCACAGTATAGCACAAGGAGAATTTCCCTCACTGTCCTTCCCTGTCCCTACAAACAAGGATTAGCACAGTAAAACACACTGACACTCTCCCTACCTATAGTTTTCTGTCCCTATAAAAAATGTTTTTTTAAAGATGGTTGATGATGAATGCTTTAGCACAGTATAGCACAAGGAGAATTTCCCTCACTGTCCTTCCCTGTCCCTACAAACAAGGATTAGCACAGTAAAACACACTGACACTCTCCCTACCTATAGTTTTCTGTCCCTATAAAAAATGTTTTTTTAAAGATGGTTGATGATGAATGCTTTAGCACAGTATAGCACAAGGAGAATTTCCCTCACTGTCCTTCCCTGTCCCTACAAACAAGGATTAGCACAGTAAAACACACTGACACTCTCCCTACCTATAGTTTTCTGTCCCTATAAAAAATGTTTTTTTAAAGATGGTTGATGAGGAATGCTTTAGCACAGTATAGCACAAGGAGAATTTCCCTCACTGTCCTTCCCTGTCCCTACAAACAAGGATTAGCACAGTAAAACACACTGACACTCTCCCTACCTATAGTTTTCTGTCCCTATAAAAAATGTTTTTTTAAAGATGGTTGATGATGAATGCTTTAGCACAGTATAGCACAAGGAGAATTTCCCTCACTGTCCTTCCCTGTCCCTACAAACAAGGATTAGCACAGTAAAACACACTGACACTCTCCCTACCTATAGTTTTCTGTCCCTATAAAAAATGTTTTTTTTAAAGATGGTTGATGATGAATGCTTTAGCACAGTATAGCACAAGGAGAATTTCCCTCACTGTCCTTCCCTGTCCCTACAAACAAGGATTAGCACAGTAAAACACACTGACACTCTCCCTACCTATAGTTTTCTGTCCCTATAAAAAATGTTTTTTTAAAGATGGTTGATGATGAATGCTTTAGCACAGTATAGCACAAGGAGAATTTCCCTCACTGTCCTTCCCTGTCCCTACAAACAAGGATTAGCACAGTAAAACACACTGACACTCTCCCTACTGTGAGGGGGTTAGCTCGGCAGCGGGTGTGTGTGACCCCCGGGATGGGCTCCCCAGACAAAAACAGGCCCAGCAAACGGAGGTTGTGGTTTTCAAAATCAAAAAGGTGCGGTTTATTTTCTATTTACAGTGACAAAACACAGCAAAGCAAAAGAAACATAAATAAAATAAATCCTGGTCAACTTGACCTCTGACTAAACATACAGGTTTCCTAACTAACAACTGGGATCAGCCTAGTGCTGTCCTAGTCCCTAAGTCCCTGGTTTTAAATGTCCAAGCAAATAGCCACACAGGCTTTGTCTCACCGCACAGGGGTTCACTCTCCCTAGACAGTCCACACAGGTCTGGGTCCAGGCATGAGCTAACATCTAATGAAGCTGGGAGTTTTTATAGAGGCCTTAAACGAACTGACAGGCTTCAGCTGGTCTCATCAACTCCCTGCCTGCACGACGCCCAGCCCTCTCCCTAGAGGTATGAGTCATCCATGAGCCCACTAGCCTTATACAACTCTCCACCTAGTTGTATAAGTCGGCGTAAAGCCTGAATCTGGGCGAAATATATCTACCCCCCTGGATGCAACCAGGTGACTTTACCTTCCTGCTGTCACATACCCCCCCCCTCTTGTTTTAACCTCGGGGTTGGAACACCAGCAATCAGGCATTCATGTACTCGAGACAAAGCATCCACATTCCCCATTTGAACGCCAGGGCGATGCTTTACTGTGAAGTTGAATTCCTGGAGGGCCAGGAACCACCTATTCACTCTTCTATTTGTTTCCTTGTTTTGAGCCATCCACTTTAACGGAGCGTGATCCGTAACCATGTCAAAGTGCCTACCTAGCAGGTAGTACCGAAGGGAATCTAGAGCCCACTTCACCGCTAAACACTCCTTTTCAACGGTGGCGTAATTTACCTCATGGGACTTCAACTTCCTGCTGAGGTAAATGACTGGGTGCTCTTCCCCGTTCCAGACCTGGGACAATACTGCTCCTAACCCCACATCTGACGCATCACTTTGTACGACAAAGTCTTTAGAGAAGTCGGGTGAGTACAACACTGGCTGGCTACATAAGGCTTGTTTCAAGAATTGGAATGCTGCCTCAGCCTCGGGGGTCCATTTAATCATGACCGACCCTTTCCCCTTCGTCAGGTTGGTTAGGGGCACAGCCTTAGAAGCAAAGTGGGGAATGAATCGCCGATAATACCCAGCGATTCCCAGAAAGGCTCGTACCTGCTTCTTGCTGTTGGGACGTGGCCAACTCTGGATGGCCTCGACTTTGTTGAGTTGGGGTTTTATTACTCCCCTCCCAATGGTGTACCCAAGATATTTGGCCTCCTCCTGCCCAATGGTACACTTCTTGGGGTTAGCCGTAAACCCCGCTTCCCGAACAGAGTCCAGGACTGCTTGCACTTTTGGCAGATGTGAGGCCCAATCTGTGCTATGGACAATTACGTCATCCAGGTAAGCCGCAGCATACTTCCGATGGGGCCTCAGCATCTGGTCCATTTTCCGCTGGAATGTGGCCGGCGCATTCTGTAACCCGAACGGCATTCTTTTATATTGGAACGCCCCGTCTGGGGTTACAAATGCGGTTTTCTCTTTGGCCGACTTGGCCAGGGGGATTTGCCAATACCCTTTTGTGAGGTCAAGAGTCGTCATGTATCGGGCTGTTCCCAGCCGGTCGATCAACTCATCTATACGTGGCATGGGGTAGGTGTCAAATTTTGTAACTTTGTTCAACTGACGAAAATCGTTACAAAATCGCCAGCTCCCATCCGGTTTAGGCACCAACACAATGGTGTCAGGGTCACCTGTGGCCAGGTGACAGATGCACACCGTAGGGGGACAGGAGTGCACCGCGAGGTAGTGAACCCTATGGCTGGCTTCTGTGGATAGGAAACTGGGTGGTTGTGGAAAGCGGGACCAGAGGAGCACAACCGGGATCCCAACGGAAGCGAGAGCCAAGATTCCCCAGGGCGCGGAGTCTAAGACCCAGCTGGTCTTCTCCAGGGCCTCTAGTGGTGAGGATGTTACGCTGCAGGCTGGGACCAGGTCGCGACCCCTGGAGTTTCCTAGCTCACGCCCCGTAGGATAAGGGGAAGCAGCAGCACACGATAGAGAGAACCGAATAACAAGCCGAAGGTCAGGGGCCACAAGCAGACAAGGATAACGAAGAACGAGCCGAAGGTCAAGGGTCACGAGCAGACAGGGATGGTCGGGGACAAGCCAATAACGTAACAGAGAGACAGACGTAGCACACGGCAGGCAGGAACCCAAACACACAATGCCTAACAAACACGTTGATCAGCAAAGCAGGCTTGCAGTGCACAGGTTAATATAGTGTTCAGTGATAGGGCCTGGGGTGGAGTCAGGCTGGGAGGAGATTATAAAGGAAGCCAGGTGAAGGAGGTCTGGTCTCTAGATGAACACATGAGGAGGAAGTTAAGATGGCAGACAGACATTAATGCATATCCATGACAGTACCCTCCCTCTTATGGGCCCTCCCCCGCCTGGACCCAGGCTTAAAGGGAAATCTCTGATGAAACCTTCTCAACAGATGAGGTGCAGCGACATCAGATGCAGCGATCCAAGACGCCTCCTCAGGACCAAAACCTCTCCAATGCACAAGGTACTGAAGAATGCCTCTGCAGAGCCGAGAATCCAGAACTTGTCTAACCTCGTACTTAAAATTATCCTCAGAGACCGAAAACGAGGTAGGGAGATGACAAGAAGATCTATTGAGGACCAAAGGCTCTCTAGGAATAAGCAAGGGCATGAGAGGATCAACAGGAATCTGAGGAGGGTCCCCTAGACCCTTAAAGGGGAACTGGTCATCTTGCACAGGACCATCAGACTGGGCAGATGTCAGTGGAACCCTGAAGTCAGGTTGGTTAGAAGGTGACATGTCGCCGGAGTCAAGCTGAATAGCTGAAGGACAAGCAGAATGTCCCGAACAAGAAAAAGTAAGAGGCTCACTGGGCATGGGCTGGACTGGCATAACTAGTACAGAGGCAGAGTGAATAGCTGAGTCAGGTGTAGCGACTACCTGAATCGCATCGCAAGACGTAGCGACTGCAGGACTTGTAGACAAGCTAGCCTGGCTGTGCGTCCAAGGGTGGTTAGGGACAGAGAAATGTAAATGGTTATGCAACCTGGAATGAATGACCGGCTCAGATTCACAGGGGGCAACCTTGGGTAGACAGGAGGAGGAACAGGAGGGACCCCAAGCCAGGATCTGTCCAGTAGTCCAGTCCACATGAGGAGAATGGAGCTGTAACCATGGGAGACCCAAAATTATAGGCGTTGAGGCCTTGGGTAAGATAAGGAAGGATATCCACTCCTGGTGGAGTGTCCCTACCGACATCTTAACAGGGAGGGTCTGGAAGCGGATAGGTCCCCCTGGGAGAACAGTACCATCAATCGCCAAGACCACCAATGGCGTGGTGAGGGGCAAAAGAGTAAGTCTCATGGACGATGCGATTTCCCAGTCCATGAAATTACCAGCGGCTCCGGAATCCAGATATGCTGAGACCGAATGAGAAGAAGCACCAACATGAAGGAACACAGAAAGCAGAAGACGAGAAGGGGAAGGTGATATTTCTGGGTCAAATACTCCACTTTCCAGATGAAGTGGACCCGAACGTTTTTCTGGACAAAGAGAGCAAGTGTCACGAAAATGACCTTTGCCCCCACAGTAAAGACACAGACCAAGAGTTCTGCGCCTAGCACGTTCCTCGGGGGATAGCCTGGTCCGACCCAGCTGCATGGGTTCCTCAGCTGGTAGGAGATGCTCTACGGGTCGAAGAGAGGGTAGCTCAGGCTGACTAAGAACCAAGGAGGGCTGGCGTTGCTTTTCTAAGGTCCTCTCCTGAAAGCGAATATCGATCTGGTTACACAAGGAGATAACGCCGGCCAGATCAGTGGGGATGGTTCTTCCAGCTAATTCATCCTTCACTCTATCAGACAGGCCATGCAAAAAGGTTGCGACTAAGGCCTCATTGTTCCAGCTCAACTCAGCCGACAGTATGCGGAAATGAAGGGCATACTGTCCCACAGAAGCAGACTCTTGGCGGAGACGTAAAAGGGTGCTGGCCGCTGAAGAGACACGAGCCGGTTCTTCGAAGATATTCCGAAAAAGTTTCAAGAAACCAGACAGGCTAGAAACCACTGGATCATTCAGTTCCCACAGAGGGGCTGCCCAGGCTAAAGCTTCACCAGAGAGGAGGGAAATGATATAGGCTACCTTAGCCCGATCAGACAGGAAGTTTTGGGGCTGGAGCTCAAAATGAATCGTGCATTGGCTAAGGAACCCCCTGCAAGCCTTGGAGTCCCCAGAGAAACGGGACGGAGCTGGCAGTTGTAGCGAGTGTGTGGCTGCGACTGGTGCAATAGGTGCAGCCGCTGATTGTATTTGAGGTTGCGGATTCAGGGTTCCCAAGGAGGCCTGAAGCTGCTCGAAGCGAGAAGCCAGATCCTGGAGGAATCGCATCACCTGAGTCTGATTCGATTCCTGGGTTTCAAGTCTGCAAACTATGCCCTGCAATGGATCATCCGCGGGTAGCGGGATGTCAGCCGGGTTCATGGCTGATCAAACTGTCAGGGTCACCTGTGGCCAGGTGACAGATGCACACCGTAGGGGGACAGGAGTGCACCGCGAGGTAGTGAACCCTATGGCTGGCTTCTGTGGATAGGAAACTGGGTGGTTGTGGAAAGCGGGACCAGAGGAGCACAACCGGGATCCCAACGGAAGCGAGAGCCAAGATTCCCCAGGGCGCGGAGTCTAAGACCCAGCTGGTCTTCTCCAGGGCCTCTAGTGGTGAGGATGTTACGCTGCAGGCTGGGACCAGGTCGCGACCCCTGGAGTTTCCTAGCTCACGCCCCGTAGGATAAGGGGAAGCAGCAGCACACGATAGAGAGAACCGAATAACAAGCCGAAGGTCAGGGGCCACAAGCAGACAAGGATAACGAAGAACGAGCCGAAGGTCAAGGGTCACGAGCAGACAGGGATGGTCGGGGACAAGCCAATAACGTAACAGAGAGACAGACGTAGCACACGGCAGGCAGGAACCCAAACACACAATGCCTAACAAACACGTTGATCAGCAAAGCAGGCTTGCAGTGCACAGGTTAATATAGTGTTCAGTGATAGGGCCTGGGGTGGAGTCAGGCTGGGAGGAGATTATAAAGGAAGCCAGGTGAAGGAGGTCTGGTCTCTAGATGAACACATGAGGAGGAAGGTAAGATGGCAGACAGACATTAATGCATATCCATGACAAATGGGACTAGACCAATCACTTTGGGACTCCTCTATCACCCCTAAGTTCAGCATTTTCTGTACTTCCTCCCGTATTGCCTCCCGTCGGGCCTCTGGGATCCGATAGGGTTTTAACTTCACCCTTTCACCGGGCGGGGTAATGATGTCATGCTCTACCCCAGATGTTTGTCCCGGCAGCTCAGAGAATACCTCCTTGTTGCGAAGCACAAACTCCTTAACCTCCTGTTGTTGGGGTTGTGACAAGGTGGCTGCTATTCCAACCTCAGGAATCACGCAACCAGTTTGAGCTGGTGACCAAGTGTCTGCGACTAGGGACTCTCTATCCCTCCAGGCTTTCAACAGATTAACGTGATAGATCTGTTCGGGCTTTCGCCTTCCTGGTTGTCTGACCTTGTAATTCACTTCGCTCACTTTTTCCATTATCTCATAGGGGCCTTGCCATTTGGCAAGGAATTTACTTTCAACCGTAGGGACAAGTACCAGTATCCTATCCCCCGGGGAAAAGGTACGGGTCTTGGCTCCACGGTTGTACACTCTCTGCTGTGCTAACTGCGCTTGGGCCAAATGTTCCTTCACGATGGGCATTACCTGTGCAATTCGGTCTTGCATCAGGGCGACATGCTCAATCACACTCCTGTGGGGAGAACTCTCACTTTCCCAAGTTTCCTTGGCAATATCCAACAGCCCTCTTGGGTGTCTACCATACAGTAACTCAAAGGGGGAGAATCCCGTAGAGGATTGGGGCACCTCCCTAATAGCAAACATCAGATAAGGAAGTAGACAGTCCCAATCCTTTCCATCTCTATCCACCACTTTCTTCAACATTTGTTTTAGGGTTTTGTTGAATCTTTCAACCAGCCCATCGGTTTGGGGGTGATACACAGATGTACATAATTGCGTCACTTTGAACAATTTACACAGCTCCTTCATAACCCGGGACATAAAGGGTGTACCTTGGTCCGTAAGCAGTTCTTTACAAATACCCACCCGGCTAAACACAAGAGATAGCTCTTTGGCTATGGTTTTGGCCGAGGTATTTCGGAGAGGGATCGCTTCTGGATAACGGGTGGCATAGTCCATTATAACTAATATGTACTGGTGCCCCCTAGCGGACTTGATTATAGGCCCTACCAAATCCATGGCGATCCTCTCAAACGGGACCTCAATGATGGGTAGAGGGACCAGCGGGCTACGGAAATGTGGCATCGGGGCCGACCTCTGACACACAGGGCAGGAGGAACAATAATTTTCTATGTCCTTCATCACCCCCGGCCAATAGAATCTCTGTAATACCCTCTCTCGGGTTTTCTCTGTCCCCAGATGACCTCCAAGAATGTGCCCATGGGCCAACTCCAACACCAACTTCCTGTAAGGTTTGGGCACCACAAGCTGCTCAACGGTTTCTTCTGCCCTTTTTGCCACCCGATACAGTAGGTCCTTCTCTACGCTGAAGTATGGGTAAGTGCAGGTATTATCTGGGTTCACTAACTCGCCATCTATTTTCACTACGTTTTCCCGTGCCTTTATTAGGGCGGGGTCTTTCAACTGTTCTGTGGCAAAGTTTTCCCTGTGAACCTCAAGATCAGAAAACTCCACAGACGGTAGGTTTTCGTCTGAGGAGGTGGGCTCCTCTCCAGTTTCTTGAGTCTCCCCTGCCAATACTGATAAGGGAAATTCCGGAGAGTCCTCACCACTCTCAGGGGAGTTCTGGCTATCACATTCCTGGTACATAGGGGCACCAGTGGGGGGCTCAGGATCATCCCACAGTTCCCAGAACTTCGGAAAATCCCTTCCCACAATGGCGTCATGCGGTAACTGAGATACTAAGCCCACTGGATGAGAGAGGGTACCTTTGGGGGTCTCGAAACACACTGTAGTCACTGGATACTCTCGGGTGTCCCCATGCACACAAATAACAGCTACCTTGCTATTCCCAAAGACCTCTGTTTTAACTAACTCAGCCTTTATCAGGGTCACAAGGCTACCTGAATCCAGCAATACCACAACATTTCTACCATTAACACACATTTTGCATAAATGTTTCTCAGTTCCTCGAATGGCAGTGCATGCGACTGTCGCACACAGCGACTGACGTCTGCCCGTCAGAAAGTCACACTGCATGGGTTCCTCCACAACCGGGCAATTGGCTGCAATATGTCCCGCTTGCCGGCAGCGGTAGCAAACGATCCTTCTTGCCGCCTCTTGAGCCGCTGATTTCCCAGGCTGTTCTCGCCAAACTTGGGGTAGAGCTCCCACCCTCTCACTCTCTCCACCCTTACCCCTTGGAATCATCTTATCCGCCCCTGGGGATGGTCTGGTCTTAGGGTGGAAAGTCCGAGTGTCTCTGGAAGAGGCCGTCAGGTTCTCTGTAGCCAAGTATTTCTCCACACGATCCACAAGACCATCGGCCGTCTCTGGGTCTCCATGGCTTACCCACTTTTGGATGGCAGTAGGAAGAGCTCTCAAAAACCGATCCATTACAACACGTTCCACAATCTTTGGTGCGGACAAAGTCTCTGGCTGTAGCCACTTTCTGCTCAGGTGAATGAGATCATACATTTGAGACCTGGGGGGTTTTCCAAGCTGGAAAGTCCAGTTATGCACACGCTGAGCCCGGACAGCCTGGGTGACACCCAGCCTTGCCAAAATTTCAGCTTTTAGCATCACATAGTCTTTTGCTTGGTTAGGCTCTAGGTCATAGTAAGCTTTCTGCGATTCACCAGTTAACAGAGGAGCCACCAGTCCAGCCCACTGCTCCTCAGGCCACTTTTCTCTTTCAGCGGTCCTTTCAAATGTGGTCAAAAATACCTCTGGATCATCCTCTCCAGTCATTTTTGGCAATAAACGACTCATCCCAAAGGACGCGGTATTAGTGGGACGGCTTTCCTCACTGGTCTGCGGACGTTGCTGCATTACTGCTTCCATTTGTTGTAGTCTCTGCTCTTGCTTCTGTAACAGGTCTATGAAGCGGGCCTCAGATTGCTGCTGGGCTTGTTGCTGAGCTTCCAGACTCTGTTGGTGAGCTTGCTGCTGGGCTGCAAGGCTCTGTTGATGAGCTTGCTGCTGGGCTGCAAGGCTCCTTTGCAAACCTGCATTTGTCTGCTGTTGATTGGCATTTGCTAGAGCCAGCTGTTTCAGTATCTCCTCCATGCTGGCTTAAAAAAAAACTGCCACTGGTTCTCCACCAACTGTGAGGGGGTTAGCTCGGCAGCGGGTGTGTGTGACCCCCGGGATGGGCTCCCCAGACAAAAACAGGCCCAGCAAACGGAGGTTGTGGTTTTCAAAATCAAAAAGGTGCGGTTTATTTTCTATTTACAGTGACAAAACACAGCAAAGCAAAAGAAACATAAATAAAATAAATCCTGGTCAACTTGACCTCTGACTAAACATACAGGTTTCCTAACTAACAACTGGGATCAGCCTAGTGCTGTCCTAGTCCCTAAGTCCCTGGTTTTAAATGTCCAAGCAAATAGCCACACAGGCTTTGTCTCACCGCACAGGGGTTCACTCTCCCTAGACAGTCCACACAGGTCTGGGTCCAGGCATGAGCTAACATCTAATGAAGCTGGGAGTTTTTATAGAGGCCTTAAACGAACTGACAGGCTTCAGCTGGTCTCATCAACTCCCTGCCTGCACGACGCCCAGCCCTCTCCCTAGAGGTATGAGTCATCCATGAGCCCACTAGCCTTATACAACTCTCCACCTAGTTGTATAAGTCGGCGTAAAGCCTGAATCTGGGCGAAATATATCTACCCCCCTGGATGCAACCAGGTGACTTTACCTTCCTGCTGTCACACTACCTATAGTTTTCTGTCCCTATAAAAAATGTTTTTTTAAAGATGGTTGATAATGAATGCTTTAGCACAGTATAGCACAAGGAGAATTTCCCTCACTGTCCTTCCCTGTCCCTACAAACAAGGATTAGCACAGTAAAACACACTGACACTCTCCCTACCTATAGTTTTCTGTCCCTATAAAAAATGTTTTTTTAAAGATGGTTGATGAGGAATGCTTTAGCACAGTATATCACAAGCAGAATTTCCCTCACTGTCCTTCCCTGTCCCTACAAACAAGGATTAGCACAGTAAAACACACTGACACTCTCCCTACCCCAAGTTTTCTGTCCCTATAAAAAATGTTTTTTTAAAGATGGTTGATGATGAATGCTTTAGCACAGTATAGCACAAGGAGAATTTCCCTCACTATCCTTCCCTGTCCCTACAAACAAGGATTAGCACAGTAAAACACACTGACACTCTCCCTACCTATAGTTTTCTGTCCCTATAAAAAATGTTTTTTTAAAGATGGTTGATGAGGAATGCTTTAGCACAGTATAGCACAAGGAGAATTTCCCTCACTGTCCTTCCCTGTCCGTACAAACAAGGATTAGCACAGTAAAACACACTGACACTCTCCCTACCTATAGTTTTCTGTCCCTAGAAAAAATGTTTTTTTAAAGCACACTATAGCACAAGGAGAATTCCCTCACTGTCCTTCCCTGTCCCTAGAAACAAGGATTCGCACAGTAAAAGACACTGACACTCTCCCTACCTATAGTTTTCTGTCCCTAGAAAAAATGTTTTTTTAAAGCACACTATAGCACAAGGAGAATTTCCTCACTGTCCTTCCCTGTCCCTAGAAACAAGGATTCGCACAGTAAAACACACTGACACTCTCCCTACCTATCCTTCTCTTTCCCTAAACTAAAGGAATCCAGGTTAAGCAAGAAAAAAATAAATGTCACTGTCCCTGCCTATGTTTCTCTTTCCCTGCTCCGGAACACACTACACTAGGCCGCCGTGCTGGCGGCCTTTTATAGTGTGGGGCGTGTACTAAACTGCCGGCGCTGTGATTGGCCAAGCATGCGGGGTCACAGTGCATGCTTGGCCAATCACAGCGCCTGGATGACACTGCGATGGCGTAGTGCATTGTGGGCCGCGAATTAGGCGCGAACGGCCCAAATCGTTCGTTGTTCGGCGAACGATCGAACAGCCGATGTTCGAGTCGAACGTATGTTCGACTCGAACACCGAGCTCATCCCTAATATATATATATTTAACATTGCAATGTTTTTAAGTATGTCAGTTTAAATATAAAATGTTTTTTGCATGTAGCACTATTTTGAGACAGGTGTTTTGGGTGTAGCCTGATTGGGGCGGATTCCTTAAATAGCCTGGCTGATGCTACAATTGTTGTGAACAAGCAAGCCATCGCTTGTGAAATGCATCAACTGCTGTTCCTGTGTTCGTCTGACATTTATGACAATAAAGACTCATCAAGCGATTTTGGAGTTCCAGTGTGCGGCCACTTCTTTGTTCTGACTGATCCTGTTCTTTGTATTGCTTTCTTTGTGTGAAATTCCTAGTTTTCCTGCCAGTCACCCTGATTTCCTGTTAATAACTGACCACACTAAGCAGGAGAACACACTGTGGTCAGTTTTCTAGCTATGCTGGGAACTCAGCCTGCTCTCCTCCAAAGATCAGACTTGTCCTGACATGTTCCCTCTGCACAGTCTTTCACTGGGAAGCTCAGTGTACTGTTCATAGGCGTGCACAGGGGGTATACCGGGTGTATTCCTCTTCTATATTTCTCTCACCCCCCTCTCACTCTCACCCCCCCTTTACTTCTCAACCCCCCTCATTCTCTCTCTCTCACCCCCCTCCCCCTCTGACCGGCTCTGCCATAAGATGTAAAATGTATTAAAACATTAAATATTTTAATACATTTAAAAATATGTGTTTACATTTATTTAAAAGATTGTGTGTGTCTGTATGCGTGTGTGTATTAGGGGTGCACACCCTAATGCAATACGCTGCGCACACCTATGGTACTGTGGCCTCTCCTCCCCCTAGCTCTTATGCAGATGAGAACAGAGGGAATGTGATCACTTATAAAAAAAGGGAAAAAAGGGTATTTATAATGTTTCTTTATATCTATACACAAATGTTTTGCCCTTCATTTCAATTGTAAACGGAATGGGCTGTTTTACAAGGTGATCGTTTACAATCACTTTAAGCAGTCTTCAAAGTTGTTCAAGATCCTCTATAAAAGCACAAAACGAAACTCCTGGACTGATTCTTGAGCCAGTGGGAGAGTGTTGGAAACGCTGTGTGCCTGGCCGTGTGTGCTGTAAGAGGGGAAAATAGGACTCAATTCGCCAGCGGCTCTTGCGCAAGTGTACTACATGAATTTAATTTATTATTTCTTTAGATTTGACCCCTTACTGAGCTCTCCATGGTTATTCTGTCTGCTTATATTTCCAAACATCTGCAGCATGAGGAGTGACACTCTGCAGTGCAGAGATTAGAGCCTGGATGCCTGGAAGAACATGTAGCTGAATTCCCCAGAGATATAAGAAGCTGGAAGGTTATTCACCCCCCCCCCCCCCCAGCTTCTGATAAAAATGTATATTAGTGCTGGGTTTACATAAAGTGGGATCCTATATGGTAATATACAGCGCAATACCATAAATAAGCTCAGTGGAGATTACTATGACAAGAGCTAAAAAGAGAGAACCTGGTGCTCAAGGCACGGTAATACCCCTCTGGATTTTTAAAGACAGACCAGGTAGTGTAATAAAAAAATGTGTTTATTATTAACATAAAATAAAATTGCAGTAGCAAAGGGGTAGAAAATACATAATAAAAGGGTATAAATGTAATAATGACAAGTAAATTCAATACAACCTTGGCATGGATCTCGGCTTCCCTGTATACAATGTTGGGCTAGCGAGAATACATACTTGGAAATGACGCCTAAAATGTTTCGGACTGTGGTCCTTCCTCACAGGCTTATTGTCATTTGAAAAGATCGTAAGGCCCCATGCACACGAGACGCAGGTGCAAACTCTGCTGAACACACGTTTTTAAACGCTGAAACCGGCGTTTATAAACGCGCGTTTTGCCGCGTTTGCGGCCGCGTTTAGCGGCGTTTAACCGCGTTTGCGTTTATAAGCGTTTCATCATAGACCCTCCCTAAGCTCAAAAAAGAGTAAATTTTAACCATTTCAGCCAGTTTGTGAGACCAGAGTGAGTAGCAGCAGCTGAGAGAGCAGCAGTGTACTTGTATTTAGCGTATCACTTGCCACATCATCTGCCACAAGTTGTGGATTGACAACTTGCCACGTCACCTGCCACGTCACCTGGCCACATCACCTGGCCACGTCACCTGGCCACGTCACCTGCCACAATTTGTGGATAGTCCACTTGCCACGTCACCTGGCCACATCACGTGCCACGTCACCTGCCACAAGTTGTGGATTGTCCACTTGCCACGTTACCTGGCCACGTCACCTGACCATGTTACCTGCCACGTCACCTGGCCACGTTACCTGCCACGTCAGCTGGCCACGTCACCTGCCACAAGTTGTGGATTGTCCACTTGCCACGTCACCTGCCACGTCACCTGGCCACATCACCTGCCACAAGTTGTGGATTGTCCACTTGCCATGTCACCTGGCCACATCACGTGCCACGTCACGTCACCTGCCACAAGTTGTGAATTGTCCACTTGCCACGTCACCTGCCACGTCACCTAGCCATGTTACCTGCCCACATTACCTGCCACGTCATCTAGCCACATCACCTGCCACAAGTTGTGGATTGTCCACTTTCCACGTCACCTGGCCACATCACGTGCCACGTCACCTGCCACAAGTTGTGAATTGTCCACTTGCCACATCACCTGCCACGTCACCTGGCCACGTTACCTGCCACGTCACCTGGCCACGTCACCTGCCACGTCACCTGGCCACGTCACCTGCCACAAGCTGTGGATTGTCCACTTGCCACGTCACCTGGCCACATCACCTGACACAAGTTGTTGATTGTCCACTTGCCACGTTACCTGCCACAAGTTGTGGATTGTCCACAATGCAATGCAAGCAATTACAGTTTTCTTTTATATTTTTTAATAGTTTTTCATCATTTGCCATCATTTTTGAGATTTCTAATGTTAAAAAATAGGTCACCTTTAAAAACGCTTATAAACGCAAACGCGGCAAAACGCCGGTACCGCGTTTAGCCGCGTTTAGCAGCGTTTAGCATCTGAAAGGTGGAAAACTTTTGCGTCTGAACCCATTTTTTTGCTTCTGGAAAAACAAGGTTAAACGCAACTGCTTGTAAACGCCAAAAAACGAGAGTGTGTGCATGGACACATAGGATAACATTGAATGGGTTCAGGAGCAGTTGAAAAAAGCGTCCAACTGCCTCTGAACGCGCGTTCAACAGCAAATAACAGCGTCTCGTGTGCATGGGGCCAAAGTGTTCTATAAGATAAATATTATAAATGTTAGTACAAAATAGTAGATTGATTACAATATGTTTCAGTAATGAATTAACATGAATGTTTTACTTTGAACAAAAAAATGCATGTCGGCACACATATAATGACATCACAGCAAATGAGATCGTACTTACATGGATGAGCAAATCACTGATAAAAACAACCAGGGAAAGATGTTATTCCTAACTGGATTTCCATGGACTTGCAAATGCAGCTGAAACGGGTCCCGAACAGCTCCCAAAAGGGGGATGGACCCACAACTGGGGGCAAAGGAACGAGAGGAGGAAGCACCTATCCCAACTGCAAGAACTCCAGGCTAATGGATCTCATTTATTTCCTCGACCTTGAGTGTCATGGATATGCATTAATGTCTGTCTGCCATCTTACCTTCCTCCTCATGTGTTCATCTAGAGACCAGACCTCCTTCACCTGGCTTCCTTTATAATCTCCTCCCAGCCTGACTCCACCCCAGGCCCTATCACTGAACACTATATTAACCTGTGCACTGCAAGCCTGCTTTGCTGATCAACGTGTTTGTTAGGCATTGTGTGTTTGGGTTCCTGCCTGCCGTGTGCTACGTCTGTCTCTCTGTTACGGTTTTGGCTTGTCCCCGACTATCCCTGTCTGCTCGTGACCCTTGACCTTCGGCTCGTTCTTCGTTATCCTTGTCTGCTTGTGGCCCCTGACCTTCAGCTTGTTATTCGGTTCTCTCTTATCTTGTGCTGCTGCTTCCCCTCTTTTCCCCTTATCCTACGGGGCGTGAGCTAGGAAACTCCAGGGGCCGCGACCTGGTCCCAGCCTGCAGCTAACATCCTCACCACTAGAGGCCCTGGAGAAGACCAGCTGGGTCTTAGACTCCGCGCCCTGGGGAATCTTGGCTCTAGCTTCCGTTTGGATCCCGGTTGTGCTCCTCTGGTCCCGCTTTCCACAACCACCCAGTTCCCTATCCGCAGAAGCCAGCCATAGGGTTCACTACCTCGCGGTGCACTCCTGTCCCCCTACGGTGTGCATCTGTCACCTGGCCACAGGTGACCCTGACAGTTTGATCAGCCATGAACCCGGCTGACATCCCGCTTCCCGCGGATGATCCATTGCAGGGCATAGTTCGCAGACTTGAGACCCAGGAATCAAATCAGACTCAGGTGATGCGATTCCTCCAGGATCTGGCTTCTCGATTCGAGCAGCTTCAGGTCTCCTTGGGAACCCCGAATCCGCAACCCCAAGTACAACCAGCGGCTGTACCTATCGCACCAGTCGCAGCCTCACACTCACTAAGATTGCCAGCTCCGTTCCGTTTCTCTGGGGACTCCAAGGCCTGCAGGGGGTTTCTCAGCCAATGCACAATTCATTTTGAGCTTCAGCCTCAAAGCTTCCTGTCTGACCGGGCTAAGGTAGCCTATATCATTTCCCTCCTCTCCGGTGAAGCTTTGGCCTGGGCTGCCCCCTGTGTAATTTCATTATGCAACCAGATCGACATTCGTTTTCAAGAGAGGTCCTTAGAAAAAAAACGCCAGCACTCTCTGGGTCCTAGCCAGTCTGAGCTCCCCTCCCTTCATTCCGTGGAGCATCCTCTACCTGCTGAAGAACCTATGCAGCTGGCCCGGACCAGACTAACCCCCGAAGAACGTGCTAGGCGCAGAACTCTGGGTTTGTGCCTCTATTGTGGGGGCAAGGGTCATTTTCGTGACTCCTGCTCGCTTCGTCCGGGAAACGCTCGGGTCTAATACATTTGGAAGGTGGAGTATTGGACCCAGAAACATCACCTTCTCGCCTGCTCTTGCCGGTGTTCCTTCATGTAGGCACTTCTCCTCAGTCAACCCTTGCATACCTGGATTCCGGGGCTGCCGGCAATTTTATGGATTGGAGAACTGCTTCTTCTATGAAGCTTACCCTTTCACCTCTCACTACCCCATTGGTAGTCTCGGCAATTGATGGCACTGTTCTCCCAGGGGGCCCTATTCGCTTCCAGACGCTACCCATTAGGATGTCAGTAGGGATTCTCCACCAGGAGTGGATATCCTTTCTTATTCTACCCAAGGCCTCTACCCCAGTTGTATTGGGCCTCCCTTGGCTACAGCTCCACTCTCCACATGTGGACTGGGTCTCTGGGCAGATCCTGGCCTGGGGTTCCTCATGTTTCTCGTCGTGTCTTCTCAAGGTGACCCCCAAGGAGAGTCTTCCAGTTGCTGCCACTTCTGTTTCTTCTGATCTTCCTGCTGCATACAGCGATTACTGGGATGTGTTCTGTAAGAAATCAGCTGAGGCGCTTCCTCCCCACAGGTCTTTTGACTGTGCTATTGATCTTGTCCCCGGAGCAACTCTACCCAGGGGTCGTACCTACCCTCTGTCCATCCCAGAGACCCAGGCCATGTCGGAGTATGTCGCAGAGAATCTGGAGAGAGGTTTCATCCGGAAATCCTCATCGCCTGCAGGGGCAGGGTTCTTTTTTGTTGCCAAAAAGGATGGTACCTTAAGACCCTGCATCGATTATCGGGGTTTAAATGCGGTTACTATTAAAAATCGATACCCCTTACCCTTAATATCTGAGCTATTCGATAGGTTGAAGGGTGCCTCCATTTTCACCAAGTTGGATCTCAGAGGCGCGTACAATCTCATTCGAATATGGGAGGGTGACGAATGGAAGACTGCATTCAACACTAGAGACGGGCATTACGAATATCTGGTGATGCCTTTTGGTCTGTGTAATGCTCCAGCCGTGTTTCAAAACTTTGTCAATGAAATCTTCAGAGATCTGCTGTACCAGTTTGTTGTCATCTATCTGGATGACATTCTGATCTTTTCTGAAAATCTGCTCGTCCACAGAAACCATGTCCGCACTGTACTTCAACGTCTTAGAGAGAACAATCTCTATGCCAAGCTGGAGAAATGTTCCTTTGAATGTTCTGAGGTCCTGTTTTTGGGGTGCTTCGTCTCATGTTCGGGTCTTCGTATGGACCCTGGGAAGGTCTTGGCTATCACCAACTGGCCTCTTCCTGCTAGCCTCAAGGCCACACAGCGCTTTCTTGGCTTCACTAATTATTATAGGCAGTTCATAAGGAATTACTCTTCCATTGCCGCGCCTATTATCGCTTTGACCAAGAAGGGTGTGAATGCCAGAGACTGGCCTCCCGAAGCTGTCTCTGCATTTCACAACCTGAAACAGGCCTTTGTTTCTGGCCCCCTCTTGAGGAGACCAAATCCTGGGAATGCATTTTTTATTGAAGTGGACGCTTCCTCAATGGGGGTGGGAGCTGTGCTTCTTCAAATCTTTGAGAAGAGACGCCAACCATGTGCGTTCTTCTCCAAAAAAAATTCTCAGGCAGAGAGGAATTATGCCATCGGTGATCGGGAACTTCTCGCAATTAAATTGGCGTTAGAGGAGTGGCGTCATCTCTTGGAGGGTTCCCCTCACTCCATAACGATCTTTACCGATCACAAGAATTTACAGTATCTACAGAATGCTAAACGTCTGAATCCTAGACAGGCCAGGTGGAGTCTCTTCTTTGCCCGTTTTAATTTCACGATTACCTACAAACCTGGTTCCTGCAACGGTCGGGCTGATGCGCTCTCTAGGTCATTTGACACTTTGGACGAGGAGTCCGCCCCTGAACCTGAGCCGATCATTCCCACCTCATGCATTGTTGCCCACTCTACCACCCTGAAGTCAAAAATTCCGCCTGGTAAGACCTTTGTCCCCACTGAGCTAAGAGCTAAGATCCTTCGTTGGGGACATGATTCCAAGGTGGCAGGGCATTCTGGATTCCTCCGATCCTTCCTACTCATCAGTCGTCACTACTGGTGGCCTAAACTCCGCTCAGATGTCAAAGACTACGTTAAAGCTTGTCATGTCTGTGCTCAGTCCAAATCCTCCACACAAGCTCCTGCTGGTCTCCTCATGCCCTTGCCCATTCCTAAGGAACCCTGGGCCCATATTGCCATGGATTTTATCACCGATCTCCCACTGTCTGAGAATAATACAGTCATTTGGGTGGTAATCGATCGATTCTCCAAGATGGCTCATTTTGTTCCTCTTCCTGGTCTTCCTTCTGCCCCTGCCTTGGTTCCCATTTTCATTCGGGAAATTCTCTGCCTACATGGGGTCCCTTCTCATATTGTTTCCGACAGGGGAGTCCAATTCACGTCTCGTTTTTGTAGAGCCTTTTGCAAATCCCTCAATATTGTCTTGGATTTTTCTTCTTCTTACCATCCCCAATCCAATGGACAGACTGAGAGGGTTAATCAGGAGTTAGAGGTCTTTCTTCGCACCTTTGTGTCTTCTCACCATGACGATTGGTCCTCTCTACTCCCGTGGGCAGAATTCTCCCATAACAATCATGTGAATACCAGTTCGCAGAAGACACCCTTTTTCACAGTTTATGGAAAACATCCTCAACTTCCTCTTCCCATGATCTGTTCTCCAGACATTCCAGCTTTGGCTTCGGTTCAGGAGTCTCTCAATTCCGTTTGGGGTCACGTTCATGATTCCCTCCGGGCAGCTGCTGAAAAATTCAAAGGCTTTGCCGACCGCCGCAGGCGTAAACCGCCTTCTCTTCAGCCAGGGGACAAAGTCTGGCTCTCTACCAGGAACATCAAGCTCAGAGTTCCTTCTCTGAAGTTTGCTCCACGATTCATCGGTCCATACACGGTAACTGCTAAACTGAATCCGGTTTGTTTCAAACTCCAGATTCCTAAGAGCCTTAAAATCACTAACTCCTTTCATGTTGCTCTTCTAAAGCCTTTAGTCCTCAATAAATTCTCTCGTCCTCTCCCTACCGTGGTGCCTGTCTCTGAGGATAATCAGGAGTACGAGATCAGTCAAATTCTGGACTCCCGACTCTGTAAAGGCGTTCTTCAGTACCTCGTTCATTGGAAAGGGTTTGGTCCTGAGGAGAGGTCTTGGATCACTGCATCTGAGGTCTTTGCACCTCGTCTGTTAAAGGAGTTTCATCTGAAGTTTTCCTCTAAACCTGGGCCCAGGCGGGGAAGGGGGAGGCCTCGTAAGAGGGAGGGTACTGTCATGGATATGCATTAATGTCTGTCTGCCATCTTACCTTCCTCCTCATGTGTTCATCTAGAGACCAGACCTCCTTCACCTGGCTTCCTTTATAATCTCCTCCCAGCCTGACTCCACCCCAGGTCCTATCACTGAACACTATATTAACCTGTGCACTGCAAGCCTGCTTTGCTGATCAACGTGTTTGTTAGGCATTGTGTGTTTGGGTTCCTGCCTGCCGTGTGCTACGTCTGTCTCTCTGTTACGTTATTGGCTTGTCCCCGACTATCCCTGTCTGCTCGTGACCCTTGACCTTCGGCTCGTTCTTCGTTATCCTTGTCTGCTTGTGGCCCCTGACCTTCAGCTTGTTATTCGGTTCTCTCTTATCGTGTGCTGCTGCTTCCCCTCTTTTCCCCTTATCCTACGGGGCGTGAGCTAGGAAACTCCAGGGGCCGCGACCTGGTCCCAGCCTGCAGCTAACATCCTCACCACTAGAGGCCCTGGAGAAGAACAGCTGGGTCTTAGACTCCGCGCCCTGGGGAATCTTGGCTCTAGCTTCCGTTTGGATCCCGGTTGTGCTCCTCTGGTCCCGCTTTCCACAACCACCCAGTTCCCTATCCGCAGAAGCCAGCCATAGGGTTCACTACCTCGCGGTGCACTCCTGTCCCCCTACGGTGTGCATCTGTCACCTGGCCACAGGTGACCCTGACAGTGAGACTATTCTAGTCGAGGTCGATGGTATGATCTCTGCACCCCCACTGCCTAGATCAAACATTATTCTATTAAAAAAAAATCTAGCCTCTACCCCACACCCAGCACAAACCCCAATGCTGCAACGTTTTTGAAGCTGGTTTTGAGGGATATACGAGATCTCAAATACTCCCCTAAGACTCCATTTACACAGGGGCAACATGACTTCCAACGCGACTTTGGGAGGCAACTTGGACACGACTTGAGTATGAATCACAGCACGACATGAGGTAACTTACAAGGCAACTTCAAGTTGCCTCCAGGACAGGAGGCTTTCCAGTGGCCAATCAAACAAGAATCAGCTCTGTGGGAGGGAGGGGGGAGGGAGGGGTTTGCCTGAGAAATGTATGTTCTCTTCCTGTATTGTTGCTTCTGTTAAGACATTGATCCAACTTCTGAGGCGACTTCCATTTAAATCAATGTGTACAAGTTGCCTACAAGTCGCCTAGAAGTCGGAATGAAGTAGTACAGGAACCTTTTCTGAAGTCGGAGCGACTGCAGTAGTGTGCATTAAGACGGCTCCATTCACTTACATTGATTTTCTCATGCAGCGCGACTTGGGGTGACTTGAAGTCGGATCCAAAGTCGTCCCTGTGTGAATGGGCTTTTATGGACAGGGAAATCTTACAAATAGTGGTGAACAAAGAGCATTACAGTCACTCACAAAGAATCAAGCTATAACAATTAAACCAGCCGACAAAGGTGGAAACATAGTGAAACAAAACAATGTGGACTATGACGATATGTGTTATAACATACTGGATAATCCACAGTGGTATGGACGTGTACCCAAATCTTTGATCGACGACTACATAAGAGATTTCTACGTACTCTTCGATCAGGCCTATTACCATAACATTATCGACAAAAATACCTGGACTGGCTTCCCACGTGAGGCCACGTTCTACACACCCCCAAAAGTACATAAGAACATCAAGAAACCACCTGGCAGACCAATTGTATCTGGTAGGGGAAGTCTGACCGACAATCTCAGTAAATTTATTAATAGATAACTCCAACCAATGGTGGAAGCCCTTCCATCATATACGAAGGACACTATCCATCTTCTCCAGATTTTGGATGGCCTCGACGTCAATGGTGACACTATCTTGGTTGCGATTGACGTGGAGGCCCTATACAGTGTGATTCCTCATGATTTTGGTCTTTCGGTTATACGACATATACTATCATGACTAAACAGTCATACTCTCTCCCTGGTAGAATTAATTTATTGTAGCATCTCTTGAATTCATTTTGAAGCATAATTACTTTTCTTTTTATGGCTCCCACTACCTCCAGGTGCAGGGTGTAGCTATGGGCACATGTTGTGCCCCGGCATACTCCAATCTGTACCTGGGGGAGTGGAGAGATTGATGTTCTACGATGATGTGGCGTGCAGGTATACCAGTCACGCCACAGCTTGGTATCGCTACATCGATGACATCATTATGCTGTGGGATGGCTCGATTGCACTCCGTGTCGTGTTCCTTGAGTAAATCAATTTGAGTAACACATTTAATCCCAAGTTTACCATGACTTACAACCTATCCAATATTACATTCTTAGACTTGACAATTAATAAACATAGTGATGGCTTTCTCCAGAGTGAGCTTTATAGAAAACCTACAGCGGGTAACACCATTTTGAAAGCTTCCAGTTTCCACCCTAAACCCCTGCCGGCATCTATCCCTTTTGGACAATACATCAGAGCCAGACGCAACTGCTCGAGCGATATCCTGTTCGAAAAGGAATCGTCAACTCGAAGGACTAGACTACGAGCCAGAGGATATTCCAATGGCCTCCTTAAAAAAGCTTACAAAAAAACCAAAAATAGAACAAGGAAAGATCTCCTTTTTTCAAAAAAACAGGAGAAAGAACCCATAACCACAGGAGTAATTACCAAATTCTGCCAACAGCACAGACAAATAAATCACATCTTACATAAATACTGGCATCTACTCAGCATGGATACCATACTAGCACCCTTAGTTTCCTCTCAGCCACAAATCACTTTTCGAAGAGCCCCTTCCCTACGTGATAAACTTGTGCATAGCGAATATAAAATCAAGAAAAATTATCACGGAAAACCAACAGGGACATTCATATGTGGAAACTGCAACTATTGCCAGTATATGGACACTAGGAAAAATGTAGATCTACCAAATGGAGAGAAGTTCAAATCTAAGTACTTTGTGAATTGTCGCACTGCCAGAGTCGTGTACTTATTGCAATGTGAGTAAAATTGCTATTATATAGGGAAAACTAAGCTTGAATTTTGGCAAAGAATCTATAGACATATTGCTAGTATCAACAAAAAAGACCCTGACCTACCTCTTGGGAGGCACAGTACAGTGCACGGTGACAGCACCCCCAGAGTGTGGTTCCTTGCACTAGACCATATCCCCAATAACCAAAGGGGTGGTAACTCAAATAAATTGCACTTGCAGAGTGAATTGAGGTGAATTTTCCACCTCAATGACACCGCACCAGCGGGCCTCAACGAGGCCTTTAATTTTAAACCATATCTGGAGGGTTTTCAGTCAGACGTATGTGAACTGGACCTTTTAGGTGGAGTAATATACATCTTTCGAAGAGACCAATACACCTACCATTATCTGTGCCATACACAGGGGCACATATTCCACCTATGGTTACCCTGACACTGTCATGATTGGAATTCTATATGTTTGCTTATGCTACCTCTTTTTTTCTTTGTGTTACATGCTCAACCTCAAAATACAATATTGTCCCTGAAAACTCATTTATTCAGTGAAGCCTATCCTACACCCACCTAACAACTGTCCCCAAGCCACCCCCATCAAATCATTCTCTGCAGCCATTACCTTTTGTACCACCACCCCCTCCCTTTAGAATGTAAGATCTATGAGCAGGGCCCTCCTGTACCTTTTGTATTGTACTGTAATTGTGTTGTCCCCCTATACATTGTAAAGAGCTGCGTAAACTGTTGGCGCTATATAAATCGTGTATAATAATAATAATATTGTCAAGTAACTATTTGCTACCGTAATTGATATTTATCATTATCTTTTTTTTATTAACAGATTTATCACTCTGTCATACTTTTCTTATGCCAGCGATCTATTGTGAGACTGATGGATGAGCTTTTCCCTGTTGACCACCAGGTGGCTCCATCCCCGCCGGACTGTTTACATTTGTGGCCGATGGTATCCGGATGGATCGATGGCTGGACGGCCTTCATTTTTCCTGGGGCTTGGTTTTGAGATTGTGGTGCCCTGCCCCACTGCCCGACGCGCGGGGTCTCTTGATTCCAGTCACTTCGGTGGCCGTACCTGGGACCTCCCTGCCTTTGGGAACCTGCCATTGACAGGTTCCTTCCTGTTTGCGCTCCATTGCGAGTCGCAGACAGGTAGGCCACATGCGCCCGCCGGTGATGCGGGAGCGCGACTCCACCCCTAGTGGGTGAGTGGGCTCACGCCGCGCTTCATTGCATCAGGGACTCCTTGACAGATCGATGCTGCCATTGGTTTAACGCTACGATCTGTAATACCGACCACAGCTTATTTTGATTGCCATTATGCAATTGATTTCAGCTTGCCACACTAGATATATATTTACCCACACCCCAAACATCCACAGCGATGCCGCGGTGGTGGTGGGACGATCTTATATAGGAAACCATAGAGAGGTACTTTAGCAGCACACAACATCGTTACTCTTCAAACCTCTATTTACTTTGTCTTTGACATTACTTATCTTACTTTACATATTTACTCCGTTGATTGACACATCAGTTAATCAACTTTGGCTAGTTTCTTATTGATTTTTAAGATAGTGTTTCAATTGTACCCTCATTGTCCTTTGTTGTCTCTCTCTTTATTTTTAAACCCATACAGAGACACATCAACTGCACTTTTCTGCAGCAACATCTATACTTTATTACACAGTGGTCTGCATTTTGGCAGGAGTTTGCACTCCATTAGTGATGAGCCGAACACCCCCGGGTTCGGTTCGCACCAGAACCCGCGAACGGACCGAAAGTTCGCGCGAACATTAGAACCCTATTAAATACAATGGATGCGAACGTTCGGATTCTAAAGTGCTAATTATAACGACTATTATCCATGTTATTGTCCGAAACAGAGTTTGGGAACCCGGGTTCTGCACCAGGGGACATGTATCAATGCAAAAAGAAGTTTTAAAAACGGACGTTTTCCGGGAGCAGTCATTTTAATGATGCATAAAGTGAAAAAAAAAAGTCAAATATTCCTTTAAATATTGTACCTGGGGGGTGTCTAAAGTATGCCTGTGAAGTGCCACGTGTTTCCCGTGTTTAGAACTGTCCCTGCACAAAATAACATTTCTAAAGGAAAAAAAGCCATTTAAAACTGCTTGCGGCTTTAATGCAATGTCTGGTCCCGGTAATATGGATGAAAATCTTTAGGAAAAATGGCATAGCTACCCCATCAACCCCCCCCCTACCCCAGCCCATTACCAGCCCCTTTGGGTCTTGTATAGATATTAAGGGGAACCCCGCACATAAAATAAAAAAGCCCCTATATACTCTGAACAGCCGTATACAGGCGGTGCATACAAGACAGGGACTGTAGGTTTGTTCTTATGTAGAATCTGTTTGTAATTTTGAACAGCTGCATTGTTTAAGTGTAGCTCCATGCCAAATTCCTTTTTTTTAGCTTTTTGGAAAACATAGGGAACGGTTATCACCGCTGTCACATTTTTTTTGCTGTCTGTGCCCCTGTTCAGAACATTTCACCTCACTTTGCGTCCCAATGACAACTGTTTTTGAAATGTGGTGTTTGTATTGAAACAAGGATTGGTGATAAAGCATCAGTAGAGAGGAGACACCTTTCTCCCATATTAATTCTTACAGGAGAGAATTTTCCTTCCAAGGGGTAGATTTCCTCTCACTTCCTGTTGTCTTCTTCCGTTTGCAAGTAGTAGTAGTTTGTAAGTTGGATGTTTGAAAGTAGGGACCTTCCGTATATACTCTGCAGAAATTGGCCCCTTAGGTGTTGGTGTTGGCACAACACTGAAAGCACTCACAGTTATTCTTGGTGGGTGCTGGAACGCCCTGCTGTCAAGTATAATATCAGGAATTGTAATAACATATAATTGTTGATCAGTGGTAGTAAAAATTGGGCCTTTGATGGTGGTGCTGGTGCCACAACACTGTAAGGCCTGACAGTTACTCTTGGTGGGCGCAGCAATGGTCCCTGCTGTGAATTATTAGATCAATAATTATAATTGCATGCCCCTGTTGAACAGGGGCTGAAAAACTGGGCCTTTGGTGGTGGTGGTGATGGTGTTGCTGGTGGCACAACACTGTAAGGCCTGACAGTAACTCTTGGTGGGCGCAGCAATGGGCCCTGCTGTGAATTATTAGATCAATAATTATAATTGCATGCCCCTGTTGAACAGGGGCTGAAAAATTGGGCCTTAGGCACTGGTGGCACAACACTGCAACCCCTCACAGATACTGTACTTGGAGCACAGCAATGAGGCCTGTTGCAAAGTATTGCATCAAAAATTTTAATTACACGCCCCTGTTAAACAGGGGCTGAAAAATTGGGCCTTAGCCACTGGTGGCGTCACCCATAAACCAAAATGATCTTCCAAGCTATCATCGTTAATCGTATCATTGAGGAGGAGGAGGAGGATAGCCAGACAACATAACAGCACAGGCACTCAGCATCAGCATCAGTCTTGAAGGGATGTGACATTTTAAAATCAATTAGTCTGTTATATCAGCATCTGGTGTGTGGTAGCTGGTGGTGATCCAAGACTGGTTCATCTTGATGAAAGTCAGTCGATCAACCGAGTCGGTGGACAGGCGCACCCTGTGATCCGTGACAAATCCTCCAGCAGCACTGAATGTGCGTTCTGAAAGAACGCTGGATGCAGGACAGGCCAGTAGCTCAATTGCATACTGTGCAAGCTCTGGCCAGTGATCCATCCTCAAGACCCAGTAAGCCAGAGGATTTTCGGTGGGGAAGGTGTCCAAGTCTGACCTTGCCCCTAGGTATTCCTGCACCATGTATATCAGACGCTGGCGATGGTTGCTGGAACCGATCATACTTTGGGGCTGCGGACTAAAGAATTGTCTGAACGCATCGGTCAGACGGCCACCTTCCCCACCGCTCCTTCTTTGACTGCCCGAAGCCTCAGCAACTCGTTGTCCAGGACCAGGAGTTTGTAACCTCCCAGTCTCTGGGAACGCGTTGCACAGACCTTTCTGCAAGGCCTCCCGGAGTTGTCTCATCCTCTGCTCCCTCTGCGACGGTACGATAAGGTCCGCAACCTTACCCTTGTACCGTGGATCAAGGAGAGTGGCCAGCCAGTAATGGTCCCTCTCCTTGATCCGAAGAATACGAGGATCCTTCCGCAGACTTTGCAGGATCAGGGAGGCCATGCAGCGTAGGTTAGCTGAGGCATTCAGTCCGGAGTCCTCTGGGTCACTAAGGACGACATGATCCGCAGCCACCTCCTCCCAGCCACGTACAAGTCCACTGGTTTCTTGGGACTGTAAATCATCCCTAAAAGACTGCTGCTGATGATGCTGAGTGCCAGCCTCCACCTCCATGCTGACACAATCCTCCTCCTCCTCCTCCTCCTCCTCCTCTTCCTGTGCGATGGGTGGGACAGAAGGAACACTGTCTGGGTAAAGGGGGCCTTGAGAGGCAAGGAAGTCCTCCTCTTCCTGCCTCTGTTCTGCCTCAAGTGCCCTGTCCATTATTCCACGCAGCGTGTGCTCCAACAGGTGGACAAGAGGTACAGTGTCACTGATGCATGCACTGTCACTGCTCACCATCCTCGTGGCCTCCTCAAATGGTGCCAGGACAGTGCATGCATCCCTGATCATGCCCCACTGGCGTGGTGAAAAAAACCCGAGCTCCCCTGACCCTGTCCTGGTGCCGTAGTCGCACAGGTACTCATTGATGGCCCTCTGCTGCGTGTGCAGCCGCTGCAGCATGGCCAACGTTGAGTTCCACCTGGTGGGCATGTCACATATAAGGCGGTTCTTGGGCAGGTTCAACTCCTTTTGAAGCTCAGCCAGGCGAGCACTGGCATTATAAGATCTGCGGAAATGCACACAGACTTTCCTGGCCTGCCTCAGGACATCCTGTAAGCCCGGGTACCTGCCCAAGAACCGCTGCACCACCAGGTTAAGGACGTGAGCCATACAGGGCACATGGGTCAGTTGTCCCTGTCGGAGGGCGGAGAGGAGGTTGGTGCCATTGTCGCAAACCACCATTCCTGGCTTAAGCTGGCGTGGCGTCAACCACCTCTCGGCCTGCCCCTGCAGAGCAGACAGGACCTCTGCCCCAGTGTGGCTCCTGTCCCCCAAACACACCAGCGCAAGCACGGCATGGCATCTTTTTGCCTGCGTACTTGCGTAGCCCCTTGAACGCCTACGGAGCACCGCTGGTTCCGAGGACAAACCACAGGAAGAGGCCATGGAGGAAGAAGAAGAGGAGGGGGTGGAGGAGAGAGGTGTGTCACAACCAGTAGTAGCATTTTGGAGGCGTGGGGGTGGAACAACCTCCAACACTACTGCACCTTGTCCTGCATCCTTCCCAGCTGCCAAAAGAGTGACCCAATGGGCCGTAAAAGAAAGGTAACGTCCCTGTCCATGCCTGCTGGACCATGAGTCAGCGGTAATATGCACCTTACCGCTGACCGCCCTGTCCAGCGAGGCCAAGACATTGCCTTCCACATGCCTGTAGAGAGCCGGAATAGCCTTCCGTGTGAAAAAGTGTCGTTTGGGAACCTGCCACTGAGGAACCGCACATTGCACAAACTCACGGAAGGGGGCCGAGTCTACCAACTGAAAAGGCAGCAGTTGAAGCGCTAGCAATTTAGCCAAGCTAGCATTCAACCGCTGGGCATGTGGATGGCTGGGAGTGAACTTCTTTCGATGGTCCAGCAGCTGAGGCAGGGAAATTTGCCTGCTAGAATCGGACGTTGGTGTACTGCTAGCAGAGTGCCCGCAAGTACTTGCCTGTGACACACCTAATTCTACACCTTCATTCCTCTCAGAGCAGGTTTCAGAGAGGAGTGAAGGTATAGTGGGGTTGGAGATCCCAGCTGATGCGGTGCAAGAAGAGGTCAGCTTTGTTCTTTGGTGTGGGTCTTTAAGGTAGGCTTGCCAACGAGCTGCATGGCAGGTCAACATATGTCTGATCAAGCATGTGGTGCCCAAGCGGCTGATGTTTTGGCCACGCGATATACGCTTGAGACATATGTTGCAAACAGCAGCTGTGCGATCTGATGCACTCGCCTCAAAAAAGGCCCACACCAAAGAACTTTTTGAATGACGGGCAGAGGCAGCGCCCTGCACAGGCGGAGCTCTGCGGTGTGATTCCGTCGGTGTGCTGCCCATACGCTGGCCACTCAAGGGCATCCTGCCTCGTTGGAGATGTGCCTCCTCCTCATCCTCCTCCTCCTCCTCTCTCCTATTAGGCACCCACGTGGAGTCAGTGACCTCATCATCCCCTCCCTCCTCATCACTGGAGCCAATCTGGCAGTATGCTGCAGCTGCTGGAACATGACTGCCAGATTGGTGTCCTTCTTGAGCATCCCCTCTCTCTGCTCTCACGCTGCTGCCTTCCTCTAGCTGGGTATCATCATCAGATCCTTCCAAACGCTGGGCATCCTCCTGGAGCATGTACCCAACACTGTGCTCAAACAGTTCGGGGGACTCCTCAGGAGGAGGGCATGGTGGGTCTAGGGAAGGATTGACTAATGAAGATAATGATACCAGAGAAGAGGACGCTTTGGCAGCTGCTTTGCCACTACCCTGAGCCTGGGTGAGAGAGGATGAGGAGGATGAGGTGGGCTTGGTCATCCACTCTACCAAGTCTTCGGCATGATGTGGCTCAACATGTCCAGCTGCCGAAAACAAGGACAAGCGTGTCCCATGGCCATGTGCTGATGACAATGCACCGCGTACACGACCAGCACTGTTGCCCCCAGACACAGAGCCTGCTTGCCCTCTTTTTTTGCCTCCTGACTGTCTGCCTCTCCTTGGTTGCCTTCCAGACATTTTAATGGATGGCCTGCAGGGAGATGGGAAAAACAGCAATAAGGGCTACCTTCAGGTGTATATTGTGCAGGAGGCTTAGCAACAATGACACTGACACTGTCCCCTGCCTATCCTTCTCTGTCCCTAAACACAAGGATTGAAAATATGGTTCAGCAAAAAAGTTTTAGAACAGAATAGCACACTGACACTTTCCCTCACTGTCCTACTCTGTCCCTCCCTACAAACAAGATTTAGCACAGAATAGCACACTGATAATTTCTACGAGTGTCCTTCTCTGTCCCTCAACTCAGGGATTGAAAATATGGTACAGCAAAATAGTTTTAGAACAGAATAGCACACTGTCAGTTTCCCTCACTGTACCTCTCTGTCCCTCAACTCAAGGATTGAAAATATGGAACAGCAAAATTGATTTAGAACAGAATAGCACACTGTCAGTTTCACTCACTGTAGCTCTCTGTCCCTCAACTCAAGGATTGAAAATATGGTTCAGCAAAATAGTTTTAGAACACAATAGCACACTGACACTTTCCCTCACTGTACCTCTCTGTCCCTCAACTCAAGGATTGAAAATATGGAACAGCAAAATTGATTTAGAACAGAATAGCACACTGTCAGTTTCACTCACTGTAGCTCTCTGTCCCTCAACTCAAGGATTGAAAATATGGTTCAGCAAAATAGTTTTAGAACACAATAGCACACTGACACTTTCCCTCACTGTAGCTCTCTGTCCCTCAACTCAAGGATTGAAAATATGGTTCAGCAAAATAGTTTTAGAACAGAATAGCACACTGTCAGTTTCACTCACTGTACCTCTCTGTCCTTCAACTCAAGGATTGAAAATATGGTTCAGCAAAATAGTTTTAGAACACAATAGCACACTGACACTTTCCCTCACTGTACCTCTCTGTCCCTCAACTCAAGGATTGAAAATATGGAACAGCAAAATTGATTTAGAACAGAATAGCACACTGTCAGTTTCACTCACTGTAGCTCTCTGTCCCTCAACTCAAGGATTGAAAATATGGTTCAGCAAAATAGTTTTAGAACACAATAGCACACTGACACTTTCCCTCACTGTAGCTCTCTGTCCCTCAACTCAAGGATTGAAAATATGGTTCAGCAAAATAGTTTTAGAACACAATAGCACACTGACACTTTCCCTCACTGTGGCTCTCTGTCCCTCAACTCAAGGATTGAAAATATGGTTCAGCAAAATAGTTTTAGAACACAATAGCACACTGACACTTTCCCTCACTGTAGCTCTCTGTCCCTCAACTCAAGGATTGAAAATATGGTTCAGCAAAATAGTTTTAGAACAGAATAGCACACTGTCAGTTTCCCTCACTGTACCTCTCTGTCCCTACAAACAAGGATTAGCACAGAATAGCACACTGTCACTGACACTCTCCCTACCTATCCTTATTTGTCCCTAAACACAAGGAATCCAGGATTAGTAAAGGAAAAAAAATGACACTGTCCCTGCCTATGCTTCTCTTTCCCTGCTCCGGAACACACTACACAAGGCCGCCGCGCTGGCGGCCTTTTATAGTGTGGGGCGTGTACTAAACCCCATCAGCAATAATTGGCCACAGGCATCCTGCCTGTGGCCAATCATTGCTCTCCTCGCTGCCGGCGCTGTGATTGGCCAAGCATGCGGGGTCACAGTGCATGCTTGGCCAATCACAGCGCCTGGATGACACTGCGATGGCATAGTGCATTGTGGGCCGTTCGCGTCACTCGAATTTGGCGCGAACGGCCCAAATCGTTCGATCTTCATCGAACGATCGAACAGCCGATGTTCGACTCGAACACGAAGCTCATCCCTACACTCCATTAGTCTGGAGTTCTTGCAGTTGGGATAGGTGCTTCCCCCTCTCGTTCCTCTGACCCCCAGTTGTGAGTCCGTCCCCCTTTTGGGTGCTGTCGGGTACCCGTTTCGGCTGCATTTGCCAGTCCACGGAAATCCAGTTATGCCGTGTACACATGATCGGTTTTACCGATGAAAACAGTCCCATTTGACTTTTCTCATCGGGCAAACCGATCGTGTATGGGCCCCATCGGTCTTTTTTACATTGGTGAGAAAAAATAGAACATGTTTTAAATTTATCCGATGGGAAAAAAAACGATAGCAAATTCCGATCGCCTGTGTGGAACTCCATCGGACAAAAAACCCACGCATGCTCAGAATCAAGTCGACGCATGCTCAGAAGCGTTAATTTAACTAAGAATGGACTTTAGACGGCACATGGATAATTATTGTAAAAATTCTAGAGGTTTCATTGTTAGTAGAAAAAATATTTAAATCCTAATAAAAATACATTATTACATTTCAGAAAAATGAAATTTTATGATAATCATCAGTAATCAGTATAGGATCCCGAATACAGAGCTAGACACACCTCCCAGAGATTACATTTAACATGTAAAATTCAAAATAAAGTAATGTATATTCAACAAACACAAAACCAAGTTGAACGGTGTACACAGGGGGTGGCTAGCCTTATTGATAGATCCGGTAAGTTCAAAGATAGAAATCTTGCTTTGCTCGACTAGTTTCGCGTTACGGCAAACTGTACATTGTGACCTGCATTTGATGAAAGGAACATAAAAAGCAGGCACAGTGTGGAGTAAACACTGCAGTGTCAAGCAGAAAATGGAGGACAGATAGTAATATCCTCTCTCTGTTATGAGAAGGCCTCTATATTGTGACAGCCAGGATGACGTCATGTTACCAGTGATGTCATATTTACAAAGCCACAGTGCTAGAACCACAGCAATGCAAAACGTCCAATGATGACAATGTATTATTGACATAATGTTAGATACTGTGTACTGACCCTAGCTTCTGGTTGGAAAATGTAGGGGCTTCCAGAAAAAATGCCCAAGCTCTTAGCTGGTAGGACATTAGGTAGCACATTAATTTTGAATGAGCTGTTAGTGTACAGGAAAGGACCAATAAATTGACTTTCTCTTTTTGTCCATGGACGGACACAGCTCCTTAATTCTTGACAGTTGGGTTATGTTCCTGTTCTATAGGAGAGGACTAGGCAGAACATGTTAGATATTTAAATACATGTTACTTTAACAGAGTTGAACAGCCAGGGGGCGGTCCCTCCAGACATAACCCTCCGCCCTGCAGTCAGCAGCTCAGTTTTTTTCTGCCTAGTAGAGAAGGACCTGGCTCCCTTTTGGGCCCAGGGTCCAGAAGAAATTTTTATTTTTTATTTTATGATTTTATTTTAAGAGATCTTCTATTAACTGCCGGCTGGGTGACAGGCTGGATATTATAGATCCTTGTCTCCCCAGTCCGGCCATTGAGCATGAGCAGGCCTTAGCTACACGCTGGGACAGCCACGACATACCCCATGGCTCCAGGAGTGGCTGGTGAGCTTTGCTCCAGGCTTCACACATGACCAGGCTGCTTGCTGTCTCAGTCACAGTGGACCGGGCCGACAGCTACTCCGTACTGCTCGGTTGTAGTTCTGTCAGGAACTCACCAGCAGGTCCTCGCAAGGACGGGTAAGTACAGTTGATTGATTGATTGATTTTATTATTTGTAAACCGCCAAATACAGTTCAAGAACTGCGCCTAAGCGCTAGATAGACCAAATACATATACTGACCTTAAAAAATGAGCATAACAGATAACACATACAGGATAAATTAATAATAAATAACAACAGAGGGAAAAATAAAAAGTAAAAGAAACAGAGTAACAGTCCACATTTAGGCAAGCAGCAACAAGTCAGGGCAAGCTGATCGGCTGGTTAGTAGTAAGGTAGCAGACGTCCCTTATCCATATACATTGGAAAGTAAGTGAGTCTTCAGTACCTTGCGAAAGTGAATTAGCGAGTTGATTTTTCGCATATTCTCAGGAAGATTATTCCATAAGACTACACCAAAGACTTGAAGTGTTTTTCCACCAGCTGCTGCAAAATTATATGGTTTAGGCATAAGGCGGTTTTGATCCACCGAGCGTAAAGATCTTGTGGGAGTGTAGTGGGAAACTATACTAGATAAATAAATTGGACCTTGACTCCAGAATGCCTTAAAAATAAGGCAAAGGGCCTCCTGCCTCGGTGGGGTGGAACAGCTGGGCATTCCTAAGGGGGTCGTTAGGGGTTCTCCTGCCCTCCCCTCTCTCCCTCTGTCACCCTTTTTCCTCCTCCCCTTGCGGGGCTTGCTGCGACCGGACAATACCTGTAGGGGGCTCCAGGTCCCGGCGGGGGGCTGTGGGGGTGCCCAGGGCCGCTCTCTGTGGGGAGGGTAGTTAGTGTCTTGGAAGCCTCCTCGCCCACCTCACATGTTTGGGCGCCATTTTGGAAGCGCCGGCGCTATTTTTCTGTTGCCTTTGTATTGCATTGTAAAATCCCATTGGCGGCCATTTTGCCGTGGCCGCGCTGTGACGCAGGTCTGCATTGCGGGAGGCCATTTTCTTGTGGTCCGCGCGCTTTTCTATGAGGCAACCAGCGGCCATTTTGGAGTGGGTTTTGGCCTCTAGTGCTGGCTGGCTTCCGCAATTCACCTCAGAGTTCCTCAGTCACACACTGTGTCAACAGTCAACCTGACTAACTATGTATATGTAACTATATGTATATTTAACTGTGTGTGGACGGAGAGCGGGCAGCGGCGCTGAACAGTCTCTTGCTGGGTGGTGAGTTCCCTGGGTAACCCCCCCGGTCAGTGCAGCAAGGAGGGTGGACAAATTTTGTGTCAGATATCTTGACTAAGTCCCTAAGGGCTGTCAGTGGGCATTATGGAGTCAGACGCTGGCGTTTTTTCCCCAAACATTCCAGAGGCAGCAACCGGTGCCCCTGCACCTGCGGTTCCCATGGACGCTTTGTCAGCAGTCCTGGAGTCATTTGTTGCCAGGGTGGAAGCGGCGTGCAGGCGTAAGGGGGGTACTAAGCGCCCCCTCCCACTGCCATCGCCTGGGGAATGTTCTGACTCAGACTCGGGCCTGGCTGCGGCTCAGGACCCCGGTTCTGGTGTGTCAGAAGAGGCGGACCAGGACCTTCCCAGTAAGGAGGACCCCTCTTCCGGGTCACTTGTGAGTGCACTTATCAATGCTGTGAGGGACACTCTCAAGCTGGAGGATACAGCTGGGACTTCCACTGCAGGGTCTGTCCCTTTTTGGGTCGCACAAACCGACCAGCTCTGTTAAGGTTTTTCCTTATGTTGATTTCTATGACAAGTTCATAGATATGAATGGGAATGGCCGCAGAGGTCCTTTGCGGTCCCTCAGCACATGGCGGTCCGTTACCCATGTGAAGAGAGCCTTTTGAAAAAATGGGCTTCTCCTCCGGTTGTTGATCCCCCTGGTCTCTCGGTTAAATAAAGTAACCACTATCCCCTGCCTTTAAGGACCCTACTTATAGGAGGTCCAAAGCGGTGAGCAGCTCCGTGTTCACCATGCTGGGGTCAGCATTGCGGCCTATATTGGCTGCTACCTTGGTGTCCCAGACGCTCACTGAGTGGGCTAAAATATTGCACCAGACTGTGGAGGAGCATCAGCTCCCTCCAGAATGCGTGTCACTGGCCGAACAGTTGGTACAGGGACTTGTGTACGTCTGTGACGCAACCCTGGATGCGGCCCCTTTAATCTCCGGGGCCTCCGCATCTGCGGTGGTATTGCGCCACCTGATATGGCTGATATGCTGGTCCGCTGACCAATCTTCCAAGAAAACTCTGGCAGATTTGCCTTTCAAGGGTGAAAGGCTTTTTGGTGCCTCACTGGACGACATCATTAAGGATGTCACTGGAGGTAAGAGCACACTTCTTCCTCAGTCCACTAAAGGGAAGGAGCCGCACCGTAAGCCGGGGCCCTCCTATCCCACACAGAAGCAGTATTTTCGTCAGTCAGGACCTGCTTGCAGACCCTCCCAAGCGGAAAAAGGCCCAGCTGGGGGACAGAAGCGTCCCTGGGTGCGCAAGCCCACCAAGCCAGCAAACAAGCCTGCTTCCGCATGAAGTTTTGCCCCCACCCGACTCCTGGGTGGGGGGACAGCTTTGCGGGTTTGCAGCTCGGTGAACCTTCCTGCTCTCCGACCAGTGGGTCTGCGAGGTGGTCACTTCGGGGTACAAGATAGAGTTTCTTTCTTGTCCACCAAACAGATTCTATGCCTCAAATCTGCCTCTCCTTCCAGCTCGTCGGAATGCCCTGCTGGGGGCCGAGCAAGACTTGTTAAAGTGCGGGGTAATCATACCCGTACCACCGCAGGAAAGGTTTCAGGGTTTGTACTCAAATCTGTTTGGACGGACTCCGTCCTTCTTTGGGACCACAGTCGTGGACCTCAAGGCCCTCAATGCCTTTGTAAAGGTTCAAAAGTTTCGGATGGAATCGACTCGTTCGGTGGTTGCTGCACTCCATCCAGGGGACTTCCTGGTGTCCCTGGATATCAGGGACGCATACTTGCATGTCCCCATCTGCGTCAGGCATCAGAGGTTCCTGCTCTTTGCGATCGGCGAAGACCACTATCAATTCGTGGCTCTTCCCTTTGGCCTAGCGTCGGCACCAAGAGTTTTCACCAAGGTGCTCGCCCCGATTTTAGCTTTGCTGAGACAGCGCGGCATTGCTATCGTGGGCTACTTGGACGATCTTCTTCTGAGAGCTGCTTCAAGCTCAGAATTGGAGGAGGATGTGTCTATAGCTAGTCAGACCCTCCGGGAGTTTGGTTGGGTACTGAACCTCCAGAAGTCGGTGTTAGTACCGACCCAGCGCCTAGAGTACCTGGGGTTGATTCTGGACTCTTCGGAGGCCAGAGTTTTTCTTCCCTTGGAAAAGTTGCAGACACTCCAGACTGCGGTGAGGTTGTTGACATCCCGCAAATGGTCGTCTCTCCGTTTTTGCACGCGAGTCCTGGGCCTAATGGTAGCCTCTTTCGAGGCAGTGCCGTTTGCCCAATTCCACACTCGGGTATTGCAAAAGAAGATTCTCTCCAAAAGGAACAAATCTCTGTCGTCCCTGGATCATCAGATTCAGTTAAGTCATCTAGTCAGGGCCTCTCTGAGTTGGTGGTTGAGATCCCCGGCTGATCACGATGGACGCCAGCCTGACTGGTTGGGGGGGGGGGTCTAGGGGGTTCAGGCGGCCCAGGGCCGCTGGACTCCGAACAAATCCCGACTGCCAATCAATGTCCTGGAACTACGGGCGATCAGGCTGTGCCTCTCCAAGTGGTCACAGAGGCTAAAGCCCTGTACACACGATCGGATATCCTATGGATTCTAATCCGATGTTTTTTTCCATCGGAAATCCGATGAAACTGTCTTCCATCAGTCTTGCCCACACACCATCAGTCAAAAAAACGGACCGTTTCAAACGCGGTGACATAAAACACTTAGATGAGCCGAGAAAAATTAAGTTCAATGCTTCTGAGCATGCGTGGGTTTTTTATCCGATGGATTTCCACACAGACGATCGGATTTTGCTACCGTTTTTTTTCCCATCGGATAAATTTAAAACATGTTCTATTTTTTCACACTGATGGAAAAAAGACCAATGGGGCCCATACACGATCGGTTCGTCCGATGAAAACAGTCCATCGGACTGTTTTCATCGGTAAAACCGATCGTGTGTACACGGCTTTAGAAGACGTCCAGTCAGAGTCCAGTCAGACAACGCCACGGCAGTGACATACGTCAACCATCAAGGAGGAACAAGAAGCTCATCTGCAGCTTCGGAGGTCGCTCACATCCTGCGGTGGGCGGAAAGGAGCGTGCCGGCTCTATCGGCAGTTTACATTCTGGGAAAACTGGCAGGCGGACTATCTGAGTTGCCAGATGCTAGACCAATGGGAATTACCGTATATACTCGAGTATAAGCCGACTCGAGTATAAGCCGAGGTACCTAATGTTGCCAAAAAAACTGGGAAACCTTACTGACTCGAGTATAAGCCGATGCCCCACTGTTCCCTAGCTCGCTGTTCCCTATTTTACATTGTAAATATTACCTGTAAAGAAGTTGCGCTGCGGCGTCCATCGTTTAAATTCCGCGGCGTCCATCGTTCAAATTCCGCGGTCTCTTCCTGTTCCTTCCGTGATAGGCGAATCTCATCAGACACTCTCCGCCTATCACGAACGTTCTCTCATCCTCAGTTTTCCCAGCAGACACTGTGTTTGGTGTTCCACCAATCACAGACGTCTGCTGGAAAACTGAGGATGAGAGAACGTTCGTGATAGGCGGAGAGTGTCTGATGAGATTCGCCTATCACGGAAGGAACAGGAAGAGACCGCGGAATTTGAACGATGGACGCCGCGGAATTTGAACGATGAACGCTGCAGCCGCAACTTCTTTACAGGTAATATTTACAATGTAAAAATTTTGATGTCTCGAGTATAAGCCGAGGGGGGGACTTTCAGCCCCAAAAAAAGGGCTGAAAATTTTGGCTTATACTCGAGTATATACGGTAGTCGTTACATCCGGAGGTTTTTCAACTCCTTTGCCGGAGATGGGGCACGCCAGATGTGGATCTCCTGGCTTCTCAACTCAATTGCAAGGTGTCGATGTTCGTGGCCAATTCCAGAGATCCCTGGGCAGACGTGTCAGGGCGTTGCTGGCCCTGTGGGGTTAGTATCGGCTAATTTATGCCTTTCCCCCACTGAAATTGCTTCCTCGTCTGCTCCGCAGAGTAGAGTCCGAGGGGATTCTGGTGATTCCCATCGCCCCGGATTGGCCCAGGCGTCCCTGGTACGCCGATCTAGTGTGCCTGGTGGCAGATGCACCTTGGTGACTAACGATGCGGGAGGACCTTCTCTCGCAAGGTCCCATTCTTCATCCTGCTTTACAGTCACTGGCTTTAACGGCATGGCTATTGAAAGCCAGGTACTAAGGGACCGAGGCCTGTCGGATTCGGTCATTTCAACCAAGTTGAGGGCACGGAAGTCTTCTAGGAAGATCTATCATCGCACACGGAGAGCCTACATGTCTATGTGTGAGGAGATGGAATGGCGTCCACGGGCATATTCGGTTTCCAGGATCCTGCTGTTTTTACAGCGTGGAGTGGATCAGAAACTTGCCTTAAGCACCATTAAGGGCCAGATTTCAGCCTTGGCTGTT
Source organism: Rana muscosa (assembly GCA_029206835.1). Classification (NCBI taxonomy): domain Eukaryota; kingdom Metazoa; phylum Chordata; class Amphibia; order Anura; family Ranidae; genus Rana; species Rana muscosa. The sequence goes on from CM055125.1 coordinate 110,496,452, forward strand.
TTCTTTCAGAGACCCCTGGCGGCTCATTCATTGGTGAGTACTTTTGTGCAAGGGGTCCGACATGTGGCTCCTCCGGTCCGACCACCACTACCTCCGTGAGATTTGAATCTGGTGCTCTCGGTACTTCAGAAACCTCCATTTGAGGACATCAGGGAAATTCGTCTTTTGACGATTTCTCAGAAGGTTGCCTTCCTAGTAGCCATCACATCCGTCAGGAGGGTTTTTGAATTGGCGGCCTTGTCTTGCAAGTCCCCATATTTGGTCCTCCATAAGGACAAAGTGGTGCTACGCCCGCAGCCTTCCTTCCTTCCGAAGGTGGTTTCGGCCTTTCACCTGAAGGATGGAAAGGATGTGAATTGCAATAAATTGTGCAGGGCTTCTAGAGGGATATGTACCTCGGATTGGTGGGGATGCGATGTGCTAGTTTTAATAAAACGTACCCACGACTTTAGTGTAGCTAAAATTGGTGGGGAGATATTTGATGGTATTTTGGCTCCAAGTGCAACCGAGAAAATCCACGTAGATAGTTTATCTCCAGGAAGATATGCCTGTTCTATTTTTCCCCACAAGGTAGAGGGGGAGTGTAGGAACCATTCTTTGGATTGCGTGACTACTGAGGCCAGATAGTAGTCTTGGAAGTCTACGTATCCAGTACCTCCCGCCGGACGTTGTTTTATTAGATTAAAATGTCCGCTTCTAGATTTTTTACCTTGCCATATGAATCGAGATGGAATAGTTTGAAGCGATTTGAAGTAGGTAGAAGGAATTGGTATCCGGAGGGTTCTAAATAGATAAAGAATTTGGGGGAGATGGAACATTTTGAAGGCTGCCAGACGTCCCATCCACGAGAATTCATATGACGCTAATCTAGTGAGGTCTTCTTGTAGCTTGGTGCGGAGCGGTAAGTAGTTGTATTTGAATAAAGATCCAGTTGAGGTAGTAAATTGTACCCCTAGGTATGTAATATTTTTATCCGCCCAGGCGTAAGGGAATCGTTGTTGGATACAATCTTTAATGGAGGTGCTTACTCCCATATTTAAGATGAAGGATTTATTCTCGTTTACTTAATAGTAAGAAATGTCACCAAACCATGCTAGCGTCCTCTGAATTTCGGGTAAGGAGTTGATAGGATCAGTGACCGTGAGAATAAAGTCATCCGCAAATAGGCTGATTTTATGCTCCTGGTCTGCGATGCGTATTCCTGAAATTTTTTGGTTGGCTCTAATACATTCAGCTAGGGGTTCCATAATGAGATTAAATATTAAAGGGGATAAAGGGCATCCTTGCCGTGTACCGTTTGAAATCTGGAATGGTAGTGATAGGGAGTCTGCCGAATAGACTTGTGCTGATAGGGGAGAGTACAGGGCCATTATGGCATTGTGAATCTGACCCTGTAGCCCAAATTTGGTTAAGACTGATAAAAGTTATCCCCAATGCACCCTATCAAACGCTTTCTCAGCGTCTAACGATAGGAAGATGGAAGGCGTGTTTGTGGATTCTACATGATGCATGACATTAATTACTCGCCTCGTAGCGTCCGATGCTTGGTGACCCTTCGTAAATCCTGATTGTTCCTTGTGGATAAGAGAGGGTAAAATGTTCTCCAGTCTATTCGCAATGAGTTTTGCATAGATTTTTAAATCTATGTTTTGCAAGGTCCTTCCCCGGCTTTGGTAGGGTCACTACTATTGCTCTAAGCATTTCTTTGGGGAATGTCATTGAAGTGGCAGCGGAAATAAAATACTTACAAAGCATAGGGGCTAGGATATTTTGGAGTTTTTTGTAATACTCCCCCGTGAAGCCATCTGGGCCAGAGGATTTGGAGTAATTTTTTGTTTGTGTGAGGGTGATATATAAATGGGATTTTAGTTCTGGCTCTATGACCTTTGACACGTAGTGACATTGCTTTCCCTGCTTTATTCCCTGTGGCATAAGAAGTAGATTTAAATCTTTTATATGTTTTTTCATACATCTCCAGGAGTAGAGAACGTAGTTCATGGCGTAATGAGAAGATTTTGGATTGGAGGGAAGAGGAAGGGTTGGTCTTGTTTAAGGCCTCAGCGGCTGCTATGTCAACTGTAAGTTCATCTAATCTGTGTCCTTTTTTTTTTTGCTCTAGCTCCCAATTGTATGAATACGCCTCTCATGACGGCTTTATGAGCATTCCACATCACCAGCTCTGAGGGCGAGTTATTGAGATGAATTCTTCTAGTTGTTGTTGGAGGAGGGCGGAATAGCAGGGGGGTATTCAAAAGGTAATTATTTGCTCTCCAGAGGTAGGAATTGGGTTGAGAGGATTTGGCGGCTACAGTAATGTTTATGGGGGCATGATCTGACCAGGTGGCGGTGTGGATGCTGGAAGCCGTTACATTTTGTAGCAACCATTTATCTGCTAAAAATAAATCAATTCGCGAGTAGGTGTTGTGACGCGGTAAAAGGTAAGTGAAATCCCTCTCGCTCGCGTGACAACACCTCCACACGTAAGAATAAATCACTAGAAGTAATACATTTTTCAAGGGGCGAATAATGTCTTTTGGGATTAGCAGTGGAGTCCATGGTGTTATTTGGGACCAGGTTAAAGTCTCTGCATATTAACAGGTGTCCCTGTTGTATTTTCTTCGCCGTTCGCAGAGTTTTTTTGAGGAAGAGCATCTGACGAGTGTTCGGTGCATACAGTGGGTACGGAAAGTATTCAGACCCCCTTAAATGTTTCACTCTTTGTTATATTGCAGCCATTTGCTAAAATCATTTAAGTTCATTTTTTTCCTCAATGTACCCACAGCACCCCATATTGACAGAAAAACACAGAATTGTTGACATTTTTGCAGATTTATTAAAAAAGAAAAACTGAAATATCACATGGTCCTAAGTATTCAGACGCTTTGCTGTGACACTCATATATTTAATTGCTGTCCATTTCTTCTGATCATCCTTCTACACCTTCATTTGAGTCTAGCTGTGTTTGATTATACTAATTGCACTTGGTTAGGAAAGCCACACACCTGTCTATATAAGACCTTACAGCTCACAGTGCATGTCAGAGCAAATGAGAATCATGAGGTCAAAGGAACTGCCTTAAGAGCTCAGAGACAGAATTGTGGCAAGGAACAGATCTGGCCAAGGTTACAAAAAAATGCTGCTGCACTTAAGGTTCCTAAGAGCACAGTGGCCTCCATAATCCTTAAATGGAAGACGTTTGGGATGACCATAACCCTTCCTAGAGCTGGCCGTCCGGCCAAACTGAGCTATCGGGGGAGAAGAGCCTTGGTGAGAGAGGTAAAGAAGAACCCAAAGATCACTGTGGCTGAGCTCCAGAGATGCAGTCGGGAGATGGGAGAAAGTTGTAGAAAGTCAACCATCACTGCAGCCCTCCACCAGTCGGGGCTTTATGGCAGAGTGGCCCGACGGAAGCCTCTCCTCAGTGCAAGACACATGAAAGCCCACATGGAGTTTGCTAAAAAACAGCTGAAGGACTCCAAGATGGTGAGAAATAAGATTCTCTGGTCTGATGAGACCAAGATAGAACTTTTTGGCCTTAATTCTAAGCGGTATGTGTGGAGAAAATGAGGCACTGCTCATCACCTGTCCAATACAGTCCCAACAGTGAAGCATGGTGGTGGCAGCATCATGCTGTGGGGGTGTTTTTCAGCTGCAGGGACAGGACAACTGGTTGCAATCGAGGGAAAGATGAATGCGGCCAAGTACAGGGATATCCTGGACAAAAACCTTGTCCAGAGTGCTCAGGACCTCAGACTGGGCCGAAGGTTTACCTTCCAACCAAACAATGACCCTAAGCACACAGCTAAAATAATGAAGGAGTGGCTTCACAACAACTCTGTGACTGTTCTTGAATGGCCCAGCCAGAGCCCTGACTTAAACCCAATTGAGCATCTGTGGAGAGACCTAAAAATGACCGTCCACCAACGTTTACCATCCAAGCTGACAGAACTGGAGAGGATCTGCAAGGAGGAATGGCAGAGGATCCCCAAATCCAGGTGTGAAAAACTTGTTGCATCTTTCCCAAAAAGACTCATGGCTGTATTAGATCAAAAGGGTGCAAATACTAAATACTGAGCAAAGGGTCTGAATACTTGGGACCATGTGATATTTCAGTTTTTCTTTTTTAATAAATCTGCAAAAACGTCAACAATTCTGTGTTTTTCTGTCAATATGGGGTGCTGTGTGTACATTAATGAGGAAAAAAAATGAATTTAAATGATTTTAGCAAATGGCTGCAATATAACAAAGAGTGAAAAATTTAAGGGGGTCTGAATACTTTCTGTACCCACTGTATATCGAAACCAACGTGTAGGGTACATTGTTGATGGTACAAAGTAGGAAAATGTACCTGCCTTCCGGATCTGTAATGGAATTGTGTAGTTGAAAGGAAACAGTATTCCTGACGGCTACAAGGACGCCTCTTTTTTTTCTGGAAAAGCCCGCTTGAAAAATATATGGGAATTGTCTATGTTGGCATTGTGGAGATGCATCTCGAACAAAGTGTGTCTCTTGGATGCAAAGAACATCACAATTAAGTGAAAGGGCAGTTTTCCACATAGATGCACGTTTTGCCGGATGATTCAGGCCTTTAGCATTAAGGGACAAGACAGAGAAAGCCATATTGGCATGCGGTAGGGTGGTCTTTGGGTGTATTTGACTTACGGTTTGGGTAGGTCTTCGGGAGTGTCCTCAGGAAAGCGCTGTCGCCGGTGTGGATATCCTGTAAGTGGGCTCTCCGATTGGTGCTGCGAATGCGGTAGATCGACAAAGTTCTATCAAAGGTATAGAATAAAGTAAGTGTTGAGCTGTAAAAGTTAAGATACCAGATTCAGGTTATGAGAAGTGTACTGATGGCACTTCTGAGATCTGAGATAACAAAGCACAACAAAAACAAACTAAAAATAATTTAAAAATATAACAGATAGACACGTCAGCAGATTTCAACTCTCAGGAGATGCTGACCGAACTGGGGGTAAAGTTCAATAACGGAATGGTAGAGCGTAAGGCCTGACCGGACTTATTTTGTTGTCTATTGAGAATAGAGCGGAAGAGTGTCATTTGTGTTTAGCTTTGACATGCCCCCGTTGCTGCCCAAATCGGAAGGGATTTGGTTTCCCATAGTTATCAGGTGGTTGTTGCGGGGGTTCCAGGATTATTCCCCATGAATGAAGAAGTTTAATTCCTGCGTCAATGTTGTATACTGCATGATGAGTTACGTTGTGAGTGATCAGTATGGTAACCGGGTGGCGCCATTTGTAGGCTATCTTATGGTTAGATAAGGCTTTCGTCACCATTTTGAGCTGCCTTCTCATTTGTAAGGTGAATTGCGACAAATAAGCGAACAGCTGTATGTCTGAATAAGGCGCTGGGAGGGTGGACAATTCCTTTCTTTTGAAAGGATTGCTCCTTGGCTTGATAAAAATGGATTCGCAGGAGAACATCTCTGGGGATAGCTTCCTCTAGGTGACGCGGTTTGGGTATGCGATGGATACAATCGATGGTGAGCTCAATTGGTGACAAATCAGGTAGTAGAGCGGAGAACATGGTGGTAGCGTAATTACGCAGCTCCGTGGGAGGAATGGATTCAGGAATGCCGCAAATTTTGATGTTATTGCGGCAAGATCGGTCCTCGTGGTCCCCAAGCTTGGCTTTGATCCACATAGAATCATCTTTTTGCTCCGCATAAGCATCAACTAAGTCATTTACTGTCACTGTGCATTCCTCCATTTTACCCTCCATATACTGCACTCTGTCATTCATGTGTTTCATCTCTAGGGATACCTTATGCATCAGGGAGGAAAGATTTGTCATGAGAGAAGATTGAAGAGAGAGAAGCATGTCCTTCATTGTGGTATCTAAAACAGGCTGCCCTGAGGTTGGGAATGCGGCAATGGATGATTGCAAAGAGGAGATTGCTGTGTCGTTGTGCAGGCCTGTACTCACTGCGTCAGCAGCCTGTAGTGAAGGATCCATCCGCATCTTTGATTTGACCGGGCTTTGGGAGGCAGGTGAAGAAGGGAATGTGTCCGGGGGAGATGAGGATACTAGTCCCTCCATTCTTCCTTGTGGATGAGCATTATGGAGAGCCTCTCCCGCCGCGGTAGTACACAGTGCTGCTCCGGCGGCGTCATCTGGTCTCCTTCCCCGTGCCCAGCCAGGCTGTAAGAAGAAGGTGGAGAGCTTTTTCGGGCCTCGTTCCTGGCTCCGCTTGCGGGACATCGTTGCGGTAAGTGCTGCGGAAGTGTGGGGTGAGCCTGGGGGTCTCGATGAAGCAGATCGTCCGCTCTGTAGCTGTAGATGTCCGGTCAGCTGTACGAAGCTCAGGGCTTAAGCATCCATTCTCTAATGCGCGCACGCCACGCCCCCTTTTAAAAAATATTTGTATAGAAATAGAGAAAAGGATTTTACGGTGAGTACAAAAAATCCTATTTTTTTTTTCGATGCAGTGCAATACAATGCAAGATGTATGCACTGTAGTGCACTGTAATGCATATGCATCCAATCTTCCTTGCCTAAGTGTGTTGGGAAGCTGTTCAAAATAAATGGCAATACAACAGACTAATGCACGTAATGAACATGTTGTGGTAACTTGCATGTTATTTCAGTGCACTGGAGCGTAAAGTGTTTTTCAGCCCTTCAAAAACAACACCTTCAAAACACCTGCCACGTTAGTCATAAGGGGGACCAGAGTCATGATGCCTGTGCCAAATTACTAAAGTAGGTAAGTAAGGTAATTATTTGTCTTGTTTTCTGGAAAACAGCCATTACTACTGGGCCTATGCTACAACGTGGATTTAGTCAGTTGCATTGGTTGGCTGGATATGTAGTGAAGGGGAAAGGAAGTGTTTTGAAGCAGGGCATACTGTCTTGATTCAAACAATCCTTAAGCTGCAAACCTGTTTGTTTACGTGCAATATTATAAATCTATAAACAGCACATGAACACTGGCAAATGGAGAAGTTACTTCTGGGTCCATGGGGATGGGAAGGTCTTGCACTGCCGTACACCTTTTAATAAGGCCTCATGCCCACTGGCGTTTTTACAGCTGCGTTTTTTGCAGCTTAAAAACGCCTGTCCATGTTATTGTAAATATTTATTTTTTTTTTTAAAAAAAAAACAAAAAAAAACGTCGGAGCTAAAAACGCGACCGCGCGTTAGTGCGCGTTTTTTGCGCGTTAGTGCGCGTTTTTGCGCGTTTTTTGACGCCCGCGTTTTTTTCTGCCTAATTCTGACGCTGAGGAACGCACTGGCCCTGGGTTTTTTTTACAGCTTACAAACGCCTATGCTCTTTACAGCTCAAAAACGCCTAGGTGGGCATGAAGCTATAGACTAACATGGACAGGCGTTTTTAAGCTGTAAAAAACGCTCAAAAACGCGGCTGAAAAAACGCCCGTGGGCATGAGGCCTTACTTCTTGTACAGAAAAAAAGACATGACTGAAAAGAGAAGATTCTTACAATGTTGATCCCTTAAATATGAGCCGAAATGATTTTGTCTCCCTCTATTGGCCTCCTTGCTATTTCCACCCAATATGATACTGACAATAATGGTTTAATTTCAGGAGCACAAATTACAGGCCTCTTTATAAAGAAAGTGTTGCATGTTATGCAATTCTGCCACAAGAATAATTAACAAAAATGTAGGCACTGGTTATATATTTTTTTGCCTAAATATAACATCTAAGCATTAAAATAAATGTTTGACAAATGTGGGGGTGGGTCCTCGACTACAGAAAGTGGGGTTAGATGAAACGTGTTTTCACATAATACATCTCTCATAGGAAATTACATTTATTCAATTATGAAACTTATTTTTTTCCTTTTTTTTTTTTTTTTTTTTTTAGTTATTTTTAATTACCTACACTGTAAAAAAGATTGTGCTGGGTCTACTCAAAAAAATGAAGGCAACTGTTTGCATCAGCTTTTTAACCACTTCAGATCCGCGCTATTGCCGAAAGACGGCTGCAGCGCGGACCTGAAGTGCCGGGTGGACGTCCATTGTTTTTCTCTCTCCCCGATGCGCGCACCCACAAACGCGCATCGGGGAAAATCTGTGTTGGCCGTGTCCCTTGGACACAGCCAATCACAGATCGTGCTGAATGGTTAATCACAGAGGCCATTCAGCACTCGATCTCACTGTCCAATGAGAGATGATCTCAAATGTAAACATATGAGATCATCTCTCATTGCCGGCTGGACGTGCATTGTTTTCTCCCTCCCCGCGCCCCCGCATCGGGGAAAATCTGTGTTGGCCATGTCCCTTGGACACAGCCAATCACAGATCGTGCTGAATGGCTAATCACAGAGGCCATTCAGCACTCGATCTCACTGTCCAATGAGAGATGATCTCAAATGTAAACATATGAGATCATCTCTCATTTCCGGCTCTCCCTCCTCACACAGAGACCGCGTGTGAGGAGGGAGAGAGATCTGTGCTGTTACTAAAAGTGAGTTTAAAAAAAATCACACATTACAGTCAAAAACACAGTGCCTACAGTCTCTGCCAGTGCCATCTGCCGCCAGTGCCACCTGCCGCCAATGCCATCTGCCACCAGTCCCATCTGCCAGTGCCACCTGTCAGTGCCATCTGCCATCAGTGCAACCTGTCAGTGCCATCTCATCAGTGCCACCTGTCAGTGCCACGTGCCATCTTTTATTAGCGTCTCTAGTGCCACGTATCATTGTCACGTGTCATCAGTGCCACGTATAAGTGTAATCAGTGTCACCAGTGCCACGTATTAGTGCCATCTGTCAGTGTCACGTGTCATCAGTGCCTTCTGTCATCGCCAACAATGGCTAAAAGATTATATTCAGCCGATGAGGTGTACGATATACTTGCGGCCGACGGGAGCAATGGGGAGCTCTCCGATTCGGATTCCTCCGCAAATTCAAATTATGAGTCTGACGTGGACTATGAGCCTATACTTAGCAGTGGATCACTGACAACCTCGGAGGAGGAGGAGGAGGGCCCGCCCGCCCGACGAAGGCGTTCTGCTGAGGAGGCAGTGCCATCCACCAGCACCGCAGTGCCATCCACCAGCACCGCAGTACCTCGGCAAGCAAGGCCACATACCAGTGGGGTGTCACCTCAGTCCCAAAGGGTTAGGTCCCATGCCAGCCTTCCCTATTCCCTTCAGAACCCCTTGTGGCTTCCTCCTATATCAGAAGAAGCCAACATTCCCCCTTTCACTGCCCAGCCAGGAGTCCAGGTGGACACAGAAAATTTTGCCCCGATTGACTTTTTCAATTTAATTTTTACTGAGGACATGCTTGCATCGATTGTGGCCCAGTGCAACCTTTATGCACAACAATTTATAGCAAGCAACCCAACGTCCTATTATGCCCGTCCCTACGAATGGAGAGCCCTTACAGTGGAGTTTAGATTTTTTTTGGTCCTCACATTCTTTATGGGACTAAACAGAAAAAATCAAGTACGTTCATATTGGTCATCCCGCCCCATCTACCACATGCCCATTTTTTCCTCAGCAATGCCCAAAAGCAGATATCTCATGATTATGAGATTCCTACACTACAACGACAATACCCAGTGCCCTCCCCGAAAAGACCCAAATTTTGATAAGCTTTATAAAATTCGGCCACTACTAAATAATTTTTCTGAAACCTTCCCCCAGTTGTTTACCCCAGACCAACACGTATGCATGGATTAAATTATAAAATGCATTATAAAATTTTCTGGCAGGCTGGGCATAAAACAATTTATTCTCACCAAAAGGGCCCGCTATGGGGTGAAGCTCTATAAATTGTGAGACCGAGCCACGGATATACGTATGCCTTCATTGTATACAAAGGGAAGGACACCCAGCTGCGCCCCCCTAATTGCCCAGACTACATAGGAACCAGCGGGAAAGTCGTTTGGGAACTCATAAACCCACTCCTGGAGAAAGGCTACCACTTGTATGTGGACAATTTTTATACAAGTTTGCCCCTGTTCCGAAACCTTCACAGAAAGAACACTCCAGCATACGGCACCGTACGGACGAACCGGAAGGGCTTTACTCAAAGCCTCATCAACAAGAAATTAAGAAGAGGGGAGACGGCGAGTTTACGGAATGAGGAAATTCTGGCTGTGAAGTGGAGGGACAGAAGGGATGTGTACGTGCTTTCTTCCATCCACAACAATACATTCGTTGAGATCACCAGGAGGAATGGCCAAATCCAAAAACCAACATGCATCCACGAATACAATAAGTTCATGGGGGGTGTCGACTTCAACGACCAAATGCTCGAACCCTACCTTTCCACAAGACGAACATACCAGTGGTATAAAAAAGTTTAAATTTATTTTTTTAATTTGGCCATGTTCAACTCCTATGTAATATATCGGAAATCCACTGAAAGACTCAAATCCTTCCTTTTCTTCCAGGAGGAAATCACCACTGCCCTTTTATACCTGAACGACCCACCAGAAAACATTAGATCCGATGTGATTAGCCGACACTCCGAGCACCACTTTCCAGATAAAATCCCTCCCAGACCAACAGGCCAAAAACGTCAGAAAAAATGCCGGGTGTGCTCCAGAGGAGGAGTGAGAAGAGACACCACTTTTTATTGTGCCCAATGTCCTTCCCAACTAGGCCTCTGCGTAGTTGGCTGTTTCCGCCGTTACCATACCAAACTCAATTATTAGTTCACTTCCTGCCATTTATCTTCACACCCCTTATGCCTCTGCTTGCTCTGTAACTGACCCTGGCTTGTTATTCGACCACGCTTCTGCCTACCAATTCTGTACATACCTCTGCCTGATCTGGAACTGTCCCTGGCTTATTATTCGACCACGCTTCTGCCTACCCATTCTGTACATACCTCTGCCTGATCTGGAACTGACCCTGGACTGTTTGACCATGCTTTTTGCCTGCCTCTTGGACTAATATTTTACCCTGCCAGTGGACTAGTGGGATTCATAGCACAGGGATCTCACATATGTGAGGGGCTCCAGAATTGTTTTTCTGGATGAAGAAAACAATTGTTTTTGTTTTCTCATTCCTAGATTAGGGTCTGGAGACTCGGAGGCTTCAAAGAGATTTGGGTGGGAGAAGCCTCCACCCCTGTCCCCATTCTGTCCTGAACGAGGCCCTACTTCTGCCTGCTGCCTGTAGGACCTATGCCATCATGCCTCTGCCTGCCGCATGAACTGACCACACCACATGGACCTTCCTACTACCAGGACCAATATTTTGGCACTACTGACAATCTCTGCCTGCACTGACCCTGGACTGTATATGGACAGTATCCCTGCCTGCTGCCTGGACAATTGTGTATGCCGTTGCTGACCAAGTCCCTGCCTGCTGCCTGGACCAGTGCTATCCTCCTGTGGACATCTGCGCTACTAAAACCACAGGTAATCTTTTGTTTACCCTTTGCTCAGAATAATGTATTTTGGGTTGTAATTCTTGGTATGTGCATGCTATATGTCCCTAGAACATCTGATGGAGTTCCTTGCATATTGGGCCTCTGTATGTGGCCAGGCTGTGTAAAAGTCTCACACATTTAGTATCCCCATACTCAGGAGGAGTAGCAGAATGTATTTTGGGGTGTCATTTTTGCTATGTACATGCTATGTGTTGACAATATCTTATAAATGGACAACTTTGCGTAAAAAATTGCGGTTTCATTTTTTTCCACATATTCCAAAAACTTCTGGGAAAAAAATTAACCGTTCAAAAGACTCATTATGCCTCATAGATTATACGTTGGGGTGTTAGCTTTCCAAAACGGGGTCACTTTGTGGGTGTTTCCATTGTTTTGGTGCTCCAAGGCCTTCAAAAGTGTAATGCCGCGTACACATGATCGATTTTCTCGACGGTGAAAACACCGTCGAGAAAATCAACGGGAAAAACGAGGGAACAGCTTGGTTCCCTACACACGTCCGTTTTTCCCGACATTTTTTTTTTGGTCGAGAAAAACGACTGTGTGTGGGCTCCACGGCAGTGTTTCCCTATGGGAAAACTGCCGCGGAAAAAAACGACGGGAATCACGACGAGAAAAATTAGAGCATGTTCTAATTTTTCTCGTCGTGATTAATGCCGTTTTTCCCATCGAGAAAAACGACAAAAAGCCCACCGACGATCGTTTTTCTCGTCCAAAGGAAAAAATTTAATTTTTCTTGACGGGAAAAACGGTCGTGTGTATGCGGCATAATAGGTGGTTGAGAAATGAGATGTGTAATTTATGCTTCTAGAATGCCTGAAGGTGCTATTTCAATATTAGGCCTCTGTATGTGGCCAGGCTGTGTAAAAGTCTCACACATTTGGTATCGCCATACTCAGGAGGAGTAGCAGAATGTATTTTGGGGTGTCATTTTTGCTATGTACATGCTATGTGTTGGCAATATCTTAGAAATGGACAACTTTGCGTAAAAAAAATGTGTTTTCATTTTTTCCCCACGTTTTCCAAAAACTTCTGGAAAAAAATGAACCGTTCAAAAGACTCATTATGCCTCATAGATTATACGTTGGGGTGTTAGCTTTCCAAAATGGGGTCACTTTGTGGGCGTTTCCATTGTCCTGGTGCTCCAGGGCCTTCAAAAGTGTAATAGGTAGTCAACAAGTTAGATGTGTAATTTATGCTCCTAGAACACCTGATGGTGCTCCCTGCATATTGGGCCTCTCTATGTGGCTAGGCTGTGAAAAAGTCCCACACATGTGATATTGCCATACTCAGGAGAAGTAGCAGAATGTATTTTCGGGGGTCATTTGTGGTATACACATGCCATGTGAGAGAAATAACCTATTACAATGACAATTTTCTTCATTTTGCAAAGAATTGTGGGAAAAAATTACAACATCAAAAACCTCACCATGCATCTTACTAAATACCTTGGAATGTCTACTTTCAAAAAGGTGTCATTTGGGGGGTATTTGTACTTCCCTGGTTTGTTCGGGTCGCAAGAAATGAGATAGGCCACCAGTACATCAGGTGTGATAATTTTTTTATGGTTTGCACCACAGCTTGTAGACTCTCTAACTTTCACAAAGACCAAATAATATCAACTAATTTGGACTATTTTTACTAAAGATATGTAGCAGTATAAATTGTGGCCAAAATTTATAATTTTTTTTTTATAATTTTCTAAATTTTATTGCATAAACTAAGAAAAATGTTTTTTCTTTTCAAAATTTTCTGTCTTTTTTAATTTATAGCGCAAAAAATAAAAAATCCAGAGGTGATCAAATACCACCAAAAGAAAGCTCTGTTTGTATGAAAAAAAGGACAAAAAATTCCTTTGGGTACAGTATTACATGACTGAGTAATTGTCAAAGTGTGAGAGCACTGAAAGCTGAAAATTGGTCCGGGTACGAAGGGGGGTTTTAGTGCCCAGTAAGCAAGTGGTTAAGTACTGTCAACTAAACTTATTTTTGTCTGACTCGTTAGACTTTTCATGTTTTCAACTTTGTTGATTTAGGTAAAGCCAACTCAATTTTTTCAGTTTATAGACCATAGGTTCAAGTAAAGCCAACTACATTTTTCCAGTTTCTAGATCATAGGTTTAACCACTTCCCTACCCAGCCATAGTCAAATGACGTCCAAAGATGGGATCTCCCATCCTGGGTGGACGTCATATGACGTCCTGGCTTTGTAGGGGGATATCTGAATGATGCCTGCAGCTAGAGGCATCATTCAGATATCCTTTTGAAGTGCCGGCGATTCTGTGCACCATAAGAATGATCATAATGGTGGTTCCGCTGCTTGATCATTCTTATAGGCGGCGGGAGGGGACATCGCCCCCTCCCGCCGCCATCCGGTGCTTCTCCGGGCTCTCCCATGCGATCGGGGACCCGGAGCGAATCTTCCGGCGCCGTTGGTGGGTCACGTGACGAGCATAGAGATGACTGGTGACCAGATGGTCCCCAGTCATCCCTATGATCGTCGAAGGCCCGGGCGCGATGTGATGAAGTCACGCCCGGGTCCTCAAATGTAAACAAAGCCGCCATTGCGGCTAGTAAGTATGAGATCAGTGAAAAAAAATTCACTGATCTCATGCTTTCCAGCCTGGAGGAGAGATGTGGAGTCTTATTGACCCCGCATCTCTCAATAAAGAGGACCTGTCACACACATTCCTATTACAAGGGATGTTTACATTCCTTGTAATAGGAATAAAAGTGATAAAAAAAAAGTAAAATAATTATTATAAAAAATAAAAAAATAAGTAAAAAAAAAATAAATAAATAAAAAATTAAAACGCCCCTGTCCCCGGTAGCTAGCGATCAGAAGCGAATGCACACGTAAGTCGCCCACATATGTAAACGCCGTTCAAACCACATATGTGAGGTATCGCCGCGTGCGCTAGAGCGCGTGCAACAATTCTAGCACTAGACCTCCTCTGTAATTCTAACCTGGTAACCTGTAAAAAAAAATTAAAGCATCGCCTATGGAGATTTTTAAGTACCGAAGTTTGGCGCCATTCCATGAGTGTGCGCAATTTTAAAGCGTGACATGTTAGGTATCTATTTACTCGGCGTAACATCATCTTTCATATTTTCCTCAAAAATACTGTTTTGTTATTTTTTAATTCATGAAACCATTTAAAAAAAAAAAAGGCGTTTGAAAAATTATTGCGCAAATATCGTGCAAGAAAAAAAGTTGCAATGACCGTCATTTTATTCCCTAGGGTGTCTGCTAAGAAACATATATAATGTTTGGGGGTTCTGAGTAATTTTCTAGCAAAAGAATAATGATTTGTACATGTAGGAGAGAAGTGCTAGAATAGGCCCGGTATTGAAGTGGTACAAAAAGCCCTGTATTGAAGTGGTTAAGTAAAGACAACTAAATTTTTCCAGTTTATAGACCATAGGTTTAAGTAAAGCCTACTCAATATTTTGAGCTTATAGACTTATAGACCAGGCATATCCAAAGTCTAGCCCGCGGGCCAATCGCGGCCCGCGTTCCAGTTTCGGACGGCCTGTCTGGTAATCTTGACATATATATCTTTTGTGACCCCCAACGAATCCCCGAGCGCCGGGGGCCACAAAAGATAGGTATGCTGCCTTGGAGGGGACAGGACGAGTACCGTGCATATAGGAGAGTATTTCCTGTTTACATGGCGTCCTGTGTAAAGGCCCGTCGAGAAAACAGGAGTTTTTCCTGTATGTCTGTTGGCGCTCGTCCCGCCTCCTCTGCAGGCTGCACTGATGGCAATGGTGAGTCTGCATTCTTGGCAATGTGGTGGGTGCTTCATTCATGGCAATGTGGTGGGTGCTGCATTCATGGCAATGGTGAGGCTGCAGATGGGCACTGATTAGGCTGCATTGATGGGCACTGACCCTTATTTTGCTTCACAGTTCTTTATTTAAAATGTAAGATTTTTTTTCCTAAACTTCCTTTTTAAAGTGAAGGTGCGTGTTATAAGCCGATAAATAGGGTATATCCAAATAACACGCCCAAGCTCATCTCTTCACTACACACAGCCACAAAGGCAAGATAATTCTTGTTGGGCAGTGTATTAGTGCTCGGACGAACACACTTAAACCGAATTTTAATGGTTTAAAGAATGTCAGGGAAAATGGTCGGCCCTCAACCATGTTCACTTCATCAAATCTGACCCTCTTTGAAAAAGTTTGGACACCCCTGTTATAGACCATAGTTTTAAGTTGGGATTACATACATGTATGTATTCCTAATTTAAACATATGGTCTATAAACTGAAAGTATTGAGTAGACTTTACTTAAACCTAGGGTCTATAAACTGGAAAAATTTGGTTTGCTTTACTTAAAACAACAAAGTTGAAAACATGAAAATCTAATGAGCCAGACAAAAGTAAGTTTAGTTTACAGTACTTAAAAAGCTGATGCAAATAATTGCCTCAATTGTTTTGAGTCGAACCCAGCACAATATTTGTTTACAGTGCATTAACTATAGTTTTAAGTGATATTAACTTATTTTTTTTCTTGTAACTTACTCAATTTTTTTTAAGTTGGTAAAACTTATTTTACAAATGTATTTAATATGTTTTTATATAATAATACAATAATGTTTTTAAAAAAAGAAATAGTGTCATGAAACAGGCTTTCAAAACAAATTAACATTTATTATTTATAAAGTGTTAAAAATGTAATATTATTAAAGCAGCATCAAAGGTAAACATCTTATAAAAAAAAATTTAAATAAAAAAATGCCTCTTTCTCAGCTAACAAATCAAACTGAAACACACACATGTATACAGTATATCTGAAAAGAACATAGAACACAGAATGTATTAACCTTTTTTAAGCATTTTAGGAAAGTAATTTGCACTTTAAAGTGTGAACTTTTGAAGATTAGGTTTTTAGGGTAGGTCAGGTTAAAAGCATAAATGAGTTCCATAAGAATAACACATGCTTGGGGTACATCAGAGATTCCAGTAAGAACCTCTACTCCATCAATAACTAGCCCCAAGGTGGTACTGTTTTCATCAGTAACTTTGTGGATAACAAAAATATTGAGGATCAAGGTAGATAGGTCTTCTTCGATCAATGAGGCATCCTCATCATCCAGGTCCTGTGGAGACAAAAAACAGTGTAATAAGATAAAGACCAGAACAGAATGTCACAGAGGGTGTAACAAGGTCCTTTATTTGCACCAGCAATTTAATAGATTTATTTAATAAAATCCCAAAGTTAATCAAATAATCATTACATTCTTACAGCATATCATTTCTTTAATATATATATATATTATATATATATATATATACACACACACACACACACAGTCAGGTCCATAAATATTGGGACATCGACAAAATTCTAATTGTTTTGGCTCTATACACCACCACAATGGATTTGAAATTAAACGAACAAGATGTCCTTTACCACTTCTCTACTGTGCACGAAAACCCCCTTCCTGCCCAAGCCATTTTTCAGCTTTCAGCGCTGTCACACTTTGAATGACAATTGCGCGGTCGTGCGACGTGGCTCCCAAACAAAATTTGTGTTCTTTTTTTCCCACAAATAGAGCTTTCTTTTGGTGGTATTTGATCACCTCTGCGGTTTTTATTTTTTTTCGCTATAAACAAAAGAAGAGCGTCCAGTTTGGAAAAAAAACACTATTTTTTACTTTTTGCTATAATAAATACCCATTTTTTTTTTAAATAAAATTTTCCTCAGTTTAGGCCGATACGTATTCTTCTACATATTTTTGGTAAAAAAAATAAATCGCAATAAGCGCGTATTGATTGGTTTGCGCAAAAGTTATAGCGTGTACAAAATAGGGGATAGATTTATAGCATTTTTATTTTTTTATTAGTAATGGCAGCGATCTGCGATTTTTTATTGTGACTGCGATATTGCGGCGGACACATCGGACACTTTTGACACATTTTTACAGCGATCCCTGCTATAAAAATGCATTGATTACTGTATAAATGTGATTGGCAGGGAAGGGGTTAACCACTAGGGGGCGGGAAGGGGTTAAATATGTTCCCTCAAAGTGTTCTTACTGTGGGGGGAGGGGACTGACTGGGGGAGGTGACCGATGGTTGTCCCTATGTACAAGGGACACACCATCGGTCCCCTCTCCCTCACAGGACGTGGATCTCTGTGTTTACACACAGAGATCCACTTTCCTGCTCGTTTCCCGGGCAATCGCGGGTGCCCGGCGGCAATCGCGGCCGCCGGGCACGCGCACCGGGGCCTTGTGAACGCGGCGGGCGCGCGCGCCTCCTAGCTCGTTTTAAAGGGAGGACGTCATATGACGTCCTCCCAGAACGAGAGTATCCTCCGCCCGTCGTCAATTGACAGTGGGCGGGGGACAAGTGGTTAACTGCAGACTTTCAGCTTTAATTTTAGGGTATTTACATCCAAATTAGGTGAACGGTGTAGGAATTACAACAGTTTGTATATGTGCCTCACACTTTTTAAGGGACCAAAAGTAATGGGACAATTGGCTGCTCAGCTTTTCCATGGCTAGGTGTGTGTTATTCTCTCATTATCACATGTACAAGGAGCAGATAAAAGGTCCAGAGTTAATTTCAAGTGTGCTATTTGCAGTTGCTGTCAACTCTCAATATGAGATCCAAAGAGCTGTCACTCTCAGTGAAGCAAGCCATCATTAGGCTGAAAAAACAAAACAAAACAAACCCATCAGAGAGATAGAAAAAACATTAGGTGTGGCCAAATCAACTGTTTGGAACATCCTTAAAAAGAAAGAACGCACCAGTGAGCTCAGCAACATCAAAAGACCCAGAAGACCACGGAAAACAACTGTGGTGGATGAGCGAAGAATTCTTTCCCTGGTGAAGAAAACACCCTTCACAACAGTTGGCCAGATCAAGAACACTCTCCAGGAGGTAGGTGTATGTGTGTCAAAGTCAACAATCAAGAGAAGACTTCACCAGAATGAATACAGAGGGTTCACCACAAGATGGTAAACCATTGGTGAGCCTCAAAAACAGGAAGGCCAGATTAGAGTTTGCCTAAAAAAGCCTTCACAGTTCTGGAACAACATCCTATGGACAGATGAGACCAAGATCAACCTGTACCAGAGTGATGGGAAGAGAAGAGTATGGAGAAGGAAAGGAAAGGAACTGCTCATGATCCAAAGCATACCACCTCATCAGTGAAGCATGGTGGAGGTAGTGTCATGGCGTGGGCATGTATGGCTGCCAATGGAACTGGTTCTCTTGTATTTATTGATGATGTGACTGATGTGAGAGATTTCTAAGACATCCACTTCGGTGAATTTAGGGGGATTTAAATCTCGGGTACAACTGCCATTCCCAAAAGAAAGATTAAAAAAACGAGGGGAAATATTTATGTCATATGTGAATAAAAATATACAATTTCTTTGTGCTGAGTTGTGCTGCAAAAAATAATGTTTCTGACGGTTTGGTTTTGAAGTTATTGCACATTAAATTTGATATTATGTGCCTCAAGCCCCGTCCACTTTGCATCCCATGATATTACATTTTAAAAAGAAATATACCATTTGTTTGTGCTGCATTTGTGCCACTAAAATAAACATTTATGCTGGTTTAGTTTAAGGCTTCATGTACACGGGACGTTTTTACCACCTCTCCTGAACGATTTAACTTGACAGATAGTAACCCACGTTTAAAATGTGTTTTTGCCGCGTTTACATGCCGCGTTTAGCGGCGTTTTACCACGTTTGCGTTTAGAAGCGTTTAAAAAATATATATATATATATATTTTTTTAAATGGCCAAAAACAAAAAACTCTGCTAAACGCGGGATACCGCATTTAGCCACGTTTAGAAGCATTTGGCGTCTGAAACATCGGAAACTTCGCCATCTGAACTCATTTTTTTTCCTTTATAAAAAGGCCTATAAATGCAACTGCCTAAAAACGACAGTAAACGAACCTGTGTACATGTACACATAAGATAACATTGAATGGGTTCAGAGGCAATTGAAAAAAGTGTCCAACTGCCTCTGAACGTCCTTTTAGCAGCAGCAGTGTACATGGAGCCTTAGATATTATAGTTGGTGAAACCCCGCGCACTTTGGACCCCATGTTATTAAATTTCAAAAACAATTATACCATATGTTTGTGCTGAGTTTGTGCTTCAATAACTGGTATTGGCAGGGGAGGGCTGGGCTAGAGGGCAGGGTGGCAATTGCCTCCCAGGCCGCCCTAACTTATGTTCAAAATGGCCGGCAGCCGCTGCCCGCTACCATTTTCTTTTTTATTCTGGTCTAGGAAGTCGGGCCGGGGGCATGGCCATGGCCATGGTGGCCGACTAGTAGCTGTTGCATTCTGGGAGTTGTAGTATGCACTCAAGCTTCTGGTGGGTGGAAAACACAGCAGCGCAGAGGAAACTACAACTCCCTGGGACCAGATTCTTGGAAGCAGGAAGAGGCAGGGCGTGCCAGGGAGTCGGGACGCAGGGCTGCAGGGCTGGGCACAACTTGACCCCAGGATCAGGAGCGTTACCCCCCCAGGAGACTGTGGCGTGCAAGGACCTGCTGAGCTGAGATGGCTGAGGTGAGAGACCCTGACACCCTTAGCTGACCCCCCATCTCCCCCCCATACACCCTATGTAACCTGCCCCAGTGATCAGGCTGCATTGATGGGTACTGGAGTTGGCTGCACTGATGGGAACTGGCGAGGCTGCATTGAAAAACCAGGTGGGCCATGGATGATGAGCTGATTCGGCGGTTCAATGGGCCACTTGACTGAACTTGCCCCCCAGGCCTAAGGCCGCCAGCCCTCCCCTGGGTATTGGTATAGTGTAAATCATGAGCCAGGGCATTGGTGCCCAAATAAATGCCCTATAACATGCTAACCATTTCTCCTATGCCCATAATCATTCTTTCTGATACAAAATGAGAGCGCTATGTGAAAAAATACACTATACCAATATACTTGTTTTTTGTGCACAAATACAGCACAAACTTATGGTATATTTGCTTTAGATTACATAATCTAACGTTAAATGTCCAATATCTCAAAAACCGAAGAAACAGAGTTTGTTTTTGTGGTACAAATCAGCACAAACAAATGGTTTTGTCACGATCAAGGGTTCAGGCTCAAAGACCAGTTGCTATAGCAGTAGAAGCTCACACAGGAACCAGCAGGGTAGGAACACAGGCAGGTCTCCCTGGCAGATGTCACAGGCTCACTTGAGGTGCGGAATCTAAGTACTAGCCAGTGTTCACCAGAGCTCCTGATGGTGTGAATGGATTTTGCTGCGGGTTAGTACCAGGTCGCGGTACTCAGGATCGCCCCACCAGGAGGTGAGAAAGCCATGGTCCAGTAGCAGATATAGCAGATAGGGATCAAGCAGAAGCGTAGTCGGGGAACAAGCCAAAGGTCGGTAATGACTAGTTGCAGGTTGGGATTAACCAGAAGCGTGGTCAAGGAGCAAGCCAAATGTCGGTACCGAATAGTAGCAAAGATGCAGACAGCAGCAGGAGAGACAAAAGCAAGACATTGGATGGAGAAGGCACAATATTCTGGCAACCAGGATGTGCAGAGACAGGGCTTAAATCAGGAAGTTCATGGGAGAAACAAAGAGTTCAAGGTTCAAGGCTAGTGATGAGCCGAACACCCCCGGGTTCGGTTCGCACCAGAACCCGCAAACGGACCGAAAGTTCGCACGAACGTTAGAACCCTAATAAATACAATGGATGCGAACGTTCGAAATCTAAAGTGCTAATTATAACGACTATTATGCATGTTATTGTCCTAAAAAGGGTTTGGGAACCCGGGTTCTGCACCAGGGGACATGTATCAATGCAAAAAGAAGTTTTAAAAATGGCCGTTTTTCGGGAGCAGTCATTTTAATGATGCATAAAGTGAAAAAAAAAGTCAAATATTCCTTTAAATATCGTACCTGGGGGGTGTCTAAAGTATGCATGTGAAGTGGCACGTGTTTCCCGTGTTTAGAACTGTCCCTGCACAAAATGACATTTCTAAAGGAAAAAAAGCCATTTAAAACTGCTTGCGGCTTTAATGTAATGTCTGGTCCCAGTAATATGGATGAAAATCTTTAAGAAAAATGGCATAGCTACCCCATCACCCCCCCCCCCCCCCCACCCCAGCCCATTACCAGCCCCTTTGGGTCTTGTATGGATATTAAGGGGAATCCTGCACACAAAATAAAAAAGGCCCTATATACTCTGAACAGCCGTATACAGGCGGTGCATACAAGACAGGGACTGTAGGTTTGTTCTTATGTAGAATCTGTTTGTAATTTTGAACAGGTACATTGTTTAAGTGTAGCTCCAGTCAAAAAATCTATTTTTAAGCTTTTTGGAAAACATAGGGAATGGTTATCACCCCTGTAACATTTGTTTTGCTGTCTGTGCCCCTGTTCAGAACATTTCACCTCACTTTCCGTCCCAATGACAAATGTTTTTGAAAAGTGGGGTTTTTATTGAAACAAGGATTGGTGATAAAGCATCAGTAGAGAGGAGACACCTTTTTCCCATATTAACTCTTACAGGAGAGAATTTCCCTTCCATGGGGTAGATTTCCTCTCACTTCCTGTTGTCTTTCGTTTGCAAGTAGGAGTCGTTTGTAAGTTGGATGTTTGAAAGTAGGGGCCTGCCGTATATACTCTGCTGAAATTTGCCCCTTACATGTTGGTGTTGCCACAACACTGTAAGCCCTCACAGTTACCCTTGGTGGGCGCATGAATGGGCCCTGCTGTGAATTATTAGATCAAGAATTGTAATTGCATGCCCCTGTTGAACAGGGGCTGAAAAATTGGGCCTTTGGTGGTGGTGGTGGTGGTGTTGACACAACACTGTAAGCCCTCACAGTTACTCTTGGTGGGCGCAGGAATGGGCCCTGCTGTGAATTATTAGATCAAGATTTGTAAATACATGCCCCTGTTAAACAGGGGCAGAAAAATTGGGCCTTAGGCACTGGTGCCACAACACTGCAACCCCTCACAGATACTGTACTTGGAGCACAGCAATGAGCCCTGTTGCAAAGTATTGCATCAAAAATTTTAATTACACGCCCCTGTTAAACAGGGGCTGAAAAATTGGGCCTTAGGCACTGGTGCTGGTGCCACGACACTGCAACCTCTCCCAGATACTCTAGTTGGAGTGCAGGAATGAGCCCTGCTGCAAAGCATTGCATAAAAAATTGTAATTACATGCCCCTGTTAAACAGGGGCTGAAAAATTGGGCCTTAGCCACTGGTGGCGGCACCCAGAAACAAAAATGTTCTTCCAAGCTATCATCATCAATCGGATCATTGAGGAGGAGGAGGATAGTCAGTCAACATAACAGGACAGTCTCTCAGCATCAGTCTTGAAGGGATGTGACATTTGAAAATAAATTAGTCTGTTATATCAGCTTCAGGTGTTTGGTAGCTGGTGGTGATCCAAGACTGGTTCATCTTTATGAAGGTCAGTCGATCAACCGAGTCGGTGGACAGGCGCACCCTGTGATCCGTGACAAATCCTCCAGCAGCACTGAATGTGCGTTCTGAAAGAACGCTGGATGCAGGACAGGCCAGTAGCTCAATTGCATACTGTGCAAGCTCTGGCCAGTGATCCATCCTCAAGACCCAGTAAGCCAGAGGATTTTCGGTGGGTAAGGTGTCCAAGTCTGACCTTGCCCCTAGGTATTCCTGCACCATGTATATCAGACGCTGGCGATGGTTGCTGGAACCGATCATACCTTGGGGCTGCGGACTAAAGAATTGTCTGAACGCATCGGTCAGACGGCCACCTTCCCCACCACTCCTTCTGTAACCTGTTTGTAACCTCCCAGTCTCTGGGAACGCGTTGCACAGACCTTTCTGCAAGGCCTCCCGGAGTTGTCTCATCCTCTGCTCCCTCTGCGACGGTAAGATAAGGTCCGCAACCTTACCCTTGTACCGTGGATCAAGGAGAGTGGCCAGCCAGTAATGGTCCCTCTCCTTGATCCGAAGAATACGAGGATCCTTCCGCAGACTTTGCAGAATCAGGGAGGCCATGCAGCGTAGGTTAGCTGAGGCATTCGGTCCGGAGTCCTCTGGGTCACTAAGGACGACATGATCCGCAACCACCTCCTCCCAGCCACGTACAAGTCCACGGGTTTCTTGGGACTGTAAATCTTCCCTAAAAGACTGCTGCTGATGATGCTGAGTGCCAGGCTCCACCTCCATGCTGACACAATCCTCCTCCTCCTCTTCCTGTGCGATGGGTGGGACAGAAGGAACACTGTCTGGGTAAAGGGGGGCCTTGAGAGGCAAGGAAGTCCTCCTCTTCCTGCCTCTGTTCTGCCTCAAGTGCCCTGTCCATTATTCCATGCAGCGTATGTTCCAACAGGTGGACAAGAGGTACAGTGTCACTGATGCATGCACTGTCACTGCTCACCATCCTCGTGGCCTCCTCAAATGGTGCCAGGACAGTGCATGCATCCCTGATCATGCCCCACTGGCGTGGTGAAAAAAAACCGAGCTCCCCTGACCCTGTCCTGGTGTCGTAGTCGCACAGGTACTCATTTATGGCCCTCTGCTGCGTGTGCAGCCGCTGCAGCATGGCCAACGTTGAGTTCCACCTGGTGGGCATGTCACATATAAGGCGGTTCTTGGGCAGGTTCAACTCCTTTTGCAGCTCAGCCAGGCGAGCACTGGCATTATAAGATCTGCGGAAATGCACACAGACTTTCCTGGCCTGCCTCAGGACATCCTGTAAGCCCGGGTACCTGCCCAAGAACCGCTGCACCACCAGGTTAAGGACGTGAGCCACACAGGGCACATGGGTCAGTTGTCCCTGTCGGAGGGCGGAGAGGAGGTTGGTGCCATTGTCGCAAACCACCATTCCTGGCTTAAGCTGGCGTGGCGTCAACCACCTCTCGGCCTGCCCCTGCAGAGCAGACAGAACCTCTGCCCCAGTGTGGCTCCTGTCCCCCAAACACACCAGCGCAAGCACGGCATGGCATCTTTTTGCCTGCGTACTTGCGTAGCCCCTTGAACGCCTACGGAGCAATGCTGGTTCCGAGGACAAAGCACAGGAAGAGGCCATAGAGGAAGAAGAAGAGGAGGGGGTGGAGGAGAGAGGTGTGTCACAACCAGTAGTAGCATTTTGGAGGCGTGGCGGCGGAACAACCTCCAACACTACTGCACCTTGTCCTGCATCCTTCCCAGCTGCCAAAAGAGTGACCCAATGGGCCGTGAAAGAAAGGTAACGTCCCTGTCCATGCCTGCTGGACCATGAGTCAGCGGTAATATGCACCTTACCGCTGACCGCCCTGTCCAGCGAGGCCAAGACATTGCCTTCCACATGCCGGTAGAGAGTCGGAATCGCCTTCCATGAGAAAAAGTGGCGTTTGGGAACCTGCCACTGAAGAACCGCACATTGCACAAACTCACGGAAGGGGGCCGAGTCTACCAACTGAAAAGGCAGCAGTTGAAGCGCTAGCAATTTAGCCAAGCTAGCATTCACCCGCTGGGCATGTGGATGGCTGGGAGTGAACTTCTTTCGACGGTCCAGCAGCTGGGGCAGGGAAATTTGCCTGCTAGAATCGGATGTCAGTGTACTGCTAGCAGAGTGCCCGCAAGTACTTTGCTGTGACACACCTAATTCTACACCTTCATTCCTCTCAGTGCAGGTTTCAGAGAGGACTGAAGGTATAGTGGGGTTGGAGATCCCAGCTGATGCGGTGCAAGGAGAGGTCCGCTTTGTTCTTTGGTGTGGGTCTTTAAGGTAGGCTTGCCAACGAGCTGCATGGCAGGTCAACATATGTCTGGTCAAGCATGTGGTGCCCAAGCGGGTGATGTTTTGGCCACGTGATATACGCTTGAGACATATGTTGCAAACAGCAGCTGTGCGATCTGATGCACTCGACTCAAAAAAGGCCCACACCAAAGAACTTTTTGAATAACGGGCAGAGGCAGCGCCCTGCACAGGCGGAGCTTTGCGATGTGATTCCGTCGGTGTGCTGCCCTTACGCTGGCCCCCCGAGGGCATCCTGCCTCGTTGGAGATGTGCCTCCTCCTCCTCATCATCCTCCTCCTCCTCTCTCCTATTAGGCACCCACGTGGAGTCAGTGACCTCATCATCCCCTCCCTCCTCATCACTGGAGCCAATCTGGCAGTATGCTGCAGCTGCTGGAACATGACTGCCAGATTGGTGTCCTTCTTGAGCATCCCCTCTCTCTGCTCTCACGCTATTGCCTTCCTCTATCTGGGTATCATCATCAGACCATTCGAAACGATGGGCATCCTCCTGGAGCATGTACCCAACACTGTGCTCAAACAGTTCGGGGGACTCCTCAGGAGGACATGGTTGGTCTAGGGAAGGAGTGACTGATGATGACATTGATACCAGGGAAGAGGACGCTTTGGCAGCTGCTTTGCCAGTACCCTGAGCCTGGGTGAATAAGGACGGGGAGGATGAGGAGGGCTTGGTCATCCACTCTACCAAGTCTTCGGCATGATGCGGCTCAACACGTTCAGCTGCCGAAAAGAAGGACAAGCGTGTCCCATGGCCACGTGCTGATGGCGATGCACCGCGTCCACGACCAGCACTGTTGTCTCTAGACACAGAGCCTGCTTGCCCTCTTTTATTGGCTCCTGACTGTCTGCCTCTCCTTGTTTGCCTTCCAGACATTCTAATGGCCTGCAGGGAGATGGGAAAACCAGCAATAAGGCCTAGCTTCAGGAGTATATTTTGCAGGAATCACACTACGCCTGCTGTAAGTGCTGCAAATGCCTGTTGGTGTAACACACCAGGAAAACACAGCAATACAGGCTAACTTCAGGTGTAATATGATCAGGAGGCACACTCCGCCCGCTGTAAGTGCTGCAAATGCCTGTTGGTGTAACACCAGGAAAACACAGCAATACAGGCTAACTTCAGGTGAATAATGTGCAGGAGGCACACTCCGCCCGCTGTAAGTGCTGCAAATGCCTGTTGGTGTAACACACCAGGAAAACACAGCAATACGGGCTAACTTCAGGTGTATAATGTGCAGGAGGCACACTCCGCCCGCTGTAAGTGCTGCAAATGCCTGTTGGTGTAACACACCAGGAAAACACAGCAATACGGGCTAACTTCAGGTGTATAATGTGCAGGAGGCACACTCCGCCCGCTGTAAGTGCTGCAAATGCCTGTTGGTGTAACACACCAGGAAAACACAGCAATACGGGCTAGCTTCAGGTGTATAATGTGCAGGAGGCACACTCCGCCCGCTGTAAGTGCTGCAAATGCCTGTTGGTGTAACACACCAGGAAAACACAGCAATACGGTCTAACTTCAGGTGTATAATGTGCAGGAGGCACACTCCGCCCGCTGTAAGTGCTGCAAATGCCTGTTGGTGTAACACACCAGGAAAACACAGCAATACGGGCTAACTTCAGGTGGATAATGTGCAGGAGGCACACTCCGCCCGCTGTAAGTGCTGCAAATGCCTGTTGGTGTAACACACCAGGAAAACACAGAAATACGGGCTAACTTCAGGTGTATAATGTGCAGGACGCACACTCCGCCCGCTGTAAGTGCTGCAAATGCCTGTTGGTGTAACACACCAGGAAAACACAGCAATACGGGCTAACTTCAGGTGTATAATGTGCAGGAGGCTTAGCAACAATGACACTGACACTGTCCCCTGCCTATCCTTCTCTCTCCCTGCACACAAGGTTTATCAAAGAATATGACACTGACACTCTCCCTGCCTATCCTTCTCTCTCCCTGCACACAAGGTTTAGCAAAGAATGTGACACTGACACTGTCCCCTGCCTATCCTTCTCTCTCCCTGCACACAAGGTTTATCAAAGAATATGACACTGACACTCTCCCTGCCTATCCTTCTCTCTCCCTGCACACAAGGTTTAGCAAAGAATGTGACACCGACACTGTCCCCTGCCTATCCTTCTCTCTCCCTGCACACAAGGTTTAGCAAAGAATATGACACTGACACTCTCCCTGCCTATCCTTCTCTCTCCCTACACACAAGTTTGAGGTACAAATAGCACTGACACTGTCCAGGCCTATGTAACTCTTTCCCTGCGCCGGAACACACTACACAAGGCCGCCGCGCTGGCGGCCTTTTATAGTGTGGGGCGTGTGCTAAACCCCCTGAGCTATAATTGGCCACAGGCAAACTGCCTGTGGCCAATTATGGCTCTCCTAGCTGCCGGCGCTGTGATTGGCCAAGCATGCGGGGTCACAGTGCATGCTTGGCCAATCACAGCCCCGGGATTGCACTGCGATGGCGCAGTGTATTGTGGGCTGTTCGCGTCACTCGAATTTGGCGCGAACGGCCCAAATCGTTCGATGTTCGCCGAACAGTCGAACAGCCGATGTTCGAGTCGAACAGCCGATGTTCGAGTCGAACTTATGTTCGACTCGAACACCGAGCTCATCCCTAGTCCTGGCCTCGCCCCCGTACTCCCAGAGTCTGTGGGTAGCTATCCAGGCAGATTACCTTTTTCTGCGCACACAATAATAGACTGCTGTTTCTTGTCTGTGTCTTTTATTGGCACGTTGCAGATTTTAACATATGTGTGAATGACACACGTGATATGCGGTAAAACTGAAAACAACAAGAATAATATAACATTACCATGCAATAGTAAACATCATATAAAATAATAACTGAAATGACTAACCCCTTTCCCTAATAGCCTGTGGAGGAGGAAGGGGAAGCTTGCTTACCTCCGATGCCATGGATGGGGAGAGATAGCATCTAGGCAGCTGCCATAATCTTGAAAATGCTGATCCCTAAGGGGTATCACTTCCTGACTAAAGAGGATGTGATGATTTTTATGTCACATCCTTTAAATGGATAAATAGCTTGTCACAAACGATATTAATGTTTGGCCAGTAGGTGGCGCAAGCATAACAGCTAACCTGGAACAAACATAATTTATAGCTTAATAATGCAACAACACAATATATACATTAAATGACAAGGTGAATTCTCTTTTTCTGAACCTCAGGAGAGAGAAAGGTATCCTGGAGACATAACACTCCCCGTCTGGCGTTAACCAACGCAACTAACAGCGTCATTGGACACAAGTAAAATCAAGTTCGATATTGGTCTGAGAAATGACTTTACTTCACCCTGTTTGGAAGTCTTAACTTCGACCTTCCTGACATGTCCATCTTTGCTTGGAAATGTCTGTGTGATAAGTCCCAAAGGCCAGTCATTTCTGTGTGCTTGGCAGTCTTTAACCACTTGTCCCCCGCCCACTGTCAATTGACGGCGGGCGGAGGATACTCTCGTTCTGGGAGGACGTCATATGACGTCCTCCCTTTAAAACGAGCTAGGAGGCACGCGCTCGCCGCCAGCGGCGCGCACGCGCGCCCGCCGCGTTCACAAGGCCCCGGTGCGCGTGCCCGGCGGCCGCGATTGCCGCCGGGCACCCGCGATTGCCCGGGAAACGAGCAGGAAAGTGGATCTCTGTGTGTAAACACAGAGATCCACGTCCTGTGAGGGAGAGGGGACCGATGGTGTGTCCCTTGTACATAGGGACAACCATCGGTCACCTCCCCCAGTCAGTCACCTCCCCCCACAGTAAGAACACATTGAGGGAACATATTTAACCCCTTCCCGCCCCCTAGTGGTTAACCCCTTCCCTGCCAATCACATTTATACAGTAATCAATGCATTTTTATAGCAGGGATCGCTGTATAAACGTGAATGGTCCCAAAAATGTGTCAAAAGTGTCCGATGTGTCCGCCGCAATATTGCAGTCACAATAAAAAATCGCAGATCGCCGCCATTACTAATAAAAAAATAAAAATGCTATAAATCTATCCCCTATTTTGTACACGCTATAACTTTTGCGCAAACCAATCAATACGTGCTTATTGCGATTTTTTTTTTTTTACCAAAAATATGTAGAAGAATATGTATCGGCCTAAACTGAGGAAAATGTTATTTTAAAAAAAAAAATGGGTATTTATTATAGCAAAAAGTAAAAAATAGTGTTTTTTTTCCAAACTGGACGCTCTTCTTTTGTTTATAGCGCAAAAAATAAAAACCGCAGAGGTGATCAAATACCACCAAAAGAAAGCTCTATTTGTGGGAAAAAAAGGACACAAATTTTGTTTGGGAGCCACGTCGCACGACCGCGCAATTGTCATTCAAAGTGTGACAGCGCTGAAAGCTGAAAAATGGCTTGGGCAGGAAGGGGGTTTTCGTGCACAGTAGAGAAGTGGTTAACGAGCACCACATCTTCTGACTTCAGTTCCGGTTTGTTAACTTGCCACTTATTTAGGGTTTGGGTGTAATATCTCCTCCATCTGTCCCAGAAAGTGTTGGCTAGGCATTGCACCTGTCTCCATTGACGTCTGAAAAGGTCTTTAACAGTAAACTCTCCATTTGGAGCACTGACTGTGTTAGTTTTTTGAGTGAGTAGAGTTGCAGGTGTCAGCAATATGGGGTCCTCTGGATCGTTAGTAACTGGGGTCAGAGGTCTAGCATTTATGATGGCTGAGACCTCAGCCATGAAGGTGGACAAACATTAATGCGTGAGTCTGGCATTCCCCATTTGAAGGAAAATAGAATCCAAGATCTTGTGGGCTACGCCTATCCATCCTTTCCCACACACCACCCATATGAGAAGAATGAGGAGGGTTAAATGTCCAGGTACATCCCTGTTGGTTGAGATACCTTTCCACGCTGTTGTTGTCTAGGTTGGAAAGGATCTGAAGTTCCTTGACCACTCCAACAAAGTTGGTGCCCCTATCAGAGCGGATGTGCTTAACGGGACCTCTAATAGCAATGAAGCGCCTGAGAGCATTGATAAAGCTGGAAGTGTCCATTGATTCAATCAACTCTATGTGAACAGCTCGAACAGTCATACAAGTAAAAATTTGCTGCTTGCTGCTGGCGTGACCTCCCCTGGTTTGGCGAGCGGTAACAGACCAAGGACCGAATATGTCAAGGCCCACGCTTGTAAAGGGAGGATCTGAGTTAAGTCTGTCAGGTGGAAGGTCAGCCATCTTTTGGGTTTGTAAGAGTCCACGGAGCTTGTGGCAGGTAACGCAATTAAAGATACACTTGCTCACACATCTTTTTGCTCCTATTATCCACAGTCCAACAGCCCTCGAAGCTCCTTCAGTAAATAGCCGGCCTTGGTGTTTAACTTGACTGTGATAGTGTTGTACAAGCAGGGCAGTGACGTGGTGCCGAGCTGGGAGAATGAGAGGACGCTTCTCGTCGTACTCTTAAGGTAGCTTCTTTAAGGCGACCTCCTATCCTCAATAGGTTACTGATGTCGAGGAATGGATCGAGTTTCCTTAGGACGCTGTCCTTAGGGATTGTTTTTTTGTTGTTAATACAGTCAATCTCTCTAGCAAAGGTCTCTTGTTGCACAGTGTAGATGATCAGATGTTTTGATTGCTCTAGGTCAGTTACTGAGTTGGTATTTTTACAGCGGTGCCAGCCTTTGCAGTTAGTCCTTTTCCCAAAGGAACGGGCTATGTGGGATAAGGAAGTAATGGCTCTAATGAGTGATTTCCATGTGGAAAACCTGGTGAACCGATGAGATTTGAGTCGGTTTTGTGAAGCCACCGTGACTAATGCAGACACTTGTGGACGAACGTCTGCATCCTTGACTGCATCTATCAAGCTAAAGATCTCCGATTCAGAAGTGTTGTGTTCTGAATTGTACAGGAATGCAGGGCCTGTAAACCATG
This sequence comes from Rana muscosa, assembly GCA_029206835.1. Lineage (NCBI taxonomy): Eukaryota > Metazoa > Chordata > Amphibia > Anura > Ranidae > Rana > Rana muscosa. The sequence goes on from CM055125.1 coordinate 110,527,495, forward strand.
TTGTGTCCTTAAGACAATTGGCTGGGACAGCTCTGGTTGCTAGGTCTGCGGGATTGTGTTTAGTTGGAATGAAGTGCCACTGTTTTGGGTGTGTGGATCTCCTAATCCTCAACACTCTATTACTGACGTAGACGTGTCTGGTTTCGTTGTAGATGTACCCCAGGACTACTTTACTGTCAGTGTAGAACTCAGTGTCTTTGGTTTCTAGGTTCATCTCTCTGTCTGGTTTTCTGTGGAAATTACGTTTGAGGGAGGCAAAGCGTTTAAGGACTTGTTCCTTGTTTTTAGGTAGACGCTGTCTATGGGGTCTAAATGGGAGAGGTGCGACCCAATTGGTTGTCTCTTCCTTGGCTGTCTCCTTTTCCATTATTTGCAAGAACAGTCTATCATCAAAGGACATTGCTACCTGCTGGTCTTCCTTTGTTCTATGAAAGACTGTACACCCTAGGTGGTCTGGGTCACTGTCACAAGCGTGGTCATCTGTGTCTGGGTCTACAGAGGAACAAGCTATGTGAGTACTACCTGGAAGCTATTTTGTGATGAAGCTGTTGTGTCATGGTTGCAAGGAGGAAGGGCGTCCTTTGTCAAGTATGTTAGTGAACATGCTACTGACCGTGGTGGGTCTGTGCACAGTCTTTAGGCAGACGTCTCCTACGATGACCCACCCCAGGTCAAGTCTTTGGGCAAAGGGAGCATTGCGGGGACCATTAATCTGTTACCTTACTTTATGAACCTGCAAAATGTCTCTTCCCAGGAGCAGCATTAACTGAGCCTGCTCGTCAAATTCTGGTAGGATATGGGCCATGCGTTTTACATGAGGCTGCATCTGGTGTAGGGATTTCTGACCGGTTGTCTGAAATCTGGTTGCACTCGAGTATGGTGGGTAAAGGTAGGCGAGTCCGACCATCTATGGACTCTACACAGAAGGCGGTGGCTCTTCTCCCCGCCGTCTCAACAGTACCCACACAAGTCTTTAGAGAGTAAGGGGAGCTTGGACCCCTAACACAGAAGGTGTCAAAGAATGTGGATCTAGCCATAGAGTGGTTGCTTTGGTCATCTAGAAGTGCATACATCTTGACAGCTTTGTTTCTGTGACCCATTGGATACACTCTAAGAAGACAGATCTTTGAACATGACCTACTGCCTGCAGGATCTTTGCATACCTCAGTACACTGTGAGGTAACCACTGAGATGTTTAAAACAGTGTTCTCTCGCTCGCCGCCATGCTCGTTGGTATCGCTAGCTCGCTGGGCTTTCCAAGGAGCAGGGCCTGGATGTAGTGCTGAGTTGTGGTCTGTGTTGTCACACTCTTCACATGATACACTAACCTTGCAGTCCTTGGCAAAGTGCGATGTGGATGAACAGCACCTGAAGCATATGCGGTTCTCTCTTAGGAATTTTGGAGTTTGGTTGCTCTCATGCTCTGTTACCTGCAGTGTTTGGTTTGTTTCTCCTAGGACACCGTCTATTCCCTGTAGAGGAGAGGTATCGTAGGTTGATTTGAAGTGTTGGTGCAAGTACTCTGAAGTGCGTTGCGAGGGATTCGGCTCTCCTTGTTCGGAGCCAAGCACATTGATGCGTTCACCACTGAGGCTCACGGCTGCTTCCAGGGCTTCTGCTTCAGCTATGGCAGTTGCAGCTTCCTTTTCTGTAGTGAGCTTCTCCAGTGCGACATCTAGACGTGTTTGTTCAAGCTTTACAGAGGCTTCTAGCGTGGCCTTTTCTAACTTCAACTGCATTTCTTGTTCAGCAAAGGTAGCTCGCGCCTTTTCTGCTTTGGCTTTCCCTCGGGCAATGGCGGCTGCAACACTGGCTGTCACCGACTTGCCGGAACTTGTGATCTGGTTTTGAGTGAGGATGTGCTACTGCGTGACATGGCTGCTTGACTGAGTAGCGGCCTGTGGGAGCAGTAAGCGTATAAGGCTGCAGTCTATCTATGCTGCTTGGCTGTATGCAAGTGGCTGTATAGTCGATTGCAGACTGTAGCTTTTCCATGTGGCCAAACCTCTCCCCCCTCTGCACTATCCGTAGTGTTCCTGGACGAAGTTTTACTGTCCTGGCCTCGCCCCCCCCCCCCCCTACTCCCGGCGTCTATGGGTAGCTATCCAGGCAGATGACCTTTTTCTGCACACACAATAATAGACTGCTGTTTCTTGTCTGTGTCTTTTATTGGCATGTTGCAGATTTTAATATATGTGTGAATGACACACGTGATATACGGTAAAACTGAAAACAACAAGAATAATATAACATCACCATACAATAGTAAACATCATATAAAATAATAACTGAAATGACTAACTCCTTTCTCAAATAGCCTGTGGAGGAGGAAGGGGAAGATTGCTTACCTCCGATGCCATGGATGGGGAGAGATAGCATCCATAGTTGCCAACATCGCAAAAAAAACATCTGGGACACTTTTTTTGTATTGAGGCGGAGCCTTGCTATAATCAGGGGGTGGGGCATTCGTTTGTAGGCGTGTCATGCTGGCGCCGAAAAATGGGCGTGGTTCAAAGGGGTGTGGCTAGAGTCCGAGGTGAGAGAAAGAGAGAGAAAGAAATAGAAAGAAAGAAGCCAGATCCTACACCACAATAGTAATGTGTAACAAAATTGGCAGATAAGGATACTCCAAAACACCTGTTGGCGCTTCAATCATCCCGGCACCATGGTTGTTACGGTGTCAGGATGATTGAAGTGCATTATTTCTATTTTTACATTGTAATATAAAATGAAATCATTCAACTCACCATAATGCCGAATCAGTGGAAGCCCTGAGCGTGTTACCTGCCACGTCGCCTGCCACCAGATGGCCTCCCCAGCAGTCCGTCCTTGCATCAGGTGCCTCCCCAGCAGTCCGTCCTTGCATCAGGTGCCTCCCCAGCAGTCCGTCCTTGCATCAGGTGCCTCCCCAGCAGTCCGTCCTTGCATCAGGTGCCTCCCCAGCAGTCCGTCCTTGCATCAGGTGCCTCCCCAGCAGTCCGTCCTTGCATCAGGTGCCTCCCCAGCAGAGCCCCCTCCACACTTGTGGACAAGGGTCCAAAAATCATGATTGTCCCGGGAAATTCGGGACTGTTGGTAACTATGCAGGCGTCCCCAGTGGAGTCCCCCCTTACATCAGGCGTCCCCAGTGGAGTCCCCCCTTACATCAAGTGTCCCCAGCGGAGTCCCTCCTTACATCAGGCGTCCCCAGAGGAGTCCCTCCTTACCTCAGGCGTACCCAGCGGAGTCCTTCCTTACATCAGGTGTACCCAGAGGAGTCCCCCTTACATCAGGCGTCCCCAGCAGAGTCCCCCCTTACATCAGGCGTCCCCAGCGGAGTCCCCCCTTACATCAGGCGTCCCCAGTGGAGTCCCCCTTACATCAAGTGTCCCCAGCGGAGTCCCCCCTTACCTCAGGCGTCCCCAGCGGAGTCCCCCCTTACCTCAGGCGTCCCCAGCGGAGTCCCCCCTTACATCAGGCGTCCCCAGCGGAGTCCCCCCTTACCTCAGGCGTCCCCAGCGGAGTCCCCCCTTACATCAGGGGTCCCCATCGGAGTCCCCCCTTACATCAGGCGTCCCCAGCGGAGTCCCCCCTTACATCAGGCGTCCCCAGCGGAGTCCCCCCTTACATCAGGCGTCCCCAGCGGAGTCCCCCCTTACCTCAGCCGTCCCCAGCGGAGTCCTCCCTTACCACAGGCGTTCCCAGTGGAGTCCCCCCTTACCACAGGCATCCCCAGCGGAGTCCCCCCTTAACCACAGGCGTCTCCTGTCTCGGCCGCCATTATTGTTTCCCCTTCCCCGAAGGGGAACAAAATAGAGGCGGAGCCGACAGTGTGGCTGAAAAAAAAAAAAATTAAGCTGTGGCGCTGCCGACCCCCGCCCCTTTCCATTACAGACAGACCTGCAGCGGGGCGGGGCGGGGGGGTGGCCTGCCGGCCAGCCAAAACACAGATGTAGTACAATAGAAGATAAAGCTGCTGCGGCGCCGCCCACCCCCGGGGAGGTGCGGGGTGTGGGCGGCGCCGCAGCGGCTTTATTTTCTATTGTACTACATCCGTGTTTTGGTCTTCTTGAACATGGCGGCCGGCCGAGACATTGTCTCCGCCAGCCGTGGACCTCTAGCGGCGGCGGCCTGCGGCGTCCAAATTCGGGGAAAACGGGAAAAATCGGATTGGCCGGGACATTGGCCGGGACAAAATAAATCCGGGAAAAGGGTTTGAATCCCGGGAATGTCCCGGCCAATCCGTGACTGTTGGCAACTATGAGCATCTAGGCAGCTGCCATAATCTTGAAAATGCTGATCCCTAAGGGGTATCACTTCCTGACTAAAGAGGATGTGATGATTTTTATGTCACATCCTTCTAATGGATAAATAGCTTGTCACAAACGATATTAATGTTTGGCCAGTAGGTGGCGCAAGCGTAACTGCTAACCTGGAACAAACATAATTTATAGCTTAAAGCGGAGGTTCACCCACATATTTAACTTTAAATACATTAATTGCTCTTAGCGCATACATTAGCGGATCACTAACCTTTTTTTTTTATTCTAAGTAGTTTTCCAAATATATGTTTTATATGATCCTGCTTCCGGTATTTACTCCCGCGGGAGTAGGCGTGTCTTTTTCTACCTCCTATTCGCGCAGTGGCTCCTGGGAGCAACTTGCCCTGCTTCCGATTACTAATATCTACACTCATTTCAGTGAGATCTCACGATAATTGTATCGTCACGTGACTCGTCTAGCCGGTCACGTGACGGGGGCGGATCTAATTCTGCCATTTTAGATAAGGGCATGCAGGTGTATTTATGCAGGTTGTCATGGCAACCAGGAAGTGTTGACGGCGCTGCTCGCCGTCAACACAGCGCGTGCGCGAGATCAGCGCTGAATGCCGGGAGAGAGGAATTCGTCTCTACCCGGAAGGATATGCTTGTGGGCTTCAAGATGCCCACAAGCAAAATGACAAAAGGAGAAAGAGTTTTATAAACTCTTTTTTTACCGCGAAACGGACGGGGGGTGTTTTAAAGTGCCGCAGACATTGCTAAGGTAATTACATTGATAATTGATAACAATGAATATTAAAAAAAAAAAAGTATGTTCCGCAGAACCTCCGCTTTAATAATGCAACAACACAATATACACATTAAATGACAAGGTGAATTCTCTTTTTCTGAACCTCAGGATAGAGAAATGTTTCCTGGAGACATAACAGCGGGCATCCACCGGTTTCACGGGTAGACACACAGAACGGAGCTCTGCCTATGTAAACAAGTCAGACCTCCGTTTTGACAGTAGGGATTCCTTAGTAAAAGCACCACGCATAGTACACAAAAACACTAGGCACACATTTAGCCCTTTGATCACCATAGCATAGCTCACAACTGTCACAGATTTTGAGGGACTGTCCCTGATGTCCCTCTGTCCCTCTTTCCCCCTCATTTGTCCCTAATTTTGATCTGATCTTAACATTGTGTAGCGATACCCCCAGTCAGGGTTGCCAACTTTCAGTAAATTTACGAACAGTTTGTAAAATCTGTACTTTTTGCATCTGTCCTTGAATGTCTATTACGGACATGTAGGCTGCATGTCCGTAACTGACATTCATGGACAGATGCAACCATTTTGGATTTTACAAACTGTTTGTAAATTTACTGAAAATTAGCAACCCTGCCCCCAGTTAAGAGGGCTGCCTGTATGATTTTTGGGCCCTGTAGTGCACCGCTGTCAACCCCTGGCAATCGGCTCTAACCTCCCTTGGCACAGTTAGTAGGGGATGATAGGATTGTGAGGCCTGTAACTCACAGCGGCACAATCCTATGGCAAGGACACACAGTGAAATTTTAAAACCTTCCTTTACCTATCTCTTCCGTAAAGTAAAGAACACAGACACCAATATACTTAACCATTGTATGTTTACTTATATTAGTGGGTAAACAGTAAAACAGGTGGGTACAAGTCATATGCAGAGCCCTGCAATAAACAGTTTTAAACAAACAGACAACTATTCAATGCCATGCAACTCTAACAGTCCCCTTTGCAGCTACTTCCCCTCGTGGACAATATGGCGCCCAGGAATGTCTGCGCTACGCAGTCAGGCCTGACTGAACTAAATGGAAGTTCTGTAGGGAAATCTTTGCTAGCAACGGTGGTGCACTTGAAGAACACAATTTGTAATCCACCAAGGCAACAAAGGTACTGTGTCTGTCTATGAGCAGGTGCTCTCTCACCCAGCCGCGTCCATTTCTTCCGCTGCGGTGTCTAAGTACACCGATCCATCGGCATCCGTGTCTTCGGTCCTCCTGGCAAAGGTGCAGTATCAAGTAGAGACGTCCCTCAGACTCCTCGGTGCGCGTGGAAGGCTCTTTGGAGAAGGGGCCAGGCTTCTGGCCTAAAGTCACCGGAACTCAAGCGGCAGTTCACCTTGCTGGGCGGGCAGTGTCCAAAGAGAAAGAACTGGGCTCCGCCTCTCCCTTATAAAGTCCACCCCAGCAGTCCTTGCGCGGGGCAAGGCACCCTGGGTGCCTGAAAGTGTACTGGGTAATGTAGTCTCTGAGGGATTTAAAAGGTAATACCCCGCTACAGTTGTATATAAAATGCACTTTTTATCTTTCAGAAAATGTTTCCCAGTGTTAAACCTTTCATCCAAATTATAAATTGCTGCATTTGTAAATTTTAAAAGACAATATAAAGGAATAATAGTGGTAAAAAAAAGGGATTTTTATAACAGCTTACCTGTAAAATCCTTTTCTTGGAGTACATCACGGGACACAGAGCGACTTAGTCATTACTAATGGGTTATATAGATTACCTTCAGGTGTTGGCACTGGCCAATTCCAAACCGGAAGTACCCTCCCCTATATAAGCCCCTCCCACCCGGGAGCACCTCAGTTTTGTAGCCAAGCAATAAGTGTCCCAAAAAGAGGGGTGGGAGCTCTGTGTCCCGTGATGTACTTCAAGAAAAGGATTTTACAGGTAAGCTGTTATAAAAATCCCTTTTTCTTTTTCATACATCACGGGACACAGAGCGACTTAGTCATTACTAATGGGACGTCCCAAAGCAATGCCAAATGAGGGGAGGGATACATAAGCTGGGCGCCATCAGGCATGAGGATCTTTTGCGGCCTGCAACACACTGCGCCCAAAGGCGACATCCTCCTGACTTCTAACGTCTACCTGGTAGAACCTAGTAAACGTGTGTACCGAAGACCATGTTGCGGCCTTACATACTTGAGCCAGGGAGGCCTGGTGATGCACTGCCCATGAAGTTCCAACTGCTCTTGTGGAGTGCGCCCTAACTTTGAACGGAGGCGGTCTCTTTCTCAAGCCATAGGCTTGTATTATGACCTGTCGAATCCACTTGGCTAAAGTAGATTTTGATGCTGCCTGACCCTTTCTGGGGCCTTCCGGCAGAACAAATAAAGAATCCGTTCTGCGAATCTGAGCAGTGGCTTTTAGATAAGCTTTAACTGCTCTTACTACATCCAAAGAATGTAATAACTTTTCCTCTACCGAGCTAGGTTTGGGGAAAAAAGAAGGAAGAACCACATCTTGGTTCAAATGAAACCTCGATACCACCTTAGGAAGAAAGGCTGGATGAGGACGTAATACTACTCTGTCCTTATGGACAACCAGATATGGCTCCTTACAGGACAAGGCGGCTAATTCCGATACTCTTTTAGCCGAACAAACGGCTACTAAGAAAATCAATTTCCTGGTGAGAAGAACCAAGGAAATGTGTTGTAATGGTTCAAACGGTTGTTTCTGTAGAACCGACAGAACCAGGTTTAGGTCCCAAGGACATATGGGAATACTAACCGGAGGGCTAATACGCATCACTGCTTGTATAAAGGCTTTGACTAGTGAATGCGAAGCCAAGGGCCTTTGAAAAAATATTGACAAGGCCGAAATCTGACCCTTGATAGTACTCAAGGCAAGCTTCCTATCTACAGCCCACTGTAGGAAGTCCAAAATCCTCCCTATCACGTACTTATGTGGATGCCATTTCTTGGCCTCACACCACGTAATGTATGCTTTCCAGATCCTATAATAGATCTGCCTGGATACCGGTTTCCTGGCATTGATCATGGTAGATACCACAGAATTAGAGAGCCCTCTCTTTTTCAGAATGTGGGCTTCAATAGCCAGGCCGTCAAACCTAGGGCTGGTAAGGAAGGGTGGTATATCGGTCCCTGCGACAGCAGGTCCGGACGATGTGGGAGGGTCCAAGGACTCCTCACTGACATTTTTACAATCTCCGCGTACCATGCCCTTCGGGGCCACGCTGGAGCCACCAGAATCACTGGTTTCTTTTCTACCCTGATTCTGCGGAGTAATCGCGGTAACAATTGTGGCGGTGGGAATGCATATATCAGCTTGAACTGATCCCAAGGGAACACTAGGGCATCCGAGCCGCAAGCAAGGGGATCCCTTGTGCGAGACACAAATCTGTCCACCTTTGCGTTGAATCTGGATGCTAGCAGATCTACATCCGGTGTTCCCCACCGCTGGCATATTGCCTGAAAAACCTCGGGGTGAAGAGACCATTCCCCCGGGTATAATTGTTGGCGACTTAGAAAGTCCGCTCTCCAATTTTCCACTCCTGGGATGAAAACCGCGGATATGGCTGGGACATATTTTTCTGCCCACTCCAGGATGCAATTTGCTTCCCTCTGGGCTGCACGACTCTTGGTGCCACCCTGGTGATTGATATATGCCACGGCCGTGGCATTGTCTGATTGAATTCTGACAGGGGACCCTTGGAGTTTGGATGTCCATGCTACTAGGGCATACCGGGCTGCTCGTATCTCTAAGAGATTGATGGGCAGGGCCTTTTCTGCTTCTGACCACTTGCCCTGGAGAGACCATTGCTCCAGTACTGCCCCCCAGCCTATGAGGCTGGCATCTGTAGTGACCACCTTCCAAGAAACCGGACTGAAGGGTTTCCCTCTTTCCAGATTCTGGGGCACCAACCACCAATGGAGGCTCTTGCGAACGGAAGGGGACAGGGACATTGGTAAGTCTAAAGCCTGAACTTTTTTGTTCCAGGCTGACAGTATGGCCCTTTGCAAATTCCTTGAATGGAATTGACCGTAGGGTACCGCTTCGAATGAAGCCACCATCTTTCCCAGCAGCCTCATGCAGAGGCGTATGGATGGTTTTCTTTTTGTACCCACTAAGTGGGTCAAATCTTTTAAAGACGACACCTTCTCTGGAGGTAAGAAAATCTTTCTCTGATTTGAATCCAGCCTTAGCCCTAAGTATTCCAGACTTTTGACTGGTCTTAGAGCTGACTTGTCCCGGTTGATAATCCAACCGTGATATTCCAGATACTCGATTGTCTTGTGAATAGCTACTTCCAGCTTTTCCACTGAGTGGTCTATTAGTAGCAGGTCGTCTAGATATGCCATTATCGTTACACCCTGTGTTCTTAGATTGGCCAATAATGGGGCCAGAATTTTTGTGAACACTCGTGGTGCTGTGGCCAGACCGAAAGGTAAGGCTCTGAACTGAAAATGGCGCCCTTCTACTGCAAAGCGTAGAAATTTCTGGTGGGCCGGAAAGATGGGAATATGCAGATAAGCATCCTTTATGTCGATCGAGGCTAGCCATTCCTGCCCTTGTAGGGCGGTGGCCACCGATCGGATCGACTCCATCCGAAAAGTCCTGATATTTAGGAACTTGTTTAGCCCTTTTAGATTTAATATGGGCCTCACGTCCCCATTTGGTTTGGGGACTGTGAAAAGGTTCGAGTAAAACCCGAATCCGCTTTCTTCCAGGGGAACCTTCATGATTACACCTTGGAGCAATAGTTGTTCTAGTGCCAGAAGGAGGGATCCTCTCTTTTGGGGATCTCTTGGCACGTTTGACCTCATAAATTGGGCAGGAGGAGTGCCTTTTAACTCCAGCTTGTATCCCAGACTTACTGCGGAGAGCACCCATCTGTCTCTGATGGTGTCCCGCCAGGTCTCTGTGAACAACTGAAGTCTTCCCCCCACCCGATTGAGTGGGGGCAACGCTTCATGCCTTGGGGGGAGGTTTTGTACCTCTCTTGATCCAGGGCTTCTTGTTACCCTGTGATTGTCCCTGATTTCTGCCCCCTGAATTTGACCGCGGAGGCCGTCGGAACTGCTTCACAGCCGATGTGCCTGGGACTGGAGAAGTAGGCCTCTTAAAAGAAGGACTTCTACCCTTGTTCTTAACCGGTAAGAGTGAACTTTTACCGGCAGAAATTTTCTGGATATATTTGTCCAGATCTTCTCCAAATAAGCGTTCTCCATGAAATGGGAAGCTAACCAGCAGTTTTTTACAGGGAGCTTCAGCAGACCAGTTTTTGAGCCACAGAAGCCTACGCATATGTACTATAGACAGCGTAAAGCGGGAGGCCTGTTGGATTGTATCCTTTATGGCGTCCACCGCAAAACACAAGGCTCTAGGCAGGTCAGCTAGGGCAAGAGCCTGCTGATCTGGTAAGTCCCTTAAGACTTGTTTCAACTGATCTTTCACTGCTTGGCAGACTCCAATCGCTGCTACCGCAGGTTGTGTCACCAAACTTGCTGTAGAGAAAGCAGATTTTAGTAAAGACTCCAATTTTTTATCTATTGGGTCTTTGAACATTGGAACATTATCTACTGGACATGTCAGTGATTTGTTAACAGAAGAGATGGCTGCGTCCACTGTAGGGACCCTCCATTTTCTTATGAACTTATCCTCCATGGGATAGATCACCGGAAATCTCTTGGGGGGAGCAAATATTTTATCAGGATGCTCCCAATCCTGGTAAATAAGCCCTTCTAATAAAGGGTGGATTGGGAAGGAACAGACAGCCTGGGGAGCTTTTAGCGACCCCAGCGAGGAAACCGTAGTGGATGGTGGTTCCGCCAGAGGCATTTTAAATGCTGATCGGACCATATTAGTCAGAGACTGAACCCATAATCTTTCAGCCTGAGAAGCTGAGAAAGGTTCTTCCACTGTTGATTCCTCCATAACTGAATCAACCTCATCCTGATCCCCTTCAGGTAGGTCGATCTCTGTGTGGGGCTGTTCCTCCACTAACAGGCACTCTGAAGGAGGAGACGGAGATTGGACGCGCTTTTCCTGAGACAGGGAAGCAGCGATCAATGCTGTTAATCTCTCTTCCAATCCTCCCAGAGTTGAGGATAAAACCTCCTCTGTTATATATACAGGAGCAGGTGGACTGGGGACAGCGGCAGCACCAGGCATTCCTGCGGGGTTTCTACGGCTACTGACCTCTGAATTCTCAGGGGAGATTGGTGCAGTACAAGCATGCCCAATATCCTCAGAGCCCGATGGAGACCCCTTTGGCTTCCTGGAAGATCTATTTCCGGAGCGTCTGGACGACATATCCTTTAAGCACAAAGCTGAGGTATTCCCGTCGTCATACACCAATTTTGCTGGTAATAGTCTAACACAGGTGCTGCTATATACCAGCTGGTGTCCACTAAAGTGCCTTTCTATGGGGATGCCTGCATCAACCGCCTCTGTGTGCCACTGTTTGTTGCTAGCTCTGCTTGCATGCAGCTGACACTTGTACTGTGTCTTTTAACCATGCTGGGACGCCCGCACATGCGCAGAAGCGCCACGGCGCGCATCGAGCGTCATCCACCCGCCCCGCCCCTTTTTTTTCATAGGAGGCGCGTGCACGCGCCCGCGCGCGCGCCCGTGCGCCATTGGCGCCCTTTTCGAAATCAAACAGGGGACTAGGAGCCAGGGCCCTTTTTGCCGGAGGGCCTGTGCGGTGGATGAGCGCAGCAACAGGGCAAAGGAAGTGGATTCCCACAGAGAAACTTACCAGCTGCCTGGATCTTTTGACTTGAGAAAACCAAAGATCCACATGACAAGAAAAATGGACTACAGCGGCCTCTAGTGGTTTAACACAGGTACCGCGGTCCCTGTTTTTTTTTTTTTTCTTGACTACTATTAAAATTTTACATTTTCAGTAGTTATAGGCAAACACAGATATTTAGCGGGAATACCGTTAGGTAACAGACAGAAAGACAAATTAGGCTTGGGGGTCCCCCAATAGAACCAAGTTCCTGGGGGCCCCCACTTACCTGATCCCCGCCGCAGGACTTTGTTTGGTCCACAGAAGTCCAAACTTCACCTATCACGGCAGGCATTGTAATTAAACCTTCAGGGACCGGGTTCCCAAGGATTCCACTCCCCTGGACCTGTATAGCACCCTGCACAGACAACATCTTGGTCGTGGGTATGACCAGAGCTCTGGATCCCAGGGTCCAGCCCTCCTAAGAGAAGCATTACAGGCAAAACCTTGCTCTTCTGCTGCAAGGCCCGGGTACCGACCGTTTAGCTATGAAGCTTTTTTGGTGGGATCCGGAACAGCTTACTAAGGCCCAAAAGAACCTGTACGCAAGCCCAGTGAAAACACATGTTACTCTTTGGCCAACACCTTAGACACTGGCAAAAAACTGAGGTGCTCCCGGGTGGGAGGGGCTTATATAGGGGAGGGTACTTCCGGTTTGGAATTGGCCAGTGCCAACACCTGAAGGTAATCTATATAACCCATTAGTAATGACTAAGTCGCTCTGTGTCCCGTGATGTACGAAAAAGAAAAGTCCCTTGTGGAGTTAATTAACCTTTTTTTGGTTATTTCTCCTTTAAAGGGGTGTGGCAGGGGGAGTGACCTATGCCTTCATACATTTGCTAGTAGGTGTCCCTTATTCCCATCTCAAAATGCTGGGAGGTATGCCATAGATGTTAAACCCCTTCCCAGCCAGTGTCATTAGTAAAGTGACAATGCATATTTTTAGCACTGATGACTGTATTATTGTCCCTGGCTCCCACAAAGTGTCAGTTAGTATCTGAATGTTCACAACAATATCAACGGCCTTACTAGAATAAAAAAAAAAAAAATATACAAATTCCAGTGTATATCCCATAGCTTGTAGACGCTATAACTTTTGTGCAGACCAATCAATATATGCTTTTTGGGATTTTTTTTTACCAAAAATATGTAGCAGAATACATTATGATTTAATTTTTAATTTTTTATTAGATATGTTTTATAACAGAAAATAAAAAATGTATTTTTTTTCTCCAAAATTGGCGGTCTTTTTTTGTTTATAGCGCAAAAAATAAAACATGCAGTGGTGATCAAATACCACCAAAAAAAAAAGGTCTATTTGTGGGGGAAAAAAAATACAAAAATGTTATTTGGATACAGCGTTGCATGACCACGCAGTTGGTAACAGGACATTAAGGCTGGGTTCACATATGAGCACGCAGCGGCTCACAGCATCAGTCCGGTGCGTCCTCATTCATCGTTTCAGGTCCGATTTCAGCCCGAATTTTGGGCTGAATTCGGACCTGAAACAGACCAAAAGACGCACAGGGCTCCTGTGCAAAATGCACCGGAGCCGCTGCAAAGATATGTGAACTGGCAATCCTGCTGTGCGAAATTGGATGCGGAGAAACCCACTCCAATTCGCAAAAGTGTGAACCCAGCCTGACAGTTCTGGAGGCCAGGCTCTTCTTCCTTTTTTTATTTTTATTTTTTTATTAATTTCTTGGAATGCTTCAGAGTTTTAATGTAAATCATTAATTTGCATAAATATTTGGATTTCTTATATTTTTGTTTTCTGGTAACAATCATCACCAGGAAGTAAATGTCCCCAATGGGGACACTGACTGCAGTAGAAACCTGACAGGGTATCTATAGGAAATGTTGTACATGAAAAACATTTATTTTCAATTCTATGTTTAGCCTAGGGTTGCCACCTGTCCGAGATTCACCCAGACAGTTCGGGTTTGGAACCATGCGTCCGGGTTTCAGACTGCCTGAAACCCGGACACATTATTCAGACTGGACTATGGCTTCCCAGCAGGGTTTCTGGCTGCAGTTGTCTAAGCTGAGAGTGTCTTTTACACTCTTTCACACTGCCCAAAGCCAGCACTAACAATCCCCCTCCAAACACACACACAGATGGGAGAGGAGAAAGGCCTCGATCTGCACCACTTCCTCCCGCCCCTACTCCTCTGTGTTTGCCCACACTCCATTCCCCAGCGCTGTGCCTCAGAAAAGGAAAGCGGGGGCTGGAAATTTGAAGTCCAGCAGCCTCAGATACATCTGGATGAGAGGTGCTGACTGCCAAGGGGTAAGTGAGTTCACCATCCATCCCTGTCTCTGACTGAAGTCTCCCCCCTTCTCTCTCCTGCCTCTGAGAGAGTACACTAAGGTAAATCAGGGTTCTCAGAGCACCACTTAGATCAGAGTCCCCCTTTACACCAAAGGGCACAGTGATCCCCCTTACATCAAAGTCCTCTCCGTACATCAGAGTTCTCAGTGTTCCCCCTTAATTCAGGGTTCACAGAGTTCTTCCTTACATCAGAGTCGGCAGCGTCTCCCCTACAGTGAAAGGGAACTCTGCGAGTTCAGATGTAAAAGGGGAACTCTGTGGACTCTGATGTAAAGGGGAACTTTTGTTATTAACCACTTGCCGACTATATAAGTCGGCAGAATGGCACGGGCAGGCAAAGCAACGTACCTGTACGTTACTTTTGAATGTGCAGCCTATCAGGCGCGCAGGGCCGCTTATAGAAATCACATGGCCCCATACAGCCTACCTGACGGGGCCCCCGTGCACAAATTTCCAAACAAAAATCCCCCCTCCTAGCACAACCTCCTCTGAATTACCCCCCTGCCCCCCCACCCCCAATCTCTCCTCCCAGCACATATCCCCCCATTCTTCCTCACACATATCGCCCTCCCCAAATCCCCATTACATTTGCCAATGCCAACACAGCTAGGAAGAGGTGTGCTGTGTTTTGTTCTCCCCTCCTGTCAGAAGAGTGCTGGTCTTTATAGTACATGAGACCGGATCGCTCTTACTGTAGATTGCATTGCACTGTACACACACACACAGCGCCCCCATCTCCTCCAAAGGCTGCTCAGTGCTCACCTCCCGGCAGCAACAAATGTGGATAGGGGGTGCTGTGTGTACAGTGCCATGCGATCTACAGTAAGAGCGATCCGGTCTCATGTACTGTAAAGACCAACGCTCTTCTGACAGGAGGGGAGAACAAAACACAGCACACCTCCCGCTGCACTTCTTCTCTCACTACTCCAGGCTCCAAGCTGCCGTCTCCTCATCCCAGCTGTGAGTGCGGGTGGGGAGGGGGTGGGGAAAGGAGCTCAGCTTTCGGCCAGCCAGGGGGGGCATAACAACCCACCCCGGCATCCCCTTAATCCAGCCCCGTGTCTCTTACCTAGAAGCTGAAAGCCGGCGGGAGCGAGATGGAGAGAAACCGGCTTTGAGTTGCTGGGTGAGAGACACTGTCATTCTTTATTTTCTGCTCCAACGATCCTCCTGCTGTCCGGGCCCCCCTGTGTGCCCGGGCCCCCTACAGGAGGGCTGGTGGTCCCCCCCTATCAGCGGCCCTGCAGGCGCACATGCCCGCCGTGAGCTCTGTGACCGTGGGACCCGCAGACTCGATGTCCGCCGGTGTCCCGCAATCGTGTCACGGAGCTGCAGAACGGGGAGGTGCCTATGTAAACAAGGCATTTCCCTGTTCTGCCTAGTGACAGAACAGTGATCTACTGTGCCCTGTCATCGGGAGCAGTGATCACTGTTGTTTCACTTGTAGCCCAGCACCCTCAGTTAGAATCACTACCTAGGACACACTTAACCCCTTCCTCGCCCCCTAGTGGTAAACCCCTTCCCTGCCAGTGTCATTTACACAGTAATCAGTGCATTTTTATAGCACTGATCGCGGTATAAATGACAATGGTCCCAAAATGGTGTCAAAAGTGTCCGATGTCTCTGCCATAATGTCGCAGTCACGATAAAAATCACTGATTGCCGCCATTACTAGTAAAAAAATAATAATAATATAAATGCCATAAAACTATGCCCTATTTTGTAGACGCGATAACTTTTGCGCAAATCAGATTGTGATTGTCTGGATTTGTTTCCACATTTTGTCTCTCATAGTTGAGGTATACCTATGATGACAATTACAGGCCTCTAATCTTTTTAAGTGGGAGAACTTGCACAATTGGTGGCTAAATACTTTTTTGCCCCACTGTAAATGGGGCCATTTAAGAACTTTTGCGATGTATTTCACACACATCTTTCTTTAGCAGAGTCAGCTCCAAAGTATCGAGTGCCAAGACACTCAGCTGGCATGAAAATGGAGCAATTGTAAACTAGTGGGGTTATTCAAGCAGCTGTTAAAGCCACTAACAAGATATACAGATAGAAGCCTCTTTCTTTTTGTACTGACACTGTACAAAAATACGGAGTGGTGCAGAGCATATATAACCACATCAGATGCTTCCCCAAATAACAAAACATGTTTTTAAACTCAACACACAGAATGAGAGCACCGACATGAAACTGGAGGAGCCTGCGAAACCAGCTTATTGCTACTGGTAGCTCATATAAGAAAATAACAGCGTAGCAAACAATAGTGTGAGTGTGCTGTGAGTCATAATGACATACAAGGTTCTTCATTCAAACACCAAGTATCAGGCAATAAATCATCAGATATCAGGAAAGCCTCAATATTTTCAAAATTCCAACCCTTTTTTCAGATTGTAAACTACATTCACCTTAAAAAGTTGGCCATATATGGGCAGATTTGAATTCAATAGCGAAAGGTTAGACCCTCTGTTTCTATTTGTTTTTTATTTGAGTTTTTATTGCTGTCTGTTTCCCCATTTTGGAGATTTGGTCTTACTTCCTGTATGTAGCGGGTATTTGAATTTAAAGGAAGCATCTGGGTGGTAGTGTAACCCAGATGCACTGATTGCTAGGGAATCCGAGACCCTTTTATGGTTCTTGGAGGACTCTGGTGGTGTGAGGCTCCCTGCGGCCTGCAGGTGGCATTGTCGCCCTGGCCGGAGTTGAACCCACACCGCAAGACTGTGCCTTTTTGTCCTCCCCTGGCGCTGGTACGGCGGGGCGGGGAACCCGCTGTGACGCAAAGGGAGAGGGGATAAGAGGGACGGACGCCCTTACCACGGGGTTCAGAGTTCGGAGTCGGAGGACACGGCCGCACTCAGGCACCCTCAGCCTGGGTGCTGGTGTTCCGGTGTTCCGTGCCAAGGTGCCCTTGACCTGGCCTGAGCGGGAGATGGAGTCCATCTCAGGCACCTTTAGCCTGGGGTGAGGTACTATGGCGGATGCCTGGGGCTCAGTACCTTCGACTGAGTTCCGCGAGGGTGGAGGAATCTGAGGGGGCCCTAACTCCTTGGGTGCCCGTGTCTGAGGTCGAGGAGACTGGTGAGCGGAACTTCTCTGGACAGTCCGGCGCAGCATTGCTGGTGACAGAGAGGCCTCCGGTGACTCCCTTGGACGGATATCCTTCCCCTGACAGGGGCTGTGCTAGCGAAGGTAATTCATGTTCTACCTCATATAGCCAGTGGCAGTGACTATTCACCATTGGTGACACCACAGTGGTTAGCGATACTTTAAAGGATTGTGCCTCGACCTACTCCCATTAATACTGAACTGTTGCAAAGGTCCCAACTTGACTGTGCTGTATGTTTATTCGCTGAGAAGAATAAAACTGTGTTGGACCTATTCAGTGTGTGGAACTCTGGTTACTGGGAGCAAAGAGGGAGTCAAGGACGGAGGAAAGCATTTGACTCTAGGACACCTACACAAAGCCCGATCTTTCTGGCCTTCCACTCTTCACTATGGAGGACATGGGCCGTGGTGTATCTCATCCCTCCCCCCGGTACTAACACCCCTAGACAAAGACAGACAAGCCGAGACTGAGAAGGGGTGAGAGGGATGAGGTCGCTACATGTATATTTAATGGGGCCAGAAATGAGCAGAATCAAGAGGGACACGCACAGCAATAACACCATTTTTATTATTGCAGTAGATAAGGATTAGAAGAGTGTCAAGTCTTTTTTAGGTTGTTAGAAAATTCTCACTTCTGGGGGCGTGGCCGGTAGAGAAACAGGGAGGACGTGTTTCTGCTGAGCTCCAGGGATCCTCCGTGAATCCACAGCCATCCTTAGCAGGCATCGCCGTTTTGAGGCCTGGATTCAGCTATACTAACCCCTGGTCGCACGCTATAGCTGCCCCGGGGACCTGCAAGAAAATAGCGCGGAGAGATCCGCGACGGGCCTGTGACCAGATCTACAACACTGAGGCCCGCCGCCATCTTGGGGCCTGCGCATCCGCGGCCTCTCCAGTCTCCAGCATCCGCGATCTGGGACACCCTCCGTCCCCCGACACCCGTGGAACACCAGGCGGAAGCTACCCCGTAGGGATCCTTCTGTGGGCTCTGGGCAAAGCGATCGGTCGTCCTGAGGCCTTCATTCGCGGACGCGGCCTCAACTCAACCCACAGTGAGTACCGCTCCGCCCGCTCCAAGATACCCCCCCAGACTGCTTACCTTCAGGCCTGGTCACTTCCTGTCCGGCCACCAAGCACCCACCAAGCCACCTATAGCCTCCGGTGTTGATCTCCTCCTTCCCCAGCACTCGAAGCCGCGGCTTCGGCCTACTCCGGGAGGACGGCGGCCATCTTGGTACACCTGGAGCCCCCTTTGTGCTCTCCTCCAAGCTGATCCTTGATACATTAACCCCATCTAGACGCTGACTGGGCTGGTATACCTCCCTGGGAGGGGTAGAGGAGTCCAGACCTGTAAGGATCACCTTTTAAAGTTCACTGTCTGTCCTACCCTCATAGATTGGCGGCCATCTTGCTACACCCAAAAGCCATAACATCCCAACCCTACTAGAACCTGGTCTCCCTTCCAATATAACAAAATTTCTGCAAATTTAACCTCCCCCCCACAACAAACACAGAGATCCCCATTACGGGTCGTTGCAGTACAAAACCAGTGGACTACTAAAGCCTCAGTACCTCCTTCCTATTTGACATATATGTCTCCCCCCTTTCTGTTTTTGGGGCACGTCAACTCACACGGCTTCCTCCCTTACTGAACCGGTACAGTACACAAGATCTCGCCGTGCACACAGCCCGTCAGCTCCCCCAGAGTGACTACACTCACTCAAGATAGACTGGCACTCCACTAACCTACGCTTTGCTAATAGGATGTAAGTGACCAAAGCCTTACCTCACCCATATAAAGCAGGCCAGATACCCACGGCTATATCACTCGATTATCAGCACAAATACCTTAAACCCCCGTGGGAACAGTCCGTGCATGCAGACGAGAAAGAATACTCGCTCCGGACGATCTATCCACAACCTAACAAACTTTCTTCTAGAAGCCGAGAATAAATACCACATGATGTCTCAGAGCGGCACTGACACCAACAAACAAGCGGCCTCGGGGAAGAAATTATTGGACCCCCCCCCTCGGAACCTAACTGTGAGTACACTTTACCCCTTTCTAAAGCCGATTTAGATGCAAGTCTAACATCCATGTTTGACAAATTGGTTGATAAAATAGAAAGAGAAGTGCATAAGTCCACTACCGCTCTATCTCAGGAGATTGCTTGCATAGGCAACAGAACTGATCTACTAGAAACAAAACATGACGAACTTTCACTAGCCCATAATGACTTGAGAAAGGACTATGAAACATTGGCGGATAGTTTTGCGTTTATGCAGGCACAAGTGGAAGACCTTGATAATAGAAATCGTAGACAGAACATCAGAGTACGCGGAGTACCGGAATCGGTCACCGATCTCATGCCTACTATATTGAGGGTCTTTCATAATCTCCTTCCTGACAGACCCCTGTCAGCTTTCACCTGTGACAGAATCCATAGAGCCCTCCGCCCCAAACCTACACCTGATAAACCGCCTAGAGATATCATCATGTGTATGAAGGATTTCCTCGTTAAGGAAGACATCATGCGGGCGGCTAGGAACTCTCCTAATATTGACCTAGATGGTAAAAGACTTCAATTATTCCCTGACATCTCCCCAGCCACATTGGACAGGAGAAGAAGGATGAAGGAAGTCACCAAAGTCCTACAGGAAGCAAGGATTAGATACAGATGGGGCTTTCCTTTCAAACTCACCGTTCCACATAATGGCTCTACATACACGGTTCATAACGTAATAGAAGGAAAAGAACTACTGGTGAAATTGGGCCTGCTGGAACCGGAACCTCCTGGCCGACCACCAGCAACCCCCAGTTCTTCCCCGATACGGTCCACACCATCTTCACGCCGCAACCAGAGAGACCAAAGAGACCAAAGACGCTGGAGGCAAATCACACCAAGAATATAACTTCCCATCTACGCTTTCACTCCAGTTCTCGGTGAATTTGACGTACCCAGTGGGTATGATAAGAGAATCAAACAACCCGAAACATTCTCTCCATAGTCTTTACATTCTACAATGATCCCGGGGATATTGTGTTAATCACACAACTCCCTTCTCCACATAATTCCAGTGGTTCGGCGGATAGAAGAATCAACAGACTATCTGAACAGTACGGTAATATACTCCTCAAAGAAGACCTGGGGGACTTAAGTTCGTGGTTCGGTTATCATCCTATTCAACTCTCCTAGCAGTCTGAACTTTCATAATGGGAAAAATGTAGAATTGAGAAAGGAGGAAAAGAGGAGAGAAGGGGAGAGGGGAGGGAAGAGGGAAAGAGAAAAATATATATATATATTTTTTTCTCTCTATCCCCCTTTTCATAGGTTATCTGGAGAATAGTCTTTTCGAGCAATGTGGTAGCTATACTGAACATATAAGTATTATCATTTACCCTTACCTCCATAACTTCAGAAATGTTTCTCTCCACTGTGGATTGCTGTTATTGTCTCCCTTACATAGCGAGCTTTTTATGACGCAATACCTCTCTACCCCCCGAGTGGTAGACACGCACTTTCAAGTTTTTCTAGGATGCCTGCTACATCCATTGTTGCTTAGTTTATTTCTCAGACCTGCCCTCCAGGATGGAACCACAGCTCTCATCTTTAGAGACGTGGTTCCCCTCCAGGTTCGCAGGATTTGGACTTATTTGTCCTAATGTTGTTTATTCAAGTTTTCTTGACAGGTTTTATCCTGTCCCATTGTTATTTTTGTTTTTGTTTCTCATTTTTGAAATCCTAGCCCATAAGGCTTCTACTGTGTTCAATGTACAAAAAGGAAGTAATGATAAGTACATACCAAAAACGTTGTTTGACATAGATTTCATAGCTCTAGACTACTCTGGTAACTGCATAAGATACAATGCCCATCTCCCTGCTTGTATACCAATCCCCGTTCTATCTACACCGCTGATCATAATCTTAGCATCAGACCCAAACACTAACTCTATCCATAAAGTATTGTATACTTCTGATACTTGCCTATTTTTCCCCCATCACGAAAATATTAACCCCCACACCCTAGACCCCACCAATGGGTATTAAAATAATATCGCACAATGTGCAGGGATTTAATTCCCCCCACAAACGTAAAAAGGCTTTTGAGCACTACAAGAGAATAGGGGCTGATATCATACTCATCCAGGAATCCCACTTTTGCGCATCCAACCACCCTAAATACTTCAATAAGACATACAACCAAGTATTCTATACAACATACAACAATAAGACAAGAGGAGTCGCAGTCTTTATACGCAATTCGATTATATTCGATGTACAAAGTATTTTCAGAGATACTGAAAGCCGATATATTATCTTAAAAGGCATCATTGATAATAGGGCCATAACAATAGCTTCAGTATACGCTCCCAATGAATCTCAGTCCTCCTTTTTCACTAACTTTTTTGAGACTCTAGACCGATATGCCTCCCCCCACATTATCCTCGGAGGGGATTTCAATCTAACCTCACACCCGGCCCTGGACAGGAGCAGGGTCGCACCATCTTCTAGGGCATTTCCGAAGTCCCTAAACCGTTCCCTCAATCACTTTCAACTTATAGACTCATGGAGGGCCCACAATGTTGGCGTCAAAGCTTGCACTCACTACTCACATCCCCATAATGTTTATGCCAGATTAGACTATATCTACTGCACCCCTATCCTGTTGGCGAACTCTTTTAAAGCGTTCATTCACCCCTGTCCATGGTCGGATCATGATATCACATCTCTTGAGACAGCATATATTGGTCTTAAACCATCCCCCTTCAAATGGAGGCTAAACGACTCCTTACTCTCGGATCCCACAATCACTCAATCGGTCTCTACTCATATAGAGAACTATTTCAACGAAAATATTAATGACGAAACCCCTCCCTCCTCCGTCTGGGTTGCCCATAAAGCAGTCTTACGTGGGCAACTGATTTCTCTCGCTGCAAAAAGAAACAAAGACAGGCTCTCAGACATTAGATGTCTCACTAAGGACCTAAATAGACTGTACAATAAACTTCAACAAGCCCCTTCCCAGGCCTTAACTGATCAAATCAAATCCAAACGCCTGGCCTTAGATCAAATTTTATCAGCTAACACTGAGAGATCCCTCAGATTCTCTAAGGCTAAATTCTTCCTTCATAGCAATTCCACCTCCACCATGTTTGCTAGAAAACTAAATCAAGCTAATAACCCACCCCATGTCTATAAACTTAGAGATAATGCGGGGAACATTGTCACTCATCCACAAGAGGTGTTGAACATCTTCTCCTCCTTTTATAAAGACCTCCTCTCGGGACCTCAACCCCAACCTAAACAACCCTCCCAAATTTGGCTGGATGATATCCCATTACCCTCCCTCAACCCCCAACAAATAGAATCTCTTAGCGCACCATGTACAGATTTAGAAATAATTAACATAATTAAATCCCTGAAGAAGACCTCTACAGCCCCAGGCCCGGACGGGTTCTCCTCTGCATACTACAAAAAATTTGCGTCTCTTTTAGCCCCCAACCTATCTAAACTCTTCAATTACGTGCTAGACGGTCATCAATTCCCAGAAGAAATGCTCCTAGCAAACTTATCGTTAATACCTAAACCACTCAAGGACCATTCTCTTCCACAAAATTTCCGCCCCATTTCAGTTCTTAACAATGACTTAAAGATCTTTGGGAGACTTCTTGCTGACAGGTTAGCAGCAGTTATTACTAATATAGTGCACATAGATCAAACAGGATTCATACCTGGACGCCAAATAACTGACAATATTAGGCTGGTAACCAATATCGTACAAGATGCCAACATACACTACAAAGAGCTTTGCCTCCTCAGCCTGGATATTCATAAAGCCTTTGATAGTGTATCCTGGTCTTACCTCAATCACATCCTTCCTAAATTTGGCATCCCTAATAAATTCATATGTGGCTTTAATGCCCTATACCACTCCCCCCAGACCCGTATTAAAATTCCAGGTCATAACTCGGAATTCTTTCCTCTAAGTAGGGGTACTAGACAAGGCTGCCCACTATCCCCATTAATGTTCGCACTAGCAATGGAACCTCTTGCCCACAAAATTAGGAACAGCCCGGATATAAAGGGAGTTGTCAAAGGTGAAGATGAGTTTAAGATAAGCCTCTACGCAGATGATGCGTTAATCTTTCTTACCGAACCTCACGTTTCTATTCCCTCCCTTCTTAAGGAACTAAAACTGTTTCACGACATATCAGGTCTAAAAATTAACATGAACAAATGCTCGGCTCTACCCATCAATCTCCCCGATCACCTAAAGACCATGTTGAAAAACAATTTCCCATTTATATGGTGCTCTCAATCATTTAAATATCTGGGCATCTCTATCACCCCAGCACACAACCTACTTTTCAAAACCAATTATATTCCCTTATTCAATAATATATCCTCACTCCTTAAGACCTGGTCAACCTTCCATATATCATTCCTAGGCAGAATTTGCGCAATTAAAATGACAATCCTCCCCAAACTGCTATACTACTTCCGATCCCTCCCCATTAACATCCCCAAATCCAAACTAGCTTCGCTCCAAAGGGAAATCAACAAATTTATATGGTTCAACAAGAAACCCAGATGCAGCTATGCATATATGCACAGACCTCAATCCATGGGCGGGATGGGTCTCTCTAACCTATGGCATTATTTTCTGGCCGCCAGACTTGCCCAATTAGCACAATGGTTCGCGCCCAATCAAAATATCCCATGGAAAAAATTTGAGGAGTCCTCAATTTCCCCTTTGTATTTACAGGGAATCCTTTGGTCCAAAACAACCTCATACAGCAAACTCTCAAAATACAACAAAATTGTGGCACACTTCTACCAATTGTGGCTCAAAGCACAACACACTTTTGAATTGTCTTCACTCACTCCTCCCCTTGCTTCCTTTCTAGGTGACCTGAGATTTACCCGTACTCACGGAGAACACCACTCTTTCACCTATTGGACCCATAATAAGCTCACTTCACTTAAATCATTACAAATAAATGGGGAGTTCTCCTCATTCACCGCTCTGCAAGATAAATATAGTATCCCCACATCCGAACTTCAACACTATAACCAAATCAAAGCCTTTTACGCAGAACATTACTCTCTCACCACCAAGCCCCCTGTTACTGTATTTGAACGGATCTGCATCTCTTCTTCTAGAGATAAAGGTATCATATCCCATCTATATAGCTATCTAAACACTTTTCATTCACTCGACAAGTCCGGTCAGATGCTCCGTTGGGAAACTGACCTAAATAACACCTTCACAGTAGATGAATGGCATAATATGTCGGATAATCTCCGGAGGAGTAACATAGCTATCTCCTCCAGAGAAACTCCCATTAAAATATACTCTAGATGGTATCTCACCCCGTCCAAGCTCAACACATTTTATCCTTCTATTTCTCCATACTGTTTCAGGGGCTGTCCAGAACCAGGCACTATCCTACATACATTCTGGAGCTGCAAATACCTGCATCACATATGGCGCAATGCTGCAGAAATTTTTGATAATACCTTGAAAATTAAGTACTGTCCGTGATACTTTTTTTATTTGCACTAACATAGAATTTTTCAGGACAAGCTTTCGGGGTATGTCCCCTTCTTCAAGGTCCAAGCAGTACTGATTCACAATTTTTTTAGCAGAATGTTGAAACAAAACAAGAAAAAAATCTCAGAGGGAAAGGAAAAAAAACACATACAAATCAATGGTAATAAAGATAGCAGCAGAGTTAGTGAGACAAGACAGAGTTAGTGAGATAAGACAGAGGGAGAGCTATAGACTTGAGGGGGGAGATGCTAGTCACAGAGGGGGTCATAAAACCTTAGTATAATGGGTAAGGAAACCAATATCTAAATTTAGGCCATTCGTTTTTGTGTTAAAAAGAATTATCATTCTTAGTTCAAATGTTTTCCTTTCCTGGATAGTTCTGAAATTCCCTTTAAGAACTAAAACATTGAGGTCTTCTATAGTGTGGTCCGGTTGTGAGAAGTGATGTCCCACAGGTGTGCAGAAACTCTCTTCTTTATGTTCCTTGATGGTATGTCTGTGAAAATTCATCCTCGCTTGCAACTTCTGTCCTGTTTCACCAACATAAGATCCTTTGCCACACCTGTTGCATTGGATGAGGTACACAACATTACTGGAGGTACAGTTGTAAGATCCCATGATAGTGAAGGTCCCATTTGTGTGTGTGACACTTTTGGATGGATTGATCTGGTTGCACAGTTTGCAGCGTTTTTTATTGCAGGGTTTGCTTCCATTATTTGTGACTTCATAATCAGAGTGAAGTTTCCTGCTGATTAGTTTGTGTCTGAGGTTGGGTGGTTGTCTGAAAGCCAATAATGGGGGTTGTTGGAATATTTCTTTCAGAGTTTCATCCTCTGTTATAATGGGCTGTAAATCTTTGATTATCTTTTTGATCCCTTCTAGTGTTGGGTTGTATGTGGTGACTAGAGGTACTCGGTTATTTGTTTTTTTCTCTTTGTATTGGAGGAGATTTTCTCTTCGGGTTTTCAAGGCTGTGTTTATGCTGTTGTTGATGGTTTTGTCTTTATATCCTTTCTTCTGGAAAGAGCCTGCCAGTGTTCTGAGATGTTTATCTCTGACTTCTGGGTCTGAACAAATTCGGTGGTATCTGATGGCCTGGCTGTGTATGATGGCTCGTTTAGTGTGTTGGGGATGAAAACTGGAACTATGAAGATAGCTGCATCGGTCAGTCGGTTTTCTGTATATGGAAGTGTGAAGCTTGTCATCCCTGATGTATACTGTAGTGTCTAGGAAGTTGACATGTGTGTTCGAATAGTCCATTTTTAGTTTGATAGATGGGTGAAAAGTGTTGATCAATGAGAAGAATTGGTTTAGATTTTCTTCACCTTCAGTCCATATCATGAAGATATCATCAATATAGCGATAATATCTGTATGGCTTTTGTTGTATGCTGTTCAGGAATTTGTCCTCCAGGTCAGCCATAAATAAGTTTGCATATTGGGGTGCCATTTTGCTTCCCATAGCAGTACCCATACATTGGAGATAGATGTCATTGTTGAAAGTGAAGTAGTTGTGTGTAAGAATAAATTCGATGAGCTGTGTAACATCCTCAGCCGTGTATTTGTGGTTTGGTGTGGATGATAAGAATCTGTGACATGCTGCCAACCCATCCTTGTGAGCTTAACAATCTTAACAAGCTTAACAATATACAACAATTACCACCAAATACACTTCTAGTCACTATGGATGTAGAATCTCTGTACAGTAACATCCCTCACAAGGATGGGTTGGCAGCATGTCACAGATTCTTATCATCCACACCAAACCACAAATACACGGCTGAGGATGTTACACAGCTCATCGAATTTATTCTTACACACAACTACTTCACTTTCAACAATGACATCTATCTCCAATGTATGGGTACTGCTATGGGAAGCAAAATGGCACCCCAATATGCAAACTTATTTATGGCTGACCTGGAGGACAAATTCCTGAACAGCATACAACAAAAGCCATACAGATATTATCGCTATATTGATGATATCTTCATGATATGGACTGAAGGTGAAGAAAATCTAAACCAATTCTTCTCATTGATCAACACTTTTCACCCATCTATCAAACTAAAAATGGACTATTCGAACACACATGTCAACTTCCTAGACACTACAGTATACATCAGGGATGACAAGCTTCACACTTCCATATACAGAAAACCGACTGACCGATGCAGCTATCTTCATAGTTCCAGTTTTCATCCCCAACACACTAAACGAGCCATCATACACAGCCAGGCCATCAGATACCACCGAATTTGTTCAGACCCAGAAGTCAGAGATAAACATCTCAGAACACTGGCAGGCTCTTTCCAGAAGAAAGGATATAAAGACAAAACCATCAACAACAGCATAAACACAGCCTTGAAAACCCGAAGAGAAAATCTCCTCCAATACAAAGAGAAAAAAACAAATAACCGAGTACCTCTAGTCACCACATACAACCCAACACTAGAAGGGATCAAAAAGATAATCAAAGATTTACAGCCCATTATAACAGAGGATGAAACTCTGAAAGAAATATTCCAACAACCCCCATTATTGGCTTTCAGACAACCACCCAACCTCAGACACAAACTAATCAGCAGGAAACTTCACTCTGATTATGAAGTCACAAATAATGGAAGCAAACCCTGCAATAAAAAACGCTGCAAACTGTGCAACCAGATCAATCCATCCAAAAGTGTCACACACACAAATGGGACCTTCACTATCATGGGATCTTACAACTGTACCTCCAGTAATGTTGTGTACCTCATCCAATGCAACAGGTGTGGCAAAGGATCTTATGTTGGTGAAACAGGACAGAAGTTGCAAGCGAGGATGAATTTTCACAGACATACCATCAAGGAACATAAAGAAGAGAGTTTCTGCACACCTGTGGGACATCACTTCTCACAACCGGACCACACTATAGAAGACCTCAATGTTTTAGTTCTTAAAGGGAATTTCAGAACTATCCAGGAAAGGAAAACATTTGAACTAAGAATGATAATTCTTTTTAACACAAAAACGAATGGCCTAAATTTAGATATTGGTTTCCTTACCCATTATACTAAGGTTTTATGACCCCCTCTGTGACTAGCATCTCCCCCCTCAAGTCTATAGCTCTCCCTCTGTCTTATCTCACTAACTCTGTCTTGTCTCACTAACTCTGCTGCTATCTTTATTACCATTGATTTGTATGTGTTTTTTTTCCTTTCCCTCTGAGATTTTTTTCTTGTTTTGTTTCAACATTCTGCTAAAAAAATTGTGAATCAGTACTGCTTGGACCTTGAAGAAGGGGACATACCCCGAAAGCTTGTCCTGAAAAATTCTATGTTAGTGCAAATAAAAAAAGTATCACGGACAGTACTTAATTTTCTCTGTCATAATTGCACTAATACGGCTACAATTACGTCAAGTATGATAATACCTTGAAACAGAAAATCCCAATCTCCCCACAGATTTGCCTTCTATATGCAGATATACCCAATGTTCCCATCCCTTGCAAAATACTTTTCCATACTTTATGTAGCTCCATCCAATGGATGATTGCCTCCAATTGGAGATCAAACAATCTGCCTTGGGCGCAGGTGCTAGCTCGGATGGAGACGATAAAACTTTCGGAAAGAATCTTTCACACACTTCACGATACCTTCCAGGTTTTTGTAAGGAAATGGTCATATTGGCCTACAACATAACTCATTACCCTAGAACCTGAATTTCCACCCACACACTCTAGCAAATTCATGCAATTTTGACCTATAGTGCCTACCCTTTTTATATATAACATACGCCCATGTAGGAACTCTTTGTACCAGAAAACTTTTTATATATTTACTATCTTCATGTATGAGCTCGATTATCTCCTCTTCTTTTGAAATTTTTTATTTTTTTTTTTTCTTTTAATATTGATTACCTTTATAAACACTCTATGTAACTGTACATCTGAACTTCCTAATAAAATTTTTGTAAACATAAAAAGAAAATTCTCACTTCTTAGGAAGTGAGGGATAATCTCAACAATGGGGATGCAGACAGCATTGGAAACCTAAAAAAAAAAAGATCTAACCCTTTCCCACTCTACTAAAATTGTGTAAAAGTTCTTACCGTTCCACACATTACCCAATACAAACATTTGACTATAATATCATATGTGTCTAATAGGAACCATCGCTATAAAATAGTGCATATGTTAAAAAGTGGCTAATCCTAACTGACAAATGATAATGACAAACTCATTAAAATGAATTTAACTGTGGAAGATGTGCCTCCTAAAAAAGGCAGGCAGAGACCAAAGGACCTACTACCAGTAATGCCCGTGGTCACTCTGCAGCTAATCTTTTCCACTTTACTAATTCACCAAGCCGCGTTCTGAAATGTGTCTCTATGGTGAGGTGGACATTTTGGTAAAGCAGGTCTTTCCTCCCTTAATGTCAGAGGCTCCAGCAAGAAGATCAGTGAGCAACCTATTACGGTAGGCCACATGCACACTTGCAAATTGACCCAACAGCATGTAAAAACGAGAACACCACCAGGAGGTCCCAGTGATTAGCTGCGGGAGGCAGACCTATAGAAGGAAATGGGAGGCTGCCGACTCCCGCAGCTTATTGTGGCTGCTCACTTGTAATCGCTATGCAGTGATCATACGTGAATGCTTGGCCCTGGACACAGACAGCCTGCATCCAGGACCTATCACTTTCAGGTGATCACTACATAGTGATTACATATGAGTGGACATGATTAACTGCAGGAGCCGGCAGTCTTCCTTTGCTTTCAATGGGGCTACCTCCCACAGCTACTCGCAGGGACCCCTTGCTGAGGTTCTTGCAACTGCATGCTGTCAGGCCAATATGCAAGTGTGAATGTAGCCTTAGTTAATCACCAAATCTCACTCCAGATCTCCTGAGACCAGCAGTCAAAGGCACAGTAGGCACAAGATGTCCTAAGAAATTTGCATGATCTGTGTGGGACCAATTTAAAGGTAAACTGGGTAGAACCGCTGGAAGGTATGCATATCAAGTATGGGCTGTGGGTGGGGGTATCAGTGTCCCAGATGTTGGTATGCTTACACTAGTGTGGTGCTTTTGCATGTGTGTTTAACCTCCTCCCGCCCACTGTATAGTAAAATGATGGTGGGAAGGATCCCCTCTCGTTCTGGGACGACGTCATATGATGTCGCCCCAGTGTCACCACTCTTGCGCGCCCGTGGCCAATGACGTGGCTCTTTACCCATATGATTGGCCGTGTCCATGTAAACACGGAAGTGCCTTTTATCGGCTCTCCTCATCTCACACTGACAGAGTGCGAGGAGAGGAGAGCTGATCAGCTGCATCTCCTCGCAGGGGAGACCTGTACAGGTAATCAGGTCACTGATTATCAGTGCAGCCCCAGCAGTGATGCAAATTTGTGCCCGTCAGTGCTGACTATCAGTGCCACCCATCAGTACTGCCTATCATTGCCCATAAGTGCCACCTATTAGTGCCTATCAGTGTCACCTATCAGTGCCCATGAGTGCCGCCTCATCAGTGCCCATCAGTGCAGCCTATCAGTATCCATCAGTGCACATCAGTAAAGGAAAAATATTACTTATATACAAAATTTTCTGACAGAAGTTAGTAAATGCATTTCTTTGACTCAAAAGAGAATGAAAGCCAAAACAAATACATTTGCATGAGTTGTTTTAAGCACTTAATTTATTTGGATTATTATTATTATTATTAGACAGCATTTATACAGCGGCAACAGTTTGCGCAGCGCTTTACAACATTAGGGCAAACAGTAGAGTTACAATACTATTTAATACAGGTATTTGGCTTTTAAAGGTCCGCAACGCACGCAAACCAGATTTGCATTATTTTTTGCAAGCATTGGTGTGTCATTTAAAATGATCTGTGTTTGTTCGCATTATGGTACACATGGTAAAAATGTACGTTTTACCCCATGTTACCGCAACTAAATCTTTGAGATAGATACTGTATTCAAGTATATACACAATTGTATGTAGCGTTACCTTCAGCTAAGAGGGCCGCAGATTTAGTTTGGGCCCTGAAGACAGCTCCGCCAACCCCCGGCAATTTACTCGACCCCCTTCTGGCACAGTTAGTCTAGGGTAATATATATATATCTTATGCTCTATGGTTAAATTCAGACACCAATGCAGTGATAGAAGAATAACAAGTTTACTTTATACTGGCAATAAAATCAACAGTTATAACAAATCACAGGAATATCTCTGCAGAGCCCTGCAGCAATAGGCACACTACAACTAGTAAGATATGGCGCACACACGCCACGTGTAACAGTACTTCACTATGCGCCCTATGGCGCAGCAACTAAATAATCTATCTAGATGGCCAGGCCTGACCATATAACTCAGTCTCTAGGGGGTAAAATTCTTCGCATGCAGTCTTTAAACGGTGGTGCACATTTCAGGAACACATTTGTAATCCAAGGGAAAGAAAATGCCAACACAGTACACTCCACTAGAGATCCGTTTGACTCAGTTCAGCTATGGATCTCCAGGGGAGGCGAAACTGAAATAGGAACTGGTGGGCCACGGCAGTCTGTAGGCCTAACAATGGTATACAGTATTTGTGGATTGAGCATGTGCTCGCTCACCCCTCCGGACGCGATCCCAGTCCGGGAACTTCCACCTGCTGTGTCTCCACACACAGCGTCTGCAGCGGCCTGGTCTCCGGCTCAGCAGTGGTTGAGGAAACCGAGTCAGATGCCACCCAGGCTCGCGATGGGGTGGAAGGCTCTTTTGGGTAGCAGCGCAAGGCCCCAGGCTTCAGGCCTTGCACCACAGCGGATCCGCACAGGAAGATCTCTCCACTGAAGTTTTGTGTCCCAAAGAGGCCGAGCGCAGCCTCGCCTCCTCCTTATATAACCCCTCCCATGAGTCTCTGGGGTGAAACATTGCCGAAAGGGGTTCTGGGTAAGGTAGTCCTGGGAGTCTTAAAGGGGACCCCACTACACACTCCCCCCACTTAAACTCTTTGGTCCCCAAAGATAATTCTAGCATACATTGCGTACAACCCTAGACAACATTGCGTATGATGTTGGCATAGGGAATTCCCACCAAAACAAAGGGGTTGAATTCCCTTGCCCACAGGTCACAATATCATGGGTGGCCTGCCTAACTGTGCCAGAGAGTGAGTGGGGGTTGCCCTCCACCAAATGAACAGTGGAGGGATCCGGATTCTCTGCACTCCTCCTGGCAGTGACCACAGAATCTTCTGAGCTCTTCCCCATTTGTGGGTAAGTCAACTTTTTGGGAGGCCGTATGACTCTTTGAGCCCTTTGCTCTCTTGGGGTTTCTGGCTCTGGTGCCACAGGCTCTTCTTCGGTGGCAGGTTCGGGCAACACGGCGGGCTCTGGAACATCTGCTTCAGGAGCCGAGGGATACATAGAGTCTCTAGGGTCCTTTTCAGAGTAAGTATCACAGGCATCTTCCCAGTAATCTGATGAAGGACTAGATGGGATGAACTCAGTGGCTTCTGCATTCAGTTGTCCATCTATAGTGTCTTCAGGGGTTGGAAGATCTATAGCAGAAGTTCCTGGAGTTGGGGAAGGCTACAGCCAGTCAAGTTCTCTTCCTTCATCTCCACTAAGTTCAGAGGCCCCTCCATCTTCAGTCCGAGAGGTCTGGGACCGAGTGTTTGGCCTGGGGGTATCCAGAATAGAGACTGGTTCAGAGGAGTGCCTCACTGGAGGTATCCTGACCGCTTCAGCAAGTGGGAGCAGGTGGTTTTGATGCCACGTCTTCAGTGGTCCTACCTTTCCTTCTGGCTTCAACTTGTAGACAGGTAGGCCCGGCAGCTTCCTACAGACGACATAGGGTTCAGATCTCCATCTGTCTGCAAGTTTGTGTTTTCCAGGGACCCCCAGATTGCGTAGCAGTACTCGGTCCCCGGGCTGCAGGTCTTGTACCCGGACCTTCAAGTCGAAGTTTCTTTTGTTTTGAGCTCCTCTTTGATCTGAGGCCGCTTGAGCTTGTTCATAGGCTACTTTCAGGCTGTGTCTGAGCCTGTCCACATATCCTTTGTGGGATGTGGCTGAGGAATGGTCTAAAGAGGTGCCAAAGGCCAGATCCACAGGTAACCTTGCTTCTCTCCCAAACATGAGTCGATATGGGGAGTAGCCTGTAGCATCACTGGTGGTGCAGTTGTAAGCGTGTACTATAGCTGCTATGTGTTTGCTCCAATGTTGTTTCTTCTCACTATCCAGAGTTCCCAACATGTTGAGCATGGTTCGGTTAAACCTCTCCGGCTGAGCATCTCCCTGTGGGTGATAAGGTGTGGTTCGGTTTTTCTTGATTCCTAACGAATCCAGCAGTTTCCAGATCAGCCGACTCTCAAAGTCCCTTCCTTGATCTGAATGGAGTCGCTGTGGCAGCCCATAATGGACAAAATACTTCTCCATAAGTACCTTGGCTACTGTGGAAGCCTTCTGGTCTTTGGTTGGGAAAGCTTGGGCATACCGGGTGAAATGATCGGTTATCACCAGAACATTTCCTAGTCCACTCAGGTCGGGTTCGAGGCAGAGAAAATCAATGCATACCAGATCCATTGGGCCTTGACTTTGTAGATGGCCCATTGGGGCAGCTTGATTGTCATGGATATGCATTAATGTCTGTCTGCCATCTTACCTTCCTCCTCATGTGTTCATCTAGAGACCAGACCTCCTTCACCTGGCTTCCTTTATAATCTCCTCCCAGCCTGACTCCACCCCAGGCCCTATCACAGAACACTATATTAACCTGTGCACTGCAAGCCTGCTTTGCTGATCAACGTGTTTGTTAGGCATTGTGTGTTTGGGTTCCTGCCTGCCGTGTGCTACGTCTGTCTCTCTGTTACGTTATTGGCTTGTCCCCGACTATCCCTGTCTGCTCGTGACCCTTGACCTTCGGCTCGTTCTTTCGTTATCCTTGTCTGCTTGTGGCCCCTGACCTTCAGCTTGTTATTTGGTTCTCTCTCATCTTGTGCTGCTGCTTCCCCTCTTTTCCCCTTATCCTACGGGGCGTGAGCTAGGAAACTCCAGGGGCCGCGACCTGGTCCCAGCCTGCAGCTAACATCCTCACCACTAGAGGCCCTGGAGAAGACCAGCTGGGTCTTAGACTCCGCGCCCTGGGGAATCTTGGCTCTAGCTTCCGTTAGGACCCCGGTTGTGCTCCTCTGGTCCCGCTTTCCACAACCACCCAGTTTCCTATCCGCAGAAGCCAGCCATAGGGTTCACTACCTCGCGGTGCACTCCTGTCCCCCTACGGTGTGCATCTGTCACCTGGCCACAGGTGACCCTGACAGTTTGATCAGCCATGAACCCGGCTGACATCCCGCTTCCCGCGGATGATCCATTGCAGGGCATAGTTCGCAGACTTGAGACCCAGGAATCAAATCAGACTCAGGTGATGCGATTCCTCCAGGATCTGGCTTCTCGATTCGAGCAGCTTCAGGTCTCCTTGGGAACCCCGAATCCGCAACCCCAAGTACAACCAGCGGCTGTACCTATCGCACCAGTCGCAGCCTCACACTCACTAAGATTGCCAGCTCCGTTCCGTTTCTCTGGGGACTCCAAGGCCTGCAGGGGGTTTCTCAGCCAGTGCACAATTCATTTTGAGCTTCAGCCTCAAAGCTTCCTGTCTGACCGGGCTAAGGTAGCCTATATCATTTCCCTCCTCTCCGGTGAAGCTTTGGCCTGGGCTGCCCCCCTGTGGGAGAGGAACGATCCGGTGGTTTCCAGTCTGTCCGATTTCTTGAAGCTCTTTCGTAATATCTTCGAAGAGCCGGCTCGGGCTTCTTCAGCGGCTAGTGCTGTCTTACGTCTTCGCCAAGAATCTAGTTCAGTGGGGCAATATGCTCTTCAGTTCCGTATCCACACAGCTGAATTGAGCTGGAATAATGAGGCCCTGGTCGCTACCTTTTTACATGGCCTCTCTGACCGAGTGAAAGACGAATTAGCGGGAAGAGCCATTCCCGTCGGTCTGGACGATGTAATTTCATTATGCAACCAGATCGACATTCGTTTTCAAGAGAGGTCCTTAGAAAAAAGACGCCAGCACTCTCTGGGTCCTAGCCCGTCTGAGCTCCCCTCCCTTCATTCCGTGGAGCATCCTCTACCTGCTGAAGAACCTATGCAGCTGGGCCGGACCAGACTAACCCCCGAAGAACGTGCTAGGCGCAGAACTCTGGGCTTGTGCCTCTATTGTGGGGGCAAGGGTCATTTTCGTGACTCCTGCTCGCTTCGTCCGGGAAACGCTCGGGTCTAATACATTTGGAAGGTGGAGTATTGGACCCAGAAACATCACCTTCTCGCCTGCTCTTGCCGGTGTTCCTTCATGTAGGCACTTCTCCTCAGTCAACCCTTGCATACCTGGATTCCGGGGCTGCCGGCAATTTTATGGATTGGAGAACTGCTTCTTCTATGAAGCTTACCCTTTCACCTCTCACTACCCCATTGGTAGTCTCGGCAATTGATGGTACTGTTCTCCCAGGGGGCCCTATTCGCTTCCAGACGCTACCCATTAGGATGTCGGTAGGGATTCTCCACCAGGAGTGGATATCCTTTCTTATTCTACCCAAGGCCTCTACCCCAGTTGTATTGGGCCTCCCTTGGCTACAGCTCCACTCTCCACATGTGGACTGGGTCTCTGGGCAGATCCTGGCCTGGGGTTCCTCATGTTTCTCGTTGTGTCTTCTCAAGGTGACCCCCAAGGAGAGTCTTCCGGTTGCTGCCACTTCTGTTTCTTCTGATCTTCCTGCTGCATACAGCGATTACCGGGATGTGTTCTGTAAAAAATCAGCTGAGGTGCTTCCTCCCCACAGGTCTTTTGACTGTGCTATTGATCTTGTCCCCGGAGCAACTCTACCCAGGGGTCGTACCTACCCTCTGTCCATCCCAGAGACCCAGGCCATGTCGGAGTATGTCGCAGAGAATCTGGAGAGAGGTTTCATCCGGAAATCCTCATCGCCTGCAGGGGCAGGGTTCTTTTTTGTTGCCAAAAAGGATGGTACCTTAAGACCCTGCATCGATTATCGGGGTTTAAATGCGGTTACTATTAAAAATCTATACCCCTTACCCTTAATATCTGAGCTATTCGATAGGTTGAAGGGTGCCTCCATTTTCACCAAGTTGGATCTCAGAGGCGCGTACAATCTCATTCGAATACGGGAGGGTGACGAATGGAAGACTGCATTCAACACTAGAGACGGGCATTACGAATATCTGGTGATGCCTTTTGGTCTGTGTAATGCTCCAGCCGTGTTTCAAAACTTTGTCAATGAAATCTTCAGAGATCTGCTGTACCAGTTTGTTGTCATCTATCTGGATGACATTCTGATCTTTTCTGAAAATCTGCTCATCCACAGAAACCATGTCCGCACTGTACTTCAACGTCTTAGAGAGAACAATCTCTATGCCAAGCTGGAGAAATGTTCCTTTGAATGTTCTGAGGTCCTGTTTTTGGGGTGCTTCGTCTCATGTTCGGGGCTTCGTATGGACCCTGGGAAGGTCTTGGCTATCACCAACTGGCCTCTTCCTGCTAGCCTCAAGGCCACACAGCGCTTTCTTGGCTTCACTAATTATTATAGGCAGTTCATAAGGAATTACTCTTCCATTGCCGCGCCTATTATCGCTTTGACCAAGAAGGGTGTGAATGCCAGAGACTGGCCTCCCGAAGCTGTCTCTGCATTTCACAACCTGAAACAGGCCTTTGTTTCTGGCCCCCTCTTGAGGAGACCAAATCCTGGGAATGCATTTTT
The DNA here is from genome assembly GCA_029206835.1 of Rana muscosa. Classification (NCBI taxonomy): domain Eukaryota; kingdom Metazoa; phylum Chordata; class Amphibia; order Anura; family Ranidae; genus Rana; species Rana muscosa. The sequence goes on from CM055125.1 coordinate 110,564,059, forward strand.
TATTGAAGTGGACGCTTCCTCAATGGGGGTGGGAGCTGTGCTTCTTCAAATCTTTGAGAAGAGACGCCAACCATGTGCGTTGTTCTCCAAAAAAAATTTCTCAGGCAGAGAGGAATTATGCCATCGGTGATTGGGAACTTCTCGCAATTAAATTGACGTTAGAGGAGTGGCGTCATCTCTTGGAGGGTTCCCCTCACTCCATAACGATCTTTACCGATCACAAGAATTTACAGTATCTACAGAATGCTAAACGTCTGAATCCTAGACAGGCCAGGTGGAGTCTCTTCTTTGCCCGTTTTAATTTCACGATTACCTACAAACCTGGTTCCTGCAACGGTCGGGCTGATGCGCTCTCTAGGTCATTTGACACTTTGGACGAGGAGTCCGCCCCTGAACCTGAGCCGATCATTCCCACCTCATGCATTGTTGCCCACTCTACCACCCTGAAGTCAAAAATTCCGCCTGGTAAGACCTTTGTCCCCACTGAGCTAAGAGCTAAGATCCTTCGTTGGGGACATGATTCCAAGGTGGCAGGGCATTCTGGATTCCTCCGATCCTTCCTACTCATCAGTCGTCACTACTGGTGGCCTAATCTCCGCTCAGACGTCAAAGACTACGTTAAAGCTTGTCATGTCTGTGCTCAGTCCAAATCCTCCACACAAGCTCCTGCTGGTCTCCTCATGCCCTTGCCCATTCCTAAGGAACCCTGGGCCCATATTGCCATGGATTTTATCACCGATCTCCCACTGTCTGAGAATAATACAGTCATTTGGGTGGTAATCGATCGATTCTCCAAGATGGCTCATTTTGTTCCTCTTCCTGGTCTTCCTTCTGCCCCTGCCTTGGTTCCCATTTTCATTCGGGAAATTCTCCGCCTACATGGGGTCCCTTCTCATATTGTTTCCTACAGGGGAGTCCAATTCACGTCTCGTTTTTGGAGAGCCTTTTGCAAATCCCTCAATATTGTCTTGGATTTTTCTTCTTCTTACCATCCCCAATCCAATGGACAGACTGAGAGGGTTAATCAGGAGTTAGAGGTCTTTCTTCGCACCTTTGTGTCTTCTCACCATGACGATTGGTCCTCTCTACTCCCGTGGGCAGAATTCTCCCATAACAATCATGTGAATACCAGTTCGCAGAAGACACCCTTTTTCACAGTTTATGGAAAACACCCTCAACTTCCTCTTCCCATGATCTGTTCTCCAGACATTCCAGCTTTGGCTTCGGTTCAGGAGTCTCTCAATTCCGTTTGGGGTCACGTTCATGATTCCCTCCGGGCAGCTGCTGAAAAATTCAAAGGCTTTGCCGACCGCCGCAGGCGTAAACCGCCTTCTCTTCAGCCAGGGGACAAAGTCTGGCTCTCTACCAGGAACATCAAGCTCCGAGTTCCTTCTCTGAAGTTTGCTCCACGATTCATCGGTCCATACACGGTAACTGCTAAACTGAATCCGGTTTGTTTCAAACTCCAGATTCCTAAGAGCCTTAAAATCACTAACTCCTTTCATGTTGCTCTTCTAAAGCCTTTAGTCCTCAATAAATTCTCTCGTCCTCTCCCTACCGTGGCGCCTGTCTCTGAGGATAATCAGGAGTACGAGATCAGTCAAATTCTGGACTCCCGACTCTGTAAAGGCGTTCTTCAGTACCTCGTTCATTGGAAAGGGTTTGGTCCTGAGGAGAGGTCTTGGATCACTGCATCTGAGGTCTTTGCACCTCGTCTGTTAAAAGGAGTTTCATCTGAAGTTTCCCTCTAAACCTGGGCCCAGGCGGGGAAGGGGGAGGCCTCGTAAGAGGGAGGGTACTGTCATGGATATGCATTAATGTCTGTCTGCCATCTTACCTTCCTCCTCATGTGTTCATCTAGAGACCAGACCTCCTTCACCTGGCTTCCTTTATAATCTCCTCCCAGCCTGACTCCACCCCAGGCCCTATCACAGAACACTATATTAACCTGTGCACTGCAAGCCTGCTTTGCTGATCAACGTGTTTGTTAGGCATTGTGTGTTTGGGTTCCTGCCTGCCGTGTGCTACGTCTGTCTCTCTGTTACGTTATTGGCTTGTCCCCAACTATCCCTGTCTGCTCGTGACCCTTGACCTTCGGCTCGTTCTTTCGTTATCCTTGTCTGCTTGTGGCCCCTGACCTTCAGCTTGTTATTTGGTTCTCTCTCATCTTGTTCTGCTGCTTCCCCTCTTTTCCCCTTATCCTACGGGGCGTGAGCTAGGAAACTCCAGGGGCCGCGACCTGGTCCCAGCCTGCAGCTAACATCCTCACCACTAGAGGCCCTGGAGAAGACCAGCTGGGTCTTAGGCTCCGCGCCCTGGGGAATCTTGGCTCTAGCTTCCGTTAGGACCCCGGTTGTGCTCCTCTGGTCCCGCTTTCCACAACCACCCAGTTTCCTATCCGCAGAAGCCAGCCATAGGGTTCACTACCTCGCGGTGCACTCCTGTCCCCCTACGGTGTGCATCTGTCACCTGGCCACAGGTGACCCTGACATTGATGGGGTAAAGTCTTCCTCTGGATGCAGCGTGCACATGAATGGCAGTACTCCTCTAATTCTGCCCTCATGCAGGGCCAATAGAACCGACTTCTGACGAGTTGAAAAGTCCTTTTTCGCCCCTAGGTGGCCGTGATTGTCATGTAGGGCAATCAGAACAGTCTCTCGATGTTTTTCCTTCGGTAGACCACTCCCTGATGCACCTGCAACCTGTCCCACTCTTTCCATCAACAGGCGAGCTTCCTTTGAGGAGTGGCGCAGGAGTCTATTTGGATCCTGATTCTCCATGGTTTCCAGAACCAATTTCCCCATGGGGTCTTCTAATTGGTCGCATCTCAGTTCCTTCTTGGACAGTTTCGGCAGATGGTCTTCCTCCAGTTGGGTTACTCCACAGTATTGTTTGGGGACTCCTACCATGGTAACTCCTATCTCTTCCACCCTTGAGCCTCCTCTGGCTTGTAATTCAGCCCCTTGACAAAGGGCCCGCACCCCGTCAGGTGCCACTTGAGTCCAGGTGCCACTTGAGTCCAGTCTTCCGTGTCACTGGTGGGGCCATGAGATCTCCTGGACAGAGCGTCTGCATCTCGATTTCCAGCCCCTGGCCTGTACTTTAGGCTGAAATTGAATCCAGACAATGCGGCCAGCCACCTGTGTCCAGTGGCGTCCAGCTTTGCTGTGGTGAAAAGGTAGGTAAGGTGGTTGTTGTCGGTCTTCACAGTGAACTCCGCCCCATACAGGTAGTCTTTGAGCTTGTCTACTACCACCCACTTAAGGGCCAGGAACTCCAGCTTGTGAGTGGGGTAGTTCTTCTCAGAGGGGGTCAGGCTCCTGCTCACGTAGGCAACAGGCCGCAGTTGTCCTTCGTGTTCTTGGTAAAGTACTCCTCCCAGACCGTCATGACTAGCATCTACATGTAGTTCATAGGGTTTGGTTGGGTCTGCGTAGGCCAAGACTGGGGCATTGGTTAGGCTCTTCTTCAATGCCTGGAAGGCCTCTTCACACTTCTGGCTCCACTGATCTCTGACCAACTCTCCCGGCTTCCTGGGCCCTGGGTCGTCCTCTTCCCCCTCGGTCTTGAGTAGTTCATTCAATGGTCTGGCAATTCGGGCGAATCCTTCCACAAACCTCCTGTAATAGGAGCAGAACCCCAAGAAGGATCTGAGTTCTGTTACTGTAGTGGGTCGTGGCCAGGAGGTAACTGCCTCCAATTTTTCAGGGTCAGTGGCCACCCCTTCTTCAGACACTATGTGCCCCAGATAGTTCACAGAAGACTGGTAGAACCGACACTTCTCAAGCTTGAGTCCCTCCTCACTGAGTCTTCTCAACAATTTTTCCAGCCTCTCTTCGTGTTCTTCCAGGGTTCTCCCAAAGACAATGACATCGTCCAGGTATACAAGGACTTCAATAAGGTTCATGTCTCCTACAGTCTTCTCCATGAGACGTTGGAAGGTAGCAGGAGCTCCAGACAGTCCCTGAGGCATTCGATCAAACTCGAAGAACCCCCCTGGGGTTATGAAGGCTGTCTTCTCCTTGTCTTCTGCATGCATAGGGATCTGATAGTATCCACTCTTGAGATCCATAACGCTGAACCACTTGGCTCCAGACAAACTCTGTAAAGCGTCCTCTATCCTCGAAAGTGGTGTACTGGTCGGGTATGGTTCTCCTGTTGAGAGTCCTGTAGTCTATACAGAGCCTCAATGACCCATTCTTTTTCCTGACCACCACTATCGGGGAGGCATAGGGGCTTCTAGACTCCCGGATCACACCAGTCCTCTTGAGTTCTGCGAGTTGTTCTCTTAGATCCTCCAGATCTGCTAGTGGGACCCGCCTGACCCTCTCTCTAAAGGGCTTGTCTTCCAGAAGGCGGATCCGATGGGTGGCACTCCTTGCACACCCCACATCGAACTCATCTTTGGAGAAGATCTTCTCCCATCTGGTCAACTGGGCCTTGGCTCTCTCTTTCCAAGCCCTGGGCAGATTCGGGTTCTCCATGGACAGCTTCTCCCAAACATCTCCTCCTGCACCCGTCCCCTTGACTTCAGACAGGGTAACCAGGGAAGCAGGGCTCACCTGGCCCAGCAGCATCCTGGCTGGGATTTCCATGGGGCCACCTGTAGTGTTCCTAACACTAACCGGAACTCTACAATGGGCCTTCTTCAGGGCCTTCAGCGGAATCACTTCTGGTATCACTTCCAGACCGGAGGACTATTCCCTTGGGTCGGACACCAGCATGACAAAGGGTCCAGGCTGCTCCCAAGTAAGCTTCACAGTGGCTCTGAGACAGGTTACTTCGCCGGGCTGCAACACTACCCCTTCTCTTCCAAGTCTCCACACCTTCCCTATCCCCTCTCCAGGGGTCTTCTGCTCTAGGACCAGCCGTTGGTAGGCCGTCTTCAGCATGGGGTGGATCTTGGTGGCCGCTAGCCCCCTCTCTTTCACTAGAGGGGTCAGGAGTCTTCGGACCAGGTCCGTGTTTGTCCCTATTATAAGGGAACTCTTGTTGGCTCCTGGCGGCCGAGGGCACACAATTGCCAGGGTGTCAAACACTTCGGCCTTCCCAGCCACAGACGGGTCAAAGGTCATCTTGATGGGCAGATAGCCATCGTAGGGGAAGCTCTGGGTTCCAATCCCCCATATTTCCAGTTCCTCTATCTTCTGGATGGGCAGATGACTCAAGTGCTTATCGTAGAAATCCCGGTATAACAGGGTCACTTGTGCCCCAGTATCCAAGATGGCTCTGGTGTAGACTCCCTCCACTTGAATGGGCACTATAGGAGATGGGCCTACCAGCTTCTCCGGATATGGCCTGGCAGGGGTCGCCTTCTTCTGGTCCTTTCCCTTCGGACTCTCTCTCGTCCAATTCCCTTTGGACTTTAGCCTTTCTTGAGCCTGGTATGCATTGATTTCCCCCCTTTCAATGGGTGTACAGACCCGCTGAGGGATATTATTGTTTTTCTTAGGTGTGCATCCCCTCTGGGGAGTGCTGTGCCTCTTCTGAGGGGTCTTGCCCCCTTTCTCTGGGGTGTATCCCTGTTGAGGAATGTTGTGTTTCCTCTGAGGTGTTTTATCTCCTCTTTCCTTCTGCTTCGCATTCAGCTTGGAGCTCACTGAAGATGATGGGCACCCGGTTGACTACTTCACCGGGGCCCTCTGGAGTTTCCCGCCGGCTTGCGGTTATCTGTTTTCTTCTTCTTGGGACTGGAACATGTAGCTGCAATGTGGCCAACTCCCCCACAATTAAAACAGATTATGTCCCCCCAGTCCTGCAGAGATGCTGGTGCCGAAACAGCTGGGAACAATTCCTTTCTCGCTACCTCTTTCTCTAGGCCCTTTGTGTCTTTCGCCATCAGAGAGGTTAGCATCTCTAACACCTGAGACATTTGTGATTTCAAAGTGTCCACTTCTGAGTCTCTTTCTGGAGTCATGAGCGAGTTGACCATCACTGGTGTAGGGGCATGACTTGTCTTTATCACCGCCTGATCCTTCTGCAGTGCCTCCTCATCTCTGATGATTTTTATCAAATCAGAGTAAGTCAGTGACGTTCCTCCTCCTGAGGTTTTCAGGTGCAGCCAGACTGGATCCGAGCGCAAAGCTCCCTTTAAGACTTGCTTCATTCTTGCTGCATCTGTATCTTGGGGCATCATTCCCTTCTTCAAGACAATCTTACACAGCAACCTGTTCAGTCTTCTGACATACTCTGAAAGCTTTTCATTCGGCTGTTGGAAAGTATGTTCAAATTGGTAGACCATCTCTGTCACCTTTTCTAACTGACCGAACTCTTCCTGTAGCATGGCTAGACAGTCTTGAGCCGTGCAGTCTGTATTTCCAAACCGGAAACTTTTTACCGCTTCTGCTGCTGCGCCTTTAAGGCTTTCAACCACTCGTTGCCTCTTCTGCGCTTCAGGCACCTCCCATGTCTCCACTGCTTGTAATACCTGCTCCACCCAAGTATCGAAGTCTTCCTCCCCTGCAGGGACAGGGAGCTTCCCTGAGAATGTCTTTAGTCTCTGGTAGCTAGTCTCTACATGCACCGTGCTTGTCTTCTGGTTAGCAGATCCCCTATTGCCTTTATCAATTCTGGTGATATAGCAGTGGCAGGTGTGGGTGCCACCGGGGGCGTCACCCCGTCTCCTCTTTCTGGTGAGGTACGGGCCGCAGCCTGCGGTGATCCCGTTGGTGATGTTTTTTTCTTTACAGTTACTGCGTGCGCCAACCTATAGGTTCTGTTATCTGGCGTCTGCACACACTTGCACTTGCAAGCCTCTGGCATCCCGTCCCAGTACTCCACTAGTGCATACTGATATGAAGTATCTGGGTCTGACTTTATATCCATCACCCACGGTGTGTGATCTGGGGACACTAACTTAATTAACTCCTCTACCATCTCAATCGACCATTCCTCCCCAGGGAGGCTGATCACTATCAAGTTGTTTGGCTCTGCCCTAGAGGCTTTGCACCACTCTTCTATTGCTTGTGGGTCCATGCCGGCACTTCTGGCGTTCACCTGCTGTATCAGGATCCCGGACGAGAACCCCCACGTGTAGCGTTACCTTCAGCTAAGAGGGCCGCAGATTTAGTTTGGGCCCTGAAGACAGCTCCGCCAACCCCCGGCAATTTTCTCGACCCCCTTCTGGCACAGTTAGTCTAGGGTAATATATATATATCTTATGCTCTATGGTTAAATTCAGACACCAATGCAGTGATAGAAGAATAACGAGTTTACTTTCTACTGGCAATAAAATCAACAGTTATAACAAATCACAGGAATATCTCTGCAGAGCCCTGCAGCAATAGGCACACTATAACTAGTAAGATATGGCGCACACGCGCCACGTGTAACAGTACTTCACTATGCGCCCTATGGCGCAGCAACTAAATAATCTATCTAGATGGCCAGGCCTGACCATATAACTCAGTCTCTAGGGGGTAAAATTCTTTGCATGCAGTCTTTAAACGGTGGTGCACATTTCAGGAACACATTTGTAATCCAAGGGAAAGAAAATGCCAACACAGTACACTCCACTAGAGATCCGTTTGACTCAGTTCAGCTATGGATCTCCAGGGGAGGGGAAACTGAAATAGGAATTGGTGGGCCACGGCAGTCTGTAGGCCTAACAATGGTATACAGTATTTGTGGATTGAGCATGTGCTCGCTCACCCCTCCGGACGCGATCCCAGTCCGGGAACTTCCACCTGCTGTGTCTCCACACACAGCGTCTGCAGCGGTCTGGTCTCCGGCTCAGCAGTGGTTGAGGAAACCGAGTCAGATGCCACCAAGGCTTGCGATGGGGTGGAAGGCTCTTTTGGGTAGCAGCGCAAGACCCCAGGCTTCAGGCCTTGCACCACAGCGGATCCGCTCAGGAAGATCTCTCCACTGAAGTCTCGTGTCCCAAAGAGGCTGAGCGCAGCCTCGCCTCCTCCTTATATAACCCCTCCAATGAGTCTCTGGAGTGAAACATTGCCGAAAGGGGTTCTGGGTAAGGTAGTCCTGGGAGTCTTAAAGGGGACCCCGCTACATGTATAAAATCTGACGTGCAGATAAAGTAAAGATGAGGCCAAATGAAAATTGCATCCTTTTGCATGGTAGAAAAGCTCAGGATAACATACCACAACACACTTTACTGAGTGAGCAGTCTCTACCCCTTAGTAAATCCACCCCGGTGTGTGTGCACACTGAAAGGAAAATAGCAGCTTTAGTAATATACCTACTCTAGTTTGTTCTGCTCACCTAACAAGTGTAAACAAAGTTATTGCTGTTTTCTGCTGTAACCGTCCTATGCAAGTTTCATTTCGTCAGTCAGTTATTTCAAACATAGTTACATAGTTACATAGTTAGTCAGGTTGAAAAAAGACAAAGTCCATCCAGTTCAACCATAAAAAAATAACTAAAATAAAATAAAAAAATATCGTGCAATCCCATATACCCAATTCTATACCCACAGTTGATCCAGAGGAAGGCAAAAACCCCAGCAGAGCATGATCCAATTTGCTACAACAGGGGAAAAAATTCCTTCCTGTTCCCCTGAGAGGCAATCGGATTTACCCTGGATCAACTTTACCTAGAACTGTTAGTACTCAGTTATATTATGTACATTTAGGAAAGTATCCAGGCCTTTCTTAAAGCAATCTACTGAGCTGGCCAGAACCACCTCTGCAGGGAGTCTGTTCCACATTTTCACAGCTCTTACTGTGAAGAAACCTTTCCGCATTTGGAGATGAAATCTTTTTTCTTCTAGACGTAAAGAGTGCCCCCTTGTTCTCTGTGTTGACCGTAAAGTGAATAACTCATCACCAAGTTCACTATATGGACCCCTTATATATTTGTACATGTTAATCATACCCCCCTTATTCTCCTCTTCTCAAGAGTGAATAAATTCAGTTCCTCTAATCTTTCTTCATAGCTGAGCTCCTCCATGCCTCTTATCAGTTTGGTTGCCCTTCTCTGCACTTTCTCCAGTTCCCTGATATGCTTTTTGAGAACTGGTGCCCAAAACTGAACTGCGTATTCCAGATGAGGTCTACTAATGATTTGTACAGGGGCAAAATGATGTCTCTCTCTCTGGAGTCCATACCTCTCTTAATACAAGAAAGGACTTTGCTCGCTTTGGAAACCACAGCTTGGCATTGCATGCCATTATTGAGCTTATGATCTACCAAAACCCCCAGATCCTTCTCCACTACGGATCCCCCCAGTTGTACTCCCCCTAGTATGTATGATGCATTCATATTCTTAGCCCCCAAGTGCATAACTTTACATTTATCAACATTAAACCTCATCTGCCACATAGTCGCCCAATTAGACAGGGCATCGAGGTCGGCTTGTAAATTGGAGACATCTTGTAAGGACGTTATTCCACTGCATAGCTTGGTGTCATCTGCAAAGACAGAAATGTTACTTTTGATCTCAGACCCAATATCATTTATAAAGATATTAAAAAGTAAGGGTCCCAGCACTGAACCTTGGGGTACACCACTGATAACCTTGGACCATTCAGAGTAAGAATCATTAACTACTACTCTCTGAATTCTGTCTTTTAGCCAGTTTTCTATCCATTTACAAACTGATATTTCCAATCCTGTAGACTTTACCTTACACATGAGCCGTGTGTGGGGAACTGTATCGAACGCTTTTGCAAAATCCAAGTATACCACGTCCACAGCCACGCCTCTGTCCAAGGTCTTACTTACCTCTTCATAAAAAGAAATCAGGTTTGTCTGACAACTTCTGTCTTTCATGAATCCATGCTGTCTGTTGCTTAAATAGTTTTTTTCCAGCAAGAACTCATCTATGTGGTCTTTTATTAATCTCTCCAGTATCTTCCCAACTATGGAAGTTAAACTAACAGGTCTATAGTTACTTGGTAAAGACTTTGTTCCCTTTTTAAATATAGGCACCACATTGGCCCTGCGCCAATCCAGTGGTACTATTCCTGTCATTAATGAGTCCCTAAAAATTAGATACAATGGCTTTGAAATTACAGAGCTCAATTCTTTTAGGATTCGTGGGTGTATGCCATCTGGTCCAGGTGCTTTATCCACCTTTATTCTGTCTAAATATTTCTGGACCATATCACTTTTGAGCCATTGTGGATTTGGGGCTGTGTCACTACCACCCCCATTATGGACATGAACTCCCCCATGCTCCATTGTATACACAGAGCTGAAGAAAGTATTTAATAAATTAGCCTTCTCTTTGTCCCCAGTCACCCACTCTAGATTATTTTGTAAAGGGCCTACATGCTCAGACTTGACCTTTTTACTATTAATATATTTGAAGAATTTTTTGGGGTTTGTCCTACTATCTTTTGCAATCTGTCGTTCGTTTAGAATTTTTGCATCCTTGATTTCCTTTTTACATATCCTGTTATATTCTTTGTAACATTTAAACGACACTAGTGTTCCTTCATTTTTATATTTTTTAAAAGCGCTTTTCTTATTGTTTATAGCTTTTTAAACTTTAACTGTGAGCCACATAGGTTTTATTTTTAGCCTTTTAAACTTATTGCCCATGGGAATATACTTTGCAGTGAGTTCACAAACAGTCTTTTTGAAGAATTCCCATTTCTGTTCTGTGCCCATTGATGCCAATATTCTCTCCCAGTCTAAGTCCTGGAGAGCAGCCCTCATCCTTGGAAAATTTGCTTTATTGAAATTAAGTGTTTTTATCCTTCCTGCTTGTATTTCTTGCTTACAGCTAACATCAAATGAAATCATGTTATGGTCACTGCTACCCAGGTGTTCCTTTATCTGAACATTAGTAATATGCTCTGCATGGTTTGAGATTACCAGGTCCAACAGAGCATCATTCCTAGTTGGGGCCTCAATAAACTGGACCATAAAATTGTCCTGCAATAGGCTTATAAATTTTTGGCCTTTTATGCCGCATACACACGATCATTTTTCCCGTCGGGAAAAATGACATTTTTTTTTTTCGCCGAGAAAAACGATCGTCTGTGGGCTTTATGCCGTTTTTCTTGTTGAGAAAAACGGCAGGAAAAACGACGAGAAAAATTAGAACATGTTCTAAATTTTCTCATCGTTTTTTCCATCATTTTTTTCCGCGGCAGTTTTCCCATAGGGAGACACTGCCGCGGAGCCCACAGACGGTCGTTTTTCTCGACAAAGAAAAAAATTACGGGAAAAACGGTCGTGTGTGGGGGAAAATGCCGTTCCCTCGTTTTTCATTTTTTTTCATGTCGTGATTCACGTCGGTGTTTTCACCGCCGTGAATCACGATCGTGTGTACGCGGCATAACTGTCCCAGCAGTGCCATTACTCCAGTCAATTTCTGGGTAGTTAAAATCCCCTATTATTATCACCGTCCCAGCCCTTGCAGCCCTTTCCATCTGTGCAAGGAGCTGAGTCTCCACCTCCTCATTAACATTGGGTGGTCTATAACAAACTCCAATGATTAACTTTGAACTACGTACATCTGTATGCAGTTTCACCCATAATGCTTCAGCCTCATCACACTCTCCATCAACCAGGTCCTCTTTCACACTCGCTTTGAGATCACTTCTCACATAGAGACAGACCCCACCACCTTTCCTTTTTGCCCTGTCTCTCCGAAAGAGTGCATAGCCAGGAATATTAATAATCCAGTCATGTGAGGATTGAAGCCACGTTTCAGCAATACCGATTACGTCATAGCTCTCCTCATGCACCAGAGCTTCCAACTCACCTATTTTGCTTGGCAGACTTCTGGCATTGGTGAACAAACACTTTAATGTATTACATTTTTCTCTGGTGTTTTTCATATAATTTTTAGTAGTACAAATGGCACTATAGTTTCCAATGGCTGTTTGCAACATGGGAACTTTCTTGTCACCTGCCATAACCCTCCCCCCATCTATCCCCATTCCACTCTCCATTAATGTCTGACCACTAACTGACCTGTGTGCCCGATGTAATTCTAGTTCACCCTCCCCCCTCAAACCTAGTTTAAATACTCCTCCAGCCTTCCCATAAACCTCTCCCCCAGCACAGCAGACCCCCTTCCATTCAAGTGCAAACCGTCTTTAGCATATAGGTTGCACCCCAATGAAAAGTCAGCCCAGTGCTCTAGAAACCCAAATCCCTCCTCCCTACACCAGGTCTTTAGCCATGCATTCAGCTCTCTAATCTCCCCCTGCCTTTCCTTTGTTGCGCATGGCACAGGCAATATTTCAGAGAATATCACCTTGGAGGTCCTTGCCTTCATCTTGCAGCCTAGTTCTTTAAATTGATTCTTAAGGAGCCTCCACCTTCCATGTATACTGTCATTGGTTCCAACGTGGACCAAGACAGCTGGGTCATGCCCAGCCCCTCCCAGTAATTTATCCACCCGGTCCACCACATGCCGAACCCTGGCACCAGGGAGACAGCAATCATTCGGTTGAGGCGATCCTGGCGACAAATTATTCTATCAGTCCTTCTGATTATAGAATCCCCTATAACCACCAACTGTCTTGGCCTACCTGCACTCCCCTCACCACCTCTACTAGATGGGTTGCTCTCCCGGCTGTTAGGGGTAGCAGTGACATCTAGGGCTGCCACCTCTGTGTTTGCCACCTCCACATCTTCACCCAACGTGGAAAATTTGTTTTGATGCACAAATACAGGACTGGCCTTCCTTTTCTGCAAGCCCCTTCCACTCCCTCTAACTACATTAACCCATCTTCCTATCTGATAATCCTGACTTGCCACTCCACCCTCCACATCAGCCCTACTGACCACCTGCTCAGCGAGCAGAGGACCCCTTTCAAGGTTGTCCTTTCCGCCCAGTGTTGCAACTTGCTCTTCCAGATCTCTAATGCGAGCTTCCAGAAGGGCAACCTGCTCACATCTGTCACAGCGGTATCCATCCTGGAGCTGTTGCACCAATTTTGCATACATGTGGCACACTGTGCACTGAGCAAAACCTTCAACCCTGCTAGCACTCATTTCCCAGTTACAATATAATTACTTGTAGGAAGTTTATAATGTTACTCACAGTTTAGAAGACTCCTGTTTTAAACTCCTGGTTTTTAACTCTCCACTGTAGTTCAAAATTCCACTGATGTTCACAAAATCCACATGCAAGCCACCATCAGCAGGGAGCCAGCTCCTAAGGGAGTTTGTACAGACACTTATATACTCACCTGTGAACAATTAACCACTCCCCTTAATTAGCAGAAAGAAAAAAAGCTGTTTAAAAAGTGTCAGAGAAAGGAGTGGGGGGGGAAAGTATTTTTAAAACTGATAAACGTATCAAATAAAGGACAAAAAATTAAAATAAATCAACACTTGCAAGCAGAAGCAGTTAAAAGCAAAACTCCTGGTTTTTAACTCTCCACTGTAGTTCAAAATTCCACTGATGTTCACAAAATCCACATGCAAGCCACCATCAGCAGGGAGCCAGCTCCTAAGGGAGTTTGTACAGACACTTATATACTCACCTGTGAACAATTAACCACTCCCCTTAATTAGCAGAAAGAAAAAAAGCTGTTTAAAAAGTGTCAGAGAAAGGAGTGGGGGGGGGAAAGTATTTTTAAAACTGATAAACGTATCAAATAAAGGACAAAAAATAAAAATAAATCAACACTTGCAAGCAGAAGCAGTTAAAAGCAAAACTCCTGGTTTTTAACTCTCCACTGTAGTTCAAAATTCCACTGATGTTCACAAAATCCACATGCAAGCCACCATCAGCAGGGAGCCAGCTCCTAAGGGAGTTTGTACAGACACTTATATACTCACCTGTGAACAATTAACCACTCCCCTTAATTAGCAGAAAGAAAAAAAACACAAACCACAAAGCAATGAGGGAGGATTCAAATCATTGCACACAGTATCAGATCTGAGTTTGCCAATCTCCAGGCAAACGTAGACCCACCACCAACACTCTATAGAGCAAAGTGTTTTATTTTTATAAAGCCTTCTATAGCTGTGCCTCTCCTGGGAGTCGAGATTGGTGATCTAGTGCTGCCGTCTGGGCCCACTGCTGACCTACCTTTTTGCTGTTCCTAGCGGTGACATCATTTACTGCTGCATATCAGAGCACCTGGGGATCTTAGGCACTCGAGCTATCCATTTCAGCGGAGTCCGCCAGCTCAGCAGAAGATCTCTCCGCTGAGCAGTCGGGTGACAGGTCCCTCCCTGCTCAGTGAGCAGGGAGGGGCCTGTCGAGCGCCACTGATTCCTATGGAGAGATCGGACGAAAACGGACAGCATGTCCGTTTTCATCAGATCTCATCCGATCCACCAGGGCGGATGGCGAACGTATCGCCATACGTTCTGATTTTAGCAGATCAGATGGCAAACGGGTGTCAGCGGACACACCACCGCTGACACCTGCCTGCCCATAGGAGTCAATGGATGGCACGCTCAGATCCGCCTGAAAAATGAACAGGGCCATTCAGGTGCCATAGGCTCTAATAGGCGTCCAAAAAGGTGAACAGCGGGCGCCATGCTGTGCATTCGCTGTTCACTCAGCGTTGTGTTAGGAAAGCGAATGAATCGCTTTCCTAACACTGAACCGCCTCTCAGCCAATCAGGTGCTCGGGTCTGTTACCTGTTACCTGTCACCTGATTGGCTGAAACGACAGGCGCTGTGATTGGACGCCGCCTATTAGGCGTCCAATCATAGCAGATGACGGGAGGAGAGGACGGGAAAAGACATCGAGGAGCGTGGAGGACCGCGACCCGCTGTCCCACCGAGACAAGGTAAGTTCCGGGCGGGCGGGTTATGCCCAGTGGCAGCATTTGATGGGCACAGTAGCAGCAATTGATGGGCACAGTAGCGGCAATTGATGGGCACACTGGCGGCAGTTGATGGGCAGAGTAGCGGCAGTTGATGGGCACAGTAGCGGCAGTTGATGGGCACACTGGCGGCAGTTGATGGGCACACTGGCAGCAGTTGATGGGCACAGCAGCAGTTGATGGGCACACTGGCAGCAGTTGATGGACACACTGGCAGCAATTGATGGGCACAGTGTCAGCAATTGATGGGCACAGTAGCAGCAATTGATGAGCACAGTGGCTGCGCTTGATGGGCACAGTGGCTGCGTTTGATGGGCACAGTGGCTGCGTTTGATGGGCACAGTGGCTGCGTATGATGGCACAGTAGCTGCATATGACGGGCACAGTGGCTGCAATTGATGGGGGGTTTTTTTCAGTTTGTTTGCACCCCCCCCAAACATTTTAAGCACCAGCCGCCACTGGTGGTCTGTGGTCACCAGAGTTCTCCCCACATCAGAGTTCCTGTTTTAATTGCAAGTTGGAACTCTGCGGACCCTGATGTAAGTGGGAACTCTGTAAAGGGGAATGCTGTGCTCTTTGATATAAGATGATTTCTGGTCACCAGAGCCCCCCTTACATCAGAGATCCCCTTTACACCAAAGTCTGCAACATTCCCCTTCACATCATGATCCGCAGCGTTCCCCTTTGCATGAAATTTGCACTGTAACAGGGAATCCAGCAGGCTCTGATGTAAGGGGGAACACTGTGCCAGCTAGGTTATATTACACTGACCTTCATGTAAATGGAGAAATATGTTTTTTGACTTTTGTTACAGGGAAAATTCTACAAACTGTAAATTCAAAGTTTATAGGATTTAAGGCTCCTAATATATGCTATTTTTATACAGTTACAGTAATTTTTATCGCTTAAATTATTTTTTCCTATATGGGCGTGAGTGGGACCTCATGTCTAGGTTTTGCCTAAGGCCTCACAAAGCCTAGAGCCGCATCTTCTAATGAAGTCAGCTGGTCAACTCCTTCCTATGTCATGACTAGGGATGAGCTCGGTGTTTGAGTCGAACATACATAAAGTCGGGCATAGAGTCGGGCATAAAGGACATAAAGTCAGGCACCTTTAGCCCTGGGGCTGCAACTGGAGGCCTTGGGCTCAGAACCTTTGGCTGGGCCCACAGAGGATCGAGGAATCCCAGGGTGCTGCCTTGCGAGGAGACCCGTATCTTAGATTAGGAGGTCGGGGGAGGACCGTTCCGAGGGACTGGTGAGGAACTCACAGTGAAGGAAGGGGCCCGGTAACTCTCTGGAGGGATGTCATCTCCCTGAAAGAGGTTTAACGTTGCAACCAAGTTCACCAGGTCTGTGGCAGAGACCCAAGTTCACCAGGTCTGTGGCAGAGACTGTGTGTATCTAGTTCAAGCATCATTCCGGCTGCTAGGGCCCACTTCATTGGGAGACCTTCCTGGATGGGCTGAGTCTACCTGAAGATATGGGTAGTGAACAGAGGCGTACTAAGTGGGGGGCGGGGGGGCGGTCCGCCATGGTTGACACACACTGGGGGGGTGTCAGGCCGGCGCCCCCCCTCCGCGGCTGAAGTGAAGACTGCGGGTGGGCGGGTTTAAGCCGCGGCACCGCGGCAGTCACAGGAAGATCACAAGCAGCCTGTAGTGCCTTTGCAAGGAGGGGGAGGGGGGGTGCAAGTCCTGTACTGTGGGGGTCTGCACTGTAGGGGGGTGGGGGTCTGCACTGTAGGTGTCTGTACTGTGGGGGGGTGGGGGTCTGCACTGTAGGTGTCTGTACTGTGGGGGTCTGCACTGTAGGTGTCTGTACTGTGGGGGGTGGGGGTCTGCACTGTAGGTGTCTGTACTGTGGGGGGGGTGGGGGTCTGCAATGTAGGTGTCTGTACTGTGGGGGGGTCTGCACTGTAGGTGTCTGTACTGTGGGGGGGGTGGGGGTCTGCACTGTAGGGGTCTCTACTGTGGGGGGTGGGGGTGCACTGTAGGTGTCTGTACTGTGGGGGGGGTGGGGGTCTGCACTGTAGGTGTCTGTACTGTGGGGGGGGTGGGGGTCTGCACTGTAGGTGTCTGTACTGTGGGGGGTGGGGGTCTGCACTGTAGGTGTCTGTACTGTGGGGGGGTGGGGGTCTGCACTGTAGGTGTCTGTACTGTGGGGGGGTGGGGGTCTGCACTGTAGGTGTCTGTACTGTGGGGGGATGGGGGTCTGCACTGTAGGTGTCTGCACTGTGGGGGGGTGGGGGTCTGCACTGTAGGTGTCTGTACTGTGGGGGTCTGCACTGTAGGGGGGGTGGGGGTCTGCACTGTAGGTGTCTGTACTGTGGGGGGGGGGGTGGGGGTCTGCACTGTAGGTGTCTGTACTGTGGGGGGTGGGAGTCTGCACTGTAGGTGTCTGTACTGTGGGGGGTGGGGGTCTACACTGTAGGTGTCTGTACTGTGGGGGGGGGGGTCTGCACTGTAGGTGTCTGTACTGTGGGGGGGGTGGGGGTCTGCACTGTAGGTGTCTGTACTGTGGGAGGGGGTGGGGGTCTGCACTGTAGGGGTGTCTGTACTGTGGGGGTGGGGGTCTGTACTGAGGGGGTCTGCACTGTAGGGGGGTGTCTGTGGGGGGCTGTGTAATGTAAAGGGGTCCAGAGGTGTAGGGTGCTGTGTAATGTAAAAAGGTCCTTAGGTGCAAGGGGCTGTGTAATGTAAAGGGGTCCAGAGGTGTAGGGTGCTGTGTAATGTAAAGGGGTCCAGAGTACTGTGTAATGTAAAGGGGTCCAGAGGTGCAGGGTACTATGTAATCTAAAGGGGTCCAGAGTGCTGTGTAATGTGAAGGGGTCCAGTGGTGTAGGATGCTGTGTAATGTAAAGGGGTCCAGAGGTGCAAGGGCTGTGTAATGTAAAGGGGTCCAGAGGTGTAGGGTGCTGTGTACTGTAAAGGGGTCTAGTGTACTGTGTAATCTAAAGGGGTCCAGAGGTGCAGGGTGCTGTGTAATGTAAAGAGGTCCAAGGTGCTGTGTAATGTAAAGGGGTCCAGAGGTCCTTAGGTGCTGTGTAATGTAAAGAGGTCCAGAGGTGCAAGGTGCAGTGTAATGTAAAGGGGTCCAGAGGTGCAGGGTACTGTGTAATGTAAAGGGGTCCAGAGGTGCAAGGTGCAGTGTAATGTAAAGGGGTCCAGAGGCGCAGGGTACTGTGTAATGTAAAGGGGTCCAGAGTGCTGTGTAATGTAAGGGGTCCAGTGATACAAGGTGCAGTGTAATGTAAAGGGGTCCAGAGGTGCAGGGTACTATGTAATCTAAAGGGGTCCAGAGTGCTGTGTAATGTGAAGGGGTCCAGTGGTGTAGGGTGCTGTGTAATGTAAAGGGGTCCAGAGGTGCAAGGGCTGTGTAATGTAAAGGGGTCCAGAGGTGTAGGGTGCTGTGTACTGTAAAGGGGTCTAGAGTACTGTGTAATCTAAAGGGGTCCAGAGGTGCAGGGTGCTGTGTAATGTAAAGAGGTCCAGAGGTGCAGGGTGCTGTGTAATGTAAAGGGGTCCAGAGGTGCAGGGTGCTGTGTAATGTAAATAGGTCCAGAGGTGCAGGGTACTGTGTAATGTAAAGGGGTCCAGAGGTGCAAGGTGCAGTGTAATGTAAAGGGGTCCAGAGGTGCAGGGTACTGTGTAATGTAAAGGGGTCCAGAGGTGCAAGGTGCAGTGTAATGTAAAGGGGTCCAGAGGTGCAGGGTACTGTGTACTGTAAAGGGGTCCAGAGGTGCAGTTGTGGAGAGGGGGTACACAGTAGTGACAAAAAGATATTGAAGGATACAGAGGTATGCAGGGGGCACAGTGGGGTGTTTTTACATTTTAAGGTATGGGGGGGGTGCCAGATATAGGATCCGCCCTGGGTGCCAAATACTCTAGGTACGCCCCTGGTAGTGAATAAGAATTTGTTTGTGCCTGGACCTATTCCCACACCTTTTGCTGTCCTGTTCTTCTTCCAACTTTCTCCTGTCCAGTTATCGTGCATAAAAGAGAAAATAAACTCTAAGTTGGAGTTGCAATCGGTGTGGACCTTAAAGTTATTGGGGAATAGAGACTTGTCTTTGTTACAGTGAAGACGGGAGCCATTCTCTGGGGAAACCTGATCACAGAGACCCAGGTACATTACACCGCTCAACCTCTTTATACAAGAGGGTACGGGCATGTAGCACGGTGTGCCCTTTTTTCCTGCTAAGGAGCCAAAAGCAGGAAAAGGGGGTGGTGTCGCTACACATATATAAAAAAAAAACTACTTTAGACTACAAAAGGAATACAAATGACCTGAGGCATCTCAAGACGAATCTAAAATGAGCTTCCCCTACTTGATGTGTACAAATCTATGCACAATGCAGTTGTTGCACATGCACAAAAAGAAACTCAGCCATACTAGCCAACTACCATAGGCGTGAGCAGGGGGTGTGCCAGGTGTGCCTGGGCACACCCTAATCACTCTGTGCAGTGACAATTTCCCCTACTGCCCAGGCTTCCCTTTGTGTTTTTCCCCCCGCAGTGCTACTGGTTTCTTTCCTCTCCTCTCCCCCTGGCTGTTACGGGGGATGTTTCAGGATGGAGAGCAGGGGAAGGGGCTAGCCCATGGGTGCTCAACCTGTGGCCCTCCAGCTGTTGCGGAACTACAAGTCCAATGAGACATTGCAAGCTGCAGTCAGTTACAAGCATGACTCCCAAAGGCAGAGGCATGATGGGACTTGTAGTTCTGCAACAGCTTGAGGGCCACAGGTTGAACACACATGGGCTAGTCAATATGTCATTTACTGGCCCCTTCCTTTTCTAAATGAACATAGTGAACACACTCGCTCTCTGTCATTCTTAGCTGAAGCATAATAAACTGTGATTACTATGCTTCAATCTGTGAATGAACAGGAAGCTGTGTGCTCCTCCCATTCATTCCCTGCGCAGTGCAGCTGAGGCTTCAGAGAAAGGGGTGTGTGTTTGAGCTTTGGGGTGCACACCCTAATAAAATGGGCTGCGCACACCTATGCCAACTACTAATACCTAATGTACCTGATGTCTGTAACACACTGAGGAGGAGAACTGAGTACTGAAGTGTCAAGTATTCCGTCTGGGAGTCAGGACGCTCGGGGCTCCCACAGCTGTAAAACATGCCTGAACACCGGCGGCTGGGGGTGACGTCAGCCAGGGCCGAAACTAGGGGGGCGCCTGCCCCATGTAACACATCTAGGAGGCGCCACCAAGGGGTGCCACCCCCACTCGCACTAAGGGTGTCACTGCCGCCCGATCAAGTGTAATGGACAGGCAACGCGCTCTGCATAGTTTGCCAAATACCGCTGAATCAATCTGCTCCTCCTGCAGAGTTGATTCTTTGGTATTTGGCAAATTATGCAGCGGAGGCGGCTTGTCCATTACACTTGAACTGGCAGAAGTGAAACCCTAAAGCAGAGGCACCTGGTGCGAGCGGCACCTCCGGTGGAGAGCTTTGAGGTCTCCCTCCTAGTCCTGCCCAGTGCCCAAACAGCCTATGTCTTTTCGGCGTGAGGCATCCCAGAATAGGGCCAGGACTGGGGGGGTGCGAAGGAGGCCCTGGACTGGGAGATGCAGTGAAGGCCCTGGACTGAGGAGGGTGCAGAGGAAGCCCTGGACTGGGGGGGTGCGGAGGTGGCCCTGGACTGGAGGAGGACCTGGGCTGGGGAGTGCAGAGGAGGACCTGGGCTGGGGAGTGCGGAGGAGGCCCTGGTCTGGGGAGGTGTGGAGGAGTAACGTGACCTGGGGGGAGCAGAGGAGACCCTGGGCTTGGAGATGCAGAGGAGGTCCTAGGATGGGGGGGGGGGTGCAGAGGAGGTGCTGGACTGGGGAGGTACACAGGAGGCCTCGACTAGAAGGGGAGAACACAGGAGGCCCCAGACTAGGAGGGGAGTACACAGGAGACCTTGGGCTGGGGAAAGATCGCAACCATATGGTTGGGATCCGCTCGCATGCCTGGACCAGCACCCAGCTTAACCTCTCAGCGAGCCACTGAGAGCCTTAGTCGGCCACTTCTGCCCCCTCCACAGCCCAGTGTTTTAGTGAGCATGGGGGGGGGGGAAGAGCAGCTTTCTGCTCAGGAAGCCCTGAGAACCTAGTGATCGGTGGTTTTTGATTACTCAGTTCTCAGCCTTAGAGCCAGCGGGGGACAGATGCAGCATCTACCTAGATAGGTATGATTTATAAATAAAGTTCCCATGCTTATCTTTTAATTTTTAACATCTCCTTTTTCCTGCTGTCTGAGTCACGTGACAATTAGGCCTCATTCACATAGAGCATATACATCCATGCCCTGTGTGATGGCCGTGTACCATGTGGGGATGCATAGAGTTCTGTGCAGGCAGTCCAGTCAATTGGGATGCAGCAGCTGCATGGACATAGTCACAGTGTCTGCATTCTATAGGTAAACTCTCTGGTGGATGCAGATGCAGCAAAAAGTGGCTCAGAATACAGGACCTGTCTCAGTGCCCGACTGAATGAGCCCTTAGGGGAATTCACAAAACTAGGGTAGACAGAATTTGGAAAAGCTGTGCATGGCAACCAATCGGCTCATGGCTCATAGCTTTCACTTTTAAAGCTGAGGATAGAAGCTGATTGGTTGCCATGCACAGCTGTTCTGGATTCTGACTGCACCAGTTTTGTAATACTTACTCAAACCCCCTCTCGATCCAGCAATGTCCGCGAGAGCCTTGGCTGTCCGACGACTCACACTCTTGATTGGCTTTTGGCAGCAACTGGAGCCATTGGCTCACACTGCTATCAATAAGAGCCAGTAATCAGAAGATAGAGGGAGCGGAGTCGAGCCATGGCTACGTGTGTATATGGACACACAGAGCTGCGGCTCGGGAGCAAGCCTGCTTGGGTGCCTTCATAGCAAGCTGCTTGCTGTGTGGGCACCCAGAAAAAGGGAGGGGGCCAGGGGTGCCAGCGAGGGACCCAAGAAGAGAAGGATCCAAGCTGCTCTGTGCAAAACCATGACACAGAGCAGGTAAGTATAACATGTTTTTTATTTAGAAAAACAAACAAAAAACAAGACTTTAATATCACTTTAAGGTTAGCTGTGTGTAGTAAAGGATCTGCAATAGAACAGTTTTATTTTAATAAAATTAGTATACTGAGGTTTGTACCGTCTGCTACATACTCGCTTGTGACACATTAAAGCATATGGCCCTTTAAGCCCCTCCCACTGTTGATGCAGTTTTGACGTGGCGTCGCTATATTGACACATACAATTTTTCTTGTATGACCAGCCTCGGGTGCCAGATGTGCTAGCTACACCACTGACGTCAGCGGCGGGAAAACAGAGCTGGCTAACGCCCACAGCTCCTCCTTTGTGAAAGCACCGAACTAGGAAGGGGAGGGGCTTTATACACCTCTTGCTGTGTTTCTCTAGGAGAAGCAGGGCACCGCGGGGTGTGTTCGGGATGACTTAATCGGCAATCGATGTGGCTGTTCTCTGCATGGATGCAGAATCGTGAATGGCTGCATCGGCTGTGTCAGTTTCATTCCCAGGTCACTGTTCAGGACCTGGGACAGACCTAAAAAATGTGGGACTGTCTTTGGCAATCCCAGACACATGGTCACCACCCTAGTTGTGGGGAAATATGAGGGCTGCCTTTGCTGGGAAGAAAAGTAGTATTTGGCTGGCTGACTCTGATTTTAATTTAATTCAATCCTGACCCCATTCTCACCCCCTCCCCTTCATAAGAGCACCCCTGCACTCATGAAAATCTTTGTATTTAGCCATTTTCCTTCTGTTTTCAGTCTGGTACCATAACACCACAGGTCCTACTCTCCCTCTTCTTCCTCTGGTGGTGAGCAGATCATAAATGCTGCAGAGAGCGCTGCAGAAACATTCCATATTTCTATACTTGCTCCAGGTCAGTTAGTCAAAGTACTGAAGTCTAAGCATCAGCGTGACAGCCAGGTAACAATGGCAAACTACATATTTTTCATGATAGTTCTCTTTTAGGTCTGATTCAACCAGCAGCCTCACTTATTGCAAGGCCACTGGTGTGCACTGGCAGGGTACAGGGATGAAACGCCGATCTTGGTACATCACACCATTTATTTTTATTTTTTGTTAAACTTTTATTAAAATGTTACAGCTGACATTTCATAAAAGCTTATGCTTCCAGCGGTGTTGGGGTGCAAGATTTTATGCTGTAACCTGCTACACTGCTACATTGAAAATATTAGTGCATGAAGGATTTTGTTTCAGCACACACCACTGTAAAGCAGTGGTGTGAAAGAGTGTGGCACCAGAGCAAACAAGACAAATTTCCTTGTCTGTGTGTGGGGCCTGCACTGGGCAACACTTTCCAGCGCAGCCCAACGTAAATGATGTAAATGGACCCCTTAAAGGGGTTGTAAAGATTCATGTTTTTTTCAAAAAGACAAACAAACATGTCATACTTACCTCCGCTGTGCAGTTGGTTATGCACAGAGCGGCCCCGGTCCTCCACTTCTGAGGTCCCTCTGCGGTGCTCCTGTCTCCTCCTCTTCTCGAGTGTCCTGCCGGAGAAGCGCTCTCCGACGGGACACCCGTGCGGGCACGCTCCCGTGTCCTGCTGCTGCGTCCGTAGACACAGACAGCAGGACTTGGCTCCGCCCCCTGGCACCTGCGTCATTGCATTTGATTGACAGCAGCGGGAGCCAATGGCTGCCCTGCTATCAATCTATCCAATCAGGATACAAGACACCGGCCGGAGCTGGTGTGCTTGTTCCCGTCGTAGGAATTATGGGGCTCAGGTAACTACAAGAAAGGCACAGGAGGTTTTTCACCTTAATGCATAGAATGCATAGAATGCATTAAGGTGAAAAACGGCGAGGGTTTACAACTTTTAAAGCTAAGTTCTTGCTGGCTACTGAGTCACTAGCCCCGCACAATAATCTGCTCATTATGAAATTGACTCTTTCCAGTCTTCTATTAATTTTCTAAAATGATAGCTATGGTATATTTTCAGCAATATACAGCAGTTGGCCCATTACCCAGTTTCGAGGTAACTGAGATGCACTGCCATATTTGCAAAGCATTAACATATCACAGTAAATATGCCATTAGCCTGAATAAACCACAATGTGTCTAAGAGAAGGAAGGATGTCTTGGCATAATACCACTTTGTTGAAATGGCTCATAATATGAAGAATATTTTCATGGATCAAATCTAGAAAACAACTGTTACAGCTTGTGTGCGTCTTTTTTTAGCACTGGGCCTCACAAACTCAAGAGTCAGTCTAGACTGGCCACATGGGACAGCAACAGTGACTTGTTGTATATGAGACTGGCCTTACATGAATAGAGGCAATAGACACTTGCCATGTCTGAATTATACACTTGTTCAATGAGAACAAGAATGATTATTATACTTTACTTATAAAGTGCCAATGTAGATGGCAGCATTGTACAGCCAGTAGTGCTACAGTCCAAAAAAACATGCAAAGATGTGTACACCAGAATTTTAAATGCATGCTTACATAGGAAATTTGGGTCCCCTTTTACAAGGTTTCAAATAAACTGTGCAAGTTGAGGAACGCTGGATTTCCTTACATGGCTGTCTGAAACCTCATCTACGGCTGTCTAAAACCACATCCCTCCCCAGTCACCTTTTTTGTAAAAAACAAAAAAAACAAGTGAGAGATGGGAGAGAGATGGAAAGCAAAGGAGGCGAGTACAGAGAACCTGTTCTCTATACAAAGATGTGTTAGCTGCACACTTTGTCTCCCGTAATCAAAGATCACACATGCAAAACGAACATCACAAATGCAAATCTAGGGAAACACAGCAAGGTGTGCTTTTTCCTTATGTTTTTTTTTCCATTAATAGCAGGTAGAAGCAAAAGGTCTATGTGCATAGATCAAAAATTTAAGTGGCTGTTAGTCCTAGGCTGGATGCTTTTAAAACAAAATCACCATCCAGCGCTCAATCCCAGGATTTCCCCAAACAATAAGACTGTGACAGGCAATGGTTTCAGCCATACAGCCCTCCTCCGACTGGGCGGTCCTTCCAAACACTGAAAAAATGTACACAAGAGGGTGCAAACGCCTAGTACATTACCATAAATAACTATTTATTAAAATCACATAACAGCGTTATACTAACAAATGTAGGATTAAAATCAGGCCTGTCATATACAATGCCTCTAATTGGTGAGGCGGGGGACCCTACAGCCACGCAGTAGAAAGGCTTATGCGTTTTGGGGGACAGACCCCTTTCCTCAGAGCTAACTCCCACCAAACAATAAAACACTATTTGAGAGTTTCCATACTGAGGACAAGCTTGTTGGGCGGGGTGTGTCCTCAGTATGGAAACTCTCAAATAGTGTTTCATTGTTTGGTTTGGTTTCATTGTATCATTTTAAAACATAGAGACTGGTGATCTCTCGTAGCCAGCAAATAGATGTAACAAAGGGTAGTTAGTGTGGTGCATGATGGAGAAAGGAAAGGAAATGTAGTTTATGCCAAAGTATGTATGGTGAGGTTGGCAAAAAAAAAAATCAAAAGGCCCTCTGCTTTATCTGTAAGGCGTAAATCCAACTGCGCTCCCCTCCCCCACTTGTATTTGTAGCGGCCTCACCCTCTCTCTCTTCTTTAGTGGTTACTTTGGCTCCGGTCTAGGGGTACCTTGAAGGGGAGAGCGAGGTGCGCCATGGCCCATGTCCTATAGATTACTGCATGTAGAGGTGAAGGCTGTTGCAAAGTACGATTGATAGGTGCAGCGGAGTCAGTTCAGATCAGACATTGTGTAGTAACAGAAACTGGCTTCTTTATTGGAACATAACCACACTAGCAAAGATGTCACTTCACATTGTAAGAAGAATCACAGACAGGAAAAAGGAACCAACAAGTACATCACAGTATACAGGAAATACAACACATCATAGAGACATACATAGCATAGCATATCACTGAGCATTAGCGACATCTTGTGTCCCTTTTCTAAACTGCAGTCAAATACAGTAAGCTAAGCTGAAAGTTTGTTGTATCTCCAACACCCCTTCTCAACAACTAAGGCTTAGTCTGTTAAACCCATCTTCTTTGTAAGCCTTGAATGACTTTCAGCAGTCAGGGGCTTTGTAAGGATATCTGCTGTCATATCCTCGGTTGGGCAATAAAGTAACTCAAGAAGACCTTGCTCTTGAAGATCCCTAAGAAAGTGGAACTTCACATCAATGTGCTTGGTTCTTGAATTAACTCCTTCTATGTGAGCAAGTACAATGCATCCTTGATTGTCCTCATAGATTTCAGTTGGTCCCAACTGTGGTTGACCTAAGTCTGTTAATAGCTGTCTCAGCCATATAACTTCTTGGCTTGCCTGTGCTGCAGCAACGTATTCTGCTTCAGTAGACGACAGTGAAACAGAGAGTTGCTCTTTACTAGTCCAACTGATGGCACCTCCTGACAGAAAAAATAAGTAGCCACTGGTAGATTTTCTGTCACTGGTGTCTCCTGCCCAGTCAGCATCCACATATCCTGTTAAGGTGCTTTCATCACTTGGTGGTAACTTTAGCTTGTAGTGCGAAGTCCCTTTAAGATAGCGAATGATTCGCTTTACAGCATTCCAGTCCTTTTGACTTGGCATCGAAACCTTTCTGCATAGGATTCTGACAGTTGCTGCAATGTCCGGCCTTGTAGCGGTGGTAAGGTACAGCAATTTCCCTATTGCTTTCCTGTATTGAATATTAGTAGGTAATGGGTTATCTTGACAATTCATCTCCTTTAGGTAGTTGGTTTCCATGGGAGATTTTACTGGTTTGGCGTCTTCCATTCCAAATGTTTCAATTATTTCTTGTATTTTGTGTCTTTGGTTCAGAAGAAAGCTGCCATCTTCCTCTCTCTCGATCTGGATGCCGAGGTAATTCTTTATGTTGCCAAGATCTTTGGTGTCAAAGTGCTGATTTAGTTTTTCCAGTATTTCGGCTTCATCCCCTTCTTGCTTAAAGCAAATCAGGATATCATCCACATAGATAATGTAACGCCGAGTGCTCCGGGTGTCCCATCCTTCCCGGAGCGCTCGCAGCGTCGGTCCCCCTGCAGCGCCCTGGTCAGCCCCCCTGGCCGTGGGCGCTGCTCTGTTACCCGCAGGGATGCGATCCACGCGGCGGCACATCTCCGTCCGCAGATCGCATCCCATCCTACTCACCATCCTCCTCCTGCTCCTTCCCGGCGCGCGCGGCCCCGCTGCGCTCTAGGGCGCGCGCGCGCCGGCCTTCTGAGATTTAAAGGGCCAGCGCACCATTGATTGGTGCCTGGCCCAATTACTGTGTGCACACCCAAATCTGATATAAACCCACTTCCCCTTCCTGTCCTTGCCGGATCTTGTTGTCTTAGTACCCTGTGGAAGCGTTTTGTGAGTTGCCTTGCCTGTGTATCTGACCTGCTGCCATTGTCTCAGACTACGAACCATTGCCGCCTGCCCTGACCCTCTGCTACGTCTGACCTTGCCTCTGCCTAGTCCTTTTGTACCGCGCCTATCTCAGCCGCCAGAGAGGTGGAGTCGCTACTGGAGCACACGACCTGGTTGCTACCGCCGCAGCAAGCCCATCCCGCTTTGCGGCGGGCTCTGGTGAAAACCGGTAGCTGCTTAGAACCGGTCCCTCAGTACGACCCGTGCCATCCCCTCTCTGGTACAGAGGATCCACCTCCTGTATCCCCACTAGCCGTCAGTCCGGCTCGTGACAGATAAGCATATAGACCCATCTGTTTGCCAATTTCTTTGTGTATAAGCAGGGGTCTGCTTTACTCCTTTGAAAGTTTTGACGTGTAAGCACTTCATTTATTTTTATATTCCACGCTCTGGCTGCTTGCTTTAGACCATATATACTCCTGTGAAGTTTGGACACTAGGTCTGACCTTTGTTCATCTTTGAATCCTGGCGGTTGTTCCATGTAAATTTCTTCTGTTAAAGTGGAAGTAAACCCTCCTATCATTTTCAGGCAAGGAAGCTGCCATCTTGGCCTCTGTTTAATCTTCAACTGCCCTGATGCTGCACATGTGATCAGTTATGACACCAGCCATTGGATGGTTTGACAGTTTGGTTAAGAGCACAACCAATGTGACAGTTGGCATTCCCGGCATGCCGGGAATGTAACTGCTTTTTGAAACTGTTAAATCGATGGGTTTACTTCTGCTTTAAATCGCCATGTAGAAACGCGGTTTTCACATCAAAATGTTTCACTTGCATTTTCCTTGTGACGGCTACTGTCAGTAAAGTCCGTATTGTAGTGTGCTTGACTACTGGTGCAAACGTCTCATCATAGTCCTCTCCGTATTTTTGAGAATAGCCCTTGGCTACTAGTCTTGCTTTGTACAGTTCAACTGTGCCATCTGCATTGTATTTCACTTTAAAAGTCCATTTACAGCCTATGGCTTTCCTTCCGGGTGGTAGTTCTGTAAGTGTCCATGTTTTAGTGTCATGCATGGATTTTATCTCTTCCTCAGCAGCCTTTATCCATTTAGTTGCTTCTTGTTCTGAAAGTTGAGATATGTCTTCCCAGTTTGCAGGTTCGTTGATACTGGCAGTACTTGCTTTGTATGAAAGATGTATAGGTGGTTTACCTTTGTTTTCTCTTGTTGAACGTCTCGTTTTTGTGTCTGAGCCTTCTTGTGTCTGCTCTTCAGTACTGGTTGAGTCTACACTCACTTCAACTGTTTGTTTGGAAGTTACAGAGATGGGCTGGTCAATGTCAGTTTTCTCTTCTATTCTTGCTTCTACTGTTGTCATTACATTGTCTCTTAAATCTTCAACAAAAGTTATGCTGTTGCTAATGGTAACCTTGTCTGTTTTGGGATTTAGGATTCTGTAACCCTTGACATTGTCACTGTATCCAACAAAGATACCTTCAAACGCTCTGTTTTGGAGTTTAGTGCGTTTTTCTTCAGGTATGTAGATGAATGCTTTGCATTCAAAAACTCTTAGATGTTTTACACTTGGCTTCTCATTGTGCCATAGTTCATATGGGGTTTTCTCCACTGTTCTGGAAAAAAGTCTGCTCTGCAAATATGTAGCTGTCATAGCTGCCTCACCCCAGTATTTTTGTGGTAGTCCAGAGTCTGTCAGCATACATCTGATCATTTCAGTCAGAGTTCTATTCTTTCTTTCAGCTACTCAATTTTGTTCTGGTGTATACGGGACTGTCTTTTGATGTTCTATTCCATTCTGTTTTAGGTACTCTTGTATCTTACCTCCTGTGAATTCACCTCCATTATCGCTCCGAAGTATGAGAGGCTTCCTCTGAAACTTGTTACTTGTCTTTATTATATAGTCTTTTAATTTGTCAAAAACGTCACTCTTGTGTTGCATTAGGTAGGTGACTGTGTATCTTGAATAGTCGTCTATGAAAGTCACTATGTACCTGTTGCCTCCAGGTGTTGTTGGGTTTAGGGGACCACACACGTCACTGTGAACTAAGTCAAGTGGTCTTGAAGCTCTCTTCTGACTGACTTTGGGAAGTGTTGCTCTTGTAGCTTTGGATTTAATGCAACATTCACATTTAACGGTAATTGGACAAGGGGATACTTTCAGATCCCTTGTCAGCTTCCTCCTCTGTAGTTCCTGTATGCATTCTGGGTGTCTGTGACCTAGACGTCTGTGCCATATATGTATACAGTCATTGTGCTTGTGTGTACATAGTCTCACCTTTTCCTTCACTGTGTCGAGGTGATATAGATGATCATCCAGCTTGGCACTTGCTATTGTCTGTTTACCGTTTAGAATGGAACACTTGTCACCTTGGAATTTTACAGTGAGTCCTCTGGCTGTTAGACGCTTCACAGATAAGAGTCCTCCTTCTAGATTAGGAACATGAAGCACATCTTTCACTGGTATGGCTAAATTGTGTCCCGCATCATCAGGGCATACAAGGGTTCCATGCCCATATCCTTCTGCATGTATTTTGCTTCCATCTGCAAGATAAATAGTTTCATTGTTGCTCAGATCAAGTTCTGTGAAGAAACTTCTATCACTCGTCATGTGACTGGTTGCCCCTGAATCGATGCACCAGCCTTGGCATTTATTGTTGCCTGTCGCTTTAAATGTGGCATTCCAGTTACCTTCCCTTGGATCATTGATTGTGGTTTTGACCTTTTGTTTAGTATAAGAGGGACGCTGTCTCATTTGCTCTGCTTTCCATATAGTACAGTCTTTCTGTGTCCCTGTTTGTGGCATCTGAAACACACTCTGGTCTCTTTCCTGTGTAATCTTGCGTCTGTAGCTTTAAGAGCGGTGCTGGTGTCGGTTTCTATGGAGTCATGCACTAATTCCTTTCTTCTCTGATACTCATCTATGAGCCTGGTTTTTACAAATGCTAGCCTCAGATCTGTCTCAGGTCGTGTCTCCAGTGCATTGATTAGTGCAGTATATGTATCGGGCAAACTGCATAACAACATGGCTGCAATGTGACTGTCTGTTATATTCTCCCCGATCAATCTGAGTTGCGCAATCACTTCCAGCATTGCGTTTATATGCTCCTGCATGTCCTGTTCTCTGCCAAGTCTCATTTTGTAAAGTTTCCGCAGCAGAAAGAGCTTGCTGTTTAAACTGGATCTTTCATGCAGTCTTTTCAGTACATCCCATATGCCTTTCGCTGTGTCCTCATTGCGTATATGAATGAGCTGATCATCCTCCACTAGTAGGCTTATGGTGGCCCGTGCCTGTCTGTTTTTCTTGTCCCAGTCCTGATTATTATCCTGTGGCCTCTCTGTAGTGGTAACCTCCCACAAGTCATCTTTGGATAATAGCATTTCCACTTTAAACTTCCATAGCTGATAATTGTCATTGTTCAGCTTGGCCACTGAGAGTTTAAGCTCAGAGTTTACGGCCATTTTATCCCTCCTTTATATATAAACAGTCTTACTTGTCTATAGGAGATGTCGCTGGAAAGCTTCCTTATGTCGATCTTCGCATCAGCCACACTGTCTTCCGTTCGAGGCTTTGTTCTGCCTGGGCCGCACCTGGTCATAAGTCTTTATCCGGATCCTGGGCCCATAACCTGTTGCAAAGTACGATTGATAGGTACAGCGGAGTCAGTTCAGATCAGACATTGTGTAGTAACAGGAACTGGCTTCTTTATTGGAACATAACCACACTAGCAAAGATGTCACTTCACATTGTAAGAAGAATCACAGACAGGAAAAAGGAACCAACAAGTACATCACAGTATACAGGAAATACAACACATCATAGAGAAATACATAGCATAGCATATCACTGAGCATTAGCGACATCTTGTGTCCTTTTTCTAAACTGCAGTCAAATACAGTAAGCTAAGCTGAAAGTTTGTTGTATCTCCAACAAAGGCCAGTACCATATTACCTTCGGGCTGTGTATACACTCAGAGCCAAGTCTGTTCTGCTGATAACCCCCTTTGCTCCCAGTAATTGGAGTACCACACACTGAAAAGGTCCAACACTTATTTATTCCATAACGGCAAACAAATAGTCTTTTGCGAGCAGACAGTTTGAGACCCATAGAACAGTTCAGTATTGGTGGGGAGTAGGTCAAGGCACAATCCTCAAAGAAATTAAACCGTTGAGGTTTCACCAACGGTTGCTAAGCACAGTGGCTGTAAAAAGTACTTTTTGGCTTCAGAGTCTCTTCCAGCGACTCTAGTGAACAGGAACTGGAGTTACCTTCGCTACATTGCAGCCCCTGTCAGGGGGAAGACATCCCTCCAAGAGAGTTACCAGAGGCCCCGCCGTCACCGGATTAATGCTGTACCGGGCTATTCGGAAGGGTTACACTCCCTGGCCTCCTCACCTCAGATACGGGTCCCAACACCTTAGGGCCCCTCGGACTCCTCCACCCTCGCGGAACCTAGTCGAAGTTACTGGGCCCCAGGCCTTGGTCATAGTACCTCACCCTAGGCTTAAGGTGCCTGGGATGGACTCCATCCCTCGCTCCGGCCAGGTCAAGGGCACCTGGGCCCGGAACTCCGGAACGCCAGCACCCAGGCTGAAGGTGCCTGGGCGCGGCCACGTCCTCCAACTCTGAACCCCAAGGTCAGGGCGTCCGCCCCTTTTATCTCCTCTCCCTTTGCGTCACAGCGGGTTCCCCGCCCCGCTGTACCAGCGCCAGGAAAGGACAAAAAGGAACAGTCTTGCAGTGCAGGTTCAACTCCGGCCCAGGGCGGCAACGCCACCTACAGGCCACAGGGAACCTTGCACCACCAGAGTCCTCCAAGACACACAAAAGGGATTCTCAGATTCCCTAACAATCAGTACATCTGGGTTGAATAACCCAGATGCTCCCCCCCCCAATTTAAATGCCCGCTACATATTGTTTGCTTTTTTTAAATTACTTACCTTTTTCAAATGTCTTCAGGAGAGCCACGTGACAAGCAGGGTCCTATTCCTATTCATATCTTTGGCAGTAGGTAATAAATGATGAAAAGAAGCAATGCTGACAAATTGACAATTATGTTGTCATTATCACTCTCTGCATTATTGCACTGTGTGTGCAAAGCCATGGATGTCATTTACTGAAAATTAATTACTGCATTGGATAGCGCCAGAGAGGAGGTGAGTATTGCAGCCAGAGCTGCATTTTTTTAAGGAACCAATGCAAGAAGAAGAAAAAAGGCTCAGAGTTTAACTTTAATTTGTAACAGAAGTTAGGCAACCAAATACCCTCTGTTTTAAGAAGGTTCTGCTGAACTTTACACTGGTTTATTGAACAGTTTTTGGTTCTCCTTGACCCACCTTACTATAAACTGTCTGGATATACAGCTGTTGGTCCCTAAATGCTGCTCCATCTTCTATTTTAAATAAGGAAAGCTGGAACAGCAGCAGAGAAGAAATGGTTGTGGATGTAGACCTGAACAATATTTATTGCAAAATGAGCTGACTACTCTTATGCACTTCCAAGTAAGTTAAAGTGTTTCTAAAGGAAAAAAACAATGGTTTTGCAAAGAGCAGCCCCGATCCTCCTCTTCTTGAATCCCTCGCCCACGCTCCCCCCCTTCCCAATGCCCCATAGCAAGCCGCTTGTTATGGGGACTCACGCGTGGGCTTGGGAGCGAGCCTGCTCAAGACCCCGCATTGACACACAGCCGAGGGCTTGGTCCCGAACCCCGCTGTCACCTTACTGGCTCATTGGCTGTAATTGACAGCAGCAGGAGCCAGTGGCTCAGACTGCTGTTTCTAAGCCTCTGAGGAGAGACAGACTCGGGAGAGCCACTGCTCTCATGCACAGAGCTGGGTCGAAATTGGGCTCAGGTAAGTATAATTGGGGGGGGGGGGGGAGGTTCACACTGAAGGTTTTTTACCTTAATGCAGGGCTGGATAAATTTGCTTTGAATCTAGGAGCCAGCTAAAAAAGTTAGAAGCCAGTTTTTTTTTTTTTTTAACAAAGCTTTATTTTCAACAAAAAAAAAAAAAACTTCTCTCATGCCCTGATTGTGTATCTTTACAGAAGTGCAACACAGGTTTACACACAGGGAATACACAGAGGTTACAGTATGTGAAGAAGTAAAAAAAACGTTAGCTCTGCTGCGGGTAAGGGTTAGTTTTAACCTCTTGCCTACTGGCCACTTTCACCCCCTTCCTGCCCAGGCCAATGTTCAGTTTTTAGTGCTGTTGCACTTTGAATGACATTTGCGCATTCATGCAATACTGTACTCATATGAAATGTTTATCATTATTTTCACACAGATACAGCATTATTTTGGTGGTATTTAATCACCACTGAGTTTTTTATTTTTTGTTAAATAAAAAAAAAGGCATAAAATTATGAAAAAATAAAAAAATAGGATTTTTGTACTTACCGTAAAATCCTTTTCTCTGTCGTTCCTGTCCATAGGAGATAACTAGGCAGAACATGTTAGTTATCTTAAAACATGTAACTTTAACAGAGTTGAACAGCCCCGCCCAGGAGGCGGTCCCTCCGTACATAACCCTCCTACCTGCAGTCAGCAGCCTCAGTTCGTAGTAAAACAGTACAAACTAAAAAAGGAGGGGTTGGTGCTGTGTCTGTCCATGGACGACAGAGAAAAGGATTTTACGGTGAGTACAAAAATCCTATTTTCTCTTTTCGTCCATGGACGGACACAGCTCCTTAATTCTTGACAGTTGGGACGTCCCAAAGCAGTGTAAAAAAAAAAAACGAGGGGTGGGCACAGCATCAAAAAAACATTTTCACCCCAAACAAGCAGAGCTCCTCAGCGGAGGAGTTGCAACCTCAAAACAGCCGCTTGCAAAACTTTGCGGCCGAAGCTAGCATCCGAAGATGCACACACATCAATCTTGTAAAATTTGGAAAAAGCGTAAATGGACGACCAGGTCACCGCCTTACACACTTGTGATACAGATGATTGAAGTCGGAAAGCCCAAGAGGCACCAAAAGCCCTGGTCGAACGCGCCGGAAAGAGAGACGCCCGCCCCTAAGGGCATAGGCCTGGATGACGGTCCGCCTGATCCACTGAGAAATGGTGGCCGACGAGACCGCCAGGCCCTTTTTGTGGACCGGACACCGATACAAACAGTGAGTCAGACCTCTGACATGGAGCCGTAACAGACAGGTACACCCGCAAGACCCGTACCACGTCCAAAGTGTGGAGCGTAGACTCTCTGGGATGCGATGCCCGAGGACACAAGGATGGAAGTACAATGTCCTCTTTCAGGTGAAAAGCCAAAATCACCTGTGGAAGAAACTAAGGTCGCCGGCGTAGTACCGCTAAATCCTTATGGAGGATCAACATGGGGACTTGCAAGGCCACCAATTCAGAAACCCTTCTGACAGAAGTAATGGCCACTAGAAAGGCCACCTTCTGAGATCACGTCAGGAGAGGAATCTCACTGGTGTTCTCAAAAGTAGGTTCCTGAAGAACCGAGAGCACCAGGTTCAAATCCTGAGGAGGGAGAAGTGGTCTAATTAGGGGAAGCCACCATCAAAACTCCTGTACAAAGGTACCCACCAGGGAATGGGACGCCAACGGCCATAGAAAGAAAACAGCCAAGGCTGAGACTGACCCTTGGTGGTGCTTAAAACAAGTTTTTTAAAACCACTCCATGCTGTAAAAACAGCAGGACCCTGGGAACCAAACACGTCCGTGGACGGCACTTCATCTCCGCGCACTTGGAGACGTAGGCCTTCCAGGTGCGATGGTAGATCTTGCAGGAGGAAGAATCCAGTGCCCTCAGCATGGTCGAGATGACCGAATACGAAAGACCTCGGTCCCTTAGTACGTGGCTGACGATAACCATGCCATACGGCCTGCGGCTGTAAGGCAGGATGAAGTGTGGGACCTTTAGACAGAAGGTCCTCCCGCATTGGCATCCGCCAGCGCGTCCGCCACCAGGTGTACGAAGTCGGCGTACCAAGGACGCCGGGTCCAATCCAGAGCGATTTGGATCATGGGGAATCCCCTCGATCAGCACATTGAGGAGCAGCCGAGGTAGCCACATCAGTGGAGGATAGGCATAAACTAGCCTCCACGCATCTGACGCGTCTGCCTAGGGATCACTGGACCGGACCATGAATCTCAGCATCATGCAAACGAGTCGCGAAGCCAGGAGGTCCACGTCTGACGTTCACCTCCGGCAAAGGGAGTAGAAACCCCTCCGGGTGCAAGAGCATTCCCCTTGTTCAACAACTGGCGACTCAAATAGTCCGCCAGTTAGAGTTCCACACCGAGAATGTAGACAGCCGACAGAGACGGCACGCTTCTTCCCATCCACCGCAGGATAACCAGAAGGTTGACATAAGCCACAGCCGTGGCATTGTCCGACTGGAACCTGATCGGGCGGCCTTGTAGTCTCCCCGACTTCCTGATCGTCCGAAGTTCCAGAACATTGACCGGCAGACGTGATTTGTCCTGAGTCCAGCGACCTGGACCGACTGGACCCCCCAATCTCCCTTCAATAGAAAAGAAGGGAAAAACTTCCCGGACAGAAGTGCCGGAATGTCAGCCATTAAGTCAGAGAGGCCCTGACTAGGCGATTTATCTGGATCTGATGATTCGGAGAAAATGGGGATGTGTTCCATAGGACCGAATCCCCCCTCCGAGTGTGGACTCGAACAAACGGTGCTGCCTCGAAGCAGGCCATCATGAGACTCATTTCACTGCCCCCTGGAGCAATCAGCAACTTTTCTGGAGGAAGAAAAATTCTCGCCTCTGAGCACAGAACCAGCCCCAGGATGGTGACTGACTATAGACACATCTTCCTTTAATTCTAAACTGAAAACAGGTTATAAAAGAAGACCATGCAGAGACCAATGATGACAATGCCATGTTGACTCAGTAAGGCTAGATTTGAAGCAAGCATTCTGGTGAAAACTCCCGGTGCCACTGGTCAAAAAGGAGAGTCATAAATTAATAGTGGTTCTCCCTGACCGCTAATCACAGGAACCTCTGGTGCCTGTCGCATCTGGGGACATGCCAACTCGCGTCCCTAAGGTCCAGGGACGTCCCTGGATGGAGCGAACCGACTCCATCCTGAATTTCCAAATCCCCACCCAGTCTTGAACTGCCCCATCAGGGCAGTCCGACGAGACTGTAGGACAAAGAATAAGAAAGAAAACATCGATCTTTTATGAAGCGACCACTTCACAAACTCCATGGTCGGAAAAACCGGGCGGCTACACAAAGGCATTCAGGGCCTTGAGGCCTAAGAGCCATGAACAGATCTGAATCTGTCCTGCAGCGGTATGGGTATGACAACAACCCCCAAGAAACACTGCAATATATTGGAGAAGGAAGGTCCCAGCTTACGGGGCGCCTCTACTGTTGGCCAAAGAAAGGCAAATCTGTCAGAGCTTCCCTAGAAACTCGGTCAGCGGACCAGTATATCAGCCTTTTCAGGTGGTGCAAAACCACCCCAGACACAGAGGCCCTAGAGGCTAAATCAGTCGCAGTGCACCTGCTGGTCGACTTATAGAGGAAGCTGATGCTCCTCCACTGCCTGGTACAAAAGCTTTGCCCAGTCATTGAGTGTCAGAGACACCAGAGATGCAGCCACTAACGGGCGTAACGCTGACCTCAGCATTGCGAACACAGTCCGAGCCATCGGTTCTGATCACCTCCGAAAGGCAGGTGACCCCCCTGCCGGGAAAGTGGTACCCCCTGATACCAGGGGTCAACTTCATAGGCAAAAACACATATCCTTATGAAAATGCTCTACAAGGAATAACGTGCGTTGAGAGACCAAAAAGGACCTCTGCGACAAACCCAGTCCCCATCTATGAAGAGTCGTCTTCAATATAGAGTGGGTCGAGTGCGACCCAAAAAGGGGACTGACACCTTCCAGCAGCTATTTCATTGATAAGTGCCGATTGTACAAACACATAGTTTATACTGTGTATTGCGCCAAAATGCGCAATTGGAGCGTGGGAGGAAACCCACTCAGCCACAGAGAGCATAGTACATAGACATACAGTGTATGTATTTTAGTATGTGTGAATAAACATATTGAACATGTTTATGCTGTGCATAGCCCAGAAGGCGCACATACCATTGGAGCGTGGGAGGAAACCAGAGCACCCGGAGGAAACCCACGCAGACACAGAGAGCAATAATACATTCATTCAGTGTTGTGTATAAACATATTGCGTATGTTCATACTGCTTATTGTGCCGAAGGCGTGCATGACAATTGAGCATGGGAGAAAACCGGAGCACCCGGAGGAAACCCACGCAGACACAGAGAATAACCATACAGACATATGCTGTGAATGTATTTAGTGGCGTATATAAACATATTGTATGTTTATAATGTGCATTGCGCCAAAGGTGCGCATGTCATAGGAGTGTTGGAGGAAACCGGAGCACCCGGAGGAAACCCATGCAGATACAGAGAGTAACCATACAGACACATACTGTGAATGTATTTAGTGTCGTATATAAACATATTGTTTATGTTTATAATATGCATTGCACCGAAGGCGCGCATGTCATAGGAGTGTGGGAGGAAACTGGAGCACCCGGAGGAAACCCACGCAGACACTATAAACATAATTGTGTATGTTTAAACTATGGCGCCAAGGGCGCTTAATCCTCTCTAAATCCAATCTGAGTATAAGTGCTGCCGAAGCAAGAACCAAACTGCACACAAAAAAATAACCTCTGACCCTCAGAACAGTGGTCCTGTCAGAGTCAGAGCATTCCTCAGGAAATGGTGGGAAACCACAAGTGCAGGGGCACTGGCTGTTGCCTCTCAGATACTGACTCCATCTCACACAGAAAGCTCTCAGGACTAGTAAAACTAATGACCAAAGTCCCCCCCTCCATTCTGCACCGACCGGGGGGTCACCCAGGGGACACGCCTGCCCAGAATGAGACCGCTCAGCGTCATTGCCCGCCTCTATACACTAAGACTGTGTATCACTGTAATATCCATGCTGCTCTATAAGCAGTGTGTGTGGAAACAGTGAGGAAAGTTGTGAGGAGAATCGTGCTTGCCATCCAGGAGCCAGCACTATAGGCCACGGCAAGATGGCCGCCAATGGGGAAAAAGCAATGTAATAGAAAACACCTTGAAAATGGCGCCAGCGCTGTCAAAATGGCACTCGAGCACCGCGATGGGGATGAGATGGCCAGGCATGGGCTTCCCTGGAGTAGAGCACCCCCCACAGGGGAACGAGCTACGACACCACACGGACCCCCACCGGGACCCAGAGCCCCCCCACAGGTAGGCCCTGGTCGCAGCCAGCCCCGCTGGGGCAGAAGGGATAAAGGTGACAGACAAATGGGAAGGGGAGGACAGGAGAACCCCCTTTCCCAGGAATGCCCAGCTGTTCACACCCGCTGAGGCAGGGGGAACTGTACTTACCCGTCCAAACGAGGACCTGCTGGTGCGTTCCTGACAGGCCTACAACCGAGCGGTACGGAGTAGCTGTCGGCCCGGTCCACTGTGAGTGAGACAGCAAGCAGCCCAGTCATATGTGGACCCTGGAGCAGAAGCTCACCGGCCACCCCTGGAGTCATGGGGTATGTCGTGACAGACCCGACGCCTATTTGCAAGGGACTGTAACACACTCGATGGTCGGACTGGGGGGACTACAAGGATCTATAATATCCTGCCTGTCATGCCCAGCCGGCAGTTGATAGAAGATCTTAAAAATAAAATAAGATAAAATAAAATAAAATAAAAATGTCTTCAGGACTCAGGTCCCAAAGGGAGCCACGTCCATCTCCTCTGCTAAGTAGAAAAAAACTGAGGCTGCTGACTGCAGGTAGGAGGGTTATGTACGGAGGGACCGCCCCCTGTTCAACTCTGTTAAAGTTACATGTTTTAAGATAACTAACATGTTCTGCCTAGTCCTCTCCTATGAACAGGAACATAACCCAACTGTCAAGAATTAAGGAGCTGTGTCCGTCCATGGACGAAAAGAGAAAAAATCTTGATTTCTGTTAGAGCCTTTTCACACTGGGACCGCCCATGCATTTGCGGTTACCGCTGTTTAAGCTGTGCTTTTACTCCACTTTTCGGGCAGCTAGCGGGGCACTAATAACCCCAAAAAAGGGGTTAAAAACTTTGTGTTGCGACGCTTCTGAAGTGCTTTTCACTCAGGAAGCTCTACCCATTCCTTGCAATGGGCAGGAGCGTTTTGGGAGTGCTGTATACAGTACTCCCAAACCGCCCCAAGATGCTACTTGCAGGACTTTTTCTAACATCCCGCAAGTGCACCGCCCGGATGTGAAAGCACCCTTTGCAATGAATGGGAGGCAGTTTTCAGGCGCTTTACAGATGCTATTTCTAGCGCTAAAATGCCTGAAAACTGGCCCAGTGAGAAAGGGGTCTTAGAAAATATTGCAAATAAGTAATTTGTGTTCTTCGCTGATGTGCACTAATGGACACTGATGAGGTGGTGCTAATGGGTGATGATGAAGAGGCACTGATGAGGACTTGGAGGCATTGATGAGGCTACACTGATAGGTGGCACTGATATGGAGACACTAATGGGCAGCACTGATAAGAGGCACTGATGGGCAGCACTGATAGGCTGCACTGATGGGCACTGATAGGCAGTACTGATGGGCACTGATTAGGAGACACTGGACACTGATGAGGAGGCACAAAGGAGCAGCACTGATAGGAGGCACTGATGAGGAGGCACTGATGGGCAGTACTGATAGGTGGCAATGATAGGTGGCACCTATGGGGACTGATAGACGGCACTGATGGGCACTGTTGAGGAGGCACTGATAGGCAGCACTTATAGGCTGCACAAATGGGCACTGATAGATGGAACTGATGGGCTGCACTAATGGGCACTGATAGGTGGCAATGATAGGATGCACTGATGGACACCGATAGGCAGCACTGATGGGCACTGAAGGGTGGCACTAATGGGCACTGATGGGCGGCACTAATGGGCACTGCTGAGGAGGCACTGATAGGCAGCACTAATGGACTACACTGATAATCAGAGCATTGATTATCAGTGTAAATGTGCCTACCAGAATTGCCGGTTACGGCTCTCTTTTCCTCACGCTGTGACAGTGCTGAGGAAAGTACTGCCGATAACTGGCAAGTCTGTTTTCAATGTGATCAGCTGTGATTGGACAGAGCTGATCACATGTTTAAAGTGCCACTGTGATTGGCTCTTTACCTCGATCTATTATCAGCTGTGTTCGAAGGACACAGCGATTACAGATCGCTCCCGAAGCGCGCCCCAGACTCGCGCAGGGGGGCAAGGTTCTGGGAGGACATCAGTTGATGCCCTTGCAGAACTAGCCAATCGTGCAGGCAGCATCCAGATGCCTGGCGCCTGGAACTACATGTCTGGTGCGTCTGGCAGTAGTCATTGCTCACGCCTGGGAATGACGTGGCTCTTTAACCATGTGATCAGTCACATGTAGATATAGGAAGTGCCGGTAATCGGCTCTCCTCACCACACATTGACACAGTGTGCGGCGAGGAGAGCCGATTAGTGGCTTCTCCTTGCAGGGGAGAACAGGCCCTGATTACAGTAAAGCCCGAGAAGTGCCACCAATCAGTGCCACCAATCAATGCCCATGAGTGCCACCAATCAGTGCCCATCAGTGACAAATCAGTGCCCATTACTGGTGCATTTAACTGCCCATCAGTGCCGCCCATCAGTACCGCCTATCCGTGCTGCCTATCGGTGCCTACCAGTTTCTCCTATCAGTGCCCACCAGTGCTGCCTATCAGTGCCCATTAGTGCTGCCTATCAGTGCCGCATATCAGTGCCACCTATCGGTGCCCATTAGTGCGGCATAATAGTGCCTCCTCATCAGTGCCACCTAATCAGTGTCCATAAGTGCCACTTCATCAGTGCCCATCAGTGCAGCCCATCAGTGCCGCCTCATCAGCGCACATCAGTTAAGGAGAAAAATTACTTATTTCCAAAATTTACTGACAGAAACAAAGAAAAATTATTATTTTTTTGTAAAAAATAAAAAACCCAGTAGTGATCAAATACCACCAAAAGAAAGTTCTGTTTGTGTGAAGAAAATTATTAAAAAATAATTTGGGTACAGTGTTGCATGACCATGCAATTGTCATTCAAAGTGCGACCGCTGAATGCTGAAAAATGGCACAGGCAGGAAGGGGGTGAAAGTGCCCTGTATTGATGTGGTTAAACCCCCAAACATATTTTTTCTGAAAGTAGAGACCTTGTAGAATAAAAAAGTGCTGGTTACAATTTTTTAAGTCGCACAATATTTGTGCAACAGTTTATCAAGCGCAAAATTTCAGCAAAAAATCATTTAAGTTAATTTTAGGGCACAAAAACAAAACATATTACTTATTTTTGGTAAAATATAAAAGACGAGAATGACAGAGTAAATTGATTACCAACATGGTTTTAAATTTACGTGCACCCACAAAACAACGACAATCTTCAGTACCCTATATTTAGCAGCGCTTTTAAATTCCCTATAGGTCATTAGTTTAGATTTAACAGTGGACAATGGATCTAGAATTATTGCTCTCACTTTGGATGCATGGAAATATGTAACCTAACGGGTGCATTTACGTTCATGTGTGTATGTATGTGAAGGTGGGGCAGGCTCAACTTTTTTTTAGGGGTAGGGTTTAAGTGCTTGGGTGTAACTTTATATTTTTACTTTTTTAGTTTTTTACTTTCATTAACATTTTATTTATATCATGTAGGGGACAAACAAAACAAGTAATGTATAATAATATAGCAGGAAACTGTCTGCAAATATGTAAAAGGCAGAGGGAGGAAGCAGAGGAGAGGAAATTCAATCAATGGGTGAAAGTCTGCTTTTAGCTTTAGCTCAATGGCTCCAGCTAATAATAAAGAAAATGCTTATAAAATCACTTCACCTATGAAAGATCCAAGGTACTTAACAAGCAGCACATTGTAAAACATTAATTTTTCTATCTTATGTAGCACCCTCCTCACTCCCCTCTTTCTCTTCAGCTCGTCTCATCTCTTGTCTAGGGGTATCTTAGAGGGCAGGGAGCGGGGGACACTACGCCTGGCTTCCACCACATGTATCAGTGCAGTATAAGCAACGTTCTTGTATTACCTTCGGGTCAGTGCTGTGCACCTGGTTCCTCCCTCCAAGAGTCACCTTGAACAATGTCTGTCAGGAAATGAGCCCCACACCATAAAAGTTCAACACTCCTTTATTCTTCTCAAATGAACACAATCAGTTGAACTCCCTTAGTAGAAACAGAACAGAAAAGGAGGTGTGGATGCGAATAGGCCCAGACACAATTTGGTTCTCCACTTTCCTTCCTGAAAGTGGGTTGCGGTCTCCGAGCGAGGGGGGAATTTCCTTCCAGGCGGTCTCCGACGAGAGGCTCACCCGTCACCGGCAATATGCTGCACCGGGTCTTCAAGTGAGGAGCTCCCCCCGGTCCATTACGCCTTCCGGATTCGGGTACCCACTCCCGGGGTCCCCTAGGATCTCCTTCCCTCGCGGAACTCAGTGTTGGGCACTGAGCTCCGGACCTCCATCCGAGTACCTCACCCCAGGCTAAAGGTGCCTGGGATGGAACACGACCTCCGATTGTCCTCTAGGCCTAGGCCACCCAGAGGACCGACACGAACCACCGTCCACAAGCTGAAGGTGCCTGGGACTTCGACCCCGTGACAAAGATGGTCGGCCCCTTTATACCCTCTCCCAGCAAGCACGGCGGGTTCCCCGCCCCACCATACCGCTGCCGAGGGAGGACAAAAAGGAAGCACAACGCACAGCAATGATTCAACCCCAGCCTAGGGCGACAGCGCCACCCACTGGGCTGTAGGGAATTTCACATCACCAATGTCTCTGTCAAGTTCAAATTAGACCCGGGAAAGTATATACCCGCTACACTCTCCCCCTGGTCCTTTGACACTGGTCCCCAGTGTCTGGAGTAAATCATGCCCTCAACGGCTGACATAATCCAATCCAGAAACCGACTAACAATTGTACAAAAATGTAAAACTTTTGGAAAACTATCCAACTGAAACATTGTGTCTGAGCCCTGTAAAGAAAAGGGAATAAAGACAAGAGAAAAAACAACAGCACTGATTCATAACTTTGAATCACATATTCACATTTGACTTCCCCCCCCCCCATCCTGACTAAGACCCACCCCATACTCAGTGGACTTGATGGGATGTTCTCCTGCAGAGGGAAAAGAAAGGATTAACACATATAACCCTGACACCTGTATTCGTGTAATGGAAAAGAAACTTCTCCGGAAAGAAATCCCTTTTCTCCAAGGAGTGAGTGCATGAAAAGTGTTTTAACATTGCGCAACACTGCCACCTGGTGACAGCACCGCGGTAACTGCACTCGTGGAACTTTCCTCTTTTCCTTTGGCCCTATCTACCCCAGAGTCCATAATCTCTTTCAGGAAAAGTGAAGAACAAACAGGAACAGTTCTTCATTTCTCTGGGCACAAAAGCAACGGGCCCCAGAAAGTTCAGCAGCATGATAAGAACGGAGTCTCTTTTCTCCTATAGGTAAAAGCGGGGATGTGGCAGAACAAGTGGTTTCAAGTGCTGATCCATGGTTTCCAGATGATACTCCACATCTTCTCCT
This sequence comes from Rana muscosa, assembly GCA_029206835.1. Taxonomy (NCBI): domain Eukaryota; kingdom Metazoa; phylum Chordata; class Amphibia; order Anura; family Ranidae; genus Rana; species Rana muscosa. The sequence continues at coordinate 110,607,734 of CM055125.1, forward strand.
TCTTTGCGCCGGATCAACACTTTATCTGCATGGATGTGTCGTCCCAACATCCATTCTGCCTTGCAGTCTTTAAAACGTGGAGAGGCCTTTGGAGAGCATGCCAGGTACCTGCGAGCGTGTGGAACCTGAAGGTGGGTCCAAACAAAGTCATTGTACCAGCGCTCCCAGCACACTTCCACCTCATAAAGAAGTTCCTTCGACAAGTATTGATACTCCCATCCGTAGTCTGCAGCAACCTTCTGACCAAATAGCCGTTGCAATCTCGCCAAAGGAGGCATGGTAGCTTTGTCCCCTTCGCCAGGCAAAACTATTGAATCCGGGTGGCGAGGGACCTTGATCACATCTGATCTGGGCATTGGTGCCCGCAACAGCAGTCTCTTCTCCCCGGCCTTCGATACAGATGGCACCGGGGACGTAGAAGCAGGCTGGGGACGGGACCTCTCTTCAGGCGCTGGTGCCTCCACCCGGGGTGTACTTTCCCCTGTTAACATGGGTGGATCTCTGACCCTCCGAGATGAAGCGAGAGGTACTTTGTCCCAGCCCTTCTCGGCAAACAAATCGTCTATGGCAACGTCGTCTCCCATGTCCGAGAGCGACTCCAGGTCAGAGGTGTCACACTCCTCCGCGGGTATGTAGCCGGTTGTAGAAACGGAGCCACCACCTCCCGCGGATTCGCTAGGCCATGACTTCCCGACACCTCCGCCCACACACCATATCTCTCCGCCTGGCTTACCTCGGCCTTTACTTGAAGCGGGACGTCCGGAACTCTTGTCGATGGATCCATCCTGGCCGGGCGTAAGCGGGCGAGACGGTCCACCACAACCGCTGGTCGGGGCTACCATGTCGGTCTTTCTCTTCGGTGGCGGACGCTGCGAGACAGTGGTGACCGAGTCAGCATCCTCGGATTTCTCCCGTTGTGGTTTTACGACCTCCTCCGCGGTCGTTGCAGTGTGCGTAGGGATGGCTCTCACAGCAGTGATTCCTCCTCTCTGAGTGGTGTTGTCCGCAGCACAGCCGGGGTAAATGGTTCTCGGCCTCTTAACCACCGGATCCACTTCGAACAGGAACTCCCCACAGGCCTCACATCGCCCGAATGGCTTCAGCTGGCACACCAGTCCCGAACAGCCGGGACAAATCACACCCAGGGCCTCAACGTCCATGCACGAGTACAGGGCGAATCGACCCCTTGGCTTTAGCCGGATCCCCGTATCTGTTACCGGAGCAGCAGCAGTCAATGTCGTGTTGGAAGGGTGAACTGGAATCCACGATGTATGTCCGAACATGGCGACCTGTTGCTGATCCATCGCACACTGCAGAGTTTTTGCGCCAATGTCCCACGTGTAGTCCTTCACACGTATTGGACTCCTCCCCTTTGCTCCAGTTCGCAGGCTTTTCTTCTTTTCTGTTTCTGAGTCACGCCCACGAACTAAGCGATGGGGGTGTGCCTGATGGCGCAGTGCAATAGAAGCCCCCACGTGTAGTACCTCACACGGCTGAACTTCCCCCTCTTTCCACTCTTCTGCGCGGGCCTTTCCCTTCATTGGGTCATGTCCACGACTTCGAGCAGGGATGCACTTCGGCCAATGAAGGCCTGCCTATTCGCTTAACTCTATCAGACACGTTCAATACTGTGGTGCACAAACACTATCCCGGATGAGCCCCCACGTGTAGCACCCTCCTCACTCCCCTCTTTCTCTTCAGCTCGTCTCATCTCTTGTCTAGGGGTATCTTAGAGGGGAGGGAGCGGGGACACTACGCCTGGCTTCCACCACATGTATCAGTGCAGTATAAGCAACGTTCTTGTATTACCTTCGTGTCAGTGCTGTGCACCTGGATCCTCCCTCTAAGAGTCACCTTGAACAATGTCTGTCAGGAAATGAGCCCCACACCATAAAAGTTCAACACTCTTTTATTCTTCTCGAATGAACACAATCAGTTGAACTCCCTTGGTAGAAACAGAACAGAAAAGTAGGTGTGGATGCGAATAGGCCCAGACACAATTTGGTTCTCCACTTTCCTTCCTGAAAGTGGGTTACGGTCTCCGCACGAGGGGGAATTTCCTTCCAGGCGGTCTCCTACGAGAGGCTCACCCGTCACCGGCAATATGCTGCACCGGGTCTTCAAGTGAGGAGCTCCCCCCGGTCCATTACGCCTTACGGATTCGGATACCCACTCCCGGGGTTCCCTAGGATCTCCTTCCCTCGCGGAACTCAGTGTTGGGCACTGAGCTCCGGACCTCCATCCGAGTACCTCACCCCAGGCTAAAGGTGCCTGGGATGGAACACGACCTCCGATTGTCCTCTAGGCCTAGGCCACCCAGAGGACCGACACGAACCACCGTCCACAAGCTGAAGGTGCCTGGGACTTCGACCCCGTGACAAAGATGGTCGGCCCCTTTATACCCTCTCCCAGCAAGCACGGCGGGTTCCCCGCCCCACCATACCGCTGCCGAGGGAGGACAAAAAGGAAGCACAACACACAGCAATGATTCAACCCCAGCCCAGGGCGACAGCGCCACCCGCTGGGCTGTAGGGAATTTCACATCACCAATGTCTCTGTCAAGTTCAAATTTGACCCGGGAAAGTATATACCCGCTACACTTATAAACGTATACATAATAAAGGTAATTATTTTACAATACAACATAAGAATGAACAAAAGCATCCCAATTTTTAGAAATACAATACTTCTAAGGCCTCTTGCACACGATACTCCTGTTTGAGCATCTACTTTTTCAGATGTTTTTTTTTTGTATGCATTTGCGTGCAAATTCGTGCACGCAAAAACTTATTATTATTGCATTTTTTCGTATTCGCATAATGTGACGGGCATTTGCACACATTTGCGTGCCTATGCGCGCAGGAGGCATAAATTACTGCTCAAAAATGCAGATTTTTCCTTTTTTTTTTTTTTTACTGAAGAATGCACGACTCATGTTTACATGCCTATGTGCATAGGCACATTATAATAATTGGGCTGTATTTTAGCTCAGTTAAAAAAAAAAAAGCTGTACTTTTCAAGCTGAAGTGTGCAAGAGGCCTAATTATGCAGATTCTCCACATAGTTATATTTTATAAATTTGAAAAATAAAAAAAAGTCTAAAATTACAGATATGTGCTTTTTTTTACCATATGGGCATATTATAGGGCCTAATTTGAATGGTGTCCATTTCAACTTTCAGGTTATTTATTTATGTAGCGATGGCCCTGTGGGGTTGCTACATGTTACAGCATCCACACATTTCACCCTGATGCCAGACATCCATTAGACACACTTCTTAGTCAATGAACAGTCTCTTGCTTGTTTTTTTTTTTTTTAAGGTGATTGAACTTGGTTGAGGAAAAGGGACATGGGATGCCCATACGATAAATTAGTACTTTGTAGAATAAAGTAACTGCGTCACACTTCTCAGCAGAACAAGATGGTTGACCCTAAATTTGACAGACTTTTACCTCAGATCACTTCTTCCTCCAGCACACTACTTCAGTGTCCAAGTCTAGTAATCCTGTCACGCCATCAGAACATGACTAGTCCCCACTCTGAAAAGGTCCCAGTGTATTTACTTGACCCTTTGTAGGCCAGGGCCTGCAGGACCCCTTTGTGGCAGCAACCGATTTACTTGAGAAGAATAAATGGTGATGGCTTACTGATCCCAGCAAGTCCAACTTGCAAATCCTGCCCGCCCTCATGGCTGCATCAATTTGACACAAACTCCCACAGTCTCTTCCTCTGGCTCTACATCCAGCTCCCCTGGCATGCCTCTTCTAGAGCTTTCCACTGAGCTTTCCACTCACCGCCACCTGCCCTGGATCCTTACTGAATGACAACTCCAGACGTGCGGACCAACTGTCTCTTCCAGCTCCTGTTCCAGGACACCTCTCCATGACCGTGTAAGGAGAAGCTCCCGAGCTCATCGCCTGAGCTACACTCCCCCAGTAAAGGGTTCCCTCAGGCACGACAGTCTAAGGCCCCTTTCACACTGAGGCGTTGCGATTTTACCGCGTTTTTACTGCGGTCAGTGCATAGAGGGGGCCCACACACACCTGGCAGTAACAGTAAACTCTTATAAACATCAATAAACTAGCAGCTCAGGACACTGGGTGGCTGTATACTGGTAATTGGACTGTAAGCAAGTACCTGAAAGGACAAGTCCCAGGAAGATACCTCACAAGCCAGATAGCCAATAGGGTCCTGCTGTCAGGGTCACCTGTGGCCAGGTGACAGATGCACACCGTAGGGGGACAGGAGTGCACCGCGAGGTAGTGAACCCTATGGCTGGCTTCAGCGGATAGGAAACTGGGTGGTTGTGGAAAGCGGGACCAGAGGAGCACAACCGGGATCCTAACGGAAGCTAGAGCCAAGATTCCCCAGGGCGCGGAGTCTAAGACCCAGCTGGTCTTCTCCAGGGCCTCTAGTGGTGAGGATGTTATGCTGCAGGCTGGGACCAGGTCGCGGCCCCTGGAGTTTCCTAGCTCACGCCCCGTAGGATAAGGGGAAAAGAGGGGAAGCAGCAGCACACGATAAGAGAGAACCGAATAACAAGCTGAAGGTCAGGGGCCACAAGCAGACAAGGATAACGAAGAACGAGCCGAAGGTCAAGGGTCACGAGCAGACAGGGATAGTCGGGGACAAGCCAATAACGTAACAGAGAGACAGACGTAGCACACGGCAGGCAGGAACCCAAACACACAATGCCTAACAAACACGTTGATCAGCAAAGCAGGCTTGCAGTGCACAGGTTAATATAGTGTTCTGTGATAGGGCCTGGGGTGGAGTCAGGCTGGGAGGAGATTATAAAGGAAGCCAGGTGAAAGGGCTCAGGCCTCTAAGATGAACACATGGGAAGGAAGGTAAGCTGACAGACAAACACTACTGCATATCCATGACAGTACCCTCCCTCTTATGGGCCCTCCCCCGCCTGGGCCCAGGCTTAAAGGGAAATCTCTGATGAAACCTTCTCAACAGATGAGGTGCAGCGACATCAGATGCAGCGATCCAAGACGCCTCCTCAGGACCAAAACCTCTCCAATGCACAAGGTACTGAAGAATGCCTCTGCAGAGCCGAGAATCCAGAACTTGTCTAACCTCGTACTTAAGATTATCCTCAGAGACCGAAAACGAGGTAGGGAGATGACAAGAAGATCTATTGAGGACCAAAGGCTCTCTAGGAATAAGCAAGGGCATGAGAGGATCAACAGGAATCTGAGGAGGGTCCCCTAGACCCTTAAAGGGGAACTGGTCATCTTGCACAGGACCATCAGACTGGGCAGATGTCAGTGGAACCCTGAAGTCAGGTTGGTTAGAAGGTGACATGTCGCCGGAGTCAAACTGAATAGCTGAAGGACAAGCAGAATGTCCTGAACAAGAAAAAGTAGGAGGCTCACTGGGCATGGGCTGGATTGGCATAACTAGTACAGAGGCAGAGTGAATAGCTGAGTCAGGTGTAGCGACTACCTGAATCGCATCGCAAGACGTAGCGACTGCAGGACTTGTAGACAAGCTAGCCTGGCTGTGCGTCCAAGGGTGGTTAGGGACAGAGAAATGTAAATGGTTATGCAACCTGGAATGAATGACCGGCTCAGATTCACAGGGGGCAACCTTGGGTAGGCAGGACGAGGAACAGGAGGGACCCCAAGCCAGGATCTGTCCAGTAGTCCAGTCCACATGAGGAGAATGGAGCTGTAACCATGGGAGACCCAAAATTATAGGCGTTGAGGCCTTGGGTAAGATAAGGAAGGATATCCACTCCTGGTGGAGTGTCCCTACCGACATCTTAACAGGGAGGGTCTGGAAGCGGATAGGTCCCCCTGGGAGAACAGTACCATCAATCGCCAAGACCACCAATGGTGTGGTGAGGGGCAAAAGAGTAAGTCTCATGGACGATGCGATTTCCCAGTCCATAAAATTACCAGCGGCTCCGGAATCCAGATATGCTGAGACCGAATGAGAAGAAGCACCAACATGAAGGAACACAGAAAGCAGAAGACGAGAAGGGGAAGGTGATATTTCTGGGTCCAATACTCCACTTTCCAGATGAAGTGGACCCGAACGTTTTTCTGGACAAAGAGAGCAAGTGTCACGAAAATGACCTTTGCCCCCACAGTAAAGACACAGACCAAGGGTTCTGCGCCTAGCACGTTCCTCGGGGGATAGCCTGGTCCGACCCAGCTGCATGGGTTCCTCAGCTGGTAGGAGATGCTCTACGGGTCGAAGAGAGGGGAGCTCAGGCTGACTAAGAACCAAGGAGTGCTGGCGTTGTTTTTCTAAGGTCCTCTCCTGAAAGCGAATATCGATCTGGTTACACAAGGAGATAACGCCGGCCAGATCAGTGGGGATGGTTCTTCCTGCTAATTCATCCTTCACTCTATCAGACAGGCCATGCAAAAAGGTTGCGACTAAGGCCTCATTGTTCCAGCTCAACTCAGCCGACAGTATGTGGAAATGAAGGGCATACTGTCCCACAGAAGCAGACTCTTGGCGGAGACGTAAAAGGGCGCTGGCCGCTGAAGAGACACGAGCCGGTTCTTCGAAGATATTCCGAAAAAGTTTCAAGAAGCCAGACAGGCTAGAAACCACTGGATCATTCAGTTCCCACAGAGGGGCTGCCCAGGCTAAAGCTTCACCAGAGAGGAGGGAAATGATATAGGCTACCTTAGCCCGATCAGACAGGAAGTTTTGGGGCTGGAGCTCAAAATGAATTGTGCATTGGCTAAGGAACCCCCTGCAAGCCTTGGAGTCCCCAGAGAAACGGGACGGAGCTGGCAGTTGTAGTGAGTGTGTGGCTGCGACTGGTGCAATAGGTGCAGCCGCTGGTTGTATTTGAGGTTGCGGATTCAGGGTTCCCAAGGAGGCCTGAAGCTGCTCAAAACGAGAAGCCAGATCCTGGAGGAATCGCATCACCTGAGTCTGATTCGATTCCTGGGTTTCAAGTCTGTGGACTATGCCCTGCAACGGATCATCCACGGGTAACGGGATGTCAGCCGGGTTCATGGCTGATCAAACTGTCAGGGTCACCTGTGGCCAGGTGACAGATGCACACCGTAGGGGGACAGGAGTGCACCGCGAGGTAGTGAACCCTATGGCTGGCTTCAGCGGATAGGAAACTGGGTGGTTGTGGAAAGCGGGACCAGAGGAGCACAACCGGGATCCTAACGGAAGCTAGAGCCAAGATTCCCCAGGGCGCGGAGTCTAAGACCCAGCTGGTCTTCTCCAGGGCCTCTAGTGGTGAGGATGTTATGCTGCAGGCTGGGACCAGGTCGCGGCCCCTGGAGTTTCCTAGCTCACGCCCCGTAGGATAAGGGGAAAAGAGGGGAAGCAGCAGCACACGATAAGAGAGAACCGAATAACAAGCTGAAGGTCAGGGGCCACAAGCAGACAAGGATAACGAAGAACGAGCCGAAGGTCAAGGGTCACGAGCAGACAGGGATAGTCGGGGACAAGCCAATAACGTAACAGAGAGACAGACGTAGCACACGGCAGGCAGGAACCCAAACACACAATGCCTAACAAACACGTTGATCAGCAAAGCAGGCTTGCAGTGCACAGGTTAATATAGTGTTCTGTGATAGGGCCTGGGGTGGAGTCAGGCTGGGAGGAGATTATAAAGGAAGCCAGGTGAAAGGGCTCAGGCCTCTAAGATGAACACATGGGAAGGAAGGTAAGCTGACAGACAAACACTACTGCATATCCATGACACCTGCATCTGGCTTCCAGACAGAATCAGTGCAATAATAAAAAAGATGGGGAGAGGGGTGGGGAGGGAAAAAGGAAAGGGGGATCAGACATAAGGGGGAAACAACAATAATTGCAAACAGGGGGTAAGAGTCTATTAGACCGGGGTCATAGTTCTCAAAGACAAAAAAACAAAACCCTGTATGTGGAAGATAAAGAATGGGTAAACAACATAGTGTCCCAACTAAACTGTAACCAGGGACGGAATCACGGGCCTGGTGCCGGTGAAGAAGTAAGCAATTAGTCAAAGAACAGGCAGGGAAGGATCATCCTTCAGTCAACTTGGAGGCCTCCGATCTGGAGCGCTTGGGCTTCTTGGATTAATTTTTCCATCCAGAAGCGATCGGAAATCCGGGAGTAGCAGCATGTAGTGGCCAGTCTGGTAAAGGAATCTGAACTAGCTCAAAAGTCCTGAGGAACTTTGGGAGATCATCCGGCATGCGGAATACCGCCGACTTCCCCTCATGAGATACAAAAAGGTTGAACGGGAAACTCCATCGATATTTAATTTGTTTTGCTTGCAGAGCGCCCGTGAGGGGCTTCAGGGCTCTACGCATGTCAAGGGTCAGTTTGGAGACGTCTTGGGTGCCATTAAAGTATATGGCCTCTTGAGTGCGTGTAGCTTGCATGATAGCATCCTTAATCGCATAAAAGTGGACTCTGCAAATAACGTCTCTGGGGTGTTCCCGGTTCGGATTCTTGGGGCCCAGGGCCCTGTTAACACGATCAAGTTTCAGAGGGGAGTCTTTGTCTTTGTCAAGAAGCTAATTGAAAATGGCGATGACTGCAGGGGTCAGGTCTGTCGTTTCCACCGACTCTGGGAGGCCGCGGATGCGGATATTGTTGCGCCTGGCCCTGTTCTCCTGGTCATCTTGGTGGTACATTAGCTGCTGGATTTGCAGTGTATGCTCGTTTAAAATGGCTTCATGTGACTGTACTGTTGAAGCTGTCTCCTCCACACTGTGTTCCACTTCCTCTAGCCTGTTTGTGACATCTCTGCGCAGCTCAGCTATCTCCTGCTTGTATGAGTGCTCCATTCTCTGTACACAGGCTTCAAAGTCATGTCTGGTAGGCAGGGCCTTATTGTATGCCTCCATACATTAAGGCCCTGTGGTGCGACTCAGGAGAATGACCTGCAGAGCGGATGGAACCGTTTTCAGAGTCTGGAGGGGAACTGGCTCGCTGCTTGGTTCTCATATGTGGCGTGGCATGCTGTGAGGCAGCTCCTTGTGAGGCGGCGTGTGTGCCTGAGGAGCGGGTCAGCGCCATCTTGGATGAGGTGGGGTCGTGCTGACTCGATCCGAATCGCTTGAAGAAACGGTCAATATCCCCCTCTTTGTGTGGGTCGGGGGTATGGTGCCTCTCTCCCCCACCTCTCCTCCCTATTACAGACCTGTGCAGCGGGTCTAGGAAGCCAGAGGAGCCGCGATGTGTCCGGTGTGTGCAGGAGCTCCGGGAGAACACGTCCTATTCCTCCATGTGCTTGGCCATGCCCCCCCAAACCTATTTTTAAGAGGCTCCTCTGTCCTCCACTCATTACCTGTATTAATGGCACCTGTTTGAACTTGTTATCAGTATAAAAGACACCTGTCCACAACCTCAAACAGTCACACTCCAAACTCCACTATGGTGAAGACCAAAGAGCTGTCGAAGGACACCAGAAACAAAATTGTAGACCTGAACCAGGCTGGGAAGACTGAATCTGCAATAGGCAAGCAGCTTGGTGTGAAGAAATCAACTGTGGGAGCAATAATTAGAAAACGGAAGAAATACAAGACCACTGATAATCTCTCTCGATCTGGGGCTCCACGCAAGATCTCACCCCGTGGGGTCAAAATGATCACAAGAACGGTGAGCAAAAATCCCTGCAGAGAGCTGGGACCAACGTAACAAAGGCTACCATCAGTAACACACTACGCCACCAGGGACTCAGATCCTGCAGTGCCAGACGTGTCTCCCTGCTTAAGCCAGTACATGTCCGGGCCCGTCTGAGGTTTGCTAGAGAGCATTTGGATGATCCAGAAGAGGATTGAGAGAATGTCATATGGTCAGATGAAACCAAAGTAGAACTGTTTGGTAGAAACACAACTTGTCGTGTTTGCAGGAGAGAGAATGCTGAGTTGCAACCAAAGAACACCATACTTACTGTTAAGCATGGGGGTTGTAACATCATGCTTTGGGGCTGTTTCTCTGCAAATGGAACAGGACGACAGATCCGTGTACATGAAAGAATGAATGGGGCCATGTATCGTGAGATTTTGAGTGCAAACCTCCTGCCATCAGCAAGGGCATTGAAGATGAAACGTGGCTGGGTCTTTCAGCATGACAATGATCCCAAACACACCGCCCGAGCAACGAAGGAGTGGCTTCGTAAGAAGCATTTCAAGGTCCCGGAGTGGCCTAGCCAGTCTCCAGATCTCAACCCCATAGAAAACCTTTGGAGGGAGTTGAAAGTCCGTGTTGCCCAGCGACAGCCCCAAAACATCACTGCTCTAGAGGAGATCTGCATGGAGGAATGGGCCAACATACCAGCAACAGTGTGTGACAACCTTGTGAAGACTTACAGAAAATGTTTGACCTCTGTCATTGCCAACAAAGGATATATAACAAAGTATTGAGATGAACTTTTGATATTGACCAAATACTTATGTAGCGATACCCCCAACATAAGAGAGCCGCTGATATTATTTCGGGCCCTATACACAGCACTGCCAACCCCCGGCAATCTGCTCGACCCTCCCCTGGCACAGCTAGTCTAGGGAATGATAGACTGGTAATGTCTCTGCGATTGTCTATGACACAGTCCCACAATAAAGCAAACAGTGATAAAGTACAGTAATTGACACTGATACCAGAGTACCTAACTATAGCAACTTTACTTTAGTATAAAAGTTAGATAGGAGTACAGTACATCATAACACATGCAGAGCCCTGCAATATTAGTGACACTTAGCAATACTGTATAGAAATAACTAGCACACCACGCTGCAGCTATCCTCCCCGTGAGCAATATGGCACCCAAGAATGTCCTACGCTACCCAGTCAGGCCTGACTTAAAGTAAGGTACAGTCTTAGGGTGAAGAATCTTCGCATGCAAGGAAATCGGTGGTGCACATCAGGTACAACAATTTGTAATCCAACAGGACTGTATCTCAGCAAAGTAACAACTCCCAGGATACTATCAAACTCAGTTCTGGAAATAGCCTCCTGCTAGGATAGTTGGTATAGCACTACGGGCCAAAGCAGTCAGTAGGCCTAAACAAAGTACTTGGCTATAACTTTTGAGCAAGTGCTCTCTCACCACACCGGACTTAGTCCCCGTCCGTAACTTCCACCGCTGTGTATCCGCACACAGGGTCTGCGATAGCCGGGTCTTCGGTCCTCCTGAGGTCAGTGAGAAACAAATGGAGATCAGGTGCCACGCAGGCTCCGCAGTGGAGTGGAAGGCTCTTCGGAAGTGTGCAAGGCCCAGGCTTCAGGCCTTGCACCAGCAGCGAGTCTGCACAGGGAATCCTCTTGCTAGAAGCGCGTGTCCCAAAGAGGCCGAGCTCCGCCTCCGCTTCACCTTTATAGCCCACCCCATGAGTCTCTGCAGTTGGCAATGCACCTTGGGTGCCAAACGGGCTTCTGGGTACCGTAGTCCTGAGGCCTTAAAGGAGACCCCCGCTACACTTATTTTCCACCATAATTTGCAAATAAATTCTTTCCAAATCAGACAATGTGATTGTCTGGATTTGTTTCCACATTTTGTCTCTCATAGTTGAGGTATATCTATGATGACAATTACAGGCCTCTCTCATCTTTTTAAGTGGGAGAACTTGCACAATTGGTGGCTGACTAAATACTTTTTTGACCCACTGTAGCAACTTTTCAGTTTTCGGATGTCATGTTGTCTTTGTAGTCAAAATTACCCTTAGGCCCGGTTCACACTGGTGCGACATACGCTCCAACTTTGGGAGCACATGCCTCAGGACATGTATATTAATGGTTCCCTATAAGAGCCATCTTAACTGGTCCGACTTGAACCAGAGGAAGAAGACATCAGCAGCAGAGGGAGAAGAACCGGAAGAAGAGGACATCAGCAGCGGAGGGAGAAGAACCGAAGGAAGAAGAGAGCAGCAGTGGAGGGAGAAGAATTGGAGGAGGAAGGCATCAGCAGTGGAGGAAGAAGAACCAGAGGATGGAGAAGACATTTAATTAAGGACTTTGTCAAAAACCTGTGTACTGTTTTTATTTATTTTTTACACCAGAGGACATCACCAGAGAAAGAAGACACAGAGCTACAACAGGGGACATTCTTCATTTTTAATAAAGGACTTTGTCAAAAACCTGTGTACGGTTTTTATTTATTTTTTACACTTTTTGGGATAAATGAATAGGGGTACAATGTACAATTCATATACGGGGGGGGGGGGCGGGGGTGGATCTGGGAGCTTCCAGATTCCGATAAGCCCCTTGCCCGCAGACCCCCACAACCACCAGCCAGGGGGGTTGTCGGGAAGAGGCCCTTGTGCCCAAGGTGCTTTGCATGGGGGGCACAGAGCCCCTCCTGCCGCAAAGCACCCACCCCCCCATATTGAGGGCATGTGGCCTGGTATGGTCCAGGGGGACGCTCACTCGCCCCCCCTTTCCTGACCTGCCGGGCTGTATGCTCAGATAAGGGCCTGGTTTGGATTTTGGGGGGCCCCACGCCATTTTTATTTTGGTGTGGGTTTCCCCTCTCAAGATTCATACCAGACTCAAAGGGTCTGCTATTGTCAGATCCCATCCATTGAAGTTGCATGGAAGTCGGACATGAAGTCATAGGGCAAAGCCAGATCAGATGTTTTCCAACTTCCATGACGGAGCAGTGTGAACCCGGCCTTAAAGCAAAACTAAAGCCCTGTACACACGATCGGATTTCCTATGTTTTTTTAACCGATGGATTTTTCCATCGGAAAGCCGATGAAGCTGACTTTCATCAGTCTTGCCTACACACCATCAGTCAAAAAACCGACCGTTCCAAACGCGGTGACGTAAAACACTCCGATGAGCCGAGAAAAATGAAGTTCAATGCTTCTGAGCATGCGTCGACTTGATTCTGAGCATGCGTGGGTTCCCCACAGACAATAGTAATTTGCTATCGGTTTTTTAACCATCGGATAAATTTAAAACATGTTCTATTTTTAAACACCGATGGAAAAAAGACCAATCGGTTAAACCTATCGTGTGTACAGGGCTTTAGCCTTCCTATCATTTACAGCCACGGAAGCTGCCATCTTAGCCTCGATTTGATCTGCAGAAAAATTGGTCATACTTGGCACCAACTGCACACTACTGCGCTGCGGCTTGGCTGCAGCTCTGGTGTAGCCACGATTTTCATGCATTTTACCCGTGGTTTTAGTCACAGGCCCATAGATTATCTATTAGGTTGTGCATTTTTTGCAAGTTTTCAGAAAGCGCAGCAAAAAAGTCCTGCATGCTGCATCTTTACTGTGCTTTCAAAAAAGTGGAAAAAATGTGTGACCTAATAAAAAGTCCATGGGACTGTGGCTAAAACCACAGGTAAAATGTGTGAAAACCATAGAAGTTTTTTTTGTTTTTTTTTGGCGTTTTTAGAAGATCATGCAAAAAAGTAATTGTTTCCCCTTTTTTATTGGTAGATAGGAATAAAGCTTGCTTGTGTGCCATCAAGGAAAATGCTGGTAGGTGGAAACAGCAGAGTGACAAGAGAGGAGATCATAAATTTGTTTCTTCTCCTTTCACTGTCCAGGCACAGGCTGGGGGAGAAACAAGTTAAGTGCAGCTGAGAATAATCAGGTCTTCTACCCTGGCAGACTGGGCAGTGCTGTGTGCCCATTTGTGCTCCACATTCGACCAGTGACTAAACTGGAGAAAAGATCTAATTTGTTCCAAACGAAGTGAGGACAGGTAGATGAACTAGAGCCATGTCACAATTCTCACTAGTGGTACAATCACCAATATGCAAAAGTCATTCTCCCTAAAGCCGTCACTATCTCACTGGCTGAAATGCTGCATAATCCAGCAATGGAGCAGTGCTGGAGTCACACCTCTTGGGGTCAACCAGTAAGGAAGTGACACCATATGAAAAGGTGACTTGAGCGATTCTGTCACTTGCAAGTTGTCCCACCGACAGAATTATTGCTGCGTCATGTGATTGACACATTACTGACCGTTCCCATCCATGGCCTCTCTGATGAGAGTCAGGACTAGGCTTTTTTTTTTTTTTTCATTGCTGCAGACAGAGGGAAAGTTTAAAAGTAACAAACTTTCCTTGTGATCACCAAAATCTTATTCTGAAATTTACCATATATCATAGTTAGTACAAGGTGTCTGGTTATTGTGGTACGTTTATTCTGGGCTCTTACCTACTCAGCAGCTATGTTTACATGCTTTTTTAACCATGTTAGTGGTAAAGACAATGCAGTGGTTGCATCCAAGGGGATAAAAATATCATCACTTGTATTAATCCAATAAACTTTTTCTCATGCCTTGGTGAGCCTGACAAGGAATCCTCAGTGTCTAATGATTGACCAGCTACATGCTTAGATGGCCAAAGATAACAACTTTGCTGAGGCCTGAAAAGACATGTTAAGCAAGTCTCGTCTCCTCCTCTAGGGTTAGTCATTTGAGGCTAGCCATATTGATTAAAGCAGAACAATTCAGTCTTCTGATGTGGTAAAAGGAAGATAGAAAAACGTGTCGTGGCTTGCCAACCAAAACAGGCTTCTCTATTTTTACGCTAAAATATTTCTGATGACAAAGTTCAACCTGATGCAGCATTTCAATATTATTACAGTGGCGTAGGTGAGCCCATTAACTGCAAATGCTTTCTTGGAAGATTACAGTAAAGGTTATAGCTACAGAAAGTTATTGCTTCTTAGTGGTGCTAACCATGTCTGACAGTATGTTTTTCATATCATTTGTTAAAGTGGAAGGTCCCCCAAATTTGTATGGAAGGCCAATGAGAATTTGTTGTTGTTCGTCAACTGGTTTAAAAATGAAACAAAGATTCAAATTTGTTGCTTAGGCCAAAAAGAAATGTTTTGCTAGCATTCTTTTCTTATACCACCTAAATGTTTTTGCTCAGGGGGTTGTTGTTCCCTGAAATTGTAGTGAAATTTTATTTAGGAAACAGTTTAGATAAACTATTTTACCAAAAGTATTGGGACACCTGCCTTTACACGCACATGAACTTTGATGGCATCCCAGTTTTAGTTTTTAAGGGTTCAATATTGAGTTGGTCCACCCTTTGCAGCTATAACAGCTTCTACTCTTCTGGGAAGGCTGTCCACAAGGTTTAGGAGTGTGTCTATGGGAATGTTTGATCATTCTTCCAGAAGCGCATTTGTGAGGTCAGGCACTGATGTAAACGAGAAGGCCTGGCTCGCAGTTTCCGCTTTAATTCATTCCAAAGGTGTTCTATAGGGTTGGGGTCAGGACTCTGTGCTGGCCAGTTAGGTTCCTCCACCCCAAACTTGCTCATCCATGTCTTTATGGGCCTGTATATTTTCCTGCCCACAAGCCACAGTCGCCCACAGAACTCAATGGCCCTCGATGGATGTACATGAGCATATGCACAAAGAATGAAATATTTGGCTCAGCCAGGAAAGGTAAAGGAGTTTTTTGCCAAGACGTTTATGAGGCTTGTGCATCACAAAGTAACTGGGTTTGGTTCTTGCTTGGGCTGTCATACAGGAGCCTTTAGTTGTACATTAAGGATAAGGTCCCCAGCATAGAACGCAATGAAATCTTACCATCTTCCCTTAAATATTTGACATAAGAAAACATATCTTACACGATATCACCAGTGAGAGGTGCCCTGTCTGACACACAAGCAGATGACGTGTATAGGCTGTTGGAGTGTAGTGATTCTGATAGTATATTTCACACTAAATTTAGGCTTTAAGAGTACAATTACGGTAAAAAGTGGACAAGTGTAAAACAGAGAGATAGGTTTTTGAGATTTTATTGTCAGGATATATTCTTTGGTGTATTTTGCAAACTTAGCTTCCATGTAAATTTATAGCTTCAGCAATGATTTACTTCACCAGTCTATGTTTAGTACCTTATTAATAGTACGGCTTAAATAATAACATTAGGACCTTACATACTGATTCTAAGGCACCACCTGTGCAAACAAACTGCAATTCACTAAAGAAAGAGTTGTTGAAGCCACAAGACACAACACTTGACAAGTGCAAAGAAAAAGTTGTGTATCCAGCCAACAGTGTCTCATATTCTCTGCATTGGGATTCTAATTATGCTGGGATCGTGGTCAAATAAACAGGCCTGCCAATTCCTGCCGCTTCAACACTGGCTTTTTATTCCCATCATTTTGGGACTTATAGTTCTCATGTGCAAAAAAAAAAAAAGCACAAGATCTCAAATTGGGATGCATTGAATGTTATCAAAATATAGTAGTTTTTAAGCTACTTTCTTTAAAAATAGTTACTGTATATAGCTAAACTGAAGCCTTAAAAACCCCTAGCTTAGAACAGAATGTAATCTACACAGTTGTGTGAAGGGAATTGTATAAAAATTACCTTTGCTATTGTAGCGGGGGTTTAGGTTTGGGAGGTCTCTGTGGTGTATTATTCTCCTTGACCTGTGGGTGGCGATGTTCCCACAGGTCGAGGTAGAATCACTGCTGTAGTGCTGTCCTTTTTTTGTCCCGTTCCGGCGATGGTACAGCGTGGGCAGGGAACCTGCTGTGACGTTGTGGGAGGAGATAAAGGGGAGAGACGCTCTCGCCACGAGGTCTTCTGCATCCGGCACCCAGGCACCTTAGGCCTGGGTGTGGCGGTCCGGAGTTCAGACCAGGCGCCCTAGGCCTGGTCAGAGCGGAGTTGGCGTCCATCCCAGGCACCTTAAGCCTGGGGTGAGGTACTACACCGGAGGCCTGGAGCCCAGTGACTTCGACTGGGCTCCGCAAGGGCGGAAGAGTCCGAGGGACCCTGAGTTGGATGGGGCCCATGTCTGAGGTGAGGAGGCCGGGGAGGTTACCCATCTGAAGAGTCCGGAGCAGCATCAACCCGGTGACGGATGGGCCTCCGGTAACTCCCTTGGAGGGACATCTTCCCCCTGATAGGGGCCACAGCGCAGCAAAGGTACTCCAAATTATATTCTTCAGAGTTGCTGGTAGAGACTCAAAAGCTTCAAGTTTCTCTCTCTAGCCAATGGCTGTAGAACCGCTGGTGAAACCACAGTGGTTTAGTTTACTATCAGGACAGTGCCTCGACCTGCTCACCCCACCCTATTGAATTGTTTATGGGTCTCAACCAGTTGGCTGGTAAAGAACTGTTTGATTGTGTGTGTGACAATAAAACAAGTGTTGGACCCTTTATCGGTGTGTGGTACTCTGGTTAATGGGAGCAAAGGGAAGTGTCAGCACAGCAGAACTTGGTCACTAACTAAAACGCACAGGCCCGAGGAATATATTTGGTACTGGCCTTCACCTCACCCACTGCCATGGGGAGGACATGGGCCGTAGCGCATCTTACTCTCACGTACAACATACCCCTAGACAAGAAAGAAGGAGTGAGAGTGCTACACGATATTTCTGTGTAAATAGCCTGGCTTAACCCACACCATACTGCTGTGCCACTGAGAATTCCAAATTGATAAGGCCTTCTTCCAGTGCTGACTATATAAATGTGTAGGCTGGTTATTCAAACACATAGTAAGCTCTTTAATGAGAGAGACAAAGAACTTGAAAGCACAAAGTCATGTGACAAGAATCTGCAGTCCTACCCAGAAAGATATATACCTACTTTAACCACTTCACCTCCAGAAAATATACCCCACTTCCTGACCAGGCTATTTTTTGCAATACGGCACTGCGTTACTTTAACTCACAATTGCGCAGTTGTGCAACACTGTATTCAAATAAAAATTCTGTCCCTTTTTTCTCACAAATACAGCTTTCTTTTGGAGGTATTTGATCACCTCTGCGGTTTTTATTTTTTGCGCTAGAAAATAAGTATTTTTTTTTAAAAAATATTTTTTACTTTCTGCTCTAAAACGCATCCAATAAAAAAAAAAACAAAATCGAATTTCTTCAAGAATTGTATTCTGCTACATATTTTTGGTAAAAAAATATCACAATAAGGGCCAATTCACACCAGATGCAGTTCCATTTTTTCTGCACCAATACAGTCAGTTACGTTCAGTTTCTGCACTGCAAACTGACCAGAAACTGACTGGAACTGACTGCACTGGTGTGAACTAGAGCCATTGGAATACGTGGAAAACACTGTGCATGCATTTTTAGTGCAGAAAAAAGCACACGGAACTGAACAGAACTGCGTCTGGTGTGAACTGGCGCTTAGCTAATATTCCTGATGACGCATGTACCAATGCGAAACACGTAGAGGCTGCTGGGAATTTTTTTTCGTCACTTCCTGCTAGATGCAAGTGAGGCTTGGAACGCACGCCGCTCTTGAGGGAACACAGGGGCAGACAAGCTGACATCGCACTCTCCATATACACGGCTGGATCAGCTTAGTGCCGGCTCAAGGGCACCATAACATGTGAGTTCAATGATATTTTTAAATTTTTTAATAAAACATCAGTTACATACTACACTATGATGGCCCTTCATGTGTCTTATGAGAACCTATAGAGCAAGAGACAATAACATATTGCTGGACTGGACCATTGACGGATCCATTGAAACTGAGTGGTTATCCTAAATTAATGAACCAAAGGTGCATACTCTTTCATATCTGGTGAGTGGCCAGTTTACTAGGTGGTGGTACAGTCACTATAGTGGTGAAAGTAGAAGCACCCGATCACAGACAAGGGACGTCATCATTTGATCACTTACTGAGGACATCTATTGTACTTTTGCTGTATTTGCACTTTATTTTGGATTTATGGACTAAATCAACTGAGATGCACATAGCAGTATCTGCATTTCTATTCATTTCATATATTTTTGCACATGCACTTTGAATTTTATTTATTCTATGTATTTTTGCACATGCTTTTTGAAAATTGGCAAGAGTTTGTTGCACAGTTGCGTATATGGTCTATATAGTTTGAGTTGATATTTCTTAGATATATGATATGATTTGAAGTTGGGGCACGAATCTAAATGTTGTCACGGTGAGGTACATTCACTGAAATATAGTATTGAGTATAATTTTTCTTTACATATTTACATTGAGTGGTATAAGATCATAATTTTCAGGAGTTAGCGCAATCCACACACCTAACAATAAGCGAATATTGATTGGTTTTTCGCAAAAGTAATAGTGTCTACAAACTATGGGATTTATTTATTTTTTTCTCAAGAATTTGTATTTATTTTTTTACTAGGCGGCAATCAGAGACTGCAATATTGCGACAGGCAAATCGGAAACCTAACTGACACTTTTGACACTTTTTTGGGGACCAGTGACATTATTACAGTGATCAGTGCTAAAAAAAAAATGCACTGGCAGGGAACGGGTTAACATCAGGAGTGATCAGAGGGATAACTGTGTGCCTAGATAATGTTTCAGTGTAGTGGAGGGGGTGCTTTTACTAGTGGAAGACATGGATCAGTGTTTCTGCTTTACAGAAACACAGGATTCATGTCTTCTGTACTGACAGAATGACAATCTGCCTTGTTTACATAGGCAGACTGGTATTCTGTCAGTGTACCGAAGGATTAGCGGATGCCGGCAGACATTGGGTCCGCGGGACCCGCTGATCAGTTCCCACTGTATAAATCGCAGCGGGAGCAAGCTGCCAGCGGCAAAACCCGGAAGTGCAGCGTCACGGATATATATGTGATTCTGTGCAGCGTGGCCGCCCTGTAGCAGTAAATCTACTATGGGGCAGTTGGGAAGTAGGTAAACTAGACTGCTTTGAAAAACAAAGCAATCATATATTTTTTTTAACAGATAAAAAAGTAATCATATTTAAAGTGGTTGTAAACCCACTGTGAGGGGGTTAACTCGGTAGCGGGTGTGTGTGACCCCCTGGTTGGGCTCCCCACACAAAAACAGGGCCAGCAGACGGAGGTTGTGGTTTTCAAAATCAAAAGGTGCGGTTTATTTCTCTATGTACAGTGACAAAAACACAGCAAAGCCAAAAAGAAACATAAACAAAATAAATCCTGGTCAGCTTGACCTCTGACTAAACATGCAGGTTTCCTAACTAACAACTGGGATCAGCCTGGTGCTGTCCTAGTCCCTAAGTCCCTGGTTTAGTCAATGTCCAAACAAATAGCCACACAGGCTTTTTCTCACCGCACAGGGGTTCACTCTCCCTAGACAGTCCACACAGGTCTGGTTCCAGGCATGAGCAAACACCTATTGAATCTGGGAGTTTTTATAGAGGCCTTAAACGAACTGACAGGCTTCAGCTGGTCTCATCAACTCCCTGCCTGCACGACGCCCAGCCCTCTCCCTAGAGGTATGAGTCATCCATGAGCCCACTAGCCTCAGCTGGGCTTCATCAACTCCCTCCCTAGTTGTATAAGTCGGCATAAAGCCTGAATCTGGGAGAAATATATCTACCCCCCTGGATGCAACCAGGTGACTTTACCTTCCTGCTGTCACATACCCCCCCTCTTGTTTTAACCTTGGGGTTGGAACACCAGCAATCAGGCATTCATGTACTCGAGACAAAGCATCCACATTCCCCATTTGAACGCCAGGGCGATGCTTTACTGTGAAGTTGAATTCCTGTAGGGCCAGGAACCACCTATTCACTCTTCTATTTGTCTCCTTGTTTTGAGCCATCCACTTTAACGGAGCGTGATCCGTAACCATGTCAAAGTGCCTACCTAGCAGATAGTACCGAAGGGAATCTAGAGCCCACTTCACCGCTAAACACTCCTTTTCAACCGTGGCGTAATTTACCTCATGGGACTTCAACTTCCTGCTGAGGTAAATGACTGGGTGCTCTTCCCCGTTCCAGACCTGGGACAATACTGCTCCTAACCCCACATCTGACGCATCACTTTGTACGACAAAGTCTTTAGAGAAGTCGGGTGAGTACAACACTGGCTGGCTACATAAGGCTTGTTTCAAGAATTGGAATGCTGCCTCAGCCTCGGGGGTCCATTTAATCATGACCGACCCTTTCCCTTTCGTCAGGTTGGTTAGGGGCACAGCCTTAGAAGCAAAGTGGGGAATGAAGCGCCGATAATAACCCGCGATTCCCAGAAAGGCCCGTACCTGCTTCTTGCTGTTGGGACGTGGCCAACTCTGGATGGCCTCGACTTTGTTGAGTTGGGGTTTTATCACTCCCCTGCCAATGGTGTACCCAAGATATTTGGCCTCCTCCTGCCCAATGGTACACTTCTTGGGGTTAGCCGTAAACCCTGCTTCCCGGATAGAGTCTAGGACTGCTTGCACTTTTGGCAGATGTGAGGCCCAATCTGTGCTATGGACAATTACGTCATCCAGGTAAGCCGCAGCATACTTCCGATGGGGCCTCAGTATCTGGTCCATTTTCCGCTGGAATGTGGCCGGCGCATTCTGTAACCCGAACGGCATTCTCTTATATTGGAACGCCCCGTCTGGGGTTACAAATGCGGTTTTCTCTTTGGCCGACTTGGCCAGGGGAATTTGCCAATACCCTTTTGTGAGGTCAAGAGTCGTCATGTATCGGGCTGTTCCCAGCCGGTCGATCAACTCATCTATACGTGGCATGGGGTAGGTGTCAAATTTTGTAACTTTGTTCAACTGACGAAAATCGTTACAAAATCGCCAGCTCCCATCCGGTTTAGGCACCAACACAATGGGACTAGACCAATCACTTTGGGACTCCTCTATCACCCCTAAGTTCAGCATTTTCTGTACTTCCTCCCGTATTGCCTCCCGTCGGGCCTCTGGGATCCGATAGGGTTTTAACTTCACCCTTTCACCGGGCGGGGTAATAATATCATGCTCTACCCCAGATGTTTGTCCCGGCAGCTCAGAGAACACCTCCTTGTTGCGAAGCACAAACTCCTTAACCTCCTGTTGTTGGGGTTGTGACAAGGTGGCTGCTATTCCAACCTCCAGAATCACGCAACCAGTTTGAGCTGGTGACCAAGTTTCTGCGACTAGGGACTCTCTATCCCTCCAGGCTTTCAACAGATTAACGTGATATATCTGTTCGGGCTTTCGCCTTCCTGGTTGTCTGACCTTGTAATTCACTTCGCTCACTTTTTCCATTATCTCGTAGGGGCCTTGCCATTTGGCAAGGAATTTACTTTCAACCGTAGGGACAAGTACCAATATCCTATCCCCCGGGGAAAAGGTACGGGTCTTGGCTCCACGGTTGTACACTCTCTGCTGTGCCAACTGCGCTTGGGCCAAATGTTCCTTCACGATGGGCATTACCTGTGCAATTCGATCTTGCATCAGGGCGACATGCTCAATCACACTCCTGTGGGGAGAACTCTCACTTTCCCAAGTTTCCTTGGCAATATCCAACAGCCCTCTTGGGTGTCTCCCATACAGTAACTCAAAGGGGGAGAATCCCGTAGAGGATTGGGGCACCTCCCTAATAGCAAACATCAAATAAGGAAGTAGACAGTCCCAATCCCTTCCATCTCTATCCACCACTTTCTTCAACATTTGTTTTAGGGTTTTGTTGAATCTTTCAACCAGCCCATCGGTTTGGGGGTGATACACAGATGTACGCAATTGCGTCACTTTGAACAATTTACACAGCTCTTTCATAACCCGGGACATAAAGGGTGTACCTTGGTCCGTAAGCAGTTCTTTACAAATACCCACCCGGCTAAAAACAAGAGATAGCTCTTTGGCTATGGTTTTGGCCGAGGTATTTCTGAGAGGGATCGCTTCTGGATAACGGGTGGCATAGTCCATTATAACCAATATGTACTGGTGCCCCCTAGCGGACTTGATTATAGGACCTACCAAATCCATTGCGATTCTCTCAAACGGGACCTCAATGATGGGTAGAGGGACCAGCGGGCTACGGAAATGTGGCATCGGGGCCGACCTCTGACACACAGGGCAGGAGGAACAATAATTTTCTATGTCCTTCATCACCCCAGGCCAATAGAATCTCTGTAATACCCTCTCTCGGGTTTTCTCTGTCCCCAGATGACCTCCAAGAATGTGCCCATGGGCCAACTCCAACACCAACTTCCTGTAAGGTTTGGGCACCACAAGCTGCTCAACGGTTTCTTCTGCCCTTTTTGCCACCCGATACAGTAGGTCCTTCTCTACGCTGAAGTATGGGTAAGTGCAGGTATTATCTGGGTTCACTAACTCGCCATCTATTTCCACTACGTTTTCCCGTGCCTTTATTAGGGCGGGGTCTTTTAACTGTTCTGTGGCAAAATTTTCCCTGTGAACCTCCAGATCAGAAAACTCCACAGACGGTAGGTTTTCGTCTGAGGAGGTGGGCTCCTCTCCAGTTTCTTGAGTCTCCCCTGCCAATACTGACAAGGGAAATTCTGGAGAGTCCTCACCACTCTCAGAGGAGTTCTGGCTATCACATTCCTGGTACATAGGGGCACCAGTGGGGGGCTCAGGATCATCCCACAGTTCCCAGAACTTCGGAAAATCCCTTCCCACAATGGCATCATGCGGTAATTGAGATACTAACCCCACTGGATGAGAGAGGGTACCTTTGGGGGTCTCGAAACACACTGTAGTCACTGGATACTCTCGGGTGTCCCCATGCACACAAATAACAGCTACCTTGCTATTCCCAGAGACCTCTGTTTTAACTAATTCAGCCTTTATCAGGGTCACAAGGCTACCTGAATCCAGTAATACCACAACATTTCTACCATTAATACACATTTTGCATAAATGTTTCTCAGTTCCCCGAATGGCAGTGCATGCGACTGTCGCACACAGCGACTGACGTTGGTCCGTCAGAAAGTCACATTGCATGGGTTCCTCCACAACCGGGCAATTTGCTGCAATATGTCCCGCTTGCCGGCAGCGGTAGCAAACAATCCATTTGGCTGCCTCTTGAGCCCCTGACTTCCCAGGCTGTTCTCGCCAAACTTTGGGTAGAGCTCCCACCCTCTCACTCTCTCCACCCTCACCCCTTGGAATCCTCTTATCCGCCCCTGGGGATGATCTGGTCTTAGGGTGGAAAGTCCGAGAGTCTCTGGAAGAGGCCGTCAGGTTCTCTGTAGCCAAGTATTTCTCTACACGATCCACAAGACCACCGGCCGTCTCTGGGTCTCCATGGCTTACCCACTTTTGGATGGCAGTAGGAAGAGCTCTCAAAAACCGATCCATTACAACACGTTCCACAATCTCTGGTGCGGACAAAGTCTCTGGCTGTAGCCACTTCCTGCTCAGGTGAATGAGATCATACATTTGAGACCTGGGGGGTTTTCCAAGCTGGAAAGTCCAGTTATGCACACGCTGAGCCCGGACAGCCAGGGTGACACCCAGCCTTGCCAATATTTCAGCTTTTAGCATCACATAGTCTTTTGCTTGGTCAGGCTCTAGGTCATAGTAAGCCTTCTGCGATTCACCAGTTAACAGAGGAGCCACCAGTCCAGCCCACTGCTCCTCAGGCCACTTTTCTCTTTCAGCAGTCCTTTCAAATGTGGTCAAAAATACCTCTGGATCATCCTCTCCAGTCATTTTTGTCAATAAACGACTCACCCCAAAGGACGCGGTATTGGTGGGACGGCTTTCCTCACTGGTCTGCGGACGTTGCTGCATTACTGCTTCCATTTGTTGTAGTCTCTGCTCTTGCTTCTGTAACAGGTCTATGAAGCGGGCCTCAGATTGCTGCTGGGCTTGTTGCTGAGCTTCCAGACTCTGTTGGTGAGCTTGCTGCTGGGCTGCAAGGCTCTGTTGATGAGCTTGCTGCTGGGCTGCAAGGCTCCTTTGCAAACCTGCATTTGTCTGCTGTTGATTGGCATTTGCTAGAGCCAGCTGTTTCAGTATCTCCTCCATGCTGGCTTAAAAAAACTGCCCGCATTCTCCACCAACTGTGAGGGGGTTAACTCGGTAGCGGGTGTGTGTGACCCCCTGGTTGGGCTCCCCACACAAAAACAGGGCCAGCAGACGGAGGTTGTGGTTTTCAAAATCAAAAGGTGCGGTTTATTTCTCTATGTACAGTGACAAAAACACAGCAAAGCCAAAAAGAAACATAAACAAAATAAATCCTGGTCAGCTTGACCTCTGACTAAACATGCAGGTTTCCTAACTAACAACTGGGATCAGCCTGGTGCTGTCCTAGTCCCTAAGTCCCTGGTTTAGTCAATGTCCAAACAAATAGCCACACAGGCTTTTTCTCACCGCACAGGGGTTCACTCTCCCTAGACAGTCCACACAGGTCTGGTTCCAGGCATGAGCAAACACCTATTGAATCTGGGAGTTTTTATAGAGGCCTTAAACGAACTGACAGGCTTCAGCTGGTCTCATCAACTCCCTGCCTGCACGACGCCCAGCCCTCTCCCTAGAGGTATGAGTCATCCATGAGCCCACTAGCCTCAGCTGGGCTTCATCAACTCCCTCCCTAGTTGTATAAGTCGGCATAAAGCCTGAATCTGGGAGAAATATATCTACCCCCCTGGATGCAACCAGGTGACTTTACCTTCCTGCTGTCACACCACTTATGCAACTTGCACCTACAGGTAAGCCTAGATTAAGGCTTACCTGTAGGTGCAAGAAATATCTCCTAAACCTACACGGTTAAGGAGATATTTGCAAAAAATGACATGCATCAGTGTCTACGGCGCATGCGCGCCGTAGACAATGACGCATTAATAGGGTTAATCCCATTCACAAATCCGGCTTAGCCGGATTTGAAGGCTCCCGCACGCATGCACGGAGTCATGTCTTCGCCGCTCCGGCCAATCACAACGCCGGAGCGGCGATACCCAGAAGTAACCTTCCGGCTATCGCCACAGCGATGGCTGCGGCTGGAGAGGGAGACGAGGACAGCTTCGGGGGCCCCGATCTAAGGTAAGTGATGCATAATGAGCTAGTATGCTAGTCACACTAGCTCATTATGCCTTTGTCTTGCAGGTTGGTTTGAAAACTATTTTTTTTTTACAGGGTTTACAACCACTTTAATGACAACTTCAAAGCCCCACATAATATCTGGCTGTGTGTACTAGGAATTTTATTTTTAATCTGATCTGCAGATCAATTTTACCATTTCCAGCCAAATGAAGTTTACCATTCCCAGCTCACATGAAGGAAAAATGGTTGCCGTTGTAAGAAAAATTGTTGTGTACAAGGGCTAATTTTCTGAAAGACACAGTAAAAGAAACTTGTCTCCATTTCCTACGTAATTATTTTTCCTTTTGTTTGGGTTTGGTTTTAGACCAGCAGTCACTTGTTATGTGACCCTATTTATATATAAATGTCATGCTTACTCCTTACTCTACCTAGGCTGCACATATTGGAGGAAATAATTAGTACAGTTTAAGCAGCTGCTGAGCAGATTATGAAAGTACCTCTATGTTTATATGCTTGGAAAATATAAAGTTGCACTTCAGGGTAGACTGAACCTATCACAGTTGAAATGTTTCCTTGATGCAAAAGCAGTTCACTAATCGATTTCACCTACTGCCTACAGTTACCCCTTAAATAAAAGCCACATTGTAGGTAAAAATTGTATCTTTATCATGACATAACCCCTTGCATCAGAATTCAGTACACATAACAAAGCAGACCATCCTACATCCACAGATGTGACGACAGATGTTTCTAGTTATATTCCTAATAACAGCATCCCATATGCTCGACTCTATTTGAACTTCAGTCCTACTCCCATATGTGCTTGATTTATGCAATTATTGCTCTGGCTGCTAAAGAAATTCTAGAGCACCATGACTGCCATTTCTGAAGCGACATCCCCATTATACACCAATGCCATGGTTTTACTTGATTTATCCAACGTCATCTTGAATGATGCTCTGTCAAATCTTTGACAGCATGGTGTTTAGAGGATAAGGGATGCTATTAATGGTTGTGGAAGGTATGTTGACAAGAAAAACAGATGCACAATTTAATAACGTACTTTATAAGCTATGCTCTTGACCTGGAGCAACTTGATGATATTTATACTTTAGGGGTTATGCACACTGGGTGTCAAGCCTCCGTGCATAAGATCCCTTTGTTTTGGTGGTGGTGCACCATCCAGCCCTACTACTGGCAGCCTGAGAGGCCAAACCGCTGTGGCTGGATAAGAATGAGAGTACCCCGCCTGCTGCTAAATTTTAGGGCAGTATGTTTCTGGGGAATGGCTGAAATGGCTTCTGGGTTGTCATCCCTGGGCATATCATTTGGTGCCTCATCCAGCTGCAGCAGCTTTAAGCCTCTCTTGCAGACTTTTGCCAGCGGGGCTAGTCAGTTCACCTGTGCCTTCTGCTCGAACCAAAACACCGGGATTCTATGTATCAGGACCAAACACCCAGTGTGCATGATGCCTTAAACTTGTGTAGCTGGGTCTTCAAAGTTAGTGGGATACACCTGGGGGTAGAGAGACCCAGGTGTGTAATTATGTCAGGGATTAGACCCCTTTTCTTATTCGTGGAGGATTGGGTGGTGTAATATTCTCTTTGACCAGTGGGTGTCAGTGTACCTGCTGGCTCGAGGTAGAATCGCTATCACAGTGTTACCCTTTTTTTTGGTTCCTTCCTGGCGATGGTACGGCTGGGGCGGGGAACCCGCCGTGGTGTCGATGGGAGGATATAAAAGGGGGAGACGCCCACGCCTCGTGGTCGTCGTCGCCTGTCTGTTGTTCTTGTGGGAGGGGGTCACCCCTTCACGCACCCAGGCACCCTAGGCCTGGGTGCGGGCGGTTCAAGGTTCCGGCCCAGGCGCCCTAGGCCTG
This sequence comes from Rana muscosa, assembly GCA_029206835.1. Classification (NCBI taxonomy): domain Eukaryota; kingdom Metazoa; phylum Chordata; class Amphibia; order Anura; family Ranidae; genus Rana; species Rana muscosa. The sequence goes on from CM055125.1 coordinate 110,635,244, forward strand.
GCCGGAATGAAGATGGAGTCCATCCCAAGCACCTTCAGCCTGGGGTGAGGTACTATTGAGGAGGCCTGGGACCCGGTGACTCCGACTGGGTCCCGCAAGGGTGAAGTTGCTCCAGGGCGCCCCTTGCGAGGGGACCCGCATCTGAGGTGAGGAGGCTGGGGAGGTCACCCGTCCGAAGACCCGGTGCAGTGTCAACCCGGTGACGGATGGGCCTTCGGTAACTCCCTCGGAGGACATCTTCCCCTGATAGGGGCTACAGCGCAGCGGAGGAGCTTTCATCAAGACTCCTGCAACCCCTGGTCATAGCACAGGGAGTGTAGGGACTAGGAACCTGTACAGTGCCTCGACCTGCTTTCCCATCGTATCATGCCGTTGCATCTGACTGTATGTGGAGATACGCAATAAACCTGAGTTTGGACTTTGATGGGTGTATGGACTCTGTTGATGGGAACAAAGGGAGATTCCGGCACGGAAGGACTGACCCTCATAACCAGCACACATTTGGCCCGAGGAAAAGATTGATATTGGCCTTCACCTCACCCACATGCATGGGGAGGACATGGGCCGTAGCGCACCTCACTCTGTCGCTCGACATACCCCTAGCTAAAGAGGTCGGGGTGGGGAGGCTGCTACACGTGGGGGCTCGTGAGTCCGGGATGAAATGTGTGTTAACCCTGAGGTTTGGAACGGCTGTGTTTGAACTTTGCTGCCCGGAGGAGGTCCGAGCAGGTCGGCCATGTGATTGGCCAAAGTGCATCCCTGTGCTCGAAGTCGTGGAAATTTCCCTGAAAAACTGGGAGAGGCCCATGCAGAAAGAGCGGGAAGAGGGAGGAGTCCAGCCGTGTGACGAACTACATGTGGGGACTTTTGCTGCACTGCGCCACGAGGCACCCCATGACTGCGCAATTCGTGGGAGGAGACTGAAGGAAGCCCGCGAAAACGTGCAAGTCGTGGGAGGAGTCTGGCCACGTGTGGAGATACACGTGGAGACTCCGGCGCGAGGTCAGCGCGTGATGGAGCAGCAAGTGGTCGGAGCGAACTCAGGCTCCCCGTGGATGACGGTACCTTATCCTTTCAAGATGACTGCATTTGCTGTATCCATTACAGACACGGGGATAAGGCTCAGGCCCTGAGGACAGTTGGCTCTGTATTCATGCAGAGACACAGAGGCCCTCGGTGTGATCTGTCCCGGATGCTCGGGACTGGTGGTCCAACTAAAGCCATTCGGGCGATGCGAAGCATGCAAGGAGTTTCTTTTTGAGGTTGAACCACACACGGAAAGGCCCCGGGCCCTACGCCTCAACTGCATCACAGGAACCGCCACTCCGGAGGGAGAGATCAAAGCCTTTGCGGAGTTTCCCGTGCGCGCTGACCAGGGCGAAGTGACTGCCCAACCAGAGACTGAGAGAGAAAAATCCGAGGACACTGCTTCGGTCACTACAGACTCCCTGCTCCCACCTCCGAAGAGGAAAGTCGGTCTGGTACAGGCATCTTATGGCCGTGGTCGAGCTTCACCCCGCCGCTTGCCTGGCCTGGATGGCGCCGGTAGAGAAGAGAGTCCCGGACATCCCAGTTCTTCAGAAGGTCCAGGTGAGCCAGGGGCTGGGACTGTGGTGTTGGTTGGAGGTGTCGGGGGTCCCCAGTCGGTGGAGCCCGCAAGGGAGGGTAGCCTTCCGTCTACTAGAGACTACCTTCCCGCTGAGATGTATGACACCTCCGACTTAGAGTCATTGTCAGACTGTGGTGATGACGGAGAGATAGACGAACTGTTTCACCGGAAGGGCTGGGACAGACGCCCACTACCTGTGCTGAGTAAACCGCAGGATTCCCCCATGTCCATAGAAGACAGTACGCTCCGGGTGAAGGCCCCGGAGTTCTCGAGGAAATCTAGTCCTCCGACCAACTTTCCGCATTCAACTACATCACCCGCTCTGATGGTGGGGATGCAGCGTGCTTCATTGCGGTCACCAAAGACAAAGAAACCCGAGATGGTAAAGGTACCTCGGCACCCGGAGGCCATCGTACAGCCAGGAGAAGGTGAGCGAGATGTGATGCCGCCTCTAGCCAGGTTGCAGAGACTTTTCTCCCAGAGAGTCGCCCGTGAATATGGGTGGGAGTACCCTTACTTGCCTCGGGACTTATTGTATGAAGTCGAGGTTCTGCGACCAAGGTGGTATGACGAGTTTGTATGGGAAAAGCTTAAAGTACCCCATGCCAGGCGATACCTGTCATGTTCGCCGCCTGTGTCTAAAAAGTTCAAGGACTGCAGAGCTGATTGGAGACTTGGGCGCCATATTCATGCCGATAAGGTGCTCATCTGCAGGAAAGAAGGAGAGGATGTTGAATATTCGGTGGAAGTGTTTGACGGGCACCTGAAGCCTCTGTTTCTGCCGGATCCAAGGTTCTATTTATAGGATAAGTGAGCTCCTATCTTGTTGCTATTGAAACTTTCTGGAAGAGACATTCCCAGACGCCTAGAACTGTGCCCTACTTTTGTTTTGATTTGGGCTTTTCTTTTACTCACTGGAGATTTGGGAGCTGTTGTTTTTTTCTCCCTTTTCTTCATGTGCCAAAGGCAGAGACTTTTGGGGTAGAGTTAGAGTAGGAAAGCAGGAAGAATGAAGATCTAACCAAGTGTCATTACCGCAGCGCTGTCACCAGGTGGCAGTGTTGTGCAACGGTTGTTTGAAAATGTTACACATGCATTACTTACTTATTGGAGTAAATGGGTCTCTCGGCTGACGGACCCACTCATGCCAAGTTAACACAGAGTGTTAGGATGTTTTTTTTTTGTTTCCCTTCTGCAGGAGATTCGTCGGTCAAGGCTACTGAGTATGGGGTGGTTCTTAGACAGTGACGGGAGGGATTGTATATGTGTACATGACAGATGTTTTATACAAAAGTTTTAATGTTTTATAGTTCCCTTTTCTGTTGAGCAGGTCTTGGCACATACAGTATCCAAAATATTAGGGATAGCCTCTGGGGCCCACTTCATGTCACCCCTCCTTGGGAGACATGGGTGTGCACCTGACGCTGGGGACCAGCGTCAAATCACCAGGGGGCGTGTGTAGCGGGGTCTTCAAAGTTAGTGGGATACACCTGGGGGTAGAGAGACCCAGGTGTGTAATTATGTCAGGGATTAGACCCCTTTTCTTATTCCTGGAGGATTGGGTGGTGTAATATTCTCTTTGACCAGTGGGTGTCAGTGTACCTGCTGGCTCGAGGTAGAATCGCTATCACAGTGTTACCCTTTTTTTTGGTTCCTTCCTGGCGATGGTACGGCTGGGGCGGGGAACCCGCCGTGGTGTCGATGGGAGGATATAAAAGGGGGAGACGCCCACGCCTCGTGGTCGTCGTCGCCTGTCTGTTGTTCTTGTGGGAGGGGGTCACCCCTTCACGCACCCAGGCACCCTAGGCCTGGGTGCGGGCGGTTCAAGGTTCCAGCCCAGGCGCCCTAGGCCTGGCCGGAATGAAGATGGAGTCCATCCCAGGCACCTTCAGCCTGGGGTGAGGTACTATTGAGGAGGCCTGGGACCCGGTGACTCCGACTGGGTCCCGCAAGGGTGAAGTTGCTCCAGGGCGCCCCTTGCGAGGGGACCCGCATCTGAGGTGAGGAGGCTGGGGAGGTCACCCGTCCGAAGACCCGGTGCAGTGTCAACCCGGTGACGGATGGGCCTTCGGTAACTCCCTCGGAGGACATCTTCCCCTGATAGGGGCTACAGCGCAGCGGAGGAGCTTTCATCAAGACTCCTGCAACCCCTGGTCATAGCACAGGGAGTGTAGGGACTAGGAACCTGTACAGTGCCTCGACCTGCTTTCCCATCGTATCATGCCGTTGCATTTGACTGTATGTGGAGATACGCAATAAACCTGAGTTTGGACTTTGATGGGTGTATGGACTCTGTTGATGGGAACAAAGGGAGATTCCGGCACGGAAGGACTGACCCTCATAACCAGCACACATTTGGCCCGAGGAAAAGATTGATATTGGCCTTCACCTCACCCACATGCATGGGGAGGACATGGGCCGTAGCGCACCTCACTCTGTCGCTCGACATACCCCTAGCTAAAGAGGTCGGGGTGGGGAGGCCGCTACACTTGATAAAAACAAAATCCATATGTGACTACTACAGAAAACAAAATACAGATAAAAATGAGTCGGGAAATTCAGTTCATAAAAGCTTAATTTTTATTATGTAGGACAAGACACTTATACAAACTATTAAAAGAAACATCTTTGCTACCAGTGGCAGATGGTGGTCAAAATATTGGGGAGGGGCGGAAAACAGACCTGGCCCCCTCACTCGTACTAGCACCCCCCCCCCCGCACGGCTTGTGATTGATCCATCACAGCAGCGATCCACTCGCACTACACATCACCCCCTCCCCAGGGCTCCACCCCCCAGCGTGATCCATGGCCTCCTTACCTTATACAGCGAAAGGTGCGGGAGGAGGATGAGATGGCGGTGCACTGCTGAATCGATCTGGGGTAGGACTCTAGTAGAGATTGCTGCTGCCGGGGGCCGATGTTTCTCCTCCCGGTTGAACAGGAGACGTTCCTAAGACCTGTCCTAAGACTCCCAGCCAATCGGATCTCAGGAGCTGCTTCCTGATTGGCCAGGAGGAGAAGCAGGAAGACATTACCAAATATAAATTTTCTAATGTCACACAAATCCCACTCTTTTTTTGAAGCCTCCGGCTCAAATTATATGCTTCAAAAGAAAAAAAAACATTAAAGTCCATGCGTACGCTGTTTACAGCGGCGCCCACGACAGCTTACACGGCGACTAAACAGACCCCAAAACGCCACAGCTGACTACCGGGAGACCAAGAAACACCCCTATCTAAATAGAACCTCGGCTTAAGAGGTTTTGCGGCCACAATTTCGGTTTCTAATGCCGGCCAAAAAATCCAAAATGGCCTTCGCATCACAACACTCAGCCTCCAGTACACTCTGCCTCACAGAACAAAGGCAAGCTAGCCGTTCCACAGCATCTACCTTCACCTCAGGACCCCAGGAGGGACTTGCTCAGGTACTTTCCACTACTTCAGACACATCTGAGACCCTCAATAGCCGCTCTCTGTCAGAATATGCCCTTTCCTCCTTAGGGCATAATACTGCTGTTCAGGCCATTTCTGTTACTTCATAAGCCCCTCATAGCATAGAGATGAGACTTATCAAATGGCTGACTTTTTTCAAAAAAATTCTGACCACCTGGACAAGGGATTAGCACAAACAGCTGCCAAAATTACAAGGGATCTGAAAGCTGACTTTCAAAACCTGGGGTCAAGAATTGACTCAATTGAACATAAAATGGAAGAAACAATGGCTGCTTCTAGCCAAAATATGAAACATATACACACAGTTCAGGAACAACTGGATTATGCCTTATCCAGAATCGATAAACTCAAAAATAGGTCCCGCAGATACAATATCAGGATTAGGGGACTCCCAGAAACTGCACTTGATGTCCCCACAGCAGTCCAGGACTTACTCAGAACCATACATCCTAATACCCCCCTCAACCACCTGGAACTAGATGGGGCCCACAGAGCCCTACGAGCCCCTAGGAAAGATGGAAAACGCAGGGACATTATAGTTAAGCTCCATTTCTTTTCAGTAAAAGAGGAGGTTATGAAGCAGGCTAGAGCCTCCCCGCAAGTGACATAATAAGGTCACCCAATCCAATTATTTGCTGATCTTTCTCCATCTACAATTCAGCGTAGGAGGGCACTGAAACCGTTATTATTGGTCCTGACACAGAGGGAAATCAAGTACAGATGGGCTTTCCCATTTGCGGTTAAGTTCTCTGGTAATGGGAGAACGTATTCTTTTTCCAACCTTCAGGATGGCGAACGACTGCTGCTACAACTAAAGTTAATCTCCCATGAAGCGGACATGGATACTTCTCCAGCCAGTTACGGTTCAACTAAAAGACCCACTCCGACAAGTCCACATTCCCCCTAGTGGAACAAAGGAAAAGCGAAGAAAATTAAGGACAATGGTCCCACCCATAGGCGCTCGCAGCCTATTGCATTAGGGTGTGCACCCAAAGCTCAAACACGCGTGTGTGTGTGTGTGTGTGTGTATATATGTAGCGGCCTCACCCCCCGTCCCCTTGTTAATAAAACGGCTGGCTTGTCTAGGGGTATGCGGGAGGAGGATTAGGTTCACTACGGCCTATGTCCTCTAATGTGCAGAGGTGAAAGCCAACACTTATTTTACCTTCGGGCCTGTGTTCTGGATGGAGCCTCTGCTTCTCCTGTGGAAGCTTGACTGTCAGTAATAGAGCCCCACACCATAAAAAGTCCAACACTCCTTTATTCTTCTTGACAAGTGAACAGCATCAGTTGAACTTTTGAATAAACAGACAGGGTGTGGATACGAGTAGGTCCGGGCACAATGAACTCTCCTATTCCTTCTAGTGCAAATAGGCTTGGCGCACAGTCTCTGCCACCGACCGCGAGATTGGTCGCTGCCACCGATCGGGTGAACTGTTGAGGCCCCTGCCACAGGCCTGAGAGCAGGTCTCTGCCACCGACCTGAGTTGATTAGATGGACCGCTGCCACCGGCCATAGAACATGAACCACCTTCCCTGATGAATTGGCCCCTGTTCGGGAAAGACATCCATCCGGACGGTCTCCAGAGGTCCACCCGGCACTGGCAATATGCTGTACCAGCTCTTCGGGAGGATCCCCTCTCTGGTCCCTTACGCCCTGGATTCAGGCGCCCAACACCCGGGGCACCTTAGGATGATCCCTCCCTCGCGGGACCCAGTGGAAGGTACTGGGCCCCAGGCCTCCGCTTGAGTACCTTACCCCAGACCGAAGGTGTCTAGGATGGAACACGAACTCCACGTGTACAGGCCATGGGCGCCTGGACACCGATCACGGACAGCAGCCCTCAGGCTAAAGGTGCCTGGGACTCGGACCTCGTGGTGAAAATGTCCGCCCCCTCCACACCCTCCCCCAGCAAGCACAGCGGGCTCGCCGCACAGCCGCCGCGAGAGGTCACAAAGGGCACGGCACTGCAGTGACGGCTCAACCCCGAACCCAAAGGGACAGCGCCACCCACCGAGCCGCAGGGAACTGAACACCACTGATGTCCTAGGTGTCTAGGATGGAACACGAACTCCACGTGTACAGGCCATGGGCGCCTGGACACCGATCACGGACAGCAGCCCTCAGGCTAAAGGTGCCTGGGACTCGGACCTCGTGGTGAAAATGTCCGCCCCCTCCACACCCTCCCCCAGCAAGCACAGCGGGCTCGCCGCACAGCCGCCGCGAGAGGTCACAAAGGGCACGGCACTGCAGTGACGGCTCAACCCCGAACCCAAAGCGACAGCGCCACCCACCGAGCCGCAGGGAACTGAACACCACTGATGTCCTTACACAAATAGAACATAGCCCTAATCTACCAATTAGTGAATCTGGGTCATACTACCACCCAGACGCTGCCCCTAAATAGTACATACCCGCTACATATATATATACACACACACACTATATTGTCAAAAGTATTGAGACGCCTGCCTTTACACACACATGAACTTTAATGACATCCCAGTCACCGCTGACATCCGACGCTCCATAGAGTTGTATGGAGCGCCCGTTCAGGTCTGCCAAAAAAACTGACAGGCGGACCTGAACAGTCCGCCCGTGTGAAAGGGGCCTTATACAGTATGTCTTATTTTCAGTGTGATCGGGATGTGTATTATATGTGTTGTTACATATCACAGAGACAGGTATTGTGGTAATATTGAAGTTTATTTAGATTTTCATACATTAGAGGGTTCCACCATTATCGTTAAGTTATTGTTTAGTAGGTTAGCGATGCACTTTTTTTTTTTTTTTTTGTGGTGTGGGAACACATATCAGTGCTTAGTGGCAGGCCTTTTACTGACACTTTTTTATTTTACCTCCAGTAGATTATTGTAAATAGTAGTGTGGTGATTACCTATTATACTAAAGATCGGCATGTGACATTAATAAACATCAACAGATTTCAGTTGTGCCCCACCAGGCCGGCAACCCATGGATAAATGTGCCTGTCTGCTGAGCTCATCTCCCCATCCCTGCACTCTTGCACCGATTGGCACTGATAGGCACCACTGATTGACAGCACTGATGGCCACTGACTGGCGGCACTGACTGGCGGCACTGATAGGTAGCACTGATTGGCAGCATTTAGTGGCACTGATGGGCACTGAAAGGCAGAACTGATCATCAACACTGATGAGCACTGATAGGTGGCACTGATGGGCATCAATAGGCAGCACTGATTGGCAGCACTGATAGGCGGCACTGAATGACACTGACAGTTGGCACTGATTGGAAGCACTGATTGGCAGCACTGATGGGCACTGATAGGCAGCACTAATTGGCACATATGGGCACTGACTGGGTGCACTGATTGGAGGCACTGTTTGGCACTGATAGGCGACACTGATTGGAATCACTGATTGGCACTGATAGGTGCCATTGGTTGGCACTAAAAGGCGGCATTGAATGGCACTGACACGTGGTACTGACAGGTGGCACTGATTGGCACTGACAGGTGGCACTAATTGTCGCTGACTGGTACTGACAGGTGGCACTGATTGGAAGCACTGACAAGCAGCACTGGCACTGATTGGCACTGATTGCCACTGACTGGTGGCACTGACAAGCGGCACTGGCACTGATTGGCACTGACTGGTGGCACTGATTGGCACTGACAAGCAGCACTGGCACTGACAGGTGGCACTGATTGGCACTGACTGGTGGCACGGATTGGAAGCACTGAGAGAGGAGAGGGGGTATCACATTGAGCAGATATTGGTGCTTGTAAGATCCGCTCAGTGTGTGACACTGTCATCTATGGTAACTGCTTGTAGGGAGAGAGGAGCTTCATAATTCTGCGGTGATATGGGGGTGGGCGGGACTGAGCAGCTATCGAACATCAGCCATTATTGGGCTGTTTAAGAAAAGGGGCAGGCCACATACGTAGCGGTACGCCCATTCCTCCTCCTATTGGCTGGGGTTCGATAGCTGCTAGGCCCCGCCCACCCCGACGTCAACCCTGAAATCTGGCAGATCCTCTGTCTCCCTGCAAGCAGTTACAATACAGGAGACTGCGGTGATATGGGGGTGGGCGGGACTGAGCAGCTATCGAACATCAGCCATTATTGGGCTGTTTAGGAAAAGGGGCGGGGCCACATACGTAGCGGTAAGCAGTTACAATACAGGAGGACAGTGTCACACACTGAGCGGATCTTACAAGCCCCAATATCCGCTCAATTTGATACTGTCTCAGCACGGCAATTCACAGCAGCCCAGCGGGCAGATCTCGGGAGAGCATGGGGCTACACAAACACTGCACGGGTGATTAGGGTGTGCCCAGGCACACCCGGAACACCCCATGCGCACGCCTATGGTCCCATCTGATCAAGTAGTATTTCCTACTTATCCACCTTAATTTTATCTTGGACCCAGAGTACAATCACTTTACTTTCTGGGAAGATTGTATGGTGTTCTCCCCCTTTTATATTCAATATGCCCCCATGTCTGTTCTGTGGTTCTTCGCTGTTTACGGGAACTCATTATTCACATTTAAAAAAATGTTTTGTTGATCTTTCTAGACTTTTAGATCCTCTAGACAAACTATATATCTCACGAGACTTCAGTCCCATGCCTCTGATGGAAACCCACCAGATCTTCTTTCCACAGCTCACAGTACGGATGAGCCGAACACCCCCCTGTTCGGTTCGCACTAGAACCTGCGAACAGACAGGAAGTTTGCGTGAAATTTAGAACCCTATTAAATACAATGGACTCGAACGTTCTAAATCAAAAGTGCTAATTATAAAGGCTTATATGCAAGTTATTGTCATAAAAAAGTGTTTGGGGACCTGGGTCCTGCCCCAGGGGACATGTATCAATGCAAAAAAAGTTTTAAAAACTGCAGTTTTTTCGGAAGCAGTGATTTTAATAATGCTTAAAGTGAAACAATAAAAGTGAAATATTCCTTTAAATTTCATACCTAGTGGGGGTGTGTAGTATGCCTGTAAAGCAGCGCTTGTTTCCCGTGCTTAGAACTGTCCCTGCACAAAATGTCATTTCTGAAGGAAAAAAAGTCATTTAAAACTCTCACTACTCACTCTTACTAATAAATGAATACACCCGCCCCTTCTAAAGTTCCCCATCAGGTCCGCTCAGCCAATGACGTAGGTGTAAGGCTGAGGACCTGATGCGGAACGTGAGAAGGGGCGGGTCTATTCATGTATTACACTGTGGAGGAAGTTCCCCAGCAGGTCCGCCCCCTCGTATGTCAGACCCCGCCTACGTCATTGGATGAGCGGACCTGATGGGGAACTTCCTCCGCAGTATAATAAATGAATAGACAAAAAACACAAAATATCCAAGCTCAACTTACCAACCAATTTTTTTTTTTTTTTTTTAATAAATGAATAGACCCGCCCCTTCTCGCGTTCCGCATCAGGTCCTCAGCCTTACACCTACGTCATTGGCTGAGCGGACCTGATGGGGAACTTTAGAAGGGGCGGGTGTATTCATTTATTACACTGCGGAGGAAGTTCCCCATCAGGTCCGCTCAGGCTCAGCCAATGACGTTTCGTGTGGACAGCGCTGGACATCGGATCGCCGCGGGACACTGGATTTCATTGCTGGAATGTTTGTTTTTTTTTTTTTTTTTTTAATAAAGGACTTTTCCAAGGTGTCTGTGTGTTTTTTTTTTGTTTTCTTTTACACTTTCTTCGTGAAATGGTAGGGGTACAATGTACCCCTTACCAATTCACATAGGGGGGCGGGATCTGGGGGTCCCCTTTGTTAAAGGGGTCTTCCAGATTCCGATAAGCCCCCTGCCCGCAGACCCCCACAACCACCGGGCAAGGGTTGTGGGGATGAGGCCCTTGTCCCCATCAACATAGGGACATCCTCCCCATCTTGAGGGCATGTGGCCTGGTACGGTTCAGGAGGGGGGGCGCTCTCTCGTCCCCCCCCTCTTTTCCTACGGCCTGCCAGGTTGCGTGCTCGGATAAGGGTCTGGTATGGATTTTTGGGGGAACTCCACGCCATTTTTTTTAAAATTTGAGGTAGAGTTCCCCTTAAAATCCATACCAGACCTGAAGGGCCTGGTATGGATATTTGGGGGAACTCCACGCATTTTTTTTTTAATTTGCAGCAGGGTTCCCCTTAATATCCATGCCAGACCTGAAGGGCCTGGTAATTGAATTTGGGGGGACCCCACGCTTTTTTTTTTTTATCAATGACTTTTCTATGTATTGCCGGGAGCCGACAATTCATTATAGCCGCGAGTGAGTTTTAAATTTTTTTTTTTCTTCAGAAATGATATTTTGTGCAGGGACAGTTCTAAGCACGGGAAACAAGCGCCACTTTACAGGCATACTATACACCCCCACTAGGTACGAAATATAAAGGAATATTTCACTTTTATTGTTTCACTTTAAGCATTATTAAAATCACTGCTCCCGAAAAAACTGTGGTTTTTAAAACTTTTTTTGCATTGATACATGTCCCCTGGGGCAGGACCCGGGTCCCCAAACACTTTTTATGACAATGACTTGCATATAAGCCTTTAAAATTAGCACTTTAGATTTCTCCCATAGACTTTTCGAATTTGCCACGAACACCCCAAATTGTTTGCTGTTCGGCGAACGGGCGAACAGGCAATGTTCGAGTCGAACATGAGTTCGACTCGAACTCGAAGCTTATCCCTAGCTCACAGTAACGAAACAATGAAAGGAACATTTAATATTAAGACCATTAAGTCCAATTACACGAAAAGACTCAGCACACCCAGTGTCTCCCTCCCCATCCTTATTTTTGAAAGGGGTTGAGCATAGTAGGTCTTACGCTTGACACTAGGGGGCATCTCAATGTGTTGTTATTTAAATGTATCTTTTTTTTTTTTAGGGCGCCTTGTGAAGGGGTGGTCTATATGTGCCTCCACCTACCCCTTAAAAACCAGTTGATCTCTGAGAAATAGGTTGTCTGCACCCCTAGGGTCAGACATTACTTTTACTTGTTGTAGGGCTTTGGGGGGTCTTCTCCCCTCCCAAACCCCGGTTTATATGCTAGGAGACTATTATTTTTTTTTACTCTTTCTTCCTTCTTTCCCCCCTCTTTTTGCCTAACTTATTCATATATTACAGAACTTTGAACTTCAGACTTACGTTGGATATAATACAACTTACTTACCCGTTGAGGGAGATCCTGAGATTAAATACAGACGGAGGACTTCTAGGGGTGAGTGTGGACGACTGTGAAAGATGCATCCTTCTTGGTTTCCATGGCTGACACCACACAATCTAACCTTAAAATAGCCTCGCACAATGTCCAGGGACTAAACTCTCCAACCAAAAGGAGAAAAATATTAGACTACTATAAATCTCACAAAATGTATGTACTCCTACTGCAGGAGACACACTTTCCTATACAGTATAGTCCCAAATACATACATCCACATTTTCCACAATTTCATCTAGCTAATGCGGAGAATAAAACCAAGGGGGTGGCCATTCTTTTTTCTAAGTATTGTAAATTCGAGAAGACTTTTGAGTACATCGATCCTGAGGGGAGAATTATTTTAATAAAAAGTACCATAGAGGGACACCTTTATTCTTTGGTGTCCTCCTATGCCCCCAATAGGGGTCAAGCTGCCTTTTTTTAAATCACGATGGACACACTTAACCCTATGCTTGAAGGCACGATAATTCTAGGGGGAGATTCTAATGTTGCTTTTGATCAGGCCTTGGACAAATCCAAACCCCCCAGGGCCCAACTAACTCGACCAACCAGAGAAAGCCACAAAATTGCCAAAATACTTTCGACCCATAACCTTGCTGACACCTGGACGGAACTGAATTCCTCAAATCGAGAGTTCACACATTTTTCTCATCCACATAAGATATGGTCTATTCTGGCATATGTGTTAACACCTACGCCTCTTCTCCCTTATATACTTAGTGCTCACATCAAAGATACGGCCCTTTCAGATCACTCGTTAGTAATCATATCTATACCCTCTAATGCTCTAGGCAGAATGAGAGGCATCTGGAGACTCAACAAATCCATCCTTTCTAATCCAATTAGAGTTGAGGCAATTAATAAGGCTCTTCAGGATTACTTTTCTCCTAACGACAATGAAGAAACCTCTGCTGAAACGCTTTGGGCAGCTCACAAAGCCTTAATTTGAGGTAAAATTATTCAGTTATCAACGCAACTCAAACGGGAACGCAAAGCTAACAGACTCTCTACGATAACAACTACCCGCCACTATATAGGAAATTGGAAAATGATTTTAAAACCTGGTCTGAACACAAATTGTCCTGGTTGGGCAGGGTCAACTCGATCAAAATGACTTTATTCCCGAGAATTCTCTATTTCAGATCCCTCCCCATTCCTGTTAAAAAAAATCACTTTAGAGCAAGATCCTCAAATATATTTGGGGTACCACTGGCTACCGCATATCCCAGAACACTCTATTTCTTCATAGACGTAGGGGAGGATTGGGTCTCCCAGATTTACACAAATACTTTATAGCAGCAAGATTAGCACAGCTCTCCTCGATGTACTCCAAGTCTGAAAAACCGGATTGGATCAAGATTGAAAATCAGGCAGTACCCTGCTTTTCCCTTGATTATCTTTTATGGTGTCCACCCAAGAAACGACCACCTATAATGGCTCCTACCCTTTCTCAATCTTTTGCACTATAGGACAGATTTAGGAATCATCCGACTCTTGTCTTCTACAGGACGCCTCCTAGCATCTCTATTCAAAAACCCAGATTTTTCCCATGGTCTAGATGTTGAGGCATTCAAGTGGTGGACGGATAGGGGACTATACCGTATAGGAAATTTCTTTAATTCTGGGGGTCCTATTACCCTTAACCACTGCGTCAAAATATTAAAACTCCCGGACTCTGAAAGATTGGGCTTCTGTCAAATCTTACAATCCTTAAATCGCCTTTTGGAGGGATAAACCATTACCGCTCCAATTTACGAAATACGAAACATGGTGTGGTCAAGCTGTGGAACCAAGGGGAGGAATTTCTGTGATATACCGGTACTTGTCCCTCACTCACCCTACAGCGAAGTCCTCTTATATGACAGCTTGGGAAACAGACTTCCAATACAGCTGGGACCTGGACACCTGGCATAAAGCTTGCTCAAAGTCCTTTAAGGGTATCCTGAACATATATCTAATGGAAGCTAATATCAAGGTTTTAACCAGGTGCTATCTTACCCCCACTAAATTAGCTGCCATATACTCATCTTCAGACCCTTCTTGCTTTAGAGGATGCCAACTTTCAGGATCAATGGCCCACATCTGGTGGGAATGACCTAGGATTCGCCCCTTTTGAAGCAAAGTTTTTAACTTGATCCTCAGAGTGACTGATTGTCAGGTTCCCAGGTCCCCGTCTGTAGCTCTTCTAAATGCACATATACCTCAAATACCTAAGACTACGCAAACATTAATCCATTTTATTCTCACAGGAGCCAAGATAACTATAGCTAAGGCGTGGAAGAAACTGAAACCCTTCCTTTCAGATGTCAAACGAAAAATATCTTGGATAATGACCCAGGAAAATTAGCTAGTATCTTAAATAACACAATCCCGAAATTTTTAAAATTATGGGAACCATGGGCTAGTTATATTGGGATATCACTTAATCAAGATGTTCCATCGTTCTCTCATTCCCCAACAGCATTAAGTTAGGCATGTACCCTCTCTCCTTTTCTCTTTCCCTTTCTATTCCCCGTTCTCTTCTTTCCTCCTTTTATTTTATTTTATTTATTTATTTTATTTATTTTTTATAATATTCCTGGAGATGTTTTTAACCACTTCCATACAGGGCTTTTTATACCACTTCCATACCGGGCCTATTCTGGCACTTCTCTACTACATGTACAAATCAATCTTTTGCTAGAAAATTACTCAGAACCCCCAAACTTTATATATGTTTTTTTTAGCAGACACCCTAGGGAATAAAATGACGGTCGTTGCAACTTTTTATCTTGCACGGTATTTGCGCAATAATTTTTCAAACGCCTTTTTTTTGGGGGAAAAAAATGGTTTCATTAATTAAAAAATAACAAAACAGTAAAGTTAGCCCAATTTTTTTATAAAATATGAAAGCTTATGTTACGCCGAATAAAAAGATACCGAACATGTCACGCTTTAAAATTGCGCACACTCATGGAATGGCGCCAAACTTCGGTACTTAAAAATCTCCATAGACGACGATTTGCAAATTTTTACAGGTTACCAGGTTAGAGTTACAGAGGATATCTAGTGCTAGAATTGTTGCACGCGCTCTAACGCACGCGGCGATACCTCACATATGTGGTTTGAACGGCGTTTACATATGCGGGCGGGACTTGCGTGTGGGTCGCTTCTAAGCGCGAGCTATTGGGGACGGGCGTTTAAAATATATATATATATATATATATATATATATATATATATATATATTTATTTTAAATTTTTTACTTTTTTTTTACACTTTTTTTGCTCATCATGTGACCCACCACCGGCGCCGACGATTCTCTCCGGGTCCCCGATCGCACGGGAGAGCCCGGAGAAGCACCGGATGGCGGCGGGAGGGGGGAGTGTCCCCTCCCGCCGCCTATAAGAACGATCAAGTGGCGGAATCGCCGCTATGATCATTCTTATGGTGCGCAGGATCGCCGGCTCTAAACAAGGATATCTGAATGATACCTCTAGCTGCAGGCATTATTCAGATATCCCCCCTCAAAGCGGAGGACGTCATATGACGTCCACCCGGAGGGAGAGAGGGTTCCTGCCGGCGCCATTTCCCAATGGCCCGGTATGGAATGGGTTAAGGAACATATTTTCATGTTATTTATCTAATATTATTGGATAGTTAAGTTATAGATTAGACTAGTTACAATCCTATTTATTCGGTTATATCTTTTGAGAAGAGAGGCTCTGGGGGCTACAATGTAAGAAAAGAAAGAGACTGGAGATTCCCTCTTCGGGCACAGCATGATCCCTATAGGGGTGCCACGGAAAGATGAGGATCTTCACTCTTTAAAAGGCCGGTTCAAAAGGCCTCCCTGACGTAGCCTAGACTTATAAGTAATTTTCAGAATATTTCATGTTATAATTTATAAGATCCTCTCTTCTTCTTATTATTATTATTTATAGGATCTTAAATATCATTCTTACATCATCCTCCGGAGTGTACCATTTATGTATTGTAATGTCTTATGATATACTTTATGCATACATATTTTAAAAGGAAAATCCATGTGTCCGGTGCCCCGCATGTAGATAAGGGGGCCGGACGCATGGATTAGGGGGGGGGGGGGGGGCGGCGCCCCTGCGTCCCTAATGGATGGGCCGTTACTGTTTGCTAGGCAGAGCATTACTGTATATGTAGTTACTAAAGGCCAGTGCACATGTCATGCCTTCAGCAGTGTTTCTTATATGCCTTTGTTTAGTTGTTAGATATGCTAATGGTATGTATAATACATTGTAATATCGCCATCTAGTGGCTCTTTTGAATATTTAGTATCTGTTAATAATTCACCAGAAGGTAGATAGAGATTGTTGCTTATAAGCCACCGTAGCTTCCCATAATTCCTGTGGACTATACCATTAGGTCTGAGAGACACTCCCACAGTATCCATCTTCCCTTCTTCATTCATGCATCTGCTCCAGAGGAATTCACACCCTTTCAGCTGCAATTCTAATGTCAGCCTTATGGAATCATTGCTGGTATGTTCATTCCCTTCCCCTAGCTAGACTAGTGTGTTAGGACTGTGTATTTTGTATATTGTGTATAATCCTTGTATGTTATTTCTTTTGCTTTTAGTTTTACTCTAACTTCCCTGCAATAAAAGTTGAAAAGAAGGACCTTGCGCCTGCCTCAATGAATTAAGGGAATAGATTTAGCTGTCTGTCTAGTTATACCTCATCCACGTATAGTGAGGGCAGAACAGTAAAACAGCGGCTCCAAGCAGGCTTGCACATAGAAAGCCAGTAAAACGGTGGCCACAAACAGGCTTGCACACAGAAGCCAGTGAAACAGCAGCCTTTGACATGCTTCCACTTGCAAGACATGTCAGAGAAAAAGTCAGAGCCATTACAGACAAGGTCTCACGTCTCCGTTAGCTCCAGGAGCTCAAAGAGCAGCAACATGGTCGCTATCGCCTGCGCAAAAGCAGAAGTTGCAAAGGTAAAGGCTGCCTTTGCTGAAAAAGAGATGCAAATTAAATTAGAGAAGCTACAGAGTTAGAGAAATTGGCTGCAGAGAAGGAAGCAGCAGCAGCAGTCGCTGAGGCAGACATCTTAGAGGAACTTGCCATCCCCACCAGTGAAAGGCTCAGCAACATACTTGAAATTAAAACTGCTCATCACGACACTTTGCAGCATACTTCAGACTATGTGTTGCAACATGCCAAGCCCGATGACTGCCTGCATTCAGCTCCAAGAGCAGAGTCGACTCCTGTCGTTCACAAATCCTACACCAAAAAAGAAAATAATCCCATACTCAGTCAACCTTCTGTGCAAACTGTATCCAAGCTATCAAACCCCTATGATGAAATCACCCACTTCGGAAAGGAAGGGTTGTGGGGTAGAAATCACAGCAACAGCATTTGTGATGACCACAAATACCCACCAAGTCCCCCGCACAGCAGAGCACCTCCAGACTACTCACACAAAGACCAAGGTATGTTGGATTTTCTCAAGTTCTTTGCAAGGCGTGAACTGTTGACAAAAGGACTCACAAGGTTTAATGACCAGCCTGAAAGATATAGAGCATGGCAATCGTCCTTCAGAAATGCAATAAAAGATCTAGATCTACCTGCAAGTGATGAGGCCGATCTCTTAGTCAAATGGCTAGGAACTGAGTCAGCAGAGCATGCAAGAAGAATCAGGGGCATCAATGTTAACTATCCAAGCAGAGGACTGAGCATGATATGGGAAATAATTGAGGAGTGTTACGGTTCCCCAGAAGCCATAGAAAATTCACTCTTTAAAAGAATAGAGGACTTCCCTAAGATTCCTAACAAAGGCTTCCAGAAGCTGAGAGAGTTAAGCAACCTGGTGACAGAGCTCCAATTAGCCAAGACATAAGGAGATTTGCCATGCCTTGCTTTTCTAGATACAGCCTGTGGTGTTAACCCCATAGTGCAAAAACTGCCTTACAGCCTTCAAGAAATGTGGGTTACACGAGGCTCCCGCTGCATGCAAGAGCATAACGTCCCTTTCCCACCATTCTCTTTCTTTGTGGACTTTGTTCACCAACAAGCAAAGACTAAAAATTATGCTAGCTTTGACCTCTCATCCCCTGATTCTACTTACCCTAGGACAGGTAAGCCTACTTCAGCTCACAACTTTAAAGACATATCTGTTGCAGTACACAAAACAAACATATCACCAACAGAGAACCCAAGCAGAGAGTGTCCTCTTCACAAGAAGCCCCACCCATTGCTAAAGCGCAGAGGCTTTAGAGAAAAGACTCTCCAAGATCGCAAAACCTTCCTCAAAGAAAATAGAATTTGCTTCAGGTGCTGTGCATCAACTTTGCACCTGTCAAAGAACTGCAAAGTGGGCATAAACTGTTCAGAGTGACAACACAGAGCACAATACGGCTCTACATCCAGGGCCAGCGCCATGGACTCTTACCCCCTCAAACCAGGCTGAAGAGCACGGCGGGGAGCAGCGAGACTCAGTACCTCCTGTAGTGAAACCCCAGTGCACCCAAGTCTGCGGAGAAAGTCTCTTTAGAAAATACTGCTCCAAGATTTGTCTTGTCACAGTTTACCCCATAGGTCACAGACAAAAAGTAGTAAAGCTGTATGCGATCTTGGACGATTAAAGCAACAGATCACTTGCCAGCTCAGCCTTCTTCGACACCTTTGAAATCAAGGGAGCCAGCTCTTCATACTCACAAGACTTGTATGGGTGTGAGTGAAGAAACCGGGAGAAGGGCCATTGGTTACCAAATCGATTCCATTGACGGCCAAACATCCATGCCTTTGCCAACTTTGATCCAGTGCAATCAGTTCCTAACTGAAAGAGGGGAGATCCCTACACCTGAAGTGGCGTTCCATCACAGACATCTGAAGAGCATAGCACATCTCATCCCTAAGCTTGATCCTCAGGCTCAGATAGCGCTCCTGCTTGGGAGAGATATCATCAGAGTTCACAAGGTGAGAAAACAAATCAATGGCCCCCACAACTGTCCTTACGCTCAGAAGCTGGGCCTAGGAGGGGTCATTATAGGCGATGTTTGCCTAGGAAATGCTCACAAGCCAACCAGTGTGAACTCTCTTTTTACAAGGACATTAGAGAATGGGCGTCCATCCCTTTTTCCAACCTTGCCCCAACAGACTTGTTATAAAAGAGAAACCTGCCAGTGTCATACATTCCAACCTTTACAGTAGCAATTTTCCCTGCGATGAAGACAAAGATCAGTTGGGATGCTCGGTTTTCCAAAAGACAAAAGAAGATCATATCTTCTTAAAGGTAATGGAACAGGGATTCTACAAAAATGATGCAAACAGCTGGGTAGCACCCCTGCCTTTCAAAACACAGAAACCGTGTCTTCCTAACAACAGACTACAGGCTCTAAAATGCTTTTCTTCTCTCAAGTGCAATTTTCAAAGGAAACCAGAAATGAAAGAGCATTTCTTCTCGTTCATGAGTAAGATGTTTGAAGACAGCCATGCAGAGGTGCACCACTGAAAGAAAGAAGAGTGCTGGTACCTACCTATCTTCGGTGTTTACCACCCTAAAAAGCCAGGAAAAATCTGAGTTGTATTTGACTCCAGCTCCCAGTATGAAGAATTCTCTCTCAACGGCGTCCTCTTAAAGGGACCAGATCTCAACAACACACTTCTTGGTTTTCTCATCAGATTACGCAAAGAAGCCATCGCTATAGTTGCTGACATACAACAAATGTTTCACAGTTTTCAAGTCAAGGAAGAACACAGGAACTTTCTGAGATTCTTCTGGTTTAGGGATAACAACCCCACTAAAGACGTTATAGAATACTGCATGAAAGTGCATGTTTTTGGCAGTAGCCCATCCCCTGCTGTTGCTATCTATGGACTTAAGCTATCTGCCCAAGAAGGTGAAAGACTATGGGCAAGATGTTAGACAATTCATTGAGAGAGACTTTTATGTAGATGATGGCCTGAAGTCACTTCCATCGCCTGAGGCTGCAGTCTACTTAAGAGGACCCAAACCACACTTGCCTGTTCAAACCTTAGGTTGCATAAGATAGCTTCAAACAGCAAGACTGTTATGGAGGCCTTCCCCTCTCAAGATTATGCCAGTGAGTTGAAAGACCTAGACTTGGCAACAGACTCGCTACCCATGCAGCACAGCCTAGGACTCAAATGGGATCTCAAGTCTGACACCCTCACCTTCCAGGTCAACCAGGAGCTAAAGCCTTTCACACGTCGAGGTGTCTTGTCTACAATAAACAGTCTGTATGACCCACTCGGGTTTGCAGCACCAGTGACTGTCCAAGGTAAGATGCTGCTCAGAGAGCGTACTGCAGACACATGTGATTGGGATTCCACACTCACTCCTGAAAAAGGCACACATGTACTGATGGAGCCTGAATCTGATGCAGAAATCCACCCTCAGGTTTCTGCACTACACACAACAGTTGCTAACAAATTGTTGGGATCCAAGCGCTTTCATAAATTCTCCACATGGAAGTCTTTACACAGAGCTATAGCCTGCTTAATTCGCATAGCCAGATCTTTTAAAGCTACGCCTACAGGATCAAGACCTTGCAAAGGTTGGCACTATTGTCGCAAGGCATACACAGTGGATGAGCTCACACAAGCTAAAAATGTTATCATCCATTGTGTCCAACAAGAGACTTATGCACTAACACTAAAATGCCTTCAAAAACACAAGAATGTTCCAAAAGACTGTCCTCTAAAGAAACTCAATCTCTTTGAAAACAGCAAATCCAACATGGAACCTGGCACCATTGTTCTCGGGAAAGACTCTCAGTCAAAGAGGAACCATTGGCCCTTGGGCCTGACAACCCAAGTGTTTCCAAACGAAGATGAGAATATCAGGAAAGTGGAAGTTGAGGTCATTATGAAGACGACCTAAACTTTTCCTCAGACCTGTGTTTGAACTAATTATACTTCTCTCCCCAGAGGGACCACCATAGTTGGTATCCATGGGATACCAGACGGGGAGTGTCATACCTTCAGCAGTGTTTCTTATATGCCTTTGTTTAGTTGTTAGATATGCTAATGATATGTATAATACATTGTAATATCGCCATCTATTGGCTCTTTTGCATATTTAGTATCTGTAAATAATTCACCATAAGGTAGATAGAGATTGTTGCTTTTAAGCCACCGTAGCTTCCCATAATTCCTGTGAACTATACCATGAGGTCTGAGAGACACTCCCACAGTATCCATCTTCCCTTCTTCATTCATGCATCTGCTCCAGAGGAATTCACACCCTTTCAGCTGCAATTCTAATGTCAGCCTTATGGAGTCATCGCTGGTATGTTCATTACCTTCCCCTAGCTAGACTAGCGTGTTAGGACTGTGTATTTTGTATATTGTGTATACTCATTGTATGTTATTTCTTTTGCTTTTAGTTTTACTCTAACTTCCCTGCAATAAAAGTTGAAAAGAAGGACCTTGCGCCTGCCTCAATGAATTGTTAAGGGAATAGAGTTAGCTGTCTGTCTAATTATACCTCATCCACGTATAGCACATATAAATATCAGTCATATATCAATTAGTGGTTACATTAAACAAATAAATCTTAATTTTTACTGTAATGTACTCCAGCACAATGTGTATGCACTCATTGCATGCTGTAAAAATTTTCTTTTATGGATTGGAATATATTGGAACAAGTATCCAGACTTGGTGCTTTCCCATTGTGACAGCAGGAAGGTAAAGTCACCTGGTTGCATCCAGGGGGGTAGATATATTTCGCCCAGATTCAGGCTTTACGCCGACTTATACAACTAGGTGGAGAGTTGTATAAGGCTAGTGGGCTCATGGATGACTCATACCTCTAGGGAGAGTGTGGGGCGTCGTGCAGACAGAGATGAGGAGACCAGCTGAACCTTGTCAGCTCATTTAGGCCTCTATAAGAACTCCCAGCTTCATTAGATGTTAGCTCATGCCTGGAACCAGACCTGTGTGGACTGTCTAGGGAGAGTGAACCCCTGTGCGGTGAGAAAAAGCCTGTGTGGCTATTTGCTTGGACATTTAAAACCAGGGACTTAGGGACTAGGACAGCACTAGGCTGATCCCAGTTGTTAGTTAGGAAACTTGTATGTTTACTCAGAGGTCAAGTTGACCAGGATTTATTTTATTTATGTTTCTTTTGCTTTGCTGTGTTTTGTCACTGTAAATAGAAAATAAACCGCACCTTTTTTGATTTTGAAAACCACAACCTCCGTTTGCTGGGCCTGTTTTTGTGTGGGGAGCCCATCCCGGGGGTCACACACACCCGCTGCCGAGCTAACCCCCTCACAGTTGGTGGAGAATGCGGGCAGTTTTTTTTTAAGCCAGCATGGAGGAGATACTGAAACAGCTGGCTCTAGCAAATGCCAATCAACAGCAGACAAATGCAGGTTTGCAAAGGAGCCTTGCAGCCCAGCAGCAAGCTCACCAACAGAGTCTGGAAGCTCAGCAACAAGCCCAGCAGCAATCTGAGGCCCGCTTCATAGACCTGTTACAGAAGCTAGAGCAGAGACTACAACAAATGGAAGCAGTAATGCAGCAACGTCCGCAGACCAGTGAGGAAAGCCGTCCCACTAATACCGCGTCCTTTGGGGTGAGTCGTTTATTGACAAAAATGACTGGAGAGGATGATCCAGAGGTATTTTTGACCACATTTGAAAGGACCGCTGAAAGAGAAAAGTGGCCTGAGGAGCAGTGGGCTGGACTGGTGGCTCCTCTGTTAACTGGTGAATCGCAGAAAGCTTACTATGACCTAGAGCCTAACCAAGCAAAAGACTATGTGATGCTAAAAGCTGAAATATTGGCAAGGCTGGGTGTCACCCAGGCTGTCCGGGCTCAGCGTGTGCATAACTGGACTTTCCAGCTTGGAAAACCCCCCAGGTCTCAAATGTATGATCTCATTCACCTGAGCAGAAAGTGGCTACAGCCAGAGACTTTGTCCGCACCAAAGATTGTGGAACGTGTTGTAATGGATCGGTTTTTGAGAGCTCTTCCTACTGCCATCCAAAAGTGGGTAAGCCATGGAGACCCAGAGACGGCCGATGGTCTTGTGGATCGTGTGGAGAAATACTTGGCTACAGAGAACCTGACGGCCTCTTCCAGAGACACTCGGACTTTCCACCCTAAGACCAGACCATCCCCAGGGGCGGATAAGAGGATTCCAAGGGGTGAGGGTGGAGAGAGTGAGAGGGTGGGAGCTCTACCCCAAGTTTGGCGAGAACAGCCTGGGAAATCAGCGGCTCAAGAGGCGGCAAGAAGGATCGTTTGCTACCGCTGCCGGCAAGCGGGACATATTGCAGCCAATTGCCCGGTTGTGGAGGAACCCATGCAGTGTGACTTTCTGACGGGCAGACGTCAGTCGCTGTGTGCGACAGTCGCATGCACTGCCATTCGAGGAACTGAGAAACATTTATGCAAAATGTGTGTTAATGGTAGAAATGTTGTGGTATTGCTGGATTCAGGTAGCCTTGTGACCCTGATAAAGGCTGAATTAGTTAAAACAGAGGTCTCTGGGAATAGCAAGGTAGCTGTTATTTGTGTGCATGGGGACACCCGAGAGTATCCAGTGACTACAGTGTGTTTCGAGACCCCCAAAGGTACCCTCTCTCATCCAGTGGGGTTAGTATCTCAATTACCGCATGATGCCATTGTGGGAAGGGATTTTCCGAAGTTCTGGGAACTGTGGGATGATCCTGAGCCCCCCACTGGTGCCCCTATGTACCAGGAATGTGATAGCCAGAACTCCTCTGAGAGTGGTGAGGACTCTCCAGAATTTCCCTTGTCAGTATTGGCAGGGGAGACTCAAGAAACTGGAGAGGAGCCCACCTCCTCAGACGAAAACCTACCGTCTGTGGAGTTTTCTGATCTGGAGGTTCACAGGGAAAATTTTGCCACAGAACAGTTAAAAGACCCCGCCCTAATAAAGGCACGGGAAAACGTAGTGGAAATAGATGGCGAGTTAGTGAACCCAGATAATACCTGCACTTACCCATACTTCAGCGTAGAGAAGGACCTACTGTATCGGGTGGCAAAAAGGGCAGAAGAAACCGTTGAGCAGCTTGTGGTGCCCAAACCTTACAGGAAGTTGGTGTTGGAGTTGGCCCATGGGCACATTCTTGGAGGTCATCTGGGGACAGAGAAAACCCGAGAGAGGGTATTACAGAGATTCTATTGGCCTGGGGTGATGAAGGACACAGAAAATTATTGTTCCTCCTGCCCTGTGTGTCAGAGGTCGGCCCCGATGCCACATTTCCGTAGCCCGCTGGTCCCTCTACCCATCATTGAGGTCCCGTTTGAGAGAATCGCAATGGATTTGGTAGGTCCTATAATCAAGTCCGCTAGGGGGCACCAGTACATATTGGTTATAATGGACCTACCAAATCCATTGCGATTCTCTCAAACGGGACCTCAATGATGGGTAGAGGGACCAGCGGGCTACGGAAATGTGGCATCGGGGCCGACCTCTGACACACAGGGCAGGAGGAACAATAATTTTCTGTGTCCTTCATCACCCCAGGCCAATAGAATCTCTGTAATACCCTCTCTCGGGTTTTCTCTGTCCCCAGATGACCTCCAAGAATGTGCCCATGGGCCAACTCCAACACCAACTTCCTGTAAGGTTTGGGCACCACAAGCTGCTCAACGGTTTCTTCTGCCCTTTTTGCCACCCGATACAGTAGGTCCTTCTCTACGCTGAAGTATGGGTAAGTGCAGGTATTATCTGGGTTCACTAACTCGCCATCTATTTCCACTACGTTTTCCCGTGCCTTTATTAGGGCGGGGTCTTTTAACTGAATCTGGGCGAAATATATCTACCCCCCTGGATGCAACCAGGTGACTTTACCTTCCTGCTGTCACACCATATTAAATGTAATAGCATCCATCAATGTCTTAAGAATGTGATTTATGGAATAATACAAATTAAAAAATACTGACACCATCCGCTGCCCTACTGACACCAATCTCTGCCCTACTGACACCATCCACTGCTCTACTCGCACCATCCACTGCCCTACTGACATCGTCTGTATACTGTATATACACATGCGCGCACACACACGCATATGTGTTTTAGCTTTGGGGTGCACACCCTAATGCAATAGGCTGTGCACACCTATGGCTACACAACACATCCTTCTCTAGTAGAGGAAGGGACCTGATTTTTCTCTGCTGCGGTTTCATTTTCACAAACATGTCTGCTTCTCCCCCACCTGTACCCTGTGACCAAACAGTGAGAAGTGAAGCAGCACACTGATGAGCTCACTTCTCTGTCATTTTGTTCTTTCCTCCTATCAACATGGTCCTTGCACTGTAGCACACCTGACTGGCTATTTATACTGCTCTTCCCTCCCCTCTCTGAGCTGTAAAGACTATAAACTGCAAGAGACTGATACCAAGTCAAAACCAGGTACTAAAGCTGGCCATACATTGAACAATTGCCTTGTTCAATTTCCCTTATATTTACCTTCAATATGTAGTGCAAGGACCTACCTGATTGCATACAATTTGAAAGTTTTTAGGTTTGACCTCATACTATATGGTTTTGGTAAATCTAAGGCCGGCCATACACTGTGCGAATTTCTTTCCTGCAATCACAGGGAGGAATTTTGCACGATTCCCCCATCAACACAGACAGTGCTGACAGGGGAATCCCAGCCGAACAATTGTTTTAATCTAGCTTGGGGGGGGGGGGGCTGAAGCTGTGCACACAGCTTCAGCCCACTTACACATTTATTTATTCATACATTTTTTATTAATTGTGTTTGTTTCGGCTCTGCCCTTCCTGCTAGTTGGGGGCAGTGTACCTTGCTGCAATTACTATTATTTTTAGATTTTTTTTCTCTTGCTTGTTTTGGCTCCGCCCTTCCTGCTGGTTGGGGGCAGACCTTGGTGTGCTTTGCTGCATTTAAACATAAGGCATTTGGTTATGCTGGCAAGCACAGCTCTGGAGAAGGGGGTGCGCCCCGAAACGTGTTAGCGTGCATATGTGAGGCCGCAGACCTCATGTTACCCTCCTATGTACTTGCTGTATATTTTTGCACCTTTGTGAGTATGCATTTTATTGTTTTTTTTTTTTCTCAATAATCCGTTTTCACTCGGATAATGCAGTAGGGGGTTTGCGCCTTACCCTTCTTTATTTTTGTAGTTCTACATGGGACATCCCTGTCTGAGGAGGGCTGCATCCCCTGGGCATTGGACCGTGTATGTGATGTGATATTGGTTGGCTTTCCCTCTGGCGAAGACCACTGGGAGTATTTGGCTCTTTTTTTGTTGAAAAAGTGCCACTGCCTAAACACAGACCTTCATGGCAGAATCATGTGATATTATTTTAATGAATGCTGCAGGTTTATAAATATTGAAAATTTACTTTCTAATTTACATGAACACATTAAAGCTTATGTAGCACATGGACCCTTTTCCCTACCTTTGGCTCACTTGCAGGAAAAAGGCACACCATACTATATGCCCGTACCCTTCTGGTTGAGGAGGTTGAGCGGTGTTATGTATTTGGGTCCCACAGCTAGGTTCTTCCATCAGTTGGTTCTCATCTCCTAGGATATATGGACAAGTCTCTGTTTTCCCCCCTAGTAATTCCAATGTCCTCACCACTCTAAACTCCAACGTTGAGTTTATTTTCTCAATATTCAGCAGATAGGAAAGGGTGGATGAGAGACAGGACAGCAAGGTCTTGGGAGGCAAGTCCAGGCACAAGTGTATATTACAATCACTACTCTATCCCAGAGTAGGTTCATCTCACCCGGATAGGCTCCTGCAAAGTGGATCCTAGCAGCCGAAGTGACGCTCGGATGATTAATCAGGTTCTTTTCCTAGATACGATCGGGAGACTCTCTGCCACAGAATCTATCAGGTCCCAAACTTCTCAGCTTTTGGTATATAAGGACAGGTGCCAGCAGCAGCACATTACTAGGCCATTGGTGGATAGATGAATCCCTTCAGAAAGTTACCAGGCCCCTTCCTTCACCGTGAACTCTCACCGGTCCGTCAGAAAGGTCCTCCCCCGGCCTCCTCCTCTTAGAAGAGGGCTCCCTCGCGAGGGACACCCTGAGATTCCTCTTTTTAGAAGTGGGCTCCAGCTAAAGGTGCTGGGCCCAGTGTTGGAGGGCCATGCGCCACGCACTTGGACTCCGACTCCTCCTCCGAAGACCCCTCGTAGGCGGTGTCTACCCCTTATGTATTCTCTCCCAGCATGCACAACAGGCCAACCACGCCCACCGCACCGCTGCCGAGAGAGGACACCCCAAGGCACAGCACTAGTACTGATGGTTGAACCCTGACCCGTCATGGCAGTGCCACCTACAGGCCACAGGGAACTGCACACCAGTATACCACCTGGAGAAATAAAATAGCACAACCTATAAATGAGAACGGTCTGAGCCCAACTACTATCTCAGACCAGCCCCTAAATTTGGGTATATAGCACCCCTAAATGGGGTGGGCGCTACACTTATGTAAAACTTTAGCAATCCAGTTTCCAAAAATTAAAAGGATAAGGGCTGCCCTGCTGTATTCTGAACACAGGAGGTTGGCCATTCGGCACTGGTGCCATTTAAGCGTTCTCTGATTGGATAAGCTGTGGTGGCGAAGTGGTGACATCATGCTCTTCACCACATCCAATTAGAGAATGCTTTTCATTCTTTCAGAAAATGCATATCATTCTCTGAATGGCTTTTGGGCTGAGCAGCCGACTGCCTGTGCTTAGAATACAGCAGGGCAGCCGCTCGGCATAAGGTCACAGAAGCAAATGAAGATTTCTGGAGTAGCAATGTTCACTTCAGTGATTTGCAGCTTCCACGGAGAATCCACAGGTATGGTATACTGTACTATGAAAACGTTTTTTCCCCTTTCTGATTTTTTTTTTTTACTTTTTTTTTTTCTTTTGCATATTTGTCACGCTCAAATAATTCAGATCATCAATCAAATTTTAATATTACACAAATATAACACAAAGATGAATACAAAATTCACTTTTTAAATGATGATTTCATTTATTAAGGGAACAAAGCTGTCCAAACCTGCCTGGCCATGTGAAAAAGTAACTACTGTGAATAACCAAATTTTTTAGAAAGCCGATTTAAATAAAAATTTCTGGAAAGTTGTCAATGGTAAGCAGGTTTACCTCCCAACATGACAATGACCAAAATCACACAGCAAAAATGAGCACACAGTGGTTGAAGGAAAAACAGTGAATGTCCATGCATGGTCTAGTTAGAGCCCAGACTTAAACCCCATTGAAAATCTGTGGAATAACTTAACGGTAATTGTAGTCCACAAACGGTCACCATCAAATTTAACTGAACTTGAGCAGTTCTGCATAGAAGAGTGAGCAAATATTACAAAGTATTTTGCAGGTCTCATTTGTTTTTGAAAATGAAGAAAGATAAAGGAACATTTTTTTTTTCTTTTTTTAATTTTCAAAACTTTGTGACAAAAAGCGAGATCTGCAAAATCCTCAACTTGCCTCTCAGCAAATAGCTTGAAGTGTCTATTTTCCAAAATGGGGTAATTTGGGGGGGGTGCTATCTTGACATTTCAGAGCCTCAGAAACTGTGATAGGTAGTGAGGAAGTAAAATCACCATTTTACGCCCTTAGAAAGCCTGAATGCAGTGATTGGTTTTGGGGTCCCGTACGCAGCTAGGCTCCCAAAAAGTCTCACACATGTGGTATCCCATGTGGTACTCAGGAGAAGCTGCAGAATGTATTTTGGGGTGTAATTCCACATTTACCCATGGCATGTTTGAGCAATATATAATTTAGTGACAACTGTGTGTAAAACAAAAACATTTTTTTTTTCAATTTTCCCGAAACTTGTGGCAAAGTATTAAATATTCCATGGACTCAACATGACTCTCAGCAAATAGGTTGAAGTGTCTACTTTCCGAAATGGGTTCATTTGGGGGGGGGGGGGTTGTGCTATCTTGACATTTCAGGGCCTCCGAAACAGTGATAGGTAGTGAGGAAGTAAAATCACCATTTTACGCCCTTAGAAAGACTGAATGCAGTGATTGGTTTTTGGGATCATGTACGCGGCTAGGCGCAAGGTTGCTATATACTTTATGTACCTTTTGATGCTCATAGTTCACACGCACATACACATGCGTGTGTGAACATTTATGGAATGATATTTACTACAATGTCTTCTTGTTATATGTTCCCTGTCATTAATATATTTTGTACAATTCTTTATGATTAATAAATATGTATTCTTATTTCATCCACCTCCACAATGCCTACAGCCTCATTCATAGTCCCAACCTTCCAGTTTATTCTGGAACCAAAAAGGGCTCCACGAGAGGAGGTGACATCACTTCCTCTGTCTGTGCTTACAATACACAGGCAGAGGACAGACTCATTCTGGAACTAATCGTACAACACCGCGCACATGGCATTACAGTGGGAGAGAGCGTTGTGTCAACATCGGAAGAAGAGAAGAGGGAAGAAGACGACAGAGAAGACTGGGCCACCGCTAGCAAAAGAGCTGGAAGAAGACAGTGGAGGAGCACGGCAGAATGCAGAAAGCACCGGAGAGCAGAAGAGCGCGGAAAAGACACCAGAGAGCGGGAGAAGAGGCCGGAGAGTCGGAAGAGACCCTCGAAGTCGGAAGAAGACCCCCGAAGTCGGAAGAAGACCCCCGCAGCTGCCTAATAAATTACTTTAAAAACCTGTCTAGTGTGGGTTTTTTTTCTTGACTCATTCACATAGGGTGGGGGGCCGGCATCTGGGGGCCCCCTTATTAAAGGGGGCTTCCAGATTCCAATAAGCTCCCCGCCCGCAGACCCCGACAACCAACGGCCAGGGTTGTCGGGAAGAGGCCCTTGTCATCATCAACATGGGGACAGGGTGCTTTGGGGTGGGGGGGCCCGCAGGGCGCCCTCTGCCCCAAAGCACCCACCCCCCCATATTGAGGGCATGCGGCCTGGTACGGTTCAGGAGGGGGGGCACTCGCTCGTCCCTGCCCCCTTTCCTGACCGGCCGGGCTGCGTGCTCGGATAAGGGTCTGCTATGGATTTTGGGGGGACCCCCACGCAGTTTTTTCGGCGTAGGGGGGTCCCCTTTAAATCCATACCAGACCGAAGGGCCTGGTATGCTCCTGGAGGGGGAACCCATGCCGTTTTTTTATTTAAAATTTGGCGTGGAGTTCCCCCTCAAGATTCATACCAAACACAGTGCCTGGTATTGGCGGGGATCCAAGTCATTGACAGTCGGACATATGTCGACTTCAGGTCGCAGGGCAAAGTCGTATCCAAAGTAGGACGTTTTGTGTCGCACTAGTGTGATACTTGGAACAATTACATATTTAAATTAAATCATCTGTGTTTTTTAATTGACTCAATTGGCTTTCTTGGCAGGTTGTATGTTGTTAGTAATGTTTTTGTCACTACAATATGGCCTAGGTCTGTTCAAGAACAAAATATTTTGGCACAAAAGTATTATTGTCATTAGGGTTAAGGCTTTTGTAAATGATGCTTAGGGATTTAAAGTTAGTTGGAGGGTTAGGGATAAAGGTTAGGTTTAAAAACAAATTCTAACCTTTTAATTTTGTTTAGGATAGAGTGGGAAAGAGTGTAGAGCCTGAAGCCTCGTACACACGACCGATTTTCTCGCAAGAAAAGTGCCGCGAGAGCTTTTTCCTCGAGAAAACCGCTCGTGTGTATGGTTTTACGACGAGAAAATTGCCGTGAATCTCGACGAGAAAATAGAGAACCTGCTCTCTATTTTCTCGTCAGGATTCCAGATTTCCTCGTCGTGTTTCTCGTCGGCCTGTTTTGTGACGAGAAAATGGTTCGTGTGTATGCTTTTACGACTCTTCCAAAAGCGCGCATGCTCAGAAGCAAGATTGAGACGGGAGCGCATCTTCTGGTAAAACAAGCCTTCGTAATGGAGATAGCACATTCGTCACGCTCGAAATTATTGCATCGTTTAAATGTTGTGCATTGAAATCTTCTTTAGAATGTTACATTAATCCAAACGAATGAACTTCTTTTGCTGCTGATATTCACACAGAGTTATGACTATCTTTTTTTATCCTTTTTCATGCTGCTCTTAAGAAGATTTAGGTGTATTATATCGTGCAAGATCTTCTGAATATTTTACATTTTTAAATTTTTCAAACTGATGTTAATTGTAATTTGGCAATGTTTTGATAGTGATCTCCCATTGAATATTTTAATATATATTTGTTACATTTTACACCCTATTTTTTTAAAATAAGATTGTTATTCTTTTTTTGGGTTTGGTATCTGTCCCTTTTTTTGGCTGTCAAATGTCTCTGCTTACTCCAAAGCTAAATTTTAATTTTTTTAAAAATACACATAGTCAAGTATGAACTTAAACAAAAATAACATTTATTCATGTTTGAAATAAAATAAAGAGAAGGCAGCGCTGGAGAACCTGCTGCCATTTGTGCATCCCAGGGACCCCAGACCACACATCAATTCTGTGTGGACACTAAAATTGGGAGCTTGAGAGAAGGCCAACATTTCTGAGCACAATCTGATGCTGGCCTCCCAGAGGTCAGGAACAGCAGCAGGTGAGATATATGTCCCAAGTGTGTGGTACTACAACAGGCTGCCTTCTGTCCGACCACAATGAAGCAAGGCCATCACTTCCTCATCTTCCTGGCAACCTTCCCTGCAACCTTTCCTGAAGCCTTCCCTGCAGCCTTCCTTCTTCGTTTGGCTGGAGGCTGGGCCACTGGAGGGGTACTCCTGTCAGGAGGAGGAGGAGGTGGAGGAGAAGGGGGTGGCGCAGAAGAAGAAGGTGGAGGTTGAGGAGAAGGGGGTGGGGCAGAAGAACAAGGTGGAGGTGGAGGAGAAGGGGGTGGGGCAGAAGAACAAGGTGGAGGTGGAGGAGAAGGGGGTGGCGCAGAAGAACAAGGTGGAGGTTGAGGAGAAGGGGGTGGGGCAGAAGAAGAAGTTGGAGGTTGAGGAGAAGGGGGTGGGACAGAAGAAGAAGGTGGAGGTGGAGGAGGAGGTTGAGGTTGGGACAGTTGTGCCACCTCATAAATAGCGGTATTGGGGGTAATTTTTTCCATCACCCCCTTGTTCAGCAAGGTGATGAGCAGGGGCTCGCATAGGAGGCGTTGCTCCATGCTCATCACCTTGAACTTTGCCTCCACTAGGCCGGCAATGGCCTCTTCAGGGGATGTGGGCTCCTTGAGGGTGGCATGGGCCTCTCGAATAAGGGCCATTGCTGCCTCACTGGTGGTCCTGTCCCTCCTGCTTCTTTTGGGAAGTCGGATGGGAGGCACCTGTGATCTGGTGCTTCTCCTTTGCCCTGCCACCTCCTGGCTGCCACTGGGCCCTGCCACCTCCTGGCTGACAGTTTCCAGACCCTCCTCCTGGCTGATTTCATCCTGTGTATGAAAAAGGGACATAGTTTAATATGTTGGTTTAATCTTTGCATCCAAAATTCAGATCATGATTGAAGCAATTTGAATGTAAATCCAGAAATCATTTTGACCAATTTACAACTACATCAGATTGACTATTTAGCACCCAATTTAGGCCAGACTAATGTCTTGAGATCTTGATTTCACTTGTGGAACCCAAAATAGTTTATGTTTGTCATCTTGACATATTTGTCAAACATTAATTTTATCCCAATACATTTTCTATAAATACTATACCTGGCTCCAGATGGCCAAATCAGGTTCATCCAGGATGGCTGCCTCCTCTTGCTCCAGAGAAGGCTCAGGTTGGCTGCAGGGAAGTCTGGGGGGAAGAGTGGAGAGTGATGGCATTGTCACAATGTGGTCATCCAGAAAGGACATCCTGCTGTAGTACCACAAATTGGGGACATAAACATCATCTGCTGCTGCTCCTGACCTCTGAGAAGCCAGGACCTTAGAGCGTTCATTCCTGTATGTGCCTCTCAAGCTCCCAATTTTAGTGTCCACCTGTTTTGCTGTGGCTGTGGGCACCTTGGTATGCACAAATGGGAGCAGGGTCTCCAGCGCTGCTTTTCTCACCCCTTTTTTTTGTGTATGGGGTTTTTGGTCTCCCACAGAGCGGGCAGCTCCCTTACCCGGTCTATAAATTCCGCCAGGAATTCTTTGTCGCTAATAAAGACATTCATATTGTATCTGCAAGTAAAATAACTAATATATAACTAATGTGAGGCACACAGTCTAACCTCCTTAAAATCATAGTCACCATATATATCCTACAACATTCTCCAGACAGTATAGGCCAACAATTAGTCAAAGTCACAAAATCACATACCTTCGTTCGCACGTCCGTCACTTGAACTCCTCTCTCCGCACAACGAACGTAGTATAGTCACATGTGTGTTTGCTATATATACACCACGCATGCGTCAAACTACGCACACGTCGCTCCGCACACGTCGCCCGCCCATGACGTTCTAACTAACATCTTTTCCCCGCCCCTTCTCTTTCGGCGCGCAGACAGATATGGCGGATTTACAGCAGGTGTCTGATAATTCCTCCAAAAACGAGGAGGAGACAAGCCCGGAGACCGAGGAAACGTCACGCTCAAGGAGGAGATTCAAGGCATCTAATATGTCTTTTGCGGAGATGGCGGAGATGGTGAACATATTGCTCAAGTCTGATTATGACGCAAAGCATGGGCCGTATAGCAAACCTAATAGAAGGAAGGCCAAAATCCTGAAGAAAGTCGTGAAGAGTCTGAATTTCGGGGTGAAACGCTCAAATGAGCAGCTCAGAAAGAGGTGGTCAGACCTCAAACTGAGGGAGCCAGAGCAGTTAAGGAGCATTAAGAGAATGCTAGCAAAAAGCAAGTAAAATGTACACTTTTCTGCTATTAAGGTTTTTCTCAAATTACTCCTTTTTGTTTATTTTCATTTTGGACTCCCTTCCAAAATTTCCTAATTTCGAACTTGGTTTGGCACAATAATCGTTCGTTACGTTACAGACACTTCGTTCGGCCACTATCCGCTGTTTTGGCTTATTTTACAGCCACAAAAGAAAGTTTTTTACAAATTGTTGTTCCTAAATTTTCGCCTAGATGATGTGTTTGTAAAGAGAATGAAATGCAAACTTTAATCAGTGTAAAGGAGAGGACACTCAGCAGCTGGTACCACATCTGTACTTTGGAGCACTATAGTGTGGGCCACCGTACCCGCCTTTTTTGGGTGTCCCACACAGGTGCATCAGTGAATTTTTGTGGTGCCTCCATGTCTAAAAATTTACATCCAAAAGGTGAATACTAAACATATTTTTCTTTCCAAATAATGCATTCATCTTTAAAATCCGCACAAACACACACTTGTACCCCACTTCCAAACAATTTAGCCTGTTTTTATTTTTCATAGAGAATTTCAGTGTGATAAATATACCTTTTGTTTGATTCTCATAGGGGAGAGAAGACTGGGAGGAGAACACTCCAGTGAGCACAGGAACCCCACAGCTTCACAACAACCCCAAACTCCCAAAGACCCACAACCGAAGGATGTTGAGGAAGTTGAGGTGGAGGAAGGAGAAGTGCAGGAAGGAGAGGTGGATGACGTTGTGGAACTGGTCACCACAACAGGTCAGTATCTGTCACCACAGCTTCAGGTAAGAGATGTAGGCCTGCAGAGTTATAATACCTTTTTATTTAGTTTTTAGGGTATGTAAATGTTGTGGTGAAGGATAGTACACGTTTCTCTGCTGACAGTGCCCTCCGAATAATACAGCAAGTGATGGAATGTAGCACGGAACTGGACAGAATAAAACAAATAATTCATGTGATGGATCAAACATTTAAAGACATTCTAGATGTATTGGGGAGAATCGAATAAGTCAACCAAACCCCCATTTTTGTTTCAGGAATGACTGTTCTTCAACCTTTTAAACTCTTTTTGACAATCAAACCAGCCAAAAATTGAATATGCACACAGTGTGACAACATGTGTTATCTGCCATCAGGGGATATCCATGTACGTCTTTTGGGGGTGCAACCCCTTCCTCGTATCTAAAGTAGGTGAACTGAGGAAGGGGTTGCACCCCCAAAACACGTCCATTGATCACCCCTGATGGCAGATAGCACATGTTGACAATAGGGATCAGGAGTCTAAAATCCCTATTGGAAATAACTTTAAAATGTGTGCATATTCAATTTTTGGCTGGGCAAGGGGTGGCAAGACCCCATATTATGACGGGCACATAGAGACATAGTTTGTGTAAGTGAATGTCTCAGATTGCTCAGAGATATCCAAAGTTGTACTTTTTGGAATGCAACTGTTGTTTTTGTATTTTCCTAAGAAAAGAATTGGCGGTTTGTGGCCAGGACAAAAAAAAAAATTTAAAAAGTAAACATGTGTGTGAATGTGCACAGAGTAAAATGTTTGAACACAAACAACGTGTAGCTTCTTTTTTCAATACGCTCTAACCTTATTTGTGTTTTTTTTTAAGGTTACATAGTGAAATGGTTGTTATTTACTAAAAGAAAATACACTTGGCACTACAAATGCACTAAGACAAACTAGGAGACAGGAAACAAACAAAAGTTAAAAGTTGAAATCAGAATTTTATTTAGCTCATTCTCCATGAATCTTTAGGCATAGCGTGGCATAGAAATAGCCCCCCTACCCGTGAAATATTGCATATATTTCTCCCGAACCTCACGGGCATTTTGGGGGGGCAAGCCAGGACGGGCAGATTCAAGGCCCGGCAGGGGATTTGCAGATGAAAGTCCAGCCTCAGGCAATACTGTGGCCATATAAGAAGTGGATTTCTGCTGAGAAAGTTGTGTAGCACACAGCAGCATAAAACTACATAGTTTATTTTGTAGTCCGCCAAGTGGATGGAAGTCATAAAAATGCGGAACCGGCTGGCCATTATGCCAAAGGCATTTTCAACGACTCTTCGGCCCCTGGCCAGCCGGTTTTTGAACACCCTCTTCTCTGGGGTCAGGGTCCTCTGAGGAAATGGCCTCATAAGATGCGGTCCGAGCCCGAAGGCTTCATCAGCCAAAAAACAAAGGGGAGTCCTTCAACATTCCCTGCATCCGGTGGCAATGCAAGGTCGTCACTCTGGAGACGGAGGGCAAACTCCGTCTGGATGAAGGATCCCCCATCGGACATCCGGCCATTCTTCCCTACATCAACATAGAGGAATTCATACCATGCTGACACCACCGCCATCAGCACAATGCTATGAAACCCCTTGTAGTTGAAGTAGTAGGACCCAGAACGGGGTGGCGGCACGATGCGGACGTGCTTCCCGTCTATGGCACCACCGCAGTTGGGGAAGTCCCACCGCGTGGCAAACTCCGATGCCACAGTCTGCCATTCCTGTGGCGTGGAAGGAAGCTGGGGAGTCAAACAAGATGAAAAAAAATTAGAATTTAAAAATATTACATTACAAGGAGATTATAATAAAAAACATTAGAGGCCAACATCAATCAAATTCTCTGTTTATTAATCTATTTTTTAAGAAGTATAATGGAAGGCTCATGTTTCATATTCATCACCCCCTCTGATGGTCCATTAAAAAAATATTTTGGGGGGGGGGTAGATGTGTTTGGCCACAGGATAGCATTGCAGTGGCGGTGCGTCCAGAGTGGGCGCTGGAACACTGCCCCCTCTCTCCTGTGCCCGTCACTCCGAGCAATACATCGGTTCATGCCTTGCATTAACCTATGTATTGTCAATGCCGCCCACTATTCAGGTGGGTGGCCCCCTGTTAAGCGACCAACATATGAATAACTGCAGCATTTATGGGGTGAAAATTGCATATCAGAAACAGGGAGGCAAATAGCCTTGCACATTACAGCCTGAGGGATGTAATTGGCTTCATAAAAGTTAAATAGGTGATGCAGGGGGGGGGGGGGACATTCCTTGGGTAAACACTGACAGGCTGCTCTGCCAATCATGTTCACCAAGTCTGTTTAATGGTAACATGATTGGCTGATGCAACATCAAGGGCAGGAGAAGACATCAAGGACAGAAGAAGGATGGCGCTGACCACAAGAAGGTAAGTGCAGGGCTGGGGGGAACAAAATGGCTGCATTGGAGGGAACAAAATGGCTGCATTGGAGGGAACAAAATGGCTGCATTGGAGGGAACAAAATGGCTGCATTGGAGGGGGCAACTGGGGGCGTTTAATAGGCACAGTTGCAAAAAAGGAGGAAGTTTATTTCCTAAATTGGGGTTGGACCCCCAATCATTTGGAGCAACAGACGCCCCTGCTGGAAAGCTTAGAAAGCTTAGTGAAGGGAAATATGCATGGAGGAGAAAAAAGGGGCATTTAAAAACTTCCAGCATGCATGGGGACAAAGGGGACATTCTCAGCATATTACAATCATGGTAATTAGGGAAGGATGAAAGAAATACAATACATTAGCATACATAAAATGTGATGTTAATGGAGAAAACTTACCCTAATATAGTCCTCCTGCAGGACTTGTATAATAGCAGAACAGGTGTCTGGGATTATGAGGCCCAGAGCCTGGGGGGAGATGCCTGTCGTGAACTTCAAGTCCTGAAGACTTCTCCCTGTCGCCAGATAACGTAACGTGGCGATGAGCCTCTGCTCAGCACTGATGGCTTCCCGCATAACGGTGTCCTTCCTGGTAATATAGGGGGACACCAAGCCAACAGTTCCTGAAAAACGGGGTCAGACATAAGCAGAAAATTCCTGTAGTCCTCAGGATTATTCTCAACGATCTCCCGCAGTAGAGGCATATGGCAGAATTGGTCCCGCTGGAGCAACCAATTCTTGGTCCATGAACTCCTCCTTACACCGTTCATAGACTGGTCTTGGTCCAAAACAAGCAGACCAACACCAAGCGCACGCACAGCACGAACTCGACGACGAGAACGTCCAGGCGACATGGCTAGGAAACGGTCGTCTTATCAGAACGTACAGAACAGAACGCACTTTAGAACAGCAAGGCCTATGAATAACGAACTGAAAATCAGAAACGAACGGGCAAGAACGCACTGTAAAACAGATACGACCTGCCTAGACGCCCTGAAAGTCAAGATACGAACCCACAAGCACAAACTGAACCTCAGAAAACGAACTGAAAAGCACGAAGACTGAAAAGCGCGAATCGTCTCTTCCCAAACTTTTACTACACACGCGGTAACACGAGATCAGCAAAAGCAGCCCAAGGGGTGGCGCCAAGGAAATCGATCTTCCCCTTTATACTGCCATCGTACGTGCTGGACGTGACCGCGCAGAACAACGACGAAATTTGGAATTGCCAGTGTGTACGCATGGAAAGCTTGACGAGAAACTCGTCAAGGTTAACAAGAATCTCGTCGAAAAAAACGACGAGATTGTTACGACGAGAAACTCGGTCGTGTGTACGAGGCTTAAGTCAGGCTTTTTTTGCTGTCTTGGGGTATTTTTCTTAATTTTCTGTTGGGTTGAGTATAAAGCTACATGCAAACAAGGCCCTTGTGCATTACATTTCTGCATTTTCGGGAAGCTCAGGTGCAGCATCCTGCCAGCAGCCTATTGAAATTTACGAAAGGTTTAAACACACTATAAACAAAGAAAAAACTGCGCCACTTTTTTCTTTGTTTATTGTTTGAGGTGTTGTCACACTATTTCTGCTGCCTAATGTTCAGAAGTTTTTAACTGTTTGCTAGCGCAGTTGTTACCTTTTAAACACACTATGCTTGGACTCTGTACTGAGTGGTACTCACGTTTAGGGCCACAAAGGTTCAAGGACGTGTGCCTTAAAAGAAGAAATCCTGTATTCCGGGCATATGTCCCTGGCATACATCGAAACAGTATATGCATTATAAGTGTCAGTAAAATTATGTACAAAGTTTATTTGCGCTGAAACTTTGTGCTAAAAACCTTTTTGTAATTGGTTCTGTGTCATAAATCACTGCCCCGCTTTTCCAACGCTAGACATTATTATCCCAGAAATTCTTAAATTGCCCTAGGATTGCTAAAAGCTGAACTCCAGGATGAGCACATATCATCTAAATATAAGAGTCATGTGTATTTGTCCTTGAATCTAAGTGTGCATTGTGTATTTCTTCCAGATCTGTGCAATTTTCCAGTATGAAATGTTGCCTCTGTAGCACTATCCCCGTAGGTTTGTTTTGGGTCTACGCTCTGCCTATCAACCCCTGGAAGTTTGGCTCGAACCCTCCCTTGGCACAACTGGGCAATAATGTGATTGTGGAACCCAATGACAGTAGGGAACCACAATAATACCATACAGTAATGAATATATATTTTAAATATCGTTACCTTGGTGCTGGTCACCTGCCTCACAGCTGCAACAGACAGAGTCCCACAAAGGATGTATCTTAATCAAAAGTAAGATGTTTACTTAGCAAAGAAATGAAACAGTGGTTACACAAATAACCCTTGACCACACACAGATCCCTATTAAGGCCAATGGGGTATAACAGCTTCACGATTTTGTTGTACAAAAGACCCAATTAATTAACATGACCTGGGGGTCAGACTTGAGTAGGTATATGGTGGAGGAATCTCCCAATACAATGATGCCTGCACTGGGATACCTCTCCACCAAGTCCCACACAACTCACTAAAACAGCAGAACAGTAACAGTGATGCAAGCAGTCATATCAACACATGAGTTCGCAAGCTATATGGCTCCCCCTATCAGACATCTGAACTGGTGCGTGTCCCGTTGCAGAACTTCTAAAAATAAGGAAAGCTGCTGACTGTTCCTTTAAATGTCAGTTAGTCTTCTGCTAGCTTCGTTGGTGCACTTATCTATTTGTATTCAAATAAAAAGGTGAAAAGAAATGATAATCACTTGATGCAGCTGAGGTAGTGGTAGAATAAACACTAGTTCTCTCCAACCGCTGTATCACTCTCAGGTGTAACGTATCCCCACTTGTGGCACTGCAGATGCCAGCAAGTACACGTGGAACTATGGACACCACTTTCCTGTGACCCAGTTAACGATGGGCAGGTGCCCTCTCACCAGATGAGGCCTCGCCTTGCCTCACCAGTACATTCTGTCAGGAACTTTTCCTTGTCTCAGTCTCTCCGTAACTCGAGGCCCCTGGTCCTCCGTGCAGCCGCTCACAAGGTGACCGTGGATAGGTGACTCCGGATGCTGTGAAGTGTAGACCGGTCCCTCTCTGACTCAATCGGCGAGGCTGTTCACAAGGATCCCTCCGTCAGACGATCCTTCCTCTCTGTAACTTTAGGCCAAGGCTTCTCCGGCCTAGGCACGCTCACAGCAAGCCTCTTGTCTGTTAAAGATGGCGTCCCGAGAGAGCCAGCTGAGGCCCCGCCTCTCCTTTAAATCCGTTCTCCCAACAGGCTGTGCGGTGGCGCACTGTTTTCACGTAGCACAGTGGCATTGTAGGTATTGTAGTCTTATTCCAGCCCACGCCAATAGAGTCTCTGTCTCTTGTACTACATCATGCTTTATCCTTGACATTATTGAAACAAACAAACCGCAATAACATCATGCAAAGGGGCACCAGAGGGAGCCAAGTTCCTAATTAGGCACAAATTGCAGTCTCTTAAAGTGGAAGTAAACCCATCTATCGTTTTCAGCCAAGGAAGCTGCCATCTTGACCTTTGTTTAATCTTCAACTGCCATGATGCTGCACATGTGACCAGTTATGACACCAGCCATTGGATGGTTTGACAGTTTGGTTGAGAGCACAACCAATGTGGCAGTTAAATTCCTGGCATGCCGGAAATGCTAACAGTTTTTTTAAACTGTTAAATAAATGGGTTCACTTCCACTTTAAGATACGTTCAAATACACAACCTTGCTACACCTCTATGCAGGAGCTTCCTGTAATATAGACCGGTCACTGTAGCTCACTTTCCTCGTGCATGATGACTGGTCTCGTCTCCTGTTGTTTTTTGCAGGCAGCATGTGTTCCCTCAGATTAGGCGACCCATCAGAATTTGTAACGGAAGTGACGTTTCGCCGCCACCATCTTGCTATACCCCGCACTCTTCCACAGTAACGATACACCGAGAAGGGGGCAAGCGGACATCTTGTTACACACACCAGAGTTTTCCATTTCACAGTTATTTTTAAGAGGAAACGGAGCATATATGGTCAGTTGAGGTGCAGGTAAACCGCTGTGCATCAGTGTGAAAGCAGCCTTAGGCCCCTTTCACATGATCGGTCCAATCGGGTCCGCCTGTCTGTTTTTCAGGTGGACTCAAACAGACTCTCCATTCACCTGTATAGAGCGGTAGATGTAAACAGACTTGTGTCCGTTTACACCCGCCTATCTGCAATCTGCTTAAAAAAACAGAAGGGGATCTGTAACCTTCTGTCTGGGCGGATCGGAGGGCCCTTAGGGTAGAGCGGGTTGTGTCTGTGTCTGCTCTACATATGCAGAGTGGACACAGACCTGCCATCCCCCCTTTACGCTCATTGTGGCCCGCGACCGGTTACCAAGTCGCTAAAGTGGCCCTCGCTCCTCAAAAGGTTGGGCACCCCTGGTCTATACTCATAAAATAAAGTTAATCTTTTAATAAAAAATAATAAATGCACATTTTTTTTTTTGTAGGAGCCTAGAAAGCATTGCACCCATGATCAGTGGATCAGGGGAGCAATGACAAACTTCTGCAAACAAGCCCTGCAGCTTTCAGCCCGTACCTGCATATGGGCCTCCAGTTACAAAGCTGCAGGGTTTATGAATGAACTACAAGGGTGCTTATCAGTGCTCCTGCAGTTCATTCAAAACTACAAGCCGTCAAGCAATGGTAGTTTTAGTGTATTCATTCACAGGAAAATGTGAATGAATGAATGACGTGGCCATGCGGGCAGAGTCCTGCATGGCTGCTCTGTTTTTGAATTGTGACAGAGCCCACTGTTACAATGAGGGGGTAATTTGGGGGGGCTAGGAGCTGGATCATGTCACATGTTCCACTCTAAATACAGGTGGAACTTGTAACATGGTCCGAAAGCTGAACTTAGCCTTTAAATAGGTGACTAGAATAATTATAAATACTTAAAAAATTATTTTTGAGAAAAGGTGATTTCTGACCAGTTTTTAATCTGCAGATGATAATGTAAATATACAGTAATATAACTGTTCTGCATTACAATTCGTTTTATAGTTGTTTCTTAGTGAACATGACTTGCACACACAGACATATGTTTTTCCTGAAGGAATTTCCTGATGCGGTCTGTCAACAGACGCCTTTGTATGTGACGCAGAATCCCCTCTGAGCTTCTCCCTAAATAAGAGCATGGACAGAGGTTAGCCAAAGCAAACACAAGAGAAAGCATACTTTGTGCAGAAAGGTGTGTGGCGTTTCACATTTCACTGTCTGCACTAAAAAGGCTGCAGATATGCCAAACTGATTCCCTGACAGCAATAAAACCTGTTGTTAGGGCTGTTTGGCATTAGCAGTGTGAGATCATCTTCTTTCTAAGCGTACAGCACATATGCAGAGATGCGAGTGTTTATTTAGCCTCGTGCACCTGTCTTAGGCTCCATGTACACGGGACGCTGGTGCAAACTCCTCTGAACAAATTTTTTTAAGGCTTGAAATACGCATTCAGAAACGCCTGTTTGCCGCATTTTACTGCGTTTGTGTCTAGAAGCGTTTATTAAGATAACCT
Organism: Rana muscosa; assembly: GCA_029206835.1. Classification (NCBI taxonomy): domain Eukaryota; kingdom Metazoa; phylum Chordata; class Amphibia; order Anura; family Ranidae; genus Rana; species Rana muscosa. The sequence goes on from CM055125.1 coordinate 110,678,018, forward strand.
CATAGGACCCTAGCTCCAAAAACATTGTTATTTTAACTATTTCAGCCATTTTGACCAGAGTGAGTAGCAGCAGCAGAGAGAGAGAGAGAGAGAGAGCAGCTGTATACATGTATTTGCCTCTATTTTTGTGCTTTTTTTTTTTGCAATGGATCCCATAATGAGCATATATGAGGAAATGCTCCTGACGCTGCTCTTGATGAGGCTAGAACGACTTGGAAAATTGCGTGTGAGGTCAAGAGTCAGAGTTCGTCGCTATTGGACCCATCCATTGATTGCGCAAAAAATGTCAGTAGGATCATTGTCCAAGCTACCAAGAAAACTTGAGTAAAATTGAATATTATTAACATAAATTTAACCAAGGAAAAATGGAATTTAAAGCAAAAACTAAAATTTCATGAAACTATGTTTGATCAAGTCGGGGGCCAAGCTTCATGGTGGGGTCATCTTGGTCAAATCTGAACATATAGGTCAAATTCCAATAAAAATTTGGATAACGGCAATGCTAGTGGTGTATTGCATTGCATCAAGGGCTATATATGGTCTATGAATCATCGCAAGTAAATAAAACATTTTAAACTATTTTTTCAAGTAAAAGAAATAGGGTGGAAATCTTCTGCGTCTGAACCAATTTTTTTGCTTTCAAAGAAACGCTGTTAAACGCAACTGCATTAAAACGGCAATAAACGAGACTGTGTACATGTACATATAAGATAACACTGAATGTGTTCAGGGGCAGTTGAAAAAAGTGTCCAACTGCCTCTGAACGGGCCTTACATACACGATTTATCAATGATAGCAGTGGTATTGCCCACAAGCTTGTTCTCTATGAGAATCTTGTCTCATACAGTGTTTAAAGAGAACAGTTTTATTTAGCACAGTCTCACCCGCAGGCTGTTTCCGATCACCCCGGGCAACAGCAGACATTCTCAGGCTTACTTTACTGTCTTTAGCAGGAGTTTGGAGCAACAGTTCAAGATGTCTAGCATTAGCAGAACGCTGGACATATTTGTAATCCGCAATGAGACGCCCAGTAATAGCAATCTCTGATGCTCAGGAACTTGTTGACCCTGAGGGTAGATACATTTTTGTTAAATGTAAAATCTTTCATTAAGCCATTCACGCTGGTAAATATCTATGCGCCAAATCAAGGACAAGCAACTATGCTAACCTCTATATTAAACAAGCTCAGAGAATTTCAGGAGGGATCACTGATTTTAGGTGGCAACCTGAATATAACCCTGGATCCCTTTAACCACTTAAGCCCCGGACCATTTGGTAGCTAAAGGACCAGAGGTGAATTCAGAATTTTGCACTGCGCTGCTTTAACTGTAAATTGTGCGGACATACAATGTTGTACCCAAACGAAATTTGAGTCCTTTTCTTCCCACAAATAGAGCTTTCTTTTAATGGTATTTGATTTCCTCTGCGATTTTTATTTTTTGCGATATAAATGGAAAAAGACCGAAAATTTTGAAAAAAAAATGATATTTTCTACTTTTTGTTATAAGAAAAATCGAATAAACTCAATTTTAGTCATACATTTAGGCCAAAATGTATTCAGCCACATGTTTTTAGTAAAAAAAATGTCAATAAGCGTATATTTATTGGTTTGCGCAAAAGTTATAGAGTTTACAAACTAGGGTACATTTTCTGAAATTTACACAGCTTTAAATTTATGACTGCCTATCTCATTTCTTGAGGTGCTAAAATGACAGGGCAGTACAAACCCCCCCCCCCCAAATGACCCCATTTTGGAAAGTAGACACCCCAAGGAAATTGCTGAGAGGCATGTTGAGCCCATTGAATTTTTTATTTTTTTTTGTCTTAAGTGATTGAATAATGACTAAAAAAAAAAAAAAAAAAAATTACAAAAAGTTGTCACTAAATGATATATTGCTCACACATGCCATGGTTATATGTGGAATTGCACCCCAAAATACATTTTGCTGCTTCTCCTGAGTACGGGGATACCACATGTGTGGGACTTTTTGGGAGCCTAGCCGCGTACGGGACCCCGGAAACCAAGCACCGCCTTCAGGATTTCTAAGGGTGCAAATTTTTGATTTCACTCCTCACTACCTATCACAGTTTCGAAGGCCATAAAATGCCAAAATAGCACAAAACCCCCCCAAATGACCCCATTTTAGAAAGTAGACACCCCAAGGAAATTTCTGAGAGGCCTGTTGAGCCCATTGAATATATTTTTTTGTCCCAAGTGATTGAATAATGACAAAAAAAAATTAAAAATTACAAAAAGTTGTCACTAAATGATATATTGCTCACACATGCCATGGTTATATGTGGAATTACACCCCAAAATAAATTTTTCTGCTTCTCCTGAGTACGGGGATACCACATGTGTGGGACTTTTTAGGAGCCTAGCCGCGTACGGGACCCCGAAAACCAAGCACCGCCTTCAGGATTTCTAGGCACAAATTTTTGATTTCACTCCTCACTACCTATCACAGTTTCGAAGGCCATAAAATGCCAAAATAGCACAAAACCCCCCCAAATGACCCCATTTTGGAATATAGACACCCCAAGCTATTTGCTGAGAGGCATGGCGAGTATTTTACAGCTCTCATTTGTTTTTGAAAATGAAGAAAGAAAATATATATATATATATATATTTTTTTTTCAATTTTCAAAACTTTGTGACAAAAAGCGAGATCTGCAAAATACTCACAATACCTCTCAGCAAATAGCTTGGGGTGTCTACTTTCCAAAATGGGGTCATTTGGGGGGGTTTTGTGCCATCTGCATTCCATGGCCTCCGAAACTGTGATAGGAAGTGAGAAGTGAAATCAAAAATTTACACCCTTAGAAAGCCTGAAGGCGGTGCTTGGTTTTTGGGGTCCCGTACGCGGCTAGGCTCCCAAAAAGTCTCACAAATGTGGTATTCCCGTACTCAGGAGAAGCAACAGAATGTATTTTGGGGTGTAATTCCACATATGCCCATGGCATGTTTGAGCAATATATCATTTAGTGACAACTTTGTGCAAAAAAAAAAAAAAAAAAATTTAGTTTTTCCGCAACTTGTGTCAACATATAAAATATTCCATGGACTCGACATGCCTCTCAGTATATAGCTTGGGGTGTCTACTTTCCAAAATGGGGTCATTTGGGGGGGTTTTGAACTGTTCTGGCATTTTATACACAACATTAGGAAGCTTACATCCACTCTTCTAACCACTTGAAGAAAAAGCCCTTTTTGACACTTTGTTTACATGAAAATATTTTTTTTTTTTGCAAGAAAATTATGTTGAACCCCCAAACATTATATATATTTTTAAAGCAAAGGCCCTACAGATTAAAATGGTGGGTGTTGCATTTTTTTTTCTACACAGTATTTGCGCAGCGATTTTTCAAACGCATTTTTTGGGTTAAAAAATACACTTTTTTTAATTTTAATGCACTAAAACACACTATATTGCCCAAATGTTTCATGAAATAAAAAAGATGATCTTAGGCCGAGTACATAGATACCAAACACGACATGCTTTAAAATTTCGCACAAACGCGCATTGGCGACAAACTACATACATTTTTAAATGCCTTCAAAAGCCTTTACAGGTTACCCCAGTAGATTTACAGAGGAGGTCTACTGCTAAAATGACTGCCCTCGATCTGACCTTCACGGTGATACCTCACATGCATGGTGCAATTGCTGTTTACATATGATGCCAGACCGATGCTTGCGTTCGCCATTGGGCAAGAGCAGGGCAGGACAGGGGTGCTTTTTTTTTTTTTTTTTATTATTAATTTTGCTTTTTTATTTTATTTTTAAATTGTTCCTTCCAAGTATTTTTTTTTTTATCATTTTTATTGTTATCTCAGGGAATGTAAATATCCCCTATGATAGCAATAGGTAGTGACAGGTACTCTTTTTTTGAAAAAGCTGGGGTCTTCTAGACCCTAGATTTTTCCTCTGCCCTCAAAGCATCTGACCACACCAAGATCGGTGTGATAAAATGCTTTCCCAATTTCCCAATGGCGCTTTTTATATCCGGGGGGGGCATTCCCTCCCACTGCTTGTAAAAGCAGTCCAGAGGCTAATTAGCCGCTAGGATTGCTTTTACATGAAAGCTGGCCGCAGGCTGAAAAGAATGATACCAAGATGATACCTAAACCCACAGGCATCATTCTGGTATAAACATTCAAAGTCCAGCAACATACCAGTACGTTGCTGGTCCTTGTTGGACATGTATTGTAATCTTTTTTTTTCATGCAGCCAGTTGGCTGAATGAAAAAAGAGATTGATCGGTGGGTATGCCCACCATTAGAATACCGCCCTTCATCCACCCACTTCCAATGATGGGCATACACGCACCATTTATATATGCCGAAGCATGGGGGCATCCTCCCGCAAAAAAGTTATGCCGCACACACATGGTCAGACTTTTCCACGGGCAAGCCTCCGTCGGAATTTCGACCGTATGTACGCGGTGTGACAGCAGGAAGGTAAAGTCACCTGGTTGCATCCAGGGGGGTAGATATATTTCGCCCAGATTCAGGCTTTACGCCGACTTATACAACTAGGTGGAGAGTTGTATAAGGCTAGTGGGCTCATGGATGACTCATACCTCTAGGGAGAGGGCTGGGCGTCGTACAGACAGGGAGTTGATGAGGCCAGCTGAAGCTTGTCAGCTCATTTAGGCCTCTATAAGAACTCCCAGCTTCATTAGATGTTAGCTCATGCCTGGAACCAGACCTGTGTGGACTGTCTAGGGAGAGTGAACCCCTGTGCGGTGAGACAAAGCCTGTGTGGCTATTTGCTTGGACATTTAAAACCAGGGACTTAGGGACTAGGACAGCACTAGGCTGATCCCAGTCGTTAGTTAGGAAACCTGTATGTTTAGTCAGAGGTCAACTTGACCAGGATTTATTTTGGTTATGTTTCTTTTGCTTTGCTGTGTTTTGTCACTGTAAATAGAAAATAAACCGCACCTTTTTGATTTTGAAAACCACAACCTCCGTTTGCTGGGCCTGTTTTGTGTGGGGAGCCCATCCCGGGGGTCACACACACCCGCTGCCGAGCTAACCCCCTCACAGTTGGTGGAGAACCAGTGGCAGTTTTTTTTTAAGCCAGCATGGAGGAGATACTGAAGCAGCTGGCTCTAGCAAATGCCAATCAACAGCAGACAAATGCAGGTTTGCAAAAGAGCCTTGCAGCTCATCAACAGAGCCTTGCAGCTCAACAACAGAACTTCGCAGCCCAGCAGCAAGCTCATCAACAGAGCCTTGCAGCCCAGCAGCAGACAAACGCAACTTTGCAACAGAGTCTGGAGGCTCAGCAACGAGCCCAGCAGCAATCTGAGGCCCGCTTCATAGACCTGTTGCAGAAGCAAGAGCAGAGACTACAACAACAGATGGAAGCAGTAATGCAGCAACGTCCGCAGACCAGTGAGGAAAGCCGTCCCACTAATACCGCGTCCTTTGGGGTGAGTCGTTTATTGACAAAAATGACTGGAGAGGATGATCCAGAGGTATTTTTGACCACATTTGAAAGGACCGCTGAAAGAGAAAAGTGGCCTGAGGAGCAGTGGGCTGGACTGGTGGCTCCTCTGTTAACTGGTGAATCGCAGAAAGCTTACTATGACCTAGAGCCTAACCAAGCAAAAGACTATGTGATGCTAAAAGCTGAAATATTGGCAAGGCTGGGTGTCACCCAGGCTGTCCGGGCTCAGCGTGTGCATAACTGGACTTTCCAGCTTGGAAAACCCCCCAGGTCTCAAATGTATGATCTCATTCACCTGAGCAGAAAGTGGCTACAGCCAGAGGCTTTGTCCGCACCAAAGATTGTGGAACGTGTTGTAATGGATCGGTTTTTGAGAGCTCTTCCTACTGCCATCCAAAAGTGGGTAAGCCATGGAGACCCAGAGACGGCCGATGGTCTTGTGGATCGTGTGGAGAAATACTTGGCTACAGAGAACCTGACGGCCTCTTCCAGAGACACTCGGACTTTCCACCCTAAGACCAGACCATCCCCAGGGGCGGATAAGAGGATTCCAAGGGGTGAGGGTGGAGAGAGTGAGAGGGTGGGAGCTCTACCCCAAGTTTGGCGAGAACAGCCTGGGAAATCAGCGGCTCAAGAGGCGGCAAGAAGGATCGTTTGCTACCGCTGCCGGCAAGCGGGACATATTGCAGCCAATTGCCCGGTTGTGGAGGAACCCATGCAGTGTGACTTTCTGACGGGCAGACGTCAGTCGCTGTGTGCGACAGTCGCATGCACTGCCATTCGAGGAACTGAGAAACATTTATGCAAAATGTGTGTTAATGGTAGAAATGTTGTGGTATTGCTGGATTCAGGTAGCCTTGTGACCCTGATAAAGGCTGAGTTAGTTAAAACAGAGGTCTCTGGGAATAGCAAGGTAGCTGTTATTTGTGTGCATGGGGACACCCGAGAGTATCCAGTGACTACAGTGTGTTTCGAGACCCCCAAAGGTACCCTCTCTCATCCAGTGGGCTTAGTATCTCAGTTACCGCATGACGCCATTGTGGGAAGGGATTTTCCGAAGTTCTGGGAACTGTGGGATGATCCTGAGCCCCTCACTGGTGCCCCTATGTACCAGGAATGTGATAGCCAGAACTCCCCTGAGAGTGGTGAGGACTCTCCGGAATTTCCCTTATCAGTATTGGCAGGGGAGACTCAAGAAACTGGAGAGGAGCCCACCTCCTCAGACGAAAACCTACCGTCTGTGGAGTTTTCTGATCTTGAGGTTCACAGGGAAAACTTTGCCACAGAACAGTTGAAAGACCCTGCCCTAATAAAGGCACGGGAAAACGTAGTGAAAATAGATGGCGAGTTAGTGAACCCAGATAATACCTGCACTTACCCATACTTCAGCGTAGAGAAGGACCTACTGTATCGGGTGGCAAAAAGGGCAGAAGAAACCGTTGAGCAGCTTGTGGTGCCCAAACCTTACAGGAAGTTGGTGTTGGAGTTGGCCCATGGGCACATTCTTGGAGGTCATCTGGGGACAGAGAAAACCCGAGAGAGGGTATTACAGAGATTCTATTGGCCGGGGGTGATGAAGGACGTAGAAAATTATTGTTCCTCCTGCCCTGTGTGTCAGAGGTTGGCCCCGATGCCACATTTCCGTAGCCCGCTGGTCCCTCTACCCATCATTGAGGTCCCGTTTGAGAGGATCGCCATGGATTTGGTAGGTCCTATAATCAAGTCCGCTAGGGGGCACCAGTACATATTAGTTATAATGGACTATGCCACCCGTTATCCAGAAGCGATCCCTCTCCGAAATACCTCGGCCAAAACCATAGCCAAAGAGCTATCTCTTGTTTTTAGCCGGGTGGGTATTTGTAAAGAACTGCTTACGGACCAAGGTACACCCTTTATGTCCCGGGTTATGAAAGAGCTGTGTAAATTGTTCAAAGTGACGCAATTGCGTACGTCTGTGTATCACCCCCAAACCGATGGGCTGGTTGAAAGATTCAACAAAACCCTAAAACAAATGTTGAAGAAAGTGGTGGATAGAGATGGAAAGGATTGGGACTGTTTACTTCCTTATTTGATGTTTGCTATTAGGGAGGTGCCCCAATCCTCTACGGGATTCTCCCCCTTTGAGTTACTGTATGGGAGACACCCAAGAGGGCTGTTGGATATTGCCAAGGAAACTTGGGAAAGTGAGAGTTCTCCCCACAGGAGTGTGATTGAGCATGTCGCCCTGATGCAAGATCGAATTGCACAGGTAATGCCCATCGTGAAGGAACATTTGGCCCAAGCGCAGTTGGCACAGCAGAGAGTGTACAACCGTGGAGCCAAGACCCGTACCTTTTCCCCGGGGGATAGGATATTGGTACTTGTCCCTACGGTTGAAAGTAAATTCCTTGCCAAATGGCAAGGCCCCTACGAGATAATGGAAAAAGTGAGCGAAGTGAATTACAAGGTCAGACAACCAGGAAGGCGAAAGCCCGAACAGATCTATCACGTTAATCTGTTGAAAGCCTGGAGGGATAGAGAGTCCCTAGTCGCAGACACTTGGTCACCAGCTCAAACTGGTTGCGTGATTCCTGAGGTTGGAATAGCAGCCACCTTGTCACAACCCCAACAACAGGAGGTTAAGGAGTTTGTGCTTCGCAACAAGGAGGTATTCTCTGAGCTGCCGGGACAAACATCTGGGGTAGAGCATGACATCATTACCCCGCCCGGTGAAAGGGTGAAGTTAAAACCCTATCGGATCCCAGAGGCTCGACGGGAGGCAATACGGGAGGAAGTACAGAAAATGCTGAACTTAGGGGTGATAGAGGAGTCCCAAAGTGATTGGTCTAGTCCCATCGTGTTGGTGCCTAAATCGGATGGGAGCTGGCGATTTTGTAACGATTTTCGTCAGTTGAACAAAGTTACAAAATTTGACACCTACCCCATGCCACGTATAGATGAGTTGATCGACCGGCTGGGAACAGCCCGATACATGACGACTCTTGACCTCACAAAAGGGTATTGGCAAATCCCCCTGGCCAAGTCGGCCAAAGAGAAAACCGCATTTGTAACCCCAGACGGGGCGTTCCAATATAAAAGAATGCCGTTCGGGTTACAGAATGCGCCGGCCACATTCCAGCGGAAAATGGACCAGATGCTGAGGCCCCATCGGAAGTATGCTGCGGCTTACCTGGATGACGTAATTGTCCATAGCACAGATTGGGCCTCACATCTGCCAAAAGTGCAAGCAGTCCTGGACTCTGTTCGGGAAGCGGGGTTTACGGCTAACCCCAAGAAGTGTACCATTGGGCAGGAGGAGGCCAAATATCTTGGGTACACCATTGGGAGGGGAGTAATAAAACCCCAACTCAACAAAGTCGAGGCCATCCAGAGTTGGCCACGTCCCAACAGCAAGAAGCAGGTACGAGCCTTTCTGGGAATCGCTGGGTATTATCGGCGATTCATTCCCCACTTTGCTTCTAAGGCTGTGCCCCTAACCAACCTGACGAAGGGGAAAGGGTCGGTCATGATTAAATGGACCCCCGAGGCTGAGGCAGCATTCCAATTCTTGAAACAAGCCTTATGTAGCCAGCCAGTGTTGTACTCACCCGACTTCTCTAAAGACTTTGTCGTACAAAGTGATGCGTCAGATGTGGGGTTAGGAGCAGTATTGTCCCAGGTCTGGAACGGGGAAGAGCACCCAGTCATTTACCTCAGCAGGAAGTTGAAGTCCCATGAGGTAAATTACGCCACCGTTGAAAAGGAGTGTTTAGCGGTGAAGTGGGCTCTAGATTCCCTTCGGTACTACCTGCTAGGTAGGCACTTTGACATGGTTACGGATCACGCTCCGTTAAAGTGGATGGCTCAAAACAAGGAAACAAATAGAAGAGTGAATAGGTGGTTCCTGGCCCTCCAGGAATTCAACTTCACAGTAAAGCATCGCCCTGGCGTTCAAATGGGGAATGTGGATGCTTTGTCTCGAGTACATGAATGCCTGATTGCTGGTGTTCCAACCCCGAGGTTAAAACAAGAGGGGGGGGTATGTGACAGCAGGAAGGTAAAGTCACCTGGTTGCATCCAGGGGGGTAGATATATTTCGCCCAGATTCAGGCTTTACGCCGACTTATACAACTAGGTGGAGAGTTGTATAAGGCTAGTGGGCTCATGGATGACTCATACCTCTAGGGAGAGGGCTGGGCGTCGTACAGACAGGGAGTTGATGAGGCCAGCTGAAGCTTGTCAGCTCATTTAGGCCTCTATAAGAACTCCCAGCTTCATTAGATGTTAGCTCATGCCTGGAACCAGACCTGTGTGGACTGTCTAGGGAGAGTGAACCCCTGTGCGGTGAGACAAAGCCTGTGTGGCTATTTGCTTGGACATTTAAAACCAGGGACTTAGGGACTAGGACAGCACTAGGCTGATCCCAGTCGTTAGTTAGGAAACCTGTATGTTTAGTCAGAGGTCAACTTGACCAGGATTTATTTTGGTTATGTTTCTTTTGCTTTGCTGTGTTTTGTCACTGTAAATAGAAAATAAACCGCACCTTTTTGATTTTGAAAACCACAACCTCCGTTTGCTGGGCCTGTTTTGTGTGGGGAGCCCATCCCGGGGGTCACACACACCCGCTGCCGAGCTAACCCCCTCACAGCGGCATTAGGAGCAAAATCGCTCCTCCGCTCCTGCTGCCCCAATGCTTCGGCATATATACTTTTTTTATTTAACTGTGGTGGTGAAATCACCTCCTACAGCACTGGAGTCGCAGGGATCAGGCCTGTCTCTGCAAACGCTGCAGTTATGTGTGTTTTTGTTTTGTAAGTGACAGTGATCGATCGATACTGCACTTGGGTGGCCTGGGCTGGACGGAGGGGCAAAACGCAGGTGCCAGCAGGTATCTGGGCTGATCCCGCTAACACTGCGTTTTTGGGAACCCTAAACTGCTGGGGACGCTAGTATAGATCTGATCAGATCAGATATTGATCTGTTCAGATACTATACCACTAAGGGGGGTGTATGCTTCACGCGTGGGTGTTAGCGTTACTGGCACTAACCTGACGCTGCCTGGGGTGTGACGCAGACCCTCTCTGACGCTAAAACCTAATTGATATCACCCGCCGGGCGATCAGGGGGTTAAACCTTTATTGGGTTATATACGGCGGGTGCCCTGACACTATAAAAAGCAAACTAACTAACCAGCGTCACCCGTAACACTTATATGGTGATCTAGGGGCAATCAGGGGGTTAAAACCTTTATTAGATAATATATGGGGGTACCTGACGCTATAAAAACCTGCGGCGAACCTAAAAAAAATTACTGGCTACCGATCTGCATCACCGACACTAAGACAGCGATCAGAAAAACGATCGCTTAGCGACAGTGGTGATAGGGGGTGAAAGGGTTACCTGGGGGGCGATCAAGGGGGTTAAACCTTTACTAGATAATATATTGGGGTACCTGACGCTATAAAAATCTGCAGCGAACCTAAAAAAAATTACTGGCTACCGATCTGCATCACCGACACTAAGACAGCGTTTAGAAAAACGATCGCTTAGCGACAGTGGTGATAGGGGGTGAAAGGGTTACCTGGGGGGCGATCAAGGGGGTTAAACCTTTATTAGATAATATATTGGGGTACCTGAACGCTATAAAAACCTGCGGCGAACCTAAAAAAAATTACCAGCTACCGATCTGCATCACCGACACTAAGACAGCTTTAGAAAAACGATCGCTTAGCGACAGTGGTGATAGGGGGTGAAAGGGTTACCTGGGGGGCGATCAAGGGGGTTAAACCTTTATTAGATAATATATTGGGGTACCTGACGCTATAAAAACATGCGGCGAACCTAAAAAAAATTACTGGCTACCGATCTGCATCACCGACACTAAGACAGCGTTTAGAAAAACGATCGCTTAGCGACAGTGGTGATAGGTGATAGGGGGTGAAAGGGTTACCTGGGGGGCGATCAAGGGGGTTAAAACTTTATTAGATAGAATATTGGGGTACCTGACGCTATAAAAACCTGCGGCGAACCTAAAAAAAATTACCGGCTACCGATCTGCATCACCGACACTAAGACCGCGTTTAGAAAAACGATTGCTTAGCGACAGTGGTGATAGGGGGTGAAAGGGTTACCTGGGGGGCGATCAAGGGGGTTAAACCTTTATTAGATAATATATTTGGGTACCTGACGCTATAAAAACATGCGGCGAACCTAAAAAAAATTACTGGCTGCCGTTTGGCATCACTGACGCTAAGACAGCGATCAAAAAAATGATCGCTTAGCGACAGTGGTGATAGGGGGTGAAAGGGTTATCTGGGGGGTGATCAGGGGGTTAAACCTTTATTAGGGGGGTTAGGGGGCTGCACTGGACCTAAAACTGAATGTACTAACACTTTTACAGTCACAAATGTCACTGATTGCAGTGATCAGTAAATAAATGGTCACTGCAATCAGTGACACTGTGACTGGGGGCTGGGGGGGTGATCTGGGGGGTGATCTGGGGGTGTCTGGGGGGGCCTGGGGGGGGGCGATTTATGTCCCTATGTGTCCTGGTGTCAGTGTAGTGTTGTGTGCACTGACCTGATGTGTTCTCTTGTACGGCGCTCGGTATATGTGAGCGCCGCACCAGAGATGACATCACTTCCTCCTGCTTCCTCTGCCTGACACAGACAGAGGGGGCATTTCTATTCGCCGGGAGCGATCGCGAGGGGGTGGCCGGAAACTAATGGCTGCCCCCTCATCCCGGAACGCTCCTGGACACTTAGCCACCGCTCACTGTATAGGAGGGGGGTCCGATTGGACCCCCCAACTATACAAAGGCAATCACGTACACTCTACGTGATTGTGCCTGTCGGTGCCATTCTGCCGACGTATATATACAGTGAGCGGTCGTTAAGTGGTTAATACTGGGGTGCCCAACCTTTTAAGGAGCGAGGGCCACTTTAGCGACTTGGTAACCGGTCACAGGCCACAATGAGCGTAAAGGGGGGATGGCAGGTCTGTGTCCACTCTGCATATGTAGAGCAGACACAGACGCAACCCGCTCTACCCTAAGGGCCCTCCGATCCGCCCAGACAGAAGGGGACAGATCCCCTTCTGTTTTTTTAAGCAGATTGCAGGTAGGCGGGTGTAAACGGACACGAGTCTGTTTACATCTGCCGCTCTATAGAGGTGAATGGAGAGTCTGTTTGAGTCCACCTGAAAAACAGACAGGCAGACCCGATTGGACCGATCATGTGAAAGGGGCCTAAGGCTGCTTTCACACTGATGCACAGCGTTAGGGGGAAGGGAGATGCGGGACTTTGAGTGAGACATCCTAGATGAGTGTCTCCATCCCTATTTCATTAGAAAGCAAGTGGACGAGTTGCAGGACTTTGAATGAGGCACACAGGTGGAGCAATGAATTAGTTAAACAAAAGCAAATTTAATAAAATGACCGCAGGTTATACAAATCTCTTGGCCAGCAGGCTCCATATAAAGATATAGGTTAACATCAAGTATCAAAATTGCTGAGAACACATCATATATGATAAAATTGATGTATCTAGGATGGCCTGGAGATTTTGAAGGGCCCATGGCTCGAAGCGTTTTGGCGACTGTATCGCCTCATCAGGAGCAAATGCATGTAATCTAAAAGGAAAACATTGTACATAAATATAAGAGCCAATCAGTGTGTTGCAACTGTATATAGTAAAAAGTGGGGGAAAAAGGAGGAAGGCGAAAAACCAACCTCCTACTTACATGTTGAAGCATTGACTCTACTTGTGGTGCCGTGCTGGCGGCAAACATCATGCATCCCTCCCGGGAGCTGAGGGGACGTGAAACTCCAAGGGAATCTGACACCAACACAGAACCTCCTACGGGATGGTAGCGCCCACACTGGCACTATGGGAGATGCCGGGAATGGCGGGGAGCCCGGCATCAGCCGTCAGCGAACAGGAGGACGCCCAAACCACGCGGGGAGCTATGAAGGGACACCAATCACCCCGGGAACACACCCCCAACGTCACGCGGGCACGGCTAAGCACGCCAGATGGAGAGAGGGACGTTGGTGAGATGACGTCAACCAAGACGCCTCCCGCACAACGTCCTGTAAGCTGGTACTGCTGGCTGATTTTGATACTAGTGGCTGGTACTGATACTGGTGGCTGGTATTAATGCTGCTGTCCCAGATTCCGTGTCCTGACCTGCCATCCCCGAACATAATTGTGACAGAAGCATGCGGCTGCAGTAGAGAGCCAATGCTTCCTGTCACAGGCGGAGTACATTTGGTATCACTTCGGCTGTGAAGGAGCCGGCGCTATACAGGAAGCATCGGCTCTGCTTCCTCTAGCGGCGACTAATGCTCTGAGATGGTGGGTCGGGACCCGCGATCTGGGCTTGCCGACCCGCCATCTCAGAGCAAGACATGGCGGGCCACATCAGAGGGCGCCACGGGCCACATGTGGCCCACGGGCCAGCGGTTGGGCACCCCTGCTTTAATAGATAATTTGACAGGTAAATCACAAATCTCTTATGTCTGAAAAGATTGAAGCAATTGTTTCACTCGCTTTGATTAGTGGAATTTTTGCGCATCTTGCACCCCCACGATAAAGATTACACATGCTATTCAGCTTCATATAATACATATAGCAGGATAGATTATTTTTAAATTTCTCATCGTATGCTAGACTGGGAGCCATGGTCTGCGATAGGTGTACAGGTGTGGTCGGATCACTCCCCACTATACTTCTCAGGGAAACTTCCAAATACATGTTTATCAAAATCAACTTGGAGATTAAAACGAGAATTTGCTGAAGGACTCAATAACAAAGCAAGCAATAGCGGAGACAGTTTCATCTTTTCTGAGAGCTCACGGGGATGATGAAACGGCATCCGCTATAAAGTGGGAATCATTGAAGTGTGTATTGAGGGGAGTTTTGATCTCACAGGGCACTAGAATAAAGAGAGTAAGGGCTTCTATAATAACTTCTCTACTTAAGGAAATCCACGAATTAGAAATGAGACATAAACTAAATGTAGATGTCTCTATTTTTCAACTTCAACAAAAGCGTGCCGAATTACGCGCCCTGCTTGATCAAGCCTTTTTGAAGTATAGGGAATGCGCACAACAAGTTCTTTATGAGCATGGTAACAAGTGCAGCAAGGCTTTAGCACGCTCGATTTCTAAAAAACAATCTGGGCACTATATCTCAAAGGTTCGATGTCCGCAGCGAGGTCTTGTGCACGCTTCAGAACAAATAGCATCTACCTTATCTAGCGCTACACCCGTAGGAGCCGCTAATGTATGTATGTTTCTGCACTCTGCCTCTCAACCCCAAGAACTGCCTCAACCCCTCTGGCACACCTGTTTAGTGATATTGCTGTAGAACCCAACAACAGAGAGAAAACACAATAATAATAGAGCATGTAGTATATTTACCAATACTCTGGGCCCAGTCACTTCATCAGCTGTGGTAGTGAATAGAGACTCACACAAGATATCAATGAACAACTTGTAGAAGTTTACTATGATGAAGAATGGTGAAGAATAACATAAAACAATGGTGTGAATAATGGATGAATAACACAAGTTATAATTGACAGAGATATTTGTTCAAAGCAAAAATGTCATACCACTGTATCAAATAGCAACCTGATAAGGGTATATATGAACAGGTGCACAGTGGAACAGGTCCCCAATACTTTAATACCTGTATTGAAACACCTCCCCACTGAGGCCTCAGCACACAGACCAATACACGCAGAATACACAACAGTGAACACAGTGATAAAAATGCACATTTAACTGTATGTTGCTAAATGGCTCCCTCTAGAGTGCAGTTCAGAGTGATACACAATTGTATAGCAGTGAAGCCTTGTGGAAGAATAAAGTAGTGGAAGACACTTCAGTTGCAGTCTGTTCTTCAGCTAGAATAAAAATAAAGTACAGCGCTAATAAGTGAACATGAACCTTATGTGATAAAACATATGAAAAATATGACCAATAATAATTGATTACCAAGGTGCATATAAAATGTGGTAAAAACACAAATTGACGAGAAAAAAAATATATAAAAGAACCATATGAAAGAAAATAGTCCCCGTCACAATAGTGAAATAAATGTATCTTGCTGGCAATCAGCAATGGATATCAAAGAGAGGAAACATATCCTTGAAGTATGGTGTCTTGATATGAAGAGATATGAAGAAAAACTTTGAATAGGAGAAAATTCCATCCACCAATAGAGACACCGCAGGAAGTGATATCAAATCTCCTTACCAGATAGAATAGACCACTATTACGGCGGTCAATGTGAGCACAGGGATTTTAGGTCTCCCTTCAGACCCACTGCCGGTATCAGGATACAGATATGGACCGTGGTTGGTATTTGTGTTTTCGACCCAAAGAGAAGACGATCAGAGTTCTTTCCAATCTTTAGCCAGGTTTTTGCTGCATTTAGAGAGAACCCTTCCAGTAGTGTATGTCCATGACAGATGAGGAAATGACCTGTATTTAAGATGGTAAGGGTGATGCTTTCCGACTTTTCAATAGATTCAAATACCAATTATGCCTCCCTCCTCTCAGACTGGTTCCCCTTTAGGTGGCTTGTGCAGCTATAGCAGCCATTGTTTCATATCTCCCGCCCAGCTCCTCACAAAACCCCAGTTCTTCAGCTAGCTCAATTGTAATGCAGTGTGAGGTGGTGAACGTATTTGTAATCCAAAATAGCAAAGGAAACAGTAACTGTAGAATATGGTGTGATTGATTACTTAGCTGCAAACTATTCCCACCTGTAATTCCTTCTGAGAGTGAACAGTACAGTATTGACCTGCCAGCATGGGTAAAAAAAGGAAAGCAAGGCCCCAGGATCTGATTGCAAAAAAGGCTCAAATGCAGCTTATCCACATCCGTGGAACTACAGGTCTCAGCGCAGTGTGTATAGCAGGCAATCACTTTTCAATATCACAGTCGCTAATTGTATAGGCAGATGCCTTCTTACCCACTCTGGATCCCAGCTGGCTGTGGACTCCTGTCTGGATGGCACCTCCACGCGGTGCTGCTCCTCCCGGTGTGACGGAAGGCAGATGGTTTCAAAATCTCTGAAGCGCAGGCTAGTCCTCCTGCTCAAACCGCAGGGATCCCTCTGGCAGGCGATCCTCTCTCTCTGTAGGCCACAGGCTCTTCCAGCCCTGGACACACATACAGACCTCCTGCTGGTTGTTGAATGGCGTCCAAAGAGACAGAAAACAGGCCACGCCTATCCTTTTATCTGCTTACCCAGCAGGCTGTTCTGTGACTTTGCATTGTGGGTGTGGTAGTTCCCAGCCTGCTTTAACTACATCGGTCACTTCCTCATTGTACTCCATATCCCACAATGCTTAGCTGTTTACTTTCTTTAAACAGAAGGAAAAAGAAACCTGACATGGTTCCAACGGTCACTAGAGGGAGCCAACCCCTTTCTTAAGAATACAATACATTACTTAGATGATAACTTTGGTAGCAGACCTGTGCTAAACTTACATAATTATTACTCTTCACTGTAGCAAGACCTAATGGACTTGTGGGACGAGAGCAAACCTGAAGACGAAGGTTGGACTTTTTCAGTGCCAGGAGTCACCCCAGGAGGCCCAATACAGTCTAGATCAAACAAACCCATCGCAAGACCTAATGGACTTGTGGGACAAGAGCAATCCTGAAGACGTCCAAAGAGACAGAAAACAGGCCACGCCTATCCTTTTATCTGCTTACCCAGCAGGCTGTTCTGTGACTTTGCATTGTGGGTGTGGTAGTTCCCAGCCTGCTTTAACTACATCGGTCACTTCCTCATTGTACTCCATATCCCACAATGCTTAGCTGCTTAGCTGTTTACTTTCTTTAAACAGAAGGAAAAAGAAACCTGACATGGTTCCAACGGTCACTAGAGGGAGCCAACCCCTTTCTTAAGAATACAATACATTACTTCGATGATAACTTTGGTAGCAGACCTGTGCTACACTTACATAATTATTACTCTTCAATGTAGCAAAACCTAATGGACTTGTGGGACGAGAGTAATCCTGAAGACGAAGGTTGGACTTTTTCAGTGCCAGGAGTCACCCCAGGAGGCCCAATACAGTCTAGATCCAACAAACCCATCGCAAGACCTAATGGACTTGTGGGACAAGAGCAATCCTGAAGACAAAGGTTAGACTTTTTCAGTGCCAGGAGTCACCCCAGGAGGCCCAATACAGTCTAGATCCAAAAAACCCATCAGCAAGACCTAATGGACTTGTGGGACGAGAGCAATCCTAAAGACGAAGGTTGGACTTTTTCAGTGCGAGGAGTCACCCCAGGAGCCCTAATAGAGTCTAGATCCAACAAACCCATCTACGTTACACCAAGAACATACAAACCCAAATCATGCTCCTTTCCGGTGCTGCAGGGCAACCCCAACATATGGGCGTTTGTCCTGCAGGTAACCAGAGAAATTGAGGCTACCAATTGGAGGATAGGACCTTCTTCCAATTTGAGCCCCAATCTAAAAGTAGCACTTAAAGCGGAGCTCCACCCTAAAGTGGAACTTCCGCTCATCGGATTCCTCCCCCCCTCCGGTGCCACAATTGGCACCTTTCGGGGGGGAGGGGGGACAGGATACCTGTCAAAGACAGGTATCCTTACCCACGTACTGGATTCCGGCCGTGGCGGTGAAGTCGCCCGAGGCTCCCTCCTCCTCCTCCCCTGGCCGCTGGGCTAATAGGAGAGAGGAGCGGGGCCTCGCGCATGCGCAGTAGGGTTCCCGGCGTGAAGCCGAAAGTCTTCACTGCCGGATTCCCTTACCCGCAATGGCGACGGAAGCACCGACAGCTGATGTGAAACATCAGCTGCGGTGCCGACATCGAGGGACACCAGGACAGGTAAGTCTCCATTTATTAAAAGCCAGCAGCTGCAGTATGTGTAGCTGCTGGCTTTTAATTATTATTTTTTTGCCCGGGGTTGCCTGGAACACCCCTTTAACACTATACGCAACAACGATGATATAGTTGTAAAGCCATCAGACAAAGCAGGGAATATAGTTCTAATGAATCGAAAAGGGTATGAAAAATGTGTTATGACATAATCCAAAACAAAGAATGGTACAGGCCTGTACCAGCTTCTTTTATTTCTCTCAGTATTAGAAAGTACAGAGAAATTTTTAATCAAGCTCATACATCAGGGATCATTGACGCCAACACCTTCCAATTCCTGAACATAGAAAATCCACGCACACCTACCTTTTATGCATTCCCCAAAGTGCACAAAGGAGTTATACCACCCCCTGGACGACCGATCATTTCGAGCGGCGGCTCTCTAACGGAAAACGCCAATAGAATAATTGACAAGTACCTTTATCCCCATGTACGCAGTTTATTTTTACACGTAAAAGACACTATAGAACTGCTAAAAATAACAGATGGCTTATCAATACCACAAGATGCATGGCTCATGGCCATTGATATAGAATCACTCTACAATTTTATTCCGCATCTTTTGGGAATACAGGTGATACGAAGCTTCCTAAATGAACGCGACAAGGATTCTCGCAAATACAACAATTTCATCACAGAAATGTTAGAATTATTCTTACCCATAATACTTTTGTTTTCAAATGCTCCCACTACCTCCAGGTGCAGGGCGTGGCTATGGGGGCGGGCTGCGCCCCATCCTACGCCAATCTGTACCTGGGGGGGTGGGAGCGTGACCTTTTTTCCAGTGAAAATATGGATGTTAATCTTGAGAATGTGCTCACATGGCACCGCTACATTGACGATGTCCTAATGATTTGGGCAGGATCAAAGGAAGCACTCATTTTGTTTTTGGAGAGTTTACAAGTCAATACCTATAACCTAAAATTCACCTACAGCTTCAGTCAGGAGAGGATTACCTTCCTGGATGTGGAACTGTTCGTGAATAACAAAGGTAATCTATGCTCCACACTTTACAGAAAGCCCACTGCAGGGAACGCTCAATTGCACGCTACAAGTTCACATCCAAAACCACTTATTACCAGCATCCCCTATAGCCAATACTTGAGACTCAAACGTAACTGTACTCAAGAAGCAGATTTCAGGAAAGAGTCTAATCAACTCTATGGTCGTCTGAGATCAAGGGGTTACACCAAGACGTGCTTAAAGCGGAGGTGCAGCTGAAAAAAAAAAAAAGTCAGCAGCTACTAACAGTGTAGCTGCTGACTTTTAATAAGGACACTTACCTGTCCTACTCGCCCGTGATGTCGGTCCCGCCACGGCGATCGATTGCTGCTGGCAGGTCCCGGCTCCTCCATCCTGAGGAGGGAAACAGGCAGTGAAGCCGTATCATTCTTCTACCACACAGTATGTCACACAGCCGTATCGGTCTTCTACCACACAGTATGTCACCAACAAGCGCCCGCAGGTGCGTCGCAATGATTCCACATGCGGCGCTTCCATCATGACGCACAGTGAGGATACAAAAGGACCCACGCGGCCAAGATGGCCACTATGGGGTCTCTCTGGGAGCCTAGCACTCGCACAGCAACAAACAGGTATTGTACCGCATTTTCGCGATTATTACAGTCATTAGAATGGATGCTTTTTCACTATGTGAACTTATCACTCACCATTATACCGTTTACTTATATAGACTGGATGAGCTCGGCATCACCTCACAGCTATGTCAGTACACTTTGTTTGAGAACACAAACACCACTATGGTCACTTACAGGTATTTTCTCCTCACATGACTTCTCCCTATTTAGTATCTGTATTTGTTTTATTTAAATATAAAACCCAAACCCAAGTATATCACACTAATTTTCATTCACACTTTATTTGCATCTACTTTGACAGATCACAATATCATAATCAAGCCCCAAATGGGCTCCCTGTTTGCCATTAGGTGCTTGTAAGGCTCCCAGACATAAATTCATTTGAAGCTATGTTGTAAGTATACTATGTATACCATTTTTTATTCTCAGTCAAAGTACTTAGTTACCGGTCATATATGACTAACTCAATTATAATAGGATTTTTATAACAGCTTACCTGTAAAATCCTTTTCTTAGGAGTACATCACGGGACACAGAGCGACATAGTCATTACTAATGGGTTATATAGATACCGTCAGGTGCTGGCACTGGCAACTTCCAAAACCGGAAGTACCCTCCCCTATATAAGCCCCTCCCATCCGGGAGCACCTCAGTTTTGTAGCAAAGCAATAAGTGTCCCCAAAGAGGGGCGGGAGCTCTGTGTCCCGTGATGTACTCCTAAGAAAAGGATTTTACAGGTAAGCTGTTATAAAAATCCTATTTTCTTTCTCGTACATCACGGGACACAGAGCGACATAGTCATTACTAATGGGATGTCCTAAAGCAATGCCCAATGAGGGGGGGGGATACACCATATATAAGCTGAGCGCTATCAGACATGAGGATCTTTTGCGGCCTGCAACACACTGCGCCCAAAGGCGACATCCTCCTGACTTCTAACGTCCACCTGGTAGAACCTAGTAAACGTGTGAACTGAAGACCATGTTGCGGCCTTACAGATCTGAGCCAGGGAGGCCTGGTGATGCACTGCCCATGAAGTTCCAACTGCTCTTGTGGAGTGCGCTCTAACTTTGAACGGAGGCGGTCTCCTTCTCAAGCCATAGGCTTGTATTATGACCTGTCGAATCCACTTGGCTAAAGTAGATTTTGACGCTGCCTGACCCTTTCTGGGGCCTTCCGGCAGAATAAACAAAGTATCCGTTCTGCGAATCTGAGCAGTGGCTTTTAGATAAGCTTTAACTGCTCTTACTACATCCAAAGAATGCAATAACTTTTCCTCTACCGAAGTAGGTTTGGGGAAAAAAGAAGGAAGAACCACATCTTGGTTCAAATGAAACCTCGATACCACCTTAGGAAGAAAGGCTGGATGAGGGCGTAACACTACTCTATCCTTATGGATAACCAGATATGGCTCCTTACAGGACATAGCTGCTAATTCCGACACTCTTTTAGCCGAATAAATGGCTACTAGAAAAATCAATTTCCTGGTGAGAAGAACCAGGGAAATATGCTGTAATGGTTCAAATGGTTGTTTCTGTAGAACCGACAGAACCAAGTTTAGATCCCATGGACATATGGGAATATTAACCGGAGGACTAATACGCATCACTCCTTGTATAAAGGCTTTGACTAGTGAATGCGAAGCCAAGGGCCTTTGAAAAAATATTGACAAGGCCGAAATCTGACCCTTGATAGTACTCAAGGCAAGCTTCCTATCTACAGCCCATTGTAGGAAGTCCAGAATCCTACCCATTACGTATTTACGTGGATGCCATTTCTTGGCCTCACACCAGGTGATGTACGCCTTCCAGATTCTATAGTAGATCTGCCTGGATACCGGCTTCCTGGCATTGATCATGGTAGATACCACAGCATTAGAGAGCCCTCTCTTTTTTAGAATGTGGGCTTCCATAGCCAGGCCGTCAAACCTAGGGCTGGTAAGGAAGGGTGGTATATCGGTCCTTGCGAAAGCAGGTCCGGACGATGTGGGAGGGTCCAAGGACTCCCCACAGACATTTTTACCATCTCCGCGTACCATGCTCTTCGGGGCCACGCTGGAGCCACCAGAATCACTGGTTTCTTTTCTACCCTGATTCTGCGGAGTAATCGAGGTAACAATTGTGGCGGTGGGAATGCATATATCAGCTTGAACTGATCCCAAGGGAACACTAGGGCATCCGAGCCGCAAGCTAGGGGATCCCTTGTCCGAGAGACAAACCTGTCCACCTTTGCGTTGAATCTGGATGCTAGAAGATCTACATCCGATGTACCCCACCGCTGACATATTGTCCAGAAAACCTCGGGGTGAAGGGACCCTTCCTCTGGCATAATTGCTGGCGACTTAGAAAGTCCGCCTTCCAATTCTCCACTCCTGGAATGAATACCGCAGATATGGCTGGGACATATCTTTCTGCCCATTTCAGGATGTAATTTACTTCCCTCTGGGCTGCACGACTCCTGGTGCCCCCCTGATGATTGATATATGCCACTGCTGTGGCATTGTCTGATTGAATTCTGACAGGGGACCCTTGGAGTTTGGATGTCCATGCTACTAGGGCATACCGGGCTGCTCGTATCTCTAAGAGATTGATGGGCAGGGCCTTTTCTGCATCCGACCATCTGCCCTGGAGAGACTATTGCTCCAGTACAGCTCCCCAGCCTATAAGGCTGGCATCTGTAGTGACCACCTTCCAAGAAATCGGACTGAAGGATTTCCCTTTTTCCAGATTCTGGGGAACCAACCACCAACGGAGGCTCTTGCGAACGGAAGGGGACAAGGACATTGTAAGTCTAGGGCCTGAACTATTTTGTTCCAGGCTGACAGTATGGCCCCTTGCAAATTCTTTGAATGGAATTGACCGTAGGGTACTGCTTCGAATGATGCCACCATTTTTCCCAGCAGCCTCATGCACAGGCGTATGGACGGCTGTCTTTTTTGTACCCACTAAGTGGATCAAATCTTTCAAAGACAACACCTTTCCTCGAGGCAAGAATATTTTTCTCTGGCCTGAATCCAACCTTAGCCCCAAGTATTCCAGACTTTTGACTGGTTTTTAGGGCTAACTTGTCTCGGTTGATAATCCAACCGTGAGATTCCAGATACTTGATTGTCTTGTGAACGACCACGTCTAGTTTTTTCACTGAGTGGTCTATCAGCAACAAGTCATCTAGATATGCCATTATCATTACACCTTGTGTTCTTAGATTGGCCAATAAAGGGCCAGAATTTTTGTAAACACTCGTGGTGCTGTGGCCAAACCGAAGGGTAAGGCTCTGAACTGAAAACGGCGCCCTTCTACTGCAAAGCGTAGACATTTTTAGTGGACTGGAAAGATGGGAATGTGCAAATAAGCATCTTTGATGTCGATCGCGGCTAACCAATCCTCCCCCCTTAGACACTGGCAAAAAACTGAGGTGCTCCCGGATGGGAGGGGCTTATATAGGGGAGGGTACTTCCGGTTTTGGAAGTTGCCAGTGCCAGCACCTGACGGTATCTATATAACCCATTAGTAATGACTATGTCGCTCTGTGTCCCGTGATGTACGAGAAAGAAATATATTTCTCCAGAACACCAGAAGGATCGAGTCTTTAAATCCTCACTTGGACCTTTTGGTGTCCGTGCATGACGTACATCATATGTGAACCCCTGTAGACCCTGACGCCCTGTTTATCGTATCTCAGTGCCCATGGTCTCCTTACATATAGGATCCAGGAGCACTTCTGATACCTGTTTTTTTGGTGAGTTTCCCACAGATTTCAAGGTACTAGTGCTCATTAATCTTTAAAAAATTATTATTTTTTGTCTGTCAAATGCTTTATGTATGCACATATATGTAGAAAACCATTGTGATGTATTGATAAAATGTTTACATTACTCTCAGATAATCAAAGTCCTCAAACGTCCCTGAAGAAGCCTACCTTTAGGCAAAACATGTAGGACGGCAAGTTTGTGACTTTTCACGGATAAAGTGCACTGTGTTGTATCTCTCTCCGTATGTTTTTAATATTATGTATATAGCGACCTCAACCCCCTCTACCTGCCTTTGGCTCCTCGCAGGTAGAGAGGGCACACTACGCCACAAGCCCGTACCCTCCTGTGTAAAGAGGTTAAGCGGTGTTGTTAGCGGGTCTCCACGGCCAGAAACCAGAATCCTCCAGAGAATGATTCTCACCTCTACAATAGATAGAGATAAGTCCTTGTTCTCCCCAGTAACTTGAATGTCCACACCAGCTGCAACTCCAACGCAGAGTTTATTTTCTCTTTGCGAAATAACAGTCTCTGATAGGAAAAGGTTGGAGTAAAAGACAGGACAGCATAAAGTGTGGGAGAGGTCCAGGCACAAACACAATCATTTCACTGCTCAGCTTCTCAAGCAGACTCAACCCAAATGGATAGTCTCCTTAGGAAGGGACTAGCAGCCAAATGGTACTCTAACTCAACTGCACAGTCTCTGCCACAGACCTGGTGAACTTAGTCTCTGCCACAGACCTGGTGAACTTGGTCTCTGCCACAGACCTGGTGAACTTGGTCTCTGCCACAGACCTGGTGAACTTGGTACTTCAAAACTTGACCTCTTTGTAAGGAGAAGACATCCCTCCAGAGAGTTACCGGGCCCCTTCCTTCACCGTGACTTCTCACCGGTCCCTCGAAACAGTTCCTCCCCCTGGCCTCCTTATCCAAGATACGGGTCCCCTCGCAAGGTTCGGCACCCTGGGATTCCTCGATCCTTGCTGGGCCCCAGCCGAAGGTGCCGGGCCCAAGGCCTTTGCCGCAGTCCCAGGACTAAAGGTGCCTGGGACTGATTCACCGACTTCCGCCCCTGGGCCGAAGGTGCCCAGGGCGGACAGGAACACACTCCCTGGGGTAGGACCCTCGACCACTGAAGAAGAATCACACGCAGGCAGCGTCTGCCCCTTTTATATCCTCTCCCAGCATGCACAGCAGGCCTGCCACACCCACGGTACGGCTGCTGAGAAAGGACACACAAGGCACACTGTATCAGTGGTTCAACCCCGGCCTACTGTGGCAGCGCCACCTGTAGGCCACAGGGAACTACACACCGATACTCTCCCTGTGGACAAAATGGTTGATAGAATCCTGACAATTGGGGTGTTTGAGCACAACTACCACTCAAACACTTCCCCTAAATTTAGGACCCCGCTACACACTCCCCCCACTAAATAGACACTGGTCCCCAGTGTCTGGAGCAAACCTATGCCTCTCAAGCCTGAGTCAACATAGACCTATTCCAGAAACTATCTACAAAAAAAACGAATTTGAAAAATATGTTTGTTTGTGCCGGAACCTGAACATGGGGAAAAGGGAGTTAAATGAAGAGATGAAGAAAGAGTAGTAGAAACAAATGTGTACATCCCATTCTCAAATGTCACATAGTTCAAAATAAACATTTTTACCATTTACATTTCCCTCCCTTACTGCAATAGCTAAATCCACCCCGTTCTCAGTGATTTGCTTGGTGTCCACCTGCAGAGGGAGAAAAAAAAACACACGTAACCAAAAATTTGACATCCTAACTTATGTACAGTAGAAGAGAAAAGATTCTCCCCGAAGGAAAAATCCTTTCGGTCTAACAAGTAAAACACGTTTCAAATGCGGTGCAAAAGTTATGCAACACTGCCACCTAGTGGAAGTGCCACCGTCAAGACACTTGTCCCTATAAGAAAACTTTCTTTTCCTCTTGAAGATGAATCCTCTTCTTCTTGAACCTGACTGTGGCCCTGAACTATTTCTACCCCAAAGTCACGGTCTTTTTGGCGCTGTGAGAGGAGAAAAAAAACAACAGCTCCTGCTCTTCCAGCAAGTAGAATACCCCATCTGTAAGGGCAAAAGTTCTTGGGCTCCAGGAGAGTACACTCCGGAATAAGCAAAGGACAACATAAAAAGTCCAGTCTCTTATAGGTAGTACTGTGGATGCGGCAACACTAGTGGTTTCCAGTTTTTGTCAAAAGTGTCAATATGATATTCAACATTGTCCTTCTCCTTCCGGCAAATAACCACTTTATCAGCATGGATATGCCTGCCAAGCATCCAGGACTCTCTACATTCTTTGTACCGCTTAGTGGCTGTGGCGGAACAGGAGTAGTACCTACGGGCCTGGGGTACCTTTAGATAAGTCCAGAGAAAGTCGGCGTACCACCGATCTCTATAGGCCTCCACTTCAAATAGCAACTCTTTAGGCAAGTACAGGTATTCCCACCCATATTCGTTTGCCACTCTCTGGTTAAATAACCGCTGCATCCTGGACAATGGTGGCATGGTTGCACGATCTCCCATACCTGGTAAGACTTTGGCATCCGGGTGTCGAGGCACTTTCACTGCCTCCGGACCAGACATAGGGGCCCGCAACGACACTCGTCCCATCCCGGCAACAGGTGCAGGTATCTCCAATGGTGGAAAGGCAGACAACGGGACAGATTCCTCCTCAGGCTCCTGGGCCTCCTCCCGGGGTGTATCATCCCCAGTGACCATGGGTGGGTCCCTTTTTCTACGGGACGAGGACAGTGGCATCTTATCCCAACACTTCCGCTCAAACAGTTCATCTATGGCCACATCGTCCCCTGGATCGGAGACTGACTCCAGGTCGGAGGTATCACATTCCTCCGCTGGCAGGTAACTCCTAGTGGACAAGGAATCACAGCCTCTAACAAGTTCAAGGGCTCTGGGGTCCTTGACCCAAGCATCCCGACACTTCGGACCTTAGCCAAGATCCCTTTCCCCGGCTTATCTCGGCTTGTAGCTGATGCAGGGTCTCTGGAACTTTTTCCTGTGGAAACATCTGATCCGAGCAAGCGCTGGGGTGTAACTCCACCACGGTCGCAGGAAGCTTTAACATAGCCGACCTTCCTCTTGGGCGGTGGGAGCGAGGACTCAGTAACAACCGAGGCAACATCCTCCGGTTTCTCCGTCTCCGGTTCCTCAATCACCGGAACATTTTCAACTGCGACTTCCTCCGAAGTCCCAACAGTGCGCGTAGGGGTGACTGTGGAAGCTCTGGTTCCTTCTTCTAAAGTGGTGGCGCCCGTAAGGCAGTTCAAACGGAAGGGCCAAGGTTTTTCAGTAGGCTGTTCTACCTCAAATAGGAACTCTTTGCACTGCTCACATCTTCCAAAAGGCCTAAGATGCACCACCAGTCCCTGGCATCCGGGACAAACCACTCCAAGGGCCTCCGCCTCTCTGCAGACATAGAGAGCGAAGCGACGCCGAGGCTTCAGTCGGATCCCTGTGTCGGTCACAGAAGCAGCAAACGAGGTCATATTCATGGTTGAAGTGACCGGAATCCATGAGGCATTAGACGCCATGTTACCCGCTTGCCGATTCATCGCGCACTGTCCTTTTTGCACCAAAGTTACCACATGTAACTCATCACATGGCGAGGCTCCTCCCATCTTCTGCAATGTTCGCGGGCTTTCTCAGTTTAGGCACGCCCACGAACTACGCAGCCTGGGCTCTCCTCATGGCGCAGTCACTGTTCTTTCAAATATGGCCGACCTCCACGGAACTTCACAGGGGAATAAAGTTCAAACTCTGGGGGGGTTTCCAACACTTTCCAGCCGTAGAAATCCCAGACTCGAACCCCCACGTATAGCGACCTCAACAACCTCTACCTGCCTCTGGCTCCTCACAGGTAGAGAGGGCACACCACGCCACAAGCCCGTACCCTCCTGTGTAAAGAGGTTGAGTGGTGTTGTTAGCGAGTCTTCACGGCCTGAAACCAGAATCCTCCAGAGAATAATTCTCACCTCTACAATAGATAGAGATAAGTCCTTGTTCTCCCCAGTAACTTGAATGTCCACACCAGCTGCAACTCCAACGCAGAGTTTATTTTCTCTTTGCAAAATAACAGTCTCTGATAGGAAAAGGTTGGAGTAAAGGACAGGACAGCATAAGGTGTGGGAGAGGTCCAGGCACAAACACAATCACTTCACTGCTCGGCTTCTCAAGCAGACTCAACCCAAATGGATAGTCTCCCTAGGAAGGGACTAGCAGCCAAATGGTACTCTAACTCAACTGCACAGTCTCTGCCACAGACTGGTGAACTTGGTCTCTGCCACAGACCTGGTGAACTTGGTCTCTGCCACAGACCTGGTGAACTTGGTCTCTGCCACAGACCTGGTGAACTTGGTACTTCAAAACTTGACCTCTTTGTAAGGAGAAGACATCCCTCCAGAGAGTTACCGGGCCCCTACCTTCACCGTGACTTCTCACCGGTCCCTCGGAACAGTTCCTCCCCCAGCCTCCTCATCCAAGATACGGGTCCCCTCGCAAGGCAGCATCCTGGGATTCCTTGATCCTTGCTGGGCCCCAGCCGAAGGTGCTGGGCCCAAGGCCTTTGCCGCAGTCCCAGGACTAAAGGTGCCTGGGACTGATTTACCGACTTCCGCCCCTGGGCTGAAGGTGCCCAGGGCGGACAGGAACACACTCCCTGGGGTAGGACCCCCGACCACCGAAGAAGAACCACACGCAGGCAGCGTCTGCCCCTTTTATATCCTGTCCCAGCATGCACAGCAGGCCTGCCACACCCACGGTACGGCTGCTGAGAGAGGACACACAAGGCACAGCACTGTATCAGCGGTTCAACCCCGGCCTACTATGGCAGCGCCACCTGTAGGCCACAGGGAACTACACACTGATACTCTCCCTGCGGACAAAATGGTTGATAGAATCCTGACAATTGGGGTGTTTGAGCACAACTACCACTCAAACACTTCCCCTAAATTTAGGACCCCGCTACATGTATATACTGAATAAAATTATCTATTTTTTTATAAATACCTTTGATTTTCTTTGATACCCATAACTAACATGTCTAAGCACCCTTAAAAATCCCATGTACTTTCCCGATTTGGGATTTCCATATATCTTCACTGTATAGTTTAAGAGACACAAATATATCCAATTCAGACAATTTTAATGACTCCCAACTTTCTGATTTTATTAAACATACAGCTTTACCATGTACAACAGAGGAAGAGGCAAAAAGCCTCTTGGCCCCTTTTTCACTAGAAGAAATTAATCAGGTCATAAAATCTCTAAAACAAGGTAAATGCCCTGGACCAGATGGGTTTCCAAGAGTTTTTTATAAACAGTTTTGCGATGTCCTTGGCCCTGTTTTTTGTAGCCTATATAATGACATTAAATCAGACTGTCCTTTTACTAAGCAAACACAGGAGGCACAAATTACCCTTATTGCCAAAACAGAAAAGAACCCTACTCAATGTTCTTGTTATAGGCCCATCTCTCTGATAAATGTGGACCTAAAATTTTTTGCTGGTGTGTGAAATTATTGTAATAATATAAATGAATTATCATTATTTTGTTCAGAGCGCAAATATCTGCCTGTTTGGACTGTATATTTTCTCTTGCTGATAAGCTTGTATTTAATCTATATGTATCTGTATGGTATTTAAGAATATTTGTATAACACACCCCCCATTATGTTGTTGTTGGTCAAGCCTGGAATCCTGTTTTACACCTCAGGCAACATTTTATGACCACATATGTGTTTTCCTCTGTAGTCATGTAAAACAGCCCCTCCCTTATCTTTTGTTCTTAAGTCCATATATACTGTACGCAGGGCCGCTGATAGAAATCATGGGGCCCTGTACAGCCTAATTGACAGGGCCCCACCCCTGGCCCCACCCCTGGTCAATCCCTCAGCCCGACCCCTGTCCCCGCCCCTGGCCCCTCCCTTTTATTTTTTGCGCTATAACCCAAAAAAAAACTATTTTGAAAAAAATATATATATATTTTTTACTTTCTGTTACAAAACATAAAAAAATCAAGTTTCTTCAATAGTTTAGGCCAATATGTATTCTACTACATATTTGTGAAGCGTATATTGATTGGTTTGCGCAAACGTTCTAGCGTCTACAAACTATGGGATGTATTTATGTATTTTTTTATTTTAATGTACTGCAGACAGTGCCACCCATGCCATAATTTGCTGCAGACAGTGGCACCCATGCCGCCAATGCCATAATGTGCTGCAGACAGTGCTATCCATGCCGCCAATGCCATAATGTGCTGCAGACAGTGCCATCCATGCTGCCAATGCCATTGGCAGCATGGGTGGCACTGTCTGTGCTGGCATCACATGTGTTATGGCATTGGCAGCATGGGTGGCACTGTCTGCAGCACATTATGGCATTGGTGGCATGGGTGGCACTGTCTACAGCACATTATGGCATTGGTGGCATGGGTGGCACTGTCTGCAGCACATTATGGCATTGGTGGCATTGTCTGCAGCACATTATGGCATTGGTGTCACTGTCTCTGTAGGCAGCACATGTGTTATGGGCCATAAGGCATGTGCTGCCTACAGAGCCAGTGCCACCCATGCCGCCAATGCCATAATGTGCTGCACACAATGCCACTCATGCCACCAATGCCATAATGTGTAGATGCTGCTGCTGCAGACAGATACAGTGATAGTAGATCTCAAACCACCCCTCCCCCCCAAGAAAGCACACACTTGTGTTAGCTGGGCCCCCCCAGAACAACTTCCTCTCTCCTGCTGCTGCCTGGAGTGTGTCAGCTCAGCTCCTTCCTTCTTATGCCGCCGCCACTGCCGTTTGCTTCACTCACTGCTTCTCCTTCTCCTTCTCCAGTCTCTGTCTCATGCCGAGTGGGGAACGGAGCAGAGCGCCATGAGTGGAGGGAGAGGAATCACTTTGCCAGAAATGGCAATATGCAGGCCGGGACTTAAAGTCCAGCATGAGGAGCGGGCGCGGAAGAGACATGCGCCCGAAACAGAAGAAATAGTCCCTCCCTCCCGAGACCCACACACAAGAACATCAGTAAAAAGGAGCAAAAAATAGAAAAAAAAACCTGTAAAGTTGAATGGGCTTATTGCGGGGAGCTGTGCTTGGATCGGTTGGTGATGGGTCATGGGGTGCTGGCTGGAGGAATATTTTTTTATTTTTTATTCTGCATCAATTCCCACTGTGTTTAGATTTCCCAGGCCCCACTGCTGGCCGGGCCCGGTACAACAGGGTCAGTTGTACTGGCCTATCAGCGGCCCTGACTGTACGCCTCCTTATTAAAAGCAGACATCATACCAATGCATAACCTGCCTCTCATGTATCGAAAATATGATGTCTCCAGATCTGTTCGAGCACTCTTGGGAGACCTTAAAGAAGGATGGTTCGTCCAGAATAACTAATATTTCCTTTCAGTGTGGATCTATTGTTATGGGGGGAGTACTATGTTGGTGCTGGGGGGGGGGTCTCTCGTTTCTGGGTGCAGGAGATCTATTTTGCTTCTTTTCTTGTTATTAACATATTCCATACAAATTACTTAGCAAAAAAAATTATAGTTGGTTCTGTATTCTCTAAAAGGTATTGGGAGGTGGGTAGGGGGTGGAACCAAGGTACAGTACTTGGAGATGGGTAGGGTGTGGCAACAAGTAGTGACTTGACAGAGGGAAGTACCTGAACCTATTCTCTGAGAAGCGATGCCCTGATAGCTCCCATTATATTCTAAAGCACTGCACAAACTGTTGGTGCTATACAATTCATTATTATTATTATTAATAATAATAATAATAATAATAATTGTATTAACCACTTAACAACTGGGCACTTAAATCCCCTTAATAACCAGACCAATTTTCAGCTTTCGGTGCTCTCACATTTTGAATGACAATTACTCAGTCATGCAACACTGTACCCATATGAAATTTCCGTCCTTTTTTTCACACAAATAGAGCTTTTATTTGGTGGTATTTGATCACCTCTGCGGTTTTTATTTTTTTCGCTATAAATGAAAAAAGACCGAAACTTTGGTAAAAAATGCATTTTTCTTCATTTCTATTATAATAAAATTTTGCAAATAAGTAATTTTTCTTCATAAATTTGGCCAAAAATGTATACTGCTACATATATTTAGTAAAAATAACCCAAATTAGTGGATATTATTTAGTCTGGGTGAAAGTTATAGGGTCTACAAGCTATGGTGCCAATTACTGAAAATTGTACAATTTGATCACACCTGATGTACTGACAGCCTATCTCATTTCTTGAGACCCTAAAAAGCCAGTAAAGTACAAATACCCCCCAAATGACCCCTTTTTGGAAAGTAGACATTCCAAGGTAGTTAGTAAGAGGCATAGTTAGTTTTTTGAAGTTGTCATTTTTTCCCACAATTCTTTGCAAAATTAAGATTATTATTATTATTATTTATATTTTTCACACCAAATTGTCATTATAACAGGTTATTTCTCTCACAAGGCATGTACATTCCACAAATGACACCCCAAAATATATTCTGCTCCTTCTCCTGAGTATGGCGATATCACATGTGTGAGACTTTTATACAGCCTGCCCACATACAGAGGCCCAACACTAAAGTAGCAACTTCAGGCGTTCTAGGAGCATAAATTACACATCTAATCTCTCAAACACCTATTACACTTTTGAAGGCCCTGGAGCACCAGGACAATGGAAACGCCCACAAAGTGACCCCATTTTGGAAAGCTAACACCCCAACGTATAATCTATGAGGCATAATGAGTCTTTTGAAAGGTTAATTTTCTTCCAGAAGTTTTTGGAAAATGTGGAAAAAAAATGAAAACGCATTTTTTTTTACACAAAGTTGTCCATTTATAAGATATTTTCAACACATAGCATGTTCATAGCAAAAATGACACCCCAAAATATATTCTGCTACTCCTCCTGAGTATGGCGATACCACATGTGTGAGCTTTTTTAACAGCCTGGCCACATAGAGGCCCAACATCCAAGAAGCACCATCAGGTGTTCTAGGGACATAAATTACACATCCAATTTCCTTACAATCTATCACATTTTTGAAGGCCCTTCATATTTCTAACACAGCATGTACATACCAAGAATTACACCCTAAAAGACATTCTGCTGAGTAAACGGTAAAAAAAAAGATTACCTGTGGTTTTAGTAGTGCAATTGTCCACAGGAGGAGAGCCCTGATCCAGGCAGCAGGCAGGGACGTGGTCAGCGACAGTGAATGGAATTGTCCAGGCAGCAGACAGGAATATTGTCCATAGTCACTACAGGCAGGAATACTGTCCATATACAGTCCAGGGTCAGTGCAAGTAGAGACATTGCCAGCAGTGCCAAAATATTGGTCCTGGTAATTATAAGGAACATGGTCCAAGTAGCAGGCCAGGAAAGAATGGGGACAGGGGTAGAGGCTTCTCCCACCCAAATCTCTTTGAAGCCTCCGAGTCTCCAGACCCTAATCCGGGAATGAGAAAACTAAAAAATAGTTTTCCTCATCCAGAAAAACAATTCTGGAGCCCCTCACATATGTGAGACCCCTGTGTTCCCACTAGCATAGCAGGGTAAAAGATCAATCCAAGAGGCAGGCAAAAAACGTGGTCAAACAGTCCAGGGTCAGTTCCAGAGCAGGCAGAGGTAGGTACAGTTAAGCGTTAGGCAGAAGAGTGGTCGTATAACAGGCCAGGGTCAGTACCGGAGAAAGCAGAGGTAGGTACAGTTTAGCGTTAGGCAGAAGAGTGGTCGTATAACAGGCCAGGGTCAGTTCCGGAGAAAGCAGAGGTATGTTTAGCGTTAGGCAAAAGCGTGGTCGTATAACAGTCCAAGGTCGGTTCCAGAGAAGGCAGAGGTATGTACAGTTCAGTGCAGTGGCATAAGGGGTGTAGAGGAAAATGACAGGAAATGAGAATTGCATTTACCATACTTCCCTAATAGTGTAGAAACGTATGGTAACGGCGGAAACATTTGCCTATGCAGAGGCCTGGTTGGGAAGGACAATCGGGACAATAATACACGGTGTCTCTTCGAATTCCTCCTCTGGAGCACACCCGGCATCTCTTCTGACGTCTGTAGCCTGTTTCACGGGGGACGGCTTTCTCAGGGAAGTGGCGCTCGTGGAGTCTGCTCACGGAATCAGAGCGAATATTTTCTGGTGGGCTTTCAGGGTACAAAAGGGTGGAGATAACTTCTTCTTGGTAGAGTAGATAAGATACGGGGTTCTCTGTTGATTTTTTGTAAATACCATAAGTGTTATACATGGCCAAACTAAAAAAATAAATGGACACTTTCTTATACCAGTGGCGGGATTTTCTTGTGGGAAGACAGGGTTCAATCATCTGATCGTTGAAGTCCACTCCCCCCATAAACAAATTATAATCGTAGACACAAGCTGGTTTCTGGATTGTGCCGTTTCTTTTGGGGACTTCAACGTAGGTGTCGTTGTGGATTGATGTGAGCATGTGGATGTTTTGTTTGTCCCTCCACCTGACAGCCAATATCTCCTGGTTCCTCAATGGTGCCGTCTCCCCTCGTCGTAGCTTTTCAATGACGAGTTTTTGTGGGAAGCCTTTTCTATTGGCTCTTACTGTGCCACATGCTGGGGTGTCTCTCCGGTATAGATTGCGGAACAGGGGCAAGCTGGTATAAAAATTATCCACATAAAGGTGGTATCCCTTTCCAAGGAGTGGATAGATAAGCTCCCAGACCACTTTTCCGCTGACTTCGCTGTACTCTGGGCATTCAGGGGGATGCAGTTGGGAGCCCTTCCCTTCGTACACCAGGAAGCCGTAGATGTACCCCGTGGCTCGGTCACATAGCTTGTACATTTTAACCCCATATCGGGCCCTTTTGCTGGGGATAAACTGTTTAATGCCCAGCCTGCCTGAGAATTTTATAAGGGACTCATCCACGGAGATATTCTGTTCAGGGATATATAACTGGGAAAAAATTTCAGAGAAAAAATTTAGGAGTGGCCGAATTTTATATAGTTTGTCAAAAGCTGGGTCATTTCGGGGAGGGCACTGGGTGTTGTCATTATAGTGGAGGAACCGCATAATCATTAGGTATCGGGATCTTGGCATAATGGATGAGAAGAGTGGCATGTGGTGGATGGGTTTGGTAGACCAGAAGGAGTACAATTGTTTTTTTTTGAGAGTCCCATAGTAAAAGTTAGGCCTAGGAAAATTTTGAATTCCTCTACGGTAAGTTCTCTCCACTCAAAGGGACGGGCGTAACTAGACCCAGGGTTGCTTACGATGTACTGCTGTGCGTAAAGGTTGCACTGGGCCACAATGGAGGATAGTAAGTCTTTGGTGAATACTAAATGAAAAAAATCGAGCATGGAAAAACCATTGGTGTTCACCTGGACACCTGGCTGGGCGGTGAAAGGGGGGATATTTGCTGCTCCGGAATTAGGGAGAAGCCACAGGGGGTTTTGAAGGCCATAGGGAAGGCTGGCATGGCCCCTATCCCTTTGGGGCTGAGATGACACCCTACTGGTGCCTGGCCTTTGTTGCAGTGGCACTGCGCTTGGGGTGGACGGCACTGCGCTTGGGATGGATGGCACTGCGCTTGGGGTGGACGGCACTGCGCTTGGGGTGGACGGCACTGCGCTTGAGGTGGACGGCACTGGGGTGGACGGCACTGCGCTTGAGGTGGACGGCACTGCGCTTGAGGTGGACGGCACTGTGCTGATGATAGTAGGCCGCTTCCCCACGCCAGAACCCCTTGTTTTCACGGGCACACATTCCTCTTCTGATTCTGTATCAGACCCACTGTCTGTAACAGGTTCATAGGCGGAATCCGAATCGGACTGAGACTCCTCGCTGCTCTCATCGGTCATGATTAGACGCTGGTAGGCCTCCTCACAAGTAAATAATTTTTTGCCATGCTGGTGGCTGGTGAGGCTGCACTGCAGAGCACTGTGGTGGCACTGGTGGGCACAGGCGGCACTGACGTGGCACAGGTAGCACTGGTGTGCACTGTAGTGGCACTGGTGTGGCTCTGGTTGCACTGGTGTGGCTCTGGTGGCACTGATTAGCACACAGGCGGCACTGGTGGGCACTGGTGGGCACAGGCGGCACTGGTGGGCACAGGCAGCACTGATGTGGCACTGCAGTGGCGCTGATGGGCACAGGTGGCACTGGTGGGCACAGGTGGCACTGGTGGGCACAGGTGTGGCTCTGGTGTGCACTGGTGTGGCTCTGGTGGCACTGGTGGGCACAGGCGGCACTGGTGGGCACAGGCGGCACTGGTGGGCACAGGTGACACTGATGTGGCACTGCAGTGGCGCTGATGGGCACAGGTGTGACTCTGGTGTGCTCTGGTGCGGCTCTGGTGTGGCACTGGTGTGGCTCTGGTGGCACTGGTGGGCACAGGCAGCACTGGTGGCACTGGTAGGCACAGGCGGCACTGTGGCACTGCAGTGGCGCATATGAGCACTGATGGGCACAGGTGGCACTGATGGGCACAGGTGGGGCTCTGGTGTGCACTGGTGTGGCTCTGGTGGCACTGGTGGGCACAGGTGGCACTGATGGGCACAGGTGGCACTGATGGTCACAGGTGGCACTGGTGTTGCACTGGTGTGGCTCTGGTGGCACTGGTGTGGCTCTGATGACACTGGTGTGGCACTGGTGTGGCACAGATGGCACAGATGTGGCACAGATGGCACTATTGGGCACTTTTGTGGCACTGTTGGGCACAGCTGGGCACAGCTAAAAGCAATTACAACTCACTGTTGTCTCTCCTCTCCTGCATCGGTGTGAGGTGAGGAGTGAGATGAACTTGCCCTGACCCAGCTGTGTTTAAATTCTGCTCGCGTCGTCATTGGACGGCACGATCACGTGGTAAAGGGCCGCTGTCATTGGCCCTTTCCCGTAGCGATCTGTGTTGCTACGGGTTCGGTGGACCCGGCGAACACCGTTGTTTGCGTGTGCGCACCCGCGGGCGCGCGCAGGAACGATTCTAAGGGAGGACGTTATATAACAACCTCCCAGAGTTAAGCAACCACCTTGCCGCCGTTATTCGGCGGCAAGTGGTTGCTAAGTGGTTAAGAGAATGGTGAGGCACCAGTGGCTAGTGCTGTAGCTCTCTCATGGAAACCTCTACAAATTGGCTTCAGCTTGGGGTAAATTACAGCTAGCATAAACTGTCAAAAATGTGCTTTTATTGCACAACCCAGCAATTAATCAGAATGTCACTGCGGTCACATGATCGGAAAACTCCCGATCGCAAGTATGCATCTGGAGCTTACCAGTCCCTTCCAGTTACCCTGCTGGGAGCATGCAGGGAGCGTGCTCTCAGCAGGTTAATAGTTTACACAGGATTGCATATATGCAGCCGCTATGCGTTAGGGCCCACCCACTGATGAAGTCACGTGACGTGACGACACGTGTCGGGATTGGAGCATTAGGTATACCAACACTCTGACGGTAGGAAGACGAGCTCGGCGCTCGTGGATACCTTGTACCGTTTTTCTCTGCTAAATGTGAGTTTTTTATTCTCCGTCTGGCATTAATAAATGTTTGATAAACGGAATTATGCTATGTATGCCTCCCTTTCATCCTTTACATTACCCACTGAGTACTTACCTTGCTGATGGCCCGGAAGCAGAAGGGGACCAGATCAGAGCCAAACACACATTGAGGGCTGACGAACTCGGCGTTCGTGGATTGTTGCCTACGCTCCTTTTACAAAATGTGAGTGCAACATTGTGTGATTGGCATTTGGCCCACTGTGGTTCCACGTCTGAGGTACGCTATGATGGCTCTCCTTATTTTTACATCCCCATGTATGGTTTATACCTGCAATTGAGAGGACTGCAGCAACAGAAAGGAGACCACCTTGCAGCTGCCACCACCATCCCTATTTACAGTCTGCGGTCTGCTTATGCTGTTTGTCCAACAGCAGTGAGGTGAGCTGCTTGCAGACACAGAGGTGTATCACTGAAGATTTCTCCAGCACTGCGTGCTTGTAGATTTTGGTGGTGGGATTCATTATCACATTTAACCACTTCCCTACCCAGCCATAGTCAAATGACGTCCACAGATGGGATCTCCCATTCTGGGTGGACGTCATATGACGTCCTGGCTTTGTAGGGGGATATCTGAAAGATGCCTGCAGCTAGAGGCATCATTCAGATATCCTTTTGAAGTGCCGGCGATTCTGTGCACCATAAGAACGATTATAGCGGCGGTTCCGCCGCTTGATCGTTCTTATAGGCGGCGGGAGGGGACATCCCCCCCTCCCGCCGCCATCCGGTGCTTCTCCGGGCTCTCCCGTGCGATCGGGGACCCGGAGAGAATATTCCGGCGCCGTTGGTGGGTCACGTGACGAGCAAAGAGATGACTGGTGACCAGATGGTCACCAGTCATCTCTATGATCATCAGAGGCCCGGGCGCGATGTGATGACGTCACGCCCGGGTCCTCAAATGTAAACAAAGCCGCCATTGCGGCTAGTAAGTATGAGATCAGTGAAAAAAAATTCACTGATCTCATGCTTTCCAGCCTGGGGGAGAGATGTGGGGTCTTATTGACCCCGCATCTCTCAATAAAGAGGACCTGTCACACACCTTCCTATTACAAGGGATGTTTACATTCCTTGTAATAGGAATAAAAGTGATCAAAAAAAAAAAAGTAAAATAATTGTAAAAAAAAAAATAAATAAGTAAAAAAAAAAAAAAAAAAAAAAAAAAAAAGTAAAAATTTTTTTAAATGCCCCTGTCCCCCGTAGCTCGCGATCAGAAGCGAATGCACACGTAAGTCGCCCACATATGTAAACGCCGTTCAAACCACACATGTGAGGTATCGCCGCGTGCGTTAGAGAACGTGCAAAAATTCTAGCACTAGACCTCCTCTGTAATTCTAACCTGGTAACCTGTAAAAAAAATTAAAGCGTCGCCTATGGAGATTTTTAAGTACCGAAGTTTGGCGCCATTCCATGAGTGTGCGCAATTTTAAAGCGTGACATGTTAGGTATGTATTTACTCGGCGTAACATCATCTTTCATATTTTCCCCAAAAATTGGGCTAACTTTACTGTTTTGTTATTTTTTAATTCATGAAACCTTTTTTTTTTTTTTTTTTTAAAGGCGTTTGAAAAATTATTGCGCAAATATCGTGCAAGAAAAAAAGTTGCAATGACCGTCATTTTATTCCCTAGGGTGTCTGCTAAAAACATATATAATGTTTTGGGGTTCTGTGTAATTTTCTAGCAAAAGAATGATGATTTGTACATGTAGGAGAGAAGTGCTAGAATAGGCCCGGTATGGAAGTGGTACAAAAAGCCCGGGATTGAAGTGGTTAAGGCTTTATATATTTTTCAGCTATCATTGTTGGACTATTTATCCATTGGACCTTTATTATCGTTACTTATGTTTATTATGTGCACTTTTTGAAGCTTTTTGGATATTGCAATATTGCGTTCACTTGTCTCAATTGAGTTTCACTTTATGCTTTATATTTGGTAGTGCCCCTGATCACTCACCATTGTATTGTTTTCACATATTTTTTCACTGGTTGTGTCTACTGTGACATTCCTCCCACTTCCCCTGCCCCATCACAGTGCAGACACCCCCTTCTCCTTTTTATTATCACTTGTTTCTTTGAATAGGATTCACAGGTGTCTTGCAGCAGTGCCCCCTAGAGTAGATTTCTAGACAGCGCGGGAGTTCCCTTTTTATATAACCTGCCGAGAATCCGCATATATGTGTACTGTTGGTGCCATGGAGTTAATGAATACAGAGCTGTCCTGATGTTATCTTTTTTATCTGTGAAAAAATGGTATAGATAAATTGTGCCCTTCCCATATATACCACCACTGCGCTTATGGGTTAAATAAACCTATACTAAATATAAAGCAGCCACTTTAAATAAATAAATATGAACAAAACAGTGTAAAATCAAAATGACCCCACACAGCGGCACTAGAGAACAGTATCCTCCCCCCCCCTATGTCCGTGTTCAATGGACCGAGGGAAAAATATTGTTCAAAAAATTATATATACACCCTGTGACATAAGTGAATAATGTGCACAAGTAAAATAAAGTCCACACAAATTCAATCCAAATGCGTGAGAAAAAATCTTCTTCCAATCCTCCACCACACACAGTGTTCAGTGTTTCGTGATCCCTCTCCCATCAGATGGACACTCACCAAAGCAAGTTGCCTCACACTCTCGTGTTTGGCATAAAAACGTGTACAGAAATCTCACAAAGCTGTGCACACGATCCTCCAGACTCAAATCAAGTGTTTTAAGGGATTACTCCATATGCAAATATAAGAAAAAGCTCCAAATAGTGTGATAACGTAAAATCAGTTTAATTACACACCAAAACACACACTCCAAATATTGCAATTACCTAAAACAAAACTTAAATAGGCATATTAAAAGCACTGCAAATCCAAAGCACAATGCACCGAAAAGCGAGTGTATAGGTCGCGGCGGACCCTCAGTAATCACAGTGAGATCTCACCAACTTCCTGCTGCCACTCACTGATCCTTCGCTACTTAGTTCGATCCTGTGACGCCGAATAATCCGTCAGACGGTTACCGCATAGCCACGCCCCGACATGTTTCGTCGAATAGACTTATTCATGGGATTGGCCGTGCGGTATACCAGCTCCTCCTTTTATCTCTCCTTGTTATGGGCGGAAGTTCGATCTCTCATCCATCCGCTTTGGGCGGATATACGTCATTCCCATATGACTTTATCATACCACCCACCTTTCCAGCCCATTTGAGGGCGGAAGTTTGTCATCCGTTATTCGCCCCGTGGGCGGAAGTCGGATATAACTCCCACTGACAAAAACGAGTGTCCCCGCTGCCCACATACACTCGCTATTGGTATTAATCTATACTTAGACTCAAATATCTTATACCATAATAGCAATAGTGTGGCGCACATATACTTAGAGATGTGGTTCAGTGTTATTCAATATAAAAAACATTAATAATAATGTAAATTACATAATTTAAAACACAAGTAGCACCATGAGATCCTAATATTAATCTATCTATTATCATTATTATTACTACTTCTTATTTTTTATAATTCAGATATACTCAGTTGCGGGATCAAAGACACTGAGTATTCTAAACAAAAAATATATATAGTAAATATTAGATTCTTTATATATAGAGAAAAAAATAATTAATATATATATATATATATATATATATATATATATATATATATATATACACAAACTGCAAATATCATGACTCATAAAAACGTTATCCTGTATCACACATAGTATGTATATGCATCTTAATAAAAACTGATGCGCCTGTGTATAAATTACAGGAAACCGTTACTGGAAAACATTATGTCTGTAATATACATTCACTGATTAAATGTACTATCAGACCTAGACCGTACTGGAAAGCTATAAAATAAATGTAATGGACACTCAAATATCTCAATAGTTAAAATTATTATTCAAATGTATTAAAAATAACTAAAATTATTTAAAATTCTTTAAAATCATTTAAAAATTAATACTAAAACAGTTCAAATCCAATTCAATGCTGAGGCCTCTAGGATAAAGACTTTTTAAAAGAAATATCCATTTTGTCTCTCTTTGTGATAAATCTCTCACGCGATTTGAGCCTCTCCATGATGGATGCACATAATCTATGCCACAGAACTGTATTAAAGAGGGATCCTGCTGGTGTTTTTCCTTAAAGTGCAGCGACACACTATGGTATTTAAAGCCATTTTTTATATTAGTAAGGTGTTCGCCTATATGTGTCTTAAGTAGTCTTTTAGTTCTACCCACGTAATAAAGCCCACAAGGGCACCACATGAGGTATACCACATAAGACGAATTACAGGATATAAATTCTTTAATATCAAATGTTTCCTGGTCCTTATTGGTAACACTCATTATCCCTCTATTTTGCACTTTTACTGTTCTGCAGCACTTGCATCTCCTACACGAGTAAAATCCTTTCAGATCAAAGCGCAGGATACGTTCATTTGGGGGGTCCAGAATTTTATTGACCACCCTATCACCAAAACTCGGGGCTCTTCTGTATATGAATTTTGGTGTATTGGGTAGAGAATCCCCCAGATGTCTATCACGTCCCAAAATGTGCCAATGTTTTTTAATAATAGTCTCAATCTCCTTATATTGATGATGAAAACCTGTTATAAAGCCCCATTGATGTTGTCCATCATTAATCTGAATTGCTTTATTTCCAAAACATTGGCTCCTTGGGGCTTCACCTATTTCATTTATTAAATTTTGAAGTGGTTCCTCGCGATACCCTTTCTGTATAAATTTTTCTTTCAACATGTAGCAGGATGTCCATATGAAAGAAGGAATCCGGCTCCCTCCGGTGGTATAAGTGTTACAATGCAACTAATGCACTTTGGGACAGATATCAGCTAGGAGAAAAGACTTTGTTGCTTTTAGTAAAAGACAGACTACATTACCCAGGGTGCATTGCAACACCGCAAAGCATTCTGGGCAGACTACTTAAACCAGGGGAGGGGCCAGCGTCTCTCTCTCTGGATCCAGCTCTCAATCAAGCAGGAAGTTGGCACGGAGGCCTGCTTCCTAAGGATTAGGCCAGAAGCCTGGGCCTAAATTACGGGAGTGCCTGAGTGATATCCAGCAGAGGATCGTCCACAGCGTCCTGTGATTGCCCAGCAGTGACCGGAGTCGTCCATCACCATATGCTGTTAGTGACGGAGTCCGGAGACTGCAGCTGAAGTAGAAGCGTGGAGATCGAGTGACCGGGACAAGCCAGAGGAGACTATCTGAAAGTCGGGCCTGTTTGGTGAGAAGGGCACCTGCCCAGAATTGACTACTACCTTAAAGGAAAGTGATTTAGTTAGTGCCAGCCACACTTCACCTATCACGCCACAGCTTGCAGCCTAGTGTATCTCACTGGAGACTATGTGATCAGAGATTGGTGCATCCGTCATTAGTGGGTGGCAGGCACACGAGTACTCAGGTATATTGCGGATAATTACAGCATCTTGTTGAAACCCTGTGGATTACAATTTAACTTGTGCACCGACGGTGGCTAGCGAAGACTTCA
The DNA here is from genome assembly GCA_029206835.1 of Rana muscosa. Lineage (NCBI taxonomy): Eukaryota > Metazoa > Chordata > Amphibia > Anura > Ranidae > Rana > Rana muscosa. The sequence goes on from CM055125.1 coordinate 110,720,802, forward strand.
TTGGAGAAAGGAACTTTGAGTGGGACGCAGATAGGCCTTGCTTACCTATTATAGGGAATGAACACGTGCAAGGTATTGCAATAAAGGGGGAGCTCGCGAGCAACCAGTTAGCCGTGCAGAGACACATATAGATACATGTACATATATATAGCTGATGTTATTTCCTGTTATTACCTAATCTCAGTGATACCTATCCTTATTGGTTTATTGACTGCAATGCGCATGCAGAGTCAACTGTGTGTATTAATGTGATTCTTTACCCTTCCCTTTTATACTGAGTAAAGGTACCTTTGATTAAGCATATAACTTGTGTGAAGTATCTCTGTCACTTAGAAGGACTAGTGACCAGCAAAGGTAATAACATTTACAGGTTATTGTGTGATGTATGCAGAATTGTGTCTCCTAATACTCAATAGGCCTCACACTCCTTATTCATATCAGTTGTGCTAAGGGAAGGTTTGAGCCACTTCCAGGGGTTGATAGGCAGGACGTAGACCCAAATCAAACAAACAGCAGCTCCTACGGGGGTAGTGCTACAAACACATTCGCCTGAATCACAAAATCCTCCTGACTAGTGCAGTTGCGTCGCACCCGGAGTATCTGACCTTTTGGGATATTTCGTATCCAGGCTGGGTGATGTCCACTCCTAATTGAAATATAACTATTTCGGTCCGTAGGCTTGAAATATACTCGGGTATTCAAGCATCCTAATCCCTTCATAATAGTAACATCAAGAAAGTTTATCTCCTCATTACTGATTTGGTAATCCAACTTTATGTTGTTGTTATTATTATTTAATATTTCTAAGAACTCAATCACCGATTCTTTTGATCCCTCCCAGATGAATAGGAGGTCATCAATGAAACGTCGATAGAAACGTAATTGTGGTTTTTTATTCCTGAAAATATGTTTGTCCTCCCACTCGGCCATGAACAGGTTGGCAAGGCTGGGGGAAAACTTAGCCCCCATAGCCACGCCAACCTGTTGTGAGAACTTGTGCACATTATTCACTTATGTCACAGGGTGTATATATAATTTTTTTAACAATATTTTTCCCTCGGTCCATTGAACACGGACATAGGGGGGGAGGATACTGTTCTCTAGCGCCGCTGTGTGGGGTCATTTTGATTTTACACTGTTTTGTTCATATCTTTCTTATCTGCCTTAACTTTAGGTTTAAAGTGATTGTGAGGCTTCGTTTTTTTTTTGTTTTTTTTTTAAATAACACACGTCATACTTACCTCCACTGTGCAGTTCGCTTTGCACAGAGATTCCCCTGATCCTCGGCTTCTGGGGTCCCCCGGCGGCGCTGGTAGCTCTTCCCTGCATCGTATAACCCCCTAGGAGAAGCACTCTCCCAGGGGGTTACCTCGCGGGCACGCTCCCGAGTCCAGCATTTGCGTCCATAGACGCAGAATGCCGGACTCGGCCCCGCCCCTGGCACCCGTGTCATTGGATTTAAGTGACAGCAGCGGGAGCCAATGGCTGCGCTTCTATCAATCTGTACACTCAAGAGCCAAGACAACGGGCAGAGGGGTAGAGCGTGTCTCAGGCGGGGAAATACAGGACTCAGGTGAGTAAAACAGAGGGATGGCGGACGGTCAGTGTCAGAAGATTTATAACCCTAATGCATAGGATACATTAAGGTGAAAAAACATGAGGGTTTACAACCCCTTTAATTTGTGCTCTTTTCATGAAAGGCAAGTAACGGTGAAAGCCAAAAAACTACTTTTATTTTACTACTGTTAAAGTGGTTGTAAACCCGGTCATTTATTTATTTTTTTCTTAACCACCTGCAAGTCAAAGGCATAATGAGCTAATATGACTAGCATAATAGCTCATTATGCATCACTTACCTTAGATCGGGGCCCCCGAAGCCGTCCTCGTCTCCCTCTTCAGCAGCATCCATCGCTGCGGCGATAGCCGGAAGGTTACTTCCGGGTATCGCCGCACCAGCCAATCACAGCGCCGCTCCGGCGTTGTGATTGGCCGGAGCGGCGGAGACGTCACTCTGCGCATGCGCGCGAGAGCCGTCACAATCGGCTACGGCCAGCGATTGCTGGGAAGTAGCCGATTTTGTGAATGGGATTAACCCCATGAATGCGCCGTTGTCTACGGCGCGCATGCACCGTAGACAGCGGCGCCTGTCATTTCTAGTAAATATCTCCTAAACCGTGTAGGTTTAGGAGATATTTCGTGCACCTACAGGTAAAGCCTTAATCTAGGCTTACCTGTAGGTGCAAGTTGAAAAAGTGGGTTTACAACCACTTTAATTGAGGCGTAGCCAGCATGAGCTAACATCAGCTCACAAATACTCACAGAAACGTGTATCACTTTTAGCAAATGCAAGGGCTGTTTAGTTCCCAGTCTAGTCCTGCCAAAGAATTATTTACAAAATGAATCATAAATACATTAAAAACAGCAAAAGATTAAGTCCTATGGCAATATGCAAAATTTACATGCTGTATTTGAAATGTTGTTTGTATCTACATAACAACCTTCCAGCCACAGGACATCATGTAAGGGCATTGTGCAACACTACAGGAGGCATGAGTCAAACCCTGCTGGAGACAATAGCTGTCACATTATAAGATAGTCTGAAGGCTGAAACACTAACAAAGTGCACATTGTCCTGACCTCTAGCTTGTCCCAGTGCCAGCATCCCAGTCTGCCACAAATATGCAAGAGATTGTATATTCTATTCACCAGGTCATTCCCAACTTAAATTGGAAATAAGCTAATGGCTGGAATGTCATAAGTCATTCTACAAACTTGCATTCATCATAAGCCTGGAATAAAAGAAACTTTAGAGCAGTCATCTCTTGTGCCTGACTAGTTCATTGCACACCACTGAGAGAAAGCAGGTAGCAGAGAGATATGTGCAAAAAAACTGAAGGTTATTGTTGGATGTTGCTAGGAAGTGTTTGTGGAATTTATCAGTGTGGTTTTGAATTCTAAGGTGACAAAGAGGGAAATGATTTCCTGTCCAATACAAAAATCATTTCCCCAAGTCCAAGTAATTTTCTGCCACAGCATCCTTTAGTTACTGAATTAGAACTTTGAAACTCCCATAGATTAATGAAGACCATAGGTGTCAATGGGACACACTACAGGAGCTATACTGCAACTCACGAATCCTTCCCTCTTATAGGTAACCAGGCCTCTCCTTCACCATGAATTCCTTCACTGATCCATGGGACAGATCCTCCCCCGGTTTCCTCTCCTTCAGAGCGGGCCACCCTCACACGGGTTCCCTGGGACTCCAGTGTGTTGATTGTAGGCCCAGTTGAAAGTACTGGGCCTACCTGGAACGTTGTAACCTCGAGCTAAAGGTGCCCGAGACTCCTCAACCAGTTCATACACCCCCCAGCCAGCAAGGCCATAGGGCGCGACTTCGCCACCAGGGGTCCTTGGAATCCCACTGACACACCACCCCTTGGGCACACTTCCCGTGGGCACACTCCCGCACTTCTGGCGTCTGCCCTTTATGTACCCTCTCCTGGCATGCACAGCAGGCAGAACCAGCCCACCACACGGTAGCCGAGAGAGGACACCAATCGTACCACAACGCCACCTGCGGTTCAACCCGAGACCTGGGCAACAGCGCCACCTCAGGCTCAGGGGAACTATACATCAGGCAACAACATGGCAGAGCAGAGTCCATATTGAACAGAATTGTAGGATCTGAGCCATGCTATTACCCAGACTACCCCTAAATTTACAGTATAGCGACCCCAGTTTTGGGGGTCCCGCTGCAATTCTTTTGCCACTAGAATAGGGTAACCAGACGTCTCCTGTTTCCGGGTACAGGCCCCAGACTGAGGACACTGTCCCCAGATCAAGTCTGTCACTAATTTTGTCCCCGGCAGGGGTGGTGCCAGGCGGGTGCTTGGGTGTGCTTAAGCACCCCCAATTTTTTTTTTATTATACATGCACATCCTCTATTGATGCCAGAAGGCTGGGGACTCTTTTTTTTTCTGTGGAGAGATATAGCTGCTCCGGCCGCATAAGCCGATAATCTTTAGTTAGACCCGACAGCCTGATTTCAGAGGTGGATTGATAAACAGCCTCTCTGCTGCCTCCTTAGCGAATGAGAAAGCATTGTACCCGCCCCCTTCCTCAGCCCATCTGATTTGACTTCTAAGCTAAGCTGTTTAAGGAGGAGGTGCTGGCAGATCAATAGGAGGGGGAGGAGTGGAGAGAGCACAGCCTGCTATGAAGTGTAGAACTACCCCCGTAGGAGCTGCTGGTTTAAAGTTTTGGGCCTACCATTACCTTTTCTGTTCACCGCACTCGTGTCAGGGATCCAACTTGAAGAACTTTCATAAATGTTCACACCAACACTTGGATACATTTTCTTCAAGGCTTTATTTTACCAGTTCCAACAGAGGGATAGAGGGAGAGGGGAGGTTCAGGTACCTTGCTTTGCGGATCACGGGCACAATCCTATATCCAGAGGACAAATCGGTTCCACACTGGATTCAGCAACCACCGGATAGGCCTACTCTCACTGGCCTAGCAACCGGTGCGAAGCTCGTTCAAAGTCTCTGCCACAGACTTGATGAGTGCCGTCAAGTCGTTCCACAATCTTCCGTCACAAGATCGTGTAACCACACTGACACTTTGCAAAAAAGTTTCTTCACAAGTACATAGCTCACGGTGCCAGAATCTTTCAGCCTTCCGGCAGCACCGTGAGGCAAACTGGCCAGGATGCGTCCTTTAATTGAGGCCCCAATTGTTCCGCTTCTTCCCGCGTAGGACCATCCCTGGACTAGTAGGCCCCAGCAACTACTGGGCCTACTTCTCAGTTGCAGAGCCTCGGGCCAGCAGGCCCCGAGGTCGAAAATGGCTCGCACATCCCTGAGGCCAGGAGGGCCCTCAGGTCAGGATCCGGCAATGAACCCCGATAGAGCGGTCTCTGCCTCTTAAGTACCCCCTCCCAGAATGCACAGCGGGTTGACCATGCCCTCTGAGCCACTTCTGGGAAAGGAATACCCAATACACCTAGCCTGCTGCATTTCCAACCCTGACCTGTGGTGACAGTGACACCTACTGCAGCTCAGATAACTAAATTTAACATATAGCGTCTACCCAACAGGAGTAGGGCGCTACAGAAGTATGGATTACAAGAGGCAGACGGATAATTTCTCAGCTTCTGCAGTAAGTCAGTGAGTCAAAAGAAACAGCTTCTGCCAGCAATAGGAGAGCAGAGGCTGTTTTCACAGTGGGGGTGGGGGGGGGGGGTTCAGCAGCAGGTACAAGGTAAAAGTCGTTCTAAATAAAACAAGTTGCACTAAATTCATAAAGACTGGAAAAAGGAAAAACGATGTGTTGCTTATAGTAAGCAATCACATGCTTAAAGTGATATTAAAGCTTCGATTTTTTTTTTTTTTAAATAACAAACATGTCATACTTACCTCCACTGTGCAGTTCGTTTTGCACAGAGTGGTCCAGATCGTCCTCTTCTGGGGTCCCACGGCAGCTCTCGCGGCTCCTCCCCACATTAGATGACCCCCTCTGGCAAGCTCTCTCCCGAGGGGGTTACCTTGCGGGCGTGATCCTGTGTCATTCACACGGCGTCCATAGACGCCGAGTGGATGACTCGGCCCCGCCCCCCAGCGGCCGCGTCATTGGATTTGATTAACCGCAGCAGGAGCCCATGGCTGCGCTGCTATCAATCTATCCAATGAGCCGAGAAGCCGTAGAGAATGTGATGCGGGATCGCGCCCATGGAAATTCGGGGCTCAGGTAAGTAAAACGGGGGCTCGGGGTGGGCCGGACACTGCAAGTTGTTTTTTCACCTTAATGCATAGGATGCATTAAGGTGAAAAAACACGAAGGTTTACAACCCATTTAATTCTATTTTCTCAGATCCTCTTGTAAATTTAACCTGATTTCAGTTTTGCCTTCTTCCAGTTTTTATGAACGTTGCAGTGAGGTTGGCTATTGTCCAGTCTAAGGCCTGCTACACACTGTCAGCTTTTTTTCGTTCAGCCAGACACTTGCAGGCAGTGTTAGTACAGAAATCTTACCCACTGTGCTATTGTGTTCTGACAGGGGGATGCCCCCCACCAGAACACTGCGGTCAGTGCTCTCAACCATTGGAGTAGCTATCACAGGATGGTGCACTGTAATAGCCAATCTTACTGGGCAGGTACAAAGGGGCACCATCTTATGGAAGGCAGCACACTTAAGCCCTGTACACACGATCGGTTTTACCGATGAAAACAGTCCGATGGACTTTTTTCATCGGACAAACCGATCGTGTATGGGCCCCATCGGTCTTTTTTTCCACAGTGATTAAAAATAGAACATATTTTAAATTTATCCGATGAAAAAAAAACGATAGCAAATTCCGATCGTCTGTGTGGAACTCCATCGGAGAAAAAACCCACGCATGCTCAGAATCAAGTCGACGCATGCTCAGAAGCATTGAACTTAATTTTTCTCAGCTCGTCTGAGTGTTCACAGCGTTTGGGACGGTCGGATTTTTGACTGATGGTGTGTAGGCAAGACTGATGGAAGTCAGCTTCATCGGAAATCCGATGGAAAAATCCATCGGATTTTATTCCATCGGAAATCCGATCGTGTGTACAGGGCTTTACTGATTTTAACCCAGTATACCAGACAAGTGAAGTGGTACTGTGCATACATACAAAACATACCTTTAAACCTTTGAACTTGAGAACGAGGGGTATGACAAGGAGAGAATAACCTGTGACCTGTGTAAATGGGTGTGGCCAAAGAATTGTGGGAGGGGTTTAAGGGCCGTTAGGGAGAGACTGTGGACGGATTACAGGAGATAATCAGAGACTGTGGACGGATTACAGGAGATAATGGGAGACTTCAGACGGACTACAGGAGATAATCAGAGACTGCAGACGGACTACAGGAGATAATCAGAGACTGCGGACAGACTACAGGAGATGCACCATGTACATAGCGCACCCCTGAACTCTGCATATAGCACACCCCTGGACTCTGCAGTCTGTACATAGGGCACCCCTAGAGCTAAGAGAGCTGGGGGTGCATAGCTAGGTGATGGGGGAAGCAGAATTAGTACAATGGGCAGGGGCTTGGCTGTAGGCATGTGAAGCATAGTAACATTGAGCAGCTCAGTGAATGAAACGATAAAGGGGTGCAAGGTTGGTGACACGTAGGTGTCTTTTTAATCTTTTTAATCGTCTACAATATCGTATTTTATATTTTATCCGAAAATTTGATATTATGTTGGGTTTGATGAATAAATTTTGTTAACCACTTCAATACAGGGTACTTTTACCCCCTTCCTGCCCAGGCCAATTTCTGCTGTCGCATTTTCAATGACAATTGCGCAGTCATGCAACACTGTACCCATATGAAACCGGTACAGTGTTAGCACTGATATGCGTCACTGATGGGCACTGATAGGTGGCACTGATGGCTCGCAATACATTGCTTGTGTAGCGGCCCCCTCTCTCTCCTCTCAATTCTTCTAGCTCTGGCTCTTGTCTAGGGGTACCTCTGAGGAGAAGAGTGCAAGGTCACCACGCCAAGTTCCCACCGCAGGTGTGCGTGTGTGCAGTGGGAGACAATTCTCTTTTACCTTCGGGTCGGTGTTCTGCATCTGGAGACCTCCTCCTGGTTTCTTGAACAGTGTCTGCCAGTAAATGAGCCCTACACCACTAAAGTCCAACACTCCTTTATTCTTCTCATGGAAAAGTGAACACAATCAGTTGGACTCCCTCAACGAACAGAACAAACAGGGGGGGTGGATGCGAGTAGGCCCAGGCACAATGAACTCTCCTACTTCCTTCCCAGAAGTAGTTTTCTGCTCCCAATCGAAGAAGACATCCCTCCCAGCGGTCTCCGAAGGCTCACCCGTCACTGGCAATTTGCTGCACCAGGTCTTCAGGTAAGTACCCCCTCCGGTCCCTTACGCCACTGGATTTGGGTACCCTCTCCCGGGGTCCCCTAGGAAGTTCCTCCCTCGCGGAGCCTTAATCCGGGACCCTCAGTCCCGGACCACCATCCAAGTACCTCACCCCAGGCCAAAGGCGCCTGGGATGGAACACGATCTTCGAACGTCCTCCAGGCCTAGGCCGCCTAGAGGACCGACGCGAACCACCGCCCACAGGCTGAAGGTGCCCGGGACTCCACTCCGTGACAAAGATGGCCGCCATCTTTATACCCTCTCCCAGCAGGCACGGCGGGTTCCCCGCCCCCATCATACCACTGCCGAGGGAGGACAAAAAGGGGTACGGCACACAGCAATGGTTCAACCCTAGCCCAAGGCGACAGCGCCACCCGCTGAGCTGCAGGGAACTGCACATTACTGGTGTCTCTGCCAGTTTTAAATACACAGGGAAAGTGCATGCCCGCTACACTCTCCCCCTGGTGGTTTGACACTGGTCCCCAGTGTCTGGAATAAACCATGCCCTCAACGGCTGACATAGCCCAGTCCAGAAACCAACTATAAATTGTACAAAAATAAAAACTTTTGGAAACTTACTAACTTTAGCAATTGTGTCTGAGCCTTACATGAAAGGGAAGGGAAGGGAAACAACAACACTTAACCATAACACTGAAATCACATTTTCACATTACACTCTTCCCACCCATCCTGACTAAGACCCACCCCATTCTCAGTGGTCTTGATGGGATGCTCTCCTGCAGAGGGGAAAAGAAAGTTAACACACATAAACCCTGACACATGTATTCGTGTGAGAATGAAAAAACTTCTCCGTAGAGAAATCCTTTCCTTAATAAAGTGTGTGTTTGAAAAGTGATATCGATGCACAACACTGCCACCTGGTTACAGCATCGCGGTAACTGCACTCGTGGAATTTTCCTTCTTCTTTGGGCCCTATCTACCCCCGAGTCCATGATTGCTTGCTGGAAAATTGAAGAACAAACAGGAACAGTCCTTCAACTCCTCTGGGTAACAAGAACAACAACCCCGGAAAGTTCAGCAATGCAAAGAACAAAAACGGAGTCTCTCTTCTCCTATAGATAGAATCGAGGGTGCGGCAGGACAAGTGGCTTCAAGTGCTGATCCATGGTCTCCAGATGTACTCGACATCTTCCCCTTCCTTGCGTCGGATCAGCACCTTGTCCGCGTGGATATGTCGTCCCAGCATCCATTCTGCTTTGCAGTCTTTAAAGTGCTGGGATGCCTTGGGGGAACACGCAAGGTACCTGCGGGCGTGTGGAACCTGAAGGTGGGTCCACACAAAGTCATTGTACCAGCGCTCCCGTCAAACTTCCACTTCATACAATAACTCCTTGGACAAGTATGGGTACTCCCACCCATACTCAGCAGCAACTGTAACGTACCTTAGTTGTGAGCCTGACGTGCGTAGAGGGACCTCCCGTACAACCCCGGCTCGGAGACCACTGGAGTGGGGACAGTGGTGGTAAGAGCACGGTGAAGTAAGGGTGCCTGTCTGATCCTCACTGCTTGGAGTGGTGAAGCCGAGTGGAGACTGGAACGGCTGGTTCCGGAAGCAGCGGATGCAGGTCAGCAGGTGCAGCTTGCAGAGCAGAGGATGCAGGTCAGCAGGTGCCGGTTTGCAGAGCAGGGATGCAGGTCAGCAGGTGCAGGTTTGCATTGCAAAGGATGCAGGTCAGCGTGTGCAGCTCGCAGAGCAGAGGATGCAGGTAAGCTGGTGCAGGTTTGCAGAGTCAGACAAGCCGGGTCATACACATCAAGGTAAACATCATAAGTGGCAGGCAGAGAGTAGTCAAAGTCCAGGCCGAATCTTGGCAACAGGCAGACTGGCAGATAACTGAGCAGGGTCAAACGAGCCGAGGTCAGGACTGGAGACAGAAGCGTGGTCAGGAAGCCGGGTCAAACACAGGAACAGGATACAAGCACAGAATCAGGAACTCAGGGAACAGAAGCAGATCAAACCGCAAGGGGCAACATCTCTGGAATGTCTTTTATAGGAAGTACATGGGAGGAGCAAGGGGTTCAGAGTTCAAACAGTAATCAAGACACCAAGCAGAGTAGTCTAATGGATCAGATAGGTTATCCAGCAGATCAGGCAGGGAACTGTCCAGCATCTCAGATAGCTCCGTTGGAAGAGTCAATGCCAGACACAGAAGAGGTCCCAGGTTCAAGCCCAGCACGTCCCTGACAGCAACCTTCTGGCCAAATAGGCGTTGTAGTCTCGCCAGAGGAGGCATAGTGGCTTTGTCCCCTTCGTCGGGCAAAACTATTGAGTCCGGGTGACGAGGGACCTTGATCACATCTGGTCTGGGCATAGGTGCCCGCGACAACAGTCTCTTTTCCCCGGCATTAGGTGCAGGAGGCACCGGGAAGGCAAGAGGAGGGCTGGGGACGGGACCCCTCCTCAGGCGCTGGTGCCTCTACCCGGGGTGTACTATCCCCTGTAGACATGGGTGGGTCCCTGGTTCTGCGGGACGAGGCGAGAGGTACTTTGTCCCAGCCCTTTTGAGCAAACAGTTCATCAATGGCGACATCGTCTCCCAGATCGGAGAGCGACTTTAGGTCGGAGGTGTCACACTCCTCTGCGGACAGGTAGCCTGTAGTGGAGACTGAATTTTCACCTCCGCCCACACACCAAGTCCCTCCGCCTGGCTTACCTCTGCCTTTTCTAGAGGCAGGATGTCCGGAACTCTTCTTACCGGATTCATCCGGGCCGGGCGTAGGCAGGCGAGATGGTCCACCGCAACCGCTGGACGGGGCTACCATACCGGTCTTTCTCTTTGGCGGTGGATGCTGTGAAACAGTGGTGACTGAGTCAGCATCCTCTGATTTCTCCCGTATTTGAGTACTCACGACCTCCTCCGCGGTCGCTGCAGTGCGCACAGGGATGGCTGTCAAAGCAGTAATTCCTCCAACTTGAGTGGTGCTGCCTGTGGTACGGCCGGGGTAGATGGCTCTTGGCTTCTCAATGACTGTATCTACCTCGAATAGGAACTCCCCACAGACTTTGCATCGCCCGAATGGCTTCAGATGACACACCAGTACTGAGCAGCCGGGACAAATCACACCCAGGGCCTCAACGTCCATGCATGAATACAGGGCGAATCGTCCCCTTGGCTTTAGCCGAATTCCTGTATCGGTCACCGGAGCAGCAGCAGTCAAAGACGTGATAGAAGGATGAAGTGGAACCTACGCTGTTTGTCCGAACATGGTGACTTGCTGCTGATCCATTGCGCACTGCAAGTTTTTGCGCCAATGTCCCACGTGTAGTCCTTCACACGTATTGGACTCCTCCCCTCTGCACTCTAGTTCACGGGCTTTTCTTCTTCTTCTTCTTTCCTGAGTCACGCCCACGAATTAAGCAGGGAGGGTGTGCCTGATGGCGCAGTGCAAATAGAAGCCCCCACGTGTAGTCCTTCACACGACTGAGCTCCCCCCTCTTCTCGCTCTTCTGCGCGGGCCTTTCCCTTCACTGGGTTATGTCCACGACTTCGAGCAGGGATGCACTTTGGCCAATAATATGGCCGACCTACTCGGAACTCCTCCGGACACTTTCAAACTCCGTAGTAGCACGAACACCATACCGGACCCGAGCCCCCACGTGTAGCGGCCCCCTCTCTCTCCTCTCAATTCTTCTGGCTCTGGCTCTTATCTAGGTGTACCTCTGAGGAGAGAGTGCGAGGTCACCACGCCAAGTTCCCACTGCAGGTGTGCGTGTGTGCAGTGGGAGACAATTCTATTTTTTACCTTCGGGTCGGTGTTCTGCATCTGGAGACCTCCTCCTGGTTTCTCGAACAGTGTCTGCCCGTAAATGAGCCCCACACCACTAAAGTCCAACACTCCTTTTATTCTTCTCATGGAAAAGTGAACACAATCAGTTGGACTCCCTCAACGAACAGAACAGACAGGGGGTGTGGATGCGAGTAGGCCCAGGCACAATGAACTTTCCTACTTCCTTCCCAGAAGTAGGTTTCTGCTCCCAATCGAGAAAAACATCCCTCCCGGCGGTCTCCAGAGGCTCACTCGTCACTGGCAATTTGCTGCACCAGGTCTTCAGGTAAGTACCCCCTCCGGTCCCTTACACCACTGGATTCGGGTACCCTCTCCCGGGGTCCCCTAGGAAGTTCCTCCCTCGCGGAGCCTTAATCCGGGACCCTCAGTCCCGGACTGCCATCCAAGTACCTCACCCCAGGCCAAAGGCGCCTGGGATGGAACACGATCTCCGAACGTCCTCCAGGCCTAGGCCACCTAGAGGACCGACACGAACCACCGCCCACAGGCTGAAGGTGCCCGGGACTCCACTCCGTGACAAAGATGGCTGTCCCCTTTATACCCTCTCCCAGCAAGCACGGCGGGTTCCATGCCCCACCATACCACTGCCGAGGGAGGACAAAAAGGGGTACGGCGCACAGAAATGGTTCAACCCCAGCCCAAGGCGTCAGCGCCACCCGCTGAGCTGCAGGGAATTGCACATTACTGGTGTCTCTGATAGTTTTAAATACACAGGGAAAGTGCATGCCCGCTACACTTGTATTTAAGAAATGTCAGAATTGGCCTGAGTAGCAGGTGGTTAACGTTAGATAATTATGCCTGAAAAGCATATGATAAGGCCCCTGCATTTTAATCATCCTCAAAACCAGCTCTGATGGTGGTGTAGGCAGTAGAGCACCAGGTTTGCAAACGAGAGTATGAGTTCAAATCCCTGGAATGCAAAGGGATTGTAATACACCCTAGGTCTCTCCATAAAGAAGACCTGTCATTGCCCCTGCTTTTGCGAGAGTTGTTGTTTATCCCTTGTGACAGCAATACAGTTGATTATAAACACAGAAACAGTGTATTTAATTTAAAGAATTATTTTTTTTAACCACTTAGCAACCGGCCCATAGCCGAATGATGGCCACAGGACGGTTTGTTAACTCTGGGAGAGCGTACATTGACGTCCTCCCAGAGAATCGTTCCCACGCGCCCCATGGGGAGCGCACACGGAACATCCGCGCTCGCCGGGTTCACGGGACCCGGCGCAACACGGATCGTGGTAAAGGGCCAATGACAGTGGCCCTTTACCACGTGATCACTCCATCCAATGATGGAGCGATCACAAATGTAAACAAAGACAGTCAAGTAGGGTCATCACAAGTTCATCGCTCTCCTCTCCTCACACCAATGCAGCGTGAGAGGAGAGGAGAGCTACCGTGTGCCAAACTCAGTTTTATTGTATCTAGCAGTGCCACAACAGTGCCCAATAGTGCCATCTGTGCCACATCTGTGCCATATGTACCACCTGTGTCACCTATGTGCCACATCAGTGCCACCTGTGCCCATCAGTGCTCATCTGCGCCAACTGCAGTGCCTCCTGTGCCCACCAGTGCCGCCTGTGCCCACCAGTGCCGCCTGTGTGCTAATCAGCCACACCAGTGCCACACCTGTGCCACACCAGTGCCACCTGTGCCCATCAGTGCCACCTGTGCCCATCAGTGCCACCTGCGCCACTGCAGTGCCACATCAGTGCCGCCTGTGTTCACCAGTGCCGACTGTGTCCACCAGTGCCACCACAGTGCTCAGCCTCACCAGCCACCAGTTTGGCAAAAAAATATTTTACTAGCGAGGAGGCCTACCAGCATCTAAGCATGACCGATGAGAGCAGCGGGGAGCTCTCTGAGTCTCAGTCCGGATTCGGCCTATGAACCCATTACAAGCAGTGGGTCTGATACAGAATCGGAAGAGGAACGTGTGCCCGTGAAAAGAAGGCGTTCTGGCGTGGAGCAGCAGCCTACTACCAGCAGCGCAGTGCCGTCCACCTCGCGAGCAGTGCCGTCCACCTCGCGAGCAGTGCCGTCCACCTCGTGAGCAGTGCCGTCCACCTCGCGAGCAGTGCCGTCCACCTCGCGAGCAGTGCCGTCCTCCTCGCGAGCAGTGCCGTCCTCCTCGCGAGCAGTGCCGTCCTCCTCGCGAGCAGTGCCGTCCTCCTCGCGAGCAGTGCCGTCCACCTCGAGAGCAGTGCCGTCCACCTCGAGAGCAGTGCCGTCCACCTCGAGAGCAGTGCCGTCCACCTCAAGTGCAGTGCCACTGCAACAAAGGACAGGCACCAGTAGGGTGTCATCTCAGCCCCAAAGGTATGGGGGCCATGCCAGCCTTCCCTATGCCATTCAAAACTCCCTGTAGTTTACCCCTAATTCCGGAGCAGCAAATATCCCCCGTTTCACCGCCCAGCCAGGTGTCCAGGTGAACACCGATAATTTTGCCATGCTTGATTTTTTCATTTGATTTTCACCGAAGACTTACTATCGTCCATTGTGGCCCAGTGCAACCTCTACACACAGCAGTACATAGTAAGCAACCCTGGTTCTAGTTACGCCCGTCCCTTTGAATGGAGAGAACAAACCGTAGAGGAATTCAAAATTTTCTTAGGCCTAACTTTTAATATGGGACTCATGGGCATCCACTCCATAGGGCAAGGGGGGCGATTGCCCCTTCTGGGATTGAGAACTGCGGGGGGTGTCAGGCCGGCACCCCCCGCAAGTGAAGCGGGGGGCGCGAGGCGGATGAGGCAGTGCAGAGGCACAGTGACAGGGCAGCCAGAGAGAGCCAGGAGAGCCGATCTGTGAGTGTGCGGGGGTGCCCACCCCAGATGAGGAACGTACCACTACCCGGAGTGACATCCATAGCTTACAGAGTCGGCCAAGCGGTGCGGAAGAAAGAAGACTCTCTCTCCTCCTATACCGCAGGACTGTTGATTACTGCCGGTTATGCACGAAGCCGCGGATTCCTCGAGCGCCTCCGATCCTCTGCAACTCTTGAAGTCAGTGTCTCTCACAGGTGCGTGGGTAAGCGGGCGGGCCCGCCGACTCTTGGTCCCCCAGCTCTCCGCCAGATCTCTCCAGCCCGTCTCAGCCTCTCCGCATCAACGGCCCTCCACGCTCCAGCACCAATCCTGGTCTCTCTCCGTCTGAACTGGCCTCAAGCCCAGGCGTCCACCCAGCTCAGGACCAGGGATCGGAGACCCAGGAACAAGGGATGGAGCAAGGACATTCTTCCCAGGTATTTAGTGAGAGACAGCTGGAAGTACAGATCGGCTTTAGTTTCACCTGTTAATGCCTCATAACCACAGCCGTAAATGTCTTAGGTGCTGTATCCGCTTAGGTTATTTGCCTCAGCTTATCTGCCCATTCTCTCCTCTGTGTTTGCTTACAGGCAGCGTGTTCCTCTCACGGCGCCGCCTCCCCTGATTTTTCATGTAAAGGAGTCCAGTGATGCAGGGTGCTGTGTAATGTAAAGGGGTCCAGTGATGCAGGGTGCTGTGTAATGTAAAGGGGGCCAGTGGTGCAGGGTGCTGTGTAATGTAAAGGGGTCCAGTGATGCAGGGTGCTGTGTAATGTAAAGGGGTCCAGAGGTGCAGTTGTGGAGATGGAGTACACAGTAGTGACAAAGAGATATTGAAAGATGCAGGGGGCACAGTGGGGTGTTTTTACATTTTAACGTGGGGGGGGTCGCTTTTAACCCCGGCTAGCGGTCGTGCAGATGAAGCGCCCCCCCCCTGAAAAAATTTCAGCGGACGCCCATGATGGAACTCACAAAAAAAAAACAACAATTGTACTCCTATTGGTCTACCAAACCCATCCACCACATGCCACTCTTTTCATCCCTTATGCCAAGATCAAGATACCTTAAACCTTCCCGAGACCGGTGAGTGGTAAGTATGTGGTAGAAAGCAATTGGGATTCCTTTGGGAGCTGCATGTCAGGAGCTGATTGAGGGCTGTGGCAGGAAGTAAAAGCAGTCCCAGAGGGGAAAACAATATCCAGGAGGGTTTTGAAGGAGGGGAAAAGGTGGGAGGTGAAGACTGACATGAGTCTGAGAGGGAGTGAAGTAGCTGGGGAAAAAGGGTGGTTAAAAGAAGGGACTGCAGAGCCAAGAGAGCTGGGGGTGCATAGCTAGGTGAAGTGAGGAGGGCAGGGGCTTGATTGTAGGCATGTGAAGCATAGTAACATGGAGTGATAAAGGAGTGCAAGCAGAAGGCAGGTGCTGGATAAAGTGAGAGTAGACCTAGTAAAGGGGCATTTTTTTTGGGGGGGGGGGGATAATTAGGAAAAAAGGACAGCAGCATGCACCCCACCACCTGTGCTCTTGAGGTTTCGTTATCCCGCTGCCTCTCCTGGCACTCTTTTCAGCATCCACCTGTGCTGCACCCCTTTTCAGGGCTCCCCCACGCACCAGCCTACGCGCCTTCTCTCCCAAACCCTGTTTCAGTGTTGCCCCATCCACCTGTGCTGCTCCTGTCCCCCTTCTCCAGTCCTGACTCTGCTGCCCCTTTTTACCAGTAACTTCCTCTGTCCGTTCCCACCCCAAGATCCATCTCCCCTTAGACAACACAGGCGGTAGAGCACCGTGCTCGCAAGTGAGAGTCCATGAGTTCATATTCCTGGACTGGTGAGTGGTAAGTATGTGGTAGAAAGCGTTGGGATTCCATTGGGTGCAGCCTCAAAATACGAGCATGAGAGCTGCATGTCAGGGGGTGGGCGGCTGATTGAGGAGTGTGGCAGGAAGTAAAAGGTATCCCAGAAGGGAAAAAATATCCAGCCGGGTGTTGAAGGAGGGTAAAATGTGGGCAGGGAAGACAGACATGAGTCTGAGAGGGAGTGATGTAGCTTGGGGAAAAGGGGTGGTGAGAAGAAGGGGTATTAAGGGGTGGAGCTGGTTGTCAGAGCCAAGAAAGCTGGGTGAGTGGCAAGTCTGTGGTAGAAATTAATTGGGATTCCATTGGAAGCTGCATGTCAGGGGGCATGTCAGGAGCTGATTGAGGGGTGTGGCAGGAAGTAAAAGGAGTCCCAGAGGGGAAAAAATATCCAGGAGGGTGTTGAAGGAGGGGAAAAGGTGGGAGGTGAAGACTGACACAAGTCTGAGAGGTAGTGAAGTAGCTGGGGAAAAAGGGTGGTTAGAAGAAGGGGGTGCAGAGCCAACAGAGCTGGGGGTGCATAGCTAGATGAAGTGAGGAGGGCATGGGCTTGGTTGTAGGCATGTGAAGCATAGTAACATGGAGCTGCTCAGTGAATGAAGCAATAAAGTGTGTCTGTGTCTGTTGCCTACCTGGGGGTGAGGAATCCTCCTGTATATGCAGGCCATAGACTCTGAAAGATTTCAGGTGCAGGCTGAGAGGTAGCATTAAGCCAGGCTAGGTCATGTGTGACAACGGCACTTACCTGCTGGTTGTGAATGCTTACACATGCCTTGAACTTGGTTCAGCAGTTCCAGTTTAGGTACCATAGATTTATGCAGCCACTTTGGGTGGTAAGAAACAGGAAATTTGGGAATGCTTCATGAGCACATTTCACCTAATCCTAAGGGAGAATTTAATGGGCATCTATGCCACAGTCCAAAAAGGAGCACCACGTTCCTCACTCTGAGTTAGTGCAAAATACCTCTTTGCCACATCCCCGATGGTGGCTGGATTCTTGGACCTGTAGGCAAAGGTGAAGAGGGAACACATAATAAGAAATGTCTGTCTGTCCTCCCAAGATGGCGGTCTTGGTTTCACACATGTTGACTAAACAGGCAAAGTTGCCCTTTGTGTGTAGCACATCACCGCACACTTCTGAGCAACAGAGGGTAACTCCAAAGCACCACCCTTTTTTGCCGCCTCATTTGCCTTCGTTGCCATTACCTATATTTAATCTGGTGGCTTTTATTCCTCTGCGAATGAGACATAATTGCAAGGGGAAAAACAAAGGGCCACCCTCACACAAGTTGGCTGTGGTTGTGCCACTTGCTTTGGACACTTTTGAATGTTCTTGTTAAAAAAAAAATTTACTCAAGGAGTTTGTTGCATCTGATGTTTTTTAACTATATAATATACATGTTTGTATGATATGTATATTTATATATTCTTGTGACTATACCAGCCTCACACTCACATTCTGGCTTGGTGGGTTTTCTTAGGCTTTCTCCCAATGGACACTTGTCCAACAGATGCTCTGGAGTGCTTAAACAAGATACCCTCTCTGCTACCATAGTTTATACAGGTCTTCTGGTCAATTATAAATATCTAATTTGACCTTTTCATATATTTGACATCAGTGTAACGGGGCAGAAAAGTATACACCCAGGTGGGATAGTCTTCTCAAAACTTTCCAAATAAAAGCGAACAACAGAGATTGAGAGTAGGACTTTATAATGACTTAACACCAGGGCTTTTTCTCTTTCGTTCATGGACGGACACAGCCTTAATCTTGACAAAGTGGGCATTAGCCTTCCTTCAGGAGTGACTAGGCAGAAAGTGTTAACAACTTCAAAGCTGAACAGCCCCGCCCAGGGGACGGTCCTACTAGCTATATCCCCTCAGCCTGCACTATGCAGATCAGTTTTTTTCTGCCTAGCTAAGGAGAAGACATGGCTCCCATTGGGTCCATAGGCCTGGGTTTTTTTTGTTCCAGATTTAAATTTTATTATTTTATTTTTATTTTTGTTCCTGTGATCTTCGATCAACTGCCGACTGGGTGACAGGCTGGATCCCAGATTCTTGTAGTCTCCCCAGTTTCGGCCATCGAGCGTGTGTCGATCGTAGCTATGCGCTGGGTCGTCCACAACATGCCCGTCGCTCTACGGGTGGCCGCGAGCTATACGCTCTAGGGCATGCATACGACCGGTCTATAGGGCCGAGTTGCAGCAGCCGAGCCGACAGTCCCCTCCGTCACCATGCAGAAGGTGGCCTGTCTGGGATGCTTCCAGCACAATCCACGCAGGAAGGTTAAGTAGTAATCCCCTGCTTCGACAGGAATACAAAGCTGGGCATTCCTGGAGGGGTGAGTAAGAGGTTCTATCCTTCCCTTCCTCCCTCCCTTCCTTCCCTCCTCCTTAGGCTCTCTGAGCCAGCTGCTGGGGCGGGGGTTCACCTGGGGGGGCTCCACCTGTGTGGGAACTGTGCATGTATGTCTGCTAGATAAATGTTATGAGCTGCTAAGAAAAAAGTTTCCTTACCTGTGTGTTCTGCTCCATGCTGTTGGCGACCATTTTGCTGGTGATCCATGCTGTGTTTGGCCTCTATCTGCGTGGCGGCCATGTTCTTGTGGTCCGCGCTGTGTTTGGCCTCTATTGGCTGCTTGGCGGCCATTTTTCTTGTGATCCATGCTGTATTTGGCCCCTATCTGCGCTCGGCGGCCATGTTCTTGTGGACCCGTGCTATGTTTGGCCTCTATCGGCCGCTCGGCAGCCATTTTTCTTGTGATCCATGCTGTGTTTGGCCTCTTCTGCGCTGGAGGCCATGTTTTTGTGGTCCACGCTGTGTTTGGCCTCTAGCTGCCGCTCGGCGGCCATTTTCTCATGGTCCATGCCGATAAAATAGCATTTAAACGGCGCAAGCCTACAGACACACGCTGCAGAGTGGTCAGACTGATAGCCGACAAGGAAGCAGCTCTACTAGCAAGCGGACGGCAGCCGTACTACTGTTCTAGGGTGGTCTCTGTCGCAGCTAGGAGGGTGGGCTGTTGGTACCTTGACTGGAGTTCTTGTGTCAGGTGCGTGGGTCAGCATGACATCAGAAGCAGACGTTTCTCCCCCTAAAACACCTGAATTGGCATCTGGTGCTTCTGCACCCGCTGTGTCAGTAGACGCTAGGTTGGTGTCCTGGTTGTTGCCAAGGTGGAAGCGGTGCGTGGGAACACGGGGGGTAAAAAGTGCCCCCCTCCCCCGCCATCTTCTGGGGATAACTCTGATGCGGAGCCGGGCCCAGCTATGGCTCATGGCCCTTGTTCTGACATATCAGAGGATGCGGACTGTGGCCGGTCGGACAGTCCGGGTCCGGGTCACGACGCGATAAGGCTCTGATAGGTGACCTTATCACCGCAGTGCGGGATACTCTAAAGATAGAGGAACCTGCAGAAACGCCAGAGGCATCAGTCCCTTTCGGGTTCCGCAAGCCGACCCGCACTGCTAAGGTGTTCCTTGTACGTCCTTATCTAGACAAGCTTTTATACAAGGAGCAGGACAAACCTCAAAAGGTTTTCGGTCCCCAAAAAAGTTTGGAGGGGCTCCTGCTTTCAAGGACCCTGCGGAGAGGAAGGCTGAAGCGGTCATCCGCTACCTATACGGCTCGGCTGTGCGCCCAACGGTGGTTGGGGCCCTGGTGTCTCAGACACTCTCTGAAGGGGCAAAGATGCTGCTCCATGGGTTTAAAGCACAAGAGGCTCCCTCGGACGAGGTGGCTATGGCCGACCAGTTGATACTGGGCCCTAAAAATTGTCTACGAATCAGCCTTGGACACTATTCCTCTGCTGTCCAGAGCCTTAAGCTATGCGGTGGTGTTACGCCGTCTGCTATGGCTAAAAGGTTGGTCGGCGAACCAATCTTCCAAGAAGGCCCTGATGGATTGCCCTTTAAGGGCAACAGACTTTTTTGGAGCATCCCTGGATGACATTATTAAATATGCCACAGGAGGTAAGAGCATGCTGCTCCCACAATCCAAAATAGGTAAGGAGCCACGCCATTGGCTAGGGCCCTCCTTCACCGCAAGCAAGCGTTTTTTTCGTCTGCCTAGTGCGGCAAGTAAACGATTCCAGGCCGATAAAGCGCATTCTGAGGGACAGAGCGTCCCTGGTTTCGCAAGCCCCACAAGCTTGCGAACAAATTTACGTCCGCATAAAGATCTGTCCCCACCCATCTCTCGGGTAAGGGGACGTGTTCGCGAATCACGACCTGGTGGACATCTCAGATCCCCGACCGGTGGGTTTGCGAAGTAGTTTCCTCAGGGTACAAGATAGAGTTCTCTCTTGCCCTCCGAACAGATTGTTATTTTTATTTTATTCCTTTCCCCTCCAACCGCCAGCTTCTGCCGACTCGTCGGGAAGCCCTATATGGGGCGGATCAAGACCTGCTGATACACGGGGTGATAATTCCTGTTGCAGTACAGGAACGGTTTCAGGGGTTTTACTCAAATCTGTTCGTAGTACCAAGAAGGAGGGGGTTCATCCAATCTTGGATCTCAGGGCCCTCAATTGCTTGTGTAGGTACAAAGATTCCGGAGGGAGTTGGTTCACTCTGTTGAGGACACATACTTGCAGGTCCCCATAGGCACCAAGCATCAGACATGACTGCGCTTTGCGGCCGGGGAAGACCACTACCAATTGGTGGCGCCCCCTTTGGCCTGGCATCAGCACCGAAGGTGTTCACCAAGGTGCTCGCCCTGATTCTGGCCCTACCAAGACAGCGTGGCATCGCTATCGTGGGCTACTTGGACAATATTTTTCTGAGGGCCACCTCAAGCTCAGATAGAGGTGAGCGTGTCTATAACCTGTCAGACCCTCCGATACTTTGGTTGGGTGCTGAACACTTAGAAGCCAGTATTGGTACCGACTCAACTCCTAGTGTATCTGGGGTTGATTCTGGACTCCTCAGAGGAGTGTCCCTAACTGTGTTTAAAAGTGTATGTTTGGTACTTAATAAAGAGTTTATACTCTTTATGTTTAACCCTTAACACCTGTGTGGCTTGTCTCGTGATTGAGCGGTTAAGGGCTGGTTATGGCGAGTCTGCAGGCTGCGGGTGCGTTTGGAGGACAGAAGACACAGGTCTGGCGGAGATTCCCATACGGGGTATCCGAGATCCGTCACACTCCCCTACAGGAATAACATTTATCGTATGTGTAGGGTGGCAACTGCTGGTTATAAGGGTGGCAACTGCTGGCTATAAGGGTGGCATTACCCGCACAGGACATCCTAAAAGTAGTTGTTGGGACTTTAGAAGTTTTGGAATCACCTTGTAATGTGCTGTCAAGATAATTAATAGAAAAAGGGTCAGAGGAACATGTAAATTTAAGATTTAAAGAAGTTCTGTTGACATAATCCAGCAAAATATTAAGATCAAAAGCAGTTCCTTGAGTGTCCCAAATGATCAACAGATCATCGATGAAGCGACCATACCAAAAAAATAAAAATAAAAAAGGGCTTATTATGTGAGAAGATAAAACACTCCTCCCACCACCCCATAAATACATTTGCTAATGATGGTGAAAATTTGGCTCCCATGGAGGCGCCGCATAACTGTAAATAAAAAGAATCCTCAAAAAGAAAAAAACTTGGTGTCAACATGAATTCAATACATATCAAAAGGTAGCTCTGAAGCTCTGGAGAATAGCTACTGTACTTATTCAGGTGATGTTGTATCGCTGTGATGGCCAAATGATGTGGAATATATGAATAAAAGGGCCACTACATCTAAAGTCACCCAAACAGTCTCCACTCCACACGAAACGTCATTGGCTGAGTGGACCTACACTGCGGAGGAATTTCCCCATCAGGTCCGCTCAGCCAATGACGTAGGCGGGGTCAGAGGTACAAGGGGGTGGGGGCGCTCTCGTATCTTAGACCCCGCCTACGTCATTGGCTGAGCGGACCTGATGGGGAACGTCCTCCGCAGTGTAAAAAATGAATAGACCCGCCCCTTCTCACGTTCCCCATCAGGTCTGCTCAGCCAATGACATAGGTGTTAGGCTAAGCGGACCTGATGGGGAACGTGAGAAGGGGCAGGTCTATTCATTTTTTTACACTGGTACGGTTTAGGGGGGGGCAGTCAGCTCTTTAGGGATAACAACTGATGCGGCTAAAATCTGCTCGGTTGTTATCCCGAAGGTGCTGGAGGGGACATCCCCCCCCCTCCTGCCGCCTTCCGCCGTTGTTCCCAGTCCTCCCGTCCCACCGGGAGACGCGATACGTGATCTGGCACTTCCGCCGGCTAGAGAGAGACGGAATCAAAGCTGGAAATGGCTGCGTTCCAGTCTGCTACGTGTAAACACGGAAGCAACGTCACAATGTCACTTCCGATTTAGTCGGCTGCCAATGGCGCAGAATTAAAAAAAGACTACAGTATTCAGAATCGCCATTTTTGGCGATCTGAATACTTTTAAGTGCAAAGGAGGGATTTGGAGTCTTTCAGACCCCCAAACCCTTCATAAAGAGTACCTGTCACCTCCTATTACTGTCACAAGGGATGTTTACATTCCTTGTGACAGCAATAAAAGGGGTCAGAATTGTATTAATTTTTTTACAGAGACAATGTAAAAAAAAAATAAAAAATTAAATAAATAAGAAAAAATATATATAATTTTTAAAGCGCCCCCCTCCCCGAGAGCTCGCGCAGCAAAGAAAACGCATACATAAGTCACGCCCGCATATGTAAACGGTCAGAGCGAGAGCAATAATTCTAGCATCAGACCTCTTCTGTAACTCTAACCTAGTAACCGAAAAAAAAATTAAAGCGACGCCTATGGAGCTTTTTAGGTACCGTAGTTTGTCGCCATTCCACGAGTGTATGCAATTTCAAAGCATGACATGTTGGGTATCTATTTACTCGGCATAACACCTTTCACATTATACAAAAAAATAGGGCTAACTTTACTGTTCGTTTGTTTTTAATTCATGAAAGTGTATTTTTTCCCCCAAATTTTTTTTGAAAGACCGCTGCGCAAATACTGTGTGACATAAAATATTGCAACGATTGCTATTTTATTCTCTAGGGTCTCTGCTAAAAAAAGTAATTTTCTAGCAAAAAATACGGATTTTAACTTGCAAGCAACAAATGTCAGAAATAGGCTTAGGCGTGAAAGGCTAACAAATCTGTTGATGTCCAATAGTGTGGAAAATAAATTGAAATGAAAAATGGGGGAAAAGGATAGACCCCCGGATAATAAGAACATGTCTGCATCTGTCAAAGGGAAGCCTGAAATATTAACCATATTTGAAACTTGGGAGTTACTATTTATTTCTTCTGCACTAATTGCCGTACAGGGTATCTCTTTTCTTTTCTTTTCTTTCCTCTCCTGCCTCCCCGTCGTTTCTTTTTGCCCTTTTTTCTGTTTGGCTACCTTGAAATAGCCCCAGGGAGTCTTGTTTTTTGGGGGTTGTCCACTATCCTCCTGACGTGAATAAGCACTCACTGTCTTTATGATGTTCCATTTTGGAAAAAATACAAACTACCCATGCTACTGTGGGTCACTTTTTATATGCCTGGTTTTTCATATGTCTACTTTTTGTGATGTGTTCCATTGCAAGGAGTCATGCCAGGTTTTCCCTTTTGCATTTTTAATTCACCTGTGTTGGTTAATCGTGTGACTTTTGTATATGCTATTTAAGTGTTACTTATTTTGTTTATCAGCCATGACTAAGGACTTAGGTCACAAACGTGTAGGCTGTTTTACAGCTCTGTACATGTATTTATTAAAGGAATACTATTTTGGATGTCATCCTGAGTGCCGACCAAGTTCCTAGGAAAGGGAATGGGATCACATGTATCATGCATACTGCAAACATGCATAGAGCAAATAAAACCTGGAAACATATATATCTTTATAACCAGAATTTATTTCATATTGAACATACAAACTCTCAAAAGGTCGTAGAAATTATTATTATTATTATATTTATTTTTTTTTGGATTATTATTGGCCACGGCCTGATCCATTGGTTTTAACAAAAAATATATTTAATAATACACCAATATTTTATATTCCAGAACATATAGCATTCATCAAAATATTTACCAATAACCATACTCAACCCAGCCACTGAGACTCGAGCCGATTATCAATTAAAATTAAACTTCCTTATTCTCCCCTCCGGCAGATCGCCAGACGGAGCCTACCACATGGATCGGCCGCAACGGGAAAAGGGGGGGGGGGGTAGGGCGGGGAGCTCCTCCTGCTGGAATATTCAGGTACTGCAGCACTGACCCAAATGCAGCTGTTCTTTAAATAGGCCAGAACCAGCTTCCAGAATCTCCCCAACTGACACCTGACTACTTCCCAAACCTTCCAGAACCCTCTAAAGCAGCTGACCTGCCTAACCAATCCCTACTGTCCTAGCTACTTCACCTTCTCCTGACCCATCCTGAACTATTGACCTCTCCTGGCCCTATGGCCATCACTGTCATTTTTTTTTTTTGTCATCTACCACCTGATACCTTGCAGATACAGTGATCCCATGAGGAAAGGGGAGCCTAAATGGCTACTCCCTTTCATTCCCCATTCCACATATGTACTGCTCTAACAATAAAAAAAACCTTTCCTCAATCCAAAGGTTAAACCTTTTTTTCTAACTTCAAATTGTGGCAATATGACCTTTTCAGGGATCTAAAAGTAAACAGTTTATTACAGTTACCGGAGTCACCTTTGATATATTTGTACATTGTATTCGTGGCCCCCCTTTGGTGCCTCTTCTCCATAGTGAATATCATAATCAATCCTCCTAGCTGTGCTCTTCCATCCCTCTGAAAGCATTGTTGAATTAGAAAGAGTTCTGTGAAAAGCACGGAACTCTTTCTAATTCAACAATGCTTTCAGAGGAATGGTGACCAAAACTGAACTGCATATTCAAAATTAGGCTGAATCAGTGTTTTTGTAAATGGGTAGAATTATTGATTTATCTCTGGAATGTATGGCCTTTTTAATGCATGACGGTATAGCTAGCTATGTTTGTTGTGGCTTGGCATTGCATGCATGCTATGGCTAAATCTGTAATCTACAAGTACCACCAGATCCTTTTCCATCACTGATTCTCCCAGACGAGCTTATTCAAAATTAAAGTATATTTCAGTGAAAAAAAAACAGACATATTATATAGGTCTATTGAATACTATGCAGGCAGCTTCATCAGGTTTCAAGGTTTACAAGGGAGACATCAGGCAGGTTTTAATCAAGGAATCAAAATTGGAAGGTGATATTTTACTGAAAAAATATATAAAAAATGGCCCATGCACACTCGATTTTCTGCAGATTTTTGTCTTCAGATTTTCCAAAACCATGTAGTGCAAGGGCCTGTCTGATTGCATACAAATGCATTTCCATTTTGACAAGCAGACTGCAACATAGACAGGACCCATGCAGCTAAACAGGACATCTTTCAGTGATCCCCAATAAAAGGATAGACATTTGGACTGAATTTTCTTACAGACCAGATCCTTGATGATATGCACTGTTAGAAGGAGACTGCAACTAAGTAGCAGGGAAATGATACACATCTAAACACTTTTGAAAAAAGGCAGATCCTGGGTTCTTCGCTGAGATTGCAGGCCACACCCGCCCAGACCAAAACTTCCCCAGATACAACTACTTAAATAAACACCTGAAACATTTTATTTGGCAAAAACTTGGCCGCGACACCTTTATTGGTTTTTCACAAATAATTTTCCATAAATCTTTATTACCAATCAAAACTTCATAAATATTCAAATAACATTTCTACCTGCTCAGTTATTAGAACTCGGGCAGTAGCACAACTTCAAATATAAATAACAGTCCCCCCTGGATCCAGGGTGACCCACCACATAAAAGTGATCGCGACTGGGGAGGGAGGGAGCTCAAATCTTCTTTGCTGTCCGCCGGAAAGAGGAAGAACCCTGCACCTGCTGGCCCTTTTATAGCCAATCCCTATAATTCCAGAAAATTCCCTGAACCCCCATTGGCTCTTCCTGACTAGCTGTAATCTAGCCCCTTAAAGGGGCAGGCTCCTGACTAAACTAAACTACTGCTGTCAATCTAACCTAATTTTTTATTAATTTGGGCTAGGGAGGCCGCAATCTCAGGAAAGTGGCCCCATAATGTGACCCCTTTATTCATGAGATTGCAGGCCACACCCGCCCAGACCAAAACTTCCCCAGATACAACTACTTAAATAAACACCTGAAACATTTTATTTGCCAAAAACTTGGCCGCGACACCTTTATTGGTTTTTCACAAATAATTTTCCATAAATCTTTATTACCAATCAAAACTTCATAAATATTCAAATAACATTTCTACCTGCTCAGTTATTAGAACTCGAGCAGTAGCACAACTTCAAATATAAATAACAGTCCCCACACGCCGGTCTTGAGCATCAAGACCGGCCCACCCCAAGCGTCGCGGCCTTCTCAATCATGTTCTGCAAACCCACATTAAAGATATCATTACCCACTTCGGATACGTGAACGCCATCCAGTCTGTATAAACCTGGATAACCCCCTTCCAAGTCCACATGCCGATACGACTATCCCCCCACCTGGGGCATGAACTTTTCAAGAGCCCTATTGACTCTTTTCCTCATTTTTTCCATAACCCTCCTCTGTGCAGAGGAGAGCCATGAAAGACGAGGAACCACCTCAGAAAAAACTAACGTTGTACCTGGGAAAGTCATACTGAAGCGATGCAAGTCTTGCTTGATCATGAACAGCAAGTCTAATGTTTTAACGTTTCTCAAATCATTACCTCCCAAGTGAATTATCAGGATAGATGGCAACGGCCATAGGTGACACAACCTAGATAAATGAAAGTTCAGTTGAAACCACTGAAGGCCTCTTATACCTTTCCAAAACAACCAAAAAGAGTCCGGGTGCAGAGACAAATTCGATGAATAGCTGCGTTGAGCCGCTCTTTTTTGAGCCCAATAAATAAATGAGTGCCCCATAATCCAAACTGTGTGTTGGGTACCTAAAATGAAACAAACAAATTAGGACGAACATATAACTTAAAACATTTCGACTTCCACTTCCCCATTGCTTTAATATCCGATTCCGGGACACCCGATCGAGCCGCCTCCGAGGCTGTGCCAATCCGAAAGGAGTGGGAGGAAAACCTGAAATTACTTAATCCCATGCTACCCAAACTCTTCTTTAGGACTGCATCGAATTGGTACTTCGTCAGGGGCAACAAATTAACATGAGTGAGAACCCCCCCCCCCCCCCGGGAGGCCTAAGTCCCATGAATTGCTTAACTAAGGCTACTGGGCACATGAAAACATCATCGTGCTCCCTTAGATGAACCCATCTGCCCTTGCCACATTGATCCGTTTTGGAATGCTGCAGCCACACATGAACACCCGATCAAATCGAATTCCAGAACCACCCTGCTTGCTTCCCGGAACTAATTCCGAGATACGGAACGCCCCAAAAAAGGCAAGAACAAAGGCTGTCCTAAATAATAAAGTAAATAAAGTAAAGTAAGAGGAAAAACAGACAACTGAAGTAATTCTGCAAAAGCCACTGAGAATGTCAAGAGAGATCGGTCTTCTGTCATCTGTGACGAAAGTCAATCTCTTGTACCCCTTCAGCGCCTGTTTTACAGAAAAATAAAAAGTACAAGGTCTCAGACCTAAGAAACGGAAGAAAAATGACATGCCGGCCAACATTTTTGTCACATGACTATGTGAAAATTGCTGCCACATTAAACTGGACAGAAAAGCCAAAATAGCACCCTCAGAAGGTCAATTAAACTGAAAACCTTCAGTACTGGCAAAGGCTATCCAGCTGCTCCAAGCTGCAGAGTAACTTGACCAAGTCTTAGGAGCTAAGGAGCCCCTAATAGCATCTGTCACAGCACTCAGATCATCTCCCACAAATAGGCCGGGCACAGGATGCCAACTGCGTCCACCTCCAGAAGCAAACTACGAAAACGCTCCACCTGAAAACGAGATAGAGAATGTTTTTCAATATCCCCGGAGTATACCTAGCCTTCAACCAGATGTTAAATTTGAGGCATCTGAAGACCACCTGACGCAAGATTTTGATTACCAACCAAGAACTAGACGAGAGACAATTCACTGCATATAACACACTTTTGTTATCAGTTTCCACCAAGATGAGCCTATTAGCAAACTCTGAGCCCCACAACTCCAGTGCCACTAAAATTGGAAACAACTCTAGCAATACCACATTCTTGGTAGCTCCTGATCTCACCCAGGACTCCGGCCAAGTCGCACAGCACCAATGCGATCTCCAGATGGCTACAAAACCTTTGGAGCCACCCGCATCTGTAAACAGACAAAAATCCCATGCCACAACAAATTCGGCCTGAAACAAGGACTTACCATTATAACAATCAAGAAAGCTAGCCCAAACCATCAAATCCTCTTTAATAGGGGTAGCTATCCTAACATGATCCAAGGGAGATTTCGAGCCCGAAATAACCAGGTAAAGCCGACGTGAAAAATTCCTGCCAACAGGCATGATTCTGCAGGCAAATGCCAGAACACCCAAGAGTGACTACATTTCTTTCAAAAGTATCTTCTTTTGCAACACCTTCGCGATCAACCATTTTATTTTATTCAATTTTTCCGCTGGCAAACGGAATTCCATACTGCGGGTATCTATCTCAATGCCCAAAAATTCCAACAAAGTGCTGGGCCAGCAAGTTTTTTCCTCCGCCAACGGGACGCCAAATTCAAGAGACATAGCTTGAAATTATAACAACAAGTCCGAACATAAACTAGAGTCTGCTGGACCAACAAATAAGAAATCTAAATAGTGCACTGTACTATCAAACCCGGACCGAATGCCAAGTACCCAGTGAAGAAATGTGGAAAATGTTTCAAAGTATGAGCAAGACAACAAACACCCCATTGGGAGATACATGTCAAAAAAGTACTGTCCCTCAAAATAAAAACCCAAGGAATTAAAGGCCTCCGGGGAAACGGGCAAGATCCGAAAAGCTGACTTTATGTCGGCCTTCGCCAACAACGCCCCCGGGCCAAACAACCTGATCTTACCAATCGCTTCCTCAAACATAGCATAAGACATGGAACATAGGTTCCTATCAATATCATCAATCAATGAATCACCTTTAGGAAAGGATAGATGGTGTATAATACGAAATTTATTAGGTTCCCGTTTGGGCACTACTCCCAATGGGGAAATCCGAAAATTACAAAAAGGGGGGTGCTCAAAAGGGCCCCGCAATCCTTAGTTCCTTACATAACTTATCCCTTACCAAAATATGCTGCGCCTGGCTAGAACCTGCAGCTGCATTTCTCTTAAAACATTTTTGCCGCTGGGTGCGTCCCCGCACAGATGGAACATTAATTTCTGTATTTGCAAGAATTATTCCAGCGGCATTGACTATCATTAAATGCAAAACAGCAGCCTTTTTTAAAGGCCGCCGTGGAAGTGTTAACAGTGAGTTGCCTAGGTGCTACCTGCTTCTGCGGAAATATCAAATTGAGCCACAGGCCCACATCTTTCATACCCCACCTAAGTGACGGGTGAATGGACAATTTCTGACAAAAGGATTCGTCATAATAGAACCAACCCAGGCCACCAAAATTTTTGTAGGCTTCTAGGATATGAACAAATGTTGGAAAAGTCCCCCACACCGCTCTGGGTGCTTTTCCGCCATTATACCAGAATAAATACAAAAAGGCTTGCAGCCAATTGTTTAAATGACCTAGGGATCACCCTGCGCCGTTCCTCCTCACTTCTCTCCTCACCCCTCTTGTCAGCTCTGACCATGAAATCCTTATGAGCAGGCAGAAGGGAGAGAATGTCTACATAAATTTTGGCTTTAATATTTGCATTTAAATGATATCCTAAAGGGGACATCTCACAAGGCATGACATCTTTCATATATGTCTCCGGTACATGGATTTTAGCATGCACAGCTGTCTGTAATGAGGGGCTAACCTGACTGACTGTAAAACACTAACAGTACTTTTTTCTTGTTGAGAGGATAAACTGACAGGAAGATTAGACAACACAGGAGTATGAGAGGAAACAGAAGGGTTAACAGACAGAGAGACCAGGGAAGCTGAAGACACAGCAGGAGCTGACACTTTGGACAGTGATTGAATTAAAGAAGACAGTGAACCTACCAAACCAGATACACATGTAATTGAGTCAACTCACCACCTGCTGGAGCCTGTAACACCTGCAACCTGTGGAGTCTGCACACCTAGCACCTGTTGGGGCACCTCTGCATGCTGAGTGCCTTGCTGCGATGATACGCGCTGCTGCCTGGGAGACTGCTGCACAAGCTGTCTCCCCCTTGTGTCCTGTGCAGCCTGCTGGAGCTGGCCACACCGTCCGCTTCTTCCTGCTGGCGACTGCGAACAAGTCCGCCTCTTCTGACCTCCGCGGCGGCACCGTGATGTCACGCCGCCGCCATCTTCCCTTGGCTTCCCTTGAGGCACACGAGTCTCTTCAGCTTCTTCCGCAGCCCGTCCTTCTCGCTCTGGAGGCGCGCTTCTCCTTGCTCTTGCAGGCGGTGCGGGCACAGGAACACCCCGCCCTGTATCTGTGTCCTCCATCAGCTCGCCTCCCACTGCCAAGCCTCCTCCCTCTTGCTCCATAAGCAGTGCCTCCTCCTCCGGAGCTGACGCCATGCAATGTCTCAGCCATGCCTCTCCTCCTGAGCTGCCTGCATTCTCCAACAGCTGCATCACCAGAGCTTCCATCAGGTAAGAGAAACGTCTTCACAGCTCGAGCTCAAATCTTCTTTGCTGTCCGCCGGAAAGAGGAAGAACCCTGCACCTGCTGGCCCTTTTATAGCCAATCCCTATAATTCCAGAAAATTCCCTGAACCCCCATTGGCTCTTCCTGACTAGCTGTAATCTAGCCCCTTAAAGGGGCAGGCTCCTGACTAAACTAAACTACTGCTGCCAATCTAACCTAATTTTTTATTAATTTGGGCTAGGGAGGCCGCAATCTCAGGAAAGTGGCCCCATAATGTGACCCCTTTATTCATTCTTTTTGCTGGTTGGTCCTCATGGAGAAATTATCCACCATGTTTTTATATACTCTGGTTTAGCACATATGGTATTTCACGCAAGATGTCTACATGATACCCCCTGAGGAAGATCATCACATTATTAGAGATCGAAACGCGTCGGGGATCCATATACATGCCAACCCATAGTGGTGACCTGTATATGGTTATTGTGACACATGACTGAAATACCGTTATCATTTGTACACCAGAGCTCTTATTGTTGTTCCCTTCTATGTAATTGGATCCATTCCCCAATCCCTCTTTTTTACTTGTACTTTTCTAATGAATTTGTAAATTCGATATCCATGTATAATAAAATTATCTAATACTTTTATCATGAGTCAACACATCATTCAAGCTGCACACAAGCCACTGGGAGTTTCTTTCCTTTTTCTTTAAACGTACAATTTGGCTAGCAGCATAGTCCACATACTAGAAGGTGGGTACCCCACTTTTTTGCTAAATTCTACAAACAATACCCCATAATGACAACGTCAAAGAAGTTTGTTTGAAATCTTTGCAAATTTATTAAAAATAAACAACAACAAAAAATCCCATGTACATTATTTACAGCCTTTTCTCAATACTTTGTTGAAGCACCTTTGGCACCAATTACAGCCTCAAGTCTTTTTAAATTTGATGCTACAAGCTTGGCACACCTATTTTTGGGCAGTTTCTTCCATTATTCTTTGCAGGATTTCTCAAGCTCCATCAGGTTGGATGGGGAGCGTCGGTACACAGCCATTTTCAGATCTCTCCAGAGATGTTCAATCGGTTTTAAGTCTGGGCTCTGGCTGGGCCACTCCAGGACATTCACAGAGTTGTCCTGTAGCCACTCCTTCGTTATCTTGGCTGTGTGTTTAGGGTCTTTGTCCTGTTGGAAGATGAACCTTTACCCCAGTCTGAGGTAACAAAGCGCTCTGGAGCAGGTTTTCATCAAGTATGTCTCTGTTCATTTCTGCATTCATCTTTCCCTCCATCCTGACTAGTCTTCCAGTTCCTGCCACTGAATAACACCCCCACAGCATGATGCGGTCACCTCCATGCTTCACTGTAGGGATGGTATTGGCCAGGTGATGAGTGGTGCCTGGTTTCCTTCAAACAGGACACTTGCCATTCAGGCCAAACAGTTCAATCTTTTTTTCATCAGACCAGAGAATTTTGTTTTGCGTGG
Source organism: Rana muscosa (assembly GCA_029206835.1). Lineage (NCBI taxonomy): Eukaryota > Metazoa > Chordata > Amphibia > Anura > Ranidae > Rana > Rana muscosa. Next base: position 110,753,395 of record CM055125.1, read on the forward strand.
TCTGAGAATCCTTTAGGTGCCTTTTGGCAAACTCCAGGCAGGCTGTCATGTGCCTTTTACTGAGTGGCTTCCATCTGGCCACTCTACCTTACAGGCCTGATTGGTGGAGTGCTGCAGAGATGGTTGTTCTTCTGGAAGGTTCTCATCTCTCCACAGAGAAAAATCGGGGAGTCTTGTCAGAGTAACCATTAGACTCTTGGTCACCTCCCCGACTAAAGCCCCTCTCCCCCGATCGCTCAGTTTGGCCAGGCGGCCCGCTCTAGGAAGAGTCCTGGTGGTTCCAAACTTCTTCCATTTACGGATGATGGAGGCCACTGTGCTCATTGGGACCTTCAATGCTGAAGAATTTTTTCTGTACCCTTCTCCAGGATCTGTGCCTCGAAACAATCCTGTCTCAGAGGTCTACAGACAATCTCTTATGCCTCGTACACACGACCGGTTTATCTGACGGGATAAACTCCGACTGATTTTTCAGACGGAATTCCGCTCAAGCTGTCTTTCATACACACAGACACACCAAATTCCGACCGTCCAAAACGTGGTGACGTACAACACTATGACGAGCTGAGAAAAATGAAGTTCAATGCTTCCGAGCATGCGTCGAATTGTTTCCGAGCATGCGTGTTTTTTTCTCCGTCGGAGTTCCATACAGACGAATGGAATTTCCGATAGAAATTTTTTCTGTGGGAAAAAAAGAGAACAGGTTATCTTTCTAAATCCGTCGGAATTTCGGAAGGAAAAAGTCCGATGGGGCATACACATGTTCGGAATATCTGATGAAAAAATTCCTTCGGGCTTTTTCCATCGGAAATTCCGAACATGTGTACGCGGCATTAGACTTCATGGCTTGGTTTTTGCTCTGACATGCACTGTTAACTGTGGGACCTTAAATAAACAGGTGTGTGCCTTTCCAAATCATGTCCAATCAACTGAATTTACCACAGGTGGACTCCAATCAAGTTGTAAAAACAAATTGTAAGAAAAACAATCAGCGCCACAATGCTAATAAATTACTCCTATAATGACGTGAGAAAAAATAAATAAAAATCAAATATACCACTCTGAGTGTCTACACAGCTTCTGAACACTTATAGTGATACACCACACCTATTGCAATATTAATTTTGTGAAAATAGTGCAGCGCTGCGTATCTATAAATATTATATAAACAAATAATTATACATTCCATAAAACAATTTATGAAAAATAAAAAAACTGTTCATGTGTAGGTTTCCAAAGCTGTCACCGTGTAAAATCCTATTTAAATGGATCCAATATTCAGTGCACACCACCACCTGCTAAAATGCCTGCTCACCTCAAGGAGGAGTATAAAACTCATAGACAGATCGTTCCTCGTGTCCACCACGATCAATCCACTTTACCAATGGTAGTAATTCCTACAGTCTCCAGACTGCACCTCTGTGTGGGTAATCAACGTTTGAATTGTCTCCAAACACCACCTTCGTCTACTCGCTTTTCAATAATCAATTCTACTTATATTTCCAGGGGTTAAGGACATGAAACAAAAAACACAAGTACCATAGTGGTCTCTGCTTTTAAATTTATTAAAAAAGCCCCCCTTAAAAGTTACACTTACAAGAAATAACAATAAAAACAGCATGTATCAAATCACCAGCTCATTCACCGCAGATCAAGACTCTCGGTGCTTCGCCTGACATCACAGATTCGACTCCTCCCCTCTAAACGCGTGTCGGCCTCTCATTGGCCTTCATCAGTAGATGGGTGGGTCAAATTAGGTGAAACCTTATATACCTAACTGTTGCCTAGGCAACGCTTCAGGCATCACCACAGCCGTCCACAGTCTGTGAGGACACTCCCTCTTCCTGTGACTACAGAGCTCACATTCATTGAGCTGGAGAGTGTGTCACCCAAATCTGCATACCTGCAGGGCGCTCTCACCCGATCACACCGCTGACCTCTGTGGTAATGTCCCTTTACAATCTAATCTCCACATGAGTGCACGATGTATCGCCATATACATACAATAAAAAACCAAGTCTAAAATTAAATGAAACTAAAAGATGTTCCTATTTATATCTTTATCTACAGGGACAAACAATATCTTTATTAGGACCTCATCGGCCATTCATTAAAAATTAAAATTTATAGAAAATTAATATGTATGAATCAATCACATATGTGAAAAATCGACTCTACAACTATGCTAAAAAATAATAATATATAAAGCTTCGGCTTGTCCGTGATATGAACACAGGACCTCTCGCACCCGAAGCGAGAATCATACCCCTAGACCAACAAGCTAAATTACACCTACCATATTTCATGACCATATATCACTTTATAAACATATTAAAAATGATAATTAATAAAATCTACTGTGCGTTTATTATGCGGCCTCATTTAGCCATTAAAGATGAAGCAATTCAGATCAAAATCTATATTAACCACTTAAGGACTGCCTAACGCCGATATACTTCGGCAGAATGGCACGGCTGGGCATAAGCGTGTACAGGTACGTCCCCTTTAAAGTGGTTGTAAACCCACTTTTGCAACTTGCACCTTCAGGTAAGCCTAGACTAAAGCTTACCTGTAGGTGCAAGAAATATCTCCTAAACCTACACGGTTTAGGAGATATTTACTAAAATCACAGGCGCCGCTGTCTACGGCGCATGCGCGCCGTAGACAACGGCGCATTCATGGGGTTAATCCCATTCACAAATTCGGCTAAGTCCCAGCAATGCTTGGGCTTAGCCGAATTTAACGGCTCCCGCGCGCATGTGCGGAGTCACGTCTTCGCCGCTCCGGCCAATCACAGCGCCGGAGCGGCGCTGTCATTGGCTGGAGCGGCGATACCCGGAAGTAACATTCCGGCTATCGCCGCAGCGATGGCTGCGGCTGGAGAGAGGGACACGGATTGCTTCGAGGGCCCCGATCTAAGGTAAGTGGTACATAATGAGCTAGTATGCTAGTCATACTAGCTCTTTATAGCTTTGTCTTGCAGGTGGGCTAGAAAAAAAAAAAGTTATATGGGTTTACAACCACTTTAGGAGATCAGCCGTGGGTCGCGCGCGCTGCCGGCGGCGCGCTCATGACCCGGTCGTGAACTCCGTGACCACGCCCGTGGGACCCGCAGACCCGATCGCCACCGGTGTCCCGCGATTGGGTTACAGAGCTGAAGAACGGGGAGAGGTAAGTGTAAATAAACCTTTCCCCGTTCTTCCTAGTGAGAGTGTCACTGATCGTCTGTTCCCTGCCATAGGGAACGATGATCAGTGACGTCGCACGCCAAGTCACGCCCCCACACAGTAAGAATCACTCATTAGGTCACACTTAACCCCTTCAGCGCCCCCTACAGGTTAACCCCTTCACTGCCAGTGTCATTTTCACAGTAATCTGTGCATTTTTATAGCACTGATCGCTGTAAAAATGACTGGTCCCAAAATGGTGTCAAAAGTGTCCGATGTGTCCGCCATAATGTCGCAGTCACGATAAAAATCGCTGATCGCCGCCATTACTAGTAAAAAAAAAAATATTAATAAAAATGCCATAAAACTATCCCCTATTTTGTAGACGCTATAACTTTTGCGCAAACCAATCAATAAACGCTTATTGCGATTTTTTTTTTACCAAAAATATGTAGAAGAATACGCATCGGCCTAAACTGAGGGAACATTTTTTTTTATATATATTTTTGGGGGATATTTATTATAGCAAAAAGTAAAAAATATTGATTTTTTTTTTTAATTGTCGCTCTATTTTTGTTTATAGCGCAAAAAATAAAAACCGCAGAGGTGATCAAATACCACCAAAGAAAGCTCTATTTGTGGGAAAAAAAGGACGTCAATTTTGTTTGGAAGCCACGTCGCACGACCGTGCAATTGTCAGTTAAAGCGACGCAGTGCCGAATCGCAAAAAGGGGCCTGGTCCTTTAACAACAAAATGGTCCGGGGCTTAAGTGGTTAACCCCCCTGGGCGCTAAAACCTGGGTCTCATATATCCAGGCAGACTCGCGCTGGCTCAATTGTCTTATAAAGTTGCCCCCTCTCCAGTGATGCTTCACCTTCTCAATCGCCCAGAATTTAAGTTGTTTGGGATTCCTATCATGAATCTCTCTAAAGTGCTTGGAAACGCAATATTCCTTTCTTAATATTGTTGATGTGCTCCCGCACTCTAACCAATAGAGGTCTAGATGTCCGACTAACATATTGAAGTTTGCAGGAACACTCCAACATGTATACCACCCCCTCTGAAGAGCAAGTTATAAAATCTTTAATTTTTTGTGTTCTTCTTGACGCTGTGGCTGTAAATTCACTTTTCTTCTTTACATTACTCCCTTTCGTGGTCCTACACGCCAGGCATCTCCCACAAGCGTAAAAACCCGTAAGACAGGGAGTCAGGGTACCTGTTTGGTTGTTTTTATTGGGGGGGTCTAACACTCCTGGCGCTAAAATGTCTCTCAAATTAGGTGCTTTTTTGTACACAAATGAAAAAAAAGCTCTAGCTGAAGCGTTGCCTAGGCAACAGTTAGGTATATAAGGTTTCACCTAATTTGACCCACCCATCTACTGATGAAGGCCAATGAGAGGCCGACACGCGTTTAGAGGGGAGGAGTCGAATCTGTGATGTCAGGCGAAGCACCATGAGTCTTGATCTGCGGTGAATGAGCTGGTGATTTGATACATGCTGTTTTTATTGTTATTTCTTGTAAGTGTAACTTTTTAGGGGGGCTTTTTTAATAAATTTAAAAGCAGAGAACGCTATGGTACTTGTGTTTTTTGTTTCATGTCCTTAACCCCTGGAAATATAAGTGGAATTGATTATTGAAAAGCAAGTGGAGGAAGGTGGTGTTTGGAGACAATTCAAACATTGATTACCCACACAGAGGTGCAGTCTGGGGACTGTAGGAATTACTACCATTGGTAAAGTGGATTGATCGTGGTGGACATGAGGAACGATCTGTCTATGAGTTTTGCCTGGTTTACACTGGTGCGATTTGACATGTCAAATCGGCAAAATTTGCCGCAAATTGTGGGCAATGGCACCGTCCTAATCGGTACGACGCCGCATCTGCGGCGCTGCACCGATTACAAAAAGTAGTTTCTGTACTACTTTTTGCGATTTCAGCCGTGATTTACATTGACATCTGTTTCAGATGTCTTTGAAATCGTGGCTCTGAAATCGGGACTGCCAGTGGGAGTGAAATCGTGCAAGTTCAGCTAAACTCGCAGGCTTCACTCCCGCAGCCCCAGTGTGAACGTGGGCTAATACTCATCCTTGGATGAGCAGGCATTTTAGCAGGTGGTGGTGTGCACTGAATATTGGATCCATTTAAATAGGATTTTTTCACAGCAGTGACAGCTTTGGAAACCTACACATGAACTGTTTTTAAATTTTTCATAAATTGTTTTATGGAATGTATAATTATTTGTTTTTATATAATATTTATAGATACGCAGCGCTGCACTATTTTCACAAAATTAGCCCTGGTTCACACTGGTGCGATTTGACATGTCAAATCTGCGATATTTGCTGCAAATCTGCGGCGCTGCACCGATTTACAAAAAGTAGTTTCTGTACTACTTTTTGCGATTTCGGGCCGCGATTTACAATGACATCTGTGCAGAAACCTGCACAGATGTCCCTGTAATCGTGGCCGAAATCGGGACTGACAGGCAGGAGTGAAATCGTGCGAGTTCAGCTGAACTCGCACGGCTTCACTCCCGCAGCCCCAGTGTGAACCTGGGCTAAAGTTTTAAAAACAACTCAAGGATGATCAGTGGAAACAGGATGCACCTGAGCTCAATTTTGAGTGTCATGGCAAAGGCTGTGAATACTTATGTACCTGGGATTTTTTCCTTTTTTATTTTTTAAAAACTTTCAAAGATTTCAAACAAACTTCTTTCACGTTGTCATTATGGGGTATTTTATGTAGAATTTTGGGGAAAATAATGAATTTAATCCATTTTAGAATAAGGCTGTAACATAAAATGTGTAAAAAGTGAAGCGCTGTGAATTTCCGGATCCACTGTACATTGTAATGAGTATGTTCCCAGATTTTATTTATTTTTGCTCAAGCCACAATCTGAATAGGACCTCCAACAGACATTTTTAAATGTAGAAATCAACATTACAGTATAACTTTTCCTGAAAAAAACACCAAAAATATTGTAGTGAGCATGGTCCCAGAATTTAATTATTTTACCCACAAGCCACAACTTGAACCAGACCACCGACAGCCATTTTTAAATCTTGAAATCAACATTACGGTATCATTTTTTCCATGAAAAAAAAAAACACCCCCAAGAAACCTGAACACAGTTCTGAAACCAGTAAGTGCATGACTGGTAATGGTTGCTATAGTGGTGAGCTTGCAAAAGTTCACCTTTCTTCTGAGCTATTAACAGCTAGTTAGTATTCAGGTTGAACATAAGGGCAAACCATACTTAAAGCTTATCCCTAGTTATAAACCATGTGTACCTTAGACTATATTTTTGAGGGGGAGAGGAGTTACTTCTGCTTGTGAAATTGAAATCACAATAACAGCTGGCCATTTAGCAAAATAAATAAAATATATAAAGCAGACCCGAGAAAGGATTAAAATTTAATATGAGGTGCTAAAAATACAAAGTTTATATTGGCTAGGTAAACAATGGCTTTTATAGTGACACATTCTTTAACATATTTGCATAATGCAGATCTTTATGTAGCGGGGGTCCTAAATTTAGGGATTGCTATGCTAAATTTAGGGGTGATTCGAGCGGTAGTTGGCTTGAATCTTTCAATTTACTGGACTCAGCCTTGCTGTTTCACCTGGCGTGCAGTTTCCCTTAGAAGTATGGGTGGCGCTGTCACTTGTACTCGGGGTTGAACCACAGGTGATGGAGTGGTGATTGAGTGTCCTCTCTCGGCAGCCGTGCAGTGGGAGCGGTTTGCCTGCTGTGCATGCCGGGAAAGGATACATAAGGGGCAGACATCGCCTGGGAGGGGTTGGTTCTTCGTGGTTCCTGATTCAGAATCCTGGTGCGTGGCGCATGGCCCTCCAGGCCATGGGGCCACGTGCGCTTCAGTCCCAGGCACCTTTAGTCCTGGGACTGCAACTTCAGCCCTGGTCCCAGCACCTTTAGCTGGAGCCCACTTCGGAAGGAGGAATCCCAGGGTGCCGCCTTGCGAGGGGACCCATTTCTAGAAGAGGAGGCTGGGGGAGGACCATTCCGATGGACTGGTGAGAGATCACAGTGAAGGAAGGGGCCCAGTAACTCTCTGGAGGGATGTCATCCATCCGAAAACAGGGATCTAAACAACGGGACCATTAGGAGGTTTGGGACAATATAGATTCTGCGGCAGAGGATCCCCTGAACGCATCCATTAGGGAATCTAATAGACTGTTCGAGTTACACGCCGGCTGCTAGTGCCCTTGGGTGACTATCCGGGTCAGCTATACCCACTCAGGATCGAGTGGCGAAGAAACTAGAGTGCCTGAATTGAGCTGTCTTCCTAACACCTTTCTCTTCTCAACTTTGTGGATGTTCATGCATAAAGAAAGAAATAAACTCTATGTTGGAGTTGACACTGGTGTGGACCTTGGAGTTACTTGGGGTATAGAGACTTTGTCCTTACATTCTAGGGACGGAAACCAACTTTGAGGGGAACCTTGCTGCAAGACCCGTAAGTGAAAACAAGTGTGCTTAACCTCTGCAAACCAGGGGGTACGGGCATGGTGGGGACTGTGTGCCTTTTTCTCCTGTGAGCGAGCCAAGGACAGTGGAGAAAGAGGGTCGGTTGCTACATTTATGATAATAATTTTTATTGTTTATTATTCATTGTATTGGAATCACATAACAGTAAATTGACTTTCAAATGAAACATTTAGAATGAGGGATTTGATTCCTGTGAATCAGAATTTGCAGCAAATATGTCTGGCTTGGCTTTTTGCAATAATATTAGCAAATAATTTCTGTTTTACTGGGTTTATAAGTTGTGGCATTTTTAAAACATGGTTTTGATTGTAAAGTGAAAGGGCTTCCCATAAGCATTAGCATTATCTCTAATGCCATGTACACACGATCGGTTTTTCAGATGAAAAAAGTCCGATGGACTTTTTTCATTGGAAAAAACGATTGTGTGTGGGTCCCATCAGACTTTTTTCCCATCGAAGGAAAAAAATAGAACATGTTTTAAATTTCTCCGATGGGAAAAAAAAACGATAGGAAATTCCGATCGTCTGCGTGGAACTCCATCGGAGAAAAATCCACGCATTCTCAGACTAAATTAGAAGACGGGAGCGCTCGTTCTGGTAAAACTAGCGTTCGTAATGGAGATAGCACATTCGTCATGCTGTAACGGACTGAAAAGCACGGAGACTGAAAAGCACGAATCGGCTAACACCAAACTTTTACTAACGTGCGGTAACACAAAATCGGCAAAAGCAGCCCAAAGGGTGGCGCCATTGGATTTGAACTTCCCATTTATAGTGCCGTCGTACGTGTTGTACGTCACAGCGTTTTGTCTGATGATGTGTAGGCAAGACTGATGAAAGTCAGCTTCATCGGAATTCCGATGGAAAATTCCATTGGAAATCCGATCGCGTGTACAGGGCATAAGTCATGAAACAGCTTGTCTTATTCCTGTAACAGCCAATCAGTAGGAGTAAGGTACAATGGGTACATAAAATAATTCCTGCCATTAAAATAATAACATTGTGTTGCTTTGCAGCCTGAAATGAACACAGACACAGTTTTTGTTTTATCCAGCTGTATTTATTCAGTGCAACTTATACTATCCAAGTGAAAGATATAACACCAACATGTCAGAAAAAATTTAAAAATTCATATACAGAACCATTGAGTTGGAAAAAGGATCACCCCCTTGTGTCAGTATTTTGTTGAACCACCTTTTGCTTTAAATACAGCCTTTAGTCTGTTGGGATATGTCTCTACTAACTTTGCATATCTAGACTTTGCAATATTTGCCCACTCTTCTTTGCATGGTGACCGTTTGTGGACTGCAGTCTTGAAGTCATTCCACAGATTTTCAAAGGGGTTTAAGTCTGGGCTATGACTAGGCCATGCAAGGACATTCATCTTTTTCTCCTTCAACCACTGTGTGGTAATTTCTATTCTATTTTTGCTACACCAAAAGAGACCCGTGATCCCTGCCTACAAATGGCAATTTCTAAGGCCTGACTGAGTCAGAGTTGGGCCTAACCATGTGCTAGCCGTACCTGGAAGCAAGCGTTGTGCAGAAGAGAGGGAGTGATAGTCTGCAAGCAAGTGTTGTGCAGGAGAAGTGTCTTGTACAAAGAGTGTACATCGTTCTGTCCCAAATGGACTTTTCTGAAATTCTACTGGGCATCCCATATATTCCCATCCCTATCCAAGTTCAAATCCCTCAATAAAAATACAAAAACAAGTATATGGACTGTTCATTGTCTCCAAGGTAATTGGGAAGTGAATGCCGGGCTGGGCAGGGTGACAGGTGGACCACAACTTTCAGCTGCCCTTATGGGGGTACCGCTACAAAATGAAAATGAATGCAGCCACTATGTATAAGAGTTGATAGGTTGCAATATATGACACTTTTGGTTTTTGGTTTAATACTGCTTTAACTATATTGTTTTTGAGAAAACATTATGGCCTGCTTTGGCCTAAATGCCTCACTATTTTTAGTGTTTTTTTTTAAATAAGTTTGTTTGCTAAAGCACTTTGTTGGTTACAGGAACTGGCAGTCCATTTCCACTGCAGCCTGGTAAAACTGCTCAGTACTGTTTGGGGACAAATATTGCTTGTAATTATATTAGCAACACTGTTTTATAACTTTCAAACACTGATTGATGCTACTAAACATGCCACCAATACAGAACATTGTTTGACATGGATATGGCAGAGTTAATTCAGGCGTCCACCACACTAAGACCCCTTTCACACTGGGGTGCTTTTCAGGCGTTTTAGCGCTAAAAATAGCACCTATAAAGCACCTGAAAAGCGCCTCTCATGCCTCCCCGGGGTGAAAGCCTGAGTGCTTTCACACTGGGGCGGTGCACTTGCAGGATGGGAAAAAAACTCCTGCAAGCAGCATCTTTGGGGCGTATGCGGTGTATACACCACTCCCAGCCTAGTGAAATGAATGGCCAGAGCTGCTGAAGCGCCTGCAAAGTGCTTCGGCAGCACCGCAACACGGGCGCTTTTAACCCTTTCTTTGGCCGCTAGTGGGGATTAAAAGTGCCCCGCTAGCGGGCAAAAAGTGCCACTATAACAGCGCCGCTACAACTAGCGGTGCTTTACCGCTAACGCGAGCACCACCCCAATGTGAAAGTACCCTAACATGGGAACACAGATTGCACACACCATTCAACAACTAACCATTCCCCAAAAGACAACCATAAAATTAAGATAAATCAAGAATACCACACATCAGTTTTTCCAATAATTTGGCCGTGGCACTTTATTTTGGTTTAACAAATATAATAACCATAACAGAAATTTGCATATAAAACCATCAAGTAATAACAGTAAGTGCTTAGTTATCAAAAACTCAAGCAAAGTAATATTTAAACAGCAACAAAGTCCCCCCCTCCCAGATGCGAGGGTGACAAGACCACAAATAAGGGCACGCAACGGGAGGGGGGAGGGAAGCTCTTCAGCTGGATAATTATCAGGCAAACCCCTAGGAATGCAGCCCCCTTATATACAGTCTGACACCACTTCCAGAATTTTCCACCTCACCTGATTGGTCACTTTACCTGTGCCCACAGGTGAGGTGGAAATTTTTTAAAGAGACAGTACCCTACTTTACTAATAAGCTACAATGCTAATTACAATTTTAAATGTAACAATTTTTTCCCAGAGAAGGCAGCCGTGTGCCCATACCAGTGGAATCAAATAATGATCCACTCATGCATTCATAATTTAGTAATGTAGTAAGAAAGGTAAGTGACAGCAGTAGGCAGCGATCAGACTGGCATCTTCAGCACATTGCCGTTGTTACATGAACAGCTGGGTTAAAGGGAAAAAAACTGACAGCTCAGGTCAGAGCCGCTGTACTAACGATCCAACATTAGTACAGCGATCTCCGCTGCAGTTCTTTTGTGTTCTAACAGGGAGATACTGCCTCCCGCCAGAACAATCCGATCAGCACTCCAAGGCATTGGCTGATCAGGAGTCGGTTGGCTGCTGGTTTTACAGCATGTTCGTCCAACAGTCGGACCGGCTGCCTTACACGCCGTTTTTATTGAACTGGGTAATGTTAGCTCATGTCCCCAGACATTCGGCCCATGTGAACGTCGTCTTTACAGTCACAGTGAGAGCTTGGAAAATGTACGCTTACAGCTCTATTTAAATAGCTGATTTTTCCCATTACAAACTTATCATACCTTGTTCTGCATTGTGTCTCTGTGTGGAGGTGGTCATCTCACATAACAGGATCTGCACAGTTTTTTTTCAGGGAGGAATTCCAGACAGGTATGTTTTCCAGGGTACTGCTTCAGCACAAATAACATTTACAATGTTTATCTGAACTGTAACAGAGCAAATCTTAACTTTTACTTTTTGAGTTCAGGTTTACTTTAACAGAAATTTGTTTTGGAGGTCTTAAAGTAGAACTATAGGTACAAGTTTTAGTTTTTAGTTTTTTTTTCCATTTTGGATAAAGTAAGGGAGGGTTAGTCAGTTTTTTTCTTCTTGTCATCTGTGTCCCTTTGGGGAGATTTACTTTCACTTCCTGTCCCATAGCCAAAACACAAAAGAGGATATCTCAGCAAAATGAAGGGAAACCATTGGGCCCCCAGATCACCAGAACTAGTGTGCCCATTGGAAGTTTTCCCTGCTATTACTTTTCTCGGGTCAACCCAAAGTTTGTGATTTTCTCTTTGTTTTACTTTCAATAATAATGGTAAACTGGTAGCAATGAAAACCTGACAGCTGTTCTAATCCTTCTCCACTCTCCTTCTTAATAATATCAGTACTGTGTCCAGTACAATAGAATTGTAAATGAGAAGGAATTTACAATCATACTTACAATGCAGAGTCTGTTTATCAGAGTGAAGCCCGGTACACACTATTCGATTTTTTTCCATTCAACCCAGCAGGTTGAACGAAAAAAAAGCTGTCAGCTCCAGTCGGAGCCACTGTACTCAGTATGCAAATTAAGTACAGCGATCTCCCCCGCTCAGCACCCTCGCCAAAACACTCCGATCATCACTCTCTGCCATTGGCTGAGAGTGCTGATCAGGAGTTGGTTGGCTGCTGGTTTTCCAGCATACTTGTCCGACAGAAGCTGGCCAAATGGCCAGCTTCTGTAGGACAGACCAACATACACCAACATACACACGGGCCGAATGTCGCCTGTTTTTTTTTTTTTTTTGAACCGGCAAAAGTCTCCCGACATTCGGCTCGTGTGTATCCGGCTTAAAACCATCATTTTCTCTTACCAGTGTCTCAGATATCTAAAACAATCAGGGTGATATCTCCTGAATATGTAGATGTATAGACAGTTTACAGTCTGTTACCAAACATTTTACTTTCCAGGTCCATATTTGATACCCCACACCAGGCTTTGCCCTTTGGAGCAAGACGTGGAACGCAAGCCACCCCCAGGGATCAGCTGACTCACACACGCTGTTTAAAACAAGTGCTAGGCCAGGCACTACAACATGTGAGTGTAACTGCTATTATTGCTGCCGTTTTTCCTTTTTTTTTAATTACTACACTATGAGACTTTTTTCCGTGTCTCCTGTGGAGTCATTTTTTTACATTCTAGCTCCTTCCTGAGTGGTCATTGGAGTGGATTTATACCATTAGCAGAACCAATCTGGTGTTCCCAAAGCGTTTTTTGACCATCCTGTAAAAAGGGGTCAAACAGCTCTGGTGAGTGGTCATCTTCATACTGAGCACTCATGGTGGAAGATCTAGAAGTTTTATCTCAGAGCATTCTGTTTTGGTGTTGGAATTTATTCACTTATGGACATTATGCTTGCTTATTTTTTCATTAATGTGCACATTTAAGTTTGACGCAGTGTTTTCTTTGTGTCAGTTTTTTACATGAACATGTATAGCACCTAATTCTTTATTTTACAAACATTTCAACCATTTTACTTACCTGCTCATCAGAATTTTGCCCTGCAGCATAAAAAAAACCTAGAAAAAATAAAGAATAAGGGAATTGAGCTGCAGTACCACAGTCTTACAAATAAAATGTGTAGGAGATTTTGGTTGGGAAGGTGCATATGCTATATGGGTTACTGCCCATAATCCTGGAAGTAATTGTGACTTCTAAGTGTAGCGGGGTCTCCTTCAAGGCCCCGGGACTACGTTACCCAGAACCCCGTTCGGCACCCAGAGTGCAGTTGGCCACCGCAGAGACTCATGGGAGGGGTTATTTAAGGAGGAGTCGAGGCGGAGCTTGGCCTCTTGGGACACCGCGCTGCAAGCAACAGCTTCTTCCTGTGCGGATCTGCTGCAGTGCAAGGCCTGAAGCCTGGGGCCTTGCGCAACTTCCGAAGAGCCTTCTACCTCGCTGCGGAGCCTGGGTGGCACCAGACTGGTCGAGTGAGGACATCCGTTGGATCGGGGACCCGATCGTTGCAGACGCTGTGTGCGGAGATACAGCAGGTGGAAGTCCCGGACTGGGATCGCGTCCGGAGTGGTGAGCGAGCACTTGCTCAATCAAATAGACTTTACCGTTTTTAGGCCTATAGACTGCCTTGGCTCACTGATCGTTGCTTGTTGTTCCACTGGGGGACCGGTAGCAGGACAGAGTTGAAGTGTCCCCCCAAGCATAGTGTTCTTAGTGATTGCTAGTTTGTGGATTACAAATACTATTCATCAAGTGCACCACCGAAAGTTTGCATGCAAAGAAATCCCTACAGGAAGGACTGAGATTTATTCTAGGTCAGGCCTGGCCAGGGTGGGGAGATAGGCTATTGTTTAGTGCGCCACAGGGCGTGTATACCATAATAGCTACGCGTGGTGGATTACCGCGCAGCGCCATTATTGTGTGCTATATTGATTGCTGCAGGGCTCTGCAAGCCAGTTGTGTGTATTATATTCTGCTTAAGTCTTTTTACAACCAAAGTAAAACTGTTATACTTAATCTTTAACATTTGTGTGTTGTCTTACTGTAAAGAGGGTGCCTTTACAATACCAATTGATTATGATAAAAATATAACCCCCTAGACTAGCTGTGCCAGGGTGGGTCGAGCAGATTGCCGGGGGTTGGTGGTGCTGTACACAGGGCCCGAAAACAAATCCAGCGGCTCTCTTAACTGGGGGTAGCGATACATAAGGAATTGTATTGCTTTAGTAAGTTGCAATGTTTATGTGATAATTATTAGATACTAAAAGATTGGCTCATACACCAAGACTGTAGCCTAAAGAAAAACAGACCTATCCTAGTTGAGTTGAGTTGGGAGGCATCTTAATATAGCGCGGTCTTACCCCGAAGGGTCCCTATGAGGTGTTTCTTTAGTAACTGGATAAATGCACAGTATAACGGCTTATTTATTCATTTACAAAGTTTGTAATTGAATGAAAGCATAAAATTTGTAGCAACAAAGAAGATGTGTAAATTTTAAATAAAATGATTGCCATGGCTATTTCAAAATGCATTTAAAATTATTGTCAATTAGGTTTAACTTATTTTTTATTACAAATATTAATACAAAATGCTTGCAAGAATAATAATACATCTATAAACTTTTTTAGAAGAATATTCTTAAAAGCACATTGAAGGGCACCCATTTTTTTTTCTGAGCTGAAAACTAACGTGATCAAGCAACATGAAATTTGCTTGGTCTTTTAAAGTCATCACATGCTTTCTGTGGTTTGCCAAATGTAGCAAGACAGCTGTTGGAAGATATTAAAGTGGTTGTTAAGGCATTATTAGACTTATTAGACCCTCTATCAGAGGCTGGCATAGCACAATGTTTAAGTTGTATTTAAAAACAAGCGCTGTAAATACTGAATATCAGCTGTCATCAGGCCGGTCACATCACTCGCGGCCGCTTTTCAGCTCTGATAAATGTCTTCTGCAGGAGGGGCCGCGATCTCCTTCTGACGTCAGAGGAAGATCACGTGGCCGCTCGTTTCCTCCCCAGAAGCCACCCATCGGAGCTGTAAAGCGGCCGCGAGTCACGTGACCGGCCTGAAGACAGCTGATATTCAGTATTCACAGCGCTCGTTTTTAAATACAACTTACACATTGTGCTATGCCAGCCTCTAATAGAGAGGTTGGCAGTGACAAATTTAATATTTTAATATTAAAATAATAGCGGTGGGGGGGTGGGCTGGGGCAGAGAAAGACAGAGAGGGCACTGACAGGGAGGAAGGAGGGGGTGAGGGGGGAGAGCAGAGAGCAGGCAGCCTATCACAGAGTGAGGCACTTTGACCACAGTGATATGGGCGGAGCTGCCCTGGTTATCATGGTCTGTTTAGAGAGGGCATACAGGAAGTGGTAGGTTTCGTTTTTTTTTGTTTTTTTTTTACAGTTTACAGGGGGGCAGATTACATAGCACAAGCGCTGTGCTGTGTAATCTGCTTCAAGGGACCAGAATCTACATTTTTTTGGGGGGGTTAACAAACGCTTTAACAATTGTGTTAATATACTGTAGGTGTGACAGTAGTCTGAACTCTAAAATAATACATTGTTTAAGAGAAAGCAGTTGTTGGTGAAACACATGGTGATGCAGGATACGGTCAGGTCAGTGAAATTCTTGCTCCAAAAAAAAAGAACAATATTATCTATACTGTATAACCAAATCTACAAAACGTTAAATGTATTTCAAGCAGACATAGGCGAATATTAGGAAAAGTGGTCTATCTTCAATTTTAAAGTAGAACTATAGGCAAAACATTTTCTTTTAAATTTAGATAGAGCAAAGGAGGAGTATAAACCCTGTCAGATTTTACAAGCCATCTGTGTCCTATTTCCCTTCACTTCCTGTTCCATAGCCAAACAGGAAGAGAGAATAAACCCATGCAAATTAACAGAGTCCCTTGGGGACCCCCAGGTCACCAGAACTAGTGTCGCTATTGGAAGATTTCCCCTCTTACTTTTCTGGGGACAACCCAAAATTTGGGATTTTCTTTTACTATCACTCTCAATGATAATGGTAAATAGAGATCGTGAATTTCCCTAATCGGGGCACAGACAGCAATACAAATTGACAAGCATTCTAATCCCTCTCCACTGTATCCAAAACAAAAAAAAAATAAGTTGTGACTTTAGTTATACTTTTCACTTTAACCTTCACTAGCTACTGCTCTTTCTTCCCAGATAAAAAAAACTGATTAACCACTTCTCTACTGTGCACGAAAACCCCCTTCCTGCCCAAGCCATTTTTCAGCTTTCAGCGCTGTCACACTTTGAATGACAATTGCGCGGTCGTGCGACGTGGCTCCCAAACGAAATTTGTGTCCTTTTTTTCCCACAAATAGAGCTTTCTTTTGGTGGTATTTTATCACCTCTGCGGTTTTTATTTTTTGCGCTATAAACAAAAGAAGAGCGTCCAGTTTGGAAAAGAAACACTATTTTTTACTTTTTACTATAATAAATACCCATTTTTTTTTTTTTTTAAATAAAATTTTTCTCAGTTTAGGCCGATACGTATTCTTCTACATATTTTTGGTAAAAAAAAATAAAAAAATCGCAGAAAAGCGCGTATTGATTGGTTTGCGCAAAAGTTATAGCGTCTACAAAATAGGGAATAGATTTATAGCATTTTTATTTTTTTATTAGTAATGGCGGCGATCTGCGATTTTTTTATTGTGACTGCGATATTGCGGCGGACACATCGGACACTTTCGACACATTTTTGGGACCATTCACATTTATATAGCGATCCCTGCTATAAAAATGCATTGATTACTGTATAAATGTGATTGGCAGGGAAGGGGTTAACCACTAGGGGGCGGGAAAGGGTTAAATATGTTCCCTCAAAGTGTTCTTACTGTGGGGGGAGGGGACTGACTGGGGGAGGTGACCGATGGTTGTCCCTATGTACAAGGGACACACCATCGGTCCCCTCTCCCTCACAGGACGTGGATCTGTGTGTTTACACACAGAGACCCACTTTCCTGCTCGTTTCCCGGGCAATCGCGGGTGCCCGGCGGCAATCGCGGCCGCTGGGCACGCGCACCGGGGGCCTTGTGAACGCGGCGGGCGCGCGCGCCTCCTAGCTTGTTTTAAAGGGAGGACGTCATATGACGTCCTCCCAGAACGAGAGTATCCTCCGCCCGCCGTCAATTGACAGTGGGCGGGGGACAAGTGGTTAAGCAAAGCTTTTGTTTATTTTTTCCAGACTTTATATGATGCTGCTATTCTACAAAGCAATGTAAAGAATGTTTAACATATTTTCAACTCGTTTTCCATCTTTCTTCCCTTTCTCTTTTTTTTCCCCTTTCTTTTTCCTCTTTTTTCCACCTCTCTCTTCCCTCTCCCTTTCTCTCCCTTTTTCTCCTCCTACCTTTTATTTACTTTCCCTTATTCCACCCTCTTTCACTTATCCTTCCACACATTTTCTTTAATTTGAGAAAGACCCCTGGAGTTCCATCTGTTGCTATTATAAAAGGAGTCAATCCCAGTATTCCCAACCACAATTCCCATATTTTATGAAACTTTTTTATTGACCCCCTATTTCGACAAACCTGCCATTCTTTTAATACAGTGTCATTAACCTGTAAGCACCATTCCTCATATGTTGGCACATTCGAGGAAATAAATTTTTGTGCGATTTGCTTGCATGCAATAAACAACATTTTGTTAATTGCTATCCTAATTGTTGGTATGTATGTTTCTTTTTCTAGGCCCCCCCAGTAAACTTTTTTTAGCATCCATTTGTACCTGTGTTTGATATACCCGATTGATAGTATCAATAATGTTTTGCCAGTACCTAAATAATTTGGGACATTTCCATAGCATATGTATTAGGTCAGCTGAGGTTCTACTACACCGGGGACAGTCAGATGTATCTCGTCTACCCCAGGAATACAATTTAACTGGGGTCCTATACACCCTATGGATTATGTATAATTGTGTTAAAGTTTACTGGGATGAAACTTATACTGATTGTACTTGTTCCAAAATATTTCGCCATTGTTCATCTGTTAGATCTTCTAGGTCCTTTTCCCATCCCCGTCTAGCTTGACAGGTAGCCTTTCACTGGAGTTGGCCAATTAAATGGCCATATATTTTAGAGATGATGCCCTTTTTCAATTGTATCTTTGCGATTAAGTCTATTAATGGCATATTTTGAACTTTTAAATTCTTTCCTTTAAATTGGATCTGTAAAGAATGTGTAGCGGGGTGGCGGTTTGTGGTGTAATATAAGACTGTTATTAACCTTGTGAAGCAATGCATTGTGGAACTTGCGGTACCAGAAGAACGGGACTCTATAGACATAAGTAGATAATAAGACTATGGTACCCACAGTGCAGTTGTCCTCCCAAAGTGCATTGCATCCCCGCACAGCTTTATGGGAGAGGTTACTTAAAGGAGGGGAGGAGCTTTGTTCGGCCTCTTTGGATCTTCACCTCCTCCCTGCAAGACATGTGTGTGAGGCCTGCTGCCAGAGGGACTAGGCCTGAAGCCTGGGCCTTCAACCTTGCGGAGGATCACCAAGCCTGGAGGGTGATCTATTTTTGTGTGTCCAGCTCGTGCTTCCCAGAGAACGGAGTCGTCCGTCGGCTGACATCTACTGCTGCCGATAGAGGGACCGGAGACTGCACGTTGCGGAGGGACCACGGATCGAGGTGCCAGCAGCGAGGAAACTCAGGTGGACTAGGCCTGTTCGGGTGAGCGGGCACCGTCCCAGGTTCTGCAACTGTTATAGGCCTGTGTCTTTTCAGGGCTCACCCTCACCAGAGTAGTGCATCTCACACGCACCAAGTATATAGTGCAGCTGGATTACAAATATAAAGTGCACCAACGTTTTGCTAGCGAAGACTCCCATCATTGAGAAACTCGTATAGTGATCTTTGTCAGGCCTGACTGGAACTAACACTTACGGGACACGGGGTGGTATTGCCCACTAGGGGGAGTTTGCGAGCATAGACTGTCTTCCTTGTTTGCATATAGACTTAACTTTGTTTGAAAACCTTTTTACCTTGTTCATATTGACTTTTGCAGGGCCCTGCCAAGTCAACTGTATGCATATGTGTATTACTGTTCTTTTTCTTTCACCCCAAGTAAAGTTTGCCCTTGGTTAAGTGAACCATTTTGTTTGAAGTATTTTGTTTTTCCTGAGGGACTGCTACCAGTGAAAGGTAACAATACTTATACATGTTATTGTGTTATACATGCCAAATTGTGTTCCCAGCATTCAGTGGGTCTCACAAATGCCAGTTACACCAGTTGTGCCAAGGGAGGGTCTGAGCCAGATAAGAGGGTTGCGAATAGAGTACTGACCCAAATTAAACCAGCAGCTCCTTCGGGGGTAGTGCTACACGTCTTAATTGTAAATATTGAAAAAAGGTGTGGGGGGGGGGGGAAATATTATTTTTGCAATTCTTGATATGTTTTTAGAACCCCATCAGAGTATAATTGGTCAATATATTAAATCCCCGATCCTTTCCATACCCCAAATCCTTCTAGTTTATTTATCTCCTTATACTTTATATTCTGCCATTTGGGGTATAAACTGAAAAGTCTATATATTGAATTTTTTATTTCAGTTTCTGCCCTACTCTGTTCGACACTAAGGTGGGTCTTTAGTTTTAACACCTCAGAGCCTTTGAGAATGTGTTTACAGAGTTCCATAGGCAAGGTTGTATTTACCATAATGGCCTGCTTGTGGGCCAATGTCAATGGCAGCAGGATAAGGGGAGCAGATCCAAGCTTTAACATTTATATGCATGTGGCCATCTAATTCTTATTTTATCTCCCTCTTCTGGCCACCCCTGGACAAAGTGACTAAAATCAACACATGGCCTATAGGGTGAAGTGTGTCCTGGGGATATTGAGAGGAGTTCAAGAAACTCTAATTGTGTTCTTTGTCGGTTTATACAGTTAAAAGTAGCAGTGACTATAAAGCAGAGATCATGCTTTCTTCACTAGCACATTCTTGCATTGATTTTTGTTAACATGTTTGTATCATGCAAAAAGCAGAAAATTGAACAAAAGGTGGTAATGATTCAGGTGGGTGTACCTAGTGTAAGTCGGCATGATATCTAGATCATATCTTGCCTACAGATAAATCTCCCAAGGACAATAATTTGTTAGATAATTGAAGAAGGTGTAAAAGGAACATCTGCCAGGATTCTTAAAAGATAAGTGCACCTTTGGTAATATGTTACATTTTAAACCTGTATTTAGGGTGTAACATGTTGCTATGCAGCACCTCTCCTCGTCTTCCTGTGACAGCAGGCAGGAGATCCTCTTCCCACACCTGAAGTCATATTTCCAAAATGGCCTCATCATTTATTCACAGGAATCTGTAAATGAAGAAACTACAAGTCCCAACTTCCCATTGTAGTTCTCAATGAACTGTGAGGGCGCTGATGAGCATCTTCATAGTTCATGCACACTTCCTCCTTTCTAACAGAAAGCCTGTGCAAAGGTATAGGCAAGAAAGTTGGAGGGAGAATGTGCAGGAGCCTGATATTGCACGGGCGAGCCACTAATCACAGGTACAATGCTCTGCAGGCTCGACAATTTTTTTTTTCTTTTAACAGCAAAATGATATGCATTTATTTATTTTTTTAAAGGAAAACTAAGCCTTTAATAACAAAATGGCTAGGAGACACTGCTGCAGCAGGAACAAAAACACTTGAGCCAGAGATGAAAACCCAAGTTACTGTCTTCATAGCAGATCTATAGATTGAAGTGGAATGTGTGCATTTGTTTCATTAGATATCTATTTTGTTAAAGTCCATTGTTTAGTCAACTCCTGGCTAATATTGCTCTGGCAGACATCCTACACAGCATGGCTCCTATTTATGTGCTACTTGCCAAACAGAATGCTCGGCCAACTTTCCACAAGTGTTCGCTTACTGCAGCAGACCTGGAATTTCATTTCAGAGTCTGTGTTTCTCATGTGTGATTACAGCTGTATGTTTACTCTTTGACTGATTCCAAAGGACAACTTGGCAATTTCACATTATAGCGTCACATACATATACACATACAAAAGTGTCACACACACGTATATTCAGTATGTATATTAAATAAAAATGATAATGCATTTTAACTCAGAAAACATAGCTCAGTGGATCAAATTTTTAATTCAACAATCACCAGTCATAAAGACTGGTATTATATTTGTGGAATGGACCTAATGTAAACTAAGGCCAGTTTTACCCCCCTGCAGCACTACCCCAAAAGGAGCTACAGCAATTTAACTGGTTATTTTTTCAAGATTAGTGCAGAAGCAGCAAGGACACAGCAACAATTCACTCACTCTGGCTCAGAAATCAGTCTAGTAACTAGAGAGTGGGACAGTGGGTTTTGGGATACTCCAAAATGTCTAGGCACAAAGTTGCAGCTGGCACTTCCCTAGGTGAGGACAACACAGTCTTTCACTCCCAGCTGTGGGCCAGGAGAATGTTGGAGCATGGGTAGGACATGGAAGTAGACTGGAACAATCTAAGTTATCTGCAGTTTACGACCACCAGATAGGTTTGGGCAGTTATTAGGAGCAGATTGGATTCTTGCAGCTGAAGACCACAGGATAGAATTGCAGACTAGGCACACTGGAGCAGTTTTTAACATCCACAGCTGAGGCCATAGATAAAGTGCAGTGCAGGAGATTAGGCTTTACTCACGAAGTTCAGTAGAAAGCAAGGATATGGGCTCAATCCAGCGGAGGGAGTAACCCAGCAGCCCCCTGAAGCACACAGTCCCCCTCCTTCTGTGGAAGAACACATCTCTCTTGGCTCCTAGCTATTTACCTGCCTCCCACCCACCATCTGGGCACACCTCCTCAGGTATGCTGGAGCAAGGTGAGAGCCCAGCCTGGGAATTTGAGTTAATCCAGATGCACTATATACTTGTAAAATACACAGGTTGAACGAACATTTGAATTTTAGGCAGTTAGGATTTACATCTAGTCTACTTTAAATAATGGGCAAAACTGCCACGTCTTATGGCACTATTCCATTTGAAATTTTAGGTACTGTAGTAATCTCTAACCAATGGCCCATCAACCAGGAGTGGAGAAAGTAAATTGGGACTTAAAACATGCCTAAAGAGGACATATACAAAAATATATACAAAAATATACAATATATATACATATACAAAAAATATTTATTACATAGTTGAAATCTAGTTAAAAAGTACAAAACACCCTGACCTTCCTCCTTACATGCCTGAAATGGTAAGAATGCAATAGAGTTAAAGCGGAGTTCCACCCAAATTTGGAACTTCCGCTTAATCCACTCCTCGCCCCTTACATGCCACATATAATTTTTTTTTGGGGGGGAGTGGGGGCTTTAGTAGGAGTGGGATTTCCTGTCCCACTTCCTCCTTCCGCCCTGGGGTCGCCTAAGCGATACGTCATATCGCCTTTTGGCGGCCCCTCCCTGTAGGCGATCACCTGGGATGTGACAGGTCCCAGGCGATCGCCTGTCCACTCAGAGAGCGCTGCGCTGTTCGCACATGCGCAGTGAGTGCCCGGCCGTGAAGCCGAAAGCTGTCACGGCCGGGTGCCCACACTATGAATGGAGGCGCCGGCGGAGAAGGGGGGGAGAGGAGCGGAGCGACGCTGGACAGTGGAACAGGTAAGTGTATGTTTATTAAAAGCCAGCAGCTACACTTTTTGTAGCTGCTGACTTTTAATAAACATAAAAAAAGGCTGGAACTCCCCTTTAATAACTTCAATGTCTCTGATGTCTACAGATTTAATGTAATACAACATAAAGCAGTGCTCTGTCCCTGGTAAATCAAAGCCTCTCCACTTCTAAGCCATGGTCCATAAAATGGCATCCCAGGATTAACATTAATTTTAAATAAGGCAAAGACGGTCATTCTTTTAAATAATTTCATATGCTTGAGGACCATTTATAGGTTTTAAATAGAAGACTATTCTTTGGTCTTAGTCCTTAAAAAAAAATGTGATTACAAATAAAATAAGCAAGGTCAAACTCAGTGTGCAGGCTACAAGCTACGGCAGAAAAGGTACCTCTGCTATATGGTTGCCACTAAAGACCGTGAGTGGGTTTAGCCACCATTCTGAACTTTAGCACTCCATGCCTAGCTCCACAAGGACATCTGCAGGCTGATCTCATCTGGAAACCGGTCTTCTAAACGATTACAGGAAACTGCTACACATTAACAGCTGAGAATAAAACTACACAGTGAAGGAGTACAGAGGAGTGACTTGCAGCCTCTTGAATTGCATGACTTATAATAATAATAATACAGTGCCAGAGAATTAGCCTCTTATCAATGCAAAATACAAAAAAAAAAATTCCAGCAGTTTATTTCACATCCACTGCTGGTATATTAAGAAATGTCCAATGAAAACTGGCTAGAACATTTTATGTGGGGGTTCATAGGACAAGTTTAAAGCACGTCTGTAGTTTGGGGGCATATGCTGTAAAGGTAGGAGGGTTTAAAAGCTAGGTACCTGCGGCTCTGAGCAAGCGACAACCTCCACCAGGCAATACAACTTATTTATCTTGCCAGAACCCAGTCAGTGAAAACTATGCTGCTTTCCCTTGATGTATGCAAGGCCTGACACCCTTTTCTGGCAATTCTTTTTGCTCTCCGCAAATGGGTTTTAGGAGAGAACTTTATATCCAGTGTCAAGGCCCTATATGACAAGTCGATGGCCACAATAAAATACGCTGGACTCACTGACTCCTTCCCAATAAGCCAAGGCAGCCCTTCATCCCCAATCCTATTCTTTTTGGCCTCTTTCGCAGCTGTCTTTTTGGCATATCCAGACATACGAGGCCTAGAACTCATATGGGATCACCATAAACTAATGATGTTTGCAGATGACATCCTTTTGTGCATCTGTTCCCCCATGTTACCTTGCGAAATTTATGCAACACTGTTTCGGCCTTTGCAACTATTTAAAACATTCAGGTCAACAAAGCTTAATCCAAAGCCTTAAGGGGTAACTTTCGTGAGGAAAAAAAATGCAAATAAAAAAAAAGTAATATCATATACAATTGCGAGACAAGTCATATTGTAATTGAATGTTATTAAAAATTACCTTTTCTTTGCAATCTGCAGCTCTGTAATTTTCTGTAAAATGGAATACAATATGGATACCTGGAGGTGTTCTTTACACAGAATGTGTACAGACTACCCCCCAGAAACCTAATTTCTTGCTTGTGTGATTGGCTCACTGATTTTCCCAGAAGTCTGCTCTAAGAGACATGTCAGGCATCCCCTGCAACAAGCAGCAGCAGCTGATTATTAGAAGTACAAAACCACTCCTATTGGATTCACTTTCCTACATGCACCGTCAAAAACACAGAGATTTCTCCAGAATAACAAAAGGTAGGAATCTGCAAAAAAGTTTTTAAAATCCTTGCAATGTACATAGATCACACAGAGGGGAATGTTTTTTTTTTCTCAACAAAAGTGGAGGTACTCTTTAAACTTAAATTTAAGTTCCCATCTTCACAAGATCCATGAGAAATACAAGAGTACGTGGCCCACTGCCTTACTTAGGTATCACCACAGTTCTTCTATTGATTCACTCTACAATCACTTTAAGAAGAGGGGGAGAGTTGGCCTTGTAAAGTCTAGTTTATTTTTAAATAAAAATAAACCTGTTATACTTGCCTACTCTGTGCAATTGGTTTTACACAGAGCAGCCCAGATCCTCCTTCTCGGGTCAGCAGCCCAGATCCCCTCTTCTCGGGTCCCTCTTTGCTGTTTCTAGCACCTCCCTCCTGTCGAGTGCCCCCACAGCAAGCAGCTTGCTATGGGAGCACCCGAGCCAAGCTGCAGCTCCATGTGTCCATTCAAACATGGAGCTGCCGTTCGGCCCCGCCCACTCTCTGCTGATTGGCTGACTTTGATTGACAGCCGCAGGAGCCAATGGCGATTCTGCTGTATCTCAGCCAATCAGGGGGGAGAGTCCAAGATGGCTGAGGGACTCGTGGACATAGCTGGATAGAAATGAGGCTCAGGTAAATATTAGGGGGTGCTGGGGAGGCTACTACACACAGAAGTCTTTTATTTTAATGCATAGAATGCATTAAGATAAAAAACCTTCTGCCTTTACAACTCCTTTAACCGGTTCCCGACCGGCGCATGAGGATGTACGTCGACAGAATGGCACGGCCGCCCAGAACTCGCATGCAAAAACGGAGAGACGACCATTTGCGGGATGCTAACAATTTCACCGTTGACCGGAGCGTCTGCAACTGCTCCAAAGGAAGGAAGACCTTCGCCTCCAACGGAGTCCAGGATCAAACCTAGGTACTCCAGACGCTGAGTCGGTACCAACACCTACTTCTGTATGTTAAGTACCCAACCATTTTCCCAGAGGGTCTGACTGGCTATAGACATGTCCTCTTCTAATTCTGAGCCAGAAGCAGCTCCCAGGAGAAGATAGTCCAAGTAGCCTACGATAGCAATGCCTCGCTGTCTCAGCAAAGCCAGATGGGGGCGTGTGGCAGGCGCAGCACTATGAAGTGCCTTTATGCGCTGTGGCATTAGAAGAATTTGATTTCTCTGATCTTTTAGTCCACACAAGACTATCTGTTACTTTATAATTCCTCTAGCGCCGTTCTATGGAAGCAGTAGGTTTAAAGAGCACACCAAACCTTTAAGATAACTTCTTTATTCACTTCAGCTTTTCTTCTTATATAACACTGACAATTTAGCAGCAGGAAGTCCATGTACAAACACGTTTTGAATAAAGTATAACAAATGTCGGTTCAACTGTTCAATCTTGTAATTCTACATAAAATGGTAGATATATTTCTCTCTTCCGTATCTGTACTTTCACTTTAAAATACTTTAGACACTTTATGATCTATCTGGGACTTGCTATATAATGCTGTTTGCTCTGATGTTTGCTCTAAAACTTGGTTTGAATCTGGTTTGATCCCTGGTTTGATTGCTGGTTTGATTGTTTGCAAACCTGGTTTGGTGGAACTATTTTGGCCACTTGCTTCCATAAAACCGGACTCTGGATGGATCTGAACTGTTCAGCTCCACACTCTGATGTAAAATGCAATTCTAGACATGTGATATGAGATTTCCTAGACAGAACATGAGTGAAATGCTGGCTATGATTGGCCAGAGACATTTGCTCAGTGAGATTGGTTGTGATTGGCTAAAACTCCTGATGAGTCACAAAAGCTTAACTCTATGCTTTCTGGTTGCAATTCTGCTGTGTTATTAAGCTTACTTTTCTGCATAGTATATAATAATCTTAAAGGCATATTTTTTCTTTTGCTTCTGTGAACACAATATACAACTGTTATATGACATCCATATATAAAGTCACAGTAAATAACTGTGCTGTTATTTCTCACAAATGAGCATATGCACTGTATTAACATTATTAGCAGGTCTAGCTATATATGCATGTAAGCCACATTAGCAACCTAGGACAGGTCTTAGCTGGCCAGCTACACTCCCACCAAATTACCTATAATTCTATGTTCTCTATAGTAGGATTTGAACATGAATTTGGGGAATTTTCCATCAGGTTCTCAACTTCCAAGTGTCTTTTATCACTCTCAAGTAGAACAACTAACTTCTGTATAGGACGTTCCAACCTGAGTGGAATAGTGAGACGTTTTCTCTTTTTGTCAAGTTTTGAGTCTCCTATTTGTAACAACGCTCTTCTTACTAGTCTGTCTTTATCCTTTTGAACTTCTAGAACTTTGGCCAATTTCCATTGACTTCTAGGTAAATCTTCTTCTTTCACTAATACTATGTCATCAACTTGTACATTTCTTCTGGGTGTTTTCCATTTACTTCTTAACGTAAGATTGGCTAAGTACTCTTTCTTCCATCTATTCCAAAACTGTTCTGATAGATATTGGACTCTTCGCCATCTCTTTCTGGCATATAAATCCTCTTTGGTAAACTTGCCAGGTGGTGGTTGTATGTAATCAGACTTAAGGTGAAGTAGATGGTTGGGAGTTAAAGGTTCCAAACTTGTTGGATCATTGATGTTGTCAACTGTAAGTGGACGACTGTTAACAATAGACATTACTTCATAGAATAGGGTCCTAAGTGAGGCATCATCTATTCTTCCGGAGCTCTTTCTCAACACTGAACTTAACACATTTCTTACAGTTCTGATTTGTCTTTCCCAAACTCCTCCTGTGTGGCTTGCATGTGGAGCATTCATATGAAAATCACACTGATTTTTTGACAAATACTGAGTTACTTTTCTTTATCGATCTCTTTTAGAGCTTTTGTCAATTCATTCTTTGCTCCAACAAAATTAGATCCTTGGTCAGATCTAAGCTCTCTGACAGTACCTCTAATGGCTATGAAACATCTCAAGGCATTAATGAATGCGTCAGTTGACATATCTTCTAACATTTCCAGATGAATTGCTCTGGAGCTTAGACATGTAAATATTAGTCCATATCTCTTGTACTCCTTGCGGTTTTGCTTGGTGATGAACGGGCCGAAACAATCCATTCCATTATAAAGAAATGGTGGTGATGGGTTTACACGATCTGCCGGTAAATCTGCCATTCTTTGTTCTTCGGTAGGTCTACGTGCCTTTCTACAGGTTACGCATTTACTTATATACTTTGCTATAACTTTGCTTCCTTTTACTATCCAGTAACCACCTTCTCTCAAACAGTTCTGGGTAAAGCTTCTTCCTTGATGAAGGATTTGTTGTGGTAGTGATCAATAATCAATCTTGTGAAGGTAGAATTTTTGGGTAGAATTGCTGGATGCTTCACTCTGCTGGGTAACAATGCATTTTCCAGTCTCCCTCCCACCTTCAGTATACCATCCTGTAGAACAAGATTAAGCTTGTACAATGGGTGGTTGTTGGGAAGCCTTTTAGGTTCTTGACTAAGTCTCTTCAACTCTTCACTATAGAATCTCTGTTGAATGAGTCTTATGACCGTTTCTTCAGCCTTCATTCTTTCCGCTACATTCAATGATTCCTTCTTTCTGATTCCCTTTGCCAAACATTGAATTCGAGCTACTACGTTTATGACTGTATTCCATTTTGAACATCTGGCTAGTCTTTCAAGTATGTCATCTTGACACTTGGCGGCAGTGCTCAATGTTTGTGCAACTTTTACTTCTGGATCACCCATAGACAATTCTGTGTAACCTTCACTGGGTATGATTTCCTTTTCCCAAAGGAACTCTGGACCGGTGAACCAGTTTGAATTTTTCAATTCTGTTACATTCAGGCCTCTTGAAGCATGATCTGCAAAGTCAGATTCAAGGATCTTGATTACTTCCGCTGAACTTACAGCTGGTAACTCTTGAACAGATATTCGATGACACAATCCTGTCACCTGTCTTGAGTTTGCAATCTGCTGTTTTCCTCCAACAACGCCCCATCCTAGATCAGTTTGAACAGCGTAGGGTTCACCCTTTCCTCCTGTGATTACCCTTCGTGGTACCAAAGCTTCGGGACAATCATAACCTATCAACAGTCCAACACCAAACTCCTTCAGCGGGGACATTTCATGAGATATGACAGATAGGTGCTCCCATTTATTGGCTGTTTCACAGGTAGGTATGCGATCTCGTTCTAGAGGTATATCGTCTTTCGTATAAGCTGGAGGTAGATCCAATGTGAGGTTTGAATGAAGTCCTCTAACTCTCAATCCTTTGACCCTTTGACTGTTCACTAATGTGTCTCTCCCCGTCATTGTGGTGAGTTTGAGCTTCACTGGTTCTGTAGCCACTTGTAATTTCTTGCAGATTTCTTGATCAATGAAGGTGACATCGCTTTGGGCATCCAGTAGTGCATAGGCATATACCTTCTTATTCTTCCTTTTAGGATTTGAAATGCACACTGGTACAACCATTGATGTGCCGTTGCTTTCCCTCACTCTGCAAGAGAATACCGATGCTTTCTTTTCTTCCTCAGCATCTTTAGCTATTGAGGATTTATCCTTTTTTGGACGTTCTTCATGTAGTGGTGTAGGATGGCGTCCTTTGCACACGCTGCATGTGGCCCTTTTCTTACACTCCTTAGTAATATGGCCTTTCCTCAGGCACCCAAAACACAGTTGGTTAACAAGTACAAACTTTTTCTTTTCATTTGGGGATTTCTCCTTCAATTGTTGGCACTTGTGTATAGAGTGGTTCTCTCCACAGAACATACACCTAAAAGTAGTCTGAGGATTTGTCGGTTCTGTCTCTCTACTGATCCCAGTAGTAACTTTGAACTTGCTCTCGTAGGTATCTATACCTTTCTCTGTTGTGTCGGTTGCAAAGCTAGTTGCTCTTGCATGTCTTATATCCCTCGCAGGCCTTTCTTCTAAGGACTTTAAGGCGTAAGATCCTGTTACTGGATTACATACTATTCGTGCTTCCTTATTAATGAACTCAGAGAACTTTTCAAAACTTGGGAAGTCCTTACTTAGATCTAACTGTTCAGTCACATAGCGATTCCATCTAGAAGCCACTTCTTCAGGTAGCTTAGCTAGCATCATGTGGTTTTCTAGATAGTCGTTCAGTACTTCTAGTCCTCGTACATGTGGGATGGCATTGCTGCATGCTTGCAGGAAGTCACCATACTCTTGGAGTTTGAAATGTTGTTTAGGACCTATTTTAGGCCAGTTATTCAATTTCTCCCTAAAGGCTCTTTGTACTAATAAAGGATGACCATATTTTGCATTTAACTTTTCCCAAGCTTGCTTGTAGGCTTCTTCATCTGTTCTATAGAAGTTACCTTCAAGAACTTTCTTTGCATTTCCACCAACATATTTCTGAAGGTAGAATAACTTGTCAACTGGCCTGGAGCAATGATGCTCAATGATCATTTCAAAACTTGCCTTCCACTCTATGAACTTCAGTATGTCTCCTGAAAATACAGTAGGTTCTGGAACGGGAAGTCTTGCTGGGACTGTTCTCTGTCGTCTTGCTGGGACAATAGTCACAACATTCTCTTGATTATTGCAGTGACATCTAGGAACAGAATTATCCTGTTTTATTTTTTCACCTAGTTCTAAATTGGGTGAGTCTCTCTTTTCGTCTTTCTGAGCAGGGATGGAAGGGCAATGACTTTTTGCTTCATTACATACTGGAGATTTCCTTCCATTCTCCTGGGCGTATGAAAGGAAGTAGGAGTCTGCATCTTCACTTAGTACAGATTTGGACTTATGATTACTATTCATGTCCTCTTTGTGTACTCTTAGTCTGGCTTCTATAATCTTGACTTCCTTCAGCCTTTCCATTTCTGCTACTCGTAGACGCTGCGCCTCGATTGCAGATTCCATCTCAATTTCTGCTCTCTTGACAGCAAGTTGTTCGACAAGTTCCTTTCTTTTGGCTATTAAAGTACTTGAGGACTCTGATATGTTACTGGCACTTCTGCTAGTGGAAGAAGTCCTACTTGTGATTGTGGTTCCTCCTAAGGACCTAGCATAGTCTCTCATAAAAAGCTAATTCATTCTCTTTCTTGCCTTAACTTCATCATAGTTAGCTTCAGATGATAGTTCTCTCATGAGCTTTACTAAACCTTTAGTGACTTCAGTACATGTGTCCATGTTCCTTACAATATCCTGGGGAGGTGTTGTAGAAGACTGCAGGTTGACATATGCTGCCATAAGCTCTGCTTCAGATTCTTCTACCGTCTCTATCATATCACTCAAGTTTCCTTTTATACTTTCTTGCTTTAGCTTTCTACGAACATCTTTAATGTAGGATTTCCACTTATCATACATTCTGGTGAACTTTTTTCCTTTCAATACTGCTTCTTGCTCCAAATTTTCCAGCATCTTTAGGGTCGGTTTTTTGATACATTCTGAACGTCTTAGTTCATCTGTTTGGGGCAAGACTAATGCTGCATCAGACTCTTCTACCTCAAACAGGTTCACTTGCTCTTCACCTTCTATCTTATCTATCTTTGTATCCTCAAACAGTGGCATAGAAATACTAGGCTTAGACATTTTACTTTAAGTGCTATAACAATTAATACAAATATTAAGAAGACTTTCACTTTAAATGCAATAGCAATAGGTGCAGGCAGTAAAAATGACTTTCTCTTTAAAATACTTTAGAGTCCGTGTACTACAACTGACCCTTGTTCTTTACTTACAGTCCTTTTACTCCTGAACACGAAAATGTCTCTTTCTTGTCAAGCCTATGTGCAATGATAGTAATAAAGGAAAGTTCTGACCTTATTCTGAAGAGCAGGATACTGTGATCTGTAGGTTGCTGGAACAAATAGTCTTAAAGGAGACTTGTCTTTGTTGATCTGATGCTCTACTCTGACATGCGATGCTTTGCGCTGACGTGCGATGCTTTGCGATACTCTGTGCTGTCTTGCGATGCTTTGCGCTGACTTGCGATGCTTTGCGCTGACGTGTGATGCTTTGCGCTGACGTGCGATGCTTTGCGCTGACGTGCGATGCTTTGCGCTGACGTGCGATGCTTTGCGCTGACTTGCGATGCTTTTCGCTGACGTGCGATACTCTGTGCTGTCTTGCGATGCTTTGCGCTGTCTTGCGATGCTTTGCGCTGACGTGCGATGCTTTGTGCGGTCTTGCGATGCTCTGCGCTGACGTGCGATGCTTTGCGCTGTCTTGCGATGCTCTGCGCTGACTTGCGATGCTTTTCGCTGACGTGCGATGCTTTGTGCTGCAGGCTTTGGGCCTAGTGGCGGGAAATAGCTGGCTGCAGTACGTGGCCTCTTTGTGGGTAGCGGTGCAGGCACTCTAACTCTGGACTTTGGCCTCCCACCATGCGTCTTTTTCTCTCTCTAGGGATCGCAGGAGGGTTGGCGCTCTCTCTGTGACTATCTTGCCTTTGCCATTCTGCCACTTTAAGAGTCGGCTGCAGTTTGACTAAAACACACGTTCTATGGCCTCTATGGTAGCTCCGCTGCTCAAATGCGCTCTTTACTGTGCAAGCTGAGGAGCACTATCGCTTCACCCTCAATGGGCTAATAGTTCCACTTTGGGCTTAATAGTTCCACTTTGGGCTAATAGTTCCACTTTGGGCTTAATAGTTCCACTTTGGGCTTAATAGTTCCACTTTGGGCTTAATAGTTCCACTGTGGCAGGCGCAGCACTATGAAGTGCCTTTATGCGCTGTGGCATTAGAAGAATTTGATTTCTCTGATCTTTTAGTCCACACAAGACTATCTGTTACTTTATAATTCCTCTAGCGCCGTTCTATGGAAGCAGTAGGTTTAAAGAGCACACCAAACCTTTAAGATAACTTCTTTATTCACTTCAGCTTTTCTTCTTATATAACACTGACAATTTAGCAGCAGGAAGTCCATTGTACACACACGTGTTGAATAAAGTATAACAAATGTCGGTTCAACTGTTCAATCTTGTAATTCTACATAAAATGGTAGATATATTTCTCTCTTCAGTATCTGTACTTTCACTTTAAAATACTTTAGACACTTTATGATCTATCTGGGACTTGCTATATAATGCGGTTTGCTCTGATGTTTGCTCTGAAACTTGGTTTGATTCCTGGTTTGATTGTTTGCAAACCTGGTTTGGTGGAACTATTTTGGCCACTTGCTTCCATAAAACCGGACTCTGGATGGATCTGAACTGTTCAGCTCCACACTCTGATGTAAAATGCAATTCTAGACATGTGATATGAGATTTCCTAGACAGAACATGAGTGAAATGCTGGCTATGATTGGCCAGAGACATTTGCTCAGTGAGATTGGTTGTGATTGGCTAAAACTCCTGATGAGTCACAAAAGCTTAACTCTATGCTTTCTTGTTGCAATTCTGCTGTGTTATTAAGCTTACTTTTCTGCATAGTATATAATAATCTTAAAGGCATATTTTTTCTTTTGCTTCTGTGAACACAATATACAACTGTTATATGACATCCATATATAAAGTCACAGTAAATAACTCTGCTGTTATTTCTCACAAATGAGCATATGCACTGTATTAACATTATTAGCAGGTCTAGCTATATATGCATGTAAGCCACATTAGCAACCTAGGACAGGTCTTAGCTGGCCAGCTACAGGGCGAGCACCTTGTTAAAAACTTTTGGTGCTGACGCTATGCCAAACCGCAAAGCGCAGAAACCTCTGATGGCTGTTGCAGATGGGGACATGCATGTATGCGTCCTTGATGTCCAGGGACGCCAGAAAATCCCCCGGATGGAGCGCAGCAACCTCCGAATGAATGGATTCCATCCTGAACTTTCGCACCCTCACAAAGATATTGAGGGCCCTGAGGTCCAAGATTGGATGGACACCGTCCTTCTCTGGGACTACCAACAGATTTGAATAGAATCCCTGAAACCTTTCTCCCCCAGGGGCACAGGTAAAATTACTCCGCACCTGAGCAAGTTTCGTACTGCTCCCATGAAAGCAGACTGAAGAGCCAGAAGGAGAGGAAGATTTGAGGGAAAGATCTGTTTGGTGGACAAGAAAGAAACTATCTTGTACCCCGAAGTGACCACCTCGCAAACCCACAGGTCAGAGAACAGGGAGGTCCACGAGCTGTAAACTCGCTAAGCCGTCCCCCCACCCTTGAGTCGGGCGGGGGCAAAATTTCATGCGGTAGCAGGTTTGTTAGCCGGCTTGTTCGGCCTCCGCACCCAGGGACGCTTCTGTCCCCCAGCTGGAGCCTTGTCAGTCTGGGAGGATCTCTGACTGACAAAAATACCGCTTCTGCGCGGAATAGGAGGGCCCCTGGCAGACGGCCTGGCTCCTTTTCTTAGAGGACTGCGGGAGAAGTGTGCTCTTACCTCCAGTGACATCCTTAATAATGTCGTCCAGCGAGGTACCAAAAAGCCTCTAAAAGACAATCTGCCAGAGCTCTCTTGGATGCTTGGTCAGCGGACCAGCATTCCAGCCAAATCAGGCGGCGCAGTACCACCGCAGATACAGAGGCTCTGGAAACCATTTTACATACACACACTGAGTATGTGTTAGTGTATATGTTTTGACTGTGGCGCCAAAGGCGCACATGTCTTTGGAGTGTGGGAGGAAACCAGAGTACCCGGAGGAAACCCACGCAGACACAGCGAGAACATGCAAACTCCAGGCAGATGGTAACGGGGTCCGGGTGTGAACCAGTGACCCCTGTGCTGCCAGGTGAGGGAGATAACCACTACACCACTGTGCTGCCCTCCATTCAGTGAATGTCTGAGACACCAAAGTCGCAGCCAATATAGGTCGCAATGCTGACCCCAGCATGGTGAACCTGGAGCGGGTCACCGATTCGGACCTCCTATCAGTAGGGTCCTTAAGAATAACGGACCGCCATGCGCTGGGGGACCACAAGGGACATCTGCAGCCGTTCCCATTCCTTATTTATGAACTTATCAAAGAAAGTAACATAAGGAAAAACTGTCACAAAGCGGTCAGATTTGTGTGACCCAAAGGAGAAAGACTCCTCTGCGGACGTCCCAGCTGCATCTACCAGCTGGAGAGTGTCCCGCACAGCATCAGAAGGGCACTCATAAGTGCCCTGTCTAGCATTCCCCAGAAGATGGCGATCACCTGGGATGTGACAGGTCCCAGGCGATCGCCTGTCCACTCAGAGAGCGCTGCGCCATTCGCGCACGTGCAGTGAGTGCCCCCCTTACGACCGCACGCCGTTTCTACCCTGGCAACAAATGATTCCAGGACTGTCGACAGCGTATCCATGGAAACCGCAGGTGCAGGGGCACCATTAGCAGCCTCTAGCAATTTAGGGGAAGAAAGGTCACATACTGACTCCATGAACACCCACTGACAGCTCTCAGGGACCAAGTGAAAAACACTTAAGCATCCACCCTCCTTGCTGCACTGACTGTGGGGGTAACCCAGGGGACTCACCACCCAGAGGGAGACCGCTCAGCACCGCTGCCCGCCTTGTATACACAGCGTGTGTGTGATGAAAAAAAACTGCAAGGAGAATGAGCTGTGCGCCGTACAGAAAGCCAGTGCTAGAGGCCAAAAGCCACTCCAAAATGGCCGCCAGATGCCTCAGATAGAAAGGGTGCGGACCACAAGAAAATGGCCGCCCGCAATACCAACCTGCGCCACAAAATGGCCACCAATGGGAATTTTAATAGAGAAAAAAGCACACTAAAAATGGCGTCGGCACAGCAAAAAATGGCGCCCGGGATGTGGACGAGATGGCCGTGCAGAGACTTCCCAGGAGACCCCCCTCACAGAAGAGGACCCCAGCGCCCCACGGTCCCCCACAGGGACCCGGAGCCCCCCCACAGGTACACCCCGGTCGCAGCGGGCCCTAGGGCAAGAGGGGAAAGGGCGACAGAGCAGGGAAAGGGAGGACAGGAGAACCCCTTAATCCTGGGAATGCCCAGCTGTTCCATCCTGCCGAGACAGGAGGAACCTACTTACCCGTCCTTGCGAGGACATGCTGGCGCGTCCCTGACAGACCCAAAACCGATGGTATGGAGTAGCTGTCGGCCCGGTTCACTATATGTGAGACAGCAAGCAGCCCAGTCATATGTGGACCCGGAGCATGTGCTCACCGGCCACCCCTGGAGCCATGGGGTACGTCGTGGCAGAACCAGCGCGAAGCTAAGGACTGGCACGCTCGATGGCCGGAACTGTGAAGACTACATGGATCTATAATATCCAGCCTGTCGCCCAGCCGGCAGTTGATAGAAGATATCACAAAAAAATAAAAAATAAATAAAAAATTCTTCAGGACTCTGGGCCCAAAGGGAGCCACGTCCTTCTCCTCTGCTAGGCAGAAAAAACTGAGGCTGCTGACTGCAGGGTGGAGGGTTATGTAACATGTTCTGCCTTGTCCTCTCCTATATACAGGAACATAACCCACATGTCAAGATTTATGGAGCTGTGTTCGTCCATGGATGAAAAGAGAAATTTATTTTTATATATTTTTTTGGGGATATTTTTATTAGCAAAAAGTTAAAAATATTGAATTTTTTTCAAAATTGTCGCTCTATTTCTGTTTATAGCACAAAAAATAAAAACCGCAGAGGTGATCAAATACCACCCAAAGAAACTTCAATTTTGTTTGGGAACCACGTCGCACGACCGGGCAATTGTCAGTTAAAGCGACGCAGTGCCGAATCGCAAAAAGTGGCCTGGTCTTTGGCCAGCAAAATGGTCCGGGGCTTAAGTGGTTAAGGAACTCTCTGTCTCACCTCTTGGCACACTGTTCTTTGTTTAGTAGGATCTATGCAATAAATAACCTACTTACCCAAACATCTATTTTATTTAGGGTCCCTCCAATCCCGATCAGCAGCCACATAATGTGCATTGAACAAAGGAAACTTTTGAAATTCATCTGCCACTATTGCAGGCCAAGATTAGCGGCCTCCATACTATATCACTGCAAAATAGCAGCAGGCCTAGGTTTACTGAATCTAAGAAAAAAAAATATGCTATTCTGCATCCCAAATCACACCTTTATCATCACTACGTGCTTCTTGTGCATGACCCCCTCTGCGCTCCACTCCCCATCTTTAACCTAATCTGGCTGCCTCCACACCAATGACCCCCCAATAACAGACCCCATTATGCAACATTCTTTAAGACAACGGGACCTTGTGAAATATTCTAGCACCACACGTATTGCCCTATATGCTTGACCTGCTGTGCCTCGTTTCTGTGCTATACTCTGCCCTTATCGACTATTGGGCTTGTCAAAGCTTCAATATATAGAGAAATAAGTAGAGGTCCAGGGAGTATTCCTAGACATAACCGATTGGAACAAACTTTGGGTCACGCAGTGAAATACTCACCTAACCTACTGGCTGGTACATGACCCCGGGAGCCTCCTTGGCATGCTTTTGAAGTTGTTGGGAGTGTGTTACTTTACTACACATATGGTGGCAATGTCCTAAGGCCTGTCAATTCTGGATCTGTGTATACAATATGATAAGGTCCATTGCTGCACAAGCCTGTCTCAGACCTTCCCAGACATGAAACGAAAACTTGTAGATTCAACATTTTGGGTTGGCCAGGGTTGTCGGGAAGAGGCCCTTGTCCTCATCAACATGGGGACAAGGTGCTTTGGGGTGGGGGGGCGAAGTGCTCCCCCTGCCCCAAAGCACCAACCCCCCATGTTGAGGGCATGTGGCTTGGTATGATCTAGGAGGGGGGGCGCTTGCCCCCCTTTCCTGACCTGCCGGGCTGCGTGCTTGGATAAGGGTCTAGTATGGATCCTGGGGGAACCCCCACGCCATTTTTATTTGGTGTGGGGGTTCCCCTCAAGATCCATACCAGACCGAAGGGTCTGGTATCGTCCTAAAGGGAACTTCACAATTTTTTTTTTCAATTTTCGCGGGGTTCCCCTTTAACATTCTCCGCACATGAGTCGCCCCGCAAGTCGGATCATCTTGATCCGACTTCTGGTGCGACCTCTATTCAAATCAATGGGCTCCCATAGGGAACCATTGATTTTGAATAGAGAAAGAAACGCCGGACAAGGCTTAACACAGCGTTAAGCCTTGTTAAATTGTGTTTAACACCCTTTGCCGGCGTCTGACGTCTTTAAAACTCTAACGCTGGAGCTTCAGAACGCACTGGTCCTGGGTTTTTTTTGCAGCTTAAAAACGGCTATGCCATTTACAGCTCAAAAACGTTATGGTGGGCATGAGGCCATAGGCTAACATGGAGAGCCGTTTTTAAGCTGCAAAAAACGCTCATAGAAGTGGCTGTAAAAACGTACGTGGGCATGAATCCTTAAAGCTGTGAAAGAGTTTAATGTCATTAATGTTTAGATGTGATGAATGGCAGCTGCGGCCAAACTGCAGGATATTGTGTGATGAAAAAGTGGGCTTGCACCACATACATTGTTTTGTCCAGTTACAAATTTAAATAGTAAAATACTTAAATGCATTAAAGTAGATGTGAACATTAAGTAGATTACACTGCATTGTGTGTGCATAAACACTTGACACTTTTTAACCAAAATGTGCACTGTGCAAATGGTGTATATTAAATTTAAACATTTAATGCATTAGAGCTCAGATATTCATGTTAATCCCCTTTTTGAATCCAGTAATATAGATTTCAAAACACAATGATCATGCTCTGAACTTCCATAACTTCACTACATTATGTAAAGAAAGACACATAATACAAATTGCCTGTACTACTTGAGCTTTAAGAATTTTTTTTTTTTTTTTTTTTAAATGGCAGAGGAAAATTAATAAGTTTGTGTTTTGTTTAGGGAGAGTTCCAAACACAGGCTCTAACCCAAGAACATTTGACACTCTTCTCTTATCCTGCCTAGAGATTATAATACATTTTACTTTGTGGTACAATCATTTTTTTTTTTTTTTTTTTAAAAAGCAAAGAATTAAAAATACAAAGATACAGTGGATGTAAAATATATAAAATTTCAAATTTTAGAAGATGACATTTGTTTTCATAGGACAAATAAACTACTAAACAGAAGTAAAAAAAATTATAGGATAAATGAGATAATAGATAATTAATCTCTTGCACACTGTTCTGTCTCAACTACAAAGCGATAAAGTTCATCTCCAGGTTTAAGTAGGCCTTACTCAAGCTAGTTTGATATTCATCCCTTGCATCGATACAGGCAGTTTAACTCAATGAATAAACTCACAGTTAGGACGACAGACGATGAATCCTTTTGAATGTTCCGTTTAATGATGGATATTCATAGGTAGAAAAACGTTGCAGTTGTAAGCCACATGTAAGATGTTTAGCATGGAAGATATACAGGAGTAATGACCAGAATCAGGAAGTGGAGGAGATATATAAAGAACTACGGTGAGAGAGAGAGTTCAGCTAGAAAGAAGGGGACAGATCTTAAAGACACAGAGCAAGAATAATCACATAGTGTAACACAACACTCCCCGTCTGAAATCTTTAGATTTCATAACCTTAAACTAAAATATATATTTTCAAAAAGTCCAATACTGACGAATGTCCTGGAACCTGTAATGAAAAACATGCAACAAGCAAATAATAAACGTAAGTTCAACAGGATGAAGAACATAAAGTCACAGTATGATATCTTCAAATAATTCCAAAGTTCTGAGTAGAACCTGTAGATGGCAGCAATGTACTCCCCGCCGTGCCAACAGCATGGCTAGTCCTTGCACAAGTCACTCACCTGGCAAAAGGAGTACTAACTCTGTAATTGGTCGACTAAAGGTTCGTGTCGATCCTCCCTTGGTTACCTTGACTTCTACCTTCCGGACTTTGTTATCGTCGCTGGGCATAACTTTAGTAATAAGACCCATAGGCCACTCATTCCGACAAACTTCCTTGTCTTTTAGAAGGATGAGGTCTCCAACCTTAAGATTTGGCTTAGATGCTTGCCATTTGTTACGACCTTGAAGGTGATGAAGATACTTTTTCTTCCAGCGATGCCAGAACACATTGGCTAGATGCTGCACCTGCTTCCATTGATGCCTGTAATGGTGTGACCGCAGCTTCTGTTTTGTAGTTACAGAAGTTTGGAGTGAGGTGTACACAGTTCTTATTTTCTTATCATCTTCAGGGTTTACTAGTCCATAGGTGGTGTCGATAGTGGGTGAGTGGGAGTCCTCACACAGAAACCTTGGAGGTGACAGCCATAAGCTGTCCTGAAGAGCGGCAGGTGACACGGCTCTGGTCCCACAGTCAGCTGGGTTGAGTTCAGTGGGAACGTGATGCCATTGACTTGGTAGAGAGAATCTCTTGATACGTTCAACCCTGTTGCTGACGTACACATAAAATTGTTTTGTTTGGTTGTTTATGTAACCAAGTACTACCTTACTGTCTGTATAGAAAGTGAAAGAATCAATTCTAGTGTCCATTTCACTTCGTATGACCTCAGTAATTTCTACTGCTAGCACGGCTGCACAAAGTTCAAGTCTTGGTATGGTATGTGCAGGCTTGGGAGTGAGTTTTGCCTTGCCTAGGACAAAACTACAGTGTGATTCTCCATTCAGTTCAGAGGTCTTCAAATAGGCTACTGCAGCAATAGCTTCAACTGATGCATCAGAGAAAATATGAATCTCTCTCCGGTTAGCAGTTGAAGTGGAGCCTGGAACATAGCAACGGGGAATCTAAAGTTTTTCTAGTGACTTCAAAGAATATCTCCACCTTTCCCACTTGTGTTGATTCTCACTAGGCAAGGGAGTATCCCAGTCTATGTTCTCAGTAGACAACTGTCTTAGTAAAATCTTACCTTGAATGGTAACTGGAGCAAGGAAACCCAGTGGGTCATAGATGCTATTCACCACGGACAGGACTCCTCTCTTAGTGAAGGGTTTGTCACAAGTTGACACTTGGAAGGGGAATTT
Organism: Rana muscosa; assembly: GCA_029206835.1. NCBI lineage: Eukaryota > Metazoa > Chordata > Amphibia > Anura > Ranidae > Rana > Rana muscosa. The sequence goes on from CM055125.1 coordinate 110,793,682, forward strand.
GTCTTGCTTGATGTTCCACAACAAACCCAGACTTCGCTGTACAGGAGGCACATCTGTACCTAAGTCAAGGTTTTTTAGACTAGTGGCATAGTCCTCCGAGTGAAAGGCATTCATAAGTTCCTGGCTGTTGGATATAATCTTGTGCAGTCTAAGGTTTGCTACAGACAGCATCTCCTTTGTTCTGGTGAGAAGATCAATTGCTTCTTTAGCAGTTGGAAAGGACTTAAGTGTGTCGTCAACGTAGAAGTTTCTTTCAACAAATTGACGGGCATCAGATCCATATTCAACTTCTCCAGTCTGAGCTGTTTTCCTTAGCCCATAAGTTGCCACTGCTGGGGAAGGACTGTTACCGAAGACATGTACCTTCATGCGATAATCTATAACTTCCTTGTTGAGGTCAATGTCCTTGTGCCATAGAAACCTGAGGTAGTTTCTGTTGTCTTCTCTGACGATGAAGCAGTGAAACATCTGTTGAATGTCGGCCATTACTGCTACAGGCTCTTGTCTGAAACTAATCAAGACTCCTATTAGACCGTTGTTCAAGTTGGGTCCCGTAAGGAGCATGTTGTTAAGAGAAACACCTTTGTGCTGAGCACTGGAATCAAAGACTACTCTGATTTGGTCTGGTTTGCGTGGGTGATACACGCCAAAGGATGGAAGGTACCAGCATTCTTCTCCCCCCTTTAGTGGGGGAGCAGGCTCTGCATGATCTCTGTCAAATACATTTTGCATAAAGTCCACAAAGTGCTTTTGCATCTCTGGTTTCCTGCTTAAGTTTCGCTTTAAGGAGGAGAATCTACTCATGGCCTGCTGTAAGTTGTTGGGCAATCTCTCTCTTGGGAGACGAAAGGGTAGGGGTGCTACCCAGTTATTGGAGTCATCTTGAAAGAACTCATTGTCCATTACCTTGATGAATTCTTTGTCTTCCATTGAAGGAGCCAGTATGTCATCTTCACTGGTTGCATTAAACACTGTAGAGCCGAAGTTGCCATCATGGCAGGAGAAAGGGCTTGTGTCACCTGAGATACCATGTTGCCATTCGTGGCTGGCTATCTTCTCTTTCACCCAGTAGTGATGTGGGCATGGCTCAAAGTAAGTGTTTCGGCCATTTGGCAGAACATTTGTCTTGAATGACGAAATGTTGGTAGGTCTTTTCATTTTGCCTATGCAGACATTGCCTATGATGACCCACCCTAGATCCGTGCGCTGGGCAAATGGGGTATCTGGGGGTCCACTGACTTGTCTGTGTACCTTGTGAACTCTTAGCATGTCTCTTCCTAGCAGAAGAAGGATCTGAGCATCTTTGTCAAGTGGCGGTATCTCATTTGCTATTACCTTGAGGTGAGGGTGATGGAAAGCAGCAGCTGGAGTAGGGATTTCTTCCCTGTTAGCAGGTATCTGATTGCACTCAACAAGTGTAGGTAAGGGTAATTGCAAGTTACCTTTGAGAGAAGATACCATGAGTCCATGAGCCCTTCTTCCAGAAACCTCTATAGTTCCACTACAGGTACCCAAGGTGCAAGGATGAGCTTCGCCTTTTATTTCAAATAGATTGAACAATTCCGATTTTGCAAGTGATCGATTGCTCTGATCGTCTAAGATAGCATATGCCTTTAGAGACTTTTCTGGTTGATCCTTGTGGTATATGTTCACCAAGCATATCTTAGCACAGGACTTACCACAGCGGTCTTCTCCACAAACTTCAGTGCAGGATGAAGAAATGATGGTAGAATTAGGCACTTGGTCTGTATTCTCCCCGCCATGCGTTAACCTGGGAGGAGTGTTGGCAGGTTGTGCAGAGCTGGGCTCAAGAGGATGGAGGGCTTGCACATGTTCTTCAGAGCCACACTCTATGCACTTGATGGACACATTACAGTCCCTTGCAAAATGTTCTGTAGAAGCACAGCACCTGAAACATACCCTAAATGTCTTTAAAAGCTCCTTGCGCTCTTCCAGAGGCTTTTTCCTAAAGCCGATACATTTATTGAGGGGGTGTGGCTTCTTGTGTATGGGACACTCTCTGTTAGGGTTTTCAATCTTCCTACTCTGTTTGTTCGTGGCCAGAACTGTGGTAGGAGTGGGAAGGATGTCAGTCTTTTTCACGGACACTGGGCCTCTATGGTTTCTATAGTTGCCCTGAAGACTGATACTCTTAGGAAAGGGTGAGAAGAGGCTGTACTCACCGTAGGAAAAACTTGGATCGTTCTTGGTCTCTGCAATTTTCCTGATGAATTCAAAGAAGAAAGAGAATGGAGGGAAGGAAACCTTGTTCTCTCTTTTGTATGATGACCCTAGTGCAGTCCATTTCTCTTGCAAACCATACGGGAGCTTGGAGACAATTGGGTTTACCCCTCTTGGAGTGTCAAGGTAACTGAGTCCAGGTAGTTTTGGGTCTGTCTTGGCTAGCTGAAGCTCAAGGAGAAGGTCACTCAGTCTCTGGAACTCCTTGTTGTCCTTACCGGATATCTTTGGGAAAGTTTCCAGACGCATGAACAAAGCATTTTCTATAGCTTCTGGACTGCCATAACTTTGCTCTAGTCGCTCCCATGCAGCTGTGAGGCCTGCAGTAGGATTATCCATGAAAACCGATCTTAATGGCTTAACACGTGCAGCAGATAGAGGACCAAGCCATTTGATCAGCAGATTCAATTCTTGATCAGCTGTAATGCCAATATTGCTGATTGTAGTTCTGAAGGCACATTTCCAACTTCTGTAGTTCTCAGGTTGGTCATCAAAACTTGTAAGACCAGTCTTTGTGAGCTCTCTGCGAAGCATGTACCTCACAAACTCTTCTGTCTCAGTTGTCTCCGCCTTTATGTGAGATGCTGTTGGCTGTATGGTGCTGATTGCGTTATCTTTGACATTGTTGTTAAAGGACACAGGGAAATATGGTGCAGCAGATGCATCCAGGTGAGTTGCTTGCTTGAAGTCAGTTGTTCCAATGGTACGTTGATTCAAGGCTGTACCGATGACTGGAGATTGATGACTTGCTTGAAGCTTGCGCTGATGCTCTGAGACGTATGAAGGCAGGCAAGGTAGGCAGGTAGGAAATGCAGTGGAGTGATTTTGAGTGCAGGAAGTTGCTGGAACCTCTTTAACTTGAAGCTGTGAAGGAGTCTCTATGTAGTCGGGAGCATTGGAGACAATGGAGTGTGCACTGCAGTGGCTTAGGACATAGTCTTTAGTGCATTTGAGGGGGTCTTCCATATCTGCTATGTTTAGGTTAATGCTGTCTTTCTCACTTGCACCTTCATCTGCACTGATAGCTTGCTGTAGGACCCTTAGCTTTGCCATAGCTGCGTCATGTTTACACTGTTCATTTAAGGTTTCCATTGTTGCTCTTTGACGTGCTGACTGCGCTTCCAACTCTGCTCTTTTTTCTGCATATGCCACCTGCACTTTGCTGGCTTCCACTTCAGCGCGGGCATTAATAAGTCGCTCACTGAGTGTTGAGTATCTTGAACTATGGGATCTTGACGAGTTTTTAGAACGTCTGGTGGAAACAAATCTGTGAGATGCAGTGTCCTGTAACAGCTTTATTTTTGCTTCTGCCTTTAATCTGGTTTGCTGGATAAAACTCTCTTTCAATATTAAGAATGTTGACACGCTTTAATTGTGTCATCGCACTTTCTGTATTCATGTTTTGCAAGACATTAGTGAATTTGATGCTGGTAAGCTGATAAAGCTCATATGAGGCAGAAAGTTGTTTAATGGCGCCCTCTAGTGTCAGTAGTTCACGTTCAACAGACACTGTATTGGCTTCAGCAAGGATTTTCTTCCAGACTAATTCCAAGCTATTTGACAATTCAGTCCTTGAAGCTTCATAATTCTCCATTATTTTCCAAGTGGGTTTAACTGAGTGTTTGGGTAACTCAGTTTCTTCAGGAACTTGTGGGGAGGTAGATGTGAGTTCACATGCAGAAGCTTGGTCACTCATGATAGCAGACTGACTGTGAAAGCAGGCAGGATCTGTGTGCTGAAATATGACACCGTGCAGATTGTCTCAGGCTATAAGGCTGCCATGTGCTGCTCTGTCCCTTCTGTCTTGCTATGAGGGCAGTAAATCTTGTCTGTTTCAGTACTGATATGCAGAAATCTTGTAATTAGGCTGTGAAACTCCGTTTTTCTACTGTTCTGTCTCAACTACAAAGCGATAAAGTTCATCTCCAGGTTTAAGTAGGCCTTACTCAAGCTGGTTTGATATTCATCCCTTGCATCGATACGGGCAGTTTAACTCAATGAATAAACTCACAGTTAGGACGACAGACGATGAATCCTTTCGAATGTTCCGTTTAATGATGGATATTCATAGGTAGAAAAACGTTGCAGTTGTAAGCCACATGTAAGATGTTTAGCATGGAAGATATACAGGAGTAATGAGAGAGAATCAGGAAGTGGAGGAGATATATAAAGAACTACGGTGAGAGAGAGAGAGTTCAGCTAGAAAGAAGGGGACAGATCTTAAAGACACAGAGCAAGAATAATCACATAGTGTAACACAACACACACAGTTTAAAGTAAAAAGAAGAATAAAAAAAAAGGGATATAAATAAAGAAAAGGAGGAAGTTCACAGTTGAGGTTCTATATACATCAAAGAGAGAGCAAGTAACAATCAATATCAATACTAAAAAATAAAAGGAAGGAAAGGAGGCGCCTACCTCTATTCACTTCAACGTACTGGTTAAAGTAAATAACTATCAACAAATACAGTGTAGCTGCCCCTTTAACTGCATGATCAACACTTAATCCATGTTTACTGGCCCACCTCATGTCAGTACACAACGGGTTAACACCTCCTCTGAAGCCCCACATGACCACCTGTTCCTAGCTAAATAAGACAGCCTCTCCCCCAACTGTTCTTTTTTGGTCATGCTCCAGGCTACCTGTTGATTGCAGTTGGTAAATAATTTGTTTGTTGCATCCCCCCTGCCGAACCTATCCTCTCATGAAGTTGGAAAACCCTGAATGCTGGAGGTAAATCCTTGAAAAAAAAAAAAAAAAACGGGATGGTAACCGCCAGTCGACATGCAAAGGCGTAAGGCTCAGTTCACACAGTCGTTGCATGCGGCTCACAGCAGTGGTCCGGTGCGTGCTGGTTCACCGTTACAGGTCCGATTTCAGCCCGAATTTTTATGCTGAAATCGAACCTGAAACGCACCAAAAAAGGCACGCGTTTTTCCGGCACACCGCACCAGACCCGCTGCCGACATGTGAACGGCTCCATAGAGAGCCAGTCACATTCTCCGAGGAAACACGCATTCAATTTGCATAGGTGTGAACCCAGACTTAATGATGTTGGAGGTCCGAAGTTGAGAGGGCTTCTCTACCTCTCTCTCTGCAGTCCTGCCAGGTAAAGGACCTAGCTCAGATTCTGACGGAGTCTCCTGTCTGCCTCTGGATGTGCTGTCCTGGCTCCCCTGCTATGCTGTGTACTTCTGTAGGTTTGACAGACTGACTGTTTTTTTTGTCTCAGACTCTGACTGTGTCTGCCTTTGGAAATGCTGCCTGAGTTCACCTGCTGCTGCTTCTGAAGTGAGTGGATGAAGGCAGATGGGTCCTAAAGACAGAGTACCTGTTTTTTTGGTGAGAGGTAATATGATTTTCTCCATAAATTTTATGCAAATTTGAGCTTGCTACACAAGATTAGCAAAGGTAGGAGGGGGCAACGTGGGACATGGCTTTTAAAAGAGGCCTCAAGGAAATTATGCAAATTAAGGTGTTTTACATTATTTTAGAAGCAGAAACTGAAAGCAAACGCTTCAAAAAACATAAGACCCCCCCAACGATCATCTTATCCTGACCAGGACTACAACATCTAACAGGTTGTCAGATTCATTAAGCATGTGGTCAATACACTCTAAAGGAGTCATTTCCACTTACCCTGTGAAGGGACAGGATCCAGAAAATTGGCAAAGCACCCCATGTGGCACTGGCACACATGCGTTTATGCCAGCATGATAGGAAATGTTTTGCCCAGCTCAGGGTGCATTTTGGGCTTGCGTGCAGTGGCAGAGAAATTAAATTGCACAGATTGGCTCACAAAGATGTGGTTGTGCAAAATTTTAAGTCCTATTAAGTCGGCTAAAGCAGAAAGTATGCTGTAAATATTCACACCACAAGCAACACCCATAATGATTGAGCGTAAATCGCTCGTTTATGAAGGATGGCAGAGACCTCATCAGAAGACCAATTTACAGTGAAATGTTCTCTAAGCCTTATCCATATAAGATGGCTGAGGTATTTTTATGCACTGCACTTCCAGGGGTGGATGCTGCCCTCTAGTGTTTGGCGCATCAAGTGTCTTTGTCTTTTTATAACTTCAGAGGTCTTTAGAGATCCTATGGATGAGACTTGTTTACACCAGGTGCACGCCAATGCATTTTTATTCTGCATCAAGAAAGCATGGACAGTGTTTAACTTGGCTTCCAATTACCTAGTCCACACCAGTGCAGCACATTCTAGTGCAGTCAACAAAAGTACAATGTTACATTGTTCCTGTTTGGAACACATCTGGAAAGTGGCAAAACGCATTGTGAGCAACACTCATGCAGAAACACATCTGGAATGCAGAAATTGTGGTGATCTTGCCATCAGGCTTGTACAGAATCTATAGTGTGACAGTTTCTACCTGTCAACCAGCAATAGCGTTAACTTCGAGATATAAACTTTAGAAATGGCATTACATTCAGCACTGGAAACTGCAAGATTTTGCACAGTTTCGGGAAGAGTTGAACATGGCAACTGACTTTTGGTTGATGCTTTGATAGACCTAGTACAAGCGCTGGCGCACTCAGTCACTGCAATGAGAGTGTTGTGGTTACGCCACTGGAGGGCAGGCAGAACTTTTACACAAGCCTTCAACATTTCCTATAATGGGAGGTTATTATTTGGCCAAATGCTGAAGAACGCAATTAAGCGAATGACAGGAGGAAAAGTCTGGACTGTGGCCACAGACTAGTAAGAGGAAGCCGCCACATTTCACTCAAGCCTATTGAACTTCAGAAGGTGCAGGAGGCCAAATATTATAGGACAGGCTGCAGATTTAAAGTTGACCATTGAATCCGTTTAATTTATGACCAACAGATCTCAGAAGAGAAAATGTTTGCAAGATTAGGTATAAGAATTTATACTGCTACAAGGCCATCATGCCAGTGATGCCAAAAACATAGAAAAACTGGGGAGAAAAGTCTACAGATGATTCTAATACCTAAGGCAGGAGCCTTCTTACCTGTTTCAGTTTGAAGGAATCAAATGTGTTCATACACACCAAGAGGTTCAAGATGGAGTCCATGCAGACAGGGACAGTTTAGCAGGGGGACCAGTTGGTATCAATCGACCTGCCGACTCATACTTCCATGTACTGATCAATGCTGGTGGCTAGATGTCACTTCCAGTTCAGGTGTCTGCCTTTTACAGAATTGGCACAACCCCAAGGAATCTTTTTGAAGATCTTGTTGGCAGTGGTGGTACCTTGGGCCAGGTGGCACATAAGGGCGTTTCAATTTGCCTTCTTAAGTCTATGAGCTGGGCTATCTATGGATCAGAAAATCTTTGTGCCTATACAAATTCAGCAAAAGCTGGAATTTTGGACATCGCCACTGTGCTTCTTTCGGGGCATGCCTCTCAGCTCAGGAGATAGGATGATTCTGAAGCCAGATGCCAATCTCTGGGGCTGGGGAGTCCACAATCTGAAGAAACAAGTGCAAGTCCATTGGAGAGCAGACTCCCTAAGTATCTTGAATGGAAGGAAGCCTTTTCTAGCATTGCAAGCCTTTCAGGATCTTCAAGGGGGCCTGAGTATGGTTGTCAACAAGACAGTAGTAGCTTACATTGCCAGACAAGGGGACACCAAAAGTCTTTTCCTGTTACATCTTGCAAAGAAACTTTTTGCAGGGCAGAGAACCACTTACAGTCAGTTAAGGTTGGTCTTCTTGCCAAGGAAGCAAAATCAACTATTGGTTCGGTTAGGCACAATATTTTTGTCCTTTTTACCTACTGAGAAGGCCTTGGCTTTCACTGCTCCCCCAGATGTCACCAGCAACACCAAACCCATTTCTGGTCAAATGAAATCTTTTATGGCAAGGATTGTGACAGCACCCCAATCCAATGACACTTTCGTGACTAATTGGTGACCAGAAGATCATCCATGAATGCTACATATGAGAGGATATGAAAGGTTTTTTTTTTTTTTGCTCAGCAAAAGCTTTCTCTCCTGTGTTCCCTGCTCTAGCCAATATCGTGGACATTTTACAGTCAGCACTAGAGGTTGGTTTGGCATACAACTCCATTTAAGGTACAGATCTCTACTTTATCTTTCACAGGTTGCAGATGGGTGCAAAAGTCAGTGACCATATGCTTCTTGCAGGTGACAATCTACATATGACCTTGAGGGAAATCCTTGTTCCCTCTGTGGGACTTGGGCTTGGATCAGAGAGCACCCTTTGCTCCAATGACAGAAGGATGTTGAAGATTGCAACACTTTCCTGCAAGGGCCCTTTGGTGTCTTTTCTTTTTTCTTTCTCGTACATCACGGGACACAGAGCGACATAGTCATTACTAATGGGTTATATAGATACCGTCAGGTGCTGGCACTGGCAACTTCCAAAACCGGAAGTACCCTCCCCTATATAAGCCCCTCCCATCCGGGAGCACCTCAGTTTTTTGCCAGTGTCTAAGGTGTTGGCCAAGAAGAAACATGTGTTTTTCACTGAGCTTGCGTACAGGTTCTTTTGGGCCTCAGTAAGCTATTCCGGATCCGACCAAAAAAGCTTCATAGCTAAACGGTCGGTACCCGGGCCTTGCAGAGAAGAGCAAGGTTTTGCCTGTAATGCTTCTCTTAGGAGAGCTGGACCCTGGGATCCAGAGCTCTGGTCATACCCACGACCAAGATGTTTTCTGTGCAGGGTGCTATACAGGTCCAGGGGAGTGGAATCCTTGGGAACCCGGTTCCTGAAGGTTTGATTACAATGCCTGCCGTGATAGGTGAAGTTTGGGCTTTTGTGGACCAAACAAAGTCCTGCGGCGGGGAACAGGTAAGTGGGGGCCCCCAGGAACTTGGTTCTATTGGGGGACCCCCAAGCCTAATTTGTCTTTCTGTCTGTTACCTAATGGTATTCCCGCAAAATTCTGTGCATGCCTGTAACTACTAAAAAAATGTAATAATTTTTAATGGTGGTCAAGAAAAAAAAAAAAAAAATTTTTTTTTATATATTTAATATATTAGACTGCGGTACCTGTGTTTGTCCACTAGAGGCCGCTGTGGAATGTTTTCTTGTCATGTGGACTAGTTTCTTCTCAGCAGAGCAAGTCCAGGCAGATGGTGAGTTCTCTTATGGGAAACTGCTTCCTCTGCCATGTTGCAATGCTCGTCCATCCCCCGGCCTGCGGCAAAGAGGGGCCCTGGCTCTTGTCCCTAGTTTCCATTTTTCGAAATTAGCGCCAAAGGCGCACGTGGCCGCGCGCGTGCACGTGCACGCGCCTCTATATATAGAGGTGAGCCGGAAAAGGGGGCGGAGCCTGGGGGATGACGCTCTGTGGCGCCGCAGCGCTTCTGCGCATGTGCGGGCGTCCCAGCATGTTAAAAATCACAATTTTGTGTGGTGAGCTGGCTATGAAGTACAGAGACAGAGCTGGCAACATTTAAAAAAGGGCATACAGCAAGCGGTTGATACAGGCATCCCCTAGAAAGGCACATTAGTAGACACCAACTGTTTCTTATAGCAGCATTTATGCTAGACTATTGTCAGTAACTGGTGTATTTCGGCTGGAATACCTCAGCTTTGTGGCTTAGGAATATGCCGTCTAAAAACTCCGGGACTAGAAATTCCAGGAGGAATAGGGGGTCTCCATCGGGCTCTGAGGATCTTGGGCATGCTTTGGCTGCACCAGTCTCCCCTGAAGAATCAGAGGTTAGTGACCGTAGAGCACCCTCAGGAGTACCTGGTACTGTGGCTGTCCTCAGTTCACCTGCTCCTGTGTATGTAACAGAGGAGGTTTTTTCCTCAGCTCTGGGAGGGCTGGAAGAGAGATTGTCAGCATTGATCGCGGCTTCCCTGTCACAGGAGAAAAGCGCCCGATCTCCGTCTCCTCCCTCAGAGTGCCTGTTAACAGAGCAACAGTCCCATACAGGGATCGACCTACCTGAAGGGGATCAGGATGAGGTCGATTCGGTTGTAGAGGAATCAACAGTGGAAGAGCCGTTCTCAGCATCACATGCTGAAAGGTTATGGGTTCAGTCCCTGACTAATATGGTCCGATCAGCATTTAAAATGCCACTTGCGGAGCCATCATCCACTTCTGTCTCCTCGTTGGGGTCGCTAAAAGCTCCCCAGACTGTTTGTTCCTTTCCGATCCATCCTTTACTGGAAGGGCTCATTTACCAGGATTGGGAGCATCCTGACAAAATATTTACGCCCCCTAAGAGATTTCCGGTGGTCTATCCCATGGAGGATAAGTTCATCAGAAAATGGAAGGTCCCTACAGTGGACGCAGCCATCTCGTGTGTGAATAAATCACTGACATGTCCGGTGGATAATGTCCAAATGTTCAAGGACCCAATAGATAAAAAATTGGAGTCCTTATTAAAATCTGCTTTTTCTACAGCAGGATTGGTGACACAACCAGCAGTGGCAGCTATAGGGGTCTGCCAAGCAGTGAAGGATCAGTTGAAACAGGTCTTAAGGGACTTACCAGATCAGCAGGCTCTTGCCCTAGCTGATCTACCTAGAGCCTTATGCTTTGCGGTGGACGCCATAAAGGATTCAATCCATCAGGCCTCCCGCCTTACGCTGTCTGTAGTACATATGCGCAGGCTTCTATGGCTCAAAAACTGGTCTGCTGAAGCTCCCTGTAAAAAATTGCTGGTCAGCTTCCCATTTCATGGTGAGCGCTTATTCGGGGAGGACCTGGACAAGTATATCCAGAGAATTTCCAGCGGTAAAAGTACACTTTTGCCAGTTAAAAATAGAGTTAGAGGTCCCTCTTTTAAGAGGCCGGCTTCTCCAGTCCCTAGGACATCGGCTGTGAAACAGTTCCGACGGCCTCCTCGGTCAAATCCCGGAGGTAAAAATCAGGGACAGTTGCAGGGTAACAAGAAGCCCTGGAGCAGGAGAGGTACAAAACCTCCCCCAAAGTCAAATGCATGAAGGGTTGCCCCCACTCAATCGGGTGGGGGGAAGACTTCAGTTGTTCACAGAGACCTGGCGGGACACGATCCGAGACAGATGGGTGCTCTCCGCAGTAAATCTGGGATACAAGTTGGAGTTAAAAAACTCCCCTCCTTCCCGCTTTATAAGGTCAAACGTGCCAAGGGATCCCCAGAAGAGAGGATCCCTCCTGTTGGCACTGGAACAATTATTGCTCCAAGCAGTAATTATAGAGGTTCCCCTGGAAGAATGGGGGTTCGGGTTTTACTCAAACCTCTTTACAGTTCCGAAGCCAAACGGGGACGTGAGGCCCATATTAAATCTAAAAGGGCTAAACAAATTCCTACATATCAGGACTTTCCGGATGGAGTCGATCCGATCGGTAGCCACTGCCCTACAAGGGGAGGAATGGTTAGCCTCGATCGACATCAAAGATGCTTATTTGCACATTCCCATCTTTCCAGCCCACCAAACATTTCTACGCTTTGCGGTAGAAGGGCGCCATTTTCAGTTCAGAGCCTTACCCTTCGGTCTGGCCACAGCACCAAGAGTGTTCACAAAAATTCTGGCCCCATTATTGGCCAATCTAAGGACACGAGGTGTAACGATAATGGCATATCTAGACGACTTGTTGCTGATAGACCACTCAGTGGAAAAACTAGAAGTGGTTGTTCACGAGACAATCAAGTTTCTGGAATATCACGGTTGGATTATCAACCGAGACAAGTCAGCCCTAAAACCAGTCAAAAGTCTGGAATACTTGGGGCTAAGGCTGGATTCAGACCAGAGAAAAATTTTCTTGCCTCAAGAAAAGGGGTCGTCTTTGAGAGATCTGATCCACTTAGTGGGTTCAAAAAGACAGCCATCCATACGCCTGTGCATGAGGCTGCTGGGAAAAATGGTGGCATCATTCGAAGCAGTACCCTACGGTCAATTCCATTCAAGGAAATTGCAAAGGGCCATACTGTCAGCCTGGAACAAAAAAGTTCAGGCTCTGGACTTACCAATGTCCTTGTCCCCTTCCGTTCGCAAGAGCCTCCGCTGGTGGTTGGTTCCCCAGAATCTGGAAAGAGGGAAATCCTTCAGTCCGATTTCCTGGAAGGTGGTCACTACAGATGCCAGCCTTATAGGCTGGGGAGCAGTACTGGAGCAATGGTCTCTCCAGGGCAAGTGGTCAGAAGCAGAAAAGGCCCTGCCCATCAATCTCTTAGAGATACGAGCAGCCCGGTATGCCCTAGTAGCATGGACATCCAAACTCCAAGGGTCCCCTGTCAGAGATCAATCAGACAATGCCACAGCAGTGGCATATATCAATCGTCAGGGGGGCACCAGGAGTCGTGCAGCCCAAAGGGAAGTAAATTACATCCTGAGATGGGCAGAAAGATATGTCCCAGCCATATCTGCGGTATTCATTCCAGGAGTGGAGAATTGGAAGGCGGACTTTCTAAGTCGCCAACAATTATGCCCAGGGGAATGGTCCCTTCATCCCGAGGTTTTCCGGACAATATGTCAGCGGTGGGGAACACCGGATGTAGATCTGCTAGCATCCAGATTCAACACAAAAGTGGACAGGTTTGTCTCTTGGACAAGGGATCCCCTAGCGTGCGGCTCGGATGCCCTAGTGTTCCCTTGGGATCAGTTCAAGCTGATATATGCATTCCCACCGCCACAATTGTTACCTCGATTACTCCGCAGAATCAGGGTAGAAAAGAAACCAGTGATTCTGGTGGCTCCAGCGTGGCCCCGAAGAGCATGGTACGCGGAGATTGTAAAAATGTCTGTGGGGAGTCCTTGGACCCTCCCACATCGTCCGGACCTGCTTTCGCAAGGACCGATATACCACCCTTCCTTACCAGCCCTAGGTTTGACGGCCTGGCTATTGAAGCCCACATTCTAAAAAAGAGAGGGCTCTCTAATTCTGTGGTATCTACCATGATCAATGCCAGGAAGCCGGTATCCAGGCAGATCTACTATAGAATCTGGAAGGCGTACATCGCCTGGTGTGAGGCCAAGAAATGGCATCCACGTAAATACGTAATAGGTAGGATTCTGGACTTCCTACAATGGGCTGTAGATAGGAAGCTTGCCTTGAGTACTATCAAGGGTCAGATTTCGGCCTTGTCAATATTTTTTCAAAGGCCCTTGGCTTCGCATTCACTAGTCAAAGCCTTTATACAAGGAGTGATGCATATTAGTCCTCCGGTTAATATTCCCATATGTCCATGGGATCTAAACTTGGTTCTGTCGGTTCTACAGAAACAACCATTTGAACCATTACAGCATATTTCCTTGGTGCTTCTCACCAGGAAATAGATTTTTCTAGTAGCCATTTGTTCGGCTAAAAGAGTATCGGAATTAGCAGCTATGTCCTGTAAGGAGCCATATCTGGTTATCCATAAGGACAGAGTAGTGTTACGTCCTCATCCAGCCTTTCTTCCTAAGGTGGTATCGAGTTTTCATTTGAACCAAGATGTGGTTCTTCCTTCTTTTTTCCCCAAACCTACTTCGGTAGAGGAAAAGTTATTGCATTCTTTGGATGTAGTAAGAGCAGTTAAAGCTTATCTAAAAGCCACTGCTCAGATTCGCAGAACGGATACTTTGTTTATTCTGCCGGAAGGCCCCAGAAAGGGTCAGGCAGCGTCAAAATCTACTTTAGCCAAGTGGATTCGACAGGTCATAATACAAGCCTATGGCTTGAGAAGGAGACCGCCTCCGTTCAAAGTTAGAGCGCACTCCACGAGAGCAGTTGGAACTTCATGGGCAGTGCATCACCAGGCCTCCCTGGCTCAAATCTGTAAGGCCGCAACATGGTCTTCAGTACACACGTTTACTAGGTTCTACCAGGTGGACGTTAGAAGTCAGGAGGATGTCGCCTTTGGGCGCAGTGTGTTGCAGGCCGCAAAAGATCCTCATGTCTGATAGCGCTCAGCTTATATATGGTGTATCCCCCCCCCTCATTTGGCATTGCTTTAGGACATCCCATTAGTAATGACTATGTCGCTCTGTGTCCTGTGATGTACGAGAAAGAAAATAGGATTTTTATAACAGCTTACCTGTAAAATCCTTTTCTTGGAGTACATCACGGGACACAGAGCTCCCGCCCCTCTTTGGGGACACTTATTGCTTTGCTACAAAACTGAGGTGCTCCCGGATGGGAGGGGCTTATATAGGGGAGGGTACTTCCGGTTTTGGAAGTTGCCAGTGCCAGCACCTGACGGTATCTATATAACCCATTAGTAATGACTATGTCGCTCTGTGTCCCGTGATGTACTCCAAGAAAAGGATTTTACAGGTAAGCTGTTATAAAAATCCTATTTTACCAGAGATGGGGATACCACATCTATCTTCAAAGTTACATTTTAAAGTGGTATCCAGTTTCCAGCACGGTAAAACTAGTTCTTCTGACAGCAACTACTTCAGACAGAAGGACGTTGAAGATTGCAACACTTTCCTGCAAGGGCCCTTTGGCGTCTTTTCTTTTTTACCAGAGATACCACATCTATCTTCAAAGTTACATTTTAAAGTGGTATCCAGTTTCCAGCAAAACTGGGAAGAAGGCCCTCCAAGTTTTCATATGAGAGTCACTGAGTGCACAACAGGAAGACGTCAGTTCCTTACCTTAGAGGAAAGTGGACAATCTTTTCATTCAGCCATCAGGTCCTCAAGAGTCATCCACTCTTGGGTTACCAGGGTGATTAGATTGGCATGCGGGAAGTAGGCCTTTCTGCTCTGAAACCATTGCAAGCTGATTTGACTAGAGGGGTGGCAGTCTTTGGGGCAGTTATGCCAGGATTGCTTGGAAGATGTAGGTAAGGGCTAGCTTGAAGGTCTTGTGCCGCCTTCATTCAACCTTACAAACTAAATGTGCGGTCAGCAAGTTTGGAACAAGAGAGATCAATTATTTTTGGATTTAGCAGCTTTTCTTTGATTGTCAGTGTTTCTTTTAATTTGTTCTCCCACCCATTTATTCAGCTATGGTATAGCCCATTGTGTGCTGACGTGAGGTGGGCCAGAAAATTGAAAATTGTTATCACATACCGTAATTTTCTTTTCCTGGTCCATCCTCATGTCAGTACAGGATTACCTTCCTAGTGACCTGTAGCAGGCTAGGTTATCTAACACCTTAGTTGGGGATTAGGGGCTGTCTTTTATTTAGCTAGGAACAGGTGGTCATGTGAGGATCCAGAGGAGGTGTTAACCCATTGTGTGCTGACATGAGGATGGGCCAGGAAAGAAAAATTACGGTAAATATTTGATACCTTCTTCACATTATATAATGGAAAACTGTTAAGGCCAAACATTAATGACTCAAATATTTTTTACATATAAATAAGTCCAAATCACTTAAAATATAGTCCATAAGTGTTTAAAAAGTATATATCGCAACACCATGATATGTGAAAACTTGGGACTCCTCTTTGTTCTTCCCAACCTTGTGCACAGGACACCAGATAGGTTACGAATGCAAAAACAATCAATATTAAACTCACATTTTATAGTGTCATATGGAGGCACAAATAAACGGCCTTCTGTGATATACAATGTTTACCGTCCCGCGCTCCATGACTCAGAGCCAGCGTGTGTTCAAAGGACCAGAAATCGTATCTTGGAAGTTATGTCGCCGGATGGCAGATGTGACAACAATGGTCCCGCTTCAATGCGTTTCGCTATCATGTCTTCAGGAAGCTTCCCGTGTTGAGATGGGACCACTGCTGCCACATCTGGCTTCTGATGGCGTCACTTTCAGGGTATGATTTCCAGTCTGTTCCAGGCACACCTGCTCCAAGGCACAGAGCGACGGGACGGTCATCATTGCACATCACAGAAGGCTGTTTATATTGGTGCCTGCATATGGCAATATAAAATGTGGGTTTAATATTGATCGTTTACAATAAAATTACTGCAGTACGAGTTTCTCCTGGTATATGTTGCTTACCGTTTATGAGGGAGAAGCATAAGTGTAGGCTGAGAGACTGTCAGCTTTATTGCCTATTCCGTGCTAACTGCTTTGCTGAGATTTACCAGCGTTTATTGACCTTCTTCTAAATGGTGGCCCATGCACAAGATTGGGAAGAATAAAGGGGTGTCACAAGTTTTCACTGATCATGGACTTGGGATATATATTTTTTTAAACGCTTATGGAGATTTATGGACTTTATATTTTGAGTGATTTGGATATATTTATTAGTTTGACTTTTTAATGTTTTTTTTCGGCAGTCTAACTTTCTTCACATTATCATCAATATCAAAATTAGTATTGCAGTCTAACCATATTTTTTAAAAATTAGGATGCTCATCGAACAAAATAGACGTACATTTTTCATGGATCATGATGCCTCTGATTCTCCGCTTTACTTCTTTAATATTCAGGGATCGTTGTCTATATGTTTTAGCGATAGTCTGGCGAGTTGCCAAAAAGATGAGATATACATTTTCTTCCAAATTCTCTAAGATTCTAATTAGGTCTATGAAGTAGGGCTTCCCATGGGTCCATGTCCAAAGGTTTGTTAATGATAATTTGAGTCATATTGTATACCCTGTGCCCATAGTTTTTGAACTATGGGGCATTCCCACCAAATATGTATTAGTGTGCACCGAGCGTTGCATCCTCCATTCTTCCAAAAGCGCATTTGTGAGGTCAGGCACTGATGCTGGATGAGAAGGCCTGGCTCGCAGTTTCTGCTCTAATTCATCCCAAAGGTGTTCTATTGGGTCAAGGTCAGGACTCTGTACAGTCCAGTCAAGTTCCTCCACCCCAAACTCGCTCATCGATGTCTTTATGGACCTTGCTTTGTACACTGGTGCACAGTCATGTTGGAACAGGATGGGGCCATCCGCAAACTGTTTGCACAAAGTTGGGAGCATAAAATTGTCCAAATGTGTTGGTATGCTGACACCTTAAGAGTTCCCTTCACGGGAACAAAGGGGCCAAGCCCAACCCCTGGAAAAACAGCCCCACACCATAATCCCCACTCCACCAAATTATTTGGAACAGTGCACAATGCAAGGTCTATACAGACATGGATGAGCGAGTTTGGCGTTGAGGACCTTCACGGGCCTGCAGAGTCCTGACCTCAACCCAAGTTGGCTAAAATACTGCAGAATCTCCCTTTCTGGCCTGGCCAAGGAGAGAGTGATGCTGTAGGAATATTGTATTGAGAGTTATATGTGGTCTTTCATCCTTCTGAAAATAAAAGTTGTTTGGTTGTTATGATTTCAGCAGGAATCAGCTAAAATTCTAGCTTTGGGCCACCCTTTCAGCACCACTCGCCTTAACAAACCTCGATTAAAAATGTAAGAAGCTAGGTGGAACATTGTCTGCCGAACAGGAACTGCATCCGATCATAGACAGTCTCTGTTCATGTATTCTGAAACCGATAGCCAGTAGGGTAGATTCCCCCATCCACGCAGTTTAGCATGGATGTGGGAACGAGTGATTTATCTCATTTATGTGTATGGCTAGCCATAGTTTCATATATTTACTAACTCATAAGGTTGCTGCAAGAGATGCAATGTGCATAGCTAACCTATGACCTCTGCCATTTAACGGCCATGCAATAGCCGAATGACAGCTACAGCACGGCTCAATAACCCTGGGAGGGCGTACATTGACGTCCTCCCAGAATCGTGCTCCCGCATCATGGTAAATGGCCACTGACAGCGATCGTTTACCACGCGATCGCTCCATCAAATGACAAACAAATAAACCGGCGTCATGTCCGGTTCCTCTCTCAGTACAGATAAGTACAGTGCAAGGGGAGAGAACGGTTGCAGCATTGCTGTGGGCTGGATGTGTAGGGCCCACAGCACTGCTCTGTGCCCTTTACAGCCACATCCAGCCATCCATACTCATCCATGCTCAGCCATCCCCGTTATACTCATCCATCCATCCATGCTCAGACATCCCAGCCATACACATTTATAGCTCAACCATGCTCAGCCTTCCCGATCCTCACAAAAGTGTAATAGGTAGTCAAATTAGATTTGAGAAATGTATGTCCCTAAAACACCTGATGGTGCTCCCTGCATGTTGGGCCTCTGTATGTGGCCAGGCTGTAGAAAAGTCTCACACATGTGGTATCACCATACTCAGAAGGAATAGGAGAATTTATTTTGGGGTGTCATTTTTGGTATGTACTTGCTATGTGTTAGAAATATTGTGTAAAGTGACAACTTTACGCAAAAAAAAAAAAAAATGCGTTTTCATTTTCTTTCCACATTTACCAAAAACTTGTAGAAAAAAATGACAGGTTCAAAAGACTCATTATGCCTCATATTATATACATTTGGGTGTTTTCTTTGCAAATTGGGGTAATTTTTGGGGCGTTTCCATTGTTCTGGTGCTCCAGGGCCTTCAAAAGTGCAAGAGGTAGTCAGGAAATTAGATGTGTAATTTATGCTCGTAGAACGCCTGATGGTGCTCCCTGCATGTTGGGCCTCTGTATGTGGCCAGGCTGTGTAAAAGTCTCACACATGTGGTATCGCCATACTCCGGAGGAGTATCAGAATGTGTTTTAGGGTTTAATTAGTGGTATGCATATGCAGTGTGTGAGAAATAACCTGCTACTATAACAATTTTGTGGAAAAGGAAAAAAAAAAAAACGATTTTGCAAAGAATTCTGGGAAAAAATTACAACTTCAAAAAACTCACCATGCCTCTTACTAAATACCTTGGAATGTCTACTTTGTAAAAAGGGGTCATTTGGAGGGTATTTTTACTTTCCTGGCATGTTAGGATCTCAAGAAATGATAGGCTGTCAGTACTTCAGGTGTGATCAATTTTCAAAGATTGGCACCATAGCTTGTGGACTCTCAAAACTTTCAAAAACACCAAATATACACCAATTTTGGTTATTTTTACCAAAGATATGTAGCAGTATACATTTTGGCCAAAATTTATGAAGAAAAATTACAAATTTGCAAAAGTTTACAACAAAAATGAAGATTTTTTTATGTTTTTTTGTCTTACAGAATTATCAGTCTTTTTTTCTTTTATAGCGCAAAAAAAAAAAAAACCAGCGGTGAATAAATACCACCAAAATAAAGCTCTATTTATGTGGAAAAAAAAGACAAAAATTTCATATGGGTACAGTGTTGCATGACTGAATAATTGTCATTCAAAATGTGAGAGCACTGAAAGCTGAAAATTGGTCTGGTTAGGAAGGGGGTTTAAGTGCCCAGTGGTCAAGTGGTTAATGGCTTGTAGTGGAACCAAGCTCCAGATCTACTCCGAAATGAAACATCTAGAATAGACAGCTTTATGTCCTTCAAGTCAGTTTAAACACAGATGTTATGCCGCGTACACACAACCGTTTTTCATGACATGAAAAATTCAATTTTTTTAAATTGGTCATTAAAAACGATCGTGTGTAGGCTCCAGAGCATTTTTAACGACGTGAAAAAATGGCCTGAAAAAAATTAGAACCTGCTCTATTTTTTCACGTCGTTCTTTTTAACGTCGTGAAAAACGGTAGTGTGTATGCTTTTACGAGGGGAAAAAAAAAAAACACGCATGCTCAGAATTAAGTATGAGACGGGAGCGCTCGTTCTGGTAAAACTAGCGTTTGTAATGGAGATAGCACATTCGTCACGCTGTAACGGACTGAAAAGCACGAAGACTGAAAAGCGCAAATTGTCTCTCACCAAACTTTATTAACACGAGGATCAGCAAAAGCGTCCCAGAGGGTGGCGCCATTCGAATGGAACTTCCCCTTTATAGTGCTGTCGTACGTGTTGTACGTCACCGCGCTTTGCTCGAGCGTTTTTTTTCATGAACGTGTGTATGCAAGGCAGGCTTGAGAGGAAACACGAAAAATCACGTTGGAGAAAAACGTCGTTTTTTTCAATGTCATTAAAAACGGCCGTGTGTACGTGGCATTACTTTGATTTGTCATAGTAACATTCAAAATAAGGGTTGAAAAATAAAACAAACATGGCTTAAATATGCAGATCTTTTATTTTGGAAGCAGCAACACTGCCTTAACAAAGCTGTACATTTCAACACTGTACAATACAAATTATATAGAACACCACCAACAGATACGTTACAATTTAGAGGCCATTGACATTAGGGGATGACAACAGACCAGAGGAAGCATACTCAACATCTGAATTAAAGAACAAACTGATCAAGTAGTTATTTACAGAGGAGCAACCCTTATAAGGAAGAAAACCATATATACAAAAATATTTGCACAGTTCATTTTAAAAGCCACCCGCTGCACTTTTCAGAACAGGAAACTCTGAATACCTAAAACTCACATGAATTTGGCACCACTAGCAAAAGCGAAAGTAATAATAGACATATGGTGTGTTTATAAAGCAGCAACTGAACACAACCATGGCACAGAATGGTTTGTGTACCTGGAGACCTCATAGCCTACCAGATATAATTAAATAAAAATCAATAACGATTAAGGCACCGCAGGGTAGATACATGATACACGCAATAAAGTGTTTACCACAGCTAATTTAAATGCATCTCTCTTAAACTCATGCCTGATTGAGAAGCAGCCCCAGTCTTCCCACTGGCCATTCTCTGACTACCAGACTGCATACTAGGTACACAGCCATGAAGACAAACCTAATAGTTCACTGCAACTTTCACAGAACTAGCTTAGGGCTGAGAATGTCTTTTGCCATGGAATGACTGAAAATGCTCCTAATGCAGTTATGAGTGGCTATCAGAAAATCTTCACTGCCATCAAAGGACGTTTTTGAAAATGCTTTTTGTGGCCAAAACATCCTTATAGGAAACCGGTATTAACGTATATACGAGAGCTGAGCGATTGCTGATCACTTCTTTGGAAAATGCTGGTTGCTTGCATTGCCATGCTGATCTATTTTATTACTTTGAGTCACTTACAACAAGTATGCAGATCAGGATTTCTGATGTCATTCCTAAGCTGCACGTGACAGCCAGGGCGGTACTGTCAGACAGACAGGCAGTTAGCATTTTCAGGAGACCAGCTGTAAAGCCTTGGGTACTTCTCTCAGCACAGGTTCCCTAGAACTCTTATTGATTTGTATGACACTTTTATTGACCTTGGTCTAAGCTCCTCTACTGTGCAGTTGACCAATGCAGATGACATTACATACCGCTGCCAGTCAGTCAGTTTGGAGCCACTGTACTAACGATCCACGTTAGTGCAGTGATCTCCCCTGCTAAGCTGTTGTGTTCTGACAGGGGGGTGGCCATTGGCTGAGAGCGCTAATCAAGAGCCAGTCAGCTGCTGGTTTTCCAGCATGCTCCTCCGACAGGAGCCGGCCAAACGGACTGGCTGCCATACACACGGGTCTCGAATGTTGGCCGGTTTTTATTGAACCGGCTGATGTCGCCAGACATTCTGCCCGTGTATTTTGGCTTTATTGTCAAGTCTTGTTATGCAGCCTTTACACTTCACAAAAGTGAGCACATGAGTAACGAAGGAAGACTGGCAGAGGATCAGTAGAAAGTCAAAATTAGTTACTTACAGTCCTCATCACCTGTCACTAATAAAGTACTGTGAGGAGGTTGTAATTGGACATTTTCATTCTATCATATAATTCAGGTACAACTTTGATATTTGAAGGGCAATATCACAAGTATGTATATTTGCAATGCCATACAAAACAATATATTACACAATTTGTCAAGTATTAATTTTAGATAACCAAAATAGAATCTAACTCTGTGCAGCTATATACATATAAAAATGATAGCCATGCAAATATTCAAAATAATTCTACAAATGCATGAATACAAAACTTGCACATACAGGCAATACAGAATAAGAAAATAAAAAATCAGCGTATTATAGCCAAATCTGAGTAAATACTTGTAGGAAATGTCAATACATATGGAATAATTAACAGGAATATAACCAAAGTCCCCTCTGAGAGGTTCAAAGACAGATCTGCAAATCTATTTAGAAACAAAATGCCTGGCTGCTGACCCGTTGTCAGGGTCCAAGAAAACCTGTTACTCTTATAAGCTCCAGAAAGCCATTCAGTGTCACGAGTAGATGATGAATTGAAACTACTGGAAAGCAGTGACAAAACTAGTGCATAAAACGGATTCTAGTTCAGCATACCTGAACAATGACCTTGTGGTGGGAAATAGGAGTACTTGTACCTAAGTAACATTTAAACCAATCTGGTGCAGGATTTTTTTCTTAACATGGACCAGACGGCATAATAGAAAGCAGTTTTGACTGTATATTCCAAGGTGCTTCAGACTGGATTCTGATTGGAGCTTTACACACCGTGAATCTTGGCTCTTTGCGTCATAGGTGGTTCTTCCATTAGGTCTGGTTGAAATCCAGTTTCTGCTGGTTCAAACACTGCTATGTGCAGGATATTACTTTTGAAAATGGTGCATGTTCACTTGACAGTTTGTTCACATTGAAAAATGACTACAAAATGCATAAAAAGAAAATACCCAGATTTCACCAAAGTTTTTCTATATACATTTACCAAAAAGATGGAATGTGATAACGTTGTTCCTTTGCTGTGGTCACAGGGTTAAGTTTAGTTACATGCAAGTTTCTATTATGAAACAATATGTCTGATTCAGTGACAGCCCGTCCATACGGGGAGCAGGATGGTGGCGGCGGGTGGATTGTTTGCCGCCGCCCCCCCCAAAATATACCACCAGCCGCCACTGGTCTTAACTGCCATTTCTCTCCATACAAGTCAATGTGAATGCAAAGAGGACAAAGCAACTTCTTGAGCAACCACAAAAAAAAACTGAAGCAACACAGACAACTTACTAATTTTAAATCTGATGCCTGTATACAGGTGCCATAAAATATTCATTACAAGGACTACACAGGAGGGTACACTGCCCTGTTTCTCGCATCCTCTGTATGTAAATGGTCAAACACATATATTGCATAGTCAAACATAGAAGGAATGTCTGGCGCAATGCGTTCTTGTAGTGGCAATTAGTGTACTGTGTGTCAAGTCCAAAAAGACTATAAAAATATATCGGCAAAGGGTGGTGGCTGTGCAACAAGCATCTTGCAGCATAACCACATACTGTATGCAATACTTGTCCTAAGAAGCCCATTAAAACAAAACGTTTTGCTTTCTTTTCAGCAAAGAGTATATTTAAAGCGTTCTAAGCCTTATAAAACACAAGAATCCAACTGCCCAAGTGGTAGGCTGACAAAACAAAGTGCAACTCCGGGAAAACCACTAAAACACAGCGTGTGTTAATATTATATATTTATTACACATATTTATATAATCCTTTAGATGATCATTTCTTTTTACCTAGTATAGCGAGTCACACAGCCAGCCAAGTGAGTCTAATATTTCCTGGTTGAGCTTTACCGCATCCATTGTTTCCTCTGTAACTTCAGTCTACACGCTGACAATTACCATAATCATACTGCTGATTATTTTTACAGTGAGTGGAGGGGTGACACAAACTGGTAAAACTCAACCCCAGAAAAAAAAAAAATCATAGCTTAAAGTGGTTCTAAAAGGCAGAAGTTTTTTTTTTTTTTAACTTAATACAATCTATGCATTAAGGTATAAAAATAAATCTCCGGCAAGCAGCTCCATCCCCCTCCCCCCCAATACTTACCTAGGACATGCCATGTGCACAAGAGCAAAGGCTTTCGCTCTCCTCATTAACTCAGACACAGCAGCAGGAACCATTGGCTCCTGTTGCCGTCAACCGCAGCCAGTGAGTTGTGGGCAGGGCCCGAGCTGCTCTGTGTCTTCTGGGAGGGAGCGAGCATGCACAAGTGCTCCCATAGCAAGAGGTTGGCACTCTGCAGGGGGAAGGAGCCAGAAGCGCCAGCGGGGGACCTAAGAAGAGGAGGATTGGGGTTGCTTTGTGCAAACTATTGCACAAAGCAGGTAAGCATGACATGTTTGTTATTTAAAAAAAATAAACTGTGAGCCTCTAGAATTACTTTAAGGGGGCTGGGTGTGCATTTACTGCATTGTATGTATGTAGTGTCAGCAATCTTAAAACCGTTAAAAGCAGTTAATTGGACAGTATAACTTTTACCTCCACCCCTCCTGTCAATACTCGGTCTGATAGACACCAGCTCTGGTGTCATGTCTCTGCCGTTATTTACAATTGATTAGTCACAAAACGCATTCTGTGATGACACTGACTTTTGTGAAAAGGCAAGTGTAGATGGGGTAGAGACACAACACCAGCGCTGGTGTCTTTCATACCTTGTGCAGAGATTCTCGGTGAGGTAGACAGCAACATTATTCTCTGCTGCAACTGAAATAACCATTTTTAACTTGTTTGAAGAGCACCATTATTACTACACAGCAAAGGTAACTATGAAATTATCTTCCTGGCTAGGCAGTGTTTAATCATAGGACCAGCTGAACAGAATTACAAAATAATTTGACAGGTAAAACAGCTTAGGAAACATAATTTACCTCTTTAGCCGTTTGCCTGGGGTAACACTTTATAAATTAAAAATATACAATGCCTTTTAATATTTTAAATTAGCAAAATAATACTGGTTAAATGCCTCACATGACAACTAGCACAATCTTATTCATAACATCCTATTGGCCTCAGGTTGTATATTTGGTCTTAGCTGAAGACAAAGAGTTATAAAGGAAAATGATCATAAATAGCAAGCAAGCAAGCAAATATGATATAAACACGGGATGATGGTTTTGTGCTAAAAAGGAGCAAAAACACCAGAATGCAGGAGAGGAAGAGAGGAGAGGAGAGAATATCTTTCCATCATCAGCCCCCACTACACGGTGATCAGCCTTTCATAAATGTGGGGATAGCAAGCCTATCAATGCACAAAGATATTAAATATTGCCTATTAAACATTTCTACCTACCCTTCATTTTCCCTTCACTGTATAAGAAAGCACATAATAGAAAATGCTCATGTACTCTTTTCCATTCCTGTCCTTCCGCAGCATATTCACTTATAAAAATAAAATAACGCTGTGCACAACAATAAACTGATGGTAATGGCAAAAGACTTCCCAAGTTTCCTCATAGATACCCATGAACAGCAAATGAAAGTACATTCTCAGTTCTTGATTTACATATATAAATAAATAGGAAAAATATACTTCAAAACATGAGTATTGCATAAATACCTGGAAGAAGCAGGCATAATGTACACAAACACTGTACAAACTATACTGTACACAAACTATACAGCCCCCTTGCCACTTTACAACAGTGCCCTGTAACAGTCCTCCACACAGGAAGGGGCATTAAATATATTACAAGAAAAATAAAAGAATGTGCAGGATTTCAGAGTCAAAAGGAAATTAGGACTCCGACACAGCCTTTGCAGAGAAATGAAATGTCGCACCAAAATCTTTCACTTTGGTGACAGATCATCCAGAGATATGAACGAAGAGCAGGAATTGGAACAGGCTGCTGGAGAGTCAGTAACGCAGCCATCTTTAGCCGCAGAGTCCAAAGAGGAGCCAAGGCTGCTACTGCTGTCAAGGTCTGATGAAAGGCTGTGGGGGAAAAAAAACCACAATCAGATGAGTCATTTCTTTTAAAAGGGGACGCTTTATTTATAGCAGTGGTTCTCAACTCCTGTCCTCAGGACCCACTAACAGGCCAGATTTTAAGTATTACCTTGGGGAGATGCAGACTAGAATACTGCAATCCCTGAGCAGCAAATTATATCACCTGTGATGCATTTCAGTTATCTTGCAAACCTGGCCTGTTAGTGGGTCCTGAGGACTGGAGTTGAGAACCACTGATTTACAGGAATGTTGTTCTTTAATTTATTAACAAATAATTAAGTAGCAATACATCACTATTAAATATCCAGGTAAATGTTTATTGTGTATGGGTTGGGGGAAGAATTAGAACACCTGTTGGGTTTTATTGCAATCCAGGGTTCTGTTACAAGGTCCCTTTACACTATACCGTTCAGTTGCACATTATCAAATGCAAGTTAACTTGCACTGTGTTAAGTAAGGCAGCCTGTTCATTTAGAAAGGGGCTGTCAATGTAAGTATACAGAACAAAAATCAGACCTGCACAAAATTGCCTTGTGCTGCAATAATGCACAATGATTTACCATGCAATTACAGCAATGCATAAGTGCAAAGCCAGCCAAACAGCTTTCCCCTCAATTACTATCCTGGTGACAGTGGTTTCACCAGACAGGAAGTAAGGGAAACAAATTTATAACAGCAAAATAGACAGAATTAAAAACGTGTGACTGTTTCAGAACATGCAAGGTTGGGGATATTACAAATAACCCAAACTGTTAGTTTCTTATTATGGAAACGTGGGAAGTAGTAAGTATAGTAGTCAATACGTGGTTTAGGACATCATGCATAACCACGATCATGCATAATGTGAGAAATTCCTGGTGCACACAATACACACACCACCCAAAACATCTACAAGTCAGAGTTACATTTAACTGAATTGCATTTCTAACTTTCTTGAGGCAATGGTGACTTAACCAGGCCTTCCAGATGCACCCTGGGAACGCAACATCACCAGTGCCTTTCAGTGATATCTCATCAGGAATGTGGTAAAGCGTGAAAATGCAACTTAGTTGCGAAATGAAGTAAACCAAAATTTGCAGCTGCTAAAAAATTCTGCCCTCCACATCTTCTCACATCTTAAATCAACATCTTAACTATACAAAATTCAATGATGATTTTTCCTTAGGTTTTAATGTTATATGGAGTGGGGAGGCTAAGTGATCGTCCCTGTGGGGCACTGCTCAAGAGTTGCTGGCTGCGAGATTTCTCCTCCTGCTCAGATGACAGCTAAGCTGGTTCTGCAGGAGTGAGCTCTTCCTCTACTTCAAAAAGGAGAGTCCACAAGGGAGGGGTGAGATTGAAATGCTGAAGCATGCATTACTCATATATTATGATTTTAGAAAACACCTGTAACCATATGTGTTTTATTGGCAAACCACTATAAATTCTATTGACTTAAATAGTAACAGGCAAGCCCAGTGAATCAGCGTACAAAATGTAAGCTCCACCTCTGACTTTGGCGATAACTGCAGAATGAATACACTGCAGCTTTCCCAATTTAACAATCTGTGTCTGGGAAGATCTTAGGCAGTCTGCAAACAGCATCAACTGTCAAATGTCAGAGATGGCAAAAAGAAAAGAATTGTGTCCATTTTAAAAGGCTCATTACCAAAATGGAGGGATTTGTGAGACCGACGGGGGAGGAGAGAATCGCACTTTATGCGGACGATGTTCTCCTCTTCCTTGGGGACACGGATCACTCCCTCAAGCAGGCAATGAGTATTTTTAGAGAATTTGGAAGACTCTCAGGATTGGTTATAAATTGGGAGAAATCAGCATTGATGCCGGTAGACCCTATTGTAAACCAGGCCTCAGTAGAAATCCCCCAGCTGAAAATAGTCGAGACAATGAACTATCTGGTAATATACATAACGCGTGACCCTAATATATAAACAATAACATAGCTCCCCTCCTGTCTAAATTTAAAAATAAAATCCAAATATGGTGGCGGCTCCCATTATCAGTTACAGGGAGATTCAATATGATTAAAATGCTGTGGATGCCACAGTTATTGTACTTATTGCATAACACGCCAATATGGATACATAAGAAATGGTTTAGGAAAATTGATACATTATTTAGAGAACTAATATGGAAAGGAGGTCAGTCTACGATTAGGTTACAAACCCTACAGCTACCAACAAGGGAGGGAGGTATGGTGGTGCCACACCCACAGTGCTACTTTTTGGCAGCACAATTGCAGCATATAGCAGTGAGTTCAGAGTCAGGAGGAGATATAAACGGGGGACTAATGATATTGGGGGCACCCCATAAGACAGCGATGGAGGTTCTGGAAGCTAACTTATTTGTCAATAAATCCCCTATGGTTAAGATGGCCATAAAGGTATGGAAAGCAGTAAAAGCATTAGGGGGACAAGGCGGAGTGACAGAATACGCGCCCCTCTGGCATAATAGGAATTTTCTGGAGCTGGAGATGGTTGGAAAAATCAAGGAATGGGAAGTAAAAGGGATAGTTAGACTAGCCCAGCTGTATGATGGAAGAACTTTAAAAACTTTCACAGCACTGCGAGAGGAATATGATGTCCCTAAACACACATTTTATAGATACCGTATATACTCGAGTATAAGCCGAGATTTTCAGCCCTTTTTTTGGGCTGAAAGTCCCCCCCTCGGCTTATACTCGAGTTCGCGAAATTTTACATTGTAAATTGAACCTGAAGGCTGCGGCGTCCATCGTTTAAAACTTGCAGTCTCTTCCTGGTCCCTTCCGTGATAGGCGGAACTGTGTCTGCTGAGAATCGCCTATCACGAATGTTCTCTCATCCTCAGTTTCCCAGCAGACGTCCGTGATTGGCGGAAACTGAACACAGTGTCTGCTGGGATGGGTGAGGATGAGAGAACGTTCGTGATAGGCGATTCTCAGCAGACACAGTTCCGCCTATCACGGAAGACACCAGGAAAAGACCGCGAGTTTTAAACGATGGACGCGGCAGCCTTCAGGTACAATTTACAATGTTCAATTTTAATTCTAGGGGCACATGTGAGAATGGGCACATGTGAGGATGGGCACATGTGAGGATGGGAACAGTGAGGATGGGAACAGTGAGGATGGGAACAGTGAGGATGGGAACAGTGAGGATGGGAACAGTGAGGATGGGAACAGTGAGGATGGGAACAGTGAGGTGGCAATGGGCTTAGTAAAGTTGCAAGGGGCACAGTGAGGCGTGCAAATTGGCATTGTTGACCCTTGGCTTATACTCGAGTCAGTACGTTTTCCCAGGTTTTTGTGGTAACATTAGGTACCTCGGCTTATACTCAAGTATATACGGTAATATTCAAACTAGGACCAGCCTGGTGTAAAACACTTATTCTTCAGAAATTGGGTAATTAGAGTAGGACGATTTATTTCTGAAATCTACCCATATACAGTGGGTACGAAAAGTATTCAGACCCCCTTAAATTTTTCACTCTGTTATATTGCAGCCATTTGCTAAAATCATTTAAGTTCATTTTTTTCCCTCAATTTACACACAGCACCCCATATTGACAGAAAAACACATAATTGTTGACGTTTTTGCAGATTTATTAAAAAAAGAAAAAACTGAAATATCACATGGTCCCAAGTATACAGACCCTTTGCTCAGTATTTAGTATTCACACCATTTTGATCTAATACAGCCATGAGTCTTTTTGGGAAAGATGCAACAAGTTTTCACACCTGGATTTGGGGATCCTCTGCCATTCCTCCTTGCAGATCCTCTCCAGTTCTGTCAGGTTGGATGGTAAATGTTGGTGGACAGCCATTTTTAGGTCTCTCCAGAGACGCTCAATTGGGTTTAAGTCAGGGCTCTGGCTGGGCCATTCAAGAACAGTCACGGAGTTGTTGTGAAGCCACTCCTTCGTTATTTTAGCTGTGTGCTTAGGGTCATTGTCTTGTTGGAAGGTAAACCTTCGGCCCAGTCTGAGGTCCTGAGCACTCTGGAGAAGGTTTTCGTCCAGGATATCCTTGTACTTGGCCGCATTCATCTTTCCCTCGATTGCAACCAGTCACCCTGTCCCTGCAGCTGAAAAACACTCCCACAGCATGATGCTGCCACCACCATGCTTCACTGTTGGGACTGTATTGGACAGGCGATGAGCAGTGCCTGGTTTTCTCTACACATACCGCTTAGAATTAAGGCCAAAAAGATCTATCTTGGTCCCATCAGACCAGAGAATCTTATTTCTCACCATCTTGGAGTCCTTCAGGTGTTTTTTTAGCAAACTTCATGCGGGCTTTCATGTGTCTTGCACTGAGGAGAGGCTTCCATCTGGCCACTCTGCCATAAAGCCCCGACTGGTGGAGAGCTGCAGTGATGGTGGACTTTCTACAACTTTCTCCCATCTCCCGACTGCATCTCTGGAGCTCAGCCACAGTGATCTTTGGGTTCTTCTTTACCTCTCTCACCAAGGCTCTTCTCCCCCGATAGCTCAGTTTGGCCGGACGGCCAGCTCTAGGAAGGGTTCTGGTCATCCCAAAAGGTCTTCCATTTAAATGATTATGGAGGCCACTGTGCTCTTAGGAACCTTAAGTGCAGCAGAATTTTTTTTGTAACCTTGGCCAGATCTGTGCCTTGCCACAATTCTGTCTCTGAGCTCTTCAGGCAGTTCCTTTGACCTCATGATTCTCATTTGCTCTGACATGCGCTGTAAGGTCTTATATAGACAGGTGTGTGGCTTTCCTAATCAAGTCCAATCAGTATAATCAAACACAGCTGGACTCAAAAGAAGGTGTAGAACCATCTCAGGCATTATCAGAAGAAATGGACAGCACCTGAGTTAAATATATGAGTGTCACAGCAAAGGGTCTGAATACATAGGACCATGTGATATTTCAGTTTTTCTTTTTTAATAAATCTGCAAAATTGTCAACAATTCTGTGTTTTTATGTCAATATGGGGTGCTGTGTGTACATTAATGAGGAAAAAAAATTAACTTAAATGATTTTAGCAAATGGCTGCAATATAACAGAGTGAAAAATTTAAGGGTGTCTGAATACTTTCCGTACCCACTGTATATGTGAAGGAAGTATTGAGGGCCCAGAACATCTTAAAAGCAAGGAGAAATGGGGAGAAGATTTAGGGCCCATATCAGAGGGGCAATGGAGGAAGATACTAGAGAGAGGACATCTGGTAACAGTCTCGCCTGCACAGAAGTTCTCATTTTTTGATGCTGTTAACACAGGACTTATTATACACCAAAAAAACAGTTTAAGTTTGGGTGGAGAGTAGATGCAAGATGCCCCAGGTGCCAGGGTACGGGGGACTTGATACATATGCTATGGAGGTGCCCGAAACTATTCAGATATTGGTCAGAGATCCTTAACACCATAAATATGACATATAAAACGGGGCTAGAAATGGACCCCAGATTGTGTATCCTAGGACTAGGGGAAGGAATAAGTGGAGTTGCCAGTACAACAAAAGCAGTGCTGAGGTGTCTTTTTCAAGCAAGAAAATTAATTGCGCAAAGATGGCAAGCAGAGAATCCTCCATCAGTAAGAGACTGGGTCAATGCAGTTACTGAAACAATATGGAAGGAGAAAGTAATTTACACCAAGAGAAGGAATATCAGGGAGTTCGGAAAAATGTGGAATCCTTGGTTGGAAAATATGGGGTATCCCGTGTAAAACAGAAGAAATTAAGTAAAAAGATAGGACTCGCAGGCGAGTGGTTTAAAAGTAAATAAAAATATAATAAATAATGTGTGGGGAAAAAAAAAAGAAAAAAAGAAAACCCAATATGAGAGACGATAGAGCGGGGGGGGGGGGGGAGGGGGGAGGGGGAAAAGGTAAATAGAGCGAAATGGTGTGATATTGAAAATGTTTTGTTATATCAAAATATGAAACATATTTATGTATAAGTATGGATATTGCTTTTTTTAATGCTGAAGAAAATTAATAAAGAGAATATAAACCGTGAAAAGGCTCATTGTAATAAAACCAGTGCTTCCAACCACTTGAGATGCTCATTATTGCTTGGATAAAAACGGAGAGCTTTGCTTGTACTTTTCGGATTGTTTATGGCGATCTTTAGACTGGTTTGAGCCAAATTAAAAACAGATACTCCACAAGGCAAGTTACATTTGTGACTGAGCAACGATGCTAATCACATTTTGTGACATACACAAAATAACTACTAGATGGAGCAGTTACAAATCTCTAAATAAAAAAATAAAAAATTATAGATCAATTTTTTTTTAATGTATAGATACAATAGTACATCAAAACCGGTACTTCTTTAAAATACTGAAAATCTTTAAAGCCCAACTCCAGTAATGGTATTTGTTTGGACCAAGCTGGTCTAAACAAATTATTTCCTTCACTAATTGATGCAGAAGCTGTCAGCTCTGTATAAACTATATGTAGTATTAGGTACATATAGTAAACTGCACTGTGTTCCGGCAGTGGTATGGAGACTTCCCGTCCCATTTCCAGAACAATGATTTAAGCCTGAGTTCTGCACAACCTTTCACAGGAAGCCTTGTATTTTTATGAATGAATACGTTTCCTCCGATTAGCTGAGGCGGAGAATGTGATGTCATCCGCCCACCTCTGCACCTTGGCCAATCAGAGAAGGCTTTGTATTTAAAAAAAAAAAAAAGACACACACAAAACACAAAAAAAACAACACAAGGCTTCCTGTGAAGGGATGGGGTTGAGAGGCGGGCAGATAAGGTCACAATCTCCATCACAACGAGAGGCAGCCTTGCATTCATTAATAAAAATACAAGACTTCCTGTGAATAGCTGAGCAGAACTCCCTATACGGCTGCCAAAGCACAGTGCTATATATTGTAGACAATTTTTTGAAGTGTTAGGCCGGGTTCACACTAGTGCGACACGACATCTGTCCTACTTTGGATCCGACTTTGCCCTGCGACATGAAGCCGACATATGTCCGACTTTCAATGAACGGGGATCCGACTTGGATCCCCGCCAATATCAGGCACTGTGTTTGGTATGAATCTTGAGGGGGAACTCCAGGCCAAATTTTAAATTAAAAAAACGGCGGGGGTTCCCCTCCAGAGGCATACCAGGCCCTTGGGTCTGGTCTGGATTTGAACAGGCGCCCCTACGCCGAAAAAACGGCGTGGGGTCCCCCCAAAATCCAAACCAGACCTTTATCCGAGCACACAACCTGGCAGGCCGCAGGGGAAGAGGGGGGGACGAGAGAGCGGCCCCCCTCCCTCCTGAACCGTACCAGGCCGCATGCCCTCAACATGGGGGGTTTGGTGCTCTGGGGCAGGGGGGCGACCTGCGGCCCCCCCACCCCAGAGCACCCTGCCCCCATGTTGATGAGGACAGGGCCTCTTCCCGACAACCCTGGCCGTTGGTTGTCGGGGTCTGCGGGCGGGGGGCTTATCGGAATCCGGGAGCCCCCTTCAATAAGGGGGCCCCCGGATCCCGCCCCCCCACCCTATGTGAATGAGTATGGGGTACATCGTACCCCTACCCATTCACCTGGTGGAAAAAAATTGCAATAAAAAAACACTACACAGGTTTTTAAAGTAATTTATTACACAGCTCCGGGGGTCTTCTTCCGACTCCGGCGCTCTTCTTCCGACTTCCGGGGGTCTTTTCCGACTTCGGGGGTCTCCGGTGTAGTCTCCGCGCTCTCCGGTTCTTTCTTCCGCCGGGCCTCCGCTAACTTCTTTTTAGCTCTCTTGCTAACAGAGGCCCGGTCTTCCCGTTGTCTCGTCCGGCTCTCCGTTGTCCTTCTGCCGGCCCCTCCACTAACTTCTTAGTAGCTCTTTCGCTAGTGGAGGGGTCGGTCTTCCCGTCGCTGTCGCCGTCGGCTTCTTCTTCCCTCTTCTCCTTCTCGATGTTGACGCGTCGCTTCTTCCCGCTGTAATACTGGCTCTCCGCTCCGCTCCGCATTAATATAGGCTTCTCAAGACGTCACAGTCACATGTTCCGGGGCACATGGCCCCGGAGCATGTGACTGTGACGTCATGGGAACATGTGACTGTGACGTCATGAGAAGCCTATATTAATGCGGAGCGGAGAGCCAGTATTACAGCGGGAGGAAGCGACGCGTCAACATCGAGGAGGAGAAGAGGGAAGAAGAAGCCGACGGCGACGGGAAGACCGACCCCTCCACTAGCAAAAGAGCTACCAAGAAGTTAGTGGAGGGGCCGGCAGAAGGACAACGGAGAGCCGGACGAGACAACGGGAAGACCGGGCCTCTGTTAGCAAAAGAGCTAAAAAGAAGTTAGCGGAGGCCCGGCGGAAGAAAGAACCGGAGAGCGCGGAGACGACACCGAAGACCCCCGGAAGTCGGAAGAAGACCCCCGGAGCTGTGTAATAAATTACTTTAAAAACCTGTGTAGTGTTTTTTTATTGCAATTTTTTGTCCACCAGGTGAATGGGTAGGGGTACGATGTACCCCATACTCATTCACATAGGGTGGGGGGGCCGGGATCCGGGGGCCCCCTTATTGAAGGGGGCTCCCGGATTCCGATAAGCCCCCCCGCCCGCAGACCCCGACAACCAACGGCCAGGGTTATCGGGAAGAGGCCCTGTCCTCATCAACATGGGGGCAGGGTGCTCTGGGGTGGGGGGCCGCAGGTCGCCCCCCTGCCCCAGAGCACCAAACCCCCCATGTTGAGGGCATGCGGCCTGGTACGGTTCAGGAGGGAGGGGGGGCCGCTCTCTCGTCCCCCCCTCTTCCCCTGCGGCCGGCCAGGTTGTGTGCTCGGATAAGGGTCTGGTTTGGATTTTGGGGGGGACCCCCACGCCGTTTTTTCGGCGTAGGGGTGCCCGTTCAAATCCAGACCAGACCCAAGGGCCTGGTATGCCTCTGGAGGGGAACCCACGCCGGTTTTTTTATTTAAAATTTGGCCTGGAGTTCCCCCTTAAGAGCAGCACAGCACAAGTCGCATGCCAAAGTCGGACCATGCAAGACTGCGGTCCGACTTTGATCCGACTTCAATGATAGTCAATAGGCTGAAGTCGGATCAAAGTCGGACCAAAGTAGTACAGGGAGCATTTTCAAAGTCGGACCGACATGTGTCGGACCAGTTAAGACGGCTCCCATAGGGAAACATTGATTTTCACACGTCATGCGACATTAGCTCCCAATGTCGGAGCGTTTGTCGCCCCAGTGTGAACCAGGCCTTAATGGCCGCTTCATCGATTGATGAAGGAAGTACTTAATTTGGATCAGCTTGGTTTAAACAAACTATTTATCAGCACAGGGCCCATTCACACAAGGGCTATCAGTTGGGGTGTGATCAACAGGCACTAGATTACCGTACATGTTAACATGTGTTGCTGAAATCATACCTGCTGCAAGTGGGTTGTGAAGGTGCTATGAAATGCAGATTAGAATGTAAATCACTGCAGTGCATTAATGAACGTAATGTATGTTAGCGCAATGCAATAGGCCCTTACTGATAATGAGAACTCATATGGGTTTGTAGGAGCAGACAGAGTAGAAGGAGTATGCAACTTCTTGCATATTAAAATTTCTGTGTGTCCTGAACAGAGATGAATAATAGTTGGGGATCATATTATACCAGGTCACTCAAGACAGATATAGAACTCAGAGAACCTCCATTCACTAATCTCATGCCGGTTGCAAGTGGAAATTATCAAACATATGCAACATTTGCTTGAATAATAGCAAATATCTATTAAATTGTTTCTGCGGCCTAAATAGAACTATGGATCCCTTTAAAAGCGATTACATAGTAAATGTGTGACTTTTACAGCCTGTATTAATTTGATTTCTAAAAGGCTATAGTGGGGAGAAGTTGTTAGAAAAAAACATTTCCTGAGATACCAAGCAGGGGTTATTAACAGTCCAAGACAAATGCTTACACCATCTTACCAACTGTAATCTGACAGGTGAGTCATGTCTGGTGACAGCATGTTTGTCGTTCCTTGAAACAGCCTCTTTGGTTGGGTTTCCATTTCCATTTCAACTGAAACTATGAATATAAAAAACTGGTTTATTGGAAGTCCTGAGGTCTTTACATA
Source organism: Rana muscosa (assembly GCA_029206835.1). Classification (NCBI taxonomy): domain Eukaryota; kingdom Metazoa; phylum Chordata; class Amphibia; order Anura; family Ranidae; genus Rana; species Rana muscosa. The sequence continues at coordinate 110,829,318 of CM055125.1, forward strand.
AATCAATATATTTTTGATCTTTCTACAGGAAATAATGAGAAATTCCTGGCATCGATTTGGTAATCAGGAATCAAAGCAAGTAGGCTATAGTAAAAATCCACCATCAGACTTATGTAATCTGAGCAGTTTGCTTGGTGGAGGATAAACACTTTTGGCTTGGTGGTGTAACACATGATAAGCAGCTACAACTTTATATATACACACAGACACACACAGTATTTTATTATATCTTTTCATGTGACAACACTGAAGAAATTAAACTTTGCTACAATGTAAAATAGTGAGTGTACAGCATGTATAACAGTGTAAATTTGCTGTTCCCTCAAAATAACTCACACAGCCATTAATGTCTAAACCGCTGGCAACAAAAGTGAGTACACCTCTAAGTGAAAATGTCCAAATTGGGCCCAATTAGTTATTTTCCCTCCCCTGTGTCATGTGACTCGTTAGTGTTACAAGGTCTCAGATGTGAATGGGGAGCAGGTGTGTTAAATTTGGGGTTATCGCTCTCACTCTCTCATACTGGTCACTGGAAGTTCAACATGGCACCTCATGGCAAAGAACTCTGAGGATCTGAAAAAATTGGATTTTTGTACTCACCGTAAAATACTTTTCTCTGAAGTCCACGGACGGACACAGCTTCCTTAAGTCTTGACATTAGGGTTATGTTCCGTCTAATAGGAGAGGACTAGGCAGACATGTTAGATATTTAAAAACATGTAATTATACCAAAGCTGAACAGCCCCACCTAGGGGGCGGTCCCTCTGGACATAACCCCTCACCCTGCACTTAGCAGCTCAGTTCGTCAAAAAGCAGTACAATCATAAAAAGGAGGGGTGGATGCTGTGTCCGTCCATGGACTTCAGAGAAAAGGATTTTACGGTGAGTAAAAAAATCCTGTTTTCTCTTTCGTCCATGGACGGACACAGCTTCCTTAAGTCTTGACATTAGGGACGTCCCCAAGCAGTGTAAAAAAAAAAAAAAAAAAGGAGGGGTGGGAACAGCAATCAAACAAACTTCACCCCAAACAAAACAGAGCTCCTCAATGGAGGAGTTGCAACCTTAAACAGCCGCCTGCAAAACCTTGCAGCCGAAGCAAGCACCAGCAGACGCATGCATTTCAGCCTTGTTAAACTTAGTGAAAGTGTGAACGGACGACCAGGTCGCCGCCTTACACACCTGTGAGACAGACGCTTGATGTCGGAAAGCCCAGGAGGCACCAATTGCCCTGGTCGAATGCGCCGTGACAGAAAAAGGGAGGCGCCCGCCTTTTAAGGGCATAAGCCTGAATCACAATCTGTCTGATCCACCGAGAAATGGTGGCCGACGAGACCGCCAGGCCTTTCTTTGGACCAGTCACCGACACAAACAGTGAGTCTAACCTCCGAAACTGAGCCGTAGCAGACAGACACACCCCCATCTCCTCACAATCAGAATCCCCGGAATCCCTTTGGTCTCCACTCTGCGGAGCAGACGAGGAAGAAGTTTCAGTGGGGGAAGGCATAAATTAGCCGATACTGTCCCCACGGGGCCACCAACGCGTCTATCGCATCCGCCCAGGGATCTTTTGACCTGGCCACAAACCTCAATACCTTCCAATTGAGTCGAGAAGCCAGGAGATCCCCGTCTGGCGTGCCCCATTTCAGGCAAAGGAGTCGAAAAACATCCGGGTGTAGCGACCATTCTCCTTGGTCCAGCATCTGGCGACTTAGGTAGTCCGCTTGCCAGTTTTCTACGCCCGGAATGTATACGGCCGATAGAGCCAGCACGCTCCGTTCTGCCCACCGCAGGATGTGAGCGACCTCCGATGCTGCAGCCAAGCTTCTTGTTCCTCCTTGATGGTTGACATACGCCACTGCCGTGGTGTTGTCCGACTGGATCCTGACTGGACGCCCCTGTAGCCTCTGTGACCATGTGGAGAGACACTGCCTGATCGCCCGAAGTTCCAGTACATTGATCGGCAGGCGGGATTCTTCCTGTGTCCAGTGACCTTGTGTTGACTGAACACCCCAAACTCCCCCCCAACCAGTCAGGCTGGCGTCCGTCGTGTTTACCGTCCAGTGAAAGGGAAGGAATGACTTTCCGGACTTAAGGGCCGGAGATCTCAGCCACCAGACCAGGGAAGTCCTGACTAGTTGGCTCACCCGGATTTGACAGTCCAGGGACAACGGAGACTTGTCCCACTTGGACAGGATCTCCTTCTGCAGGGCTCGAGTGTGGAATTGAGCATACGGTACCGCCTCGAAAGAGGCTACCATGAGACCCAGGACTCGCATGCAAAAGCACAGCGACGACCACCTGCGGGATGCCAACAGCTTCACCTCCGTCTGAAAAGTCTGCAATTTTTCCAAAGGGAGAAAAACTCTCGACTCTGAAGAGTCCAGAATCAAGCCCAGGTATTCCAGGCGCTGAGTCGGCACCAACACCGACTTCTGGAGGTTCGGTTCCCAACCAAATTCTTGAAGGGTCTGACTGGCAATCGCCACATCCTCCTCTAATTCTGAGTCTGAAGCTGCTCTCAGAAGGAGGTCGTCCAGGTAGCCCACGATGGCGATTCCTCGCTGTCTCAGCAGAGCCAGAATTGGAGCGAGCACCTTGGTGAAAACCCTTGGTGCCGATGCCAGGCCAAAAGGGAGAGCCACAAATTGGTAGTGATCATGCCCGACTGCAAAACGCAGAAATCTCTGATGCCCGACATATATGGGGACATGCAAATATGCGTCCTTGATGTTCAAGGATGCCAGAAAATCCCCCGGATGGAGTGCAGTGACCACAGAGCGAACTGATTCCATCCTGAACCTTTGGACTTTTACAAAGGAGTTGAGGGCCTTGAGGTCCAGGATTGGACGGACCCTGTCCTTCTTTGGGACTACAAACAGATTGGAGTAGAATCCCTGAAACCTTTCCGGCAGCGGTACAGGTACTATTACCCTGTGCCTCAGCAGGTCCTGCACTGCCCCAAATAGGGCGTTCTGACGAGCCAGAGGAAGATGAAGGTTGGAGGGAAAAAATCTGTTTGGTGGACAAGAAAGAAATTCTATCTTGTACCCTGATGAAACCACTTTGCAAACCCACTGGTCGCAAAGCAGGGAGGTCCACCGAGCTGCAAACTCGGGAAGGCGACCCCCCACCCGAGAGTCGGGCGGGGGCAAACCTTCATACAGTCGCAGATTTGTTCGGCTTGCGAACCCAGGGACGCTTTTGTCCCTCAGCTGGCCCCATATCGGCCTGGGAACGCTTACTTGCGGGCCCAGACTGACGAAAAAAACGCTTCTGAGCGTAAAAGGAGGGCCCTGGCCTATGGCGTGGCTCCTTACCTTTTATGGATTGTGGGAGCAGCGTGCCCTTACCCCCAGTGACATTCTTAATGCAAATAGCCTCTCACCCTGGAAGGGTAAATCAGCCAGAGCCTTCTTGGAAGTCTGGTCCGCGGACCAGCATTTTAGCCAAATAAGGCGATGCAGTACCACAGCAGATATGGAGGCTCTGGAAATCAGGGGAACTGTGTCCAGGGCTGCATCGCAGACATATTGGAGGCCATGCACCAACTGGTCAGCCAGTTTTACGCAGACCGGGGAAACCTGTTGCTTCTCCAACTCCCGGTGCAACAATTTTGCCCATTCAGTAGGTATCTGTGACACCAGGGCCGCAGCCAAAACTGGCCGTAATGCTGACCCCAGCATGGTGAACATGGACCGGGCCACCGCCTCGGACCTCCTGTCTGCAGGATCCTTAAATGCAGGGGTCCCCTCAACCGAAAATCGTGGTTACCTTGTTTAACCTGGATAACAGGGGGGTCCACAACCGGGGGAGATACCCTTTTGAGGAGAGCCTTCTGAAAAAATGGGCAACGGACCGCCATGCGTTTTGGGACCGAAAAGGTCCTCTGCGGTTGTTCCCATTCTTTGTCTATAAAAACTTTAATAAAAATAAAAAAAAATAAGTTACATAAGGAAACACCTTAGTAGTGCGGGTCGGCTTGTGGGACCTGAAAGGGACCGACACCAGCCTCCAGCTTGAGGGTTTCCCGCACTGCGGTGATAAGTGCTCCAACAAGCACCTTCTCCTGCGCTGACCCGGACACGGAGTCCTCCTCACTGTCCGAATGGTCCTGGTCCGCATACTCTGACACTTCAGAACAGGGGTCCTGTGTCACAGCCAGGCCCGAGTCTGAGTCAGAGCTTTCCCCAGAAGATGGTGAGGGAGGGGGCGTTTTTTACCTTTCGCCCGCAAACTGCCTCCACCGTCGCAACAAATGATTCCAGGACCGCCGACAAAGCGTCGACAGGTACCGCAGGGTGCAGGGGCACCGGTTGCTACCACCGGAATGTCTGGGGAAGAAATGCCAGCTTCTGACGCCATGCTGACCCGCTCACCTGACAGCCACTCAGGGACTAAGTCAAGGTACAAAAAAAGGCCCACCCTCCTAGCTGCCCAGACTGAGGGGTATTACCAGAGGACTCACCGCCCTGACCCAGGCACTGCCCAGCGCTGCCGTCCGCTCTAACTCCTACACAGTGTGTGCCTGAGGTGTCTCTGAGGTGATCTGCCGTTCGCGCCGTTCAGAATGACAAACTAGCACTAGAGACCAAAATGTTAAAAGCCCCAAAAAGATGGCCGTCGGCTGCCTCAGGAAAAAAAGAGCGCGAGCTACAAGAAAATGGCTGACCGCTGTATTAGGCATAGAAACAGCGCGGCTACAAGAAAATGGCTGACCGCTGTATTAGGCATAGAAACAGCGCGGCTACAAGAAAATGGCCACCGCTGTATTAGCAATAGGAACAACCCGGCTACAGGAAAATGGCGCAGGCGCATCCAAAATGGCGCAGATTCATTTCTGAGGTAAAAATAAAGGCCACAAAAACACTGGGTACCCGAACAGAGGCCCCACCAAAAGGCAGACCACTCACACTAGAGCAGACTCGCACATCCCGCGCAGCCCACAGCCAGGACCCGGAGCCCCCCTCAGGGAGCCCCCGGTGAGGTATACAGCAGGCCCAGCAAAGCATGGGGAGGAGAGATGGATGGGGAGAGAGGACAGGGAGAGGAAAGGGAGGACTAGAGACCCCCTAATCGACCACCCCAGGAATGCCCAGCTGTTGCATCCTGCCAAGACAGTAGGAACCTTACTTTTCCGTCCCTGAGAGGACTGCTGGACGCTTTCCTGACAGACCCATAACCGAGCAGTACGGAGTGGCTGTCGGCCAGGGCCCACTGTGACTGGACAGCAGTAGCCCGGTCATATGTGGGCCCTGGAGCATATAGCTCACCGGCCACCCCTGGAGCAAACGGGTATGTCGTGGCCGACCCAGCGCGTAGCTAAAGGCCTGCTTACGCTCGATGGCCGGACTGGGGAGACTACAAGGATCTATATTATCCAGCCTGTCACCCAGCCGGCAGTTGATAGTAGATCTCAGGATCAAAAAGTAAAAATAAAAGTAAAAAAGTTCTCAAGGACCAATGGGCCCCTAGGGAGCCAGGTCCTTCTACACTAGGCAGAAAAAAACTGGAGCTGAGATGCTGAGTGCAGGGTGAGGGGTTATGACCAGACGGACTGCCCCCTGGGTGGGGCTGTTCAGCTTTGGTATAATTACATGTTTTTAAATATCTAACATGTCTGCCTAGTCCTCTCCTAATAGACGGAACATAACCCTAATGTCAAGACTTAAGGAAGCTGTGTCCGTCCATGGACGAAAGAGAAAAAGAATTGTTGCTCTACATAAAGATGGCCTAGGCTATAAGAAGATTGCCAAGACCATACGCCACACACTGCATCAAATTGCTCTGCATGTCTGTCACCCCAGGGGGGCTCTTCTAAAGATTATGCACAAGAAAGCACGCAAACCATTTGCTAAAGACAAGCAGAATAAGAACATGGATTACTGGAACCATGTCCTGTGGTCTGATGAGACCAAGATAAACTAATTTGGTTCAGATGGTGTCAAGCGTGTGTGGCGGCTACCAGGTGAGGAGTACAAAGACAAGTGTGTCTTGCCTACAGTCAAGCATGGTTGTGGGAGTGTCATGGTCTGGGGCTGCATGAGTGCAGCAGGCACTGGGGAGCTACAGTTCACTGAGAGAACAATGAATGTCAATATGTACTGTGACATACTGAAGCAAAGCATGATCCCCTCCCTTCAGAGACTGGGCCGCAGGGCAGTATTCTAACATAATGACCCCAAACACACCTCCAAGATGACCACTGCCTTGCTAAAGAAGCTGATGGTAAAGGTGATGGACTGGCCAAAGCATGTCTCCAGACCTAAACCCTATTGAGCATCTGTGGGGCATCCTTAAACTGAAGGGGGAGGAGCCAAGGTCTCTAACATCCACCAGCTCCGTGATGTTGTCATGGAGGAGTGGAAGAGGACACCAGTGGCAACCTGTGAAGCTCTGGTTAATGCCATGCCCAAGAGGGTTAAGGCAGTGCTGGAAAATAATGGTGGTCACACTAAATATTGACACTATGGTCCCAGTTTGGACATTTTCACTTAGGCGTGTACTCACTTTTGTTGGGCACTCTGAGGACAGCGACAACAGAGTGAACCAACTCCCTCCGGGATCTTTGTACCTTCACAAAGCAATTGAGAGGCCTGAAATCCAAGATTGAACGAACCCCCTCCTTCTTGGTACTACAAACAGGTCTGAGTAAAAAACCACTGAAAGCCGTTCCTGTACTGAAAACAGGAATTATCACCCTGCGTATCCGCAGGTCTTGAATCGCCCCATCTAGGACTTCCCGACGAGTCAGCTGAAGCTGGCGGTTGGAGGGAAAAAATTAAATCTGTTCAAAGGGCAAGAGAGAACTCTATCTTGTACCCTGAGGAAACTACTTCGCAAACCCACCGGTCGGAGATCTGAGATGTCCACCAGGTCACGATTTGGCGAACACGTCCCCCTACCCGAGAGATGGGTGGGGACAGATCTTTATGCGGACGTAGATTTGTTCCCAGGTTTGTTGGGCTTGCGAATCCAGGGACGCTTCTGTCCCTCAGCAGGCGCTTTATCGGCCCGGGATCTTTGCCGCACTAGGCGCACAAAAAAAACGCTTGTGCGCGGTAATGAAGGGCCCTAGCCAACGGCGTGGCGCCTTACCCTTTTTTGGATTGTGGAAGCAGCATGCTCTTACCTCCTGGCATCTTTAATAATATCCTCCAGGGATGCTCCAAAAAAGTCTGTCGCCCTAAAAAGGGCAAATCCATCAGGGCTATCTTGGAAGATCTTAACCAAAGTAGACAGCGCAACACCACCGCATAGCTAGAAGCTCTGGCCATCAGAGGAATCGTGTCCAAGTCTGATTCATAAAACAATTTTAGGCCCTGTACCATTTGGTCAGCCTTCTTGTCCGCAGGGTCCTTGAAGGCAGGAGCCCCTTCCACCGGAACGGTGGCTAGCTTGTTTAGTCTGGACATAGAAGGGTCCCCTATCGGGGCGAGGTCCATCTTTTCAAGAACTCTCTTCAAGAGGGTAACGCACCGTCAGATTTTTTGGGGACTGAAAAAAACCTTCTGTGGTTTGTCCCCCTCCTTGTATAAAAGTTTGTCTATATAAGACACACAGGGAAACACCTTAGCAGTGCGAGTCGCCTTACGGAACCCAAAAGGGACCGGCGCTTCTCTCTTTAGAGTATCTCGCACTGCAGTGATAAGGTCACTTACCAGAGCCCTATCGCGTGCTGACCCGAATCCGGAGACTGTCCGGCCGATCTCGGTCCGCATCCTCAGATACATCAGAGCCAGGCCATAAGCTGTAGCTGGACTCGGCTCCGCATCGGAGTTGTCCCCAGAAGATAGCGGGGGGATGGGGCGCTTTCTAGCCCCTGTGTTCCCACGTGCTGCTTCCACCGTGGTAATAAAGCATCATTGCAAGCTCAGGTGTTTTGGGGGAAAAAGCGCCTGCTTCTGACCCACACGTCTGACACAGGGACTCCCTGGCAAGGTACAGTAACCCACCCTCCTAGCTGCAGCAGAGACGAGGGTTCCCCCCCAGAGGACTCGCCACCCTGGAACAGAGTACGGCTGCCGTCCGCTACCTAGTAGAGCTGCTTCCTTGTCAGCTATACAGTATGACCCAGCAGCGTGTGTCTGTCGGTTTGCGCTGTTTATCGATAGCAAAATGGCTGCCGAGCGGCCGATAGAGGCCAAACAATGCCGCGGGCCACAAGAACATGGCCGCCGGGCGTAAATAGAGCATGGAGCACAGGAAAAATGGCGCAGAGCGGCCGCTAGAGGTCAAAACACAGCGAGGCCACAAAAACATGGCCGCCGAGCGCGGATGACCAAACACCGCCTGGATCACAAGAAAAATGGCGGCCGCAAGAGGTCAAACATAGTGCGGCCACAGGAACATGGCCGCCAGTGCAGATAGAGCAATACAGTATGGATCACAGCAAAAATGGTCGCTGACAGCATGGAGCAGGACACACAGGTAAGTAAATCTCTTTAAGAAGCTTATAACAATGATTTAGTGGACGTACATGTACAGTTCCCCACAGGTGAAGCCCTCCCCAGGTGAACCCCTGCCCCAGCAGCTAGCTCAAAGAGCCTAGGGAGAAAGGGAGGGGAGAAGGGAAGGATAGAACCCTTTACTCACCTCTCCAGGAATGCCCAGCTCTGTCTTCCTGCCGAAGCAGGGGATTACTACTTACCCTTCCTGGTGGATCGTGCTGGAAACATCCCAGCAGACCATCTTTCGCATGGTGACGGAGAGGACTGTCAGCCAGGCTACTGCAACTCGGCCGTATAGACCGGTCCGATGTAAGCCCTGGAGCGTATAGCTCACCGGCCACCCATAGAGCGACGGGCATGTCGTGGACGACCCATCGCGTAGCGATGGGTCGGCACACGCTTGATGGCCGAAACTGGGGAGACTAAAGGGATCTGGGATCCAGCCTGTCACCCAGACGGCAGTTGATCGAACATCACAGGAACAAAAATAAAAATAAAATAAATTATTTTCAATCTGGAATAAAAAACCTCCAGGCCTATGGGCCCAAAGGGAGCCATGTCTTCTCCTTAGCTAGTCAGAAAAAAAACTGATCTGCTTAGTGCAGGCTGAGAGGATATAGTCAGTAGGACCGCCCCCTGGACGGGGCTGTTCAGCTTTGAAGTTAACACTTTCTGCCTAGTCACTCCTAAAGGAAGGCCAATACCCACTTTGTCAAGATTAAGGATGTGTCCGTCCATGAACGAAAGAGAAAAAACATTTTTTAAATATATTTTTTGGGGGGATATTTATTATAGCAAAAAGTTAAAAATATTGCTTTTTTTTTTTAAATTGTCGCTCTTTTTTTGTTTATAGCGCAAAAAAAAAATGCAGGAGGTGATCAAATACTACCAAAAGAAAGCTCTATTTGTGGGGAAAAAAGGACATTAAATTTTTTTGGGGAGCCACGTCGCGCGACCGCCCAATTGGCAGTTAAAGCAACGCAGTGCCGAATCGCAAAAAGTGATCTGGGTCTTTGGGCAGCCAAATGGTCCGGGGCTGAAGTGGTTATGTCATGCTAGGTTAAGAGCCAAAATCAAAGATGTTGGGTATTCTCTACAGACATGTAATTTTCCTATTTAACTCAATAAATGATTTTCTTAATTCAAAACAGAAAAAATACTTGCTATGGACTGTCTATAAAAGATGTAAAATGTCTTTAAAAAGAAACCTCAAAAAGACATTTTACATCAGTTACATCAGTTAAGGGCAACCTGATGTTTTCTTGCTATTCTGGAGGTTCGATGACTACCAGCATATATGGTAGAGGCTGGCAGGGTATTCTGGGATTTTTAGTGTTAAAAAAGCTACAGAGCAAAAAGGTTGTCAGCATTTGTTTTTTACCATACCTTTTCTTTTTATAGGGCCCAGGGCACTTGGACGAATGCAGTTGATGGGGCTCTGGCTCCTCCTGCTAATGAGAATGTGGTATATCATGATCAAAATGTAAATAGTTCACATTATTAAATGCATTATTTTCTATTGCATTGTTGCCCTTTTTGCCATCAGATCAGTTGCAGCTGACAGTAAACAAGATGTCAGAACTATTGAGGTTAAAAAAATGAATATATAAGGCCTAATCATATTATTTTTTCATATGTTTCATGAGCAAATTGGGAGCCATTTTGCTGAAATTTTCTTTTAGAAGGTGAATGTAAGTTTACGCTTGTAGGCAGAGACTTGTAGAGCTCCATCTCACATTTTACCAGGTTGTCATTTCTAAATTCCTGATAGCAAGACGAGATAAGGAATCAACCATGGACTAATGTATTATAGTGAGACTAGTGATTCATTCATCCATTGAACAGAAACGTATAGTTTTTTTTTTCTTCCTTTTTTATGACTGAGAAATGGGGCTTATTCAAAACTGTCTTATAAACAAGCCTTATTGTACAAGTAATTGTATTAGCAATAATTTCTAATATATTATACTGGAGAGATTTATATGCATAGTTATTGAATAATTTCATATATTTTGGTTTGTGCATTTTTATAATATTAATATATATTTTATAACATTCAAATATATATTCATGATATATTGTTTGGATACACTCATAAAAATATATTAGTATTATACATGATAATATGAGTATAGCATGTTTGTAATACTATGAATAAGATGTACCGTATATACTCGAGTATAAGCCGACCCGAATATAAGCCGAGGCACCTAATTTTACTACAAAAAAAATGGGAAAACGTATTGACTCGAGTATAAGCCTAGGGTGTCCATCTGCATGCCTCTCTGTGCCTGTGTCCATGTGCATGCCTCACTGTGCCCATGCCTCACTGTGCCCATGACTAGACAGACGTTTAACATGGGAGTCTATGGAAGGGGTGCCCGGCTTTGAAAAATCGGTGCTCCCCGGCCGTAAGTCCTCCAGACCACAAACTTTGCACACTTATAGAAGAGAAATGAGGATACATGTGTGCCAAGTTTCGGGTCCAGGGGACCTACGACCCGCCAGTACCGGGTCCGCAAAGTCACTAGGGAAATGACCATTTAACATAGGAGTCTATGGAAGGGGTTCTCGATTTTGAAAAATCGGTGCTCCCCAGCCGTAGGTCCACCGGACAAAAAACTTTGCACACATGTAGAGGAAGGAGTGGAGCTACATGTGTGCCAAGTTTGGGATCCAGGGGACCTACGGACGGCCAGTACCGGTTCCTCAAAATTCGGGAGATCAGGCGCAAAAAAGTGACTCGAGTATAAGCCGAGGGGGGCATTTTTAGCACAAAAAAATGTGCTGAAAAACTCGGCTTATACTCGAGTATATACGGTAAATGTATAGGAATTCTAAGAAGTGAAAGTACAAGTGAAATAATCATTGTCCAGTCTCATCAAATGGTTTGGTTGTAATGTATGCTTAAACATAAAATGTATCAGTGATTTATCTTTACCTTAAATATACCGTAAGTCTTGGTTAAATTACCAAGTTTGTATATGGTATAACAAATTTGTCCATATACCGTTAAATGTAATTGTAAAGTCTTGTTTTTCTTCCTATAAAAATAATAAAGTAGTTATATTTACCTGCTCTGTTGCAGTAGATTTGCACAGAGCAGCCCCAAGCCTCCTCTTTTCGGGTCCATCTTCTGTGATCCTGGCCGCTCCTTCCTGTTCAGTGCCCCAAAAAGCAAGCAGCTTGCTATGGGGGCACCAGAGCAGAGTCACAGCTCCCTGTGTCCATTCAGACATGGCCCCGCTCTCTCCCCTGACTGGCTAGCTGACTTTGATTGACAGCAGCGGAAACCAATGGCGGTGCTGCTGTGTCTCAGCCAATCAGGAAGGAGAATCTGGGACAACTGAGACACTTGTGGACATTGCTGGACAGAGAGGGACCTCAGGTAAGTGTTAGGGGGCTGAGGGGGGATACTGCACACAGAAGGCTTATCTTAATGCATAGTATGCAATAAGATAAAAAAAACTTCTGCCTTTACAACCCCTTTAAAGAGAAGTTTGAGCTTGCAAGGTCTGTTTGAGAGAAGTCATGTGTCAAAATCAATACGTTTATTTTCTTAATCAGCGGAGCCACAGAGATGTGTTAACTATTTACAAAGCAGTTACTAAGTTTTAAGACTTTGGTATTTTAAAACTAGAGCTCGTGGTTATTGTCTTATTATCTGTATTACCCATATTGTTGAAATTTGAATTTATATTCTGTGTTTTATCACCAATTATATTTTGCTATTATTTTGCACGGATTCTAGTAAATAAATATATATATTTTTGCACAATATCGTATTCCTTCCTGTCTTCAAGTTAGCGCAGATAAACAAATTCGAGTTACATTGTTGATTTGTGGAAATACGTAGGAATCTCCTAAATTATAGACCCTTGCTTATTTCCATATATACAGTATGTTTAATATTTCAGTATAAATACACTGACAAAGACTTTTAGGGACCAATGTATAGACCATGAGAGCTAGACTTGTGGGCCCCACCATTACCATGCCAATTATGAACCAGTTTAGTTGTCTAGCAAAGCCTCATTTAACACTCCTCCCTTGGCTGATATTGCTGTAATGTATTTTTTGAAAGACAGCATTTTGAAGTATTCAATTTAACTTTGATAGATTGTTCTTTGGTTTATTTCACTGCCAGGAACCAAGCTAAATTCCTGGTACTTCTGGGTATGAGAAAGCAGGAAACTCACTCCCCTTTCTCCCACAAGACAGTGCTGGATCTTGGCTGTTAACCACTCATTCGTTCATCACTGTTACATACGGGTAAGGAGAGAGTCTTCAAGCCCTTTGTAAGCTCCAAGTTATGACTTGGAATGTACACAGAGCCGATTATCTTTGCTTCTGAAAGAAAGACACAGTGGGAGGATAGTGATCTTCTGAAATGTGGTAGGATAGTGATTTTTTTAACTGTGCAGCTGGCGAGTCCGGTATTCAGCAGAACCCGCAATTTGACCTGCAAGTCAGGTTCACCTTAATCAGTCTTGATCCTGCCTACTCCTGTGCCTCACTCATAGGAATAAATGGATGGCCTCACTGACCATGAGATGTAAAAAGGAGTGACTCTGGGCATGACTTTATGGCACCTTCTTAAAAAATGTGCCCTGATGTCCTGGGATCCTCAAGTTTTTCAAAGGTTTATACAGGTACCCCTGGATATCTTCATACAGCAATGGAAGTGGTACATCAACTTGGACGTTATGACAGGCATGTTTTAAATTTTGTAGCATCCAGCAGTAGATTTAAGGCTGAATTCCAACTTTTCATTTCACTATAATTAAATGGAATGATCAACCCCAGCCTAGATCATACCTCTGTACCATGTTGCTCAGTTGTCTGTAGATCCCCTGATATTCTGGGTTTAGTTGGGGCTTTGTATCATGTGACACTGTATATTCCTCCTGATTGACTCTGTCCCTTCCTAGCAGCAGCAAGAGGCTGTAACACTCCTCTTTGTAGTCTTTCAGACTCTATGAATGATGTAAATTCCTTCACAGCTCTGATGGTGGGTGGAATTGAATACATTCTAATTAGCATTCAATCCTGCCCAGTCACAGCTACAGGAACAGTCCAAACCTCCCAAGTCCCGCATCACAGATCACAGCATTTTTCATGAAGGAGACACCTTCATACACAGCCTCTTCTAAAAGCTAGCTGTGCTGATGCTGGGCAGCATTGAATAGATCACAATTAGAATTCAATCCTGCACATTTAAATATGCCGACTAGTGTGAACAGGGAAAGTCCCACCCCTCAGATACTGCCCTCTGTGAAGTGATTTGCACTTGAAACAGACACCATTTTTGTTTTATTCCAGACGTATTAAAAAAAAAAAAAAAACTATAAACAACCACTGAGTAAAAAAAAAAAAAAAGGACCATCCCTTGTGTCAGTATTTTGTTGAACCACCCTTTGCTTTAATTACAGCTTTTAGTCTGTTGGAATTTGTCTCTACCTACCTTGCACATCTAGGCATTGCAATATTTGCCCACTCTTCTTTGCAGAACTGCTCAAGTTCAGTTACATTTGATGGGGACCGTTTGTGGACTGCAGGCTTCAAGTCATTCCACAGATTTTCAATGGGGTTTAAGTTTGGGGCTTAGCAATGCAAGGACATTCACCTTTTTCTCCTTCAGCCACTGTATGGTCATTATTGCTGTGTGCTTTGGGTCATTGTCATGTTGGAAGGTAAACCTTCTTCCCGTTGACAACTTTCTGGCAACAGATTTTCCTCAAGAATTTGCCCCATCCATTTTTTTTTCTATGCCGACAGTGCTACAGTCCCTGCTGCAGAGACATACCCCCATAACAGAATATTACCACCTCCATGCTTTACTGTATGAATGGTGTTATTTGGATGGTGAGCTTTATTGGATTTCTGCCAGACATATAGTTTGGTGTTGAGGCTACATAATTCAATTTTAGTCTCATCTGACCAGAACACATTTTTCCATGTGGCCTCAGTCTTCAAGGTGTGTTTTAGCAAATATAAAAAGGTGTGCAGCGCTATAAAGTGATAAACCAAAAAATAATATTAAATAAATAAAAAGAAAGATAAACAATACTAGATGTGATAATGAGTATAAATAAAATTGCATACATAAAGCACTAAAACTATATGCGAACACCAAAACGTGAATAATGATGAAAAGTGTGCAACAATCAATAATAGAAATAAGGCAATTAATCATGAAAAAGGGAAAAAAAATTGTTGTTTATAATCCCAAATGTTCATAAACAAAAAAATAAATAAAATTGATGTAAGTAATGGTGAAAAGAGATCCAAAATGGGAAAACTAAGGCAGAGTCCAAGAAGTGAGTCTAGACTGTAAACACAAAGTCCCAATGTTAAACATGAATAACAATGGTTAATCAGTGTCCTTCCATATTAAGGCAAAAGCAAGATGGTGAAAAGGTAATCGTGAAAAGTGGAATCCTCCATCCAGAGTAGTGAACACCCAAAGCGAGCAAATAATCTGCTTACCAGAAGAAAAGACCACTATGGCGGTCTCACCAGGCACAGGGAATTCCAGGTCTCCCAAAAACCTATGCAGGGTCTCAAACTGCAGGATTCGGTATCACAACACAAATGTCTCCGACTAACTCAGGCTTCAGGTTGACGTTCTTCAAAACTGCAGTCATAACACTAGTCAGAAGTTCATCTGGTGTAGTATCCTGCACTATATTCAGAGGCCTCGATTCTGTATACAGCACACACGGAGATAAGCTTCCTCCCTCCTAATCACCTCCCCAAATTTGGTCTTCTTGGCGTTTTAGCAAAGCTCAGTCTTGACTGCATGTGGCCTTTCTTGAGGCAAGGCTTTTTCTTGCAACCCTCCCATACAAGCCACATTTGTGGATAATTTGTGATATTGTTGTCAGATGCACACAGTGGCTCTTTGTTATAAATTCCTGCAACTGCTTCAGGAGTTGCTGCAGGCCTCTTGGTAGCCTCTCTGACCAGTTTCCTCCTGGCTCTTTCATCCAGTTTGGGGCGATGTCCTGATCCAGAGAGGGTCTGTGTTGTACCAAATACCTTCCACTTCTTTATAATATACTTGACTGTTCTTCTAGGCATTGATAAAGCCTTTGTAATTTTTTTGTATCCATCTCCTGACTTGTGCCTGTCCATAACTATGTCGTAGAACTTTTGACCGTGCCTTGCCACCCGTAGTTGATTGTTTGCTTCAGTTGCACTACCAAGGACTGAAATGCTCCAGGAATGTTATTTCCATGCCAAGCTAATAACAGTTGAAAGTCAAATGGCTTTGTGTGACATTGAGGTGGTGATTAGCTACACCTAATTAAGTTGACAAGTAATTTTTAGGCGGGGGTGATCCTTTTTCCAACTCAGCGATTCTGTTTTTTTTTTTTTTTTTTAAATGTTGGTGTTATATCTTTCACTTGGATGTTTTAAGTTTCACCAAGTAAATACAGCTAGATAAAACAAAAACTGTGTGTCTTCATTTCAGGCTGCAAAGCAGCAAAAAAATTGGATTATTGTACTCACCGTAAAATCCTTTCCTCTGAGTTCATGGACGGACACAGCTTCAATCTTGACAAGTGGGTATTTAGGAGTGACTAGGCAGAAAAAGTGTTAACAACTTCAGAGCTGAACAGCCCCACCCAGGGGGGCGGTCCTACTGGCTATATCCTCTCAGCCTGCACTAAGCAGATCAGTTCGTAAAAAAGCAGTACAAAAACTTAAAAACGAGGGGTGGGTGCTGTGTCCGTCCATGAACTCAGAGAAAAGGATTTTACGGGGAGTACAAAAATCCTATTTACTGTTTTGTTCATGGACGGACACAGCTTCAATCTTGACAAGTGGGGCGTCCCAAAGCAGTGTCAAAAACGAGGGGTGGGAACAGCATTAAAACAACTTCACCCCAAAACAAAACAGAGCTCCTCAACTGAGGAGTTGTAACTCTAAACAGCCACCTGCAATACCTTGCGGCCGAAAGAAACATCCGAAGATGCACACACATCAACTAGTAAAGTTTAGTGAAAGTGTGAACGGAAGAGCAGGTCGCCGCCCTACACACCTGGTGAAACAGACGCTTTATGCTCTCGGAGCTCGGACAGCGTCCAAAAAATACAACGTCGTCTCCTAGGATTCGACGGACGAGGACACAAGGATGGCAGAACAATGTCTTCCTTGAGATGGAAGGTTGAAACGACCTTAGGAAGAAAAGAAGGCTGCGGACGCAGCACCACCTATCCTTGTGGAAGATCAGATAGGGAGCCTTGCATGCCAAGGCTGCCAGCTCAGAAACCCGTCTTAACTGACGTAACACCAAGAGGCACCTCTTGCCCTGGTCGAATGCGCCGGGAAAGGAAGGCACCTGACCCTTCATGGCGTAAGCCTGATCACGATCTGTCGGATCCACCTAGAGATGGTGGCCGACGAGACCGATGGGCCCTACTTGGGACCAGCCACCGAAACAAAACAGTGAGTCTGGACTCCAGAACGGAGCAGTACCAGACAAGCATACTCTCAGAGTTTGGACAACGTCCAAGAAATGCAACGTCGTCTCCTTAGGATTCGACGGATGAGGACACAAGGATGGCAGTACCATGTCTTACAACAAGACAATACTCCTGCGCTCTGATGTCTTGGTGTATGCGGGGCGTGTCGATCATTCCTCAGTAAACAGGCAACACTTTAGGAATCTTGCAGCCCTCCTCAGAACTATGGGTGTTCATACAACTGTAAAAAAACAAAAAACAGGAGGGCGCACCGACCTAGTGTATTACCAGATAAAATCTTTATTAAAATGTATAAAAACAGCAATGGTCCTACTCACAAGCAGAGCGTTAAAATGAGCTTTTTCTAGTGACCAGCCTGAATCATAGGACGACTGAAGTTAAAACTCGATGACCAGGGAGATAGATGGTACCTCAAATGTGCTGGACGGCTGACGCGTTTCCGGGGCGCACCCCTTTCTTCAGAGCCTACACAGCTTGTGGTATCCTATTCTCATGGATAACCCCACACATATAGATATACACACACTCATGTCCACCAAGGAGGCCCCGACCCATCGTCCCCACCCCAATAGGCCCCGCCCCTACAAACTCCACCCCCAGAGGTGTGTCTCATGATTAACCCATAGGGGTGAATCAGAAATTAAATATAATTCGACATGCTATGTGACACCAATTGTGCACTAGAGTAAAACAAATCATTTCACATCATAGATACATATAAAATAGTGGTGGAGGATAGAGGTTCAAATTCAAAGGACCAGTGTGCCACTAATGATCAAAATACTCCTAGCAAACTTGTACCCAAACCCCCACTGATCCCGCATCACAGGGTGACCAGGTAGGCTAGTAGTATACAACAGATATGTAACAAGCATCTAATTGTGCCCGAATGAACCGCTTACCGTATGCAGCAGGGGCCAACAGTAGATGCAAAGGTGTCCAATGATCTGCCAGTGGGAGAGATGCATCTAGGATTCCACTCACTGCATCCTATACCTAACCTTCTATTAAGGGAGAGAGGCACATTCGGAGCTTTGGACTAGAAGTGCGGGTGTTACAAACTTTTCCACCCGCACTTCCTGTTTGTCAGTGGTGCGGCCTGATTGGGCGAATGCCAGGCCTCGATCTGGATGCCGAGTCGGAAGTGCGGGTGTGTTTGCGTTCCACCCGCAACTTCCGGTAGCACTACAGTGAATGCGCTCGCCCCTCTTATCACTCCTAGGGGCGGAGTGCAGAGGAGGCTTGTCCAAAGCATGGAATGGGTCGCAATTGCCTAGAGGTGTGGGTGTCACTAGCGTGTCTACCCGCACTTCCGGTCGCGTCCCTGTTTGTCTATAGCACAGCCTGATTAGGCAAATACCAGGCCTCGATCTGGATGCTAAACTGGAAGTGCGGGTGTGTTTGCGTTCCACCCGCAATTTCCGGTGAAACCACAGTGTACACACCCGCTCCTCCTATCACTCTTAGGGGCGGAGTGTAAAGGAGGCCTGTCCAATGACAAGGAGAAAAAAAAAAAAAAAAGGGGGGGGGGGAGAGAGGAGCCTCCTCCATGCACACACGCACATGCACACCCATACAAAGGATCCACAGATACGTACAGTGGGTCTAGTACATAGGAAAACTCCTACCTGGTTTCTTTGCCAAAAACATTCCCCCATCACCAAAGTGAATTTGTGGGAAACAACATTGATGGACTATCTCCATGGATAAAATAACTTTGTGGGACAAAGGTCCCATTTATCCCCACTGCCCCACAATTATTTGCCGTGAGGAAAAGGGATACACGTAAATCTCTCCCCACATGTACTTATGCAAAACACTCCCACAGATGATACATGGTGGACCCACTGTACGCTGGACCTACCAAATGAACCACGCCGTATAAATATTATTAATGGAGTTGAACAAGCAACCCTTGAACTACACTCTACCAAGAAGCACCCACATAGTGTAGGGTGCCAGTGGCGTGGACCCTAGTAGGTCCAGAAGATGTCACATGAACCTGAATAAACCAGCTGTAAATATGATGTGCATTATAGCATTGCAAAAATGATAAACAAAAAAGAAAACAAATTATTATTATTAATTATTATCAACAATAATAATCATGTTCCCAATATTAAATATAAACCCCAAAGGACCCAAAAAGCCTTAAAACTCTCTCTTCTAAATCCTAAGCCTACTAGAAATATTCTCTTTATGTACCCTGGCATGCACGACCAATCAACTTGTACTAATGGTGTGAAGTTCAATTCCCTCGTTGAGGCCCTGCGGGGCCAAAGTCCCCAAGGTGAAGATCCAGAAAGCTTCTCTCTTACATAAAATCTGATATTTCTTGCCACTATCTAAATTGCTAGGTATAGCTTCTATGCCAAAAACCTTCAGACCATCTATGCTACTGTCATGTAGTTCCTTGAAATGTCTCGGAACTGAACACTTGTCCTTTTCCGTGGTGATGCTACTCCTGTGTTCGTTCATCCTGGTTCTCATTGGTCGACATGTACGGCCAATGTACATAAGGCCACAAGGGCAGATTAGACCATAGATGATAAATGGGGTACCACAGTTAATAAACTGTCTGATCTTATGACTTCTCCCATCTACTCCAATCACCTCTTTCTTCCTGTGGCACATATGTGTACAATTGCCGCAAATGCCACTTCCACATCTATAGGAACCTTTCTGGTCAAAGATAGTGGTCCAGGTGTTATTCAGTCCTTTGTTCTTGTTGTTCTTTTTGACCCTACTTGGGGCAATCGTATTTCGCAAATCTCTCGGTCTCCTAAATACCAAATTGGGATGGGGCGGGAGACTCAGAAAGGGATCTGATTCCAGAATTTTCCAGTTCTTCTTGAAGATCTTTTGGATCGTCGGTACTTTATTATTGTACCTCGTGCAGAACCTTGTTTGCGCTGGTTCATTTTTCTCCCGTTTCGTTTTTATTTCATCAATATCTCCATACAAGTGTAGAAATTTTTGGAAGGCTTCCTCTATATGTCCTTCCTCGTAGCCCTTCTCTTTGAATTTATTCTTCAAAATCAGACTTTGATCTTCATAGTCCTTTTTTCGAGAACAGGTGCGCCTAAGCCGACAGAACTGACCGAATGGAATATTCCGGATCCATCTTGGGTGATGGTGACTCTGAGCATGTAGGTATGAATTGCCTGCGCTAGGTTTAAAGTGCGTTCTTGAATAGATGACACCATATTCGTCGGCCCTCAATTCCAGATCCAGGAAAACTAGGAGTTCTTCGTCTACTACATGGGTGAATGAAATTCCGAAAGGGTTATTGGCACAATGTGTCAGAAATCCATCGAGTTCTTCATCACTCCCATTCCAGATAATAAGGATATCATCTATATACCGAGAGTACAAAACTAAATTTTTCCCAAAGGGGTTGTTCGCCCAAATGTATTGGAGTTCCCAATACCCCATAAAGAGATTTGCGTAGCTTGGTGCAAACCTTGCCCCCATCGCCGTACCCCTCACCTGTCTGTAGAAGCAGTCCATGAACGTAAAGTAATTATGAGTCAAGGTGAATTCAATGCACTCAAAAAAAAATAAAATAAAAAAAAAAAAAAAATTGTGCCTGTTGTGGGTTAAACGTGTGGGCTTTCGCTAGATAGTATTCGGTGGCTCGAAGGCCAAATAGATGCTGGATAGATGTATATAAAGATGCTACATCCAATGATAGCCATCTATAGCCCTTCTCCCACTTATAATTAGCTAGTATCTCCAGAGCATGGCCTGAATCTTTGATGAATGATGGTAAGTTAATCACTATATTTTGTAGGAAGTGATCAATGTAGCTCCCCAGATTACTGGTTAGACTGTCAATGCCCGCAACAATGGGTCTGCCTGGAGGTTTTTCTATATCTTTGTGAATCTTGGGAATATGGTAGAAATGGGGGACGACCGGATGTTTTGAGTATAAAAATTCATACTCCTTCTTTGTTAAAATCTTGCTCGATAACGCCCTATCCAGAAGTTTTTTCAAATCTCCATTGTACTCTACCGTTGGATCCCAACGTAGTCTCTCGTAGGTGTCAGTATCCCCTAACAACCTAAGGGCTTCTTCCAGGTATTGATCTCTATCCTGTATAACCAGGCCACCTCCCTTGTCTGCCTTCCTGATTATGATCTCAAGATTATTCTTCAGGCTACTCAGGGGGGCTTCGATACCAACCTCATAGCCCTTATTGTATTTGCGGCTTCTGTCACCACACATTTTTCTGAATTCACGCATGACAACTTCATAGAAGGTGGAGATGAAGTTCCCCTTACTCCAATGTGGATAAAAGCTAGATTTTGGTCTGAAGTCTGTATGTCTAGTAGCTTCCTCACTCGGCAAGGCAAACGACTCATTTAGAGGTTCCAAGCCGCCTTCTTCATATAATTCCTCTAGGATCTCCAACATGCCTGTATCCTCAGATATATCCCCAAAGGTCGAAGTTGTTGTTTCTAAGTTCTCAGTACTTTGACCATTGATTTCCTTGAGCCTGAAGTGACGCTTCACCGTGAGGTTACGTATGAATTTATTCAGGTCGATGAACAGTTCAAACAAATTCGGAGGGCTTTCCGGGGCATAATTGAGGCCCCTTCTAAGCAAATCAAGCTCTTTTTCAGAGAACACGCAATTAGAGAGGTTATATATTTTGATGGTAGAATGATTTTCTATCATCTCTGTTCTCTTCTTTGATTTCTTGCCACCTCTCTGGCCTCTCCTTGTTGGTTTCTTAGTCTTCTGGTGTTCGCGTGGGTTAAAGATCTGGTTGTTAAAGTTTTCGGCGCTGCGGGTTTTGTTGTCCCCGCAGCTCCTTTCCCAAAAAAAGAAAAGTCATCTTTATTAGGTTCCACGTTTCCATTTCCCATACTTTTATCTCCTGATTGCATTGTGTTCTTGGGCCCTAGATTAATGTTGTGCTCCTGTTGTTTCCCTGCACCACCAGGAATTGAATACTCTTCCGTTAGGGGAACCGTTGTTTCGACCCGTAATGAACATTCCCTGACCGATATTTGATTCTTGGACGGGTCATCATTCCGTATCTGAAGACCATCAGTTCCTTGTCCCTCTTTCGCCTGTACAGGGATCTTATTTTGTTCCAACAAGGGACTCCTTTGCTTCAACGGAGGAGGGAAATCCTCATGTACACTAGACCAAGTTGGTGTATTGGGTGAGTGATCCTTAGTTTTCCTTGTATTGTTTATGTTCTTATATATATTTCTGTTTTTATTTTTATTTTTATTTGTATTGTTTCTATTCCTATTCTTATACCAACGTCCATTCCTATTTCTATTTACGTTCTCATGACTCTTATTTCTTTCCTTGAAGTGAGCATTGGTTCTATCGTGATAATGATTCTGGTTCCTGGACTCCCTCTCTCTCTCTAGGAAGAAAAGAAGGCTGCGGACGCAGCACCACCTTATCCTTGTGGAAGATCAGATAGGGAGGCTTGCATGACAAGACTTGCCTGCTCAGAAACCCGTCTTAACTGGCATAACAGCCACCAAAAGGACCACTTTGAGAAAGTGTCAACAAGGGAAACTCCCTGATGTTCTCAAACAGTGGTTTCTGAGGCACCTAGAGGCCATGCCGTTAAAGCCATTGACTGCAAGCAGGATGGTATATGGGACCCTGCGACAGCAGGTCTTCTCGTAGCGGTAGACGCTAAAAGGATGTCTTCTACACAAGCCCCACAGAGGTAGTGGAGGGTGGACCGGAGGGGCCGCCTGCCAAGCCCTCTGTACAAAAACTGTTCTCACTAGAGAGTGAGTCACCAGGGGTCGTTGAAAAAAGACAGCCAGGGCAGATACCTGCCCCCTAATTGTACTTAAAGCAAAATGTTTGGCCCGTTCCCTGCTGAAGAACAGCAGGACTCTTGAACCAAATAAGTATGCGAATGCCACCTCACAAATGGATATGTAGGTCTTCCAAGTGCGATGGTAAATCTTCCTAGGGGATGATTTCCGAGCACTCCTCCTCATGGTAGAGATCACAGAGTCTGACAGGCCCCGGTCTCTTAGCACCTGGCTCTCAAGCCATGCCGTTAAGCCAGTGACTGTAAAAACAGGATGGTGTATGGGACCTTGCGACAGCAGGTCCTTTCTTAGCGGCAGATGCCAAAAGGCGTCTGCTACCAGACGCACTAGATCGGCGTACCAAGGACGCCGAGGCCAATCCAGAGCAATAGGGACCATTGGAAACCTCTCTGCCTCCAGTCTGCAAAGCAGATGAGGAAGGAGCTTCAGAGGAGGAAAGGCATAGGATTAGCCGGTACTGGCTCCACGGTGCCATCAACGCAGCCGTCGTGTTTGCCCATGGGTCTCTTGACCTGGCCACAACCTCAATACCTTCCGATTGAGTCGAGAAGCCAGGAGATATACGACTGTCGTGCCTCCCCTCTGGCAAAGGAGCTGAAGCGCCTCCGGGTATAGAGACCATTCTCCTTGGTCCAGCATCTGGCAACTCAGGTAGTCCGCCTGCCAGTTTCCCACACCCGGAATGTATACGGCCGACAGGCCTGGTACGCTCCTTTCTGCCCCCCTTAGGAGGTGAGCAACCTCCGATGCTGCAGCAGAGCTGCTTGTTCCTCCTTGATGATTGACATACGCCACCCCTGTGGTGTTTGTCCAACTGGATTCTGACTGGACGCCTCTGTAGCCTCTGAGACCATGTGGAGAGGCAAAGCCAGATCGCCCGGAGTTCCAGGACAATGATTGGCAAGTGGGATTCCTCTGGAGTCCAGCGACCCAGGTTGACTGAGCTCCCCAGACTCCTGTCCAACCAGAAAGACAGGCGTCCGCCGTGACCACTATCCAGTAAAAAGGAAGGAACGACTTCTTGCCGGTGATGTCGGCCACCAACTAGGGAGGTCCTGACTAGGTGGCTCACCCAGATTTTGACAATCCAGGGATGAAGGGCACTTGACCCTCTGGACAGAATTACCTTCTGTAACACTTGCGTGTGAAATAGTGCATATGGTACAGTCTCGAAGGAGACTACCATGAGGCCCAGGACTCGTCCGGAAAAAGTGGCCTGACAACCATCTTTGGGATGTCAACTGCCGCACCGCAGCCCGAAGGGTCTGCAACTTTCTTATAGGGAGGGAAAAAACTTTCGCCAGAATCAACCCTAGATACACTAGGAGTTGAGACGGTACTGATACTGACTTCTGAGTGTTCAGCACCCAACCAAGGATCGGAGGGTCTGACAGGTTATAGACACGCTCACCTCTAATTTTGAGTTTGAAGTGGCCCTCAGAAGAAGATCGTCCAAGTTGCCCATGATAGCGATGCCCTGCTGTCTTAGTAGGGCCAGAAATCGGGGCAAGCACCTTGGTGAACACCCTTGGTGCCGATGCCAGGCCAAAAGGGGAGAGCCACCATTGGTAGTGGTCTTCCCCGGCTGCCAAACGCAGACATCTCTGGTGCATATGGGGACAGGCAAGCATGCGTCCTTGATGACCAAGGATGCTAGAAATCCCCCGGATGGAGGGCAGCGACAACAGAGCGTCTTCAGCACTACGAACAGATTAGAGTAGAACCCCTGAACCGTTCCTGTACTGAGACAGAAAGGACCACCCTGCGTATCAGCAGGTCTTGAACCGCCCCCATATAGGACTTCCCGACGAGTCGGCTAAAGCTGGCGGTTTAGAGGGAAAAAATCTGTTCGGTAGGCGAGCAAGGTTGGGCTTGCGAAACCAGGGACGCTTCTGTCCCTCAGCAGGCGCTTTATCGGCCTGGGGTCGTTTACTTGCCGCACTAGGCGGACAAAAGAACTGCTTGTGCGTGGTGAAGGAGAGCCCTAGCCTATGGCGTGGCTCCTTACCCCTTTTTGGATTGCGGGAGCAGCAAGCTCTTACCTCCTGTGGCATCCTTAATGATGTCATTCAGAGAGGCGCCAAAAAGACTGTCACCCTTAAAGGGAAGGTCCAATAAGGCCTTCTTGGAAGTTTTTTGGTCCGTAGACCAGCACTTAGCCAAACCAGGTGGCATAACACCACTGCATAAACCGAGGCTCTGGACAGCAAGGGGATAGTATCCATGTCTGACTCGCAGACAAACTTAAGGCCCTGTACCAACTGGTCAGCCAAAGCTACCTCGTCCGGAGGAGCTTCCTGTGTCTTTAATCCCTGGAGTAGCATCTTTGCCCACTCAGTAGGTGTCTGAGACACCAAAGCCCCAGCCATTGCTGGACACACCGCTGAGTCCACCATAGGTAGCAAGCAATTGCCTCAGACTTCTTTTCCACAGGGTCCTTGAAGACAGGAGCCCCTTCCACTGGACTCGTGGTTACTTGGTTAAGTCTGGACACAGGGGGGTCCACTATCGGAGGAGAGGTAAATTTTTTCAGGAAACTCTCCTAAAAGGGTTACCGGACCGCCAAGTTTTTTGGGGCCGAAAAAAAAAAACCTTCAGTGGTTTTTCCACCATAAAAGTTTATCAAGATAAGACATAAAAGGAAACACCTTGGCAGTGCGGGCCGGCTTACGGAACCCAAAAGGGAACCGCAGTCACAGAATCCCCCAACTTCAGCGTAACCCGCACTGCGGTGATTACCAAGCCTTTTCGCGTGCTGACCCGGACCTGGAGTAATCCTCACTGTCTGACCGGTCACGGTCCGCAGCCGCTGATGCATCAGAATCAGGGCCATGAGCCACAGCTAAACCTGGCTTTGCATCAGAATTATCCCCAGAAGATGGCGGGGGGAGGGGGTGCTTCCTACCCCCCCCCCCGTGTTCCCACGCGCCGCTTCCACCTTGGCAACAAAAGGCCTCCAGGATCTCTGACATAGCGTCCACTGATATAGCAGGGGCACCAGTTGCCAACTCAGGTGTTTCAGGGGAAAAAAACGTCTGCTGACCCACGCGCCTGACACCCACAGGGACTCCAGGCAAGGTATCACAGCCCACCCTCCTAGCTGTTACAGAGATGCAGGGTCTCCCAGGGGACTCACCACCCTTAGGACAGTCACTGTTACTGCTGATCGTCTGCTCCCACCAGTGATGGTCTCCCATAGCTGCCTGTGTCAGTCTGATTCTCCGTCAGCGTGTGTCTATCGCGTGCCTGGGAATGCACCCTAGAGGCCAAAGACTTCCACAAAATGGCCGCCGAGCGGCCATACTGAAGAACGGCGTGAATCACAAGAAAATGGCCGCCGAGCAGTCGACAGAGGCCAAAGCGGGCGCGGACCACAAGAAAATGGCCGCCGAGCGGCGATAGCTCCATACAGGCGCGGACCACAAGAAAATGGCTGCCGAGCGGTAGCCAGAGGCCGACACAGGCATGGATCACAAGAAAATGTCCGCTGAGCGGCAGATAGAGCTAGCAGGCGTGGACCACAAGAAAATGGCCGCCGAGCGATAGAGGCCAAAACAGGCGTGAACCACAAGAAAATGGCCGCCAACAGCATAAAGGGAGAAACACACAGGTAAGCAGCAAAAATTGACATTTCCAATGATAGCCTACAGCGCAGTTCCCGCTCCAGATGGAGCCCCCCAGGTGACCCCCAGCACCCAGCCTTAGCTTGCAGAGCAGAGGGAGGAGGGAAGGCAGGGAGAGAGGAAAGAAAGGGCAAAACCACTTGCTTGATCCCTCCACGAATGTCCAGCCAAGTCCTCCTGCCGAAGCAGGGGAAGCTACTTACCCTTCCTGCGTGGATAATGCCGGAAGACATTCCAGACAGACCATCTTCTGCGCAGTTACGGAGGTGACTGTCGGCCCGGTATGCTGTGATTGAGCCATAGAGACCGATCATATGCATGCCCTGGAGCATAAAGCTCACCGCCACCCGTCGAGCGATGGGCATGTTGTGGAAAACCCAGCGCGTAGCTAGGGTCGGCACACGCTCAATGGCCGAAACTGGGGAGACTACAAGGATCTGGGATCCAGCCTGTCACCCAGTCGGCAGTTGATCAAAGATCGCAGGAACAAAAAAACATAGAAAAGATAGAAAAAAAAAACCCCGGACCAATGGGCCCGGAGGGAGCCATGTCCTTCTCCTATACTAGGCAGAAAAAAAGCTGATCTGCTTAGTGCAGGCTGAGGGGATATAGACCGTAGGACCACCCCCTGGGTGGGGCTGTTCAGCTCTGAAGTTGTTTACACTTTTTCTGCCTAGTCACTCCTAAATGAAGGCTAATACCCACTTGTCAAGATTGAAGCTGTGTCCGTCCATGAACGAAAGAGTAAGGTTTTTTTTTTTTTAAAAGGGGGCGATTCTTTTCTTTACCCACTGTATGAAGAAAACACCTTCATAATAACCTCCCATAGCCATTCCTCTGTAGTCTTGCAGTAAGCCATTATTCCTTGGCATGCTGCAAGACAGGAATGACACAAGAGGTATGACACATGTACACCTTTCACCACCCACATGAAGGTGCAGAAACACTCACAGAACAGTAACCCTAGGAGCCACCCAAATCAACTCCCAGAACTGGTACAAGTGACTCCCAAAGCCCGCCCTGAAGCTACAGAGGCTCAAAGGATCATGGGACATGTAGTATCAGGACTATAAAAAGGAAGGGAACAGGAAGTCACAGAACTTTGAGATTCAGCCAGGAGGAGGAGTGACATCACAGGACACAGAAACCTTCTCTATACAGCCAGGGCCATCTTTAAGGCAGGGCAAAAGGGGAAGCTGCCCCGGGCCCAGTCATTGTTGTGGGGCCCAAAAGAAGCTGCCCCATGAGCCTGCGCTGCCTGCAAACAGTTGATGAGTGAATTTGGATGGGCCCAAGAAAATGTTTGCCCAGGGTCCAATCAATATTAAAGACGGCCCTGTATACAGCTAAAGGAGGCAAGTTACACATAAACTGACAGTGGGGTACAATGTATCTGTTATTTTGGGGAGGAAAATGTGGAGTTATTTACATGAGCAGATGTATCTAGTGAATGGAGAGGGGAAATCACCGCCTGTAAGAAGAGCAGGTGTCCCGAGTGTTTAGGCCATTTTTCAGCATAATGTCAGATCAGTTGTTTTAGAAAGAAAGATGTACCTTATGAATGGTGATTTTAAAACGATTAAAAAAACTCTATTAAGTTTGCTTTCCACTTTTTAGTAAGATGTGACTGTTTCCCTTACTAAAAAATTACGTTTTGGGGGTGCTTTCCTCGGCTAGTTCATTTTATAACAAAGACTCTCAGTTCACAAAGTCTGCAATAAAATGGGCAGGGCCCACTGGCACTACAGCAAAAGCACTTTAATTTCAATCCAACACTGAGGTGGATAAATTTCAAGGAGGAAATGCTTTGAAAAGAAAAAATCTGTAAGGCTAAAACCACCCGCATGAATGGGCACTTGGAGGAGGGAGGGCTCGTCTTTCTACAGTCAGTTTATTCTATAAAAGGCCATCATACTTACGTTGTAAAGCGTCTTGTAGGGCTAGGTATGGGGCTTGGAGGCAATCCATTACTGCTTACAAACATTTGCAGGGATGGAGAAAAACATTGCTGTAGGTGAAAAAGAAAATGCAATTACAAACGGATTGCCTTATTTTATGTCCAATTCAGTGAGAAGCTTACTGAGTATTAGCTATTCAGGAGAAGAACTGAGTGGTTAGGTGTGTCAATGTGCCTTCAGGGAAGGGCAGAATTATTCAGTGAACTGCTAATGCAATCCAGGATACAATAGAAGTATGCTAATGTCAATACAATTCATTGTGATTTGAGCATTATATTTTCTCTTTCAGCCAAAACAGAGTCTGGCACCAGCAGGCACCTCCAAAGTAATACAACAATGGCTACTTGGTGCATGGTTGTCTGGTCCAGTTTTGATGTAAATAAAAATAGTTGAACACAATGTGCATATTAAGCACTGCAGTAGGTATAAGTTAAGTTCAGACTTGGCTCTCAAATCACAAAAATTTTAAATATATACATAACATTGCACTAATCTAGGATGATACCATCATACGCATTAGAACTGATATATGGCATTAATTCTGGTGTTCAGACAAAAACCCAACAGAGGCAGATATAAATCTAGGTTGTGTTATATTTGTATAGATAATAGAGTTATAGCGTTCTCTTTCTAAAGTAATACATTTTAAGCTCTGTAATCCATAAAAACAATCAAAATTCACATTGCTTTATTCAGAGTACAAGATGTGTCCAGATTGAATACTATGCCTTGCTGCACACAAGAATAGGAATGGTTTACCACTAAAGGCCCATTGTGCTCCTGAGAGTAAAACATAACCGTTCCTTACTGTATCTAAAAAGGCAGCTCTGAAAACTGCTATAATTATTGCAGGAGTGCGGCCTTTGGAACAAGAACACTAGAGCTCAAATACATAACAAAATCAGCCGAACAATGTGCAACTAAATGTCACATTAAACATGGCTGCCAATCACCCTAAACACCCTGCCACGACTATATTTGTATTGTAATTTGGTGTCTAAAGAGGTATGATGTAATCAAATGGACAACACATTTTTCATGAGCGTTGATTCTAAATAAAGAATTGCATTTTATTGTGAAATGTTGAGCCTCAAAAGTCTCATTTTATTATAGTCCCTTTTTTCCCATAACTGTAAGGGGATGTGAGTGTTTATTTAAAAAAAAAAAAAAAAAAAAAAAAAAAAAAAAGCTTAGTACCACCCTGCCCAATATAAGGGTGTTATAATGAAAAATTAAAGTGTAAGTAAAAGTAAAGCTTCGAAGTGTTTGAACATCTGCCCGGGCAGCATTACAGTTTGCTACTGCATTTAAAAAAAATTGCTTTCTAAACTCCTCCTTCGTTCATACCTGCTTATAGAGGGGGGTTATACAATTTTCCTGGGCCCCGTCGGGTCAACAGAGGGGCCCAGAGGCAAGCGCAGTGGAGGGACTATTTCTTCATTTTCAGGGCGCATATACATCATGCCGCCCCACTATCCTTTTAGTCCCGGCTGGCGGAGTTATACTGTGATTCTCTGTCTCCCGGGTGCAGTCCTCACAAGATGAAGAAGTTGAGCATCTGACAGGGAAGAGCAGGATGACAGGGTGGCTGCAATGGACACAGTGAGTGTGGAATAGAGCATAGAATCCTCACTGTGTCCTATTACGTATCTCACAGCACAGCAGGTTATCAGCATTACATATATCGCACAGGCAGCACAGTAGGCAGGTGCTCTATTATGGCTTTAGGTGCCGACTTTGTTATGGCTGTGCTACAGTCTGTTATATACAGTACAGCCATAAGTTAACAAAGTCAGCACCCAAAAGCAATGTGACACAGAGCCATGATAGAGCCCCTTGCTTACTGTGCAGCCTGTGTGATTATCATAATGCTGATGATCATAAGACATGGTGAGATGCTACTTTACACTTCATTTGAGGGAGCAGTAAAAGTGCAGTGGAGCTGCATTTTTACTTCCCCCCCCCAAACCAATCCCCTTTACCTGCTTCCTGTCTAGCGACGTACCAGCATGTTGCTGGATTGGAAGGGTGATATCTCAGTCATCACTACAGCAATGATCAAGATATCATTTTATAGCCCCAGTGATTCTGCACAAAGTAAAAAGTAATCCTAGTGGCCAAGAAGCCACTGGATAACTTTTGCAGGCAGTGGAAGCAGGGTGGCCACATTTCCAAACTGCCATTCAGGGACACACGCCCCCCCCCCTGCAACCCGCCCCCAAAAAAATGATTTTTGATTCTTTTTTTTAAATTGAGCCCCATCAAATGCTGCCAGTGTGCCCATCAATTGCCGCTACTGTGTCCCATCAGATGCTGCCAGTGTGCCCATCAATTGCCGCTACTGTGCCCCATCAGATGCTGCCAGTGTGCCCATCAATTGCCGCTACTGTGCCCCATCAAATGCTGCCAGTGTGCCGATCAATTGTCGCTACTGTGCCCCAGATGCTGCCAGTGTGCCCATCAAGTGCCGCTACTGTGCCCCATCAGATGTTGCCAGTGTGCCGATCAATTGTCACTACTGTGCCCCATCAGATGCTGCCAGTGTGCCAATCAATTGCCGCTACTGTGCCCCATGATCAAAGGCTGCCAGCATGCCCATCAATTGCCGCTACTGTGCCCCATGATCAAATGCTGCCAGTGTGCCCATCAATTGCCAATACCGACACTGTGCCCCATCAGAAGCTGCCAGCCAGTGTCAATTGCCGCTATTGGTCACCTGATCATATGCTCCGGTTCCATTTGCTTTGCTCACCTTTTAATCTGGAGTCTGACTCTCTGTCTGGTGACTGGTCTGGTGGGGCAGTCTTCAGCCAGCGCCGGTCTTCTCTTCTGGTTCAGGCAGGCAGTCGGGCCGCTCGGGCGGGGGGAGGAGGAGCCTGGAGGAGGTCGGAGATGTCGCGGCCCGGGCTGATGATGCCTGAAATGCACTGCAGGCAGCGGGAGGTCGGGACGGGCGGACCGGGAACACCTGACCTGAGCCGAGCTGTGGAGGTCACTGGGCAGTGGGCTGGCCTGGAGGTGGAGGTCGGAGGACTCGGTCGGACGTGAGTGACTGATGCTGCTCTCTCTGCTGCTTCTGCCGCGGTCAGAGGAGGAGGAGGGGAGGAGGTGGGTGGGTGGAGTTGAGTCGGAGTCTCGGAGAGCGCAGTGCAGGCAGCACTGGGTAAAGGCCTGTTTCCTCGGCTGGCCGCCTCCCTCCTCTCTCTCTGCAAAATGTGACGTCACTGGTTGCTACACACCAAGCGGAGCGGCCCTAGCAACCAGTGAGTTTGGCCATCTTTAATTACAGTGGTACTGTGGCAGGCTGGCAGCCAGTCCTTATTTCATTCCGGGACACTGTATTGTCCCGGAATGAAGGCTCCCGGGACACAAATTAAAGTTACGGGATAATCCCGGGCAATCCGGGACACGTGGTCACCCTAAGTGGAAGGGGGTCCCACCACTGCCCTTGCTGCCTTTTAAGATGTGACCAGTAGCATCCAGCTCCCGAGACAGTGAGAGGGATGGATGTCGTTCCTCCCACTGTGTGACGTCAGAAACCGAAAGTGACGAGGATTTTATCACTTCTGATTTCAGTCTCATGTAAAGAAGCCATTACCGACTTGAACAAGCATCTGATCAAACGGATCTTGATTTGATCAGATGCTTTGGAGGCCAGAGGACAGATATGGTGTCTAAAAGACCCCAGATCTCTACGTAAAGAGGACCTGTCATGGCCCATGCTATCAAAAGGGATGTTGATCATCCCTTGTGAAAGCAAAAAAAAAAGTAAAGTGCCCCATCAGTGCCAGGGAGTGCCCCAGCGGCAGGGCCACCGATAGGGCAGTACAACTGTCTCTGTTGTACCGGGCCGCCCCCATCAGCTACACAGCTGTGCCACAGCAGTGCTCTACAGTGCCACTAAAGTGCCCATTAGTGCCAATACAGTGCCCATCAGTAACTGCTCATTAGTGCCACCCTATCAGTGGATCCTCATCAGTGCCTGCCAGTGCTGTAAAAAAATTCTTTCCAAAATTGGGTCATTTTGTGGGCGTTTCCATTGTCCTGGTGCTAGTGTAATAGGTTGTCAAGAAATTATATGTGTAATTTATGTCCCTAGAACACCTGACGATGCTACCTGCATGTTAGGCCTCTCTATGTAGCTAGGCTGTGTAAAAGTCTCACATGTGGTATCGCCATACTCAGGAGTAGCAGCAGAATGTATTTTGGGGTATAATTTGTGGTATGCATATGCCATGTGAGAGAAATAACCTGTTATGACAATTTTGTGAAAAAGAAAAATAATAATAAAAAAATCCTAATTTTGCAAAGAATTGTGGGAAAAAATTACAACGTGCAAAAACTCGCCAAGGCTCTTACTAAATACCTTGGAATGTCTACTTTCCAAAAAAGGGTAATTTGGGGGGTATTTGTACTTTCCTGGTTTGAAATGAGATAGGTCGTCAGTGTGATTAATTTTCAGTGACTGGCACCATAGCTTGTAGATTCTATAACCTTCACACAGACTAAATAATATACACGGATTTGGGTTATTTTTATCAAAGATATGTAGCAGTATAAATTTAGGCCAAAATGTACGACGAAAAATTACTATGTTGCTAAATTTTCTAACAGAAATGAAGAAAATTGCATTTTTTAACAAAATTTTCGGTCTTTTTAGATTTTTAGCGCCAAAAAAAAAAAAAAAAAAAAAAAAAAAAAAAAAAAAAAAAAAAACACAACAGGAGGTGATTAAAGAGTTCCACCAAATTTTTTTTATTTATTTTTTTAAGTCAGCAGCTACAAATACTGCAGCTGCTGACTTTTAAAATATGGACACTTACCTGTCCAGGGCGCCCGCGATGTCGGCACCCGAAGCCAATCTGTCCCTCGGCTCTCGGGTGGAGACGCCACCATCTTTGTTAAGGGAATCAGGAAGTGAAGCCTTGCGCTGCGCGATCCCACTGGTCCCTGCTGTCTTCTGGGACCTGTGTGTCTCTCAGAAGACAGCGGGGGGACGAGGGAGGAGGCACCGGATATGGCATAGACATCTGCGGACACTGAGGCTATCTATGCCCGGAAGTTGGAGCAAATACCTGGATTAGACAGGTATCTGCTCCCCCCTGAAAGGTGGCAAATGTGACACCAGAGGGAGGATTCAGAAAATCGGAAATTAAATTTTTGGGTGGAACTCCGCTTTAAATACCACCAAAAGAAAGCTCTATTTGTGTGAAAAAAAGGCCAAAAATGTCATAGGTACAGTGTTGCATGACTGAGTAATTGTCATTTAAAGTGTGACCGCACTGAAAGCTGAAAATTGGCTTGGTTAGGAAGGGGTTTAAGTGCCCAGTGGGCAAGTGGTTAAAGAATACCTGAAGCAAGTATCCAAATTTCTGTTTTCAGGTTAGTGGGGTATAGTAGGCTAGCCCACTAGGTGAAAGACACTTAGAGAGCTCTCTCTCAATAACAATCATTGATGTATAAATCTAACACTGAACAAACCCAAGTGGATTGTACACATATTCTCCATTGAAAATCCATATGATTGAGCAAACACTGCATTTTAGTGTCATGCGATCTCTAGATTCTAGAAGCATGCTCAAAATGAGCTTAGGCAAGTAAAAACAATACCTCTGCTGTAAAGCTAGCACCCACCTCCAGGGTGCAAAGGAGTGGGTCACAGCTGTGAAGAATCAGCATCTGTCTTTTTGCAGAGTGACTGCTTAAATAGTAACAGGACTGTAAAAATGGGCCATGTATTACCTTTCCGATCCCTCTAGTGGGAGAGGGAGCAGGGGACACTGGTGCAAAATCGATCCGTTTTGGAGAAGAGGATTTATCCAGCTTGTCAAAATCATTGTCGCTCTGTAAACGGAGAGAAAAACACATACCTATAAGATATCCATGACCCTCCTTTGTGTACCCGTGTACAGCCAATTCTTCCAAATAATAGATTACTAATAAATAATGATGTTTTAGGTGATGCATTGTTTATAAAGATATGCATTAAAAATTGTCATTCAAGTAACAGCAACAGAACAAAGGCATGGATCAGTAGAGAAAGCCATCAAACATGCCTGGGAAACGATACCCTATAAAATTTAATTGTGAAAGTACCATCAATTGGTTTCCCAAAATCAGGTCACATAATCCTGCTGGTCTGATTCCTATTTGATTAGGGCTAGGAGGAGACTGATACTAAGGCTGGCTATAAACAGTTAAAATCTCTGCCGGGTTCATAAGGAACCACCCGAAATTTGAAGCATGTATGAACAAGCTAAATGTACCAAGTTGATCAATCAACTTAGGTACACCAGCCTGCCGGATTCCCTTGGTGGGAATGGCTTTCTTTTCTATGCTCTTTGTGTATGATCTACTTTACTCAATTTGTATGCAATCAGGCAAGCCCTTGCACTACTTAGTTGAAGGTCATTTGATGAGGATTCCCAGCAGCTGGACAAATGTAACTATGCTAAAAAAAATCTATACCCGGAGTTCAGCTTTGAATACTGAACAAAGTGAGGGTGCATAAAGATTTTTTTTATATAACCACTTTAATACAGGGCATTTTCACCCCCTTCCTGCCCAGGCCAAATTTTAAGCTTTCAGCGCTGTAACATTGTGAGTGACAATTGGGCGGTCATGCAACACGGTACCCAAATGAAATTTTTATAATTTTTCCCCCCACAAATAGAGCTTTCTTTTGGTGGTATTTGATCACCTCTGCGGTTTTTATTTTTTGAGCTATGGACAAAAAAAGATGAAAAAAAAACCAAAATAATATTTACTTTTTGCCATAATATCCCAATTAAAAAAAAATAAAAAAAAATAAAAAAAAAAGTTTCCTCAGTTTAGGCTGGTATGCATTTGCAATAAGCGAAAATAAAGGAATGGTTTTCAATTTTTTTTACAATTAAATATGTGAAGAGTGTAATTTGTATTCAGCCCCCGAGTCAATACTTTGTAGAACCACCTTTCACTGCAATTACAGCTGCAAGTCTTTTTGGGGATGTCCCTACTTGCTTTGCATATCTAGAGAGTGACATTTTTGCCCATTCTTCTTTGCAAAATAGCTCAGGCTCTGTCAGATTGGATGCGGAGCATCCGTAAACAGCAATTTTCAAGTTTTCAAGTCTTGCCAAAGATTCTCAATTGGATTTAGGTCTGGACTTTGACTGGGCCATTTGAACACATGAATATAAATATATACGTTGTCCTGATAAAAGGTGAGCCTCGGACCCAGTCAAGTCTTTTGCAGACTAACAGGTTTTCTTCTAAGATTGCCCTGTATTTGGCTCCATCCATCTTCCTATCAACTCTGACCAGCTTCCCTGTCCTGGCTGAAAAAAGCATCCCCATAACAAGACACTGCCATCTCCATGTTTCAAGGTGATGTACAGTGTTAGTTTTCTGCCACACATAGCATTTGCTTTTAGGCAAAAATGTTAAATTTTAGTGTCATTTGACCAGAGCAACTTCTTCCACATGTTTGCTGTGTCCCCCACATGGCTTCTTGCAAACTGCAAACAGGACTTCTTATGGCTTTCTTTCAACAATGGCTTTCTTCTTGCCACTCTTCCATAAAGGCCAGATTTTTGGAGTGCATGACTAATAGTTGTCTTGAGGACAGATTCTCCCACTTGAGCTGTGGACCTCTGCAGCAACTCCTCCAGAGTTACTATAGGCCTCTTGGCTGCTTCTCTGATTAATGCTTTCCTTGCCCAGCCTGCCAGTTTAGGTGGACGGCCATGTCTTGGTAGGTTTGCAATTGTGCCATACTCTTTCCATTTTCAGATGGATGGATTGAACAGTGATTCCTGAGATGTTCAAAGCTTGGGATATTTTTTTATAACCTTACCTTGCTTTAAACTTTTCCCCAACTTTATCCCTGACCTGTCTGGTGTGTTCCTTGGCCTTTGTGATGCCAATTGTTCACCAAGGTTCTCCAACGGAGGGCTTAACAGAACAGCTGTATTTATACTAATATTCAACTTCACGCAGGCGTATTCTATTTACCAATTAGGTGACTTCTGAAGGCAATTGGTTACACTAGATTTTACTTAGGGGTATCAGAGTAAAAGGGGGCTGAATACAAATGCACACCACACTTTCCAGATATTTATTTGTAAAAAAAAATTGAAAAACATTTACAATTTTCCTTCCACTTCACAATTATGTGCCACTTTGTGTTGGTCTATCACATAAAATCCCAATAAAATACATTTACACTTTTTGGTTGTAACATGACAAAATGTGGAAAATTTCAAGAGGTATGAATATTTTTTTCAAGGAACTGTGTATCTTGTAAATATGTTTTGGAGATGAAGACAATGAGAAAGAATGAATAGTTTAGCAAAAGAAAGATGGGAAGGGCTGACACCACTAAGTCCACAATAATTGCTGTAAAATCTCCCATAATTGTAAATGAAGAGCTAAATGTGTTTTGGCAGATTAACGGATATTTTTCTATAGTTGTGGGGTCTTTAAGTGGAAAAAAAACACCGGAGCAATACTTAGAGATACTCTATTTTTTTTTGTTTTAAATGTCTTTACATACACTTTAAAAAAATAAAAAAAAAAAGGAAAAAAAAGACAATAGTATACAACAAAATAATCTTCACTGAGACAGACTATAGCTGGCTATGCATAATTAAGGTGCATGTGCCCAATTCAATTTTCAACAATTGGGCAAAGATCCAGTTGTGTAAGTTTTCTGTTGGAGAAAAAAAAAATTGATACTTAAGGGGAGTTTTAGGGAATGTAATTTAAAAGGAATTGTACACTTTATTGCTCTCCCTGCTGTATGATAATTTATTTCATTATACTTTTGTTTGCATTGGTACATGTCAACCATGGCAGCATTTCATTTTCCAATTCCTTGACAGTAGTTTAACTCTAAAAATGGCCAGAAATCACACACAAGATTCACTCCTGACAGACGTCAATTTTGCCTCTAAGTTTTTCTTTGTTGAATTCTGAAAATGATTTGCCAAGCCCCTGGTGATATGAACCTTGGCAATTTCTAATGGTGATGAATAAAGGTAGGCCACTTTTGAAGTTAAGCCTTAGTTGAACCATGGCTGTCTTCTTACACACAGTGGAAGAGTGAACCAGGAAAAAGAAGGGCATTTTTTCCACGGTTACCAGGTGAAAATTAAAAGGGAAAAAAGCCTGGAAAAAATAAACCAAATACAGCCACCTCATGTAAGGACTGGTAAGCTGCATTATACTATGTTTTTAGTTTGGCTTCGGATAAGCTTTAACTGGCAGTCCAAATACATCAGTATCTTACCAGACTGAAGCTTTCTTCCCAGGAGAGGCTCATCTGCATTGCAGCTTGGACTTCTCTGAATAAAGCAAAAAATGAATAAATACATAAATAAAATTAATATTGTTCACAAAATTTTATACTGCACCTAGTAGGAAAGGGGCAGGTAGGCTGTAATCAAACAATAAGCAATTTGCACACTGGAGAAATCCCAATCAATGAAGTGAAATTTCTCTTTCAGTTCATTTGACGGCAGTAAATTGAAAGCTGACTGGCAGCCATGGGTAATATACTGTATTTTGGCTATGACCCTCGCTATTTAATGGGTAATTTTTTGGTAGATGCTAGAGAGTTAGGATCTCTTGCCATGCACTCTGGTGCCATGATGTCCACAGGTCTGCATATCTTCTGCAGCCATTATGAGGGGATCTCGCTCTCACACTGTTGAAATCTTAAGTGTAATTTATACGATGGTGGGTGTGAATAGCTAGTACTCTTAAGTGGGCAGACAAAAACAATGGCAGGGAAATGTTGCTACTTAAGGCTAGGTTCCCAGTAGATGACAGTTTTGTGGAAACACGTTGGTTCAGAGAAACCTTGTAGCGCTACTCAACTGGTTGGACGAATGACATCACCAAACAATTTTTTTCATGCCTGAATTTTCTGCCTTGCTGTAAGTGTAACCTTTATAAGCATTTAAATAAATGTATGCGGTTTTACACTATGAGGCTTTTTCTTTCCTTATATATGGATTTCCTGAATCTTGGAGTTCCATCTTCATTTAAACGGATGCAAAAGTTTACATATCATTGCACCCGAGAAGCTTAAACTGGCTAATTGCTGTGATGTAGATGAGCTGAATGCCTATGGAAGTGAGTCAGTTCCTTGTTCTTTGGAGGGGTTTGGTTGTGAAAAAACCTAGGAGAGTGATATCCACACAGGCGGTCATATCCCACAGCGAGTCTGATCTCTGGGATCCACCATATCTTGTAAGAGGCCAACTTTACTTTATGAAACATTATATTTCAAGTCATTGGAGATTACCTACACGTGGAATCCAGTAGACATCTTGCAAATTGTCAGAGCTTTTCAGCATTGG
Source organism: Rana muscosa (assembly GCA_029206835.1). NCBI lineage: Eukaryota > Metazoa > Chordata > Amphibia > Anura > Ranidae > Rana > Rana muscosa. Next base: position 110,868,004 of record CM055125.1, read on the forward strand.
AGATTAGCGCAGGAATCGGTTTGAAAAGATTCCGCATGCTGCATCTTTGCTCATGAATATGATGTTTGTGCGATATAATTGTTTATAACATAAAAGGCACAATTTTTTCATACATAGATTGTTTATATGTACTGTTTGAGCACCTCAGAGTGTCACTTATGCGCCTATCTATTTAGTATCAGTCTCAATTTATTAAGGCAATTACCTCACATACTATTGTGTACACACCAGTCACTCTTTGTTCATTCAATATATCGTGTTACATACTTTAAAGTGGATGTAAACCCAATTCATGAAATTTGAGCTGGGCACATATATCTGCAGTATTTTGTTATCTCTCTTCAAAGAGCTAAGTCCAGTAGCTCTCTCCTGCACCATTCCTCTGTTATCAGCCTGATAACTCCTGACAAATTCTCGGACACATCAGATAAAAGCAGCCTGGCATTTCTGTCAGGGGAGGTTGCTAAAATAGATTAGCAGGGAGCTGGCCTTGTTACAAAACACCTCTGAGAGTCTCTGCCTATGTGGAGAGGGGGTGTGTGCCTTTCCTCCATTTAGCAATTTTAGTTATCTTGGCTGTATGCCCAGACATCAACCAGGAAGAGAAAATTTCCTAACACGATCTGAACTTTCTATACAGTATATAAATGTGAAGACAGCAGATATGGATGTAAAACTCATGTAGGGAGATTTGGTTCATCTCTGTGTATCTGAGGCCGTTCACTTCACTGGGTGTATGGAGGGTTTACATCCACTTTAACACAGGGAATAGCGCACCATTTATATTATTAGTATTTATTTGATTCCTTCCTGGTCTTGAGTGGCAGCTGCTCCACCAATTCAGACCAGCACAGAGATTTACATTTATACATAGGTTCACACGTCTGGTGCGAATTTCCCCTTAGTTTTCACTGCAAATTTCCAAAGCAGCTGTTTAGCTGCAATATAGATGCAGTTCAGATGCAAATTTTTGGAGCCGGGGGCCACCGGTGTCTTTAACATTAGCTGGTTGTTGAGGAGCGGGCCGAGAAGTTGACCGCCGCTTCCTTAACAACAGACGACAGCTGAATGTAAAAAAAACAATGGCGCAATAAAAAATTGTGACCCCCCCTATCATTCATACCAGGCCCCATCGGGTTTAGTATGGCGGACAAGGGCCTCTTCCCCACAATCCTGGCCAGTGGTTGTGGGGCTCTGTAGGCAGGGGCTTATCGGAATCTGGAGGCCCCCATATCCAGACCTTCCCATAAGTATGTGTGGGGATGTGTGGCTTTCCCTTTTGCTTCCTACAGGGTGCTGCCCAGTGTCTAAATGGATAGACGTTAGAGTGGTGTCACATGTGGGTTGATTTACTAAAACTGTAGAGTGCAAAATCTGGTGCAGCTCTGCAAAGAAACCAATCAGGGGCCTCATCCCCACAACCCTGGTCAGTGGCCCCCAGATCACCCCCCCCTTGTGAATAAGTATTGGGTACTCATTCACCCAAAAAAGTGTAAAAAACAAAACAAAAAACGGTGTAGATCCAGCGTCAATCATGACGAACACCACTCCCCCCCCGCCCCCCAAAAAAAGCCATCGTTGGCTCCCACTGTCTGACAGGTCTTAAAAAGCTTGCACTGGTCAATGATGTCACCCGGTGACATCACTGGGTGGCCCCCCCCTTAGAACTGTCAAACATCGGAGCGGGTAGACTAAAGCCTAGTAGACACGGGCCGAATGTCGGGCAGCATCGGTCAGTTCAATAGAAACCGGCAGACATTCGGTCCGTGTGTACTGGAGTCGGTCCGACAGAAGCCAGTAATAGTACAGCCGCTCCTTCCGAGTTGCCAGTTTTTTCTTTCAGCCCTGCTGGGTAGAACGAAAGATAAAACTACTAGTGTGTACTAGGCTTTAGGATAATAACGAACTACTAGTGTGTACTAGGCTTTAGGATAATAACGGGTTAAGTAAAGACCATCTGATCAAAAGAAAGTAACTGACATCACAAGAGGATTAAAGTTTATCCCTTTGAACTGCAGATGAATGAAACAGGATAACTACAAAGTAACAAATGTTACTTTGTGTCTAAACAGTGTTTATAAACCCTGTATCAGATGTAGTGTTAATTTTTACATCAAATTTTGATTAAGGCTCGGTTCACACTGCCGCGACTTGTGACACATCTAGTGAAACCCAAGGTCTCATGACGTCTGAAATCCCATGTTAGTCAAGGAGACCTGTCTTATTAGCACTACTGAAGTTGCTCCATCTTTACAAAAGGTTCCTGTACTACTTCAAGGCAACTTCTATCCGACTTGTGCCCATAGACTTAAATATAAGTCGCCTCCAAGTCGGATCCTCATCTATATTGATGTGACTTGGATCCAACATTACAGGAAGATTACCCAGGCAGTGCATGGCATCTTCCTGTATGCCGTTATCTATGCATACCTGCACAAGACAAAGTTGCATCAAAAAAGTAGTACTCAAGTCACATCAAGACACCAGAAAGTCACCTGGCAAAGTTGCTCTTTCAGGTTGCAGTAGTGCAAACTGTGCCTTAGTTTTAGTCATAACCTTTTAAATTAAATGCCATATTAGTTATAGTTGTAATTTAGTCATATGAATTGTTTTAGTTGACTAAAAATAGTGTTAATTTAGTCGACAGAAAGACAAAATTAACACTAATCAGATGGTCATTTTATGACAGCAGCAGCTTCTAGAACTGCTATGTTTACACAGCGACTCATGGCTTTCATTTTAAGAGCTGGAAATTGCCAGCAAGGTGGAGGGGGAAGAGGCAGTGATGCAGATGGTCAGGACGTGCTACACACTCATTGTGCACTTCGATTACGTTTTCTTTGGTGTGTGTGCGCGTGTGCCTGTGTGCCCTACCCAGTGTTCTCAACAGGTTAAAAGATTTAGCCATACACAAACATGATAAGATGAGTAAGCAAACCGATTTCTGCATCTCACAGGAGACAACAGAATAGGTTAAGAGAAGAAACATATGGTTTAAGGAAATGTAAAACCAGAGAATATCTTCTTTCTAAAAATACCTAAAAAAAATGTTCTAAAAAATTGACTGTCTGTCATGTCAATCCAGTGGCTTCAATACTTTGGGGCAAAAGACGTGGAAACACTGGATCAGAAGTTTTGAATTTACCCCGAGTTTCTAATTTGCAAGTTTGTTCTGGATCAGTGACTGTAGTAAAGCCAAACACAGCCAAGCAACAAAAGCAGCCCTCTGTATTTCACTTGGTACAGATTTTTTTAGACATTATTTTCCTACAAGTGGATTTCCTATTTTATCTATAGCTAAAGAATAAGAAAAAAGTAATTTTCAAAACAAAATTTGGGGAGATACTCTGCAGGTACACCGTGCCACTAAAACAGCTAATTATTAGGCACATAAACTGTATGTGAAGGGGTCTATGTAGTCTGAACCCCTGCACTGTATAAACATGGGGAATAACTATTTCCATGTTGATACTAGATGAATATTTTCCTACATTGCTTCAACACTGTTTATATGACAAAGCATTCTGGTTTAGCACATCCCCAAGGAGGGTTCTACAAAGCTCCAAGCAATAAATATAAATCTTACACATACTACAGCACCAGTGTGTGCTATAAACAAAGGATGTTGTGTACAAACACAGTAAAAGTAAATACATTAATGAACCAACATCTAATAGTCTGAAGCCTAGTACACATGGCCGAGAATCTCGTCGCAAAAAAAAAACAACGTTGTTTCCGACGGGTTTCTTGTCAAGCTTGACGAGATTCTTGTCAAGCTTTCCTTGCATACACACTGTCAATCCAAAATCTCGTCGTTGTAAAGCGCAGTGACGTACAACACGTACGACGGCAGTATAAAGAGGAAGGTCTATTCCAATGGCGCCACCCCTTGGGCTGCTTTTGCTGATCTCGTGTTACCGCGTGTTAGTAAAAGTTTGGGGAGAGACGGTTCGGGCTTTTCAGTCTTTGTGCTTTCAATTCGTTACAGGGTGACGAATGTGCTATCTCCATTACGAACACTAGTTTTACAAGAAGGTGCGCTTCCGTCTCATACTTGATTCAGACCATGCGTGGTTTTTGAAGACTCGGAAAAGCATACACACATGAACGGTTTTCTCGTCCAAATACAGTCTGAAGAGAATCACGACCAGAAAAATGAGACTCCCGACGAGAAAAAAGAAAGCAGGTCTTTTTTTCTCGTCAAGATTCTGGGCAGTTTTCATGACGAGAAACCTGAAAACCTCGTACACACGCACGGTTTTCTCAGCAAGAAAGCTCTCCCAACAGTTTTCTTGTTGAGAAAACCGGTCATGTGTACGAGGCTTCAGAGCATGGACAGAAGCACAGCAGAACTACTGCTTAACAATTTTCAGGAAAACAGAATAAACAAATTTTCCAAAGGCAACTAGCATTTGCAGAGGGTGAAAGTGCAGGCCGAATGTTAACCCACCTAGTTAAGACAAACTCACCCACATCAATGGTCCCAGCGATTAGTGTTGGGGGGGGGGGGTAGAATATCCTCCCATACACCAGAGATAGTCGAGAGATTCCGGGACTATTATGCAGACTTGTATAGCTCCCGACAGGAGGAAATGAGGGAAGAAATGGCCAATTTTTTCGGAAAGCTGACTATACCCTCGCTCTCCGAGACAGATAGGAAGGAATTAGATAAGCCCATAACATTGGAAGAAATGCAACTGATGGTACAAGAGATGGCGGGTCAGAAATCTCCGGGGCCAGATGGCCTCCCGGCTGAGACCTACTGGTATTTTGGGAAGGTTCTGTTCCCGGAACTCATGAAAGTTCTAAACTGGTCAGCGACGAAGGGAGAACTCCCATTGTCAATGATGAAATCCACTATAATAGTAATTCATAAAGAGGGAAAATATCCACTTAATACCTCCTCATATAGACCCATATCTTTATTAAATTCGGACATAAAAATATTGTCGAAAGTCCTGGCAGCTAGATTAAACAAAGTAATAGAGAAATTGGTCCATCTTGACCAATCAGGATTTATACCTGGCAGGGCCACTAGTGTAAATATAAGGCGAGTATATCTGAATCTTCAGATTCCAACAGAAGAGGATGGAAAGAGAGCAATTGTGTCATTAGACGCTGCCAAGGCTTTCGACAGCCTTGAATGGCAATATTTGTGGAGCGTTCTAGGAGAATTCCAAATTGGCCCAATTTTCACGAACTGGGTAAAGATGCTATATAAAACACAAGAAGCAAAAATAAAAGCGAACAATTTTCAATCTGATAGGTTTCGATTGCAGAGGGGAACGAGACAGGGGTGCCCGTTGTCCCCCCTTCTCTTTGCCCTTGCAATCGAACCTTTAGCAATAGCCCTCAGATCGGCCCCTGAGATAAGAGGGTTTAAACGAGGTGTGATAGAAGAGAAAGTTGTATTGTATGCGGACGACCTCCTCTTGCTTTTGAGAGACATGCAGAATTCTCTTAGGAAAGCTATGGAAGAAATTAAAAACTTTGGTCAATTTTCTGGACTCACTATAAATTGGGGAAAATCCATGTTGCTACCAGTGGATCCTTTAGAAAACCCCCTGCTGCGAGAGGCCGCACAAATTCAAATAGCAAGTCAAATAAAATATTTAGGGATAAACATTTCTAGAGATCCTAATCAATATATCATAGATAATATAGTCCCATTACTGAATAAATATAAGGGGAAAATCAAAGTATGGAAACGGCTCCCACTATCAGTGGTGGGCCATTGCAACTTAATAAAAATGGTGTGGATGCCGCAGCTTCTATGTTTTACAAAATTCCCCAGTGTGGATATACAAAAAGTGGTTCCAAAATATAGATACCATCTTCAGGGAACTAATCTGGAAAGGATGGGGGGCAAGGATTTGATTAAACATTTTACAAAGGTCAAAACAGGAAGGGGGAGTAGCACTTCCACACCCGTTTAGCTATTTTCTTGCGGCACAGCTCCAACACGTGAAGGGGGGGGAGAAATAGAGAGGAGGATACTTCTACAGAATACTACACATAGCTCCTTAGTAGAAAGTATAGAGGCAGGGTCCTTCCCTCGAAAACTACCTACCCTACATCTCATGATGAGAGTATAGAAGGCAGCAAAGGCAGCACTGGGATATAATGGCATAACTGATTATACACCCCTTTGGAGAAAATAACAACTTGGGGGAAATACAGAAGATGGGGACAATCGGGGAATGGGAGAGGCAGGGAATAAAGTATATTAAACAGCTGTACCAAGATGGTATATTAAAAACTTTTCAGGCAAATGGAGTCAGCCCCTGGTTCTGTTCCAGCCTTGCTTGACCAGCAGACAGAGGACAGTCCCCAGCCCACACTCAGTGAAATCCTGCATGCTGTTCACAGGTGCACTGCCTCAGTGGATGCCCTGAAGGAGAGATTTGGGGGGCTGGAGGAGAAAGTTAATCTCCTGAGACATGATATACAGAAGGTCAGGGAGAGGACCACGGCCGTGGAGGGCAGAGTCAGTGATATAGAGGATCAGATGCCACACATGACCCGGGAAGTGAGAGTCGCTGCTCAGCAGGCACGCCAGGCCTTTGATCGCCATGATGAGATCGAAAATCGCCTGAGACGCAACAATGTACGCATTGTGGGGCTCCCAGAAAAGGTGGAGGGCAGGGACCCCACGACGTTCATAGAAGGCTGGCAACAGGAGACCTTTGGTAAAGAGGCTTTTTCTCCGATTTACACGGTGGATTGGGCGCACAGGGTGCCACCTCGCCCCCTCCCCCCCGGTAATCCCCCTAGATCCATGCTTGCTAGACTCCTTAACTACAGGGACCGGGAAGTGATACTTCGAATGGCCAGAGAAAGGGGGGCTGTACATTATAACGGAGCCCGGATTTCCTTTTATCCTGACTTCTCTGCAGAAGTGCAACGCAGAAGATCAAAGTTTATGGATGTCAAGAAAAGGCTGCAGAGGCTTCAGCTGTCCTATGCCATGCTATACCCAGCCAAGCTTCGCATAACAGCCAGAGATGAGGCCCACTTTTTTGAGAATGCACAGGATGCTGCGGACTGGCTAGACCGCAACGAACAAGACTTCCGCAGGAGGGGACCGGAGAATGGTGCAGGTTGATGCGGACAATCCTATCTATATCAAGAGCAATCCGGGTAAAGAAGTGCTGTTGCTGAAATGATGTCACTATGAGAGGATCTATACCTACTTGAAGTTACCAGCGAATAGTTTTCCACTAACTTTTCTGAATTTTTTTTTTTTCTTCGCTGACCTGAGTTTATGGGTGGAGTGTGTCTCTGCACCCCCCCCTATGTACCGTTTGCTGTTATGGTGGACATGGCTTATGTTTTTGTGCCCTGTTGGCACTGGAAATGCCAGTGTTGCTATTACTCAACACCGGTGGGGAGTCCCCAGTGACGCCCAGTTGGCAGTCCAGGAGCCACCGGCAGATGCAGATAAGTTTTACTGTTCTTGTTTTTCTTATGCTTCCTACTTCTATTTTTACTGTACTGACACCACAGCGCCGATGCGCAGGAATCTCTGCCACAGTTTCTGCAGGATTTTTTTTTCTTTCCCAAGGGACTGTACTGTTCTAACTGATGCACCACAGTCAAAGCTGTTTGAACCACAGGGCTGTTTTTTGATAGCTGGATGGGGGGATACAGGACTGTTGCTCTCTTCTGGGTACTCCTCCCACTCAGACAGAACTCTTAGTATACAATCGCCATGTCTTCTACACCCATAGTGTCGTGGAATGTCAGAGGGGTAAATGATCCTCTGAAAAGGACCATGATATCCACTGTATTGCGTAAATTTCACCCGGCCATAATTGGCTTACAGGAGACCCATCTATTGAAAGATACGACTAGTTTCTTGGGATATGCGTGGGTGGGGCAGGCCTATCACTCCACTCACTCCGCCGATTCACGCGGAGTGAGTGTATTGATCCACAAGGCTCTGGTATACCAGGAGTTAGATTCGCTTATTGATATATCTGGGAGATTTGTATTTCTTTATTGCAAACTGTTTACCGTTACTATGATTCTGGCGTTTGTATATGTGCCTCCACCTTTTTCTAGAGAGGTGCTGCAGTTGCTGCTGTCTTACCTGGCAAACAAGCCTGACGTCCCACTACTGTTGCTAGGGGACTTTAATTGCTACCTAGACCCTAAATTGGACAGACACCCCCCGGTGATGCCCCCTAAGGGCAACCGGGGTACGGCTCTTGGACGCCTGATGGAGGAGGTGGGGTGGGTTGACATCTGGCGGGTTAGGAACCCCAAGTGTAAACAATTCTCCTGTTTCTCCAAGTCGCATGGTTCCCTCTCCCGTATAGACCTGTGTCTGGGCACTCCCAACATGGTTAGTTGCACCTCTAAGGTGGAGTATTTCCCACGGGGGGTATCAGACCACTCCCCGCTAGTACTTTGGTTGGTAACTCAACCGTCTAGCTCCCTACCTAGAGCCCCATGGAAACTGAATGCTTATTGGCTCAAACTGTTTACATCCCCAGAACGTATTGAAACCAAGATTGAAGTCTTTCTCCGGGCCCATGAGCACTACCTAGACCCACTGCTAAAATGGGAAACTTTGAAAGCCTATCTTAGAGGGGTATTTATCGAGGAAATACCAATTGTCAGGAACAACTCCTCTGCCTTGGTGGAGCGGGTGGGAGACCAGGTGAGGCAGCTGGAACTCGCTTATGTGACTAGCCCCACTGACTTGGCCAGGGAGGCTTGGATGTCGGCCCAGGACTCTCTGGACCGTCTGCGATCCTCACAGGCAGAGCGGAAGAGGTTATTTACCAAACTTGCATTTTATGAGGAAGGGGAACAAACTGGGCGATTGCTGGCCAAGATAGCGAGGTCTCAAACACAATCCCCGGCCATCGGTGCCATACGCGCCTCTACGGGTAAGGTGGTTAATTCCCCTGAAACCATTATATCCGAGCTGGCGTCCTCCTATGAAGGCCTTTATGGATCGAGGGATGCCTACTCGGATGCGGACCTTGGAACATACATGGCTAGTATTGATCTGCCTGCTCTCTCCACATCTGCCAGAGAACAGTTAGATGCACCAATTACTCTGGGCGAGCTGCAATTAGCGGCAAGCTCTTTTCCTACATGTAAAGCCCCCGGAGAGGATGGCCTGCCCATAGAAGTGTACACTCAATTTGGGGAGCACTTGTTACCTGAACTATTGAAGGTCTTTAACGCCGCACTAGAGGGTGGTCAGCTGCCTGGTTCCATGGCTAGGGCTAATATTATTTTACTGTTGAAGCCGGGAAAGGATCCGGTTGACCCTGGCTCCTATAGGCCTATATCGTTGCTGCAGAGCGATGTAAAAATCCTGGCAAAGGTCCTGGCGCGCAGGGTCAACGGGATAATCACGTCTATTATCCACCCAGACCAGGCTGGCTTCATGCCGCAGAAGTCCACCGCCACCAACTTGAGGCGCATGTTCTTGAACATGCAGGTGCAGGCAGACAATGGGGGCCGTAGGGCGCTCTTGTCCCTTGATGCCAACAAGGCATTTGATAGTGTCAGTTGGAGGTTCCTCTGGGCGACGTTGGCCAAGTTTGGCTTTGGGGACAAGTTTATAGAGTGGGTCAGGCTGCTGTACGCGTCCCCCCAGGCGACCATTAGGGTCACGGGTAGGATGTCATCGGCCTTTGCTCTGGGTAGGGGGACGAGGCAGGGATGTCCCCTGTCCCCCCTGCTCTTCGCGATCGCCATAGAGCCATTGGCTGCCCTGATACGGGCTAGTGCCCGCGTCCGGGGATTCCAATACGACACGCTGCAAGAAAAAATCATGCTGTACGGGGACGACATGCTGCTGTTCCTGGAGGACCCCACGCACTCCATCCCCGGGGCTATGTCAATAATAGAGCAATTCGGCCACTACTCGGGATTGACCATTAATTGGTCAAAATCCGCCCTGATGCTGTTGGATGAGGATGGTGGGGTAGCCCTGCCGGACTCTTGTCCCATCCCAGTTGTATCTAGCTTTAAATATTTGGGGGTACAGGTGTCGCCCAGGCTGGGGGACTACTGCTCCCTTAATGTGCACCCATTGCTGTCCCGGTTTAGGGACAAAATTAATACTTGGAACACCCTAAAAATGTCACTTGCAGGTAAAGCCAATCTGATCAAAATGATTTTAATGCCACAACTACTTTACTTTCTTCATAACTCGCCTGTAGTGATACACCTGAAAATCTTCCGAATAGTGAACACTCTCTTCCGACGGTTGCTATGGCATACTAGGCCCCCTCGGATTAGACTGGAACACTTGCAGCGGGCCAAGGACAGTGGGGGGCTGGCGGTTCCCAATCCTTGGCTGTACTACATAGCGGCCCAGTTACAGCATTTGATCGGCTCTATGTCCCAGGACCCGGGGAGCTCGGCGGCACGACTGATGCTGTCGGCCACTGGCGCTGAGACTATCCCGATGGGGCTGGAGGCGCAAATGTTCCTCAAATCCAACAAGCGGACCCCGATGCTCGCACTTATCCAGAAAGTCTGGAATAAGGGCCGACAACTCCAGGGAGTGCAGGGATTCACAGAGGACAGCCCAATATGGGGCAATAGGTCTTATGTGGAGTTGGTGAAGCTGCAGCAGGGGCCCAGATGGCGTGCCCATGGTGTGGCTCTGCTGTCCCACATTTTCGTTAACGGCAGGCTTCTCACTTTCCCCGAACTGCAGGCCAGATTTGACCTCCCAGCTCATATGCATTATTACTACATGCAGCTTCAACATGCGGTTGCGGCACACGGGAATGCGGTGGAATGGGTTCAGTCGCCCGCCCCGGTGTTCCGTGTGCTGCACACTAGCACTGAAACAAAAGGATTTATCTCACAATGCTACCAGATGTTACTGGCAAGTCACCTACAGGCATTCCCGAGCAGGGCGGAATCCATGTGGGAGAAGGACATAGGTACACTGTCAGGGGACCAATGGGAGGAGGCGTGGCGGTCAGTCACTACTTGTTCTTTAAACGTTGCGCAGAAAGTGTCACAGCTATATATATTATTGAGGGTACATTACACCCCGCTGAAATTATATAAGATGGGTAAGCTCGGGGACCCTGTGTGTGGTAGATGTCAGAGGCACAATGGAGATCTCATTCATCTCCTGTGGAGATGCCCTAAGCTTCACAGGTATTGGACTGAGGTGGTGGGTACAATAAACAGAGTGTTTCAAACTACGATCCCTTTGGACCCTAAGTGCTGCCTGCTGGGGATCTTGGAGGAAGCGATCCCTGGGGAGTTGACCAGGGTCGCGGTCTCTAGGGCCCTGTTTCAGGCTAGGAAGCTTATTTTGATGGGTTGGAAGTCAGTCTCACCGCCTACCACCACCTCTTGGGTAGCACACATGGGGAATACTCTTATAATGGAAAAGTACATATACCAGCACAGGGGAAGCCCGAGCAGGTATGAGAGAATTTGGTCCCAATGGCTTGATACCCCTGGCCTGAGCCCCAGGGAGCTGGTGATGTCCCGACTTTTGCAGTAAATTTGAAACCAAGCGGCCGAGGATTAATATGCTTATACATGCAAGATTGTGGTGCTGTTTTTTATGTGATCTTATATGTTGTTTTACAGTTCGCCAGCAGAGGGAAACCTTTGCTATTTTTTGTACAATGGAAACTGTTGTGATCTATCTGGTGTTCAATAAAAACCTTTTTGATTCAAAAAAAAAAAAAAAACTTTTCAGGCACCAAGATAACAAATATGCACTACCAAACAAATCTTTTTACAGATATTTACAGATTAGGCACACGCTTGCTGAACAGTATAAAGGAATGGTAATGGAATGGAGTAAGATTCCACTGTTCCAGGAAATTATCAACACAAGAACATCAAATGGTCGAATATGAAAAGTTTACCCTAGTATATAAGGGGAGCTTGAGAGGAACACAAGGCCCGATACATAAGAAGAAGTGGGAAAGAGATGTTGGTAACATAACTGAGACACAGTGGGAAAGAATCCTGGAACTTGCCCCATTGGTCTCATTATCTCCCTCCCAGAGGATGTCTCATTTGTTTTTATTAACTACTTCAGGCCCACAGACCATCATATGACGTCCTCAGCTTTGTGGGGGTATATCTGAATGATGCCTGCAGCTACAGGCATCATTCAGATATTGCCGGTTTCAGCCGGCGATTCCCTGCACTATGAGAATGATCATAGCGGCTGTTCCGCTGCTTGATCGTTCTTACAGGCAGCGGAAGGGGACGTCCCCCACCTCCCGCCGCCCTTCGATGCTTCTACCGACTCACCTGTGCGATCGGCGAGTCAGTGACAGGATCCGCCGGCCCCGGATGTTGATCACAGAGATTTCTGGTCCGCCGGAGTCTCTATGATCGTCGGAGGCCGGGAGCGATGTTATGACGTCACCGCCCGGCCTCTACGTTCCAAAAAAACGGCGCCGCTTCAGCTTTGAAGTGGTGATCTTTTTTTGTTTTTTTTTAGGCTTCTTAGCCTAGTGGTGAGATGTGGGGTCTTATTGACCCCATATCTCACTGTAAAGAGTACCTGTCATGTCATATTCCTATTACAAGGGATGTTTACATTCCTTGTAATAGGAATAAAAAAGTGATCAAAATAAAATTTTTTTTTTAAAGTGTCAAATAAAAAAAAATAAAAGTAAAATTAACAATACATTTTTTTTTTTTTTTTACAGTGCCCCTGTCCCCGTGTGCTCGCATGCAGAAGCGAACGCATACGTAAATCCCGCCCACATATAAAAACGGTGTTCAAACCACACATGTGAGGTGTCGCCGCGAACGTTAAGAGCGAGAGCAATAAATTCTCGCCCTAGACTCGCCCTAGACTGTAACCAGTAAAAAATTTTAAAGCGTTGCCAATGAGGATTTTTAAGTACCGAAGTTTGGCGCCATTCTACGAGCGTGTGCAAATTTGAAGCGTGACATGTTAGGTATCTATCAACTCGGCGTAACTTCATCTTTCACATTATGCAAAAAAAGTCACTTATATTACACAAGGCACTCTTAAAAAATTTGATAAGATCTGGAAACAAGGTGGGAGAAAAGCTGTATCCAAATATAATAAATAGCTGGGGAAGAAGGGAAGGGAAGAGAAGATTTAAGGAATTAAAGGATAGGAGGGAATGGTAGAGGTATGAAAGTAGATGGATGAGAGCAAAGGATAAATGCGAATGATAGTGGAGGGAGGATAGGGGAAGGGTGGTTGGAAGGAACAGACCAATTACTAGGGACAGGGAATTCCCTAGGGTTTTTTTTAACAGATATAATATGTTCATTGTATTGTATGTTCCAGGAGAAGGTGGGAAGGGGGATTGAATGTCTGATGTATAATGGAAAATTGTTTAATAAAGATATGAATTATAAAAATAAAATAAAAAAGTAAATCTTAAAACAAAATCGATTCTTTTAAGGTCAGCTTTAGTTAAAAAAAAAGAAAGAAAAAAAAACCAGACACCTTAATCCTACTAAACCTTCAGCTACCGAAAAACTCAGGACACAATCAATGCGGCCATACATGCAAGATAAGATGGTTCTGACTCCAAGAACTAAAGTGTAAATCCCAACAACAAACTTGTTGTATTTCCTTTCAGTCTGCTAAATACACCATTGAAAAAGAGGTTTGTTGTGTCATTTCAATAAAAGCAAAAAAGAAAAACCACTAAGGGCACTTTCACACTGAGCCACTCCCCCCTCCTACTAGGAGCCGAAAAAGGGTTAAAATCGCCCGCAAAGCACTGCTGCAGCGGTGCTTTGCCAGCACTTCAGTGGTGCTGCCCATTGATTTCAATGAGCAGGGGCGCTGTAGAAGCCGTGTATACAGCGCCTCAAAGATGCTGCTTGCAGGACTTTTTGTTGATGCCCTGTCAGCGCACCGCTCCAGTGTGGAGTGACAGTAGAGGCGCTTTACAGGCGCTATTTTTAGTGCTATAGCGCCTGTAAAGCACATCAGCATGAAAGGGGTCTTAGGCTCCATGCACACTAGCATTTTTTTTAAGCTCCTAGAAGCTAAATAGTGTTATGCTATATGTCCATGCACACTACTTCAGGCGATTGGCATTTTTTGAGCTTTAGCATCTAGGAGCAGAAAAATATTGTTTTTGTAGAGTTTCTTGGAGTGTTTTTCCAGTAGAAACGCATTTTTTTGGGCCTTTTTTTCTTTTTTAGGCTCCTTTGCACACTAGCATTTTGATTAAGCTGGGAAAAATGCTGGATAAAAATGCGTTTTGTAGTAGCGTTTTAGCAGTAAATGAAAAAAAAAAAAGAGCAAAAAAAAAAAAAACGTTCTGCTAGAAAAACCCTCCAAGAAACTCTACAAAAACATTTTTTTTCTGCTTCTAGATGCTGAAGCTCAAAAAACACTAATAGCCTAAAGTCGTGTGGCATGGACACATAGGATAACACTATTTAGCTTATAGGAGCAGAAAAAACACACTAATAAAAACGCAAACCCGCACTAAACCGATGCTAATACTACTACTACAAAAAGCTGTTACCAGTAGTTTTTAGCCAGCGTTTTTTTTAGCTTAAAAAAACGCTAGTGTGCATGAAGCCTTAATCCTGCCAGAAATCTTGTGAGCTGATAACATCCTGTACACTCTACCTGGGCTGGCTGTTTTCAGTTTGCATTTTTTCCAGCTTTCTCTGTGGACTACAAAACACTTCTCTCCTATGTTATGGAGAATAGGAGAGGGAAAGGTGTTATACAGTCCTGTTGCAGGGTGACAATGCTGTTGCTCCATATAGATATGGTAAAGAAAGTGCCCTGACCCTAGGACAAGAAGTATGTTGGCAGAATTAAAAGAACAAAAAGTAAAATGAAAAAAAAATAAAAAAAAAAAAAAATCAGAAAAAAGTATTGCAGCCACCACATCTAAGAACAGGTAAGCTGCAACAGTAAAACGTTTTTTTTTTATCCTTGGGTTTAGATGTGCTTTAAAAAGAGAATTCTAGTTCTAAGGCTATTTTGGCTATACTTCTGGAAATCACAGGAGTGCAGTTTTTTCTGCACTCCTGTGACCCTAAAGCAGGTCCAGGCTCTGAAAAATTCTCAACCATAAGGTTAGGATCCGCCCAGAAGCCTGGACTGACAGCTGGCTCAGCCTCCCAGCAAGCCGATGAGAGCCTGAGCCGGCCGCCTCCACAGCTCAGTGTTCCAGAGACCAGGGGTGATCGGGGTTCAGACTGACAGTCACCACTCTCTGAAGGCTAAGAACTAGCAGTCAGCAGCGTTTGATCGCTCGGGTTCTCAGTCTTAGGGCCGGCGGGGGACAGATGCAGCATCGGATCGATGCTACATCGATCTAGGCGAGTACAATTTATTTTTATTTTTAAAAACCCCTACTTCTCCTTTAAAAGCCTTTTCTTTATTCATGCAATATATTTTTGCTGTGTTGTTGGGGTTCCTGGCAGAGACCAAGGCGCAAACAAAGGATAGCTCCAGTATGAGCACTCAGAAACAATGACCCTTACAGAACATCAATGGTATTTATCAGTAAGGCCAAGATAAATGTGCTGTATCTCAAAACAACCATTTCGCCTTTGATATGTCATAAACTGAAATCCAATTGTTTCCATTGTCCCTTATGAGTTTCTATATTCCCTTAGTGTTGCACTGTAAAACGCTGGTCACTGCTAGGACACACAGAAAATCAAATTGTTTTCTGTGTGTCCTATTTACACTGCAACACAGCTGGAAGCTGCGATAAAATGCAGACATGCTGCATTTTTTTTAGAATCGCTCGTCGCAGCACATCATCGTACACTTCAAAGTTCAGTGAACAAAAAGTAAGCTGTGTGATGCGTTGAATCGCACACCACACCGCGCTCTACTGGCCTAAAAGTTTGAACAGGCCCCTACTTAAGAAGCCCACAAAACGCATACATTTTTCATAGCAATGATAGGTTTAACCAGTAAGTGAAATAAAACATTTCTAAGTTCCAATAAAAAACTGGAACTGAGGACAGGATGGAACTCTACATTAGAACATGTAAATGTTAGAAAAGTATAAAAGATTTTTTTTTTTTTAAAGTAGGAAGTACACTTACCGCTCACGGGCAGTTTCACGATTCATCAAATCGGCACCTTCCTCCTAATTATAATAAATGCATAAATAGTAAGAAAAATCAACTGGAAAACAAGTACAGAAACAAAAAGTATGCAGAAGATATTATTCAGAATTTTGACTTGGAATTGCACACTCCCCTCCTAATTGCTTCTAAACCACTGTAGGACTGATTTGTGAAACTTAGAGGAAATGTGAACTACTGCTAACAGCAATTAGAATCATGGTTTAATTTGCCCACACAAAGAGAAATGAAGCCCAATCGGTTGCCACTAGCAGCTGCTTCATTCTTAATTTACTGTTCTCTGCTCTAGTTTATATAAATCATCCCCAAGCTCTTCAAAAAACTCTCACCAAAACATAAAGTGTTTGTTAAATCCCCCAGGGGACCCTGTGCATATACCACCTGTCCCTGTTAAAATACGTGCTGCATTTTAGAAATAACTAAAAAATTGTATTACACACTTTAAAATCTCTTTATCAGAGTTCAATGATTGATACAGCTCTTCTAAATCTTGACCATAGGGTTTCGTAGCTCCACCTTAGTGTAGGACACTAGGCAGAAACGAGCACAGCACCCCCTATGGGCAGTCCCCTCTGGTATCCTATAGGCAATATAGTTCATAACAAAGCAGTGTCATAAGTATAAACTCCAATAGAGCGGTGCGTGCTGTCTCCATCAATGAACTCAGAGAAAGGGATTTTACAGGGAGTAACAGAAAATCCCATTTTTCATTGTTCATTGACAGACACAGCTCTTTTGAATACTGACCACAGGGATGTCCCAAAGCATTGCCTCAACAAGGGGTGAGCAAACCAAAAAACTGGAGCAACCAGGCAAACATGCCAACCGACCAAACAATTCCTTAAGAAATCTGAAACAGCAGCCTGCAAAACCTTGCTGCCAAAACAAGCATTTAAAGAGGGATTCCACCCACGATTTTATTTATTTTTTTAAAGTCAGCAGCTACAAACACTGTAGCTGCTGACTTTTAATAAGGACACTTACCTGTTCTACTCGCCCGCGATGTCAGCCCCCCGCCCCCCG
This sequence comes from Rana muscosa, assembly GCA_029206835.1. NCBI lineage: Eukaryota > Metazoa > Chordata > Amphibia > Anura > Ranidae > Rana > Rana muscosa. Next base: position 110,885,110 of record CM055125.1, read on the forward strand.
AGGCCGATCCCTCGATCCTGGCAGCTCCCGGCGCCGCTATCCTCAGTAAGGGAAACAGGCAGTGAAGCGTGTGGATTCACTGCCAGTTTCATACTGCGCATGCGCGATCCGCGCAGCGCTTTGTGAATGGGCCGGCTGCTCTCTGGGAGACACACAGTTCCCAGAAGGCAGCGCGCCCCATTCACCAGAAGACACCGCGAGTAGGACGGAGGAAGACGACCAACCGCGGACGATGAAGAGGCAGATTAGGGACTTCTGCATAGCAACCGCTATTTCTGGTAAGTAAAAATTTTATTTATTTTTTTAGGATTTTTGGTGAAATTTTTTTTTTTTAGGGTGGAACTCCACTTTAAAGATGCAAACACATCAAATTTGTAACATTTTGTAAAAGTGTGCTAAGGCGACCAGGTAGGCTTAGCAAACCTGAAACTGATGCTGGAAAGCCCAGGAGGCACTCATCACCCTGGTGGAGTGTGCCGTAATGGGGAAGAGAGGAGCCAACAGGAAATGGCGGCAGAGGAAGCCGTCAGGCCTTTCCTTGGGCCATCCATGAGCATTTACAAAAAAAATCCGACCTCCAATATGAGACCATAATGGAGAGGTACACACGAACCACCAATACCACATCCAAGGAGTGCAATGCAACCTCCTTAGTATGTGATGGCTGTATACACAAGGAAGGCAAGACAATATCCTCAGGTGAAAAATCTGACACTACCTTCAGAAGAAAGGAGGAAAATGGACAATGAACCAATTTAACCTTGTGTAGAGCCAAAATAGGGAGACTTCAAGATGCCCATGATTAAGCCCCGAGGGGCAGATTGTGTGGGGGGCGTGACCTGGCGGGAGCCCAGGCTGATTTTGTCATTTCACTACTGAACACCTACGTGGATGTGTGGCATCGGGGGATTTCCTTCTCTCTCTCTCCAGCTCTTACAAGATAGGGCTCCCAGCTTTGATACCCACCTCGTGGAAGTGATGGCAACCAAGAAGGCAACTTATTGCAAAAGAGTAAGCAGGAAAATTTCCCGAATGCTCTCAAAAGGGAGGCTTCTGGAGAACCCGAAGAACCACATTCAAAGTTCCACATTAATAAATCGCATAGGGGGCGCCAGACAAAGAATACCTTTATTAAAAGATGTGAAGCAGGGAGTGCGTGGTCGCTGAAAGGGATGCTGAAAAAAGATAGCAAAGGCAGAAACCTACGGGACCGCCTCAAAAGGTGGACACCTAAAGACCCATAGTTGGTCCATGGGGAGAAACACTTTGGCCTGCTCCGAGTTGAGAATCAGGTTCAGATACACTAGTCTCCTGGTCAGGGTTAGAGCAGATTTCTTGAGGTTCAGGACCTGTCCGAAGTCCTGTGGGGAGCGCATCTTGATCTCCACATTGTCTGGGAGTCTGCCTGCAGGAGCAGGTTGACCAAATAACAGTCACGGCAATCCCATCATCTAAGCAATGCTAGGACTGAAGCCAGCACCTTGGCAAATACCCAGGAAATGTGCATATATCCCTAACTGCAAAGCTTAGGATTAGCCGATGCACATGCAGGCATGCATCTTTGATGTCCATGGATGCTATATAATCCCCCTGATAGAGAGTCTACCACTGAACTGATGAATTCCAGCTTGAACCTCTGAACCCACACAAAGCAATTCAGGACCTTTAGGTCCAGGATCGGGCGAACCCCATCTTTTTTCGGGACTGTAAATAGATTGGAATAAAACCCATCGGAACCATTGCAGCTCGGGTACAAGCACCGCTGTATCCTGGCCTAGGCCGACAAGGCCTAGCACTTTGCAGGGGGGCAGTGCACTTTGCAGGGGGGCAGTGCGGAAAGAGTTCCCGCCGGCTTGCGCTACACTGTTAGTGTAGAGCCAGTCTTATGGGGTGGACTGGGCTGAGAGGTGAATTAGTCTAGCTCCCCCATAAAGCAGCCGCACTGCTTCCGGTATGCGGGCGGCCGGCATTCCGCAACTGTGGGGGGGGGGGGGGAGCGCCGCTTCTAATTTTGACTGTCCTATCATCCTGGACCACAAACCTTCCTCACTGTTCTATATGTTTTCTGCTGCACCATTGGCACGGTTATATATCTTCTTAGTCCTCTAGAACTATAGGCACCACTTTTTTTTCCATTTAGATAGAGCAAGGGACGGCTATAGCCCGTCAGTTTATTTTTTACCATCCCTGTCCCATTGCAGAGATTTCCCTTCACTTCCAGACCCATAACCAAACAGAAAGTGAGAGGAAATCTGTGCAAATTAGGGAAATCCATTCCCCCCCCCCAGAACTAGTGTCCCCACTCCAAAATTTCAGGGTGGTTCCTAAACAGCAAGGAGTGTGGCCTTGACAGGAAGGGGTGGGTCATATTTAAATTAGGGGGTGCATGAGTTTATTCAGGCCTAGGGCAGCACAAAACCTAAATACACTACTGGGTACAAGGACAATTTCTCCCTGGCGAAGTAGATCCAGCACCTCCCTGCACAATGGCAGAAGATGAAGAGTGGTGGGAAATAATTTATCTGGTGTATAAAAATTGAATCCTGTTTTATAGTCAGCCACAATCAGTTCACTTGTTGGGAATAAGGGAGGTCCCGTGGGCCTGAGATCTAGCAAAGACAACACAGGCTGCAATGCCAACCCCGCAATGGTAAACATAGAAAGGGCAACAAATTCTGCCCTGCGGTCCACAGGATCCTTAAAAGGATCCTTTAAAGAGTGAAACTCCACTACGGTTATCACAGTTACTTTATTCAACCTAGAAATGGGAGGATCCACCATGGGATGTGAAGTCCACTTCTTCAGAAATGGTAAGGTACTGCAAAGTGCTTCAGGACCAAAAAAGGCTGCTTAGGACATTCCCAAACTTTGTAGACAAATTTAATAAAGTATGCGGGATAAGGAAAAACCTTAATGAACTAAGCTGGTTTGTGCATACCCAAGGGAACGGCACTTTGTCATTGAATCCTCAACTTTTAATGTCTCTCGCACAGTAGTAATCAGTGCTGTCACCAGCGCTTTCTCCTGCGCGGCTACAGAGGCAGAAGACTCAACCTCTCTATCTGAGGAATTAGGGGATGCATCGCCTGGGCCCACAGAAAACACAGGGCCCATGGCATTGGAGCCTGACTCTGGTTTAAAAATGTGAGAAGGTGACATCAGGGGGCGCATCCTGCTTGCCTTGGGCCAGAACAATGCATCCACCCAGGAGATGAATGACTTCAGGACCACCAACAGCATGTCCAGGAGGAATAGAGGACCCAGAGGAACCTCTGCCTCCAAAAAGGGAAAACTTGTGCCTGAGACTCCATATGCAATCCAGCTAGGGAGGCTTTAAATTTACTAGCTTGTATCACCACAGAGTGGTACTGTGGATACACACAACTAGTGCCACGTCCTAAGTAATAATGGAACATAGAATTTGGACTTTTTAGGCACACCAGTAAACAATAATAAAATAAAATATCTTTAATACAAAATATATACAATAAACAGACAAATGAGCTAAAAATCACACTAATACTGCATATATGATAAAGTGTTAGCCATAACCATGTATTGTAGATTGGTGGCGTACCGTAACTTGGCTCGCTCGATGAGTACAATGAGTTCTATTTTCAATGAATTAAAATGTTTTGATTTATAGGTGGTGTGAGGGGGTTAGCTCGGCAGCGGGTGTGTGTGACCCCCGAGATGGGCTCCCCACACAAAAACAGGCCCAGCAAACGGAGGTTGTGGTTTTCAAAATCAAAAAGGTGCGGTTTATTTTCTATTTACAGTGACAAAACACAGCAAAGCAAAAGAAACAAACAAAATAAATCCTGGTCAACTTGACCTCTGACTAAACATACAGGTTTCCTAACTAACAACTGGGATCAGCCTAGTGCTGTCCTAGTCCCTAAGTCCCTGGTTTTAAATGTCCAAGCAAATAGCCACACAGGCTTTGTCTCACCGCACAGGGGTTCACTCTCCCTAGACAGTCCACACAGGTCTGGGTCCAGGCATGAGCTAACATCTAATGAAGCTGGGAGTTCTTATAGAGGCCTAAATGAGCTGACAAGCTTCAGCTGGTCTCATCAACTCCCTGTCTGCACGACGCCCCACACTCTCCCTAGAGGTATGAGTCATCCATGAGCCTACTAGCCTCAGCTGGGCTTATACAACTCTCCACCTAGTTGTATAAGTCGGCGTAAAGCCTGAATCTGGGCGAAATATATCTACCCCCCTGGATGCAACCAGGTGACTTTACCTTCCTGCTGTCACATACCCCCCCCCCTCTTGTTTTAACCTCGGGGTTGGAACACCAGCAATCAGGCATTCATGTACTCGAGACAAAGCATCCACATTCCCCATTTGAACGCCAGGGCGATGCTTTACTGTGAAGTTGAATTCCTGGAGGGCCAGGAACCACCTATTCACTCTTCTATTTGTCTCCTTGTTTTGAGCCATCCACTTTAACGGAGCGTGATCCGTAACCATGTCAAAGTGCCTACCTAGCAGGTAGTACCGAAGGGAATCTAGAGCCCACTTCACCGCTAAACACTCCTTTTCAACGGTGGCGTAATTTACCTCATGGGACTTCAACTTCCTGCTGAGGTAAATGACTGGGTGCTCTTCCCCGTTCCAGACCTGGGACAATACTGCTCCTAACCCCACATCTGACGCATCACTTTGTACGACAAAGTCTTTAGAGAAGTCGGGTGAGTACAACACTGGCTGGCTACATAAGGCTTGTTTCAAGAATTGGAATGCTGCCTCAGCCTCGGGGGTCCATTTAATCATGACCGACCCTTTCCCCTTCGTCAGGTTGGTTAGGGGCACAGCCTTAGAAGCAAAGTGGGGAATGAATCGCCGATAATACCCAGCGATTCCCAGAAAGGCTCGTACCTGCTTCTTGCTGTTGGGACGTGGCCAACTCTGGATGGCCTCGACTTTGTTGAGTTGGGGTTTTATTACTCCCCTCCCAATGGTGTACCCAAGATATTTGGCCTCCTCCTGCCCAATGGTACACTTCTTGGGGTTAGCCGTAAACCCCGCTTCCCGAACAGAGTCCAGGACTGCTTGCACTTTTGGCAGATGTGAGGCCCAATCTGTGCTATGGACAATTATGTCATCCAGATAAGCCGCAGCATACTTCCGATGGGGCCTCAGCATCTGGTCCATTTTCCGCTGGAATGTGGCCGGCGCATTCTGTAACCCGAACGGCATTCTTTTGTATTGGAACGCCCCGTCTGGGGTTACAAATGCGGTTTTCTCTTTGGCCGACTTGGCCAGGGGGATTTGCCAATACCCTTTTGTGAGGTCAAGAGTCGTCATGTATCGGGCTGTTCCCAGCCGGTCGATCAACTCATCTATACGTGGCATGGGGTAGGTGTCAAATTTTGTAACTTTGTTCAACTGACGAAAATCGTTACAAAATCGCCAGCTCCCATCCGGTTTAGGCACCAACACAATGGGACTAGACCAATCACTTTCCATCTCTATCCACCACTTTCTTCAACATTTGTTTTAGGGTTTTGTTGAACCTTTCAACCAGCCCATCGGTTTGGGGGTGATACACAGATGTACGTAATTGCGTCACTTTGAACAATTTACACAGCTCCTTCATAACCCGGGACATAAAGGGTGTACCTTGGTCCGTAAGCAGTTCTTTACAAATACCCACCCGGCTAAACACAAGAGATAGCTCTTTGGCTATGGTTTTGGCCGAGGTATTTCGGAGAGGGATCGCTTCTGGATAACGGGTGGCATAGTCCATTATAACTAATATGTACTGGTGCCCCCTAGCGGACTTGATTATAGGACCTACCAAATCCATGGCGATCCTCTCAAACGGGACCTCAATGATGGGTAGAGGGACCAGCGGGCTACGGAAATGTGGCATCGGGGCCGACCTCTGACACACAGGGCAGGAGGAACAATAATTTTCTATGTCCTTCATCACCCCCGGCCAATAGAATCTCTGTAATACCCTCTCTCGGGTTTTCTCTGTCCCCAGATGACCTCCAAGAATGTGCCCATGGGCCAACTCCAACACCAACTTCCTGTAAGGTTTGGGCACCACAAGCTGCTCAACGGTTTCTTCTGCCCTTTTTGCCACCCGATACAGTAGGTCCTTCTCTACGCTGAAGTATGGGTAAGTGCAGGTATTATCTGGGTTCACTAACTCGCCATCTATTTCCACTACGTTTTCCCGTGCCTTTATTAGGGCGGGGTCTTTTAACTGTTCTGTGGCAAAATTTTCCCTGTGAACCTCCAGATCAGAAAACTCCACAGACGGTAGGTTTTCGTCTGAGGAGGTGGGCTCCTCTCCAGTTTCTTGAGTCTCCCCTGCCAATACTGATAAGGGAAATTCCGGAGAGTCCTCACCACTCTCAGGGGAGTTCTGGCTATCACATTCCTGGTACATAGGGGCACCAGTGGGGGGCTCAGGATCATCCCACAGTTCCCAGAACTTCGGAAAATCCCTTCCCACAATGGCGTCATGCGGTAACTGAGATACTAAGCCCACTGGATGAGAGAGGGCACCTTTGGGGGTCTCGAAACACACTGTAGTCACTGGATACTCTCGGGTGTCCCCATGCACACAAATAACAGCTACCTTGCTATTCCCAGAGACCTCTGTTTTAACTAACTCAGCCTTTATCAGGGTCACAAGGCTACCTGAATCCAGCAATACCACAACATTTCTACCATTAACACACATTTTGCATAAATGTTTCTCAGTTCCTCGAATGGCAGTGCATGCGACTGTCGCACACAGCGACTGACGTCTGCCCGTCAGAAAGTCACACTGCATGGGTTCCTCCACAACCGGGCAATTGGCTGCAATATGTCCCGCTTGCCGGCAGCGGTAGCAAACGATCCTTCTTGCCGCCTCTTGAGCCGCTGATTTCCCAGGCTGTTCTCGCCAAACTTGGGGTAGAGCTCCCACCCTCTCACTCTCTCCACCCTCACCCCTTGGAATCCTCTTATCCGCCCCTGGGGATGGTCTGGTCTTAGGGTGGAAAGTCCGAGTGTCTCTGGAAGAGGCCGTCAGGTTCTCTGTAGCCAAGTATTTCTCCACACGATCCACAAGACCATCGGCCGTCTCTGGGTCTCCATGGCTTACCCACTTTTGGATGGCAGTAGGAAGAGCTCTCAAAAACCGATCCATTACAACACGTTCCACAATCTTTGGTGCGGACAAAGTCTCTGGCTGTAGCCACTTTCTGCTCAGGTGAATGAGATCATACATTTGAGACCTGGGGGGTTTTCCAAGCTGGAAAGTCCAGTTATGCACACGCTGAGCCCGGACAGCCTGGGTGACACCCAGCCTTGCCAATATTTCAGCTTTTAGCATCACATAGTCTTTTGCTTGGTTAGGCTCTAGGTCATAGTAAGCTTTCTGCGATTCACCAGTTAACAGAGGAGCCACCAGTCCAGCCCACTGCTCCTCAGGCCACTTTTCTCTTTCAGCGGTCCTTTCAAATGTGGTCAAAAATACCTCTGGATCATCCTCTCCAGTCATTTTTGTCAATAAACGACTCACCCCAAAGGACGCGGTATTAGTGGGGCGGCTTTCCTCACTGGTCTGCGGACGTTGCTGCATTGCTGCTTCCATCTGTTGTTGTAGTCTCTGCTCTTGCTTCTGCAACAGGTCTATGAAGCGGGCCTCAGATTGCTGCTGGGCTTGTTGCCGAGCCTCCAGACTCTGTTGCAAAGTTGCGTTTGTCTGCTGCTGGGCTGCAAGGCTCTGTTGATGAGCTTGCTGCTGGGCTGCGAAGTTCTGTTGTTGAGCTGCAAGGCTCTTTTGCAAACCTGCATTTGTCTGCTGTTGATTGGCATTTGCTAGAGCCAGCTGCTTCAGTATCTCCTCCATGCTGGCTTAAAAAAAAACTGCCACTGGTTCTCCACCAACTGTGAGGGGGTTAGCTCGGCAGCGGGTGTGTGTGACCCCCGAGATGGGCTCCCCACACAAAAACAGGCCCAGCAAACGGAGGTTGTGGTTTTCAAAATCAAAAAGGTGCGGTTTATTTTCTATTTACAGTGACAAAACACAGCAAAGCAAAAGAAACATAAACAAAATAAATCCTGGTCAACTTGACCTCTGACTAAACATACAGGTTTCCTAACTAACAACTGGGATCAGCCTAGTGCTGTCCTAGTCCCTAAGTCCCTGGTTTTAAATGTCCAAGCAAATAGCCACACAGGCTTTGTCTCACCGCACAGGGGTTCACTCTCCCTAGACAGTCCACACAGGTCTGGGTCCAGGCATGAGCTAACATCTAATGAAGCTGGGAGTTCTTATAGAGGCCTAAATGAGCTGACAAGCTTCAGCTGGTCTCATCAACTCCCTGTCTGCACGACGCCCCACACTCTCCCTAGAGGTATGAGTCATCCATGAGCCTACTAGCCTCAGCTGGGCTTATACAACTCTCCACCTAGTTGTATAAGTCGGCGTAAAGCCTGAATCTGGGCGAAATATATCTACCCCCCTGGATGCAACCAGGTGACTTTACCTTCCTGCTGTCACAGTGGCTAATACTTTATCACAGGGATATGCAATTAGCGGACCTCCAGCTGTTGCCAAACTACAAGTCCCATGAGGCATAGCGAGACTGACAGCATCAAGCATGACACCCAGAGGCAGAGGCATGATGGGACTTGTAGTTTGGCAACAGCTGGAGGTCCGCTAATTGCATATCCCTGCTTTATCATATAGGCAGTATTCATTAGTGTGATTTTTAGCTCAATTGTCTATTTATTGTATATATTTTACATTAAAGATATTTTATTTTAATATTATGTACTGGTGTGCCTAAAAAGTCCAAGTGCTATGTTCCACTATTACTCTCCAGCTAGGGAGGCACCACTGCAGAGGAGGACACCCTACTAAGAAGGGAAAAAGACCCACCCCCCAGGCCACCAGCAGCAGAGGTAGGTACCCAAGAAAGGACTCACCACCCAACAAACAGCCAAAAGGAAGTGCTGTGCTGCTGTGGATGGGTGCCACCTGAGATGGATGCTGCCAGAGGATGGATGCCACTTGTGAGAATGTTCTAGCCAGATCATCCAGTGGCTGAGTCCCAGAGTGATTTTCCCACCAAGTCATGTCCCAAGGACAGCCCAGCACATCTTCTGAGAAGTTGGGTTTGGATAAGATGGCCACTAGAAAATGGCTGCCATGCATATCCCCAGCCAGCGACCATGAATGTCTATGGCAATGGTCCACTGCAAAATGCCCCCCCCCCCAATCTAGTTCTGAAAAAACATGGCTACCAAATCACTGACAAAATAGCCACCACGGCTCCTCAAAAATGGCCGCTGCAGCATGCCATGCTGCTCAGGAGGGGGAAAACCCACATAGGACCCTCAAAGGGGTTTGTTTCATACTAGCTGAAGGACGCAGGAGGTTGTTGGCACAGTATTTTATTATTACAATGTAAGAGAAGGCACAGGGCTGCACTGGCAAGGAGTGCTGCAGATGTTCCCTCTGACAGTGTCCAAAAGAAAATTGTTTGTTTGATTTTATATAGTGGAGTATTGTGCAAGTTGTGCCTCAAAGATCCCACCAAAAGCTTTTTATATTTAATAGTGTGTTTAGAGGAGATGGTGGGGGGTATCAGTCCTGTGTGCTCTGTGTGTCTGTACAGTCCTCTCTCCTTTGTGTACAGTCAGAAGTCTGTCTCCTTGTTCCAGTGTGGTCTGATAGAGGTAAAGGGGGGATAGTTTTCCAACTCAGCTCAGCAATCAAAGCACAGTTTTTATTGGGGACAAGTGCTGTGTGCAATGGCTGGACTTCTCCTTTAAATTAGGAGATAACTTTTTTAAAGTAGACTAAGAAAAAAGTCCACTTTACCAACAGACCCTCACCCACAAACATCTAGCCTTTTGTGGTAGCACATTCTCACATCACCCAGCTTTCCCAGAAGGAACAGAGAGGCATAATCATGTCGCCCATGCCTCCTGAAGTAATGAAAACAGGAGCCAAGATAAAAAATTCAGATGTCCGTAAAATGGTCCTTCCATTTGCATGGAAGTTACACTTTAGAAAACAATAAACTGTGCAATAAAAGGGAAACATCTCGTTTCTGGAAACTTGGGACATTGATGGGAAATAGCGAGCACTCCTGTCCGGTGGTCACACTGAGGTAAAATTTCTGTTAAAAGAGACTAGCATGAATTTTTGCTGAGAACTCATTTTGAGTAACTGTTTATAGATCACTTAAAAGTAATTTACAAATTTATGTGTTTTATCCATTAGTAAAAGTTTATTGACAGAGCTTTGTCCATAGAGATGGGGACTAGTAAAGTACTATAAAAGTGATATAGTACTATGCCTGAAGCAGAGAGTACATCTGAAATGGTTCTCTTTTAAAGCATTTTCAAAAATGCAAGCTGGATCCAAAATGGCACCCATTCAGGATTTTGTTAACATGCAAACATAAAACTTCTAGAACTTTTATGTTACCCTTTTCAGCTGATACAGACGGCTGCTTGGGATTCGGATGGGAGAGGTTGATGGTGCCTACAGACAGAAAAAAACAAATAGATTTAACTTTCTAACTTTGGCACTCCTAATTTAGGCTCCATTCACACTTGTACAACTCCAAAGTTGCGCCAACTTTGGAGTGCAACTTTAAACACGACTTTGGCTTTGACCCATGATAATGCACAAATGTTGCATTGTATAACATTCAGGTACGACTTCCATGCAACTTTTGAGGGTTAACATTGAAGTCTATGGCCCTCAAGTTGCATGAAAGTCAGACCAAAGTAGTGCATAACCTACTCTGAAGTTGCTGCAACTTTAGGTTGCACATATATGAATTGTTATCATTGGAGAACGACTTGTCATGCGACTGATGTCCAAGTGTGAATGGAGCCTTATTAAATGATAAATGCACAGCAAATTATGTAGCAGTCACAGCCCCCTTGCAGATATCTGACTCAAAAATGCAAACAAAATGTAAAAGCGGAACTTCACTCTCTCAATCAATTTTTATTTTATTCTTTACATTTTCTCAGTTAGTTCCTGGTTTCCACGCCTAGGCAAATGATGATACATTCCAGGAGTGTTTTTCCAGCTAAGCACACCCTCCTGCCTGGATGCCTGACGTAAGGGCAGATAGATTGCAGGAAGTAAATGCTACATGAATCATCTGCCCTTACTCAAGATGGCCATAGCGAGAACTGCTAGGGAGTGTTTTTCAAAGTGATTTCTCAGCAAAATAAAGCATGGAGACTTGGATGGATGGGGGAGTTTGCTTTGAATATTAAAAATGAATTAAATAGCATTTTGCTTTGGAGTGCTCAGATACAGTGTAGTTCTGCTTTAAGGATCTCATATGAACAGAGATTTCACTCTCAAGTTAATATCAAGGCAGATGGTTTTAACCAATACACATAAAGCTTCCTGTCTGCACTGCAATCAAGAGGTCTGAAAGGTTGGTAATTTGAAAACATTTAAATTCACCATATGGGACATGTATGTACATTATGCAATATTTCTGACAAGATATCCAAGAAACTGGAACCGATCTGTGAAGGATAAGCAAAACGTCAAATCCCTTCAAGGCTAACATATGTTGCAGAATTTTCATCCTTTAGGGCCCATTCAACATTCTGGCTATGCTGGCTGCTATCTCCAGAGCACAGACAAGGCAAAATGCTGTGTTTCTTGTGTTATCAGTTCACACCACAGCTACGGTGCATGCTGAAAGAAAGTAATGCATGTAGTACTTTTTTCAGTGAAACGGGGTACCAATGCAAACCAGTGCATTACAATGATGCCATGGAGAATAGAACACGCGACCTGTCAATTAAATTTAGTGAGGGAAAAAAAAAAGAAAGAAGAAGAAAAGTAGTAGGCTGTGTCTCACAGCATACATCAGCAACTGTGCAATCAGAACGACTCATTGTCATGAATAGGTCCTTAAGGAAACCGTCGATCTTCACTGCTTTTCTGTAGATACTTGAATAAGTTGGTCCAGTGACCAAATATCTTTTAAAATAAATGGCAAACAGGATGCTCTTTTTTTTTTTTTTTTTTTGACATAAGAATGCTGTAAACAATAATGGCCGCAACATTTGGCCGATAAAACAATACAAAAATGACAGCTTTAAGTTTGTTAGTATGGTTTAAAGAACAAAGTAGCAGTCCCAAGTCTAAGGATGATTGGTAATAATCACTTTAGTGGATGGTTGTTGATCCTGCAATGGGTGGAGGAAAAAGGAGGGGGCTCAGCTATTAGAGTATAAATTATATTTTGGATTAAGTAGAGGGTGGGATGCCAATGGAAGAATTACTGGTTAATAGTCTAGTTTGATACCATTGGAAGCATTGTACTATACATTGTTCAATATCTGTAGGCAAAATTGGAATAAAAGGTTCCTAGACATCATAGGATTTTTGACCCGAGAAAACATAGCAAAATGTGTCCATAAACAAAGAGTTTGGGTAGAGCCACTTATGTAGAATGGCTTTCGGTGCTACATGGATATGATGTTTTCAATGTAGTATGTACCCCATTGAAGATATTTCTCCCCCACCTTCCTGTTTACATTTTGATCTACTATTAGCACTTTTACCATACATGATTACAATTACAGATCACTACTTAAAAGGGGTTGTAAAGGTTCTTTTTTTTATTTTCTAAATAGGTTCCTTTAAGCTAGTGCATTGTTGGTTCACTTACCTTTTCCTTCGATTTCCCTTCTAAATGTTTTTTTTTCTTTGTTTTCTTTATCTGAATTTCTCACCTCCTGTTCCTCCTCAGTAAGCTGTTCAGTAAGCTGTTCTGGCTGACTAAACATCGCTCAGATGATGGTGTGAAGTTTACTGAGGAGGAACAGGGAGTGAGAAATTCAGACAAAGAAAAAAAAACATTTGGAAGGGAAATCGAAGGAAAAGGTAAGTGAACCAACAATGCACTAGCTTAAAGGAACCTATTTAGAAAATAAAAAAAACAAACCTTTACAACCCCTTTAACTACAAAATTTCCTAAAATAGTAAACTAAGGATTACAATGTGAAATGTATCAAAATATCAGGCAAATGTCTCCAACGTTGGCTAGCTTATTCCTTCTTAACCACTTCCCCCTTAATGACCAGGCCATTTTTTGCGATACGTCACTGCGTCGCTTTAACTGACAACTGCGCGGTCGTGCGACGCTGTACCCAAACAAAAGTAACATCCTTTTTTTCCCACAAATAGAACTTTCTTTTGGTGGTATTTGATCACCTCTGCGTTTTTTATTTTTTGCGCTATAAACAAAAAAAGAGCGTAAATTTTGAAAAAAAACAAGCACTATATTTCTCCATAAAACAAATGTACAAAAAATGTACTTCATCAGTGTAGGCAGATATATATTCTTCTACATATTTTTGGTAAAAAATAAAAATCGCAATAAGCGTATATTGATTGGTTTGCGCAAAAGTTATAGCGTCTACAAAATAGGGAATATTTATAGCATATTTATTACTTAATTATTCTTTACTAGTAATGGCGGCGATCTGTGATTTTTAGCGGGACTGCGACATTGCGGCGGACAGATCGGACACTTGGGACCATTGACATGTATACAGCGATTAGTGCTATAAAAATGCACTTCATACTGTGTAAATGTCACTGGAATGGAAGGGGTTAAATGTGTTCCTAACTGTATGGGGATGGGACTGACTAGAGGAGTCATCATATCGCTGTTCCTGGTTAGTAGTGGGCATGCAGTGGCCGCGCGCCTGCTAGAGCTGTTTAACCTCTTCAATACCAGGCACTTACCCCCCCCTTCCTGCCCAAGCCAATTTTCAGCTTTCAACGCTGTCACTTTTTAAACTACAATTGCACGATCATGCTACACTGTACCCAAACAAAATTTTTATCATTTTGTTCCCAAAAATAGATCTTTCTTTTGGTGGTATTTAATCAACTCTGTGTTTTTTATTTTTTGCTAAACGCATAAAAAAAAAAAAAAAAAATTGAAAAAAAAATTGAAAAAAATAAAATAAAAAATGTCGGTTATAAAATTTTGTAATAAATAGGATTTTTGTACTCACCGTAAAATCCGTTTCTCTGACGTCCATGGACCGACAGCTCTCATACTGATTACGTGTGGGTATATGTCCCTGCTTGCAGGAGAAGACCTAGGCAGAATGTTAGATGTTAAAACATTCTAGAACAAGCCAGAGCCGAACAGCCCCGCCCAGGGGGGCGGTCCCTCCGGACATTACCCTCCCACCTGCAGCTAGCAGCCTCAGTTCGTAACAAAGCAATACAAACCTTAAAAGGAAGGGTGGGTGCTGTGTCGGTCCATGGACGTCAGAGAAACGGATTTTACGGTGAGTACAAAAATCCTATTTTCTCTTATCGTCCATGGACCGACACAGCTCTCATACTGATTATGTGTGGGACGTCCCAAAGCAGTATAAGAAACGGGTGGGAGCAAAAAAGTAAGGAACAACCAAAACTTCACTCCAAACCAGCAGAGCTCCTCAACGGAGGAGTTGCAACATTAAACAGCGGCCTGCAACACTTTGCGGCCGAAGGAAGCATCCGAAGATGCAGCCACATCAACTTTGGAGAACTTTGAAAAGGTATGAACGGATGACCAGGTCGCCGCCTTGCACACTTGCGCAACCGACGCTTGATGTCGGAAAGCCCAGGAAGCACCGATTGCCCTGGTGGAATGCGCCGTGACCGGGAAGGGAGGCGCCCGTCCCCTAATGGCATAGGCCTGTATAACAGTCTGTCTGATCCACCTAGAAATGGTGGCAGACGACACCGCTTGGCCCTGTTTCGGACCAGAGACAGATACAAACAGCGATTCTGACTTCCGAATAGAAGCAGTAGCCGCCAGGTATACCCGTAAGGCACGCACCACATCCAAATTGTGAAGCGCAACCTCTCTAGGATGCCATGGATGAGGGCACAAGGACGGAAGGACAATGTCCTCATTAAGGTGAAAAGCCGAAACCACCTTAGGAAGGAAAGACGGTCGCGGTCGCAATACCGCCTTATCCTTATAGAGGACCAGGGAAGGCGACTTGCATGACAGAGCCGCCAACTCAGACACCCGTCTAACAGAAGTGATGGCCACTAAAAAAGCCACCTTCTGGGACAAAGTTGAAAGAGGAATATCTCTTATATTCTCAAAAGGAGATTCCTGAAGAACCGAAAGCACCAAGTTCAGATCCCAAGGAGGGAGCGGGGGCTTGGCAGGTGGAACCACATGGCGTACCCCCTGCCCAAAAGTGCTAACCAAGGAATGACCAGCTAGGGGTCTTTGAAAGAAAACAGCCAAGGCCGAAATCTGACCCTTAATAGTGCTCAAAGCCAGCCTTTGAGCAACACCACGCTGTAAGAACCTCAGGATTCTGGGGACAGAGTACGTCCGTGGACGCCAGTCTAGTTCCTCGCACATAGCGATGTAAGCTCTCCAGGCACGGTGATAGATCTTCCTAGAAGAAGACTTCCGTGCCCTAAGCATGGTTGAAATTACCGCCAGAGACTGTAAAGCAGGATGAAAGATAGGACCTCGAGATAGAAGGTCCATCCTCAAGGGCAGGCACCAAGGGACGTCCGCGATGAGACATACCAGGTCGGCGTACCAATGACGCAGAGGCCAGTCCGGAGCAATGAGGATCACCGGAATGCCCTCGGCCGCTACCCTGCGCAGCAGACAAAGAAGCAACTGCAGCGGAGGGTAGACATACATCAAGCGATACTGACCCCACGGGGCCCCCCAACGCGTCCGAGGCATCCGCCCAGGGGTCCCTGGACCTGGCCACAAACCTCGACACCTTGCGATTGAGTCGAGACGCTATCAGGTCCACATCTGGAGTGCCCCACCGCCGACAAAGGAGTTGAAACACTTCCGGATGCAAGGACCACTCTCCCTGGTCCAGGGACTGGCAGCTCAGATAGTCCGCCTGCTAGTTTTCTATGCCCGGAATGTAGACGGCCGACAGCGCCGGCACGCTTCTTTCCGCCCACCTTAGGATGTGAGCGACCTCGGACGCCGCAGCCGAGCTCCGAGTGCCCCCCTGATGGTTGACATACACCACGGTCGTGGCGTTGTCCGATTGGATTCTGACCGAGCGGCCCTGTAGCCTCTTCGACACAGTCTGATCGCCTGCAATTCCAGGACGTTAATTGGGCGACGAGATTCGGCTGGAGTCCAGAGCCCTTGAGCTGACAGGACTCCCCACACTCCTCCCCAGCCCGTCAGGCTGGCGTCCATTGTGATCACCGTCCAGTGGATGGGGAGGAACGACTTCCCGGCCCAAAGAGCCGGGGATCTCAGCCACCACGTCAGGGACGCCTTGACAGAGTGACTCACCTGGATCTAAAGATCCAAAGACAATGGGGACTTGTCCCAAACAGACAAAATTCCCTTCTGTAATGCCCGAGTGTGTGATTGAGCATACGGAACCGCCTCGAAGGAGGCCACCATTAGTCCCAGGACTCTCATGCAGAAGCGAATTGACGACCATTTTCGGGATATCAGAACCTGTACTGCCGACTGAAGTGTCAGTAACTTCTCTGAGGGTAGAAACACCTTTGCTGCCGAAGTGTCCAGGATCACACCCAGATACGCCAAGCGCTGAGTCGGGACTAGAGCCGACGTCTGCATGTTCAGAACCCATCCGAAGTCCCGGAGGGTCTGACTGACTATTGTCACATTTTCCTCCAATTCTGAGCCATATTCTGCTCTGAGAAGGAGAGGAGATCATCTAGATAGCCCACGATAACAATTCCTCGCTGTCTCAGCAAAGCCAGAACCGGGGCAAGTACTTTGGTAAAAACCCGTGGTGCCAATGCTAGGCCGAAGGGAAGGGCCACGAACTGATAGTGGACTTCGCCTATGGCAAAGCGCAGAAACCTCTGGTGGCTTGCGCAGATTGGGATGTGCAAGTAAGCGTCCTTGATATCCAAGGACACCAAAAAAATCCCCTTGGTGGAGTGTCGCGATCACTGTGCGAATGGATTCCATCCGGAATTTTAATACCTTCACATAGGCATTCAGGTCCAGGATTGCCCGAACCCCGTCCTTTTAATGGGACAACAAACAGGTTTGAGTAAAACCCCTGAAACCTCTCTTATGATGGAACCAGCACAATTACTCCGCACCCGAGCAAATCCTGTACGGCCCCCAAGAGGGCCGCCCGGCGGGCCGGAAGGAGAGGGAGGTTCGAGGGAAAAAACCTGTCTGGGGGCCACCAACGGAACTCTATCCTGTATCCCGAGGTGACTACCTCGCACACCCACCGGTCGGAGATTCGGGAGGTCCACCGCACCGAGAACCTGCGAAGACGTCCCCCCCCACCCCAGAGTCGGGCAGGGGCAAGACTGCATGCGGTGGTGGACTTGGGAGCTTGCTTGGTAGGCTTACGCACCCAGGGACATCTTTGTCCCCCAGCCGCATTCTTTTCAGTCTGGGCGGGCTTACCCGTGGAATCTGACTGACGAAAAAACGTCTTCTTCGCCGGAAAGGAAGGGCCCGGCCTGCGGTGGGGCTCCTTACCCTTAATAGACTGGGGAAGGAAGGTGCTCTTACCTCCTGTGACGTTTTTAATAATGTCATCCAGAGCGGCCCCAAACAGTCTACCGCCCTTAAAGGGAAGTCAGCCAGGAGCTTTTTGGAAGCTAGATCGGCCAACCAGGATTTCAGCCAGATAAGGCGACGCATCACCACAGCAGAAATGGAGGCCCCCGTTATTAAAGGGGTCGCATCCACAGTGGCATCGCACATGAAGACTAAACCCTGCGCAAGTTGGTGAGCCAGGGCAATGGTTTCAGGAGGGAGATTATGCTCCTGCACTGTCTGGTGCAAAATCTTTGCCCAGCCTGTGAGTGTCTGAGACACAAGTGTCGCCGCCACTATAGGGCGTAAGGCGGCCCCCAATAAGGTGAACATAGTTCTACACGCCACTTCTGACCTCCAGTCAGCGCGATCCTTAAACGCAGGAGTCCCTTCCATTGGGAGCGTGGTAGCCTTATTCAAACGGGCGACCGGGGGGGGGGGGGGTCGACCACTGGGGGGTGAGCCCACTTCTTAACCAGGTCCTCTTCAAAGGGGTACCTTAAGGCTATGCGCCGCGTGACCGTCAAAGTCTTCTGCGACTTATCCCAGACTTGGTCAAAGAACGTATACAAAAAAAAAAGGCACATATGGAAAAACCTTTTTTGAAGACACGGCTTTAAAGGAACCAAAAGGACATAGCTTCCACCTGAGGTTCCTCAGCCTCAACATTCAGCTTGAGAGTGTCCCTCACAGCATCATAGAGTTCACTCACAAGCACCCTGTCAGTTGGTGGTTCAAGACAGGGGTCTTCCTCACAAGGAATTTCCTGTCCAAACACATCAAAATCCTCAGAACTAGGGTCCTGAGCAGCAGTAGCTAGGCCCATATCTAAGTCAGAGCACTCCCCATGTGGAGAATGTGTGGGGAGGGGGCGCTTTACAGCCCCCGTGCGTTCGCACACCGCTTCCAGCTTGAAAAGGAATGATTCCAGGACTGCCAACAACTGGTCCATAGGGACCGCAGATGCAGGAGCACTGCCAGTTGCCTCTGACAAGTGTGGAGAAGCAGGTGAACCAGACTCCATATTGCCACCCTCTGAGACATTATTCACTATTACAGTGAATAATACAGTCCACCCACTGGCTGTTCTGAGGCTGAGGAGGGGATACCCGGAGGACTTACCACCCTTAGGGACCGATCGGTTCCGCTGTATGAGCCGCGCTGTAGCGCGAGTGAAGCCTGAGGAGAATGAAGAATCTGTGAGGAGATGAGGTATTTTGCGCCATTCAGCAGCGCCGCTAGAGGCCGAAAACGAAACTGAAAGCGCCGCAGCTACAAGAAAATGGCCGCTGGGCGCCTGTATAACTGTGCTTTGAGCCACGGCAAAATGGCCGCCGATGGCGCACTTTTTAAATTTAAAACACCGCGCAAATGGCGCACGCAATAAACCTCACACACTCCCCCAGAACACTTCCCAAGTTCACTAACAGCCATGGAGTGCCCCCCCCCAGGGCAGAGCGACCCCCAAGTATCCCCCACACAGCACAGCACCAGAGCAGGGTGCAGAGAGCAGCATAACAGGGGGGGAGACAGGGAGAACCCCCCACACACACAGAAACACAGCCAGTATGTACTCACCTTGCAGCAGGAGAGAATACTTACCCGTCCCTAGAGGGACCCACTGGCTTGTTTCAGACAGACCTATCACAGAGTCGTACTGCGTAGCTGTCGGCCCGGTCCACCGCGAAAGATACAGTAGGTACCGTTCAATCTTGAGAGGACCGCGGGAGCATGAAAGCAACCCGGCCACCCCTGGAGCCATGGGGTATGTCGTGAACTGAGTCTCACGCACACAAGGCGAGGATCAGCACGCTCGATGGTCGGACAGGGAAGACTACGAGGATACTAGTGTACCCAACCTGTTGCCCAGCCGACAGTTGATTGAAGGTCTCAAAAATAAAATAATAAAAATTCCCAAAGGAATAAAATTTAAAAGCAAAAATCTTCCAGGAGACTGGCTCCTGAGAGAGCCACGTCTTCTCCTTCTGCTAGGCAGAAAAAAAACTGAGGCTGCGAGCAGCAGGTGGGAGGGTAATGTCCGGAGGGACCGCCCCCCTGGGCGGGGCTGTTCGGCTCTGGCTTGTTCTAGAATGTTTTAACATCTAACATTCTGCCTAGGTCTTCTCCTGCAAGCAGGGACATATACCCACACGTAATCAGTATGAGAGCTGTGTCGGTCCATGGACGATAAGAGAAAGGTAAGTTTTCTCCTTCACTGATGGGCACCGATAAGCTGCACTGATAAGGCAGCACCAATGAGGTGGCACTGAAAGGCTGCACTGATGGGTACTTAGGCATCACTGCTGGCACTGGCAGGCATTTTTAATCAGCACCGTTTGGCAGCTGCCTGGGCACTGATTGGCATATCCCTGGTGGTCTATGGTGGCATACCTGGCGGTCCTGTGTGGTGGCCATCCCTGGTGGTCCTGGGCGGGTATCCGCGGGGGAGCTGCGCTGATAAACAATCAGCGCAGACCCCCATCAGGAGAGCCGCCTCCTCTACTCGCGTTTGTCAGATGCGAGTGAAAAGAAGCAGATGAACGGCTCTTCCTGTTTACATCGTGATCAGCCGTGATTGGACATGGCTGATCGCGTGGTAAAGAGCCTCCGTCAGAGGCTCTTTACCAAGATCGGTAATGCTGTGTGTCAGACTGGCATGCCGCACCACAGATCGGCGTGCGATCGTGGCTTAGCCAGCTGGATGTCATATGATGCCCAGTCAGTATAACTGAACCACCGCCCGGCCGTCAATTTGCTATAGGCCGGGCGGGAAGTGGTTAAAGGGCCAACGTACAGCTACGGCGATTCGTGGGAACGAACCGACCTGCAGCAGTATAATGACGGCAGCTGGTCGGCAAGTGGTTAAAGTATAGCCAAAGGTTTTTTGGGTGTACTTCTTCTATGGATCACAGGAGTGCAGTTCATTCTGCACTCCTGTGACCCGTTTTCAGCTGACACTGAGCTAAAGCCTGCTGTCGGCTGACGTCTCAGAGCCAGTCCAGGCTTGGGAAAGATCCCGACTTTACAGTCGGGATCCATCCAGATACCTGAACCAGCACCTGGCTCAGCCTCTCAGTGATCCGCACACTCCAATGCTCCAGTGAGCCTTGAGGGGGGGGGGGCAGAGCAAAGAGCCAGTGACTGACAGTCACCAGCAATCTGAAGCCTAAAGACCGAGAACTGATCGATTAGCAGTATTTAACTGCTAATTTTTCAGTCCGGAGCAAGTGGGGGACAGATGCAGCATTGGACTAATACTGCATCTACCTAGGTCTAATTTTTATTTTTTTCAAAGTTACCGAACTTCTCTTTTAAAGTGATATTAAAGCTTCCGATTTATTTTAATTCTTTAAATTAAACCAAAACATGTGATACTTACTTGCTCTGCGCAATGGTTTTGCACAGAGGAGCCCCGATCTTCCTCCGCTCGTGTACCCCGCCGACACTCCTTCCACCACCCGAGTGCCCCTACATAAGACGCTTTCTAGGGGGGCACTCATGCGGGCTCGCTACCGAGCTACCCTGTCTGTGTTTATTGACACAGGCAGAGGGACTCAGTCCTGTCCCCCACTCCATCTTCATAGGATCTGAATGACGGGAGCAGGAGCCAATGGCTTCCGCAGCTGTCAATCTGCCCTGTGAGGAGGGAAGTAGCTGGGAGAGCCCCTGCTCTTGTGCATATTGCTTAATCAAGCAAGATTGGGCTAAGGCAAGTATAAAGGGGAGGGGGTTAGTGCCCTCCCACTGTGAGCTTGGAGATTTGCAGAAGCACCAGTGAGGCGGTGAGAGTCGTGCACGCACTAGTTCGTACATCCGCCATGCGCGCTGCTAATCCAAGACAGGGAAGGGAGTCTAGTGATGTCACAACGCCATCTCCCGAGCTCTGGGCCTTCGACACACCCACAAAAAAGGAGATATTCTGCCGGATGTAACAGAAATACAAGGTACAAATAATGTGATTTACTTGATTATCTTACAGACTGCAAACATCTGTTAGTCTTTAACAATTATGGCACATGGGGTTTAGGCCGGGTTCACACTGGGGCGACAAACGCTCCGACATTGGGAGCTCATGTCGCATGACGTGTGAAAATCAATGTTTCCCTATGGGAGCCGTTTTAACTGGTCCGACACATGTCGGTCCGACTTTGAGAATGCTCCCTGTACTACTTCGGTCCGACTTTGATCCGACTTCAGCCCATTGACTATCATTGAAGTCGGATCAAAGTCGGACCGCAGTCTTGCATGATCCGACTTTGGCATGCGACTTGTGCTGTGCTGCTCTTGGAGGGGGGAACTCCAGGCCGAATTTTAAATAAAAAACCAGCATGGGTTCCCCCTCCAAGAGCATACCAGGCCCTTGGGTCTGGTCTGGATTTGAAGGGGAACCCCTACGCCGAAAAAAAGGCGTGGGGGTCCCCCCCAAAATCCAAACCAGACCCTTATCCGAGCACGCAACCTGGCAGGCCGCAGGGGAAGAGGGGGGGGACGAGAGAGTGGCCCCCCTCCCTCCTGAACCGTACCAGGCCGCATGCCTTCAACATGGGGGGTTTGGTGCTCTGGGGCGACCTGCGGCCCCCCCCACCCCAAAGCACCCTGCCCCCATGTTGATGAGGACAGGGCCTCTTCCCGACAACCCTGGCCGTTGGTTGTCAGGGTCTGCGGGCGGGGGGCTTATCGGAATCCGGGAGCCCCCTTTAATAAGGGGACCCCCAGATCCCGGCCCCTCACCCTATGTGAATGAGTATGGGGTACATCGTACCCCTACCCATTCACCTGGTGGAAAAAATGGCAATAAAAACACAACACAGCTTTTTAAATTAATTTATTGCACAGCTCCGGGGGTTTCCGCGCTCTCCGGTTCCTTCTTCTGCCGGGCTCCGCTATCTTCTTCCAGCTCTTTTGCTAGCGGGGCCCGGTCTTCTCCGTCGCCTTCTTCTCCCGCTCTCCGGTTCTTTCTTCTGCTGGGCCTCCGCTATCTTCTTCCAGCTCTTTTGCTAGCGGAGAGGCCCGGTCTTCCCGTCCGGCTCTCCGTTGTCCTTCTGCCGGCCCCTCCACTATCTTCTTGCAGCTCTTTTGTTAGTGGAGGGGCCGGTCTTCCCGTCGCCGTCTTCTTCTCTCTTCTCCTCCTCGATGTTGACTCGTCGCTTCCTCCTGCTGTAATACTGGCTGTTCGCTCCGCTCCGAATTAATATAGGCTTCTCATGACGTCACAGTCACATGCTCCCATGTCGTCACATGCTCCGGGGCCACCCAGGTTGCGTGCTCGGATAAGGGTCTGGTTTGGATTTTGGGGGGACCCCCATGCCGTTTTTTCGGCGTAGGGGTTCCCCTTAAAATCCATACCAGACCGAAGGGCCTGGTATGCTCCTGGAGGGGGAACCCATGCCGGTTTTTTGTTTAAAATTTGGCGCGGAGTTCCTGCTCAGGATTCATACCAAACACAGTGCCTGGTATTGGCGGGATCCAAGTCGGATCCCCGTTCATTGAAAGTCGGACATATGTCGGCTTCATGTCGCAGGGCAAAGTTGGATCCAAAGTAGGACGGCTGTCGTGTCGCACAAGTGTGAACCCAGCCTAAGGCTTTAGAACCATTTTAAACCTTTGTCCCAACTTTCACAAACATTCTCCAAAAGGACGTTTAATAATTAAATATTATCCATTGGACCTGATCATAAGAACTGAAGGAAAGGAAAGTGTCCTGTTTTGCAAAGCTACTGATCACCTTCTAATTATTATTACTATACAGGATTTATATAGCGCCAACAGTTTGTGCAGCGCTTTACAACAGGAGGGTAGACAGTACAGTTACATTACAATTCAATACAGGAGGAATCCGATTGTCATCTTTTAAATGGAAATGACAGAAAGCATCTTATACTTTTTTTTTTTTTTTCCCAGCGGTATTAAAAACCAGCTCTGTTATTTATCTATTCTTACCAGACTTTGACGATTCACCACAGTAGTGCTGTTTCTACGAGCTCTGGATCCGTAAGGCTGAAATACTTGGCAGTGATCACTGCAAAACAGAAATAGTTACATTGGTTTTTAAGAAAGTTGTCGATGTATCTGTTTATTAGCCAATTTATAGAGCTGCAAGTGCCAGTGTTGTCATCGTCATCCTTGTTTTAATACTTTGTGAGTCAATAGGACAGGTATGCAGCTATTAAAGCTGTGACTCCCGATGTATTTATCTGTTCTAGGGCAGAAGATCACCAAGTAGGAAACACGACATCCCCAAAGCTTGTACTTTCACCAACAAGCCAGCACCGCATCTCTATCATGACAGCGTCCGTTTAAAGCAGGGGTCTGAAACTAACAGCCCTCCAGCTGTTGCGAAACTGCGAGTCCCATCATGCCTCTGCCTGTGGGAGTCATGCTTGTAACTGTCAGCCTTGCAATCGCTCATGGGACTTGTAGTTTCGCAACAGCTGAAGGGCCGCCAGTTTGAGACCCCCTGGTTTAAAAGGGAAATCTCCCTTTATACTATTTTCTATACAATATAAAAATGTTATAAATCCACCACTTTGAAATGTGTAGGTTGTCAACCAAATAAAGTGTTAGTGTGAATCTGCACTTGTTACTAATGCCTTTCCCAAACATAACTGCCAAGCTCAACGACTGCCATTACACTGTCCAATGAGATTGCCTCAGTGGCCAGTAGAGGCCTTTAAGGAAATAGAGTTTGAATTTCAGATACAGGATACGCTATTTTGTCTCTAATGCTATGACACATATGGGGAAGGGGGAATAGGCATGGACCTAGTGACCAATGTCCAACTGGTCAGGTCAAAAATAGGAGTGTCGACTCACCCTGGTTTAGGGTGGAGTTCACCGATGATGAACCAAATTGATTGGGTGGCAAAAAGAGAGGGGAGGGGAATGGAAAGAATTCCCCAAAGGGGGTCCCGTGCCTCACGAGAGGAATGGGAACAGACTGCGGGGTTCTCCTTAATCAAAACTAAGGAGAACTATGAAATGTGTATATTCAAAAATATCAAAACACAAAATGTTTACAATAGCTTGCAACAGATGCTAAAATAGACAACGTTGTCTGTTAAAAAACCCACTCCTGGGGTCACGGCTGTCCGAATGGGAGACACATACCTTGCAAGTGCCCCAGTGGTTTCCCAGGACCCTTTCAGCCCTAACCAAAAAATCACTAGTGAAAATCACAGAGGACCAAATACCATGTTCCACTACACTGCAGTGTTACAGATATCAAGTAGACACTTTAAATTCTGTATCCGTTCCACCTCCATCACAGGGCAAATAATGGACCTGGATGTTCCAATGGGAGACACATAGCACTTTATCTGTAGGTGCCCCAAAGGTTTCCCAGGATCCCTTCAGCATCTAGCAATAGTCTATAATATGTGCAATACCCTTGCTGTGAACTGTGGATGAATGAGTATGGCCGTGACCCCGGGAGTGGGTCTGTTGCAACCTATTGTAAACATTGTGTTTCGATATTTTTGAATATACATATTTCAAATAAAGCTTATTAAGGAGTACCCCGCAGTCTATTCCCATTCCTCTTGTGAGGCACGGACCCCCTTTGGGTTATTCTTTCCATCCCCCCCTCTTATGCTATGAACACTCACTGGAACAAAACCAGTCTCATAGTACAGAAGCCGTACTAAGGCAGACCATAAATTTTACATTTCTTTTGTTCAACCATCGGGGAGGGGGGGGTGTATTAATTCCCCCATCCACACATTTAGCCCTGGTTCACATTGGTACGATTTGACATGTGAAATCGTCGGCAATGACACCGCCCTAATCGGTGCGACGCTGCATTTGCGGCGCCACACCGATTTCAAAAAGTAGTTTCTGTACTACTTTTTGTAATTTTGGGATGCGATTTACATTGACATCTGTGCAGAAACCTGCACAGATGTCTCTGAAATTGCAAAAAATCAGCACTGACATGCGGGAGAAAAATCGTGCGAGTTCAGGCTTCATTCCCGCAGCTCAGTGTGAACCTGGGCTTAAGGCAGAAGAGGGAATCACTTGACCTATTGTATTTCTGCCGGCAGGGAGCCTTCCCCACCAGCAGAATACAGTGATCAGTGTTGCCAGTTATAGCTAGCGGCACTCATCATTCGGGAAAAACCTGATAGGTTGACTTTGGTACAACCATCTAGCCCATGCGTGGATCAAAATTCATCCAGTCCCTGCTGAACAGGCCAAATGTCGATCCATGTAGGGCCGGTGTACTATTAGATTACCTCTACCCATCAGATTATGTAACGGATTGATGTTCCCACCAAAAAATACTGTTCCAACATGTGTTCCACGACACGCTATGCTTTCCACACACTTCACTTCACTATCAACAGAGCCCATCAGATTGTTTGACAACAGTGGCAGCAGACATCTTACTTACATCTTACTACACCCAGCTACATCTTGAATTTCAGGAGTAATTTTAGCAATAAAGTGATGCTGTATGGATGTTTAATTTTTAAAGCCTAAAGGCTTAGGCTCCACGTACACAGAAGCTGATAAACTGCAGTTTATTGGCGTTTTTTTTAAAAAGCCCATTAACTGCACTCTATGTTAGCCTATGTGTTCATGTACACAAAGTTTTTTTAGCTTTTATGAGCAGTGGAGTTAATGGGCTTTTTTCTGAACGCAAGAAATTTGCGTTCAAAGTGCAGTTTTTCGACAGGAAAAAACGCAAAAAAAAAAACGCAAAACGCAGAAAAACGCTAATAAACGCGCAAAAACGTTAGTCGCGAGCGTTTAGCGTTTTTTGAGCCATTGGAAAAAAAAAAGCTAAAAAACGCTACACTGAAAAACGCTAATAAACGCTAGTAAAAAAACGCTGATAAAAGCTAGCTTTTTCTGCTGCTTTAAAAACTACAGTTTTTGTGTGGTGTACCAACATGGCCTCCGCCACCTTCCTACTGCTGGCGTCCTGGTTGCTACAAAATGTAACATCAAAACAGCATCACAGATGTTTAATATACTATATTTATTTATATATGCTCACTTTATTGCTAAAATTACTCTGAAATTCAAGACTTAGCTGGGTGTAGTAAGAGGTCCGCTGCCGCTGTTCTATCAGCTTTCCGCTACCCGTCAGATGATGAAGTATTTGGAACGCATAGCGCATGGGCAGTAAGTATTTTTGGGTTGGAACGTCACCACCTGATGGGTAGCGATAATCTGATAGAACACCGGCTTAACAGGATGTAGGTTTGCAACCTGTAAAAAATGCTCTTACATCAGTTAAAGTTTGCTTGTCCAATGATAATGTCCATTCCTCTCTAGTCACCATCTCGGAAGAGAAGAGGGGAGACTCAGTACAATTCTTAAAACAGGTCTTAAGCAGATGGAATTAAAGTCTGCAAATACTAAACCACTGACATCACATTGGCTTCATGGTTGCTAGGTCTTCAGCCATCGTGATTGGCCAACAGAGATTGACCCTATGTGCGGATGGGAGTTCATTCATTCTAAAGAAGACTGCATAGCAGTCTCTTCCACAATAAAAAGAGAGTGATTGGACTACATAGTCTGGGTACACCAGAATCCAGAAAACACCACTGGAGACCTTCTGAGAGGATAACGTGAGATGTTAAAGATTAACTCTAGGCTTGATTTAACTTTAAATAGTTTGGATCAAGCTGGTCCAACCAAACAATTTCCTTCACTAAATACGCTGCTAAAACTAGCAGCGCTTTACCGGCGTTTTTCGAGAGCTAGCGGAGCGCATTTAACCCCCAGCTGCCGAGACGCTTTGCAGGCGATTCCCATTAATTTCAATGGGAAGGGGCCCTTTAGGAGCGGTGTATTCACCGCTCCTACAGCGCTGCAAAGAAGCTGCTTGTAGGACCTTTTTTGACGCCCTGCCAGCGCAGCGCCTCAGTGTGAAAGCACTTGGGCTTTCACATTGGGATTGCAGATGAGGCTTCTTTCAGGCGCTATTTTTAGAGCTAAAGCGCCTGAAAAACGCCCCATTGTGAAAGGGGTCTAACAGATGCACTCGTTGCGAGTGCTGTATAAACTGTGTGTAGCATCAGCTACGTACAGTATACAGCGTTGTGTTCTAACAGTGGTATGGGGACTTTCTATCCCATTCCTGGACAAAAATCGAGTGGGGTTGAGCGATGTCCAGTCATTCACAGTAAGTTTTAAATTTTATGAGCGAATACAAGGTCTCCTCTGACTGGCTGAGATAGAGGCGGGCAATCATAATCATAATCTCAACCTCAGCCAAACCGGTAGCTATGTATTCTTTCATAAAAATACAAAGCTTTCTATGAATGGCTGATCGGTGCTCAGCCCAAATTGATTTAGATTCAGTATCAGCTACATTTAGTATGCAGTGCTGTGTTCTGGCAGTGGTATGTGATTTAGTCTCTGCACTGCTGCCAGAATACAGTACTGGATACTGAATGTACAGTAGATGATGCTACATAGTTTATACTGTGCTCACAACCGGCACATGTGTTAGTGAAGGATATAGTTTTTTTGGACCAGCTTGGTCCAAACAAACTAAAGTTAAATCAAACCTGGAGTGAGGCTATAACACTGAACATGAACAGGCAAATAAAACCCTTGGAATCAAACTCATGGGAGGTCTATAGGACAGAACCTGGCGGCCCTGATTGATACAATTTGACCCAACATGAAGTCTGATTGCTGAGAATTAATCTAATCTGTGGCAATATAAAAAAAATATTGGATCATGTGACAGTGACAAAGCTGAATTCAAAAGGAGCAAAAAAGGGAGACACCTTTGGGTGGCGTTAGAGGCACTATGCCTAAATTATTCTCTGTGCAACCTATTCCCCACTGTCAATAGATTCAAACTGAGATTATCTCCTATTTTGCTGTTGCTGCCCACACTGTAATGTGTGTCCCAAATCCACTAAAGGAGATTAATATAAAGTGGTGTGCAACAAATCTTTCTGTGTTCCTTCTTTGTGAATAATAAGGTTTGTACTCTGAGTCTCTGCGTGAGATATGAGTAACGAACGTGGAAAATAACATAAGAGCAAGACCTGGAGTGTGCCAAAGGTCACGTGGTCAGTACGCCTAAAAGGGGCCAAAAAGAGGATGCTAGGGTGACGGGGTAAGCAGTAACAGATTTCATTGACAGTACACCAACATCAATCAGTCAGATGCATGAAGGCCCGAGCCATCTCAATCTGAGGATCGGGGATGTACCAGGAGAAGCAAAGCCGAGTTCCATCTCCCCAACTTCCTGATGACAAGAGCCAGGGTACCTTGGTGTGAAACCGCCCCAATCCTAAATGAGTGACCCGACAGGCTTGCCGGGTCCAAACCCAAGTTGGACCACAATGTGCGGCCGTGTCAGGAGAACTGCACCACCGTGAGGGGAGCCACCGGGAACGGAAGCAAAAGACTAACCCTGGGTTGTCGCCGATCAGCGCCATGAGCTGAACCAATACCGCCACAGGGCACCATGCACCGCTGGTTCTGAAGTACCTAACATCCGCGCCAGCCCCGAACTGCTGAGTCTTGCAAGCTGACAGATGGAAAATCGTAAAGGTTCGGATGCCTGACCAGCTGGCCTAACGTGAGTATGCGGGAACCAGGCCCAAAATGGAAACTCGCCCGGCCTGAGAAACCCTCCAAAAGGCTAGGTAAAGGCGGCTCCGAGCACCACACTGAGGAGCCTCCCGAAAGGCAGCGCATCCAGCAACCAGTTATATTCCGGAAATATGCCTTGTGACTGGGAGTCCAAAAGATGGTAGCCGGAGGACGAACTCCTTCGGATGCCTCTCAGAACAGCCTGAAGACATGGGCAGGGAAAATGGAAGGCCGATATGGATCCTGCAAGGACAAAAGGTGCTGAAACCCTGGCAAGACATGCATTGACGGTGCCACAAGACAACCTCCGTTTGGTATGGTAGTACGCAACGTAAGCCAACCAACACCGGACATCAAAGCTGTTGACACATGGGTACTGAGACTGAAAGACCTGAAAGGACTTCCAGGCCGAGGTGTAAGCCTGCTGGTGCCGACTGACAATGACGCACCGGCTGGGGCTGCCGCATTAAACCAAAGGGGGTTTTATCCAACATCAGAAAGGAAGCCTGCGGGGATGGTGTGCCACATGCGTCGGCATGCGGGACCTGCTGGGGAAAAGATGGAAAGTTGAGCCGGAATAGCGCATCGGCCGCCACATGGTCCACCCCACTGAACTGCATGAAAGTGAAATTGATGTGCAGGGATGACCAACTGAACCCTACAAAAGAAAGACAAGATGACCAAGGACCGAGACCTCCCCTTGGTGACAATCTCCACGGCCATCAGATTGTCCATAGAGAAAACCACCGTCGGCCCTGACCGTAACTGCCCCATACCCAAGCCGCAGCCACTATGGGGAAAATCTCAAATAGGGCAGATGAATCCGTGGACCCTGGGATAGCCAACATGACCTCCGGCCAAGGCTGTGCCAGCCAGTGAGTGCCAAAAAAAATGGCCGCATAGCCCACTGTGGCTGCTGCGACAGTTCCAACCTGGGGAGAGGAACAGGACTCCGCAGGAAAGAACATGGCAACCCCATTCCAACACTGGAGGAACTCGTCCCACACATGAAGGTCAGCCAACGCCGCAGCGTCCAGGTCGACTCGGGAGTCTGAATCGGGTGCCGAAAGGTAACATCGCTGATAACCTGGATATGAAGGATCTCCCCCGCGGAATGATCAGCATGGCGAAATTCAACATGCCCAGGAGACAACGAACTCCAACCTGACACAGACCTGACCACGGACTACTCCTGCACCCGAATGTGAGACCGATGCTGGCAGTGAAGCGGGGAAAGCTCTGGAAGCGCCTGGAAGGCCTGGAGGTTCTGCACTGGGGCACCAACGAGCCGTGTGGGATGACGATTGGCAGGTGGCGCAGACCAGAGACCTCGACCACACGAAAAAATGGCAGAGAAAGTCTGTATCCGACTAGCCCCAGACTGCCACCACCTGATGCTGGGCAAACAAGGCGGAGGCTTGACGGAGAATGAACAGTGGTAACATGAAATGCCATACCGCCGCACTAGTGACCCAACTCCACCACCACACAAAGGTAGTGATCCCGATCCTCTCTCCTATGGGGACTCGCAGAGCAGACCAAGTCACGGAACAAACTGAAACGCAAACACGAACTCTGGGATGGAGAGCCTGCGGTATGACCTGAGGTCCCTGGACTTGACGCTGACAGAAACGTCCCCACAGGCGTAAGATTTCTTGACCGACACAACGTGCGTGGCTATCAACAAGAAAGCCAAGTTGACACCCTTCCCCTCGAGGATGTCTTCCTGATGTTCCCTAGAATGACACGGGCTGGCGCGACAGAAGGGGCACTGGTGCAAGAACCTGACAGAGAAGGCCCAGGAACCACGGGGACCTCTGGCCCTGCCGCGACCCCAGTAACAGCCAGATCCACCGAGGCAGGAATTGGACTGGCCCCCAGAACCTTCCCCCTAGCCCTTGAACCCTGAAAAACCCGCCAGAGCGCGGAATGGATCTGAGTCCGGGATGTGGCCATGGTATGTAGGGTGACCTGTTCAGTGTCAGAACTCGCAGAGGAGGGGAACAAAAGTCTGAAACAGTTCTGCCCTGCGAGCTGAAGCCGAGCGCGCGATGCCCCTGAGCCGTAACCCCGCGATCGACCTTGGAACAGACCAGGACCTCAAGGGAGGCATGCCGCCCTGAACTGACCCCCTCGCTGGAGAAGGGGAAACGGAGGCGAAATCCTCTATGTCCGCTGCTTGAGACATGTCCTAAACAACCGAAACAAAAGAAAACATCATGACAGAACTCACTCCAGACCAACAAACTAGAACCGACTCCCACATCCCCCACCCCCCTATTGACCTGAAACAAAACCTAATCTGGCCCAGAATGACCACCCCTCCCCCACTGGACTAAAAGGGGCCGAGCCACCTGCGGTCGCAGATAATTAAAAACGAACACTCAGGCCCCCCAGAACCTGAAACGTGACAGGTCTGACGATTGAAAGAAATAACTGCTGCAACTAATTGAACAAGGATTGAGCCAACGGGTGAGGAGACCTGCCACTGCCCAAGTCAATTGAAAACGAACAACTCAACCCGCTAAGACCTAAAACGAAATAGGTAACCACAGTGGCAAGCAGACCCTTGAGAAAACGAGAACTGGAGCAGGTACCTAGCACCCAGACCTACCTGCACTGGGAAACCTCAACGAAAATATTGCGTCAGGCACCTGAAATGCCCTGAAATTAATGGGCGAAAGGGGCTGAAAACGAGTCAGACCCCCAGGACGAGAACCAAAGTGCAACAGATGATGCCCAGAAACCCCCCTACGAGACCTGAAAACGTGTCCGGCCATATCCGAGCGTGCCACGTGATGCATGAAGGAATTAAAAACGTAAAACCAAACGGTTGAGGAGACTTGCCACTGACCAAGTCAATTAAAAACGAACATCTCAAACCGTAGACACCCACAAGTGTGGTGGGTGACCCCGCAGTGGAACTACTACCCCCCCCCCAACCACCCACGAGACCTGAGACAGCATGCATGTGCAACTCGACTTGACCTAACCTGATAACCACCCCCCCGACCCTTGCACCCATCCCCTGCGAGAATCAAGGAATGAGGAACGTGAAACCCAAACGGTTGAGGAGACTTGCCACTGACCAAGTCAATTAAAAACGAACATCTCAAACCGTTGACACCCACAAGTGTGGTGGGTGACCCCGCAGTGGAACTACTACCCCCCCCCCCCCCAACTACCCACAAGACCTAACGGAAAACATGCAACTTGACCTGACCTAACCTAACCCTGTGAACCACCACCCCCCCTTGAGCAACTCGGCGTGGAACCAGTACCCTTAACGTGAACGAACAATGCATGACACCGACTGAAACAACCTGAAAAAGAAACAGTCTGACGCAAACGTAATGCTTGAACCACGTCCTGGAAAAAAAGGAAACAAGAAAAGAAACGACAGACACATGCATCAAATTAATAAGGAGAAAACGACAATCCTGCTGAAAATGAGAAAGTGACGAGGTGAACTGCACGTTAAAGCCCGACCACCCCCTCCCTCCCACATGAATCCAAATGCAACCCCAAGTGAGAAACGCAGGGAAAGTGCCACTGCACAGTGCAGAAATGGTAACGTGTCAGTGGGTTGGCAACATGACCACCCCCGTTACGCCACACCACCCAGAAAACCAATCCCCCCCCCGCAACATGACATGACGCATGCCACAACAACCCCCCCCCGAAAAAAGACATGACGCAGCAGCAAAACACCACCCCCCCCCCGACGCTGCAGAAGTGGCAATGTGTCAGAAGGTTGGCAACTTGACCACCACCGCTACGCCACGCCAGAAAGCAACCCCCCCCCCCTAGCAAAAAGACACGATGCATGCAGCAACACAGCAACAACCCCCCCCTCCTTGAAAAATGACATGATGCTGCAGCAAAAAACACCCCCCCCCCACAAAAAAGACATGATGCTGCAGCAGAAACCCCCCCCCCCACACACAATGACATGGTGCCTGCGGCAACCCCCCCCCCCCCCACAAAAACATGCGTGAATCAGTGACACACGTGGTGACAGCCTCTGACCGAGGGTACCAAGCCACAACTTCAGTACTAACACTGGGAACCGGCGGGCTCCGATCCCGACCGGACCCTGAAAAGGGGAGAGAAGCGGCATTTGGATCGGGATGTACCGGAGCCCTGAGCCCCAGAGATCGGGAAAGGGAGCCCCACCATCCAGCCTGGACATGATTGCGCCGCCACCGAGGAGAAGCGCCCGACCGGAGACCGCAATCCCCCGATGGGGAGCCCTCAACCAGCGACGCCCGACAGCCCAGATGTCCCCCCCGCCCCCCAAAACCTGTGACCCGCACGGGAAAGCGGGAAGACACGGAGCCCCCCTGCAGTCGCACGTTTCCTGGACCAAGGCGAAAACCGGAAGTGATGTCAGACAGGATGCCCGGAAATGACGAACGGGAACAGACGCGCTGACAAACAGCAAAGAAGCCGGCCGTGGGAGTGAGGAGGAGGGTGGGTTTAAATACCCCTCGACTCCTCCTACAAACTCAGGCCAGCCTGCGGCCGGCCTTCTCATTAAAAAACCTCATATGCAAACAATATTGTCAAAATCTTTTTCCATACAATCTAGAGCAGCCTTTCTTAACCTTTTCAACACAGAGGAACCCTTGAAATAGTTCTCCGGTCTCGGGGAACCCATGCTAAAAATTTGAACTCTACAACTCATGATACATTAGTGTAATGGTCAGTGGGAAAATGGTCCTTACACTTGTGGTCATTGGGAAGAATTACCTTCTTACAGATAGATAAAAAGATCGCTGGTGACGGGGGGGAACTTATCTGAGAGGCAGAAATTGCCCAATGCTGAACGAACCCCTAGTAACCTTTGGATGAACCCTGATCTAGAGTATATAATATGTACTATCCCCAGCAAGGATCGCCGTGATAAGTGCATGAATATTAATGCAACACTTGTTATAAAAGTCTTTTTAGTAAACAATATGAGGTTGATTTACTAAAACTGGAGTGTGCAAAATCTGGTGCAGCTGTGCATAAAAACCAATCAGCTTCCAGTGTTTACTGTTTACGCTTTAAACTGTTACTAAACCCACAACAGTAAAATCAGTCTGTATGTGTAGTAAAGCATGCTTGTTATACTCACTGTGGAACCTAAGGGGCAATCCTTCGTATTGTGCGAAAAGGCTGTTTGATCCTACCTTGTCTGCACCTCCCTTTCTTCCACTGTCCTCAATCCATCTCCTGATAAGACCGAGCCTTTGCAGTCACTCTGCACATGCTCAGTTTGGTGTGTATCGCTAGAGTGTTTTTTTTCTTGGGAGGGTGCATGTGATCAGCACAGGGCAAATTAGTACTGTCCGGACAGAGGGTCCTGCAGCCTCATAGGACAGTCAAAGTAGAATGAAAACTCCTCCTACAAGCTTTACCGGACACTGATAGAAGTCACAAGACTGCTGTATACTGCTGATGAGTAAAAAGGTATTTAGCAGTTTATATTTAGTAAAATAATTGCATTTCCGTGTGCTGTGGGAGACCAGATATAGTCAAAGCCGGGTCCTGGGTTTAGTAACACTTTTGGCCCATACACACGATAGGACTTTTTGACAACAAACCTGTTTTAGCGGACAATCCGACCGTGTGTACGCTCCATCGGACAAACTTTTTCGTTTTTTCATCGGACAAATGTTCGCTGTGAGAACAGACAAACTTTCCGGCAACAAACGTCCTACGTCGGCTAATCCTATCGTGTGTACACAAGTCCATCGGACTAAAGTCCAAAGTACAAACACGCATGCTCAGAACCAATGCTAAAGATCAGACAACAATAGCAGAAGTTGCCCACAGGGTGGCTGTAAAGAGCAGAAAAAAAATCACGTGATTTGGTGAAAGTTGGCTGAAAAAGTCCTGCCGTGTGTATGCATACCAAAGTTAACGGGCAACGCCCTTCGGTCAAAAATCCACCAAAAAGTCAGATGGAAGTCCGATCGTGTGTATGAGGCTTTACATTGAAAAAGCTGAAGTTAGAAGCTGATGATTGGCTACCTGCTGAACTAGATTTTACTCTCTCCATTATTAGTATTAGTGAATCAACCCCTATGTGCCCCCAAAAATATGCGCTTTAAAACTATGTCCAAAGAATCAAGTTCTCCACGAATCTATATATAGTGTGTTCTTAACTCATTCACATGCAATGGTGGCCAGGGAGTTCCACCAAAAATTACACTGTGCACTCACCATAGCAGATTGACCTATTGTGTAGGAATAGGTCACCATGTGCATTCCCCTTCAAGGGGTCTCATACACCACTTCCAGATGCTCGAGGTCCCCTCTTTATAAATTCCCAAAAAAAAATGTCACAGCAAAATCAATGCTTTCTCCACTGGCTCCTCCACTCAAAAAAGAAAAAAAACTTGCATAGTGTTTTACCAACATACAAATAAACTCTTTATTAAAAAACCCAAAATATTGCACTCACAAATGAAGTGCATTATAAACAGAAGTGCACCACTTCAGAAGCCATACAAATAATGCAGGTACATTTCTAACGTGGTGCACTACTGTTTTTAAGGCACTTTATATTTTATTTTAATAAAGAGTTTATTGTAGGTTGGTAAAACAATATGCACGTTTTTTCTTTTCTCCCAGTGGAGAGAGCATTGATACTGCAGAGACCTTTAGTGGGATTGATGAAGAGGGGACCAAATTTGAGGAACCGCAAACATCTAGAAGAGTGTATGAGACCCCTTACAGGGGAATGCGCACGTGACCTATTCTTACACAATAGGTCAATCTGCTGAGATGAGCGCAGAGTGACAGGTGGTGGAATTCACTGGGCACCAGTGCATGTGAAGGAGGTAAGAAGACACTATATAGGGGGTTATTTACGAAAGGCAAATCCACTTTGCACTACAAGTGCAAAGTGCACTTGAAATTGCACTGAAAGTGCAGTCGCTGTAAATCTGAAATGAGGGGAAGCTCTGCTGATTTTATCATTTCAGTGCAATCTCAAGTGCACCTTGCACTTGTAGTGCAAAGTGGATTTGCCTTTCGTAAATAACCCCCAATGTAGAGTGATGGAGAACTTGATTCTAAAAAGACATTGTTTTGAAGCACGTATTATTTTAAGTATTGATGCGGAAGACATATTAGGATTATTGGAACACATATTGTTTACTAATAGACTTTATAATAAGTGGTGTATTCATATTCATGCACTTATCGCTGTTATTATTGCTGGGGAAAATACATATTATATATTCTAGAGAAAGGGTTTCTGAACCAAGGTTCCCCCCCAAAGGTTGCTAGGGGTTCCTTCACCAATTTCTGCCTCTTAGATAAGTTCCCATTGACACCACTGATCTTTTTAGCTTTATGTAAGGGGGTAATTCTCCCCAGTGACTACAAGTGTAAGGAGCATTCTTTCCACTGACCATCACATTAATGTATCATAGGTTGTAGATATAGTGATTTTAAAAGGGGTTCCTTGAGACTTGAGTTCCTATGTGCTAAAAAGGTTGAGAAAGGCTGTTGGACAGTGTATGGAAGATTATTTTGACAGTATTGATTGCATACTAGGTTGTTATATTATTATTATTAACACAGAAGAAACAGAGCTAAAGGTTGTTGTGCAGCACTTTATATTCATTTACTATGCAGATTAAAGCTTTCCTAATACAGAGAAACCCTGTTCTGCTCAATCTGCCTTCCCATTCACATGCAGGATGTATATAAACTCTAAAGAGGACTTTTTTACTGTGGCAATATAGAATAAACTCTGTCGCCTTTTGCTAAACTAGGTCATTTCCTTTTTAACATGTTTTTAATCATTACATTGTGTAAGGGTTTTTCCTTTTATATTTGTTACTAGGCAAAGTCATTTTAAAGATGAAAACACCTGTAATGCACACATCACACCTCCTTTGTTCCTGTACACAATAGACTGAAAGCCATTACAAACAGCCCTGTAACCTCCACTGATACCTGGAAACAGGTAAAAATGTGTTCAATTGGAACTGAAATTGGGTAAACACTTGTAGAATATTTGTATGACAAGTCCCAGTATGTTCGAATGAACGTCAAGATTTTGGTTTCCCTTTAAAGTGGTTGTAAACCCACGTTGACAACTTGCACCTACAGGTAAGCCTAGATTAAGGCTTACCTGTAGGTGCAAGAAATATCTACACGGTTAAGGAGATATTTGCAGAAAACACTGCACCGATGTCTACGGAATGGGACATGCCGGGATCGCAGGTTTTCTGAATGGGCGAATGCTATGCATACTAGCTCATTATGCCTCTCTCTTGCAGGGACTTATTTTATCCAGTTTTTTTTACTTCCTCATTAAAACTTGATTTACGATTGAATAGACTTTACCAAACAAAAGCACAAAACACACGGTTAGAAATCGGTACATTAAAAAAAAATATTTATATAATAATCCATCCAGGTCCTTCACATCTTCTGCATCAGTGTGGTCAAAAACAAATGTCAATTTGACCCCATTTATAATAAGAAAAATGAAGAAAAATTCTTACGACGACAAATGTCAAGTGAAATTCTACTAGTATATACCCAGGTTAAGAGGGTTTTATTTGGACTTTGTATGTCTCTTCTAGCTACCAATTTTATTTTATTTTTGTACACTGCCCGCAGGACATTCAGGGTGCGCTGTACACACTCCATCTACTGTCATGCATCTGTAAGATGCTGAGTGTCAGGATGTTGCATTACTGGTCCCCATATGGCCAAACAAATGCAGAGAAGATGGCTACAGCAGTAAGGATAAGGATCACTGGAGGGGATCCAGAGGTTTCATTTTTAGATTTCAATAAAGTGGTGGAGGTCAAAACAACTCAGTTTTATTTTATTTTTCATTGCGTTTTTTTTATATTAGTTCCTCACGTCCCGTTTAAAGGTTAATTCCACCTTTAAAACCATGTTAAACATTAAGCCTTGTACACACGGTCGGACTTCCATCTGACTTTTCCGTGTTTTTTTTGTCCGAACGGAGTTGGCCGGGCACACCCATAGCATACACACCACAGAACTTTTCTGCAAACTTTCCCAAAACTTTTTCCAACATCACGTGTTTTTTCTGCTCTTTACCGCCACCCTTCGGTCAACTTCTCTATTGTTGGTTGATTTTAACATTATTTGTTTTGTCCATCGGACAAAAGTCCGATGGTTTTCTGTACACGGTCGGACTTTGCTCCATCGGATTTTTGTTGGCCAAAAGTTTGTCCGTTTGCAGACCGAACTTTTGTTCGATGAAAACCAAAAAAGTTTGTCCGATGGAGCGTACACACGGTCAGATTTTTTGTCAAACTTGCTCAAAATGAAGTTTGATGGCAAAAAGTCTGACCGTGTGTACGGGGCTTTACACCCAAAACGTAAAAAGTCCGAGTAGGAGTTCCACTTTAACATGTATGAACTCATGTGCATTTGGACAAGTTCTTGGGAGTGCTTTACAAGTGGAGAACTACAATGAACTGGTTTGAATGAGAAAGTTCTAGTAAACGCATCATAAATGCAGCATGCAGGACTTTTGTAACACACCGAAATGCCAGTCATTGGTGCGCACAAGCCCGCCTGAAACTCTAATTTCTCCAGCATACATGTGAAAAATATTAAAGGCCGTCTATCCCTAGAACAACAAACAGACAGCTTCTACATAGGGAACATATTGATTTTCTATCAACCAAGATGACTGGAGAGTTGGCAGCTAGGAAACTCGCAAGAGCATAGACAGGTGACTATAAAACCGATGCCTCGTACACACGACCGGTTTTCCTGACAGGGAAAAAAAAAACGACGCTTTTCCGCTCAAGCCTGCCTTGCAGACACACAAAAGACCACTGAACTTTTGACTGCCAAGAACGCGATGACGTCAAAGACTACGACGAGCCAACAAAATTACGTTTTATGCTTCTGCGCATGTGTCGAATTGTTCTCTTTTTTTTACCCCGCAGTTTTCTCGTCGGGGAAAACTGCGATGGAGCATACACACGGCCGGATTTCCTGGGCCAAAAGCTGTCATGGCAGTTTTCCCGACGGGAAAACCGGTCGTGTGTACGAGGCATTAGAGGAAAGGAGGGGAAATAAAAGGATAACTGCACAAAACGTATAGTTGTTCTTTAAGAACAAGAACACTTCAAGGGCTTAACAGATTGTGCTTAGCATGCTGCACATAAAGAATACTAATCAAAAGTTTCTTCTATTCAATGCAAATGCATCCATCAAAATATATTTTTTTAAAGCCGTCAGCAGCACAGGTTAATTGTAGAGTGGAATGAAATGAGAGAGATTATATGTATGTATGTATGTATGTATGTATGTATGTATATATATAACAAGCCTCAAAATGTATATGGACCGCCGGGAACTATAAGGACCTGTGTTGATGACATCATTTTGTGACGCTTCTGACAGCATTCAGAATTCATTGACACGCATTTGACCTCCTTCTGACTTGATTCAAGCATGCATTTGCTGTCTCTCTAAGGCCTGATTCACACCTATGCATTTTTTGTGCTTTTTGCAGATTTGCACTACAGAACATGTTCCATAGGAAACCATGATAAATGGACTGTAGTGCAAATCTGCAAAAAGCATTAAAAATGCATAGGTGTGAATCAGGCCTTAGGTTACCTGTAGTATGGGAATGCAAAACTTGCTTAAAGAGGAAGTAAACCCTGATGGGTTTTACTTCCTCTTTATTCCCCTGCAAAGTAAAAGCATAATGGGCTAGTATGCATCACATACTGGCCCATTATGTGGCATTTATCTGCAAACAAAGCCTGCGATGGTGGAAGCATCCATCTTTGCCCATCTTCCTTCCGGGGCGTGGGAGTCGGCAGTCATGGCACACGCTGGGAAAGAAACAGCACTGAGGGTTGTTTCTTCACTGCGTGTGCACCGATTACCTCATCGGCGCACTACAAGGTAAATATCTCGTAAATGGCGCATATTTAGGAGATATTTTCAGTACATATAGGCAAGCCTTATTATAGGCTTACCTAGAAGTAAAAATGTCTCAGAGGGGTTTACAACCATTTTAAAGGCTAACCTGTTACCCCATGTTACACCCATATTTAGGGTGCAACATAGTGCCAAGCAAACTCCCCCACCCCCAAAACACTGCACACCGTGACTGCATGCAGGGTTTACTTTCTTCCACAGGCACTGTCACTTTAGAATTTTGCATAGTTGTAGGGGGGGCTCTGCTTGCACAGCCGCATCATTCATCCACAGAGACTTGTGAATGAAAGAACTACAAGTCCCATCTTCCAATGTGACAGGCAGACTAGTAGTTAACGGATTACGGTGATCCCTCACTCGAAGTCCATTGACACTTTTTGCAGCTCTCCAACTAAAGAGCCCAATACCTCAATACGAATGAAGAATCTGCAGGAGCTTGGCATTGCAAACACCATCCACTGATCGAGGTTGCAATGCTTTGTAGGTGCATATGGGAAAAAAGAATCTGCAATTATGTGCATTTATTATCTTTTTCCCCAAATGTGGATTGGGCCTTTTAACCACTTGACCTCTGGAAGATATTACCCCCTTCATGACCAGGCTATTTTTTTGCTATTAGCACAGCGCTACTTTAACTGGTGAATTCACAGTCACGCAATGCTGTACCCAAACAAAATACGGTATATATCATTTTTTTTTTCCACACAAATAGAGCTTTCTTCTGGTGGTATTTGATCACCATTGGGCTTTTTATTTTTTGCTATACAAGTGAAAAAATGACCGAAAATAAAACAAAACAAACAAAACTTTATTTTTTACTTTCTGCTACAAAAAATATCCAAAAATTAATAAAAAAAAAAAACGAATTTCATAAAATTTTGGACAAAATGTATTCTGCTACATATCTTTGATAAAAAAAAATCCCAATATTGGATTGGTTTGTATGGAAGTTATAGCCCC
Organism: Rana muscosa; assembly: GCA_029206835.1. NCBI lineage: Eukaryota > Metazoa > Chordata > Amphibia > Anura > Ranidae > Rana > Rana muscosa. The sequence continues at coordinate 110,926,158 of CM055125.1, forward strand.
TACAAACGATAGTATATCTACTGGTATTTTTCCTTTTTTTTTTAATCAGCGGCTTATAATGGGACGGCAATAGTGAGGCTGCCAATCTGACACTAACTAAAGTTGAGGGGAAACTGACTAATTGCCACTGACATTAATACAGTGATCAGTGATAATACTATATACCAGGGGTCTCAAACTCGTGGCTCTCCAGCTGTTGCGGAACTACAAGTCCCATCACCCCTCTACCTGAGAGTGTCATGCTTGTAACTGTCAGCCTTGCAATGCCTCATGGGACTTGTAGTTCTGCAACAGCTGGAGGGCCGCCAGTTTAAGACCCCCTGCTATACATGGTCACTGTATTAATGACACTGGCTGGGAAGGGGTTTGACACCTGCTGCAGATCACAGAGCGCATTTTGCATGTGGTGTGAAACGCACTGCACGTTCCTGTGCGGGAATGGTGAACCATAACCAGCCTGGAACAATGTAGCTGTGTATATACCATACCTGGCTGATGTCCCTGGAAGCCATTGAAGTACATATTGCTACTTGCGCCTCTAACTTCTGTGTCCCACGGCGAGCGGCTGCACCTCTGCTTACTGAACACAGGAGCTCGGCTGCTCAGCACAGAAGCCATTCTGTGATTGGAGGAGGTGAAAAGTGTGATATCACCGTCCTGCCTCTCTACCACATCCAATCAGAGAACACTTTGCATCCATTCAGAAAATGCAAGGTATTCTCTGAATGGTGCCTGTGGAGATGACTGGAGTAGCGGAGTCTGCTTCCAGGTATGGTGTATACATAGTTACATTTATCTTGCATAGAGCAGTATAACTAAGTATAAAATATCCATACCTGGAATCCTCCTTTAACCCCTCAGAGAACCCAGCACTGGATTTCCTATACACAAGCCAGGTATCTATGGAGTATGGTCCCTCCATAAAGGACTACATGAACCCCCCTCTATACTCAGTCTCAGCAGAAGAGGGGCCCTGGAAGGCAGTTCAGTACAAAGTTCAGAGTCCCTACACACAGCTCAGGATGGACCTTCCATCCCCCAACAGCCCCACGAGTCCATCCCAGAGCCCCATCCCCAGCAGTGCCCCCCAGCCTCACCTGAGCCCGTTTATATGGGGGGCACTATTGGACCTCCTCAGGCTGCCATCGCTGGGGATCTCCACGTCCAGCTCCATTTTCTCCTGAGCCATGATGGCAGCAGCGATCCTCCTCCTCCTCCCTCCCCAAGTACAAGGCCTCAGCAGACAAGCCCCGAGCTCAAGGCTTCATATCACAACCAGGGAAGACGATTGGCGCTCTCCTGCCGTCCTCTGCACTGTGTAATGCCGAGGAAGCCCCGGCTCAGGCCCAGGCCAAGCTCTGCAGCCCTCCCTATGCCGAGACAGAGCAACGCCCAGCACGCATGCGCACAGCTGATGACTGAGCGCCGATGAGTGTGCTGTGAGGAGACACCTCCGGAGCGGACAGACTCAGTACTGGAGAGCGCAGAACTCCGACTTCCCAAATACAGAAGAATTGGTCAGCCTTTCTGTCCTGGAGGACATTGTGACTGACATCTCAGGGAAGCCCTAGATACATGTTACAGCGAGCTGGAGATGTACTAATAATATACAATGTATGTGGGTGTAACGCGCGCTATATACAATGTATGTGGATGTAACGCGCGCTATATACAATGTATGTGGATGTAACGCGCGCTATATACAATGTATGTGGATGTAACGCGCGCTATATACAATGTATGTGGATGTAACGCGCGCTATATACAATGTATGTGGATGTAACGCGCGCTATATACAATGTATGGGGATGTAACGCGCGCTATATACAATGTATGGGGATGTAACGCGCGCTATATACAATGTATGGGGATGTAACGCGCGCTATATACAATGTATGGGGATGTAACGCGCGCTATATACAATGTATGGGGATGTAACGCGCGCTATATACAATGTATGGGGATGTAACGCGCGCTATATACAATGTATGGGGATGTAACGCGCGCTATATACAATGTATGTGGATGTAACGCGCGCTATATACAATGTATGTGGATGTAACGCGCGCTATATACAATGTATGTGGATGTAACGCGCGCTATATACAATGTATGTGGATGTAACGCGCGCTATATACAATGTATGTGGATGTAACGCACACTAGTATATACAATGCACACTATATACAATGTATGTGGATGTAACGAGCGCTATATACAATGTATGTGGATGTAACGCGCGCTATATACAATGTATGTGGATATAACGCGCGCTATATACAATGTGTGGGGATGTAACGAGCGCTATATACAATGTATGTGGATGTAACGCACGCTATATACAATGTATGTGGATGTAACGCACACTAGTATATACAATGCACACTATATACAATGTATGTGGATGTAACGAGCGCTATATACAATGTATGTGGATGTAACGCGCGCTATATACAATGTGTGGGGATGTAACGAGCGCTATATACAATGTATGTGGATGTAACGCACGCTATATACAATGTATGTGGATGTAACGCACGCTATATACAATGTATGTGGATGTAACGAGTGCTATATACAATGTGTGTGGATGTAACGCGCGCTATATACAATGTATGTGGATGTAACGCGCGCTATATACAATGTATGTGAATGTAACGAGTGCTATATACAATGTATGTGGATGTAACGAGTGCTATATACAATGTGTGTGGATGTAACGCGCGCTATATACAATGTGTGTGGATGTAACGCGCGCTATATACAATGTGTGTGGATGTAACGCGCGCTATATACAATGTGTGTGGATGTAACGCGCGCTATATACAATGTATGTGGATGTAACGCGCGCTATATACAATGTATGTGGATGTAACGCGCGCTATATACAATGTATGTGGATGTAACGCGCGCTATATACAATGTATGTGGATGTAACGCGCGCTATATACAATGTATGTGGATGTAACGCGCGCTATATACAATGTATGGGGATGTAACGCGCGCTATATACAATGTATGGGGATGTAACGCGCGCTATATACAATGTATGGGGATGTAACGCGCGCTATATACAATGTATGGGGATGTAACGCGCGCTATATACAATGTATGGGGATGTAACGCGCGCTATATACAATGTATGGGGATGTAACGCGCGCTATATACAATGTATGGGGATGTAACGCGCGCTATATACAATGTATGGGGATGTAACGCGCGCTATATACAATGTATGGGGATGTAACGCGCGCTATATACAATGTATGGGGATGTAACGCGCGCTATATACAATGTATGTGGATGTAACGCGCGCTATATACAATGTATGTGGATGTAACGCGCGCTATATACAATGTATGTGGATGTAACGCGCGCTATATACAATGTATGGGGATGTAACGCACACTAGTATATACAATGCACACTATATACAATGTATGTGGATGTAACGAGCGCTATATACAATGTGTGGGGATGTAACGAGCGCTATATACAATGTGTGGGGATGTAACGCACGCTATATACAATGTATGTGGATGTAACGCACGCTATATACAATGTATGTGGATGTAACGCACGCTATATACAATGTGTGTGGATGTAACGCGCGCTATATACAATGTGTGTGGATGTAACGCGCGCTATATACAATGTGTGTGGATGTAACGCGCGCTATATACAATGTATGTGGATGTAACGCGCGCTATATACAATGTATGTGGATGTAACGCGCGCTATATACAATGTATGTGGATGTAACGCACGCTATATACAATGTATGGGGATGTAACGCACACTAGTATATACAATGCACACTATATACAATGTATGTGGATGTAACGCACGCTATATACAATGTATGTGGATGTAACGCGCGCTATATACAATGTGTGTGGATGTAAAGCGCGCTATATACAATGTATGGGGATGTAACGCGCGCTATATACAATGTATGGGGATGTAACGCACACTAGTATATACAATGCACACTATATACAATGTATGTGGATGTAACGCGCGCTATATACAATGTATGTGGATGTAACGCACGCTATATACAATGTATGTGGATGTAAAGCGCGCTATATACAATGTATGTGGATGTAAAGCGCGCTATATACAATGTATGTGGATGTAAAGCGCGCTATATACAATGTATGGGGATGTAACGAGCGCTATATACAATGTATGGGGATGTAACGCACGCTATATACAATGTATGTGGGTGTAACGCACGCTATATACAATGTATGTGGATGTAACGCGCGCTATATACAATGTATGTGGATGTAACGAGCGCTATATACAATGTATGTGGATGTAACGCACGCTATATACAATGTATGTGGATGTAACGCACGCTATATACAATGTGTGTGGATGTAACGCGCGCTATATACAATGTGTGTGGATGTAACGCGCGCTATATACAATGTATGTGGATGTAATGCGGACAGACTCAGTACTGGAGAGCGCAGAACTCCGACTTCCCAAATACAGAAGAATTGGTCAGCCTTTCTGTCCTGGAGGACATTGTGACTGACATCTCAGGGAAGCCCTAGATACATGTTACAGCGAGCTGGAGATGTACTAATAATATACAATGTATGTGGATGTAACGCGCGCTATATACAATGTATGTGGATGTAACGCGCGCTATATACAATGTATGTGGATGTAACGCGCGCTATATACAATGCATGTGGATGTAACGTGCGCTATATACAATGCATGTGGATGTAACGCGCGCTATATACAATGCATGTGGATGTAACGCGCGCTATATACAATGCATGTGGATGTAACGCGCGCTATATACAATGCATGTGGATGTAACGCGCGCTATATACAATGTATGTGGATGTAACGCGCGCTATATACAATGTATGTGGATGTAACGCGCGCTATATACAATGTATGTGGATGTAACGCGCGCTATATACAATGTATGTGGATGTAACGCGCGCTATATACAATGTATGTGGATGTAACGCGCGCTATATACAATGTATGGGGATGTAACGCGCGCTATATACAATGTATGTGGATGTAACGCGCTATATACAATGTATGTGGATGTAACGCGTGCTATATACAATGTGTGTGGATGTAACGCGCGCTATATACAATGTATGTGGATGTAACGCGGACAGACTCAGTACTGGAGAGTGCAGAACTCCGACTTCCCAAATACAGAAGAATTGGTCAGCCTTTCTGTCCTGGAGGACATTGTGACTGACATCTCAGGGAAGCCCTAGATACATGTTACAGCGAGCTGGAGATGTACTAATAATATACAATGTATGTGGATGTAACGCGCGCTATATACAATGTATGTGGATGTAACGCGCGCTATATACAATGTATGTGGATGTAACGCGCGCTATATACAATGTATGTGGATGTAACGCGCGCTATATACAATGCATGTGGATGTAACGCGCGCTATATACAATGCATGTGGATGTAACGCGCGCTATATACAATGCATGTGGATGTAACGCGCGCTATATACAATGCATGTGGATGTAACGCGCGCTATATACAATGTATGTGGATGTAACGCGCGCTATATACAATGTATGTGGATGTAACGCGCGCTATATACAATGTATGTGGATGTAACGCGCGCTATATACAATGTATGTGGATGTAACGCGCGCTATATACAATGTATGGGGATGTAACGCGCGCTATATACAATGTATGTGGATGTAACGCGCTATATACAATGTATAGGGATGTAACGCGCGCTATATACAATGTATGGGGATGTAACGCGCGCTATATACAATGTATGGGGATGTAACGCGCGCTATATACAATGTATGGGGATGTAACGCGCGCTATATACAATGTATGTGGATGTAACGCGCGCTATATACAATGTATGTGGATGTAACGCGCGCTATATACAATGTATGTGGATGTAACGCGCGCTATATACAATGTATGTGGATGTAACGCACGCTATATACAATGTATGGGGATGTAACGCACACTAGTATATACAATGCACACTATATACAATGTATGTGGATGTAACGAGCGCTATATACAATGTATGTGGATGTAACGCGCGCTATATACAATGTATGTGAATGTAACGCACGCTATATACAATGTATGTGGATGTAACGCACGCTATATACAATGTATGTGGATGTAACGAGTGCTATATACAATGTGTGTGGATGTAACGCGCGCTATATACAATGTGTCTGGATGTAACGCGCGCTATATACAATGTGTGTGGATGTAACGCGCGCTATATACAATGTATGTGGATGTAACGCGCGCTATATACAATGTATGTGGATGTAACGCGCGCTATATACAATGTATGTGGATGTAACGCGCGCTATATACAATGTATGTGGATGTAACGCGCGCTATATACAATGTATGTGGATGTAACGCGCGCTATATACAATGTATGGGGATGTAACGCGCGCTATATACAATGTATGGGGATGTAACGCGCGCTATATACAATGTATGGGGATGTAACGCGCGCTATATACAATGTATGGGGATGTAACGCGCGCTATATACAATGTATGGGGATGTAACGCGCGCTATATACAATGTATGGGGATGTAACGCGCGCTATATACAATGTATGGGGATGTAACGCGCGCTATATACAATGTATGTGGATGTAACGCGCGCTATATACAATGTATGTGGATGTAACGCGCGCTATATACAATGTATGTGGATGTAACGCGCGCTATATACAATGTATGTGGATGTAACGCGCGCTATATACAATGTATGTGGATGTAACGCGCGCTATATACAATGTATGTGGATGTAACGCATGCTATATACAATGTATGGGGATGTAACGCACACTAGTATATACAATGCACACTATATACAATGTATGTGGATGTAACGAGCGCTATATACAATGTGTGGGGATGTAACGAACGCTATATACAATGTGTGGGGATGTAACGAGCGCTATATACAATGTATGTGGATGTAACGCACGCTATATACAATGTATGTGGATGTAACGCACGCTATATACAATGTATGTGGATGTAACGCACGCTATATACAATGTATGTGGATGTAACGCACGCTATATACAATGTGTGTGGATGTAACGCGCGCTATATACAATGTGTGTGGATGTAACGCGCGCTATATACAATGTGTGTGGATGTAACGCGCGCTATATACAATGTATGTGGATGTAACGCGCGCTATATACAATGTATGTGGATGTAACGCGCGCTATATACAATGTATGTGGATGTAACGCACGCTATATACAATGTATGGGGATGTAACGCACACTAGTATATACAATGCACACTATATACAATGCATGTGGATGTAACGCACGCTATATACAATGCATGTGGATGTAACGCGCGCTATATACAATGTGTGTGGATGTAAAGCGCGCTATATACAATGTATGGGGATGTAACGCGCGCTATATACAATGTATGGGGATGTAACGCACACTAGTATATACAATGCACACTATATACAATGTATGTGGATGTAACGCGCGCTATATACAATGTATGTGGATGTAACGCACGCTATATACAATGTATGTGGATGTAAAGCGCGCTATATACAATGTATGTGGATGTAAAGCGCGCTATATACAATGTATGGGGATGTAACGCGCGCTATATACAATGTATGGGGATGTAACGAGCGCTATATACAATGTATGTGGGTGTAACGCACGCTATATACAATGTATGTGGATGTAACGCGCGCTATATACAATGTATGTGGATGTAACGAGCGCTATATACAATGTATGTGGATGTAACGCACGCTATATACAATGTATGTGGATGTAACGCACGCTATATACAATGTGTGTGGATGTAACGCGCGCTATATACAATGTGTGTGGATGTAACGCGCGCTATATACAATGTGTGTGGATGTAACGCGCGCTATATACAATGTGTGTGGATGTAACGCGCGCTATATACAATGTATGTGGATGTAACGCGCGCTATATACAATGTATGTGGATGTAACGCACGCTATATACAATGTATGGGGATGTAACGCACACTAGTATATACAATGCACACTATATACAATGTATGTGGATGTAACGCGCGCTATATACAATGTATGTGGATGTAACGCGCGCTATATACAATGTATGGGGATGTAACGCGCGCTATATACAATGTATGGGGATGTAACGCGCGCTATATACAATGTATGGGGATGTAACGCGCGCTATATACAATGTATGTGGATGTAACGCGCGCTATATACAATGTATGTGGATGTAACGCGCGCTATATACAATGTATGGGGATGTAACGCACACTAGTATATACAATGCACACTATATACAATGTATGTGGATGTAACGCGTGCTATATACAATGTATGGGGATGTAAGGCGCGCTATATACAATGTATGGGGATGTAACGCGCGCTATATACAATGTATGGGGATGTAACGCGCGCTATATACAATGTATGGGGATGTAACGCGCGCTATATACAATGTATGTGGATGTAACGCGCGCTATATACAATGTATGTGGATGTAACGCGCGCTATATACAATGTATGTGGATGTAACGCGCGCTATATACAATGTATGTGGATGTAACGCGCGCTATATACAATGTATGTGGATGTAACGCACGCTATATACAATGTATGGGGATGTAACGCACACTAGTATATACAATGCACACTATATACAATGTATGTGGATGTAACGAGCGCTATATACAATGTGTGGGGATGTAACGAGCGCTATATACAATGTGTGGGGATGTAACGAGCGCTATATACAATGTATGTGGATGTAACGCACGCTATATACAATGTATGTGGATGTAACGCACGCTATATACAATGTATGTGGATGTAACGCACGCTATATACAATGTGTGTGGATGTAACGCGCGCTATATACAATGTGTGTGGATGTAACGCGCGCTATATACAATGTGTGTGGATGTAACGCGCGCTATATACAATGTATGTGGATGTAACGCGCGCTATATACAATGTATGTGGATGTAACGCGCGCTATATACAATGTATGTGGATGTAACGCACGCTATATACAATGTATGGGGATGTAACGCACACTAGTATATACAATGCACACTATATACAATGTATGTGGATGTAACGCGCGCTATATACAATGTGTGTGGATGTAAAGCGCGCTATATACAATGTATGGGGATGTAATGCGCGCTATATACAATGTATGGGGATGTAACGCACACTAGTATATACAATGCACACTATATACAATGTATGTGGATGTAACGCGCGCTATATACAATGTATGTGGATGTAACGCACGCTATATACAATGTATGTGGATGTAAAGCGCGCTATATACAATGTATGTGGATGTAACGCACGCTATATACAATGTATGTGGATGTAAAGCGCGCTATATACAATGTATGTGGATGTAAAGCGCGCTATATACAATGTATGGGGATGTAACGCGCGCTATATACAATGTATGGGGATGTAACGAGCGCTATATACAATGTATGGGGATGTAACGCACGCTATATACAATGTATGTGGGTGTAACGCACGCTATATACAATGTATGTGGATGTAACGCGCGCTATATACAATGTATGTGGATGTAACGAGCGCTATATACAATGTATGTGGATGTAACGCACGCTATATACAATGTATGTGGATGTAACGCACGCTATATACAATGTGTGTGGATGTAACGCGCGCTATATACAATGTGTGTGGATGTAACGCGCGCTATATACAATGTGTGTGGATGTAACGCGCGCTATATACAATGTGTGTGGATGTAACGCGCGCTATATACAATGTATGTGGATGTAACGCGCGCTATATACAATGTATGTGGATGTAACGCACGCTATATACAATGTATGGGGATGTAACGCACACTAGTATATACAATGCACACTATATACAATGTATGTGGATGTAACGCGCGCTATATACAATGTATGTGGGTGTAACGCGCGCTATATACAATGTATGTGGGTGTAACGCACGCTATATACAATGTATGGGGATGTAACGCGCGCTATATACAATGTATGGGGATGTAACGCGCGCTATATACAATGTATGGGGATGTAACGCGCGCTATATACAATGTATGGGGATGTAACGCGCGCTATATACAATGTATGGGGATGTAACGCGCGCTATATACAATGTATGGGGATGTAACGCGCGCTATATACAATGTATGTGGATGTAACGCGCGCTATATACAATGTATGGGGATGTAACGCACACTAGTATATACAATGCACACTATATACAAATATATGTGGGTGTAACGCGCGCTATATACAATGTATGTGGGTGTAACGCGCGCTATATACAATGTATGTGGGTGTAACGCACGCTATATACAATGTATGTGGATGTAACGAGTGCTATATACAATGTGTGTGGATGTAACGAGCGCTATATACAATGTATGTGGATGTAACGCACGCTATATACAATGTATGTGGATGTAACGCACGCTATATACAATGTATGGGGATGTAACGCACGCTATATACAATGTGTGTGGATGTAACGCACGCTATATACAATGTGTGTGGATGTAACGCGCGCTATATACAATGTGTGTGGATGTAACGCGCGCTATATACAATGTGTGTGGATGTAACGCGCGCTATATACAATGTATGTGGATGTAACGCGCGCTATATACAATGTATGTGGATGTAACGCGCGCTATATACAATGTATGTGGATGTAACGCGCGCTATATACAATGTATGGGGATGTAACGCGCGCTATATACAATGTATGGGGATGTAACGCGCGCTATATACAATGTATGGGGATGTAACGCGCGCTATATACAATGTATGGGGATGTAACGCGCGCTATATACAATGTATGGGGATGTAACGCGCGCTATATACAATGTATGGGGATGTAACGCGCGCTATATACAATGTATGGGGATGTAACGCGCGCTATATACAATGTATGGGGATGTAACGCGCGCTATATACAATGTATGGGGATGTAACGCGCGCTATATACAATGTATGGGGATGTAACGCGCGCTATATACAATGTATGTGGATGTAACGCGCGCTATATACAATGTATGGGGATGTAACGCACACTAGTATATACAATGCACACTATATACAATGTATGTGGATGTAACGAGCGCTATATACAATGTGTGGGGATGTAACGAGCGCTATATACAATGTATGTGGATGTAACGCACGCTATATACAATGTATGTGGATGTAACGCACGCTATATACAATGTATGTGGATGTAACGCACGCTATATACAATGTGTGTGGATGTAACGCGCGCTATATACAATGTGTGTGGATGTAACGCGCGCTATATACAATGTGTGTGGATGTAACGCGCGCTATATACAATGTATGTGGATGTAACGCGCGCTATATACAATGTATGTGGATGTAACGCGCGCTATATACAATGTATGTGGATGTAACGCGCGCTATATACAATGTATGTGGATGTAACGCACGCTATATACAATGTATGGGGATGTAACGCACACTAGTATATACAATGCACACTATATACAATGTATGTGGATGTAACGCGCGCTATATACAATGTATGTGGATGTAACGCACGCTATATACAATGTATGTGGGTGTAACGCGCGCTATATACAATGTGTGGGGATGTAACGAGCGCTATATACAATGTATGTGGGTGTAACGCGCGCTATATACAATGTATGTGGGTGTAACGCGCGCTATATACAATGTATGTGGATGTAACGCACGCTATATACAATGTATGTGGGTGTAACGCGCGCTATATACAATGTGTGGGGATGTAACGAGCGCTATATACAATGTATGTGGATGTAACGCGCGCTATATACAATGTATGTGGATGTAACGCACGCTATATACAATGTATGTGGGTGTAACGCGCGCTATATACAATGTGTGGGGATGTAACGCGCGCTATATACAATGTATGTGGATGTAACGCACGCTATATACAATGTATGGGGATGTAACGCACGCTATATACAATGTATGGGGATGTAACGCGCGCTATATACAATGTATGGGGATGTAACGCGCGCTATATACAATGTATGGGGATGTAACGCACACTAGTATATACAATGCACACTATATACAATGCACACTATATACAATGTATGTGGATGTAACGCGCGCTATATACAATGTATGGGGATGTAACGCACACTAGTATATACAATGCACACTATATACAATGTATGTGGGTGTAACGCGCGCTATATACAATGTATGTGGGTGTAACGCGCGCTATATACAATGTATGGGGATGTAACGCGCGCTATATACAATGTATGGGGATGTAACGCGCGCTATATACAATGTATGGGGATGTAACGAGCGCTATATACAATGTATGTGGATGTAACGCGCGCTATATACAATGTATGGGGATGTAACGCGCGCTATATACAATGTATGGGGATGTAACGCGCGCTATATACAATGTATGGGGATGTAACGCGCGCTATATACAATGTATGGGGATGTAACGCGCGCTATATACAATGTATGTGGATGTAACGCGCGCTATATACAATGTATGGGGATGTAACGCACACTAGTATATACAATGCACACTATATACAATGTATGTGGGTGTAACGCGCGCTATATACAATGTATGTGGGTGTAACGCGCGCTATATACAATGTATGTGGGTGTAACGCACGCTATATACAATGTATGTGGATGTAACGCGCGCTATATACAATGTATGGGGATGTAACGCGCGCTATATACAATGTATGGGGATGTAACGAGCGCTATATACAATGTATGTGGATGTAACGCGCGCTATATACAATGTATGGGGATGTAACGCGCGCTATATACAATGTATGGGGATGTAACGCGCGCTATATACAATGTATGGGGATGTAACGCGCGCTATATACAATGTGTGTGGATGTAACGTGCGCTATATACAATGTATGTGGATGTAACGCGCGCTATATACAATGTATGTGGATGTAACGCGCGCTATATACAATGTATGTGGATGTAACGCGCGCTATATACAATGTATGTGGATGTAACGCGCGCTATATACAATGTATGTGGATGTAACGCGCGCTATATACAATGTATGTGGATGTAACGCGCGCTATATACAATGTATGTGGATGTAACGCGCGCTATATACAATGTATGGGGATGTAACGCGCGCTATATACAATGTATGGGGATGTAACGCGCGCTATATACAATGTATGTGGATGTAACGCGCGCTATATACAATGTATGTGGATGTAACGCGCGCTATATACAATGTATGTGGATGTAACGCGCGCTATATACAATGTATGTGGATGTAACGCGCGCTATATACAATGTATGTGGATGTAACGCGCGCTATATACAATGTATGTGGATGTAACGCACGCTATATACAATGTATGGGGATGTAACGCACACTAGTATATACAATGCACACTATATACAATGTATGTGGATGTAACGAGCGCTATATACAATGTATGTGGATGTAACGCGCGCTATATACAATGTATGTGGATGTAACGCGCGCTATATACAATGTGTGGGGATGTAACGAGCGCTATATACAATGTATGTGGATGTAACGCACGCTATATACAATGTATGTGGATGTAACGCACGCTATATACAATGTATGTGGATGTAACGAGTGCTATATACAATGTGTGTGGATGTAACGCGCGCTATATACAATGTGTGTGGATGTAACGCGCGCTATATACAATGTATGTGGATGTAACGCGCGCTATATACAATGTATGTGGATGTAACGCGCGCTATATACAATGTATGTGGATGTACCGCGCGCTATATACAATGTATGTGGATGTAACGCGCGCTATATACAATGTATGTGGATGTAACGCGCGCTATATACAATGTATGGGGATGTAACGCGCGCTATATACAATGTATGGGGATGTAACGCGTGCTATATACAATGTATGGGGATGTAACGCGCGCTATATACAATGTATGGGGATGTAACGCGCGCTATATACAATGTATGGGGATGTAACGCGCGCTATATACAATGTATGGGGATGTAACGCGCGCTATATACAATGTATGTGGATGTAACGCGCGCTATATACAATGTATGTGGATGTAACGCGCGCTATATACAATGTATGTGGATGTAACGCGCGCTATATACAATGTATGTGGATGTAACGCGCGCTATATACAATGTATGTGGATGTAACGCGCGCTATATACAATGTATGTGGATGTAACGCGCGCTATATACAATGTATGTGGATGTAACGCACGCTATATACAATGTATGGGGATGTAACGCACACTAGTATATACAATGCACACTATATACAATGTATGTGGATGTAACGAGCGCTATATACAATGTGTGGGGATGTAACGAGCGCTATATACAATGTGTGGGGATGTAACGAGCGCTATATACAATGTATGTGGATGTAACGCACGCTATATACAATGTATGTGGATGTAACGCACGCTATATACAATGTGTGTGGATGTAACGCGCGCTATATACAATGTGTGTGGATGTAACGCGCGCTATATACAATGTGTGTGGATGTAACGCGCGCTGTATACAATGTATGTGGATGTAACGCGCGCTATATACAATGTATGTGGATGTAACGCGCGCTATATACAATGTATGTGGATGTAACGCACGCTATATACAATGTATGGGGATGTAACGCACACTAGTATATACAATGCACACTATATACAATGTATGTGGATGTAACGCACGCTATATACAATGTATGTGGATGTAACGCGCGCTATATACAATGTGTGTGGATGTAAAGCGCGCTATATACAATGTATGGGGATGTAACGCGCGCTATATACAATGTATGGGGATGTAACGCACACTAGTATATACAATGCACACTATATACAATGTATGTGGATGTAACGCGCGCTATATACAATGTATGTGGATGTAACGCACGCTATATACAATGTATGTGGATGTAAAGCGCGCTATATACAATGTATGTGGATGTAAAGCGCGCTATATACAATGTATGGGGATGTAACGCGCGCTATATACAATGTATGGGGATGTAACGAGCGCTATATACAATGTATGTGGGTGTAACGCACGCTATATACAATGTATGTGGATGTAACGCGCGCTATATACAATGTATGTGGATGTAACGAGCGCTATATACAATGTATGTGGATGTAACGCACGCTATATACAATGTGTGTGGATGTAACGCGCGCTATATACAATGTGTGTGGATGTAACGCGCGCTATATACAATGTGTGTGGATGTAACGCGCGCTATATACAATGTGTGTGGATGTAACGCGCGCTATATACAATGTATGTGGATGTAACGCGCGCTATATACAATGTATGTGGATGTAACGCACGCTATATACAATGTATGGGGATGTAACGCACACTAGTATATACAATGCACACTATATACAATGTATGTGGATGTAACGCGCGCTATATACAATGTATGTGGATGTAACGCGCGCTATATACAATGTATGGGGATGTAACGCGCGCTATATACAATGTATGGGGATGTAACGCGCGCTATATACAATGTATGGGGATGTAACGCGCGCTATATACAATGTATGTGGATGTAACGCGCGCTATATACAATGTATGTGGATGTAACGCGCGCTATATACAATGTATGGGGATGTAACGCACACTAGTATATACAATGCACACTATATACAATGTATGTGGATGTAACGCGTGCTATATACAATGTATGGGGATGTAACGCGCGCTATATACAATGTATGGGGATGTAACGCGCGCTATATACAATGTATGGGGATGTAACGCGCGCTATATACAATGTATGGGGATGTAACGCGCGCTATATACAATGTATGTGGATGTAACGCGCGCTATATACAATGTATGTGGATGTAACGCGCGCTATATACAATGTATGTGGATGTAACGCGCGCTATATACAATGTATGTGGATGTAACGCGCGCTATATACAATGTATGTGGATGTAACGCACGCTATATACAATGTATGGGGATGTAACGCACACTAGTATATACAATGCACACTATATACAATGTATGTGGATGTAACGAGCGCTATATACAATGTGTGGGGATGTAACGAGCGCTATATACAATGTGTGGGGATGTAACGCGCGCTATATACAATGTATGTGGATGTAACGCGCGCTATATACAATGTATGTGGATGTAACGCGCGCTATATACAATGTATGTGGATGTAACGCACGCTATATACAATGTATGGGGATGTAACGCACACTAGTATATACAATGCACACTATATACAATGTATGTGGATGTAACGCACGCTATATACAATGTATGTGGATGTAACGCGCGCTATATACAATGTGTGTGGATGTAAAGCGCGCTATATACAATGTATGGGGATGTAACGCGCGCTATATACAATGTATGGGGATGTAACGCACACTAGTATATACAATGCACACTATATACAATGTATGTGGATGTAACGCGCGCTATATACAATGTATGTGGATGTAACGCACACTAGTATATACAATGCACACTATATACAATGTATGTGGATGTAACGTGCGCTATATACAATGTGTGGGGATGTAACGAGCGCTATATACAATGTGTGGGGATGTAACGAGCGCTATATACAATGCATGTGGATGTAACGCACGCTATATACAATGTATGTGGATGTAACGCACGCTATATACAATGTATGTGGATGTAACGCACGCTATATACAATGTGTGTGGATGTAACGCGCGCTATATACAATGTGTGTGGATGTAACGCGCGCTATATACAATGTATGTGGATGTAACGCGCGCTATATACAATGTATGTGGATGTAACGCGCGCTATATACAATGTATGTGGATGTAACGCACGCTATATACAATGTATGGGGATGTAACGCACACTAGTATATACAATGCACACTATATACAATGTATGTGGATGTAACGCACGCTATATACAATGTATGTGGATGTAACGCGCGCTATATACAATGTGTGTGGATGTAAAGCGCGCTATATACAATGTATGGGGATGTAACGCGCGCTATATACAATGTATGGGGATGTAACGCACACTAGTATATACAATGCACACTATATACAATGTATGTGGATGTAACGCGCGCTATATACAATGTATGTGGATGTAACGCACACTAGTATATACAATGCACACTATATACAATGTATGTGGATGTAACGTGCGCTATATACAATGTATGTGGATGTAACGCACGCTATATACAATGTATGTGGATGTAAAGCGCGCTATATACAATGTATGTGGATGTAAAGCGCGCTATATACAATGTATGGGGATGTAACGCGCGCTATATACAATGTATGGGGATGTAACGAGCGCTATATACAATGTATGGGGATGTAACGCACGCTATATACAATGTATGTGGGTGTAACGCACGCTATATACAATGTATGTGGATGTAACGCGCGCTATATACAATGTATGTGGATGTAACGAGCGCTATATACAATGTATGTGGATGTAACGCACGCTATATACAATGTATGTGGATGTAACGCACGCTATATACAATGTGTGTGGATGTAACGCGCGCTATATACAATGTGTGTGGATGTAACGCGCGCTATATACAATGTGTGTGGATGTAACGCGCGCTATATACAATGTGTGTGGATGTAACGCGCGCTATATACAATGTATGTGGATGTAACGCGCGCTATATACAATGTATGTGGATGTAACGCACGCTATATACAATGTATGGGGATGTAACGCACACTAGTATATACAATGCACACTATATACAATGTATGTGGATGTAACGCGCGCTATATACAATGTATGTGGGTGTAACGCGCGCTATATACAATGTATGTGGGTGTAACTCACGCTATATACAATGTATGGGGATGTAACGCGCGCTATATACAATGTATGGGGATGTAACGCGCGCTATATACAATGTATGGGGATGTAACGCGCGCTATATACAATGTATGGGGATGTAACGCGCGCTATATACAATGTATGGGGATGTAACGCGCGCTATATACAATGTATGGGGATGTAACGCGCGCTATATACAATGTATGTGGATGTAACGCGCGCTATATACAATGTATGGGGATGTAACGCACACTAGTATATACAATGCACACTATATACAATGTATGTGGGTGTAACGCGCGCTATATACAATGTATGTGGGTGTAACGCGCGCTATATACAATGTATGTGGGTGTAACGCACGCTATATACAATGTATGTGGATGTAACGAGTGCTATATACAATGTGTGTGGATGTAACGAGCGCTATATACAATGTATGTGGATGTAACGCACGCTATATACAATGTATGTGGATGTAACGCACGCTATATACAATGTATGTGGATGTAACGCACGCTATATACAATGTATGGGGATGTAACGCACGCTATATACAATGTGTGTGGATGTAACGCGCGCTATATACAATGTGTGTGGATGTAACGCGCGCTATATACAATGTGTGTGGATGTAACGCGCGCTATATACAATGTGTGTGGATGTAACGCGCGCTATATACAATGTATGTGGATGTAACGCGCGCTATATACAATGTATGTGGATGTAACGCGCGCTATATACAATGTATGTGGATGTAACGCGCGCTATATACAATGTATGTGGATGTAACGCGCGCTATATACAATGTATGGGGATGTAACGCGCGCTATATACAATGTATGGGGATGTAACGCGCGCTATATACAATGTATGGGGATGTAACGCGCGCTATATACAATGTATGGGGATGTAACGCGCGCTATATACAATGTATGGGGATGTAACGCGCGCTATATACAATGTATGGGGATGTAACGCGCGCTATATACAATGTATGGGGATGTAACGCGCGCTATATACAATGTATGGGGATGTAACGCGCGCTATATACAATGTATGTGGATGTAACGCGCGCTATATACAATGTATGTGGATGTAACGCGCGCTATATACAATGTATGTGGATGTAACGCGCGCTATATACAATGTATGGGGATGTAACGCACACTAGTATATACAATGCACACTATATACAATGTATGTGGATGTAACGAGCGCTATATACAATGTGTGGGGATGTAACGAGCGCTATATACAATGTATGTGGATGTAACGCACGCTATATACAATGTATGTGGATGTAACGCACGCTATATACAATGTGTGTGGATGTAACGCGCGCTATATACAATGTGTGTGGATGTAACGCGCGCTATATACAATGTGTGTGGATGTAACGCGCGCTATATACAATGTATGTGGATGTAACGCGCGCTATATACAATGTATGTGGATGTAACGCGCGCTATATACAATGTATGTGGATGTAACGCGCGCTATATACAATGTATGTGGATGTAACGCACGCTATATACAATGTATGTGGATGTAACGCACGCTATATACAATGTATGTGGGTGTAACGCGCGCTATATACAATGTGTGGGGATGTAACGAGCGCTATATACAATGTATGTGGGTGTAACGCGCGCTATATACAATGTATGTGGGTGTAACGCGCGCTATATACAATGTATGTGGATGTAACGCACGCTATATACAATGTATGTGGGTGTAACGCGCGCTATATACAATGTGTGGGGATGTAACGAGCGCTATATACAATGTATGTGGATGTAACGCGCGCTATATACAATGTATGTGGATGTAACGCACGCTATATACAATGTATGTGGGTGTAACGCGCGCTATATACAATGTGTGGGGATGTAACGAGCGCTATATACAATGTATGTGGATGTAACGCACGCTATATACAATGTATGTGGATGTAACGCACGCTATATACAATGTATGGGGATGTAACGCGCGCTATATACAATGTATGGGGATGTAACGCGCGCTATATACAATGTATGGGGATGTAACGCGCGCTATATACAATGTATGGGGATGTAACGCACACTAGTATATACAATGCACACTATATACAATGTATGTGGATGTAACACGCGCTATATACAATGTATGGGGATGTAACGCACACTAGTATATACAATGCACACTATATACAATGTATGTGGGTGTAACGCGTGCTATATACAATGTATGTGGGTGTAACGCGCGCTATATACAATGTATGGGGATGTAACGCGCGCTATATACAATGTATGGGGATGTAACGCGCGCTATATACAATGTATGGGGATGTAACGAGCGCTATATACAATGTATGTGGATGTAACGCGCGCTATATACAATGTATGGGGATGTAACGCGCGCTATATACAATGTATGGGGATGTAACGCGCGCTATATACAATGTATGGGGATGTAACGTGCGCTATATACAATGTATGGGGATGTAACGCGCGCTATATACAATGTATGTGGATGTAACGCGCGCTATATACAATGTATGGGGATGTAACGCACACTAGTATATACAATGCACACTATATACAATGTATGTGGGTGTAACGCGCGCTATATACAATGTATGTGGGTGTAACGCGCGCTATATACAATGTATGTGGGTGTAACGCACGCTATATACAATGTATGTGGATGTAACGCGCGCTATATACAATGTATGGGGATGTAACGCGCGCTATATACAATGTATGGGGATGTAACGAGCGCTATATACAATGTATGTGGATGTAACGCGCGCTATATACAATGTATGGGGATGTAACGCGCGCTATATACAATGTATGGGGATGTAACGCGCGCTATATACAATGTATGGGGATGTAACGCGCGCTATATACAATGTGTGTGGATGTAACGCGCGCTATATACAATGTATGGGGATGTAACGAGCGCTATATACAATGTATGTGGATGTAACGTGCGCTATATACAATGTATGTGGATGTAACGCGCGCTATATACAATGTATGTGGATGTAACGCGCGCTATATACAATGTATGTGGATGTAACGCGCGCTATATACAATGTATGTGGATGTAACGCGCGCTATATACAATGTATGTGGATGTAACGCGCGCTATATACAATGTATGGGGATGTAACGCGCGCTATATACAATGTATGGGGATGTAACGCGCGCTATATACAATGTATGGGGATGTAACGCGCGCTATATACAATGTATGGGGATGTAACGCGCGCTATATACAATGTATGTGGATGTAACGCGCGCTATATACAATGTATGTGGATGTAACGTGCGCTATATACAATGTATGTGGATGTAACGCGCGCTATATACAATGTATGTGGATGTAACGCGCGCTATATACAATGTATGTGGATGTAACGCGCGCTATATACAATGTATGTGGATGTAACGCACGCTATATACAATGTATGGGGATGTAACGCACACTAGTATATACAATGCACACTATATACAATGTATGTGGATGTAACGAGCGCTATATACAATGTATGTGGATGTAACGCGCGCTATATACAATGTATGTGGATGTAACGCGCGCTATATACAATGTGTGGGGATGTAACGAGCGCTATATACAATGTATGTGGATGTAACGCACGCTATATACAATGTATGTGGATGTAACGCACGCTATATACAATGTATGTGGATGTAACGAGTGCTATATACAATGTGTGTGGATGTAACGCGCGCTATATACAATGTATGTGGATGTAACGCGCGCTATATACAATGTATGTGGATGTAACGCGCGCTATATACAATGTATGGGGATGTAACGCACACTAGTATATACAATGCACACTATATACAATGTATGTGGATGTAACGCGCGCTATATACAATGTATGTGGATGTAACGCACACTAGTATATACAATGCACACTATATACAATGTATGTGGATGTAACGCGCGCTATATACAATGTATGTGGATGTAACGCACGCTATATACAATGTATGTGGATGTAAAGCGCGCTATATACAATGTATGTGGATGTAAAGCGCGCTATATACAATGTATGGGGATGTAACGCGCGCTATATACAATGTATGGGGATGTAACGAGCGCTATATACAATGTATGGGGATGTAACGCACGCTATATACAATGTATGTGGGTGTAACGCACGCTATATACAATGTATGTGGATGTAACGCGCGCTATATACAATGTATGTGGATGTAACGAGCGCTATATACAATGTATGTGGATGTAACGCACGCTATATACAATGTATGTGGATGTAACGCACGCTATATACAATGTGTGTGGATGTAACGCGCGCTATATACAATGTGTGTGGATGTAACGCGCGCTATATACAATGTGTGTGGATGTAACGCGCGCTATATACAATGTGTGTGGATGTAACGCGCGCTATATACAATGTGTGTGGATGTAACGCGCGCTATATACAATGTATGTGGATGTAACGCACGCTATATACAATGTATGGGGATGTAATGCACACTAGTATATACAATGCACACTATATACAATGTATGTGGATGTAACGCGCGCTATATACAATGTATGTGGGTGTAACGCGCGCTATATACAATGTATGTGGGTGTAACGCACGCTATATACAATGTATGGGGATGTAACGCGCGCTATATACAATGTATGGGGATGTAACGCGCGCTATATACAATGTATGGGGATGTAACGCGCGCTATATACAATGTATGGGGATGTAACGCGCGCTATATACAATGTATGGGGATGTAACGCGCGCTATATACAATGTATGGGGATGTAACGCGCGCTATATACAATGTATGTGGATGTAACGCGCGCTATATACAATGTATGGGGATGTAACGCACACTAGTATATACAATGCACACTATATACAATGTATGTGGGTGTAACGCGCGCTATATACAATGTATGTGGGTGTAACGCGCGCTATATACAATGTATGTGGGTGTAACGCACGCTATATACAATGTATGTGGATGTAACGAGTGCTATATACAATGTGTGTGGATGTAACGAGCGCTATATACAATGTATGTGGATGTAACGCACGCTATATACAATGTATGTGGATGTAACGCACGCTATATACAATGTATGTGGATGTAACGCACGCTATATACAATGTATGGGGATGTAACGCACGCTATATACAATGTGTGTGGATGTAACGCGCGCTATATACAATGTGTGTGGATGTAACGCGCGCTATATACAATGTGTGTGGATGTAACGCGCGCTATATACAATGTGTGTGGATGTAACGCGCGCTATATACAATGTATGTGGATGTAACGCGCGCTATATACAATGTATGTGGATGTAACGCGCGCTATATACAATGTATGTGGATGTAACGCGCGCTATATACAATGTATGTGGATGTAACGCGCGCTATATACAATGTATGGGGATGTAACGCGCGCTATATACAATGTATGGGGATGTAACGCGCGCTATATACAATGTATGGGGATGTAACGCGCGCTATATACAATGTATGGGGATGTAACGCGCGCTATATACAATGTATGGGGATGTAACGCGCGCTATATACAATGTATGGGGATGTAACGCGCGCTATATACAATGTATGTGGATGTAACGCGCGCTATATACAATGTATGTGGATGTAACGCGCGCTATATACAATGTATGTGGATGTAACGCGCGCTATATACAATGTATGTGGATGTAACGCGCGCTATATACAATGTATGGGGATGTAACGCACACTAGTATATACAATGCACACTATATACAATGTATGTGGATGTAACGAGCGCTATATACAATGTGTGGGGATGTAACGAGCGCTATATACAATGTATGTGGATGTAACGCACGCTATATACAATGTATGTGGATGTAACGCACGCTATATACAATGTATGTGGATGTAACGCACGCTATATACAATGTGTGTGGATGTAACGCGCGCTATATACAATGTGTGTGGATGTAACGCGCGCTATATACAATGTGTGTGGATGTAACGCGCGCTATATACAATGTATGTGGATGTAACGCGCGCTATATACAATGTATGTGGATGTAACGCGCGCTATATACAATGTATGTGGATGTAACGCGCGCTATATACAATGTATGTGGATGTAACGCACGCTATATACAATGTATGGGGATGTAACGCACACTAGTATATACAATGCACACTATATACAATGTATGTGGATGTAACGCGCGCTATATACAATGTATGTGGATGTAACGCACGCTATATACAATGTATGTGGGTGTAACGCGCGCTATATACAATGTGTGGGGATGTAACGAGCGCTATATACAATGTATGTGGGTGTAACGCGCGCTATATACAATGTATGTGGGTGTAACGCGCGCTATATACAATGTATGTGGATGTAACGCACGCTATATACAATGTATGTGGGTGTAACGCGCGCTATATACAATGTGTGGGGATGTAACGAGCGCTATATACAATGTATGTGGATGTAACGCGCGCTATATACAATGTATGTGGGTGTAACGCGCGCTATATACAATGTGTGGGGATGTAACGAGCGCTATATACAATGTATGTGGATGTAACGCACGCTATATACAATGTATGTGGATGTAACGCACGCTATATACAATGTATGGGGATGTAACGCGCGCTATATACAATGTATGGGGATGTAACGCGCGCTATATACAATGTATGGGGATGTAACGCGCGCTATATACAATGTATGGGGATGTAACGCACACTAGTATATACAATGCACACTATATACAATGTATGTGGATGTAACGCGCGCTATATACAATGTATGGGGATGTAACGCACACTAGTATATACAATGCACACTATATACAATGTATGTGGGTGTAACGCGCGCTATATACAATGTATGTGGGTGTAACGCGCGCTATATACAATGTATGGGGATGTAACGCGCGCTATATACAATGTATGGGGATGTAACGCGCGCTATATACAATGTATGTGGATGTAACGCGCGCTATATACAATGTATGTGGATGTAACGCACGCTATATACAATGTATGGGGATGTAACGCACACTAGTATATACAATGCACACTATATACAATGTATGTGGATGTAACGCGCGCTATATACAATGTATGTGGATGTAACGCACGCTATATACAATGTATGTGGGTGTAACGCGCGCTATATACAATGTGTGGGGATGTAACGAGCGCTATATACAATGTATGTGGGTGTAACGCGCGCTATATACAATGTATGTGGGTGTAACGCGCGCTATATACAATGTATGTGGATGTAACGCACGCTATATACAATGTATGTGGGTGTAACGCGCGCTATATACAATGTGTGGGGATGTAACGAGCGCTATATACAATGTATGTGGATGTAACGCACGCTATATACAATGTATGTGGGTGTAACGCGCGCTATATACAATGTGTGGGGATGTAACGAGCGCTATATACAATGTATGTGGATGTAACGCACGCTATATACAATGTATGTGGATGTAACGCACGCTATATACAATGTATGGGGATGTAACGCGCGCTATATACAATGTATGGGGATGTAACGCGCGCTATATACAATGTATGGGGATGTAACGCGCGCTATATACAATGTATGGGGATGTAACGCACACTAGTATATACAATGCACACTATATACAATGTATGTGGATGTAACGCGCGCTATATACAATGTATGGGGATGTAACGCACACTAGTATATACAATGCACACTATATACAATGTATGTGGGTGTAACGTGCGCTATATACAATGTATGTGGGTGTAACGCGCGCTATATACAATGTATGGGGATGTAACGCGCGCTATATACAATGTATGGGGATGTAACGCGCGCTATATACAATGTATGGGGATGTAACGAGCGCTATATACAATGTATGTGGATGTAACGCGCGCTATATACAATGTATGGGGATGTAACGCGCGCTATATACAATGTATGGGGATGTAACGCGCGCTATATACAATGTATGGGGATGTAACGTGCGCTATATACAATGTATGGGGATGTAACGCGCGCTATATACAATGTATGTGGATGTAACGCGCGCTATATACAATGTATGGGGATGTAACGCACACTAGTATATACAATGCACACTATATACAATGTATGTGGGTGTAACGCGCGCTATATACAATGTATGTGGGTGTAACGCGCGCTATATACAATGTATGTGGGTGTAACGCACGCTATATACAATGTATGTGGATGTAACGCGCGCTATATACAATGTATGGGGATGTAACGCGCGCTATATACAATGTATGGGGATGTAACGAGCGCTATATACAATGTATGTGGATGTAACGCGCGCTATATACAATGTATGGGGATGTAACGCGCGCTATATACAATGTATGGGGATGTAACGCGCGCTATATACAATGTATGGGGATGTAACGCGCGCTATATACAATGTGTGTGGATGTAACGCGCGCTATATACAATGTATGGGGATGTAACGAGCGCTATATACAATGTATGTGGATGTAACGCGCGCTATATACAATGTATGTGGATGTAACGCGCGCTATATACAATGTATGTGGATGTAACGCGCGCTATATACAATGTATGTGGATGTAACGCGCGCTATATACAATGTATGTGGATGTAACGCGCGCTATATACAATGTATGGGGATGTAACGCGCGCTATATACAATGTATGGGGATGTAACGCGCGCTATATACAATGTATGTGGATGTAACGCACGCTATATACAATGTATGGGGATGTAACGCGCGCTATATACAATGTATGGGGATGTAACGCGCGCTATATACAATGTATGTGGATGTAACGCGCGCTATATACAATGTATGTGGATGTAACGCGCGCTATATACAATGTATGTGGATGTAACGCGCGCTATATACAATGTATGTGGATGTAACGCGCGCTATATACAATGTATGTGGATGTAACGCGCGCTATATACAATGTATGTGGATGTAACGCGCGCTATATACAATGTATGGGGATGTAACGCACGCTAGTATATACAATGCACACTATATACAATGTATGTGGATGTAACGAGCGCTATATACAATGTATGTGGATGTAACGCGCGCTATATACAATGTATGTGGATGTAACGCGCGCTATATACAATGTGTGGGGATGTAACGAGCGCTATATACAATGTATGTGGATGTAACGCACGCTATATACAATGTATCTTGATGTAACGCACGCTATATACAATGTATGTGGATGTAACGCACGCTATATACAATGTGTGTGGATGTAACGAGTGCTATATACAATGTGTGTGGATGTAACGCGCGCTATATACAATGTGTGTGGATGTAACGCGCGCTATATACAATGTGTGTGGATGTAACGCGCGCTATATACAATGTATGTGGATGTAACGCGCGCTATATACAATGTATGTGGATGTAACGCGCGCTATATACAATGTATGTGGATGTACCGCGCGCTATATACAATGTATGTGGATGTAACGCGCGCTATATACAATGTATGGGGATGTAACGCGCGCTATATACAATGTATGGGGATGTAACGCGTGCTATATACAATGTATGGGGATGTAACGCGCGCTATATACAATGTATGGGGATGTAACGCGCGCTATATACAATGTATGTGGATGTAACGCGCGCTATATACAATGTATGTGGATGTAACGCGCGCTATATACAATGTATGTGGATGTAACGCGCGCTATATACAATGTATGTGGATGTAACGCGCGCTATATACAATGTATGTGGATGTAACGCACGCTATATACAATGTATGGGGATGTAACGCACACTAGTATATACAATGCACACTATATACAATGTATGTGGATGTAACGAGCGCTATATACAATGTGTGGGGATGTAACGAGCGCTATATACAATGTGTGGGGATGTAACGAGCGCTATATACAATGTATGTGGATGTAACGCACGCTATATACAATGTATGTGGATGTAACGCACGCTATATACAATGTGTGTGGATGTAACGCGCGCTATATACAATGTGTGTGGATGTAACGCGCGCTATATACAATGTGTGTGGATGTAACGCGCGCTATATACAATGTGTGTGGATGTAACGCGCGCTATATACAATGTATGTGGATGTAACGCGCGCTATATACAATGTATGTGGATGTAACGCGCGCTATATACAATGTATGTGGATGTAACGCACGCTATATACAATGTATGGGGATGTAACGCACACTAGTATATACAATGCACACTATATACAATGTATGTGGATGTAACGCACGCTATATACAATGTATGTGGATGTAACGCGCGCTATATACAATGTGTGTGGATGTAAAGCGCGCTATATACAATGTATGGGGATGTAACGCGCGCTATATACAATGTATGGGGATTAACGCACACTAGTATATACAATGCACACTATATACAATGTATGTGGATGTAACGCGCGCTATATACAATGTATGTGGATGTAACGCACGCTATATACAATGTATGTGGATGTAAAGCGCGCTATATACAATGTATGTGGATGTAAAGCGCGCTATATACAATGTATGGGGATGTAACGCGCGCTATATACAATGTATGGGGATGTAACGAGCGCTATATACAATGTATGGGGATGTAACGCACGCTATATACAATGTATGTGGGTGTAACGCACGCTATATACAATGTATGTGGATGTAACGTGCGCTATATACAATGTATGTGGATGTAACGAGCGCTATATACAATGTATGTGGATGTAACGCGCGCTATATACAATGTGTGTGGATGTAACGCGCGCTATATACAATGTATGTGGATGTAACGCACGCTATATACAATGTATGGGGATGTAACGCACACTAGTATATACAATGCACACTATATACAATGTATGTGGATGTAACGCGCGCTATATACAATGTATGTGGATGTAACGCGCGCTATATACAATGTATGGGGATGTAACGCGCGCTATATACAATGTATGGGGATGTAACGCGCGCTATATACAATGTATGGGGATGTAACGCGCGCTATATACAATGTATGGGGATGTAACGCGCGCTATATACAATGTATGTGGATGTAACGCGCGCTATATACAATGTATGGGGATGTAACGCACACTAGTATATACAATGCACACTATATACAATGTATGTGGATGTAACGCGCGCTATATACAATGTATGTGGGTGTAACGCGCGCTATATACAATGTATGTGGGTGTAACGCACGCTATATACAATGTATGGGGATGTAACGCGCGCTATATACAATGTATGGGGATGTAACGCGCGCTATATACAATGTATGGGGATGTAACGAGCGCTATATACAATGTATGGGGATGTAACGCGCGCTATATACAATGTATGGGGATGTAACGCGCGCTATATACAATGTATGTGGATGTAACGCGCGCTATATACAATGTATGGGGATGTAACGCACACTAGTATATACAATGCACACTATATACAATGTATGTGGGTGTAACGCGCGCTATATACAATGTATGTGGGTGTAACGCGCGCTATATACAATGTATGTGGGTGTAACGCACGCTATATATAATGTATGTGGATGTAACGCGCGCTATATACAATGTATGTGGATGTAACGCACGCTATATACAATGTATGTGGATGTAACGCACGCTATATACAATGTATGGGGATGTAACGCACGCTATATACAATGTGTGTGGATGTAACGCGCGCTATATACAATGTGTGTGGATGTAACGCGCGCTATATACAATGTGTGTGGATGTAACGCGCGCTATATACAATGTGTGTGGATGTAACGCGCGCTATATACAATGTGTGTGGATGTAACGCGCGCTATATACAATGTGTGTGGATGTAACGCGCGCTATATACAATGTATGTGGATGTAACGCGCGCTATATACAATGTATGTGGATGTAACGCGCGCTATATACAATGTATGGGGATGTAACGCGCGCTATATACAATGTATGGGGATGTAACGCGCGCTATATACAATGTATGGGGATGTAACGCGCGCTATATACAATGTATGGGGATGTAACGCGCGCTATATACAATGTATGGGGATGTAACGCGCGCTATATACAATGTATGGGGATGTAACGCGCGCTATATACAATGTATGGGGATGTAACGCGCGCTATATACAATGTATGGGGATGTAACGCGCGCTATATACAATGTATGTGGATGTAACGCGCGCTATATACAATGTATGTGGATGTAACGCACGCTATATACAATGTATGGGGATGTAACGCACACTAGTATATACAATGCACACTATATACAATGTATGTGGATGTAACGAGCGCTATATACAATGTGTGGGGATGTAACGAGCGCTATATACAATGTATGTGGATGTAACGCACGCTATATACAATGTATGTGGATGTAACGCACGCTATATACAATGTATGTGGATGTAACGCGCGCTATATACAATGTGTGTGGATGTAACGCGCGCTATATACAATGTGTGTGGATGTAACGCGCGCTATATACAATGTGTGTGGATGTAACGCGCGCTATATACAATGTGTGTGGATGTAACGCGCGCTATATACAATGTATGCGGATGTAACGCGCGCTATATACAATGTATGCGGATGTAACGCGCGCTATATACAATGTATGCGGATGTAACGCGCGCTATATACAATGTATGCGGATGTAACGCGCGCTATATACAATGTATGCGGATGTAACGCGCGCTATATACAATGTATGTGGATGTAACGCACGCTATATACAATGTATGGGGATGTAACGCACACTAGTATATACAATGCACACTATATACAATGTATGTGGATGTAACGCGCGCTATATACAATGTATGTGGATGTAACGCACGCTATATACAATGTATGTGGATGTAACGCGCGCTATATACAATGTGTGGGGATGTAACGAGCGCTATATACAATGTATGTGGATGTAACGCACGCTATATACAATGTATGTGGATGTAACGCACGCTATATACAATGTATGTGGATGTAACGCACGCTATATACAATGTATGGGGATGTAACGCGCGCTATATACAATGTATGGGGATGTAACGCGCGCTATATACAATGTATGGGGATGTAACGCACGCTATATACAATGTATGGGGATGTAACGCACACTAGTATATACAATGCACACTATATACAATGTATGTGGATGTAACGCGCGCTATATACAATGTATGTGGGTGTAACGCGCGCTATATACAATGTATGTGGGTGTAACGCACGCTATATACAATGTATGGGGATGTAACGCGCGCTATATACAATGTATGGGGATGTAACGCGCGCTATATACAATGTATGGGGATGTAACGAGCGCTATATACAATGTATGTGGATGTAACGCGCGCTATATACAATGTATGGGGATGTAACGCGCGCTATATACAATGTATGGGGATGTAACGCGCGCTATATACAATGTATGGGGATGTAACGCGCGCTATATACAATGTATGGGGATGTAACGCGCGCTATATACAATGTATGTGGATGTAACGCGCGCTATATACAATGTATGGGGATGTAACGCACACTAGTATATACAATGCACACTATATACAATGTATGTGGGTGTAACGCGCGCTATATACAATGTATGTGGGTGTAACGCGCGCTATATACAATGTATGTGGGTGTAACGCACGCTATATACAATGTATGTGGATGTAACGCGCGCTATATACAATGTATGGGGATGTAACGCGCGCTATATACAATGTATGGGGATGTAACGAGCGCTATATACAATGTATGTGGATGTAACGCGCGCTATATACAATGTATGGGGATGTAACGCGCGCTATATACAATGTATGGGGATGTAACGCGCGCTATATACAATGTATGGGGATGTAACGCGCGCTATATACAATGTGTGTGGATGTAACGCGCGCTATATACAATGTATGGGGATGTAACGAGCGCTATATACAATGTATGTGGATGTAACGCGCGCTATATACAATGTATGTGGATGTAACGCACGCTATATACAATGTATGGGGATGTAACGCACACTAGTATATACAATGCACACTATATACAATGTATGTGGATGTAACGCGCGCTATATACAATGTATGTGGATGTAACGCACGCTATATACAATGTATGTGGATGTAACGCACGCTATATACAATGTATGTGGATGTAACGCACGCTATATACAATGTGTGTGGATGTAACGCGCGCTATATACAATGTGTGTGGATGTAACGCGCGCTATATACAATGTATGTGGATGTAACGCGCGCTATATACAATGTATGTGGATGTAACGCGCGCTATATACAATGTATGTGGATGTAACGCACGCTATATACAATGTATGGGGATGTAACGCACACTAGTATATACAATGCACACTATATACAATGTATGTGGATGTAACGCGCGCTATATACAATGTATGTGGATGTAACGCACGCTATTTACAATGTATGTGGATGTAACGCGCACTATATACAATGTGTGGGGATGTAACGAGCGCTATATACAATGTATGTGGATGTAACGCACGCTATATACAATGTATGTGGATGTAACGCACGCTATATACAATGTGTGTGGATGTAACGCGCGCTATATACAATGTGTGTGGATGTAACGCGCGCTATATACAATGTGTGTGGATGTAACGCGCGCTATATACAATGTATGTGGATGTAACGCGCGCTATATACAATGTATGTGGATGTAACGCGCGCTATATACAATGTATGTGGATGTAACGCGCGCTATATACAATGTATGTGGATGTAACGCGCGCTATATACAATGTATGTGAATGTAACGCACGCTATATACAATGTATGGGGATGTAACGCACACTAGTATATACAATGCACACTATATACAATGTATGTGGATGTAACGCGCGGTATATACAATGTATGTGGATGTAACGCGCGCTATATACAATGTATGGGGATGTAACGCGCGCTATATACAATGTATGGGGATGTAACGCGCGCTATATACAATGTATGTGGATGTAACGCGCGCTATATACAATGTATGGGGATGTAACGCACGCTATATACAATGTATGGGGATGTAACGCACACTAGTATATACAATGCACACTATATACAATGTATGTGGATGTAACGCGTGCTATATACAATGTATGTGGGTGTAACGCGTGCTATATACAATGTATGTGGGTGTAACGCGCGCTATATACAATGTATGTGGGTGTAACGCACGCTATATACAATGTATGTGGGTGTAACGCACGCTATATACAATGTATGTGGATGTAACGCGCGCTATATACAATGTATGGGGATGTAACGAGCGCTATATACAATGTATGGGGATGTAACGAGCGCTATATACAATGTATGTGGATGTAACG
This sequence comes from Rana muscosa, assembly GCA_029206835.1. Taxonomy (NCBI): domain Eukaryota; kingdom Metazoa; phylum Chordata; class Amphibia; order Anura; family Ranidae; genus Rana; species Rana muscosa. Next base: position 110,959,566 of record CM055125.1, read on the forward strand.
CGCGCTATATACAATGTATGGGAATGTAACGAGCGCTATATACAATGTATGGGGATGTAACGCACGCTATATACAATCTATGGGGATGTAACGCACACTAGTATATACAATGCACACTATATACAATGTATGTGGATGTAACGCGCGCTATATACAATGTATGGGGATGTAACGCGCGCTATATACAATGTATGGGGATGTAACGCGCGCTATATACAATGTATGGGGATGTAACGAGCGCTATATACAATGTGTGTGGATGTAACGCGCGCTATATACAATGTATGTGGATGTAACGCGCGCTATATACAATGTATGTGGATGTAACGCGCGCTATATACAATGTATGGGGATGTAACGCACGCTATATACAATCTATGGGGATGTAACGCACACTAGTATATACAATGCACACTATATACAATGTATGTGGATGTAACGCGCGCTATATACAATGTATGGGGATGTAACGCACGCTATATACAATCTATGGGGATGTAACGCACACTAGTATATACAATGCACACTATATACAATGTATGTGGATGTAACGCACGCTATATACAATGTATGGGGATGTAACGCGCGCTATATACAATGTATGTGGATGTAACGCACGCTATATACAATCTATGGGGATGTAACGCACACTAGTATATACAATGCACACTATATACAATGTATGTGGATGTAACGCGCGCTATATACAATGTATGGGAATGTAACGCACGCTATATACAATCTATGGGGATGTAACGCACACTAGTATATACAATGCACACTATATACAATGTATGTGGATGTAACGCACGCTATATACAATGTATGGGGATGTAACGCGCGCTATATACAATGTATGTGGATGTAACGAGCGCTATATACAATGTATGTGGATGTAACGCACGCTATATACAATGTGTGTGGATGTAACGCGCGCTATATACAATGTGTGTGGATGTAACGCGCGCTATATACAATGTGTGTGGATGTAACGCGCGCTATATACAATGTGTGTGGATGTAACGCGCGCTATATACAATGTATGTGGATGTAACGCGCGCTATATACAATGTATGTGGATGTAACGCACGCTATATACAATGTATGGGGATGTAACGCACACTAGTATATACAATGCACACTATATACAATGTATGTGGATGTAACGCGCGGTATATACAATGTATGTGGATGTAACGCGCGCTATATACAATGTATGGGGATGTAACGCGCGCTATATACAATGTATGGGGATGTAACGCGCGCTATATACAATGTATGGGGATGTAACGCGCGCTATATACAATGTATGGGGATGTAACGCGCGCTATATACAATGTATGTGGATGTAACGCGCGCTATATACAATGTATGGGGATGTAACGCACGCTATATACAATGTATGGGGATGTAACGCACACTAGTATATACAATGCACACTATATACAATGTATGTGGATGTAACGCGTGCTATATACAATGTATGTGGGTGTAACGCGCGCTATATACAATGTATGTGGGTGTAACGCACGCTATATACAATGTATGTGGGTGTAACGCACGCTATATACAATGTATGTGGATGTAACGCGCGCTATATACAATGTATGGGGATGTAACGAGCGCTATATACAATGTATGGGGATGTAACGAGCGCTATATACAATGTATGTGGATGTAACGCGCGCTATATACAATGTATGGGAATGTAACGAGCGCTATATACAATGTATGGGGATGTAACGCACGCTATATACAATCTATGGGGATGTAACGCACACTAGTATATACAATGCACACTATATACAATGTATGTGGATGTAACGCGCGCTATATACAATGTATGGGGATGTAACGCGCGCTATATACAATGTATGGGGATGTAACGCGCGCTATATACAATGTGTGGGGATGTAACGCGCGCTATATACAATGTGTGGGGATGTAACGAGCGCTATATATAATGTGTGGGGATGTAACGAGCGCTATATACAATGTATGTGGATGTAACGCACGCTATATACAATGTATGTGGATGTAATGAGTGCTATATACAATGTATGTGGATGTAACAAGTGCTATATACAATGTCTGTGGATGTAACGAGCGCTATATACAATGTATGTGGATGTAACGCGCGCTATATACAATGTATGTGGATGTAACGCGCGCTATATACAATGTATGTGGATGTAACGCGCGCTATATACAATGTGTGGGGATGTAACGCGCGCTATATACAATGTGTGAGGATGTAACGCACGCTATATACAATGTATGTGGATGTAACGCACGCTATATACAATGTATGTGGATGTAACGCACGCTATATACAATGTATGTGGATGTAATGAGTGCTATATACAATGTATGTGGATGTAACAAGTGCTATATACAATGTCTGTGGATGTAACGAGCGCTATATACAATGTATGTGGATGTAACGCGCGCTATATACAATATATGTGGATGTAACGCGCGCTATATACAATGTATGTGGATGTAACGCGCGCTATATACAATGTATGTGGATGTAACGCACGCTATATACAATGTATGGGGATGTAACGCACACTAGTATATACAATGCACACTATATACAATGTATGTGGATGTAACGCGCGCTATATACAATGTATGGGGATGTAACGCGCGCTATATACAATGTATGGGGATGTAACGCGCGCTATATACAATGTATGGGGATGTAACGCGCGCTATATACAATGTATGTGGATGTAACGCGCGCTATATACAATGTATGGGGATGTAACGCGCGCTATATACAATGTATGGGGATGTAACGCGCGCTATATACAATGTATGTGGATGTAACGCGCGCTATATACAATGTATGGGGATGTAACGCACGCTATATACAATGTATGGGGATGTAACGCACACTAGTATATACAATGCACACTATATACAATGTATGTGGATGTAACGCGCGCTATATACAATGTATGTGGGTGTAACGCGCGCTATATACAATGTATGTGGGTGTAACGCACGCTATATACAATGTATGTGGGTGTAACGCACGCTATATACAATGTATGTGGATGTAACGCGCGCTATATACAATGTATGGGGATGTAACGAGCGCTATATACAATGTATGGGGATGTAATGAGCGCTATATACAATGTATGTGGGTGTAACGCGCGCTATATACAATGTATGGGGATGTAACGCGCGCTATATACAATGTATGGGGATGTAACGCGCGCTATATACAATGTATGGGGATGTAACGAGCGCTATATACAATGTATGTGGGTGTAACGCGCGCTATATACAATGTATGGGGATGTAACGCGCGCTATATACAATGTATGGGGATGTAACGCGCGCTATATACAATGTATGGGGATGTAACGAGCGCTATATACAATGTGTGTGGATGTAACGAGCGCTATATACAATGTATGTGGATGTAACGCGCGCTATATACAATGTATGTGGATGTAACGCGCGCTATATACAATGTATGGGGATGTAACGCACGCTATATACAATCTATGGGGATGTAACGCACACTAGTATATACAATGCACACTATATACAATGTATGTGGATGTAACGCACGCTATATACAATGTATGTGGATGTAACGCACGCTATATACAATGTATGTGGATGTAACGAGTGCTATATACAATGTATGTGGATGTAACGAGTGCTATATACAATGTATGTGGATGTAACGCGTGCTATATACAATGTATGTGGATGTAACGAGTGCTATATACAATGTGTGTGGATGTAACGCGCGCTATATACAATGTGTGTGGATGTAACGCGCGCTATATACAATGTATGTGGATGTAATGCGGACAGACTCAGTACTGGAGAGTGCAGAACTCCGACTTCCCAAATACAGAAGAATTGGTCAGCCTTTCTGTCCTGGAGGACATTGTGAGTGACATCTCAGGGAAGCCCTGGATACATGTTACAGCGAGCTGGAGATGTACTAATAATATACAATGTATGTGGATGTAACGCGCGCTATATACAATGTATGTGGATGTAACGCGCGCTATATACAATGTATGTGGATGTAACGCGCGCTATATACAATGTATGTGGATGTAACGAGTGCTATATACAATGTATGTGGGTGTAACGCACGCTATATACAATGTATGTGGATGTGACGCGTGCTATATACAATGTATGTGGATGTAAAGCGCGCTATATACAATGTATGTGGATGTAACCAGCGCTATATACAATGTGTGTGGATGTAACGCACGCTATATACAATGTATGTGGATGTAACGCGCGCTATATACAATGTATGTGGATGTAACGCGCGCTATATACAATGTATGTGGATGTAACGCGCGCTATATACAATGTGTGTGGGTGTAACGCGCGCTATATACAATGTGTGTGGGTGTAACGCGCGCTATATACAATGTGTGTGGATGTAACGCGCGCTATATACAGGGTATGTGCATGTAACGCGCGCTATATACAATGTATGGGGATGTAACGCGCGCTATATACAATGTATGTGGATGTAACGCACGCTATATACAATGTATGGGGATGTAACGAGCGCTATATACAATGTGTGTGGATGTAACGCGCGCTATATACAATGTATGGGGATGTAACGCGCGCTATATACAATGTATGTGGATGTAACGCACGCTATATACAATGTATGGGGATGTAACGAGCGCTATATACAATGTGTGTGGATGTAACGAGCGCTATATACAATGTGTGTGGATGTAACGAGCGCTATATACAATGTGTGTGGATGTAACGAGCGCTATATACAATGTGTGTGGATGTAACGCACGCTATATACAATGTATGTGGATGTAACGCACGCTATATACAATGTATGTGGATGTAAAGCGCGCTATATACAATGTGTGTGGATGTAACGCACGCTATATACAATGTGTGTGGATGTAACGCACGCTATATACAATGTGTGTGGATGTAACGCGCGCTATATACAATGTGTGTGGATGTAACGAGTGCTATATACAATGTATGTGGATGTAACGCGCGCTATATACAATGTATGTGCGTGTAACGCGCGCTATATACAATGTATGTGGATGTAACCAGCGCTATATACAATGTATGTGGTTGTAACGCGCGCTATATACAATGTATGGGGATGTAACGCGCGCTATATACAATGTATGGGGATGTAACGCGCGCTATATACAATGTATGGGGATGTAACGCGCGCTATATACAATGTATGTGGATGTAACGCGCGCTATATACAATGTATGGGGATGTAACGCGCGCTATATACAATGTATGGGGATGTAACGCGCGCTATATACAATGTATGGGGATGTAACGCGCGCTATATACAATGTATGGGGATGTAACGCGCGCTATATACAATGTATGGGGATGTAACGCGCGCTATATACAATGTATGGGGATGTAACGCGCGCTATATACAATGTATGGGGATGTAACGCGCGCTATATACAATGTATGGGGATGTAACGCGCGCTATATACAATGTATGGGGATGTAACGCGCGCTATATACAATGTATGGGGATGTAACGCGCGCTATATACAATGTATGGGAATGTAACGAGCGCTATATATAATTTGTGTGGATGTAACGCGCGCTATATACAATGTATGTGGATGTAACGCGCGCTATATACAATGTATGTGGATGTAACGCGCGCTATATACAATGTATGTGGATGTAACGAGCGCTATATACAATGTATGTGGGTGTAACGCACGCTATATACAATGTATGTGGATGTGACGCATGCTATATACAATGTATGTGGATGTAAAGCGCGCTATATACAATGTATGTGGATGTAACCAGCGCTATATACAATGTGTGTGGATGTAACTCACGCTATATACAATGTGTGTGGATGTAACGTACGCTATATACAATGTATGTGGATGTAACGCGCGCTATATACAATGTATGTGGATGTAACGCGCGCTATATACAATGTATGTGGGTGTAACGCGCGCTATATACAATGTATGTGGGTGTAACGCGCGCTATATACAATGTGTGTGGGTGTAACGCGCGCTATATACAATGTGTGTGGGTGTAACGCGCGCTATATACAATGTGTGTGGGTGTAACGCGCGCTATATACAATGTGTGTGGATGTAACGCGCGCTATATACAGGGTATGTGCATGTAACGCGCGCTATATACAATGTATGGGGATGTAACGCGCGCTATATACAATGTATGTGGATGTAACGCACGCTATATACAATGTATGGGGATGTAACGAGCGCTATATACAATGTGTGTGGATGTAACGAGCGCTATATACAATGTGTGTGGATGTAACGAGCGCTATATACAATGTGTGTGGATGTAACGAGCGCTATATACAATGTGTGTGGATGTAACGAGCGCTATATACAATGTGTGTGGATGTAACGAGCGATATATACAATGTGTGTGGATGTAACGCACGCTATATACAATGTATGTGGATGTAAAGCGCGCTATATACAATGTGTGTGGATGTAACGCACGCTATATACAATGTGTGTGGATGTAACGCGCGCTATATACAATGTGTGTGGATGTAACGCGCGCTATATACAATGTGTGTGGATGTAACGAGTGCTATATACAATGTATGTGGATGTAACGCGCGCTATATACAATGTATGTGCGTGTAACGCGCGCTATATACAATGTATGTGGATGTAACCAGCGCTATATACAATGTATGTGGTTGTAACGCGCGCTATATACAATGTGTGTGGATGTAACGCGCGCTATATACAATGTATGGGGATGTAACGCGCGCTATATACAATGTATGGGGATGTAACGCGCGCTATATACAATGTATGTGGATGTAACGCGCGCTATATACAATGTATGGGGATGTAACGCGCGCTATATACAATGTATGGGGATGTAACGCGCGCTATATACAATGTATGGGGATGTAACGCGCGCTATATACAATGTATGGGGATGTAACGCGCGCTATATACAATGTATGGGGATGTAACGCGCGCTATATACAATGTATGTGGATGTAACGCACGCTATATACAATGTATGGGGATGTAACGCACACTAGTATATACAATGCACACTATATACAATGTATGTGGATGTAACGCGCGGTATATACAATGTATGTGGATGTAACGCGCGCTATATACAATGTATGGGGATGTAACGCGCGCTATATACAATGTATGGGGATGTAACGCGCGCTATATACAATGTATGGGGATGTAACGCGCGCTATATACAATGTATGTGGATGTAACGCGCGCTATATACAATGTATGGGGATGTAACGCACGCTATATACAATGTATGGGGATGTAACGCACACTAGTATATACAATGCACACTATATACAATGTATGTGGATGTAACGCGTGCTATATACAATGTATGTGGGTGTAACGCGCGCTATATACAATGTATGTGGGTGTAACGCACGCTATATACAATGTATGTGGGTGTAACGCACGCTATATACAATGTATGTGGATGTAACGCGCGCTATATACAATGTATGGGGATGTAACGAGCGCTATATACAATGTATGGGGATGTAACGAGCGCTATATACAATGTATGTGGATGTAACGCGCGCTATATACAATGTATGGGAATGTAACGAGCGCTATATACAATGTATGGGGATGTAACGCACGCTATATACAATCTATGGGGATGTAACGCACACTAGTATATACAATGCACACTATATACAATGTATGTGGATGTAACGCGCGCTATATACAATGTATGGGGATGTAACGCGCGCTATATACAATGTATGGGGATGTAACGCGCGCTATATACAATGTGTGGGGATGTAACGCGCGCTATATACAATGTGTGGGGATGTAACGAGCGCTATATATAATGTGTGGGGATGTAACGAGCGCTATATACAATGTATGTGGATGTAACGCACGCTATATACAATGTATGTGGATGTAATGAGTGCTATATACAATGTATGTGGATGTAACAAGTGCTATATACAATGTCTGTGGATGTAACGAGCGCTATATACAATGTATGTGGATGTAACGCGCGCTATATACAATGTATGTGGATGTAACGCGCGCTATATACAATGTATGTGGATGTAACGCGCTATATACAATGTGTGGGGATGTAACGCGCGCTATATACAATGTGTGAGGATGTAACGCACGCTATATACAATGTATGTGGATGTAACGCACGCTATATACAATGTATGTGGATGTAACGCACGCTATATACAATGTATGTGGATGTAATGAGTGCTATATACAATGTATGTGGATGTAACAAGTGCTATATACAATGTCTGTGGATGTAACGAGCGCTATATACAATGTATGTGGATGTAACGCGCGCTATATACAATATATGTGGATGTAACGCGCGCTATATACAATGTATGTGGATGTAACGCGCGCTATATACAATGTATGTGGATGTAACGCACGCTATATACAATGTATGGGGATGTAACGCACACTAGTATATACAATGCACACTATATACAATGTATGTGGATGTAACGCGCGCTATATACAATGTATGGGGATGTAACGCGCGCTATATACAATGTATGGGGATGTAACGCGCGCTATATACAATGTATGGGGATGTAACGCGCGCTATATACAATGTATGGGGATGTAACGCGCGCTATATACAATGTATGGGGATGTAACGCGCGCTATATACAATGTATGGGGATGTAACGCGCGCTATATACAATGTATGTGGATGTAACGCGCGCTATATACAATGTATGGGGATGTAACGCACGCTATATACAATGTATGGGGATGTAACGCACACTAGTATATACAATGCACACTATATACAATGTATGTGGATGTAACGCGCGCTATATACAATGTATGTGGGTGTAACGCGCGCTATATACAATGTATGTGGGTGTAACGCACGCTATATACAATGTATGTGGGTGTAACGCACGCTATATACAATGTATGTGGATGTAACGCGCGCTATATACAATGTATGGGGATGTAACGAGCGCTATATACAATGTATGGGGATGTAATGAGCGCTATATACAATGTATGTGGGTGTAACGCGCGCTATATACAATGTATGGGGATGTAACGCGCGCTATATACAATGTATGGGGATGTAACGCGCGCTATATACAATGTATGGGGATGTAACGAGCGCTATATACAATGTATGTGGGTGTAACGCGCGCTATATACAATGTATGGGGATGTAACGCGCGCTATATACAATGTATGGGGATGTAACGCGCGCTATATACAATGTATGGGGATGTAACGAGCGCTATATACAATGTGTGTGGATGTAACGAGCGCTATATACAATGTATGTGGATGTAACGCGCGCTATATACAATGTATGTGGATGTAACGCGCGCTATATACAATGTATGGGGATGTAACGCACGCTATATACAATCTATGGGGATGTAACGCACACTAGTATATACAATGCACACTATATACAATGTATGTGGATGTAACGCACGCTATATACAATGTATGTGGATGTAACGCACGCTATATACAATGTATGTGGATGTAACGAGTGCTATATACAATGTATGTGGATGTAACGAGTGCTATATACAATGTATGTGGATGTAACGCGTGCTATATACAATGTATGTGGATGTAACGAGTGCTATATACAATGTGTGTGGATGTAACGCGCGCTATATACAATGTGTGTGGATGTAACGCGCGCTATATACAATGTATGTGGATGTAATGCGGACAGACTCAGTACTGGAGAGTGCAGAACTCCGACTTCCCAAATACAGAAGAATTGGTCAGCCTTTCTGTCCTGGAGGACATTGTGAGTGACATCTCAGGGAAGCCCTGGATACATGTTACAGCGAGCTGGAGATGTACTAATAATATACAATGTATGTGGATGTAACGCGCGCTATATACAATGTATGTGGATGTAACGCGCGCTATATACAATGTATGTGGATGTAACGCGCGCTATATACAATGTATGTGGATGTAACGAGTGCTATATACAATGTATGTGGGTGTAACGCACGCTATATACAATGTATGTGGATGTGACGCGTGCTATATACAATGTATGTGGATGTAAAGCGCGCTATATACAATGTATGTGGATGTAACCAGCGCTATATACAATGTGTGTGGATGTAACGCACGCTATATACAATGTATGTGGATGTAACGCGCGCTATATACAATGTATGTGGATGTAACGCGCGCTATATACAATGTATGTGGATGTAACGCGCGCTATATACAATGTGTGTGGGTGTAACGCGCGCTATATACAATGTGTGTGGGTGTAACGCGCGCTATATACAATGTGTGTGGATGTAACGCGCGCTATATACAGGGTATGTGCATGTAACGCGCGCTATATACAATGTATGGGGATGTAACGCGCGCTATATACAATGTATGTGGATGTAACGCACGCTATATACAATGTATGGGGATGTAACGAGCGCTATATACAATGTGTGTGGATGTAACGCGCGCTATATACAATGTATGGGGATGTAACGCGCGCTATATACAATGTATGTGGATGTAACGCACGCTATATACAATGTATGGGGATGTAACGAGCGCTATATACAATGTGTGTGGATGTAACGAGCGCTATATACAATGTGTGTGGATGTAACGAGCGCTATATACAATGTGTGTGGATGTAACGAGCGCTATATACAATGTGTGTGGATGTAACGCACGCTATATACAATGTATGTGGATGTAACGCACGCTATATACAATGTATGTGGATGTAAAGCGCGCTATATACAATGTGTGTGGATGTAACGCACGCTATATACAATGTGTGTGGATGTAACGCACGCTATATACAATGTGTGTGGATGTAACGCGCGCTATATACAATGTGTGTGGATGTAACGAGTGCTATATACAATGTATGTGGATGTAACGCGCGCTATATACAATGTATGTGCGTGTAACGCGCGCTATATACAATGTATGTGGATGTAACCAGCGCTATATACAATGTATGTGGTTGTAACGCGCGCTATATACAATGTATGGGGATGTAACGCGCGCTATATACAATGTATGGGGATGTAACGCGCGCTATATACAATGTATGGGGATGTAACGCGCGCTATATACAATGTATGTGGATGTAACGCGCGCTATATACAATGTATGGGGATGTAACGCGCGCTATATACAATGTATGGGGATGTAACGCGCGCTATATACAATGTATGGGGATGTAACGCGCGCTATATACAATGTATGGGGATGTAACGCGCGCTATATACAATGTATGGGGATGTAACGCGCGCTATATACAATGTATGGGGATGTAACGCGCGCTATATACAATGTATGGGGATGTAACGCGCGCTATATACAATGTATGGGGATGTAACGCGCGCTATATACAATGTATGGGGATGTAACGCGCGCTATATACAATGTATGGGGATGTAACGCGCGCTATATACAATGTATGGGAATGTAACGAGCGCTATATATAATTTGTGTGGATGTAACGCGCGCTATATACAATGTATGTGGATGTAACGCGCGCTATATACAATGTATGTGGATGTAACGCGCGCTATATACAATGTATGTGGATGTAACGAGCGCTATATACAATGTATGTGGGTGTAACGCACGCTATATACAATGTATGTGGATGTGACGCATGCTATATACAATGTATGTGGATGTAAAGCGCGCTATATACAATGTATGTGGATGTAACCAGCGCTATATACAATGTGTGTGGATGTAACTCACGCTATATACAATGTGTGTGGATGTAACGCACGCTATATACAATGTATGTGGATGTAACGCGCGCTATATACAATGTATGTGGATGTAACGCGCGCTATATACAATGTATGTGGGTGTAACGCGCGCTATATACAATGTATGTGGGTGTAACGCGCGCTATATACAATGTGTGTGGGTGTAACGCGCGCTATATACAATGTGTGTGGGTGTAACGCGCGCTATATACAATGTGTGTGGGTGTAACGCGCGCTATATACAATGTGTGTGGATGTAACGCGCGCTATATACAGGGTATGTGCATGTAACGCGCGCTATATACAATGTATGGGGATGTAACGCGCGCTATATACAATGTATGTGGATGTAACGCACGCTATATACAATGTATGGGGATGTAACGAGCGCTATATACAATGTGTGTGGATGTAACGAGCGCTATATACAATGTGTGTGGATGTAACGAGCGCTATATACAATGTGTGTGGATGTAACGAGCGCTATATACAATGTGTGTGGATGTAACGAGCGCTATATACAATGTGTGTGGATGTAACGAGCGATATATACAATGTGTGTGGATGTAACGCACGCTATATACAATGTATGTGGATGTAAAGCGCGCTATATACAATGTGTGTGGATGTAACGCACGCTATATACAATGTGTGTGGATGTAACGCGCGCTATATACAATGTGTGTGGATGTAACGCGCGCTATATACAATGTATGTGGATGTAACGCGCGCTATATACAATGTATGTGCGTGTAACGCGCGCTATATACAATGTATGTGGATGTAACCAGCGCTATATACAATGTATGTGGTTGTAACGCGCGCTATATACAATGTGTGTGGATGTAACGCGCGCTATATACAATGTATGGGGATGTAACGCGCGCTATATACAATGTATGGGGATGTAACGCGCGCTATATACAATGTATGTGGATGTAACGCGCGCTATATACAATGTATGGGGATGTAACGCGCGCTATATACAATGTATGGGGATGTAACGCGCGCTATATACAATGTATGGGGATGTAACGCGCGCTATATACAATGTATGGGGATGTAACGCGCGCTATATACAATGTATGGGGATGTAACGCGCGCTATATACAATGTATGGGGATGTAACGCGCGCTATATACAATGTATGGGGATGTAACGCGCGCTATATACAATGTATGGGAATGTAACGAGCGCTATATACAATTTGTGTGGATGTAACGCACGCTATATACAATGTATGTGGATGTAACGCACGCTATATACAATGTATGTGGATGTAACGCACGCTATATACAATGTATGTGGATGTAACGCACGCTATATACAATGTATGTGGATGTAACGCGTGCTATATACAATGTATGTGGATGTAACGCGTGCTATATACAATGTATGTGGATGTAACGAGTGCTATATACAATGTGTGTGGATGTAACGCGCGCTATATACAATGTATGTGGATGTAATGCGGACAGACTCAGTACTGGAGAGTGCAGAACTCCGACTTCCCAAATACAGAAGAATTGGTCAGCCTTTCTGTCCTGGAGGACATTGTGAGTGACATCTCAGGGAAGCCCTGGATACATGTTACAGCGAGCTGGAGATGTACTAATAATATACAATGTATGTGGATGTAACGCGCGCTATATACAATGTATGTGGATGTAACGCGCGCTATATACAATGTATGTGGATGTAACGCGCGCTATATACAATGTATGTGGATGTAACGCGCGCTATATACAATGTGTGTGGATGTAACGCACGCTATATACAATGTGTGTGGATGTAACGCGCGCTATATACAATGTATGTGGATGTAACGCGCGCTATATACAATGTATGTGGATGTAACGCGCGCTATATACAATGTGTGTGGGTGTAACGTGCGCTATATACAATGTGTGTGGGTGTAACGCGCGCTATATACAATGTGTGTGGGTGTAACGCGCGCTATATACAATGTGTGTGGATGTAACGCGCGCTATATACAGGGTATGTGCATGTAACGCGCGCTATATACAATGTATGGGGATGTAACGCGCGCTATATACAATGTATGTGGATGTAACGCACGCTATATACAATGTATGGGGATGTAACGAACGCTATATACAATGTGTGTGGATGTAACGAGCGCTATATACAATGTGTGTGGATGTAACGAGCGCTATATACAATGTATGTGGGTGTAACGCGCGCTATATACAATGTATGTGGATGTAACGAGCGCTATATACAATGTGTGTGGATGTAACGCACGCTATATACAATGTATGTGGATGTCAAGCGTGCTATATACAATGTGTGTGGATGTAACGCACGCTATATACAATGTGTGTGGATGTAACGCACGCTATATACAATGTGTGTGGATGTAACGCGCGCTATATACAATGTGTGTGGATGTAACGCGCGCTATATACAATGTATGGGGATGTAACGCGCGCTATATACAATGTATGTGGATGTAACGCACGCTATATACAATGTGTGTGGATGTAACGAGTGCTATATACAATGTGTGTGGATGTAACGCGCGCTATATACAATGTATGTGCGTGTAACGCGCGCTATATACAATGTATGTGGATGTAACCAGCGCTATATACAATGTGTGTGGATGTAACGCACGCTATATACAATGTGTGTGGATGTAACGCGCGCTATATACAATGTATGTGGATGTAACCAGCGCTATATACAATGTGTGTGGATGTAACGCACGCTATATACAATGTGTGTGGATGTAACGCACGCTATATACAATGTATGTGGGTGTAACGCACGCTATATACAATGTATGTGGGTGTAACGCGCGCTATATACAATGTATGTGGGTGTAACGCGCGCTATATACAATGTATGTGGGTGTAACGCGCGCTATATACAATGTATGTGGGTGTAACGCGCGCTATATACAATGTATGTGGATGTAACGAGTGCTATATACAATGTATGTGGGTGTAACGCACGCTATATACAATGTATGTGGATGTAACGCGCGCTATATACAATGTATGTGGATGTAACGCGCGCTATATACAATGTATGGGGATGTAACGCACGCTATATACAATGTATGGGGATGTAACGCGCGCTATATACAATGTATGGAGATGTAACGCGCGCTATATACAATGTATGGGGATGTAACGCGCGCTATACACAATGTGTGTGGATGTAACCAGCGCTATATACAATGTGTGTGGATGTAACGCACGCTATATACAATGTGTGTGGGTGTAACGCACGCTATATACAATGTATGTGGGTGTAACGCGCGCTATATACAATGTATGTGGGTGTAACGCGCGCTATATACAATGTATGTGGGTGTAACGCGCGCTATATACAATGTATGTGGGTGTAACGCGCGCTATATACAATGTATGTGGGTGTAACGCGCGCTATATACAATGTATGGGGATGTAACGCGCGCTATATACAATGTATGGGGATGTAACGCGCGCTATATACAATGTATGGGGATGTAACGTGCGCTATATACAATGTATGTGGGTGTAACGCGCGCTATATACAATGTATGTGGATGTAACACGCGCTATATACAATGTATGTGGATGTAACGCACACTAGTATATACAATGCACACTATATACAATGTATGGGGATGTAACGCGCGCTATATACAATGTGTGGGGATGTAACGAGCGCTATATACAATGTGTGTGGATGTAACGAGCGCTATATACAATGTGTGTGGATGTAACGAGCGCTATATACAATGTGTGTGGATGTAACGCACGCTATATACAATGTATGTGGATGTAACGCACGCTATATACAATGTATGTGGATGTAAAGCGCGCTATATACAATGTATGGGGATGTAACACGCGCTATATACAATGTGTGTGGATGTAACGCACGCTATATACAATGTATGTGGATGTAACGCGCGCTATATACAATGTGTGTGGATGTAACGAGTGCTATATACAATGTATGTGGATGTAACGCGCGCTATATACAATGTATGTGCGTGTAACGCGCGCTATATACAATGTATGTGGATCTAACCAGCGCTATATACAATGTGTGTGGATGTAACGCACGCTATATACAATGTGTGTGGATGTAACGCGCGCCATATACAATGTATGTGGATGTAACGCACGCTATATACAATGTATGGGGATGTAACGCGCGCTATATACAATGTATGGGGATGTAACGCGCGCTATATACAATGTATGGGGATGTAACGCACGCTATATACAATGTATGTGGATGTAACGCACGCTATATACAATGTATGTGGGTGTAACGCACGCTATATACAATGTATGTGGGTGTAACGCGCGCTATATACAATGTATGTGGGTGTAACGCGCGCTATATACAATGTATGTGGGTGTAACGCGCGCTATATACAATGTATGTGGGTGTAACGTGCGCTATATACAATGTATGGGGATGTAACGCGCGCTATATACAATGTATGGGGATGTAACGCGCGCTATATACAATGTATGGGGATGTAACGTGCGCTATATACAATGTATGTGGGTGTAACGCACACTAGTATATACAATGCACACTATATACAATGTATGGGGATGTAACGCGCGCTATATACAATGTATGGGGATGTAACGAGCGCTATATACAATGTGTGTGGATGTAACGCACGCTATATACAATGTATGTGGATGTAACGCGCGCTATATACAATGTATGTGGATGTAACGAGTGCTATATACAATGTATGTGGGTGTAACGCACGCTATATACAATGTATGTGGATGTAACGCGCGCTATATACAATGTGTGTGGATGTAACGCGCGCTATATACAATGTATGTGGATGTAACGCGCGCTATATACAATGTATGTGGATGTAACGCACGCTATATACAATGTATGTGGATGTAACGCGCGCTATATACAATGTATGTGGATGTAACGCACGCTATATACAATGTATGGGGATGTAACGCACGCTATATACAATGTATGGGGATGTAACGCGCGCTATATACAATGTATGGGGATGTAACGCGCGCTATATACAGTGTATGGGGATGTAACGCACGCTATATACAATGTGTGTGGATGTAACGCGCGCTATATACAATGTGTGTGGATGTAAAGCGCGCTATATACAATGTATGTGGATGTAAAGCGCGCTATATACAATGTATGGGGATGTAACGCGCGATATATACAATGTATGGGGATGTAACGCACGCTATATACAATGTATGTGGATGTAACGCGCGCTATATACAATGTATGTGGATGTAACGCGCGCTATATACAATGTATGGGGATGTAACGCACGCTATATACAATGTATGGGGATGTAACGCACGCTATATACAATGTATGTGGATGTAACGAGCGCTATATACAATGTATGTGGGTGTAACGCGCGCTATATACAATGTATGTGGGTGTAACGCGCGCTATATACAATGTATGTGGATGTAACAAGCGCTATATACAATGTATGGGGATGTAACGCGCGCTATATACAATGTATGGGGATGTAACGCGCGCTATATACAATGTATGGGGATGTAACGCGCGCTATATACAATGTATGTGGATGTAACGCGCGCTATATACAATGTATGTGGATGTAACGCGCGCTATATACAATGTATGTGGATGTAACGCGCGCTATATACAATGTGTGTGGATGTAACGCGCGCTATATACAATGTGTGTGGATGTAACGCGCGCTATATACAATGTGTGTGGATGTAACGCGCGCTATATACAATGTGTGTGGATGTAACGCGCGCTATATACAATGTGTGTGGATGTAA
Organism: Rana muscosa; assembly: GCA_029206835.1. Lineage (NCBI taxonomy): Eukaryota > Metazoa > Chordata > Amphibia > Anura > Ranidae > Rana > Rana muscosa. The sequence goes on from CM055125.1 coordinate 110,977,176, forward strand.
CGCGCGCTATATACAATGTGTGTGGATGTAACGCGCGCTATATACAATGTGTGTGGATGTAACGCGCGCTATATACAATGTGTGTGGATGTAACGCGCGCTATATACAATGTGTGTGGATGTAAAGCGCGCTATATACAATGTATGGGGATGTAACGCGCGCTATATACAATGTATGGGGATGTAACGCGCGCTATATACAATGTATGGGGATGTAACGAGCGCTATATACAATGTATGGGGATGTAACGAGCGCTATATACAATGTATGGGGATGTAACGCACGCTATATACAATGTATGTGGATGTAACGCACGCTATATACAATGTATGTGGATGTAACGCACGCTATATAGAATGTATGTGGATGTAACGCACGCTATATAGAATGTATGTGGATGTAACGCACGCTATATACAATGTATGTGGGTGTAACGCGCGCTATATACAATGTGTGTGGGTGTAACGCACGCTATATACAATATGTGTGGATGTAACGAGCGCTATATACAATGTGTGTGGATGTAACGAGCGCTATATACAATGTATGGGGATGTAACGCGTGCTATATACAATGTATGGGGATGTAACGCGCGCTATATACAATGTATGGGGATGTAACGCGCGCTATATACAATGTATGGGGATGTAACGCGCGCTATATACAATGTGTGTGGATGTAACGCGCGCTATATACAATGTGTGTGGATGTAACGCGCGCTATATACAATGTGTGTGGATGTAACGCGCGCTATATACAATGTGTGTGGATGTAACGCGCGCTATATACAATGTGTGTGGATGTAACGCGCGCTATATACAATGTGTGTGGATGTAACGCGCGCTATATACAATGTGTGTGGATGTAACGCGCGCTATATACAATGTGTGTGGATGTAAAGCGCGCTATATACAATGTATGGGGATGTAACGCGCGCTATATACAATGTATGGGGATGTAACGAGCGCTATATACAATGTATGGGGATGTAACGCACGCTATATACAATGTATGTGGATGTAACGCACGCTATATACAATGTATGTGGATGTAACGCACGCTATATACAATGTATGTGGATGTAACGCACGCTATATACAATGTATGTGTATGTAACGCGCGCTATATACAATGTGTGTGGGTGTAACGCGCGCTATATACAATGTGTGTGGGTGTAACGCGCGCTATATACAATGTGTGTGGGTGTAACGCACGCTATATACAATGTGTGTGGATGTAACGAGCGCTATATACAATGTGTGTGGATGTAACGAGCGCTATATACAATGTGTGTGGATGTAACGCGTGCTATATACAATGTGTGTGGATGTAACGCACGCTATATACAATGTATGTGGGTGTAACGCACGCTATATACAATGTATGTGGATGTAACGCACGCTATATACAATGTATGTGGATGTAACGAGCGCTATATACAATGTATGTGGATGTAACGCACGCTATATACAATGTATGTGGATGTAACGCACGCTATATACAATGTATGTGGATGTAACAAGTGCTATATACAATGTATGTGGATGTAACGCACGCTATATACAATGTATGTGGATGTAACGCACGCTATATACAATGTATGTGGATGTAACGAGTGCTATATACAATGTATGTGGATGTAACGCACGCTATATACAATGTGTGTGGATGTAACGCACGCTATATACAATGTATGTGGATGTAACGCACGCTATATACAATGTATGTGGATGTAACGAGCGCTATATACAATGTATGTGGATGTAACGCACGCTATATACAATGTATGTGGATGTAACGCACGCTATATACAATGTATGTGGATGTAACGAGTGCTATATACAATGTATGTGGATGTAACGCACGCTATATACAATGTATGTGGATGTAACGCACGCTATATACAATGTATGTGGATGTAACGAGTGCTATATACAATGTATGTGGATGTAACGCACGCTATATACAATGTGTGTGGATGTAACGAGTGCTATATACAATGTGTGTGGATGTAACGCGCGCTATATACAATGTGTGTGGATGTAACGAGCGCTATATACAATGTGTGTGGATGTAACGAGCGCTATATACAATGTGTGTGGATGTAACGAGCGCTATATACAATGTATGTGGATGTAACGAGCGCTATATACAATGTGTGTGGATGTAACGAGCGCTATATACAATGTGTGTGGATGTAACGAGCGCTATATACAATGTGTGTGGATGTAACGCGTGCTATATACAATGTGTGTGGATGTAACGCGCGCTATATACAATGTGTGTGGATGTAACGCGCGCTATATACAATGTGTGTGGATGTAACGAGCGCTATATACAATGTGTGTGGATGTAACGCGCGCTATATACAATGTGTGTGGATGTAACGCGCGCTATATACAATGTATGTGGATGTAACGCGCGCTATATACAATGTATGTGGATGTAACGCGCGCTATATACAATGTGTGTGGATGTAACGCACGCTATATACAATGTGTGTGGGTGTAACGCACGCTATATACAATGTATGTGGGTGTAACGCACGCTATATACAATGTATGTGGGTGTAACGCGCGCTATATACAATGTATGTGGGTGTAACGCGCGCTATATACAATGTATGTGGGTGTAACGCGCGCTATATACAATGTATGTGGGTGTAACGCGCGCTATATACAATGTATGTGGGTGTAACGCGCGCTATATACAATGTATGGGGATGTAACGCGCGCTATATACAATGTATGGGGATGTAACGCGCGCTATATACAATGTATGGGGATGTAACGTGCGCTATATACAATGTATGTGGGTGTAACGCGCGCTATATACAATGTATGTGGATGTAACACGCGCTATATACAATGTATGTGGATGTAACGCACACTAGTATATACAATGCACACTATATACAATGTATGGGGATGTAACGCACGCTATATACAATGTATGTGGATGTAACGCACGCTATATACAATGTATGTGGATGTAACGAGTGCTATATACAATGTGTGTGGATGTAACGCGCGCTATATACAATGTGTGTGGATGTAACGCGCGCTATATACAATGTATGTGGATGTAACGCGCGCTATATACAATGTATGTGGATGTAACGCGCGCTATATACAATGTATGTGGATGTAACGCGCGCTATATACAATGTATGTGGATGTACCGCGCGCTATATACAATGTATGTGGATGTAACGCGCGCTATATACAATGTATGTGGATGTAACGCGCGCTATATACAATGTATGTGGATGTAACGCGCGCTATATACAATGTATGGGGATGTAACGCGCGCTATATACAATGTATGGGGATGTAACGCGCGCTATATACAATGTATGGGGATGTAACGCGCGCTATATACAATGTATGGGGATGTAACGCGCGCTATATACAATGTATGGGGATGTAACGCGCGCTATATACAATGTATGGGGATGTAACGCGCGCTATATACAATGTATGTGGATGTAACGCGCGCTATATACAATGTATGTGGATGTAACGCGCGCTATATACAATGTATGTGGATGTAACGCGCGCTATATACAATGTATGTGGATGTAACGCGCGCTATATACAATGTATGTGGATGTAACGCACGCTATATACAATGTATGGGGATGTAACGCACACTAGTATATACAATGCACACTATATACAATGTATGTGGATGTAACGAGCGCTATATACAATGTGTGGGGATGTAACGAGCGCTATATACAATGTGTGGGGATGTAACGAGCGCTATATACAATGTATGTGGATGTAACGCACGCTATATACAATGTATGTGGATGTAACGCACGCTATATACAATGTGTGTGGATGTAACGCGCGCTATATACAATGTGTGTGGATGTAACGCGCGCTATATACAATGTGTGTGGATGTAACGCGCGCTATATACAATGTATGTGGATGTAACGCGCGCTATATACAATGTATGTGGATGTAACGCGCGCTATATACAATGTATGTGGATGTAACGCACGCTATATACAATGTATGGGGATGTAACGCACACTAGTATATACAATGCACACTATATACAATGTATGTGGATGTAACGCACGCTATATACAATGTATGTGGATGTAACGCGCGCTATATACAAAGTGTGTGGATGTAAAGCGCGCTATATACAATGTATGGGGATGTAACGCGCGCTATATACAATGTATGGGGATGTAACGCACACTAGTATATACAATGCACACTATATACAATGTATGTGGATGTAACGCGCGCTATATACAATGTATGTGGATGTAACGCACGCTATATACAATGTATGTGGATGTAAAGCGCGCTATATACAATGTATGTGGATGTAAAGCGCGCTATATACAATGTATGGGGATGTAACGCGCGCTATATACAATGTATGGGGATGTAACGAGCGCTATATACAATGTATGGGGATGTAACGCACGCTATATACAATGTATGTGGGTGTAACGCACGCTATATACAATGTATGTGGATGTAACGCGCGCTATATACAATGTATGTGGATGTAACGAGCGCTATATACAATGTATGTGGATGTAACGCACGCTATATACAATGTATGTGGATGTAACGCACGCTATATACAATGTGTGTGGATGTAACGCGCGCTATATACAATGTGTGTGGATGTAACGCGCGCTATATACAATGTGTGTGGATGTAACGCGCGCTATATACAATGTGTGTGGATGTAACGCGCGCTATATACAATGTATGTGGATGTAACGCGCGCTATATACAATGTATGTGGATGTAACGCACGCTATATACAATGTATGGGGATGTAACGCACACTAGTATATACAATGCACACTATATACAATGTATGTGGATGTAACGCGCGCTATATACAATGTATGTGGATGTAACGCGCGCTATATACAATGTATGGGGATGTAACGCGCGCTATATACAATGTATGGGGATGTAACGCGCGCTATATACAATGTATGGGGATGTAACGCGCGCTATATACAATGTATGGGGATGTAACGCGCGCTATATACAATGTATGTGGATGTAACGCGCGCTATATACAATGTATGGGGATGTAACGCACACTAGTATATACAATGCACACTATATACAATGTATGTGGATGTAACGAGCGCTATATACAATGTATGTGGGTGTAACGCGCGCTATATACAATGTATGTGGGTGTAACGCACGCTATATACAATGTATGGGGATGTAACGCGCGCTATATACAATGTATGGGGATGTAACGCGCGCTATATACAATGTATGGGGATGTAACGAGCGCTATATACAATGTATGGGGATGTAACGCGCGCTATATACAATGTATGGGGATGTAACGCGCGCTATATACAATGTATGGGGATGTAACGCGCGCTATATACAATGTATGGGGATGTAACGCGCGCTATATACAATGTATGTGGATGTAACGCGCGCTATATACAATGTATGGGGATGTAACGCACACTAGTATATACAATGCACACTATATACAATGTATGTGGGTGTAACGCGCGCTATATACAATGTATGTGGGTGTAACGCGCGCTATATACAATGTATGTGGGTGTAACGCACGCTATATATAATGTATGTGGATGTAACGCGCGCTATATACAATGTATGTGGATGTAACGCACGCTATATACAATGTATGTGGATGTAACGCACGCTATATACAATGTATGGGGATGTAACGCACGCTATATACAATGTGTGTGGATGTAACGCGCGCTATATACAATGTGTGTGGATGTAACGCGCGCTATATACAATGTGTGTGGATGTAACGCGCGCTATATACAATGTGTGTGGATGTAACGCGCGCTATATACAATGTGTGTGGATGTAACGCGCGCTATATACAATGTGTGTGGATGTAACGCGCGCTATATACAATGTATGGGGATGTAACGCGCGCTATATACAATGTATGGGGATGTAACGCGCGCTATATACAATGTATGGGGATGTAACGCGCGCTATATACAATGTATGGGGATGTAACGCGCGCTATATACAATGTATGGGGATGTAACGCGCGCTATATACAATGTATGGGGATGTAACGCGCGCTATATACAATGTATGGGGATGTAACGCGCGCTATATACAATGTATGGGGATGTAACGCGCGCTATATACAATGTATGTGGATGTAACGCGCGCTATATACAATGTATGTGGATGTAACGCGCGCTATATACAATGTATGTGGATGTAACGCACGCTATATACAATGTATGGGGATGTAACGCACACTAGTATATACAATGCACACTATATACAATGTATGTGGATGTAACGAGCGCTATATACAATGTATGTGGATGTAACGCACGCTATATACAATGTATGTGGATGTAACGCGCGCTATATACAATGTGTGGGGATGTAACGAGCGCTATATACAATGTATGTGGATGTAACGCACGCTATATACAATGTATGTGGATGTAACGCACGCTATATACAATGTATGGGGATGTAACGCGCGCTATATACAATGTATGGGGATGTAACGCGCGCTATATACAATGTATGGGGATGTAACGCGCGCTATATACAATGTATGGGGATGTAACGCACACTAGTATATACAATGCACACTATATACAATGTATGTGGATGTAACGCGCGCTATATACAATGTATGTGGGTGTAACGCGCGCTATATACAATGTATGTGGGTGTAACGCACGCTATATACAATGTATGGGGATGTAACGCGCGCTATATACAATGTATGGGGATGTAACGCGCGCTATATACAATGTATGGGGATGTAACGAGCGCTATATACAATGTATGTGGATGTAACGCGCGCTATATACAATGTATGGGGATGTAACGCGCGCTATATACAATGTATGGGGATGTAACGCGCGCTATATACAATGTATGGGGATGTAACGCGCGCTATATACAATGTATGGGGATGTAACGCGCGCTATATACAATGTATGTGGATGTAACGCGCGCTATATACAATGTATGGGGATGTAACGCACACTAGTATATACAATGCACACTATATACAATGTATGTGGGTGTAACGCGCGCTATATACAATGTATGTGGGTGTAACGCGCGCTATATACAATGTATGTGGGTGTAACGCACGCTATATACAATGTATGTGGATGTAACGCGCGCTATATACAATGTATGGGGATGTAACGCGCGCTATATACAATGTATGGGGATGTAACGAGCGCTATATACAATGTATGTGGATGTAACGCGCGCTATATACAATGTATGGGGATGTAACGCGCGCTATATACAATGTATGGGGATGTAACGCGCGCTATATACAATGTATGGGGATGTAACGCGCGCTATATACAATGTGTGTGGATGTAACGCGCGCTATATACAATGTATGGGGATGTAACGAGCGCTATATACAATGTATGTGGATGTAACGCGCGCTATATACAATGTATGTGGATGTAACGCACGCTATATACAATGTATGGGGATGTAACGCACACTAGTATATACAATGCACACTATATACAATGTATGTGGATGTAACGCGCGCTATATACAATGTATGTGGATGTAACGCACGCTATATACAATGTATGTGGATGTAACGCACGCTATATACAATGTATGTGGATGTAACGCACGCTATATACAATGTGTGTGGATGTAACGCGCGCTATATACAATGTGTGTGGATGTAACGCGCGCTATATACAATGTATGTGGATGTAACGCGCGCTATATACAATGTATGTGGATGTAACGCGCGCTATATACAATGTATGTGGATGTAACGCACGCTATATACAATGTATGGGGATGTAACGCACACTAGTATATACAATGCACACTATATACAATGTATGTGGATGTAACGCGCGCTATATACAATGTATGGGGATGTAACGCGCGCTATATACAATGTATGGGGATGTAACGCGCGCTATATACAATGTATGGGGATGTAACGAGAGCTATATACAATGTGTGTGGATGTAACGCGCGCTATATACAATGTATGTGGATGTAACGCGCGCTATATACAATGTATGTGGATGTAACGCGCGCTATATACAATGTATGGGGATGTAACGCACGCTATATACAATCTATGGGGATGTAACGCACACTAGTATATACAATGCACACTATATACAATGTATGTGGATGTAACGCGCGCTATATACAATGTATGGGGATGTAACGCACGCTATATACAATCTATGGGGATGTAACGCACACTAGTATATACAATGCACACTATATACAATGTATGTGGATGTAACGCACGCTATATACAATGTATGGGGATGTAACGCGCGCTATATACAATGTATGTGGATGTAACGCACGCTATATACAATCTATGGGGATGTAACGCACACTAGTATATACAATGCACACTATATACAATGTATGTGGATGTAACGCACGCTATATACAATGTATGGGGATGTAACGCACGCTATATACAATCTATGGGGATGTAACGCACACTAGTATATACAATGCACACTATATACAATGTATGTGGATGTAACGCGCGCTATATACAATGTATGGGGATGTAACGCACGCTATATACAATCTATGGGGATGTAACGCACACTAGTATATACAATGCACACTATATACAATGTATGTGGATGTAACGCACGCTATATACAATGTATGGGGATGTAACGCGCGCTATATACAATGTATGTGGATGTAACGAGCGCTATATACAATGTATGTGGATGTAACGCACGCTATATACAATGTGTGTGGATGTAACGCGCGCTATATACAATGTGTGTGGATGTAACGCGCGCTATATACAATGTGTGTGGATGTAACGCGCGCTATATACGTGTGTGGATGTAACGCGCGCTATATACAATGTATGTGGATGTAACGCGCGCTATATACAATGTATGTGGATGTAACGCACGCTATATACAATGTATGGGGATGTAACGCACACTAGTATATACAATGCACACTATATACAATGTATGTGGATGTAACGCGCGGTATATACAATGTATGTGGATGTAACGCGCGCTATATACAATGTATGGGGATGTAACGCGCGCTATATACAATGTATGGGGATGTAACGCGCGCTATATACAATGTATGGGGATGTAACGCGCGCTATATACAATGTATGTGGATGTAACGCGCGCTATATACAATGTATGTGGATGTAACGCGCGCTATATACAATGTATGGGGATGTAACGCACGCTATATACAATGTATGGGGATGTAACGCACACTAGTATATACAATGCACACTATATACAATGTATGTGGATGTAACGCGTGCTATATACAATGTATGTGGGTGTAACGCGCGCTATATACAATGTATGTGGGTGTAACGCACGCTATATACAATGTATGTGGGTGTAACGCACGCTATATACAATGTATGTGGATGTAACGCGCGCTATATACAATGTATGGGGATGTAACGAGCGCTATATACAATGTATGGGGATGTAACGAGCGCTATATACAATGTATGTGGATGTAACGCGCGCTATATACAATGTATGGGAATGTAACGAGCGCTATATACAATGTATGGGGATGTAACGCACGCTATATACAATCTATGGGGATGTAACGCACACTAGTATATACAATGCACACTATATACAATGTATGTGGATGTAACGCGCGCTATATACAATGTATGGGGATGTAACGCGCGCTATATACAATGTATGGGGATGTAACGCGCGCTATATACAATGTATGGGGATGTAACGAGCGCTATATACAATGTGTGTGGATGTAACGAGCGCTATATACAATGTATGTGGATGTAACGCGCGCTATATACAATGTATGTGGATGTAACGCGCGCTATATACAATGTATGTGGATGTAACGCGCGCTATATACAATGTATGGGGATGTAACGCACGCTATATACAATCTATGGGGATGTAACGCACACTAGTATATACAATGCACACTATATACAATGTATGTGGATGTAACGCACGCTATATACAATCTATGGGGATGTAACGCACACTAGTATATACAATGCACACTATATACAATGTATGTGGATGTAACGCACGCTATATACAATGTATGTGGATGTAACGCGCGCTATATACAATGTATGTGGATGTAACGCGCGCTATATACAATGTATGTGGATGTAACGCGCGCTATATACAATGTATGTGGATGTAACGCGCGCTATATACAATGTATGTGGGTGTAACGCACGCTATATACAATGTATGTGGATGTAACGAGCGCTATATACAATGTATGTGGGTGTAACGCACGCTATATACAATGTATGTGGATGTAACGCGCGCTATATACAATGTATGTGGGTGTAACGCGCGCTATATACAATGTATGTGGATGTAACGAGCGCTATATACAATGTATGTGGGTGTAACGCACGCTATATACAATGTATGTGGATGTAACGCGCGCTATATACAATGTATGTGGATGTAACGCGCGCTATATACAATGTGTGTGAATGTAACGAGTGCTATATACAATGTGTGTGGATGTAACGCGCGCTATATACAATGTATGTGGATGTAACGCGGACAGACTCAGTACTGGAGAGTGCAGAACTCCGACTTCCCAAATACAGAAGAATTGGTCAGCCTTTCTGTCCTGGAGGACATTGTGAGTGACATCTCAGGGAAGCCCTGGATACATGTTACAGCGAGCTGTAGATGTACTAATAATATACAATGTATGTGGATGTAACGATCGCTATATACAATGTATGTGGATGTAAAGCGCGCTATATACAATGTATGTGGATGTAACGCGCGCTATATACAATGTATGGGGATGTAACGCGCGCTATATACAATGTATGGGGATGTAACGCGCGCTATATACAATGTGTGGGGATGTAACGCGCGCTATATACAATGTATGGGGATGTAACGCGCGCTATATACAATGTATGGGGATGTAACGCGCGCTATATACAATGTATGGGGATGTAACGCGCGCTATATACAATGTGTGGGGATGTAACGCGCGCTATATACAATGTGTGGGGATGTAACGAGCGCTATATATAATGTGTGGGGATGTAACGAGCGCTATATACAATGTATGTGGATGTAACGCACGCTATATACAATGTATGTGGATGTAATGAGTGCTATATACAATGTATGTGGATGTAACAAGTGCTATATACAATGTCTGTGGATGTAACGAGCGCTATATACAATGTATGTGGATGTAACGCGCGCTATATACAATGTATGTGGATGTAACGCGCGCTATATACAATGTATGTGGATGTAACGCGCGCTATATACAATGTGTGGGGATGTAACGCGCGCTATATACAATGTGTGGGGATGTAACGCGCGCTATATACAATGTGTGAGGATGTAACGCACGCTATATACAATGTATGTGGATGTAACGCACGCTATATACAATGTATGTGGATGTAACGCACGCTATATACAATGTATGTGGATGTAATGAGTGCTATATACAATGTATGTGGATGTAACAAGTGCTATATACAATGTCTGTGGATGTAACGAGCGCTATATACAATGTATGTGGATGTAACGCGCGCTATATACAATGTATGTGGATGTAACGCGCGCTATATACAATGTATGTGGATGTAACGCGCGCTATATACAATGTATGTGGATGTAACGCACGCTATATACAATGTATGGGGATGTAACGCACACTAGTATATACAATGCACACTATATACAATGTATGTGGATGTAACGCGCGCTATATACAATGTATGGGGATGTAACGCGCGCTATATACAATGTATGGGGATGTAACGCGCGCTATATACAATGTATGGGGATGTAACGCGCGCTATATACAATGTATGGGGATGTAACGCGCGCTATATACAATGTATGGGGATGTAACGCGCGCTATATACAATGTATGTGGATGTAACGCGCGCTATATACAATGTATGGGGATGTAACGCACACTAGTATATACAATGCACACTATATACAATGTATGTGAATGTAACGCGTGCTATATACAATGTATGTGGGTGTAACGCGCGCTATATACAATGTATGTGGGTGTAACGCACGCTATATACAATGTATGTGGGTGTAACGCACGCTATATACAATGTATGTGGATGTAACGCGCGCTATATACAATGTATGGGGATGTAACGAGCGCTATATACAATGTATGGGGATGTAACGAGCGCTATATACAATGTATGTGGGTGTAACGCGCGCTATATACAATGTATGGGGATGTAACGTGCGCTATATACAATGTATGGGGATGTAACGAGCGCTATATACAATGTATGGGGATGTAACGAGCGCTATATACAATGTATGTGGGTGTAACGCGCGCTATATACAATGTATGGGGATGTAACGCGCGCTATATACAATGTATGGGGATGTAACGAGCGCTATATACAATGTGTGTGGATGTAACGAGCGCTATATACAATGTATGTGGATGTAACGCGCGCTATATACAATGTATGTGGATGTAACGCGCGCTATATACAATGTATGGGGATGTAACGCACGCTATATACAATCTATGGGGATGTAACGCACACTAGTATATACAATGCACACTATATACAATGTATGTGGATGTAACGCACGCTATATACAATGTATGTGGATGTAACGCACGCTATATACAATGTATGTGGATGTAACGAGTGCTATATACAATGTATGTGGATGTAACGAGTGCTATATACAATGTATGTGGATGTAACGCGTGCTATATACAATGTATGTGGATGTAACGAGTGCTATATACAATGTGTGTGGATGTAACGCGCGCTATATACAATGTGTGTGGATGTAACGCGCGCTATATACAATGTATGTGGATGTAATGCGGACAGACTCAGTACTGGAGAGTGCAGAACTCCGACTTCCCAAATACAGAAGAATTGGTCAGCCTTTCTGTCCTGGAGGACATTGTGAGTGACATCTCAGGGAAGCCCTGGATACATGTTACAGCGAGCTGGAGATGTACTAATAATATACAATGTATGTGGATGTAACGCGCGCTATATACAATGTATGTGGATGTAACGCGCGCTATATACAATGTATGTGGATGTAACGCGCGCTATATACAATGTATGTGGATGTAACGAGTGCTATATACAATGTATGTGGGTGTAACGCACGCTATATACAATGTATGTGGATGTGACGCGTGCTATATACAATGTATGTGGATGTAAAGCGCGCTATATACAATGTATGTGGATGTAACCAGCGCTATATACAATGTGTGTGGATGTAACGCACGCTATATACAATGTATGTGGATGTAACGCGCGCTATATACAATGTATGTGGATGTAACGCGCGCTATATACAATGTATGTGGGTGTAACGCGCGCTATATACAATGTGTGTGGGTGTAACGCGCGCTATATACAATGTGTGTGGGTGTAACGCGCGCTATATACAATGTGTGTGGATGTAACGCGCGCTATATACAGGGTATGTGCATGTAACGCGCGCTATATACAATGTATGGGGATGTAACGCGCGCTATATACAATGTATGTGGATGTAACGCACGCTATATACAATGTATGGGGATGTAACGAGCGCTATATACAATGTGTGTGGATGTAACGCGCGCTATATACAATGTATGGGGATGTAACGCGCGCTATATACAATGTATGGGGATGTAACGAGCGCTATATACAATGTGTGTGGATGTAACGAGCGCTATATACAATGTGTGTGGATGTAACGAGCGCTATATACAATGTGTGTGGATGTAACGAGCGCTATATACAATGTGTGTGGATGTAACGAGCGCTATATACAATGTGTGTGGATGTAACGCACGCTATATACAATGTATGTGGATGTAACGCACGCTATATACAATGTATGTGGATGTAAAGCGCGCTATATACAATGTGTGTGGATGTAACGCACGCTATATACAATGTGTGTGGATGTAACGCACGCTATATACAATGTGTGTGGATGTAACGCGCGCTATATACAATGTGTGTGGATGTAACGAGTGCTATATACAATGTATGTGGATGTAACGCGCGCTATATACAATGTATGTGCGTGTAACGCGCGCTATATACAATGTATGTGGATGTAACCAGCGCTATATACAATGTATGTGGTTGTAACGCGCGCTATATACAATGTATGGGGATGTAACGCGCGCTATATACAATGTATGGGGATGTAACGCGCGCTATATACAATGTATGGGGATGTAACGCGCGCTATATACAATGTATGTTTATGTAACGCGCGCTATATACAATGTATGGGGATGTAACGCGCGCTATATACAATGTATGGGGATGTAACGCGCGCTATATACAATGTATGGGGATGTAACGCGCGCTATATACAATGTATGGGGATGTAACGCGCGCTATATACAATGTATGGGGATGTAACGCGCGCTATATACAATGTATGGGGATGTAACGCGCGCTATATACAATGTATGGGGATGTAACGCGCGCTATATACAATGTATGGGGATGTAACGCGCGCTATATACAATGTATGGGGATGTAACGCGCGCTATATACAATGTATGGGAATGTAACGAGCGCTATATATAATTTGTGTGGATGTAACGCGCGCTATATACAATGTATGTGGATGTAACGCGCGCTATATACAATGTATGTGGATGTAACGCGCGCTATATACAATGTATGTGGATGTAACGCGCGCTATATACAATGTATGTGGATGTAACGAGCGCTATATACAATGTATGTGGGTGTAACGCACGCTATATACAATGTATGTGGATGTGACGCATGCTATATACAATGTATGTGGATGTAAAGCGCGCTATATACAATGTATGTGGATGTAACCAGCGCTATATACAATGTGTGTGGATGTAACTCACGCTATATACAATGTGTGTGGATGTAACGCACGCTATATACAATGTATGTGGATGTAACGCACGCTATATACAATGTATGTGGATGTAACGCGCGCTATATACAATGTATGTGGGTGTAACGCGCGCTATATACAATGTATGTGGGTGTAACGCGCGCTATATACAATGTATGTGGGTGTAACGCGCGCTATATACAATGTGTGTGGGTGTAACGCGCGCTATATACAATGTATGTGGATGTAACCAGCGCTATATACAATGTATGTGGTTGTAACGCGCGCTATATACAATGTGTGTGGATGTAACGCGCGCTATATACAATGTATGGGGATGTAACGCGCGCTATATACAATGTATGGGGATGTAACGCGCGCTATATACAATGTATGTGGATGTAACGCGCGCTATATACAATGTATGGGGATGTAACGCGCGCTATATACAATGTATGGGGATGTAACGCGCGCTATATACAATGTATGGGGATGTAACGCGCGCTATATACAATGTATGGGGATGTAACGCGCGCTATATACAATGTATGGGGATGTAACGCGCGCTATATACAATGTATGGGGATGTAACGCGCGCTATATACAATGTATGGGAATGTAACGAGCGCTATATACAATGTGTGGATGTAACGCACGCTATATACAATGTATGTGGATGTAACGCACGCTATATACAATGTATGTGGATGTAACGCACGCTATATACAATGTATGTGGATGTAACGCGTGCTATATACAATGTATGTGGATGTAACGAGTGCTATATACAATGTGTGTGGATGTAACGCGCGCTATATACAATGTATGTGGATGTAATGCGGACAGACTCAGTACTGGAGAGTGCAGAACTCCGACTTCCCAAATACAGAAGAATTGGTCAGCCTTTCTGTCCTGGAGGACATTGTGAGTGACATCTCAGGGAAGCCCTGGATACATGTTACAGCGAGCTGGAGATGTACTAATAATATACAATGTATGTGGATGTAACGATCGCTATATACAATGTATGTGGATGTAACGCGCGCTATATACAATGTATGTGGATGTAACGCGCGCTATATACAATGTATGTGGATGTAACGCACGCTATATACAATGTGTGTGGATGTAACGCACGCTATATACAATGTGTGTGGATGTAACGCGCGCTATATACAATGTATGTGGATGTAACGCGCGCTATATACAATGTATGTGGATGTAACGCGCGCTATATACAATGTGTGTGGGTGTAACCTGCGCTATATACAATGTGTGTGGGTGTAACGCACGCTATATACAATGTGTGTGGGTGTAACGCGCGCTATATACAATGTGTGTGGATGTAACGCGCGCTATATACAGGGTATGTGCATGTAACGCGCGCTATATACAATGTATGGGGATGTAACGCGCGCTATATACAATGTATGTGGATGTAACGCACGCTATATACAATGTATGGGGATGTAACGAACGCTATATACAATGTGTGTGGATGTAACGAGCGCTATATACAATGTGTGTGGATGTAACGAGCGCTATATACAATGTATGTGGGTGTAACGCGCGCTATATACAATGTATGTGGATGTAACGAGCGCTATATACAATGTGTGTGGATGTAACGCACGCTATATACAATGTATGTGGATGTCAAGCGTGCTATATACAATGTGTGTGGATGTAACGCACGCTATATACAATGTGTGTGGATGTAACGCACGCTATATACAATGTGTGTGGATGTAACGCGCGCTATATACAATGTATGGGGATGTAACGCGCGCTATATACAATGTATGGGGATGTAACGCGCGCTATATACAATGTATGGGGATGTAACGCGCGCTATATACAATGTATGTGGATGTAACGCACGCTATATACAATGTGTGTGGATGTAACGAGTGCTATATACAATGTGTGTGGATGTAACGCGCGCTATATACAATGTATGTGCGTGTAACGCGCGCTATATACAATGTATGTGGATGTAACCAGCGCTATATACAATGTGTGTGGATGTAACGCACGCTATATACAATGTGTGTGGATGTAACGCGCGCTATATACAATGTATGTGGATGTAACCAGCGCTATATACAATGTGTGTGGATGTAACGCACGCTATATACAATGTGTGTGGGTGTAACGCACGCTATATACAATGTATGTGGGTGTAACGCACGCTATATACAATGTATGTGGGTGTAACGCGCGCTATATACAATGTATGTGGGTGTAACGCGCGCTATATACAATGTATGTGGGTGTAACGCGCGCTATATACAATGTATGTGGGTGTAACGCGCGCTATATACAATGTATGTGGATGTAACGAGTGCTATATACAATGTATGTGGGTGTAACGCACGCTATATACAATGTATGTGGATGTAACGCGCGCTATATACAATGTATGTGGATGTAACGCGCGCTATATACAATGTATGGGGATGTAACGCACGCTATATACAATGTATGGGGATGTAACGCGCGCTATATACAATGTATGGGGATGTAACGCGCGCTATACACAATGTGTGTGGATGTAACCAGCGCTATATACAATGTGTGTGGATGTAACGCACGCTATATACAATGTGTGTGGGTGTAACGCACGCTATATACAATGTATGTGGGTGTAACGCGCGCTATATACAATGTATGTGGGTGTAACGCGCGCTATATACAATGTATGTGGGTGTAACGCGCGCTATATACAATGTATGTGGGTGTAACGCGCGCTATATACAATGTATGTGGGTGTAACGCGCGCTATATACAATGTATGGGGATGTAACGCGCGCTATATACAATGTATGGGGATGTAACGCGCGCTATATACAATGTATGGGGATGTAACGCGCGCTATATACAATGTATGTGGGTGTAACGCGCGCTATATACAATGTATGTGGGTGTAACGCGCGCTATATACAATGTATGTGGATGTAACACGCGCTATATACAATGTATGTGGATGTAACGCACACTAGTATATACAATGCACACTATATACAATGTATGGGGATGTAACGCGCGCTATATACAATGTATGGGGATGTAACGAGTGCTATATACAATGTATGTGGGTGTAACGCACGCTATATACAATGTATGGGGATGTAACGAGCGCTATATACAATGTGTGTGGATGTAACGAGCGCTATATACAATGTGTGTGGATGTAACGAGCGCTATATACAATGTGTGTGGATGTAACGCACGCTATATACAATGTATGTGGATGTAACGCACGCTATATACAATGTATGTGGATGTAAAGCGCGCTATATACAATGTATGGGGATGTAACACGCGCTATATACAATGTGTGTGGATGTAACGCACGCTATATACAATGTATGTGGATGTAACGCGCGCTATATACAATGTGTGTGGATGTAACGAGTGCTATATACAATGTATGTGGATGTAACGCGCGCTATATACAATGTATGTGCGTGTAACGCGCGCTATATACAATGTATGTGGATCTAACCAGCGCTATATACAATGTGTGTGGATGTAACGCACGCTATATACAATGTGTGTGGATGTAACGCGCGCTATATACAATGTATGTGGATGTAACGCACGCTATATACAATGTATGGGGATGTAACGCACGCTATATACAATGTATGGGGATGTAACGCGCGCTATATACAATGTATGGGGATGTAACGCGCGCTATATACAATGTATGGGGATGTAACGCACGCTATATACAATGTATGTGGATGTAACGCACGCTATATACAATGTATGTGGGTGTAACGCACGCTATATACAATGTATGTGGGTGTAACGCGCGCTATATACAATGTATGTGGGTGTAACGCGCGCTATATACAATGTATGTGGGTGTAACGCGCGCTATATACAATGTATGTGGGTGTAACGTGCGCTATATACAATGTATGGGGATGTAACGCGCGCTATATACAATGTATGGGGATGTAACGCGCGCTATATACAATGTATGGGGATGTAACGTGCGCTATATACAATGTATGTGGGTGTAACGCACACTAGTATATACAATGCACACTATATACAATGTATGGGGATGTAACGCGCGCTATATACAATGTATGGGGATGTAACGAGCGCTATATACAATGTGTGTGGATGTAACGCACGCTATATACAATGTATGTGGATGTAACGCGCGCTATATACAATGTATGTGGATGTAACGAGTGCTATATACAATGTATGTGGATGTAACGCACGCTATATACAATGTATGTGGATGTAACGCGCGCTATATACAATGTGTGTGGATGTAACGCGCGCTATATACAATGTATGTGGATGTAACGCGCGCTATATACAATGTATGTGGATGTAACGCACGCTATATACAATGTATGTGGATGTAACGCGCGCTATATACAATGTATGTGGATGTAACGCACGCTATATACAATGTATGGGGATGTAACGCACGCTATATACAATGTATGGGGATGTAACGCGCGCTATATACAATGTATGGGGATGTAACGCGCGCTATATACAGTGTATGGGGATGTAACGCACGCTATATACAATGTGTGTGGATGTAACGCGCGCTATATACAATGTGTGTGGATGTAAAGCGCGCTATATACAATGTATGTGGATGTAAAGCGCGCTATATACAATGTATGGGGATGTAACGCGCGCTATATACAATGTATGGGGATGTAACGCACGCTATATACAATGTATGTGGATGTAACGCGCGCTATATACAATGTATGTGGATGTAACGCGCGCTATATACAATGTATGGGGATGTAACGCACGCTATATACAATGTATGGGGATGTAACGCACGCTATATACAATGTATGTGGATGTAACGAGCGCTATATACAATGTATGTGGGTGTAACGCGCGCTATATACAATGTATGTGGGTGTAACGCGCGCTATATACAATGTATGTGGATGTAACGAGCGCTATATACAATGTATGGGGATGTAACGCGCGCTATATACAATGTGTGTGGATGTAACGCGCGCTATATACAATGTGTGTGGATGTAACGCGCGCTATATACAATGTGTGTGGATGTAACGCGCGCTATATACAATGTGTGTGGATGTAAAGCGCGCTATATACAATGTATGGGGATGTAACGCGCGCTATATACAATGTATGGGGATGTAACGAGCGCTATATACAATGTATGGGGATGTAACGCACGCTATATACAATGTATGTGGATGTAACGCACGCTATATACAATGTATGTGGATGTAACGCACGCTATATACAATGTATGTGGATGTAACGCACGCTATATACAATGTATGTGGATGTAACGCGCGCTATATACAATGTGTGTGGGTGTAACGCGCGCTATATACAATGTGTGTGGGTGTAACGCGCGCTATATACAATGTGTGTGGGTGTAACGCACGCTATATACAATGTGTGTGGATGTAACGAGCGCTATATACAATGTGTGTGGATGTAACGAGCGCTATATACAATGTGTGTGGATGTAACGCGTGCTATATACAATGTGTGTGGATGTAACGCACGCTATATACAATGTATGTGGGTGTAACGCACGCTATATACAATGTATGTGGATGTAACGCACGCTATATACAATGTATGTGGATGTAACGAGCGCTATATACAATGTGTGTGGATGTAACAAGTGCTATATACAATGTATGTGGATGTAACGCACGCTATATACAATGTATGTGGATGTAACGCACGCTATATACAATGTATGTGGATGTAACGAGCGCTATATACAATGTATGTGGATGTAACAAGTGCTATATACAATGTATGTGGATGTAACGCACGCTATATACAATGTATGTGGATGTAACGCACGCTATATACAATGTATGTGGATGTAACGAGTGCTATATACAATGTATGTGGATGTAACGCACGCTATATACAATGTGTGTGGATGTAACGCACGCTATATACAATGTATGTGGATGTAACGCACGCTATATACAATGTATGTGGATGTAACGAGCGCTATATACAATGTATGTGGATGTAACGCACGCTATATACAATGTATGTGGATGTAACGCACGCTATATACAATGTATGTGGATGTAACAAGTGCTATATACAATGTATGTGGATGTAACGCACGCTATATACAATGTATGTGGATGTAACGCACGCTATATACAATGTATGTGGATGTAACGAGTGCTATATACAATGTATGTGGATGTAACGCACGCTATATACAATGTGTGTGGATGTAACGAGTGCTATATACAATGTGTGTGGATGTAACGCGCGCTATATACAATGTGTGTGGATGTAACGAGCGCTATATACAATGTGTGTGGATGTAACGAGCGCTATATACAATGTGTGTGGATGTAACGAGCGCTATATACAATGTATGTGGATGTAACGAGCGCTATATACAATGTGTGTGGATGTAACGAGCGCTATATACAATGTGTGTGGATGTAACGAGCGCTATATACAATGTGTGTGGATGTAACGCGTGCTATATACAATGTGTGTGGATGTAACGCGCGCTATATACAATGTGTGTGGATGTAACGCGCGCTATATACAATGTGTGTGGATGTAACGAGCGCTATATACAATGTGTGTGGATGTAACGCGCGCTATATACAATGTGTGTGGATGTAACGCGCGCTATATACAATGTATGTGGATGTAACGCGCGCTATATACAATGTATGTGGATGTAACGCGCGCTATATACAATGTGTGTGGATGTAACGCACGCTATATACAATGTGTGTGGGTGTAACGCACGCTATATACAATGTATGTGGGTGTAACGCACGCTATATACAATGTATGTGGGTGTAACGCGCGCTATATACAATGTATGTGGGTGTAACGCGCGCTATATACAATGTATGTGGGTGTAACGCGCGCTATATACAATGTATGTGGGTGTAACGCGCGCTATATACAATGTATGTGGGTGTAACGCGCGCTATATACAATGTATGGGGATGTAACGCGCGCTATATACAATGTATGGGGATGTAACGCGCGCTATATACAATGTATGGGGATGTAACGTGCGCTATATACAATGTATGTGGGTGTAACGCGCGCTATATACAATGTATGTGGATGTAACACGCGCTATATACAATGTATGTGGATGTAACGCACACTAGTATATACAATGCACACTATATACAATGTATGGGGATGTAACGCGCGCTATATACAATGTATGGGGATGTAAGGAGTGCTATATACAATGTATGTGGGTGTAACGCACGCTATATACAATGTATGGGGATGTAACGAGCGCTATATACAATGTGTGTGGATGTAACGAGCGCTATATATAATGTGTGTGGATGTAACGAGCGCTATATACAATGTGTGTGGATGTAACGCACGCTATATACAATGTATGTGGATGTAACGCACGCTATATACAATGTATGTGGATGTAAAGCGCGCTATATACAATGTATGGGGATGTAACACACGCTATATACAATGTGTGTGGATGTAACGCACGCTATATACAATGTATGTGGATGTAACGCGCGCTATATACAATGTGTGTGGATGTAACGAGTGCTATATACAATGTATGTGGATGTAACGCGCGCTATATACAATGTATGTGCGTGTAACGCGCGCTATATACAATGTATGTGGATGTAACCAGCGCTATATACAATGTGTGTGGATGTAACGCACGCTATATACAATGTATGTGGATGTAACGCACGCTATATACAATGTATGGGGATGTAACGCACGCTATATACAATGTATGGGGATGTAACGTGCGCTATATACAATGTATGGGGATGTAACGCGCGCTATATACAATGTATGGGGATGTAACGCACGCTATATACAATGTATGTGGATGTAACGCACGCTATATACAATGTGTGTGGATGTAACGCACGCTATATACAATGTGTGTGGATGTAACGCACGCTATATACAATGTGTGTGGATGTAACGCACGCTATATACAATGTGTGTGGATGTAACGCACGCTATATACAATGTGTGTGGATGTAACGCGCGCTATATACAATGTGTGTGGATGTAACGCACGCTATATACAATGTATGTGGGTGTAACGCACGCTATATACAATGTATGTGGGTGTAACGCGCGCTATATACAATGTATGTGGGTGTAACGCGCGCTATATACAATGTATGTGGGTGTAACGCGCGCTATATACAATGTATGTGGGTGTAACGTGCGCTATATACAATGTATGGGGATGTAACGCGCGCTATATACAATGTATGGGGATGTAACGCGCGCTATATACAATGTATGGGGATGTAACGTGCGCTATATACAATGTATGTGGGTGTAACGCACACTAGTATATACAATGCACACTATATACAATGTATGGGGATGTAACGCGCGCTATATACAATGTATGGGGATGTAACGAGCGCTATATACAATGTGTGTGGATGTAACGCACGCTATATACAATGTATGTGGATGTAACGCGCGCTATATACAATGTATGTGGATGTAACGAGTGCTATATACAATGTATGTGGGTGTAACGCACGCTATATACAATGTATGTGGATGTAACGCGCGCTATATACAATGTGTGTGGATGTAACGCGCGCTATATACAATGTATGTGGATGTAACGAGCGCTATATACAATGTATGGGGATGTAACGCGCGCTATATACAATGTATGGGGATGTAACGCGCGCTATATACAATGTATGGGGATGTAACGCGCGCTATATACAATGTATGGGGATGTAACGCGCGCTATATACAATGTATGTGGATGTAACGCGCGCTATATACAATGTATGTGGATGTAACGCGCGCTATATACAATGTATGTGGATGTAACGCGCGCTATATACAATGTGTGTGGATGTAACGCGCGCTATATACAATGTGTGTGGATGTAACGCGCGCTATATACAATGTATGTGGATGTAACGCGCGCTATATACAATGTGTGTGGATGTAACGCGCGCTATATACAATGTGTGTGGATGTAACGCGCGCTATATACAATGTGTGTGGATGTAACGAGCGCTATATACAATGTGTGTGGATGTAACGAGCGCTATATACAATGTGTGTGGATGTAAAGCGCGCTATATACAATGTATGGGGATGTAACGCGCGCTATATACAATGTATGGGGATGTAACGCGCGCTATATACAATGTATGGGGATGTAACGAGCGCTATATACAATGTATGGGGATGTAACGCACGCTATATACAATGTATGTGGATGTAACGCACGCTATATACAATGTATGTGGATGTAACGCACGCTATATACAATGTATGTGGATGTAACGCACGCTATATACAATGTATGTGGATGTAACGCACGCTATATACAATGTATGTGGATGTAACGCACGCTATATACAATGTGTGTGGATGTAACGCGCGCTATATACAATGTGTGTGGGTGTAACGCACGCTATATACAATGTGTGTGGATGTAACGAGCGCTATATACAATGTGTGTGGATGTAACGAGCGCTATATACAATGTATGGGGATGTAACGCGTGCTATATACAATGTATGGGGATGTAACGCGCGCTATATACAATGTATGGGGATGTAACGCGCGCTATATACAATGTATGGGGATGTAACGCGCGCTATATACAATGTGTGTGGATGTAACGCGCGCTATATACAATGTGTGTGGATGTAACGCGCGCTATATACAATGTGTGTGGATGTAACGCGCGCTATATACAATGTATGTGGATGTAACGCGCGCTATATACAATGTGTGTGGATGTAACGCGCGCTATATACAATGTGTGTGGATGTAACGCGCGCTATATACAATGTGTGTGGATGTAACGAGCGCTATATACAGGTCCTTCTCAAAAAATTAGCATATTGTGATAAAGTTCATTATTTTCTGTAATGTACTGATAAACATTAGACTTTCATATATTTTAGATTCATTACACACAACTGAAGTAGTTCAAGCCTTTTCTTGTTTTAATATTGATGATTTTGGCATACAGCTCATGAAAACCCAAAAATCCTATCTCAAAAAATTAGCATATCATGAAAAGGTTCTCTAAACGAGCTATTAACCTAATCATCTGAATCAACTAATTAACTCTAAACACCTGCAAAAGATTCCTGAGGCTTTTAAAAACTCCCAGCCTGGTTCATTACTCAAAACCGCAATCATGGGTAAGACTGCCGACCTGACTGCTGTCCAGAAGGCCATCATTGACACCCTCAAGCAAGAGGGTAAGACACAGAAAGAAATTTCTGAACGAATAGGCTGTTCCCAGAGTGCTGTATCAAGGCACCTCAGTGGGAAGTCTGTGGGAAGGAAAAAGTGTGGCAGAAAACGCTGCACAACGAGAAGAGGTGACCGGACCCTGAAGAAGATTGTGGAGAAGGACCGATTCCAGACCTTGGAGGACCTGCGGAAGCAGTGGACTGAGTCTGGAGTAGAAACATCCAGAGCCACCGTGAACAGGCGTGTGCAGGAAATGGGCTACAGGTGCCGCATTCCCCAGGTCAAGCCACTTTTGAACCAGAAACAGCGGCAGAAGCGCCTGACCTGGGCTACAGAGAAGCAGCACTGGACTGTTGCTCAGTGGTCCAAAGTACATTCGGAAATCAAGGTGCCAGAGTCTGGAGGAAGACTGGGGAGAGGGAAATGCCAAAATGCCTGAAGTCCAGTGTCAAGTACCCACAGTCAGTGATGGTCTGGGGTGCCATGTCAGCTGCTGGTGTTGGTCCACTGTGTTTTATCAAGGGCAGGGTCAATGCAGCTAGCTATCAGGAGATTTTGGAGCACTTCATGCTTCCATCTGCTGAAAAGCTTTATGGAGATGAAGATTTCATTTTTCAGCACGACCTGGCACCTGCTCACAGTGCCAAAACCACTGGTAAATGGTTTACTGACCATGGTATTACTGTGCTCAATTGGCCTGCCAACTCTCCTGACCTGAACCCCATAGAGAATCTGTGGGATATTGGGAAGAGAAAGTTGAGAGACGCAAGACCCAACACTCTGGATGAGCTTAAGGCCGCTATCGAAGCATCCTGGGCCTCCATAACACCTCAGCAGTGCCACAGGCTGGTTGCCTCCATGCCACGCCGCATTGAAGCAGTCATTTCTGCAAAAGGATTCCCGACCAAGTATTGAGTGCATAACTGAACATAATTATTTGAAGGTTGACTTTTTTTGTATTAAAAACACTTTTCTTTTATTGGTCGGATGAAATATGCTAATTTTTTGAGATAGGATTTTTGGGTTTTCATGAGCTGTATGCCAAAATCATCAATATTAAAACAAGAAAAGGCTTGAACTACTTCAGTTGTGTTTAATGAATCTAAAATATATGAAAGTCTAATGTTTATCAGTACATTACAGAAAATAATGAACTTTATCACAATATGCTAATTTTTTGAGAAGGACCTGTACAATGTGTGTGGATGTAAAGCGCGCTATATACAATGTATGGGGATGTAACGCGCGCTATATACAATGTATGGGGATGTAACGCGCGCTATATACAATGTATGGGGATGTAACGCACGCTATATACAATGTATGTGGATGTAACGCACGCTATATACAATGTATGTGGATGTAACGCACGCTATATACAATGTATGTGGATGTAACGCACGCTATATACAATGTATGTGGGTGTAACGCGCGCTATATACAATGTGTGTGGGTGTAACGCACGCTATATACAATGTGTGTGGATGTAACGAGCGCTATATACAATGTGTGTGGATGTAACGAGCGCTATATACAATGTGTGTGGATGTAACGCGTGCTATATACAATGTATGTGGATGTAACGCACGCTATATACAATGTATGTGGGTGTAACGCACGCTATATACAATGTATGTGGGTGTAACGCACGCTATATACAATGTATGTGGATGTAACGAGCGCTATATACAATGTATGTGGATGTAACGCACGCTATATACAATGTATGTGGATGTAACGCACGCTATATACAATGTATGTGGATGTAACGAGTGCTATATACAATGTATGTGGATGTAACGCACGCTATATACAATGTATGTGGATGTAACGCACGCTATATACAATGTATGTGGATGTAACGCACGCTATATACAATGTATGTGGATGTAACGAGTGCTATATACAATGTATGTGGATGTAACGCACGCTATATACAATGTGTGTGGATGTAACGCACGCTATATACAATGTATGTGGATGTAACGCACGCTATATACAATGTATGTGGATGTAACGCACGCTATATACAATGTATGTGGATGTAACGAGCGCTATATACAATGTATGTGGATGTAACGCACGCTATATACAATGTATGTGGATGTAACGCACGCTATATACAATGTATGTGGATGTAACGAGTGCTATATACAATGTATGTGGATGTAACGAGTGCTATATACAATGTATGTGGATGTAACGCACGCTATATACAATGTATGTGGATGTAACGCACGCTATATACAATGTATGTGGATGTAACGAGTGCTATATACAATGTATGTGGATGTAACGCACGCTATATACAATGTGTGTGGATGTAACGAGTGCTATATACAATGTGTGTGGATGTAACGCGCGCTATATACAATGTGTGTGGATGTAACGAGCGCTATATACAATGTGTGTGGATGTAACGAGCGCTATATACAATGTGTGTGGATGTAACGAGCGCTATATACAATGTATGTGGATGTAACGAGCGCTATATACAATGTGTGTGGATGTAACGAGCGCTATATACAATGTGTGTGGATGTAACGAGCGCTATATACAATGTGTGTGGATGTAAAGCGCGCTATATACAATGTATGGGGATGTAACGCGCGCTATATACAATGTATGGGGATGTAACGAGCGCTATATACAATGTATGGGGATGTAACGCACGCTATATACAATGTATGGGGATGTAACGCACGCTATATACAATGTATGTGGATGTAACGCACGCTATATACAATGTATGTGGATGTAACGCACGCTATATACAATGTATGTGGATGTAACGCACGCTATATACAATGTATGTGGATGTAACGCGCGCTATATACAATGTGTGTGGGTGTAACGCGCGCTATATACAATGTGTGTGGGTGTAACGCACGCTATATACAATGTGTGTGGATGTAACGAGCGCTATATACAATGTGTGTGGATGTAACGAGCGCTATATACAATGTGTGTGGATGTAACGAGCGCTATATACAATGTGTGTGGGTGTAACGCACGCTATATACAATGTGTGTGGATGTAACGAGCGCTATATACAATGTGTGTGGATGTAACGAGCGCTATATACAATGTGTGTGGATGTAACGCGTGCTATATACAATGTATGTGGATGTAACGCACGCTATATACAATGTATGTGGATGTAACGCACGCTATATACAATGTATGTGGATGTAACGAGCGCTATATACAATGTATGTGGATGTAACGCACGCTATATACAATGTATGTGGATGTAACGCACGCTATATACAATGTATGTGGATGTAACGAGTGCTATATACAATGTATGTGGATGTAACGAGTGCTATATACAATGTATGTGGATGTAACGCACGCTATATACAAT
Organism: Rana muscosa; assembly: GCA_029206835.1. Lineage (NCBI taxonomy): Eukaryota > Metazoa > Chordata > Amphibia > Anura > Ranidae > Rana > Rana muscosa. The sequence goes on from CM055125.1 coordinate 111,005,717, forward strand.
GTATGTGGATGTAACGCACGCTATATACAATGTATGTGGATGTAACGCACGCTATATACAATGTATGTGGATGTAACGCACGCTATATACAATGTGTGTGGATGTAACGCACGCTATATACAATGTATGTGGATGTAACGCACGCTATATACAATGTATGTGGATGTAACGAGCGCTATATACAATGTATGTGGATGTAACGCACGCTATATACAATGTATGTGGATGTAACGCACGCTATATACAATGTATGTGGATGTAACGAGTGCTATATACAATGTATGTGGATGTAACGCACGCTATATACAATGTATGTGGATGTAACGCACGCTATATACAATGTATGTGGATGTAACGAGTGCTATATACAATGTATGTGGATGTAACGCACGCTATATACAATGTGTGTGGATGTAACGAGTGCTATATACAATGTGTGTGGATGTAACGCGCGCTATATACAATGTGTGTGGATGTAACGAGCGCTATATACAATGTGTGTGGATGTAACGAGCGCTATATACAATGTGTGTGGATGTAACGAGCGCTATATACAATGTGTGTGGATGTAACGAGCGCTATATACAATGTGTGTGGATGTAACGAGCGCTATATACAATGTGTGTGGATGTAACGAGCGCTATATACAATGTGTGTGGATGTAACGCGCGCTATATACAATGTGTGTGGATGTAACGCGCGCTATATACAATGTGTGTGGATGTAACGCGCGCTATATACAATGTGTGTGGATGTAACGCGCGCTATATACAATGTGTGTGGATGTAAAGCGCGCTATATACAATGTATGGGGATGTAACGCGCGCTATATACAATGTATGGGGATGTAACGAGCGCTATATACAATGTATGGGGATGTAACGCACGCTATATACAATGTATGTGGATGTAACGCACGCTATATACAATGTATGTGGATGTAACGCACGCTATATACAATGTATGTGGATGTAACGCACGCTATATACAATGTATGTGGATGTAACGCACGCTATATACAATGTATGTGGATGTAACGCACGCTATATACAATGTATGTGGATGTAACGCGCGCTATATACAATGTGTGTGGGTGTAACGCGCGCTATATACAATGTGTGTGGGTGTAACGCACGCTATATACAATGTGTGTGGATGTAACGAGCGCTATATACAATGTGTGTGGATGTAACGAGCGCTATATACAATGTGTGTGGATGTAACGCGTGCTATATACAATGTATGTGGATGTAACGCGTGCTATATACAATGTATGTGGGTGTAACGCACGCTATATACAATGTATGTGGATGTAACGCACGCTATATACAATGTATGTGGATGTAACGAGCGCTATATACAATGTATGTGGATGTAACGCACGCTATATACAATGTATGTGGATGTAACGCACGCTATATACAATGTATGTGGATGTAACGAGTGCTATATACAATGTATGTGGATGTAACGCACGCTATATACAATGTGTGTGGATGTAACGAGCGCTATATACAATGTGTGTGGATGTAACGCGCGCTATATACAATGTGTGTGGATGTAACGAGCGCTATATACAATGTGTGTGGATGTAACGAGCGCTATATACAATGTGTGTGGAATGTAACGAGCGCTATATACAATGTGTGTGGATGTAACGAGCGCTATATACAATGTATGTGGATGTAACGAGCGCTATATACAATGTGTGTGGATGTAACGAGCGCTATATACAATGTGTGTGGATGTAACGCGCGCTATATACAATGTGTGTGGATGTAACGCGCGCTATATACAATGTATGTGGATGTAACGCGCGCTATATACAATGTGTGTGGATGTAACGCGCGCTATATACAATGTGTGTGGATGTAACGCGCGCTATATACAATGTGTGTGGATGTAACGCGCGCTATATACAATGTGTGTGGATGTAAAGCGCGCTATATACAATGTGTGTGGATGTAACGCGCGCTATATACAATGTATGCGGATGTAACGCACGCTATATACAATGTGTGTGGATGTAACCAGCGCTATATACAATGTGTGTGGATGTAACGCACGCTATATACAATGTGTGTGGATGTAACGCGCGCTATATACAATGTATGTGGATGTAACCAGCGCTATATACAATGTGTGTGGATGTAACGCACGCTATATACAATGTATGTGGGTGTAACGCGCGCTATATACAATGTATGTGGGTGTAACGCGCGCTATATACAATGTATGTGGGTGTAACGCGCGCTATATACAATGTATGTGGGTATAACGCGCGCTATATACAATGTATGTGGATGTAACGAGTGCTATATACAATGTATGTGGGTGTAACGCACGCTATATACAATGTATGTGGATGTAACGCGCGCTATATACAATGTGTGTGGATGTAACGCGCGCTATATACAATGTATGTGGATGTAACGCGCGCTATATACAATGTATGTGGATGTAACGCGCGCTATATACAATGTATGTGGATGTAACGCGCGCTATATACTATGTATGTGGATGTAACGCGCGCTATATACAATGTATGGGGATGTAACGCGCGCTATATACAATGTATGGGGATGTAACGCGCGCTATATACAATGTATGGGGATGTAACGCGCGCTATATACAATGTATGGGGATGTAACGAGCGCTATATACAATGTATGTGGATGTAACGCACGCTATATACAATGTATGGGGATGTAACGCACGCTATATACAATGTATGGGGATGTAACGCGCGCTATATACAATGTATGGGGATGTAACGCGCGCTAGTATATACAATGCACACTATATACAATGTATGGGGATGTAACGCACACTAGTATATACAATGCACACTATATACAATGTATGGGGATGTAACGCGCGCTATATACAATGTATGTGGATGTAACGCACACTAGTATATACAATGCACACTATATACAATGTATGGGGATGTAACGCGCGCTATATACAATGTATGGGGATGTAACGAGTGCTATATACAATGTATGTGGGTGTAACGCACGCTATATACAATGTATGTGGATGTAACGAGTGCTATATACAATGTATGTGGGTGTAACGAGTGCTATATACAATGTATGGGGATGTAACGAGTGCTATATACAATGTATGGGGATGTAACGAGCGCTATATACAATGTGTGTGGATGTAACGAGCGCTATATACAATGTGTGTGGATGTAACGAGCGCTATATACAATGTGTGTGGATGTAACGCACGCTATATACAATGTATGTGGATGTAACGCACGCTATATACAATGTATGTGGATGTAAAGCGCGCTATATACAATGTATGGGGATGTAACGAGTGCTATATACAATGTATGTGGATGTAACGCGCGCTATATACAATGTATGTGCGTGTAACGCGCGCTATATACAATGTATGTGGATGTAACCAGCGCTATATACAATGTGTGTGGATGTAACGCACGCTATATACAATGTGTGTGGATGTAACGCGCGCTATATACAATGTATGTGGATGTAACCAGCGCTATATACAATGTATGTGGATGTAACGCGCGCTATATACAATGTATGGGGATGTAACGCACGCTATATACAATGTATGTGGATGTAACGCACGCTATATACAATGTGTGTGGATGTAACGCGCGCTATATACAATGTATGTGCGTGTAACGCGCGCTATATACAATGTATGTGGATGTAACGCACGCTATATACAATGTGTGTGGATGTAACGCACGCTATATACAATGTGTGTGGATGTAACGCGCGCTATATACAATGTATGTGGATGTAACCAGCGCTATATACAATGTGTGTGGATGTAACGCACGCTATATACAATGTGTGTGGATGTAACGCACGCTATATACAATGTATGTGGGTGTAACGCGCGCTATATACAATGTATGTGGGTGTAACGCGCGCTATATACAATGTATGTGGGTGTAACGCGCGCTATATACAATGTATGTGGGTGTAACGCGTGCTATATACAATGTATGGGGATGTAACGCGCGCTATATACAATGTATGGGGATGTAACGTGCGCTATATACAATGTATGGGGATGTAACGTGCGCTATATACAATGTATGTGGGTGTAACGCGCGCTATATACAATGTATGTGGATGTAACACGCGCTATATACAATGTATGTGGATGTAACGCACACTAGTATATACAATGCACACTATATACAATGTATGGGGATGTAACGCGCGCTATATACAATGTATGGGGATGTAACGAGCGCTATATACAATGTGTGTGGATGTAACGCACGCTATATACAATGTATGTGGATGTAACGCGCGCTATATACAATGTATGTGGATGTAACGCACGCTATATACAATGGATGTGGATGTAACGCGCGCTATATACAATGTGTGTGGATGTAACGCGCGCTATATATAATGTATGGGGATGTAACGCACGCTATATACAATGTATGGGGATGTAACGCGCGCTATATACAATGTATGGGGATGTAACGCGCGCTATATACAATGTATGTGGATGTAACGCACGCTATATACAATGTATGTGGATGTAACGCACGCTATATACAATGTATGTGGGTGTAACTCGCGCTATATACAATGTATGTGGATGTAACGCACGCTATATACAATGTGTGTGGATGTAACGCACGCTATATACAATGTGTGTGGATGTAACGAGTGCTATATACAATGTGTGTGGATGTAACGCGCGCTATATACAATGTATGTGGATGTAATGCGGACAGACTCAGTACTGGAGAGTGCAGAACTCCGACTTCCCAAATACAGAAGAATTGGTCAGCCTTTCTGTCCTGGAGGACATTGTGAGTGACATCTCAGGGAAGCCCTGGATACATGTTACAGCGAGCTGGAGATGTACTAATAATATACAATGTATGTGGATGTAACGCGCGCTATATACAATGTATGTGGATGTAACGCGCGCTATATACAATGTATGTGGATGTAACGCGCGCTATATACAATGTATGGGGATGTAACGCGCGCTATATACAATGTATGTGGATGTAACGCACGCTATATACAATGTATGTGGATGTAACGCGCGCTATATACAATGTATGTGGATGTAACGCGCGCTATATACAATGTGTGTGGATGTAACGCGCGCTATATACAATGTGTGTGGATGTAACGCGCGCTATATACAATGTGTGTGGATGTAACGCGCGCTATATACAATGTGTGTGGATGTAACGCGCGCTATATACAATGTGTGTGGATGTAACGAGCGCTATATACAATGTGTGTGGATGTAACGCGCGCTATATACAATGTATGTGGATGTAAAGCGCACTATATACAATGTATGGGGATGTAACGCGCGCTATATACAATGTATGGGGATGTAACGAGCGCTATATACAATGTATGGGGATGTAACGCACGCTATATACAATGTATGTGGGTGTAACACACGCTATATACAATGTATGTGGATGTAACGCACGCTATATACAATGTATGTGGATGTAACGCACGCTATATACAATGTATGTGGATGTAACGCACGCTATATACAATGTATGTGGGTGTAACGCACGCTATATACAATGTATGTGGATGTAACGCACGCTATATACAATGTATGTGGATGTAACGCACGCTATATACAATGTATGTGGATGTAACGCACGCTATATACAATGTATGTGGATGTAACGCACGCTATATACAATGTATGTGGGTGTAACGCGCGCTATATACAATGTGTGTGGATGTAACGCGCGCTATATACAATGTGTGTGGATGTAACGCGCGCTATATACAATGTGTGTGGATGTAACGAGCGCTATATACAATGTGTGTGGATGTAACGAGCGCTATATACAATGTGTGTGGATGTAACGAGCGCTATATACAATGTGTGTGGATGTAACGCGTGCTATATACAATGTATGTGGATGTAACGCGCGCTATATACAATGTATGTGGATGTAATGCGGACAGACTCAGTACTGGAGAGTGCAGAACTCCGACTTCCCAAATACAGAAGAATTGGTCAGCCTTTCTGTCCTGGAGGACATTGTGAGTGACATCTCAGGGAAGCCCTGGATACATGTTACAGCGAGCTGGAGATGTACTAATAATATACAATGTATGTGGGTGTAACGCGCGCTATATACAATGTATGGGGATGTAACGCGCGCTATATACAATGTATGGGGATGTAACGCGCGCTATATACAATGTATGTGGATGTAACGCGCGCTATATACAATGTATGTGGATGTAACGCGCGCTATATACAATGTATGTGGATGTAACGCGCGCTATATACAATGTATGTGGATGTAACGCGCGCTATATACAATGTATGTGGATGTAACGCGCGCTATATACAATGTATGTGGATGTAACGCGCGCTATATACAATGTATGTGGATGTAACGCGCGCTATATACAATGTATGTGGATGTAACGCGCGCTATATACAATGTATGTGGATGTAACGCGCGCTATATACAATGTATGTGGATGTAACGCGCGCTATATACAATGTATGTGGATGTAACGCGCGCTATATACAATGTATGTGGATGTAACGCGCGCTATATACAATGTATGGGGATGTAACGCGCGCTATATACAATGTATGGGGATGTAACGCGCGCTATATACAATGTATGGGGATGTAACGCGCGCTATATACAATGTATGGGGATGTAACGCGCGCTATATACAATGTATGGGGATGTAACGCGCGCTATATACAATGTATGGGGATGTAACGCGCGCTATATACAATGTATGGGGATGTAACGCGCGCTATATACAATGTATGGGGATGTAACGCGCGCTATATACAATGTATGTGGATGTAACGCGCGCTATATACAATGTATGTGGATGTAACGCGCGCTATATACAATGTATGTGGATGTAACGCGCGCTATATACAATGTATGGGGATGTAACGCGCGCTATATACAATGTATGGGGATGTAACGCGCGCTATATACAATGTATGGGGATGTAACGCGCGCTATATACAATGTATGGGGATGTAACGCGCGCTATATACAATGTATGGGGATGTAACGCGCGCTATATACAATGTATGGGGATGTAACGCGCGCTATATACAATGTATGGGGATGTAACGCGCGCTATATACAATGTATGGGGATGTAACGCGCGCTATATACAATGTATGTGGATGTAACAAGCGCTATATACAATGTATGTGGATGTAACGCACGCTATATACAATGTATGTGGGTGTAACGAGCGCTATATACAATGTGTGTGGATGTAACGAGCGCTATATACAATGTGTGTGGATGTAACGAGTGCTATATACAATGTGTGTGGGTGTAACGCACGCTATATACAATGTATGTGGATGTAACGCGCGCTATATACAATGTGTGTGGATGTAACGCGCGCTATATATAATGTATGGGGATGTAACGCACGCTATATACAATGTATGGGGATGTAACGCGCGCTATATACAATGTATGGGGATGTAACGCGCGCTATATACAATGTATGTGGATGTAACGCGCGCTATATACAATGTGTGTGGATGTAACGCGCGCTATATACAATGTGTGTGGATGTAACGCGCGCTATATACAATGTGTGTGGATGTAACGCGCGCTATATACAATGTGTGTGGATGTAACGCGCGCTATATACAATGTGTGTGGATGTAACGCGCGCTATATACAATGTGTGTGGATGTAACGCGCGCTATATACAATGTGTGTGGATGTAACGCGCGTTATATACAATGTATGTGGATGTAAAGCGCGCTATATACAATGTATGGGGATGTAACGCGCGCTATATACAATGTATGGGGATGTAACGAGCGCTATATACAATGTATGGGGATGTAACGCACGCTATATACAATGTATGTGGATGTAACGCACGCTATATACAATGTGTGTGGGTGTAACGCGCGCTATATACAATGTGTGTGGGTGTAACGCGCGCTATATACAATGTGTGTGGATGTAACGCGCGCTATATACAATGTGTGTGGATGTAACGCGCGCTATATACAATGTGTGTGGATGTAACGCGCGCTATATACAATGTGTGTGGATGTAACGAGCGCTAATATACAATGTGTGTGGATGTAACGAGCGCTATATACAATGTGTGTGGATGTAACGAGCGCTATATACAATGTGTGTGGATGTAACGAGCGCTATATACAATGTGTGTGGATGTAACGCGTGCTATATACAATGTGTGTGGATGTAACGCGCGCTATATACAATGTGTGTGGATGTAACGCGCGCTATATACAATGTATGTGGATGTAATGCGGACAGACTCAGTACTGGAGAGTGCAGAACTCCGACTTCCCAAATACAGAAGAATTGGTCAGCCTTTCTGTCCTGGAGGACATTGTGAGTGACATCTCAGGGAAGCCCTGGATACATGTTACAGCGAGCTGGAGATGTACTAATAATATACAATGTATGTGGATGTAACGCGCGCTATATACAATGTATGTGGGTGTAACGCGCGCTATATACAATGTATGTGGATGTAACGCGCGCTATATACAATGTATGGGGATGTAACGCGCGCTATATACAATGTATGTGGATGTAACGCGCGCTATATACAATGTATGTGGATGTAACGCGCGCTATATACAATGTATGTGGATGTAACGCGCGCTATATACAATGTATGTGGATGTAACGCGCGCTATATACAATGTATGTGGATGTAACGCGCGCTATATACAATGTATGTGGATGTAACGCGCGCTATATACAATGTATGTGGATGTAACGCGCGCTATATACAATGTATGTGGATGTAACGCGCGCTATATACAATGTATGTGGATGTAACGCGCGCTATATACAATGTATGGGGATGTAACGCGCGCTATATACAATGTATGGGGATGTAACGCGCGCTATATACAATGTATGGGGATGTAACGCGCGCTTTATACAATGTATGGGGATGTAACGCGCGCTATATACAATGTATGGGGATGTAACGCGCGCTATATACAATGTATGGGGATGTAACGCGCGCTATATACAATGTATGGGGATGTAACGCGCGCTATATACAATGTATGTGGATGTAACGCGCGCTATATACAATGTATGTGGATGTAACGCACGCTATATACAATGTATGTGGATGTAACGCACGCTATATACAATGTATGTGGATGTAACGCACGCTATATACAATGTATGTGGGTGTAACGCACGCTATATACAATGTATGTGGATGTAACGCACGCTATATACAATGTATGTGGATGTAACGCACGCTATATACAATGTATGTGGATGTAACGCACGCTATATACAATGTATGTGGGTGTAACGCACGCTATATACAATGTATGTGGGTGTAACGCGCGCTATATACAATGTGTGTGGATGTAACGCGCGCTATATACAATGTGTGTGGATGTAACGCGCGCTATATACAATGTGTGTGGATGTAACGAGCGCTATATACAATGTGTGTGGATGTAACGAGCGCTATATACAATGTGTGTGGATGTAACGAGCGCTATATACAATGTGTGTGGATGTAACGAGCGCTATATACAATGTGTGTGGATGTAACGCGTGCTATATACAATGTATGTGGATGTAACGCGCGCTATATACAATGTATGTGGATGTAATGCGGACAGACTCAGTACTGGAGAGTGCAGAACTCCGACTTCCCAAATACAGAAGAATTGGTCAGCCTTTCTGTCCTGGAGGACATTGTGAGTGACATCTCAGGGAAGCCCTGGATACATGTTACAGCGAGCTGGAGATGTACTAATAATATACAATGTATGTGGATGTAACGCGCGCTATATACAATGTATGTGGGTGTAACGCGCGCTATATACAATGTATGTGGATGTAACGCGCGCTATATACAATGTATGGGGATGTAACGCGCGCTATATACAATGTATGTGGATGTAACGCGCGCTATATACAATGTATGTGGATGTAACGCGCGCTATATACAATGTATGTGGATGTAACGCGCGCTATATACAATGTATGTGGATGTAACGCGCGCTATATACAATGTATGTGGATGTAACGCGCGCTATATACAATGTATGTGGATGTAACGCGCGCTATATACAATGTATGTGGATGTAACGCGCGCTATATACAATGTATGGGGATGTAACGCGCGCTATATACAATGTATGGGGATGTAACGCGCGCTATATACAATGTATGGGGATGTAACGCGCGCTTTATACAATGTATGGGGATGTAACGCGCGCTATATACAATGTATGGGGATGTAACGCGCGCTATATACAATGTATGGGGATGTAACGCGCGCTATATACAATGTATGGGGATGTAACGCGCGCTATATACAATGTATGTGGATGTAACGCGCGCTATATACAATGTATGTGGATGTAACGCGCGCTATATACAATGTATGTGGATGTAACGCGCGCTATATACAATGTATGGGGATGTAACGCGCGCTATATACAATGTATGGGGATGTAACGCGCGCTATATACAATGTATGGGGATGTAACGCGCGCTATATACAATGTATGGGGATGTAACGCGCGCTATATACAATGTATGGGGATGTAACGCGCGCTATATACAATGTATGGGGATGTAACGCGCGCTATATACAATGTATGTGGGTGTAACGCACGCTATATACAATGTATGTGGGTGTAACGCACGCTATATACAATGTATGTGGATGTAACGCACGCTATATACAATGTATGTGGATGTAACGAGTGCTATATACAATGTATGTGGGTGTAACGCACGCTATATACAATGTATGTGGATGTAACGCACGCTATATACAATGTATGTGGATGTAACGCGCGCTATATACAATGTATGGGGATGTAACGCGCGCTATATACAATGTATGTGGATGTAACGCACGCTATATACAATGTATGTGGATGTAACGCGCGCTATATACAATGTATGTGGATGTAACGCGCGCTATATACAATGTATGTGGATGTAACGCGCGCTATATACAATGTGTGTGGATGTAACGCGCGCTATATACAATGTGTGTGGGTGTAACGCACGCTATATACAATGTGTGTGGATGTAACGCACGCTATATACAATGTGTGTGGATGTAACGCACGCTATATACAATGTATGTGGATGTAACGCACGCTATATACAATGTATGTGGATGTAACGCACGCTATATACAATGTATGTGGATGTAACGCACGCTATATACAATGTATGTGGGTGTAACGCGCGCTATATACAATGTGTGTGGATGTAACGCGCGCTATATACAATGTGTGTGGATGTAACGCGCGCTATATACAATGTGTGTGGATGTAACGCGCGCTATATACAATGTGTGTGGATGTAACGCGCGCTATATACAATGTGTGTGGATGTAACGAGCGCTATATACAATGTGTGTGGATGTAACGAGCGCTATATACAATGTGTGTGGATGTAACGAGCGCTATATACAATGTGTGTGGATGTAACGAGCGCTATATACAATGTGTGTGGATGTAACGCGTGCTATATACAATGTATGTGGATGTAACGCGCGCTATATACAATGTATGTGGATGTAATGCGGACAGACTCAGTACTGGAGAGTGCAGAACTCCGACTTCCCAAATACAGAAGAATTGGTCAGCCTTTCTGTCCTGGAGGACATTGTGAGTGACATCTCAGGGAAGCCCTGGATACATGTTACAGCGAGCTGGAGATGTACTAATAATATACAATGTATGTGGATGTAACGCGCGCTATATACAATGTATGTGGGTGTAACGCGCGCTATATACAATGTATGTGGATGTAACGCGCGCTATATACAATGTATGGGGATGTAACGCGCGCTATATACAATGTATGTGGATGTAACGCGCGCTATATACAATGTATGTGGATGTAACGCGCGCTATATACAATGTATGTGGATGTAACGCGCGCTATATACAATGTATGTGGATGTAACGCGCGCTATATACAATGTATGTGGATGTAACGCGCGCTATATACAATGTATGTGGATGTAACGCGCGCTATATACAATGTATGGGGATGTAACGCGCGCTATATACAATGTATGGGGATGTAACGCGCGCTATATACAATGTATGTGGATGTAACGCGCGCTATATACAATGTATGTGGATGTAACGCGCGCTATATACAATGTATGTGGATGTAACGCGCGCTATATACAATGTATGTGGATGTAACGCGCGCTATATACAATGTATGTGGATGTAACGCGCGCTATATACAATGTATGGGGATGTAACGCGCGCTATATACAATGTATGGGGATGTAACGCGCGCTATATACAATGTATGGGGATGTAACGCGCGCTATATACAATGTATGGGGATGTAACGCGCGCTATATACAATGTATGGGGATGTAACGCGCGCTATATACAATGTATGTGGATGTAACGCGCGCTATATACAATGTATGGGGATGTAACGCGCGCTATATACAATGTATGGGGATGTAACGCGCGCTATATACAATGTATGGGGATGTAACGCGCGCTATATACAATGTATGGGGATGTAACGCGCGCTATATACAATGTATGGGGATGTAACGCGCGCTATATACAATGTATGTGGATGTAACGCACGCTATATACAATGTATGTGGGTGTAACGAGCGCTATATACAATGTGTGTGGATGTAACGAGTGCTATATACAATGTATGTGGGTGTAACGCACGCTATATACAATGTATGTGGATGTAACGAGTGCTATATACAATGTATGTGGGTGTAACGCACGCTATATACAATGTATGTGGATGTAACGCGCGCTATATACAATGTGTGTGGATGTAACGCGCGCTATATATACTGTATGGGGATGTAACGCACGCTATATACAATGTATGGGGATGTAACGCGCGCTATATACAATGTATGGGGATGTAACGCGCGCTATATACAATGTATGTGGATGTAACGCACGCTATATACAATGTGTGTGGATGTAACGCACGCTATATACAATGTGTGTGGATGTAACGAGTGCTATATACAATGTGTGTGGATGTAACGCGCGCTATATACAATGTGTGTGGATGTAACGCGCGCTATATACAATGTGTGTGGATGTAACGCGCGCTATATACAATGTGTGTGGATGTAACGAGCGCTATATACAATGTGTGTGGATGTAACGCGCGTTATATACAATGTATGTGGATGTAAAGCGCGCTATATACAATGTATGGGGATGTAACGCGCGCTATATACAATGTATGGGGATGTAACGAGCGCTATATACAATGTATGGGGATGTAACGCACGCTATATACAATGTATGTGGATGTAACGCACGCTATATACAATGTATGTGGGTGTAACGCGCGCTATATACAATGTGTGTGGATGTAACGCACGCTATATACAATGTGTGTGGATGTAACGCACGCTATATACAAAGTGTGTGGATGTAACGAGTGCTATATACAATGTGTGTGGATGTAACGCGCGCTATATACAATGTATGTGGATGTAATGCGGACAGACTCAGTACTGGAGAGTGCAGAACTCCGACTTCCCAAATACAGAAGAATTGGTCAGCCTTTCTGTCCTGGAGGACATTGTGAGTGACATCTCAGGGAAGCCCTGGATACATGTTACAGCGAGCTGGAGATGTACTAATAATATACAATGTATGTGGATGTAACGCGCGCTATATACAATGTATGTGGATGTAACGCGCGCTATATACAATGTATGTGGATGTAACGCGCGCTATATACAATGTATGTGGATGTAACGCGCGCTATATACAATGTGTGTGGATGTAACGCGCGCTATATACAATGTGTGTGGATGTAACGCGCGCTATATACAATGTGTGTGGATGTAACGCGCGCTATATACAATGTGTGTGGATGTAACGCGCGCTATATACAATGTGTGTGGATGTAACGCGCGCTATATACAATGTGTGTGGATGTAACGCGCGCTATATACAATGTGTGTGGATGTAACGCGCGCTATATACAATGTGTGTGGATGTAACGCGCGCTATATACAATGTGTGTGGATGTAACGAGCGCTATATACAATGTGTGTGGATGTAACGCGCGCTATATACAATGTATGTGGATGTAAAGCGCGCTATATACAATGTATGTGGATGTAAAGCGCGCTATATACAATGTATGGGGATGTAACGCGCGCTATATACAATGTATGGGGATGTAACGCACGCTATATACAATGTATGTGGGTGTAACGCACGCTATATACAATGTATGTGGGTGTAACGCACGCTATATACAATGTATGTGGGTGTAACGCACGCTATATACAATGTATGTGGATGTAACGCACGCTATATACAATGTATGTGGATGTAACGCACGCTATATACAATGTATGTGGATGTAACGCACGCTATATACAATGTATGTGGGTGTAACGCACGCTATATACAATGTATGTGGGTGTAACGCACGCTATATACAATGTATGTGGATGTAACGCACGCTATATACAATGTATGTGGATGTAACGCACGCTATATACAATGTATGTGGGTGTAACGCACGCTATATACAATGTATGTGGGTGTAACGCGCGCTATATACAATGTATGTGGGTGTAACGCGCGCTATATACAATGTGTGTGGATGTAACGCGCGCTATATACAATGTGTGTGGATGTAACGCGCGCTATATACAATGTGTGTGGATGTAACGCGCGCTATATACAATGTGTGTGGATGTAACGCGCGCTATATACAATGTGTGTGGATGTAACGAGCGCTATATACAATGTGTGTGGATGTAACGAGCGCTATATACAATGTGTGTGGATGTAACGAGCGCTATATACAATGTGTGTGGATGTAACGCGCGCTATATACAATGTGTGTGGATGTAACGAGCGCTATATACAATGTGTGTGGATGTAACGAGCGCTATATACAATGTGTGTGGATGTAACGAGCGCTATATACAATGTGTGTGGATGTAACGAGCGCTATATACAATGTGTGTGGGTGTAACGCACGCTATATACAATGTGTGTGGATGTAACGCACGCTATATACAATGTATGTGGATGTAACGCACGCTATATACAATGTATGTGGATGTAACGCACGCTATATACAATGTATGTGGATGTAACGCACGCTATATACAATGTATGTGGGTGTAACGCGCGCTATATACAATGTGTGTGGATGTAACGCGCGCTATATACAATGTGTGTGGATGTAACGCGCGCTATATACAATGTGTGTGGATGTAACGCGCGCTATATACAATGTGTGTGGATGTAACGCGCGCTATATACAATGTGTGTGGATGTAACGAGCGCTATATACAATGTGTGTGGATGTAACGAGCGCTATATACAATGTGTGTGGATGTAACGCGTGCTATATACAATGTATGTGGATGTAACGCGCGCTATATACAATGTATGTGGATGTAATGCGGACAGACTCAGTACTGGAGAGTGCAGAACTCCGACTTCCCAAATACAGAAGAATTGGTCAGCCTTTCTGTCCTGGAGGACATTGTGAGTGACATCTCAGGGAAGCCCTGGATACATGTTACAGCGAGCTGGAGATGTACTAATAATATACAATGTATGTGGATGTAACGCGCGCTATATACAATGTATGTGGGTGTAACGCGCGCTATATACAATGTATGTGGATGTAACGCGCGCTATATACAATGTATGGGGATGTAACGCGCGCTATATACAATGTATGTGGATGTACCGCGCGCTATATACAATGTATGTGGATGTAACGCGCGCTATATACAATGTATGTGGATGTAACGCGCGCTATATACAATGTATGTGGATGTAACGCGCGCTATATACAATGTATGTGGATGTAACGCGCGCTATATACAATGTATGTGGATGTAACGCGCGCTATATACAATGTATGTGGATGTAACGCGCGCTATATACAATGTATGTGGATGTAACGCGCGCTATATACAATGTATGTGGATGTAACGCGCGCTATATACAATGTATGTGGATGTAACGCGCGCTATATACAATGTATGTGGATGTAACGCGCGCTATATACAATGTATGTGGATGTAACGCGCGCTATATACAATGTATGTGGATGTAACGCGCGCTATATACAATGTATGTGGATGTAACGCGCGCTATATACAATGTATGGGGATGTAACGCGCGCTATATACAATGTATGGGGATGTAACGCGCGCTATATACAATGTATGGGGATGTAACGCGCGCTATATACAATGTATGGGGATGTAACGCGCGCTATATACAATGTATGGGGATGTAACGCGCGCTATATACAATGTATGGGGATGTAACGCGCGCTATATACAATGTATGTGGATGTAACGCGCGCTATATACAATGTATGTGGATGTAACGCGCGCTATATACAATGTATGTGGATGTAACGCGCGCTATATACAATGTATGGGGATGTAACGCGCGCTATATACAATGTATGGGGATGTAACGCGCGCTATATACAATGTATGGGGATGTAACGCGCGCTATATACAATGTATGGGGATGTAACGCGCGCTATATACAATGTATGGGGATGTAACGCACGCTATATACAATGTATGTGGGTGTAACGAGCGCTATATACAATGTGTGTGGATGTAACGAGTGCTATATACAATGTATGTGGGTGTAACGCACGCTATATACAATGTATGTGGATGTAACGAGTGCTATATACAATGTATGTGGGTGTAACGCACGCTATATACAATGTATGTGGATGTAACGCGCGCTATATACAATGTGTGTGGATGTAACGCGCGCTATATATACTGTATGGGGATGTAACGCACGCTATATACAATGTATGGGGATGTAACGCGCGCTATATACAATGTATGGGGATGTAACGCGCGCTATATACAATGTATGTGGATGTAACGCACGCTATATACAATGTGTGTGGATGTAACGCACGCTATATACAATGTGTGTGGATGTAACGAGTGCTATATACAATGTGTGTGGATGTAACGCGCGCTATATACAATGTGTGTGGATGTAACGCGCGCTATATACAATGTGTGTGGATGTAACGCGCGCTATATACAATGTGTGTGGATGTAACGAGCGCTATATACAATGTGTGTGGATGTAACGCGCGTTATATACAATGTATGTGGATGTAAAGCACGCTATATACAATGTATGTGGATGTAACGCGCGCTATATACAATGTATGGGGATGTAACGCGCGCTATATACAATGTATGTGGATGTAACGCACGCTATATACAATGTATGTGGATGTAACGCGCGCTATATACAATGTATGTGGATGTAACGCGCGCTATATACAATGTATGTGGATGTAACGCGCGCTATATACAATGTGTGTGGATGTAACGCGCGCTATATACAATGTGTGTGGGTGTAACGCACGCTATATACAATGTGTGTGGATGTAACGCACGCTATATACAATGTATGTGGATGTAACGCACGCTATATACAATGTATGTGGATGTAACGCACGCTATATACAATGTATGTGGATGTAACGCACGCTATATACAATGTATGTGGGTGTAACGCGCGCTATATACAATGTGTGTGGATGTAACGCGCGCTATATACAATGTGTGTGGATGTAACGCGCGCTATATACAATGTGTGTGGATGTAACGCGCGCTATATACAATGTGTGTGGATGTAACGCGCGCTATATACAATGTGTGTGGATGTAACGCGCGCTATATACAATGTGTGTGGATGTAACGCGCGCTATATACAATGTGTGTGGATGTAACGCGCGCTATATACAATGTGTGTGGATGTAACGCGCGCTATATACAATGTGTGTGGATGTAACGAGCGCTATATACAATGTGTGTGGATGTAACGAGCGCTATATACAATGTGTGTGGATGTAACGAGCGCTATATACAATGTGTGTGGATGTAACGAGCGCTATATACAATGTGTGTGGATGTAACGCGTGCTATATACAATGTATGTGGATGTAACGCGCGCTATATACAATGTATGTGGATGTAATGCGGACAGACTCAGTACTGGAGAGTGCAGAACTCCGACTTCCCAAATACAGAAGAATTGGTCAGCCTTTCTGTCCTGGAGGACATTGTGAGTGACATCTCAGGGAAGCCCTGGATACATGTTACAGCGAGCTGGAGATGTACTAATAATATACAATGTATGTGGATGTAACGCGCGCTATATACAATGTATGTGGGTGTAACGCGCGCTATATACAATGTATGTGGATGTAACGCGCGCTATATACAATGTATGGGGATGTAACGCGCGCTATATACAATGTATGTGGATGTAACGCGCGCTATATACAATGTATGTGGATGTAACGCGCGCTATATACAATGTATGTGGATGTAACGCGCGCTATATACAATGTATGTGGATGTAACGCGCGCTATATACAATGTATGTGGATGTAACGCGCGCTATATACAATGTATGTGGATGTAACGCGCGCTATATACAATGTATGGGGATGTAACGCGCGCTATATACAATGTATGGGGATGTAACGCGCGCTATATACAATGTATGTGGATGTAACGCGCGCTATATACAATGTATGTGGATGTAACGCGCGCTATATACAATGTATGTGGATGTAACGCGCGCTATATACAATGTATGTGGATGTAACGCGCGCTATATACAATGTATGTGGATGTAACGCGCGCTATATACAATGTATGGGGATGTAACGCGCGCTATATACAATGTATGGGGATGTAACGCGCGCTATATACAATGTATGGGGATGTAACGCGCGCTATATACAATGTATGGGGATGTAACGCGCGCTATATACAATGTATGGGGATGTAACGCGCGCTATATACAATGTATGGGGATGTAACGCGCGCTATATACAATGTATGTGGATGTAACGCGCGCTATATACAATGTATGTGGATGTAACGCGCGCTATATACAATGTATGGGGATGTAACGCGCGCTATATACAATGTATGGGGATGTAACGCGCGCTATATACAATGTATGGGGATGTAACGCGCGCTATATACAATGTATGGGGATGTAACGCGCGCTATATACAATGTATGTGGATGTAACGCACGCTATATACAATGTATGTGGGTGTAACGAGCGCTATATACAATGTGTGTGGATGTAACGAGTGCTATATACAATGTATGTGGGTGTAACGCACGCTATATACAATGTATGTGGATGTAACGAGTGCTATATACAATGTATGTGGGTGTAACGCACGCTATATACAATGTATGTGGATGTAACGCGCGCTATATACAATGTGTGTGGATGTAACGCGCGCTATATATACTGTATGGGGATGTAACGCACGCTATATACAATGTATGGGGATGTAACGCGCGCTATATACAATGTATGGGGATGTAACGCGCGCTATATACAATGTATGTGGATGTAACGCACGCTATATACAATGTGTGTGGATGTAACGCACGCTATATACAATGTGTGTGGATGTAACGAGTGCTATATACAATGTGTGTGGATGTAACGCGCGCTATATACAATGTGTGTGGATGTAACGCGCGCTATATACAATGTGTGTGGATGTAACGCGCGCTATATACAATGTGTGTGGATGTAACGAGCGCTATATACAATGTGTGTGGATGTAACGCGCGTTATATACAATGTATGTGGATGTAAAGCGCGCTATATACAATGTATGGGGATGTAACGCGCGCTATATACAATGTATGGGGATGTAACGAGCGCTATATACAATGTATGGGGATGTAACGCACGCTATATACAATGTATGTGGATGTAACGCACGCTATATACAATGTATGTGGGTGTAACGCGCGCTATATACAATGTGTGTGGATGTAACGCACGCTATATACAATGTGTGTGGATGTAACGCACGCTATATACAATGTGTGTGGATGTAACGAGTGCTATATACAATGTGTGTGGATGTAACGCGCGCTATATACAATGTATGTGGATGTAATGCGGACAGACTCAGTACTGGAGAGTGCAGAACTCCGACTTCCCAAATACAGAAGAATTGGTCAGCCTTTCTGTCCTGGAGGACATTGTGAGTGACATCTCAGGGAAGCCCTGGATACATGTTACAGCGAGCTGGAGATGTACTAATAATATACAATGTATGTGGATGTAACGCGCGCTATATACAATGTATGTGGATGTAACGCGCGCTATATACAATGTATGTGGATGTAACGCGCGCTATATACAATGTGTGTGGATGTAACGCGCGCTATATACAATGTGTGTGGATGTAACGCGCGCTATATACAATGTGTGTGGATGTAACGCGCGCTATATACAATGTGTGTGGATGTAACGCGCGCTATATACAATGTGTGTGGATGTAACGCGCGCTATATACAATGTGTGTGGATGTAACGCGCGCTATATACAATGTGTGTGGATGTAACGCGCGCTATATACAATGTGTGTGGATGTAACGCGCGCTATATACAATGTGTGTGGATGTAACGAGCGCTATATACAATGTGTGTGGATGTAACGCGCGCTATATACAATGTATGTGGATGTAAAGCGCGCTATATACAATGTATGTGGATGTAAAGCGCGCTATATACAATGTATGGGGATGTAACGCGCGCTATATACAATGTATGGGGATGTAACGCACGCTATATACAATGTATGTGGGTGTAACGCACGCTATATACAATGTATGTGGGTGTAACGCACGCTATATACAATGTATGTGGATGTAACGCACGCTATATACAATGTATGTGGATGTAACGCACGCTATATACAATGTATGTGGATGTAACGCACGCTATATACAATGTATGTGGGTGTAACGCACGCTATATACAATGTATGTGGGTGTAACGCACGCTATATACAATGTATGTGGATGTAACGCACGCTATATACAATGTATGTGGATGTAACGCACGCTATATACAATGTATGTGGGTGTAACGCACGCTATATACAATGTATGTGGGTGTAACGCGCGCTATATACAATGTATGTGGGTGTAACGCGCGCTATATACAATGTGTGTGGATGTAACGCGCGCTATATACAATGTGTGTGGATGTAACGCGCGCTATATACAATGTGTGTGGATGTAACGCGCGCTATATACAATGTGTGTGGATGTAACGCGCGCTATATACAATGTGTGTGGATGTAACGAGCGCTATATACAATGTGTGTGGATGTAACGAGCGCTATATACAATGTGTGTGGATGTAACGAGCGCTATATACAATGTGTGTGGATGTAACGCGCGCTATATACAATGTGTGTGGATGTAACGAGCGCTATATACAATGTGTGTGGATGTAACGAGCGCTATATACAATGTGTGTGGATGTAACGAGCGCTATATACAATGTGTGTGGATGTAACGAGCGCTATATACAATGTGTGTGGGTGTAACGCACGCTATATACAATGTGTGTGGATGTAACGCACGCTATATACAATGTATGTGGATGTAACGCACGCTATATACAATGTATGTGGATGTAACGCACGCTATATACAATGTATGTGGATGTAACGCACGCTATATACAATGTATGTGGGTGTAACGCGCGCTATATACAATGTGTGTGGATGTAACGCGCGCTATATACAATGTGTGTGGATGTAACGCGCGCTATATACAATGTGTGTGGATGTAACGCGCGCTATATACAATGTGTGTGGATGTAACGCGCGCTATATACAATGTGTGTGGATGTAACGAGCGCTATATACAATGTGTGTGGATGTAACGAGCGCTATATACAATGTGTGTGGATGTAACGCGTGCTATATACAATGTATGTGGATGTAACGCGCGCTATATACAATGTATGTGGATGTAATGCGGACAGACTCAGTACTGGAGAGTGCAGAACTCCGACTTCCCAAATACAGAAGAATTGGTCAGCCTTTCTGTCCTGGAGGACATTGTGAGTGACATCTCAGGGAAGCCCTGGATACATGTTACAGCGAGCTGGAGATGTACTAATAATATACAATGTATGTGGATGTAACGCGCGCTATATACAATGTATGTGGGTGTAACGCGCGCTATATACAATGTATGTGGATGTAACGCGCGCTATATACAATGTATGGGGATGTAACGCGCGCTATATACAATGTATGTGGATGTACCGCGCGCTATATACAATGTATGTGGATGTAACGCGCGCTATATACAATGTATGTGGATGTAACGCGCGCTATATACAATGTATGTGGATGTAACGCGCGCTATATACAATGTATGTGGATGTAACGCGCGCTATATACAATGTATGTGGATGTAACGCGCGCTATATACAATGTATGTGGATGTAACGCGCGCTATATACAATGTATGTGGATGTAACGCGCGCTATATACAATGTATGTGGATGTAACGCGCGCTATATACAATGTATGTGGATGTAACGCGCGCTATATACAATGTATGTGGATGTAACGCGCGCTATATACAATGTATGTGGATGTAACGCGCGCTATATACAATGTATGTGGATGTAACGCGCGCTATATACAATGTATGTGGATGTAACGCGCGCTATATACAATGTATGGGGATGTAACGCGCGCTATATACAATGTATGGGGATGTAACGCGCGCTATATACAATGTATGGGGATGTAACGCGCGCTATATACAATGTATGGGGATGTAACGCGCGCTATATACAATGTATGGGGATGTAACGCGCGCTATATACAATGTATGGGGATGTAACGCGCGCTATATACAATGTATGTGGATGTAACGCGCGCTATATACAATGTATGTGGATGTAACGCGCGCTATATACAATGTATGTGGATGTAACGCGCGCTATATACAATGTATGGGGATGTAACGCGCGCTATATACAATGTATGGGGATGTAACGCGCGCTATATACAATGTATGGGGATGTAACGCGCGCTATATACAATGTATGGGGATGTAACGCGCGCTATATACAATGTATGGGGATGTAACGCACGCTATATACAATGTATGTGGGTGTAACGAGCGCTATATACAATGTGTGTGGATGTAACGAGTGCTATATACAATGTGTGTGGATGTAACGAGTGCTATATACAATGTGTGTGGATGTAACGCGCGCTATATACAATGTGTGTGGATGTAACGCGCGCTATATACAATGTGTGTGGATGTAACGCGCGCTATATACAATGTGTGTGGATGTAACGAGCGCTATATACAATGTGTGTGGATGTAACGCGCGTTATATACAATGTATGTGGATGTAAAGCGCGCTATATACAATGTATGGGGATGTAACGCGCGCTATATACAATGTATGGGGATGTAACGAGCGCTATATACAATGTATGGGGATGTAACGCACGCTATATACAATGTATGTGGATGTAACGCACGCTATATACAATGTATGTGGGTGTAACGCGCGCTATATACAATGTATGTGGATGTAACGCACGCTATATACAATGTGTGTGGATGTAACGCACGCTATATACAATGTGTGTGGATGTAACGAGTGCTATATACAATGTGTGTGGATGTAACGCGCGCTATATACAATGTATGTGGATGTAATGCGGACAGACTCAGTACTGGAGAGTGCAGAACTCCGACTTCCCAAATACAGAAGAATTGGTCAGCCTTTCTGTCCTGGAGAACATTGTGAGTGACATCTCAGGGAAGCCCTGGATACATGTTACAGCGAGCTGGAGATGTACTAATAATATACAATGTATGTGGATGTAACGCGCGCTATATACAATGTATGTGGATGTAACGCGCGCTATATACAATGTATGTGGATGTAACGCGCGCTATATACAATGTATGTGGATGTAACGCGCGCTATATACAATGTGTGTGGATGTAACGCGCGCTATATACAATGTGTGTGGATGTAACGCGCGCTATATACAATGTGTGTGGATGTAACGCGCGCTATATACAATGTGTGTGGATGTAACGCGCGCTATATACAATGTGTGTGGATGTAACGCGCGCTATATACAATGTGTGTGGATGTAACGCGCGCTATATACAATGTGTGTGGATGTAACGCGCGCTATATACAATGTGTGTGGATGTAACGCGCGCTATATACAATGTGTGTGGATGTAACGCGCGCTATATACAATGTGTGTGGATGTAACGCGCGCTATATACAATGTGTGTGGATGTAACGAGCGCTATATACAATGTGTGTGGATGTAACGCGCGCTATATACAATGTGTGTGGATGTAACGCGCGCTATATACAATGTATGTGGATGTAAAGCGCGCTATATACAATGTATGGGGATGTAAAGCGCGCTATATACAATGTATGTGGGTGTAACGCACGCTATATACAATGTATGTGGGTGTAACGCACGCTATATACAATGTATGTGGATGTAACGCACGCTATATACAATGTATGTGGATGTAACGCACGCTATATACAATGTATGTGGATGTAACGCACGCTATATACAATGTATGTGGGTGTAACGCACGCTATATACAATGTATGTGGGTGTAACGCACGCTATATACAATGTATGTGGATGTAACGCACGCTATATACAATGTATGTGGATGTAACGCACGCTATATACAATGTATGTGGGTGTAACGCACGCTATATACAATGTATGTGGGTGTAACGCGCGCTATATACAATGTATGTGGGTGTAACGCGCGCTATATACAATGTGTGTGGATGTAACGCGCGCTATATACAATGTGTGTGGATGTAACGCGCGCTATATACAATGTGTGTGGATGTAACGAGCGCTATATACAATGTGTGTGGATGTAACGAGCGCTATATACAATGTGTGTGGATGTAACGAGCGCTATATACAATGTGTGTGGATGTAACGCGCGCTATATACAATGTGTGTGGATGTAACGAGCGCTATATACAATGTGTGTGGATGTAACGAGCGCTATATACAATGTGTGTGGATGTAACGAGTGCTATATACAATGTATGTGGATGTAACGCACGCTATATACAATGTATGTGGATGTAACGAGCGCTATATACAATGTGTGTGGATGTAACGAGCGCTATATACAATGTGTGTGGATGTAACGCGTGCTATATACAATGTATGTGGATGTAACGCGCGCTATATACAATGTATGTGGATGTAATGCGGACAGACTCAGTACTGGAGAGTGCAGAACTCCGACTTCCCAAATACAGAAGAATTGGTCAGCCTTTCTGTCCTGGAGGACATTGTGAGTGACATCTCAGGGAAGCCCTGGATACATGTTACAGCGAGCTGGAGATGTACTAATAATATACAATGTATGTGGATGTAACGCGCGCTATATACAATGTATGTGGGTGTAACGCGCGCTATATACAATGTATGTGGGTGTAACGCGTGCTATATACAATGTATGTGGATGTAACGCGCGCTATATACAATGTATGGGGATGTAACGCGCGCTATATACAATGTATGTGGATGTAACGCGCGCTATATACAATGTATGTGGATGTAACGCGCGCTATATACAATGTATGTGGATGTAACGCGCGCTATATACAATGTATGTGGATGTAACGCGCGCTATATACAATGTATGTGGATGTAACGTGCGCTATATACAATGTATGTGGATGTAACGCGCGCTATATACAATGTATGTGGATGTAACGCGCGCTATATACAATGTATGTGGATGTAACGCGCGCTATATACAATGTATGTGGATGTAACGCGCGCTATATACAATGTATGGGGATGTAACGCGCGCTATATACAATGTATGGGGATGTAACGCGCGCTATATACAATGTATGGGGATGTAACGCGCGCTATATACAATGTATGGGGATGTAACGCGCGCTATATACAATGTATGTGGATGTAACGCGCGCTATATACAATGTATGTGGATGTAACGCGCGCTATATACAATGTATGTGGATGTAACGCACGCTATATACAATGTATGGGGATGTAACGCGCGCTATATACAATGTATGGGGATGTAACGCGCGCTATATACAATGTATGGGGATGTAACGCGCGCTATATACAATGTATGGGGATGTAACGCGCGCTATATACAATGTATGGGGATGTAACGCGCGCTATATACAATGTATGGGGATGTAACGCGCGCTATATACAATGTATGTGGATGTAACGCGCGCTATATACAATGTATGTGGGTGTAACGAGTGCTATATACAATGTATGTGGATGTAACGCACGCTATATACAATGTATGTGGATGTAACGCACGCTATATACAATGTATGTGGATGTAACGAGCGCTATATACAATGTATGTGGATGTAACGCACGCTATATACAATGTATGTGGATGTAACGCACGCTATATACAATGTATGTGGATGTAACGAGCGCTATATACAATGTATGTGGATGTAACGCGCGCTATATACAATGTATGTGGATGTAATGCACACTATATACAATGTATGTGGATGTAACGCACGCTATATACAATGTATGTGGATGTAACGCACGCTATATACAATGTATGTGGATGTAACGCACGCTATATACAATGTATGTGGATGTAACGAGCGCTATATACAATGTATGTGGATGTAACGCGCGCTATATACAATGTATGTGGGTGTAACGAGTGCTATATACAATGTATGTGGGTGTAACGCACGCTATATACAATGTATGTGGATGTAACGCACGCTATATACAATGTATGTGGATGTAACGCACGCTATATACAATGTGTGTGGATGTAACGCGCGCTATATACAATGTGTGTGGATGTAACGCGCGCTATATACAATGTGTGTGGATGTAACGAGCGCTATATACAATGTGTGTGGATGTAACGCGCGCTATATACAATGTATGTGGATGTAAAGCGCGCTATATACAATGTATGGGGATGTAAAGCGCGCTATATACAATGTATGTGGGTGTAACGCACGCTATATACAATGTATGTGGGTGTAACGCACGCTATATACAATGTATGTGGATGTAACGCACGCTATATACAATGTATGTGGATGTAACGCACGCTATATACAATGTATGTGGATGTAACGCACGCTATATACAATGTATGTGGGTGTAACGCACGCTATATACAATGTATGTGGGTGTAACGCACGCTATATACAATGTATGTGGATGTAACGCACGCTATATACAATGTATGTGGATGTAACGCACGCTATATACAATGTATGTGGGTGTAACGCACGCTATATACAATGTATGTGGGTGTAACGCGCGCTATATACAATGTATGTGGGTGTAACGCGCGCTATATACAATGTGTGTGGATGTAACGCGCGCTATATACAATGTGTGTGGATGTAACGCGCGCTATATACAATGTGTGTGGATGTAACGAGCGCTATATACAATGTGTGTGGATGTAACGAGCGCTATATACAATGTGTGTGGATGTAACGAGCGCTATATACAATGTGTGTGGATGTAACGCGCGCTATATACAATGTGTGTGGATGTAACGAGCGCTATATACAATGTGTGTGGATGTAACGAGCGCTATATACAATGTGTGTGGATGTAACGAGTGCTATATACAATGTATGTGGATGTAACGCACGCTATATACAATGTATGTGGATGTAACGAGCGCTATATACAATGTGTGTGGATGTAACGAGCGCTATATACAATGTGTGTGGATGTAACGCGTGCTATATACAATGTATGTGGATGTAACGCGCGCTATATACAATGTATGTGGATGTAATGCGGACAGACTCAGTACTGGAGAGTGCAGAACTCCGACTTCCCAAATACAGAAGAATTGGTCAGCCTTTCTGTCCTGGAGGACATTGTGAGTGACATCTCAGGGAAGCCCTGGATACATGTTACAGCGAGCTGGAGATGTACTAATAATATACAATGTATGTGGATGTAACGCGCGCTATATACAATGTATGTGGGTGTAACGCGCGCTATATACAATGTATGTGGGTGTAACGCGTGCTATATACAATGTATGTGGATGTAACGCGCGCTATATACAATGTATGGGGATGTAACGCGCGCTATATACAATGTATGTGGATGTAACGCGCGCTATATACAATGTATGTGGATGTAACGCGCGCTATATACAATGTATGTGGATGTAACGCGCGCTATATACAATGTATGTGGATGTAACGCGCGCTATATACAATGTATGTGGATGTAACGCGCGCTATATACAATGTATGTGGATGTAACGTGCGCTATATACAATGTATGTGGATGTAACGCGCGCTATATACAATGTATGTGGATGTAACGCGCGCTATATACAATGTATGTGGATGTAACGCGCGCTATATACAATGTATGTGGATGTAACGCGCGCTATATACAATGTATGGGGATGTAACGCGCGCTATATACAATGTATGGGGATGTAACGCGCGCTATATACAATGTATGGGGATGTAACGCGCGCTATATACAATGTATGTGGATGTAACGCGCGCTATATACAATGTATGTGGATGTAACGCGCGCTATATACAATGTATGTGGATGTAACGCGCGCTATATACAATGTATGTGGATGTAACGCACGCTATATACAATGTATGGGGATGTAACGCGCGCTATATACAATGTATGGGGATGTAACGCGCGCTATATACAATGTATGGGGATGTAACGCGCGCTATATACAATGTATGGGGATGTAACGCGCGCTATATACAATGTATGGGGATGTAACGCGCGCTATATACAATGTATGGGGATGTAACGCGCGCTATATACAATGTATGTGGATGTAACGCGCGCTATATACAATGTATGTGGGTGTAACGAGTGCTATATACAATGTATGTGGGTGTAACGCGCGCTATATACAATGTATGGGGATGTAACGCGCGCTATATACAATGTATGGGGATGTAACGCGCGCTATATACAATGTATGGGGATGTAACGCGCGCTATATACAATGTATGTGGATGTAACGCGCGCTATATACAATGTATGTGGGTGTAACGAGTGCTATATACAATGTATGTGGGTGTAACGCACGCTATATACAATGTATGTGGATGTAACGCACGCTATATACAATGTATGTGGATGTAACGCACGCTATATACAATGTATGTGGATGTAACGAGCGCTATATACAATGTATGTGGATGTAACGCACGCTATATACAATGTATGTGGATGTAACGCACGCTATATACAATGTATGTGGATGTAACGAGCGCTATATACAATGTATGTGGATGTAACGCGCGCTATATACAATGTATGTGGATGTAATGCACACTATATACAATGTATGTGGATGTAACGCACGCTATATACAATGTATGTGGATGTAACGCACGCTATATACAATGTATGTGGATGTAACGCACGCTATATACAATGTATGTGGATGTAACGCGCGCTATATACAATGTATGGGGATGTAACGCGCGCTATATACAATGTATGTGGATGTAACGCGCGCTATATACAATGTATGTGGATGTAACGCGCGCTA
Organism: Rana muscosa; assembly: GCA_029206835.1. Classification (NCBI taxonomy): domain Eukaryota; kingdom Metazoa; phylum Chordata; class Amphibia; order Anura; family Ranidae; genus Rana; species Rana muscosa. Next base: position 111,035,259 of record CM055125.1, read on the forward strand.
TATACAATGTATGTGGATGTAACGCGCGCTATATACAATGTATGGGGATGTAACGCGCGCTATATACAATGTATGGGGATGTAACGCGCGCTATATACAATGTATGGGGATGTAACGCGCGCTATATACAATGTATGGGGATGTAACGCGCGCTATATACAATGTATGGGGATGTAACGCACGCTATATACAATGTATGTGGGTGTAACGAGCGCTATATACAATGTGTGTGGATGTAACGAGTGCTATATACAATGTGTGTGGATGTAACGAGTGCTATATACAATGTGTGTGGATGTAACGCGCGCTATATACAATGTGTGTGGATGTAACGCGCGCTATATACAATGTGTGTGGATGTAACGCGCGCTATATACAATGTGTGTGGATGTAACGAGCGCTATATACAATGTGTGTGGATGTAACGCGCGTTATATACAATGTATGTGGATGTAAAGCGCGCTATATACAATGTATGGGGATGTAACGCGCGCTATATACAATGTATGGGGATGTAACGAGCGCTATATACAATGTATGGGGATGTAACGCACGCTATATACAATGTATGTGGATGTAACGCACGCTATATACAATGTATGTGGGTGTAACGCGCGCTATATACAATGTATGTGGATGTAACGCACGCTATATACAATGTGTGTGGATGTAACGCACGCTATATACAATGTGTGTGGATGTAACGAGTGCTATATACAATGTGTGTGGATGTAACGCGCGCTATATACAATGTATGTGGATGTAATGCGGACAGACTCAGTACTGGAGAGTGCAGAACTCCGACTTCCCAAATACAGAAGAATTGGTCAGCCTTTCTGTCCTGGAGAACATTGTGAGTGACATCTCAGGGAAGCCCTGGATACATGTTACAGCGAGCTGGAGATGTACTAATAATATACAATGTATGTGGATGTAACGCGCGCTATATACAATGTATGTGGATGTAACGCGCGCTATATACAATGTATGTGGATGTAACGCGCGCTATATACAATGTGTGTGGATGTAACGCGCGCTATATACAATGTGTGTGGATGTAACGCGCGCTATATACAATGTGTGTGGATGTAACGCGCGCTATATACAATGTGTGTGGATGTAACGCGCGCTATATACAATGTGTGTGGATGTAACGCGCGCTATATACAATGTGTGTGGATGTAACGCGCGCTATATACAATGTGTGTGGATGTAACGCGCGCTATATACAATGTGTGTGGATGTAACGCGCGCTATATACAATGTGTGTGGATGTAACGCGCGCTATATACAATGTGTGTGGATGTAACGCGCGCTATATACAATGTGTGTGGATGTAACGCGCGCTATATACAATGTGTGTGGATGTAACGAGCGCTATATACAATGTGTGTGGATGTAACGCGCGCTATATACAATGTGTGTGGATGTAACGCGCGCTATATACAATGTATGTGGATGTAAAGCGCGCTATATACAATGTATGGGGATGTAAAGCGCGCTATATACAATGTATGTGGGTGTAACGCACGCTATATACAATGTATGTGGGTGTAACGCACGCTATATACAATGTATGTGGATGTAACGCACGCTATATACAATGTATGTGGATGTAACGCACGCTATATACAATGTATGTGGATGTAACGCACGCTATATACAATGTATGTGGGTGTAACGCACGCTATATACAATGTATGTGGGTGTAACGCACGCTATATACAATGTATGTGGATGTAACGCACGCTATATACAATGTATGTGGATGTAACGCACGCTATATACAATGTATGTGGGTGTAACGCACGCTATATACAATGTATGTGGGTGTAACGCGCGCTATATACAATGTATGTGGGTGTAACGCGCGCTATATACAATGTGTGTGGATGTAACGCGCGCTATATACAATGTGTGTGGATGTAACGCGCGCTATATACAATGTGTGTGGATGTAACGAGCGCTATATACAATGTGTGTGGATGTAACGAGCGCTATATACAATGTGTGTGGATGTAACGAGCGCTATATACAATGTGTGTGGATGTAACGCGCGCTATATACAATGTGTGTGGATGTAACGAGCGCTATATACAATGTGTGTGGATGTAACGAGCGCTATATACAATGTGTGTGGATGTAACGAGTGCTATATACAATGTATGTGGATGTAACGCACGCTATATACAATGTATGTGGATGTAACGAGCGCTATATACAATGTGTGTGGATGTAACGAGCGCTATATACAATGTGTGTGGATGTAACGCGTGCTATATACAATGTATGTGGATGTAACGCGCGCTATATACAATGTATGTGGATGTAATGCGGACAGACTCAGTACTGGAGAGTGCAGAACTCCGACTTCCCAAATACAGAAGAATTGGTCAGCCTTTCTGTCCTGGAGGACATTGTGAGTGACATCTCAGGGAAGCCCTGGATACATGTTACAGCGAGCTGGAGATGTACTAATAATATACAATGTATGTGGATGTAACGCGCGCTATATACAATGTATGTGGGTGTAACGCGCGCTATATACAATGTATGTGGGTGTAACGCGTGCTATATACAATGTATGTGGATGTAACGCGCGCTATATACAATGTATGGGGATGTAACGCGCGCTATATACAATGTATGTGGATGTAACGCGCGCTATATACAATGTATGTGGATGTAACGCGCGCTATATACAATGTATGTGGATGTAACGCGCGCTATATACAATGTATGTGGATGTAACGCGCGCTATATACAATGTATGTGGATGTAACGTGCGCTATATACAATGTATGTGGATGTAACGCGCGCTATATACAATGTATGTGGATGTAACGCGCGCTATATACAATGTATGTGGATGTAACGCGCGCTATATACAATGTATGTGGATGTAACGCGCGCTATATACAATGTATGGGGATGTAACGCGCGCTATATACAATGTATGGGGATGTAACGCGCGCTATATACAATGTATGGGGATGTAACGCGCGCTATATACAATGTATGGGGATGTAACGCGCGCTATATACAATGTATGGGGATGTAACGCGCGCTATATACAATGTATGGGGATGTAACGCGCGCTATATACAATGTATGTGGATGTAACGCGCGCTATATACAATGTATGTGGGTGTAACGAGTGCTATATACAATGTATGTGGGTGTAACGCACGCTATATACAATGTATGTGGATGTAACGCACGCTATATACAATGTATGTGGATGTAACGCACGCTATATACAATGTATGTGGATGTAACGAGCGCTATATACAATGTATGTGGATGTAACGCACGCTATATACAATGTATGTGGATGTAACGCACGCTATATACAATGTATGTGGATGTAACGAGCGCTATATACAATGTATGTGGATGTAACGCGCGCTATATACAATGTATGTGGATGTAATGCACGCTATATACAATGTATGTGGATGTAACGCACGCTATATACAATGTATGTGGATGTAACGCACGCTATATACAATGTATGTGGATGTAACGAGCGCTATATACAATGTATGTGGATGTAACGCGCGCTATATACAATGTATGTGGGTGTAACGAGTGCTATATACAATGTATGTGGGTGTAACGCACGCTATATACAATGTATGTGGATGTAACGCACGCTATATACAATGTATGTGGATGTAACGCACGCTATATACAATGTGTGTGGATGTAACGCGCGCTATATACAATGTGTGTGGATGTAACGCGCGCTATATACAATGTGTGTGGATGTAACGAGCGCTATATACAATGTGTGTGGATGTAACGCGCGCTATATACAATGTATGTGGATGTAAAGCGCGCTATATACAATGTATGGGGATGTAACGAGCGCTATATACAATGTATGTGGGTGTAACGCGCGCTATATACAATGTATGTGGGTGTAACGCACGCTATATACAATGTATGTGGATGTAACGCACGCTATATACAATGTATGTGGATGTAACGCACGCTATATACAATGTATGTGGATGTAACGCACGCTATATACAATGTATGTGGGTGTAACGCACGCTATATACAATGTATGTGGGTGTAACGCACGCTATATACAATGTATGTGGATGTAACGCACGCTATATACAATGTATGTGGATGTAACGCACGCTATATACAATGTATGTGGGTGTAACGCACGCTATATACAATGTATGTGGGTGTAACGCGCGCTATATACAATGTATGTGGGTGTAACGCGCGCTATATACAATGTGTGTGGATGTAACGCGCGCTATATACAATGTGTGTGGATGTAACGCGCGCTATATACAATGTGTGTGGATGTAACGAGCGCTATATACAATGTGTGTGGATGTAACGAGCGCTATATACAATGTGTGTGGATGTAACGAGCGCTATATACAATGTGTGTGGATGTAACGCGCGCTATATACAATGTGTGTGGATGTAACGAGCGCTATATACAATGTGTGTGGATGTAACGAGCGCTATATACAATGTATGTGGATGTAACGCGCGCTATATACAATGTATGGGGATGTAACGCGCGCTATATACAATGTATGGGGATGTAACGCGCGCTATATACAATGTATGGGGATGTAACGCGCGCTATATACAATGTATGTGGATGTAACGCGCGCTATATACAATGTATGTGGATGTAACGCGCGCTATATACAATGTATGTGGATGTAACGCGCGCTATATACAATGTATGTGGATGTAACGCACGCTATATACAATGTATGGGGATGTAACGCGCGCTATATACAATGTATGGGGATGTAACGCGCGCTATATACAATGTATGGGGATGTAACGCGCGCTATATACAATGTATGGGGATGTAACGCGCGCTATATACAATGTATGGGGATGTAACGCGCGCTATATACAATGTATGGGGATGTAACGCGCGCTATATACAATGTATGTGGATGTAACGCGCGCTATATACAATGTATGTGGGTGTAACGAGTGCTATATACAATGTATGTGGGTGTAACGCGCGCTATATACAATGTATGGGGATGTAACGCGCGCTATATACAATGTATGGGGATGTAACGCGCGCTATATACAATGTATGGGGATGTAACGCGCGCTATATACAATGTATGTGGATGTAACGCGCGCTATATACAATGTATGTGGGTGTAACGAGTGCTATATACAATGTATGTGGGTGTAACGCACGCTATATACAATGTATGTGGATGTAACGCACGCTATATACAATGTATGTGGATGTAACGCACGCTATATACAATGTATGTGGATGTAACGAGCGCTATATACAATGTATGTGGATGTAACGCACGCTATATACAATGTATGTGGATGTAACGCACGCTATATACAATGTATGTGGATGTAACGAGCGCTATATACAATGTATGTGGATGTAACGCGCGCTATATACAATGTATGTGGATGTAATGCACACTATATACAATGTATGTGGATGTAACGCACGCTATATACAATGTATGTGGATGTAACGCACGCTATATACAATGTATGTGGGTGTAACGCGCGCTATATACAATGTATGTGGGTGTAACGCACGCTATATACAATGTATGTGGATGTAACGCACGCTATATACAATGTATGTGGGTGTAACGAGTGCTATATACAATGTATGTGGGTGTAACGCACGCTATATACAATGTATGTGGATGTAACGCACGCTATATACAATGTATGTGGATGTAACGCACGCTATATACAATGTATGTGGATGTAACGAGCGCTATATACAATGTATGTGGATGTAATGCACACTATATACAATGTATGTGGATGTAACGCACGCTATATACAATGTATGTGGATGTAACGAGCGCTATATACAATGTATGTGGATGTAACGCACGCTATATACAATGTATGTGGATGTAACGAGCGCTATATACAATGTATGTGGATGTAACGCACGCTATATACAATGTATGGGGATGTAACGAGCGCTATATACAATGTATGGGGATGTAACGCGCGCTATATACAATGTATGTGGATGTAACGCGCGCTATATACAATGTATGGGGATGTAACGCGCGCTATATACAATGTATGTGGATGTAACGAGCGCTATATACAATGTATGTGGATGTAACGAGCGCTATATACAATGTATGTGGATGTAACGCACGCTATATACAATGTATGTGGGTGTAACGCACGCTATATACAATGTATGTGGGTGTAACGCACGCTATATACAATGTATGAGTAAGCACTGATTTTACAGTGTGAAACGCGTCAGCCTGTCTGCTTTTATTTTGCTGTGGTGTGGATCTTTGTGATTTTTCAATAAAGGAACCTTTTTTTGGAGTGCAGCTGTCCAAGAATCTCTTTCCACATTTTCGCACGCTATCAGGGCTGGTGCAAAGATTTTTGACACCTTAAGCGAAACCTCATTTTGCCTCCCCTCCTTGACTCCACCCCTTTGCCCTACCCATGTGACCTATCAGCCCCCTACACTGACCTCCCTGATTCCTAATACAATGTCATTGTTCTTCACCCACCAGGGTTCTGCATGCAACTGACTGGACTGGAGTTTTTCATGTTTGAGATTTGGTTTTCATCACACTATTTGGGGAGTTTGCTTATGAAGCGTTTAGCATTGCCATGTTACATGATTTGACTTATTCTTCAATAGCAATCACTATCCTGTAACCAGGCGGGTAGGCTTTTCAGCATTAATCACATGAGCTACACCTTTTTGATATGCACTTGCTTCACGGATATCTGCATTTGGACATTGGTTCCAGTTGCATGTCTTGTTAGCTTAAAGCAGAGTTCCACCCAAAAGTGGAACTTCCGCTTAAACCACTCCTCGCCCCCTTACATGCCATTTTTTTTGCGGGGGGAGTGGGGCTTCCTGTCCCACTTCCTCCTTCCACCCAGGGACCGCTTAGGCGACTCATCATATCGCCTTTTGGCGGCCCCTCCCTGTAGGCGATCACCTGGGACACGTGACAGATCCCAGGCAATCGCCTGTCCACTCAGGGAGCGCTCGCGCATGCGCAGTGAGTGCCCGGGCCGTGAAGCCGAAAGCTGTCACAGCCGGGTGCCCACAGTTATAATGGAGGCGCCGGCGGAAAAGGGGGGAGGACTGAAGCTCCGGGCGGCCGCGTCGCTGGACAGTGGAACAGGTACCGTAAGTGTCTATTTATTAAAAGCCAGCAGCTACACTTTTTGTAGCTGCGGACTTTTAATAGACATAAAAAAGGCTGGAACTCCCCTTTAATAAGTTAATCCACACATAGATTTCTTAATCTATTTATATCTACATATTTTTATGATGTCATATTTCATGGTACGCATTTGGCCACTTGACTAATAAAAATTTACTTCATTCCCACATGTATATCATTATTTTTATGTGAACTCATTAGGCCCTATTCACCCCCTTTTTTTTTTTCTTTTTTTCCCCAGGCATAACACCACCTGGCACAGCAGGGTTTGGTGGCAAGACCACTTTGTGTCTGTCCCCTACCCCAACTCACGTTTATATAGTTTTGCACACATATGTGGAAATACTCTTCAACTTTTAAATTTTTGCAAAGCAGCAAGGTGAGATGTATGTGGGTGTAACGCACGCTATATACAATGTATGTGGGTGTAACGCACGCTATATACAATGTATGTGGGTGTAACGCGCGCTATATACAATGTATGTGGGTGTAACGCGCGCTATATACAATGTGTGTGGATGTAACGCGCGCTATATACAATGTGTGTGGATGTAACGCGCGCTATATACAATGTGTGTGGATGTAACGAGCGCTATATACAATGTGTGTGGATGTAACGAGCGCTATATACAATGTGTGTGGATGTAACGAGCGCTATATACAATGTGTGTGGATGTAACGAGCGCTATATACAATGTGTGTGGATGTAACGAGCGCTATATACAATGTGTGTGGATGTAACGAGTGCTATATACAATGTATGTGGATGTAACGCACGCTATATACAATGTATGTGGATGTAACGAGCGCTATATACAATGTGTGTGGATGTAACGAGCGCTATATACAATGTGTGTGGATGTAACGCGTGCTATATACAATGTATGTGGATGTAACGCGCGCTATATACAATGTATGTGGATGTAATGCGGACAGACTCAGTACTGGAGAGTGCAGAACTCCGACTTCCCAAATACAGAAGAATTGGTCAGCCTTTCTGTCCTGGAGGACATTGTGAGTGACATCTCAGGGAAGCCCTGGATACATGTTACAGCGAGCTGGAGATGTACTAATAATATACAATGTATGTGGATGTAACGCGCGCTATATACAATGTATGTGGGTGTAACGCGCGCTATATACAATGTATGTGGGTGTAACGCGTGCTATATACAATGTATGTGGATGTAACGCGCGCTATATACAATGTATGGGGATGTAACGCGCGCTATATACAATGTATGTGGATGTAACGCGCGCTATATACAATGTATGTGGATGTAACGCGCGCTATATACAATGTATGTGGATGTAACGCGCGCTATATACAATGTATGTGGATGTAACGCGCGCTATATACAATGTATGTGGATGTAACGTGCGCTATATACAATGTATGTGGATGTAACGCGCGCTATATACAATGTATGTGGATGTAACGCGCGCTATATACAATGTATGTGGATGTAACGCGCGCTATATACAATGTATGTGGATGTAACGCGCGCTATATACAATGTATGGGGATGTAACGCGCGCTATATACAATGTATGGGGATGTAACGCGCGCTATATACAATGTATGGGGATGTAACGCGCGCTATATACAATGTATGTGGATGTAACGCGCGCTATATACAATGTATGTGGATGTAACGCGCGCTATATACAATGTATGTGGATGTAACGCGCGCTATATACAATGTATGTGGATGTAACGCACGCTATATACAATGTATGGGGATGTAACGCGCGCTATATACAATGTATGGGGATGTAACGCGCGCTATATACAATGTATGGGGATGTAACGCGCGCTATATACAATGTATGGGGATGTAACGCGCGCTATATACAATGTATGGGGATGTAACGCGCGCTATATACAATGTATGGGGATGTAACGCGCGCTATATACAATGTATGTGGATGTAACGCGCGCTATATACAATGTATGTGGGTGTAACGAGTGCTATATACAATGTATGTGGGTGTAACGCACGCTATATACAATGTATGTGGATGTAACGCACGCTATATACAATGTATGTGGATGTAACGCACGCTATATACAATGTATGTGGATGTAACGAGCGCTATATACAATGTATGTGGATGTAACGCACGCTATATACAATGTATGTGGATGTAACGCACGCTATATACAATGTATGTGGATGTAACGAGCGCTATATACAATGTATGTGGATGTAACGCGCGCTATATACAATGTATGTGGATGTAATGCACACTATATACAATGTATGTGGATGTAACGCACGCTATATACAATGTATGTGGATGTAACGCACGCTATATACAATGTATGTGGATGTAACGCACGCTATATACAATGTATGTGGATGTAACGAGCGCTATATACAATGTATGTGGATGTAACGCGCGCTATATACAATGTATGTGGGTGTAACGAGTGCTATATACAATGTATGTGGGTGTAACGCACGCTATATACAATGTATGTGGATGTAACGCACGCTATATACAATGTATGTGGATGTAACGCACGCTATATACAATGTGTGTGGATGTAACGCGCGCTATATACAATGTGTGTGGATGTAACGCGCGCTATATACAATGTGTGTGGATGTAACGAGCGCTATATACAATGTGTGTGGATGTAACGCGCGCTATATACAATGTATGTGGATGTAAAGCGCGCTATATACAATGTATGGGGATGTAAAGCGCGCTATATACAATGTATGTGGGTGTAACGCACGCTATATACAATGTATGTGGGTGTAACGCACGCTATATACAATGTATGTGGATGTAACGCACGCTATATACAATGTATGTGGATGTAACGCACGCTATATACAATGTATGTGGATGTAACGCACGCTATATACAATGTATGTGGGTGTAACGCACGCTATATACAATGTATGTGGGTGTAACGCACGCTATATACAATGTATGTGGATGTAACGCACGCTATATACAATGTATGTGGATGTAACGCACGCTATATACAATGTATGTGGGTGTAACGCACGCTATATACAATGTATGTGGGTGTAACGCGCGCTATATACAATGTATGTGGGTGTAACGCGCGCTATATACAATGTGTGTGGATGTAACGCGCGCTATATACAATGTGTGTGGATGTAACGCGCGCTATATACAATGTGTGTGGATGTAACGAGCGCTATATACAATGTGTGTGGATGTAACGAGCGCTATATACAATGTGTGTGGATGTAACGAGCGCTATATACAATGTGTGTGGATGTAACGCGCGCTATATACAATGTGTGTGGATGTAACGAGCGCTATATACAATGTGTGTGGATGTAACGAGCGCTATATACAATGTGTGTGGATGTAACGAGTGCTATATACAATGTATGTGGATGTAACGCACGCTATATACAATGTATGTGGATGTAACGAGCGCTATATACAATGTGTGTGGATGTAACGAGCGCTATATACAATGTGTGTGGATGTAACGCGTGCTATATACAATGTATGTGGATGTAACGCGCGCTATATACAATGTATGTGGATGTAATGCGGACAGACTCAGTACTGGAGAGTGCAGAACTCCGACTTCCCAAATACAGAAGAATTGGTCAGCCTTTCTGTCCTGGAGGACATTGTGAGTGACATCTCAGGGAAGCCCTGGATACATGTTACAGCGAGCTGGAGATGTACTAATAATATACAATGTATGTGGATGTAACGCGCGCTATATACAATGTATGTGGGTGTAACGCGCGCTATATACAATGTATGTGGGTGTAACGCGTGCTATATACAATGTATGTGGATGTAACGCGCGCTATATACAATGTATGGGGATGTAACGCGCGCTATATACAATGTATGTGGATGTAACGCGCGCTATATACAATGTATGTGGATGTAACGCGCGCTATATACAATGTATGTGGATGTAACGCGCGCTATATACAATGTATGTGGATGTAACGCGCGCTATATACAATGTATGTGGATGTAACGCGCGCTATATACAATGTATGTGGATGTAACGTGCGCTATATACAATGTATGTGGATGTAACGCGCGCTATATACAATGTATGTGGATGTAACGCGCGCTATATACAATGTATGTGGATGTAACGCGCGCTATATACAATGTATGTGGATGTAACGCGCGCTATATACAATGTATGGGGATGTAACGCGCGCTATATACAATGTATGGGGATGTAACGCGCGCTATATACAATGTATGGGGATGTAACGCGCGCTATATACAATGTATGTGGATGTAACGCGCGCTATATACAATGTATGTGGATGTAACGCGCGCTATATACAATGTATGTGGATGTAACGCGCGCTATATACAATGTATGTGGATGTAACGCACGCTATATACAATGTATGGGGATGTAACGCGCGCTATATACAATGTATGGGGATGTAACGCGCGCTATATACAATGTATGGGGATGTAACGCGCGCTATATACAATGTATGGGGATGTAACGCGCGCTATATACAATGTATGGGGATGTAACGCGCGCTATATACAATGTATGGGGATGTAACGCGCGCTATATACAATGTATGTGGATGTAACGCGCGCTATATACAATGTATGTGGGTGTAACGAGTGCTATATACAATGTATGTGGGTGTAACGCGCGCTATATACAATGTATGGGGATGTAACGCGCGCTATATACAATGTATGGGGATGTAACGCGCGCTATATACAATGTATGGGGATGTAACGCGCGCTATATACAATGTATGTGGATGTAACGCGCGCTATATACAATGTATGTGGGTGTAACGAGTGCTATATACAATGTATGTGGGTGTAACGCACGCTATATACAATGTATGTGGATGTAACGCACGCTATATACAATGTATGTGGATGTAACGCACGCTATATACAATGTATGTGGATGTAACGAGCGCTATATACAATGTATGTGGATGTAACGCACGCTATATACAATGTATGTGGATGTAACGCACGCTATATACAATGTATGTGGATGTAACGAGCGCTATATACAATGTATGTGGATGTAACGCGCGCTATATACAATGTATGTGGATGTAATGCACACTATATACAATGTATGTGGATGTAACGCACGCTATATACAATGTATGTGGATGTAACGCACGCTATATACAATGTATGTGGATGTAACGCACGCTATATACAATGTATGTGGATGTAACGCGCGCTATATACAATGTATGGGGATGTAACGCGCGCTATATACAATGTATGTGGATGTAACGCGCGCTATATACAATGTATGTGGATGTAACGCGCGCTATATACAATGTATGTGGATGTAACGCGCGCTATATACAATGTATGTGGATGTAACGCGCGCTATATACAATGTATGGGGATGTAACGCGCGCTATATACAATGTATGGGGATGTAACGCGCGCTATATACAATGTATGGGGATGTAACGCGCGCTATATACAATGTATGGGGATGTAACGCGCGCTATATACAATGTATGGGGATGTAACGCACGCTATATACAATGTATGTGGGTGTAACGAGCGCTATATACAATGTGTGTGGATGTAACGAGTGCTATATACAATGTGTGTGGATGTAACGAGTGCTATATACAATGTGTGTGGATGTAACGCGCGCTATATACAATGTGTGTGGATGTAACGCGCGCTATATACAATGTGTGTGGATGTAACGCGCGCTATATACAATGTGTGTGGATGTAACGAGCGCTATATACAATGTGTGTGGATGTAACGCGCGTTATATACAATGTATGTGGATGTAAAGCGCGCTATATACAATGTATGGGGATGTAACGCGCGCTATATACAATGTATGGGGATGTAACGAGCGCTATATACAATGTATGGGGATGTAACGCACGCTATATACAATGTATGTGGATGTAACGCACGCTATATACAATGTATGTGGGTGTAACGCGCGCTATATACAATGTATGTGGATGTAACGCACGCTATATACAATGTGTGTGGATGTAACGCACGCTATATACAATGTGTGTGGATGTAACGAGTGCTATATACAATGTGTGTGGATGTAACGCGCGCTATATACAATGTATGTGGATGTAATGCGGACAGACTCAGTACTGGAGAGTGCAGAACTCCGACTTCCCAAATACAGAAGAATTGGTCAGCCTTTCTGTCCTGGAGAACATTGTGAGTGACATCTCAGGGAAGCCCTGGATACATGTTACAGCGAGCTGGAGATGTACTAATAATATACAATGTATGTGGATGTAACGCGCGCTATATACAATGTATGTGGATGTAACGCGCGCTATATACAATGTATGTGGATGTAACGCGCGCTATATACAATGTGTGTGGATGTAACGCGCGCTATATACAATGTGTGTGGATGTAACGCGCGCTATATACAATGTGTGTGGATGTAACGCGCGCTATATACAATGTGTGTGGATGTAACGCGCGCTATATACAATGTGTGTGGATGTAACGCGCGCTATATACAATGTGTGTGGATGTAACGCGCGCTATATACAATGTGTGTGGATGTAACGCGCGCTATATACAATGTGTGTGGATGTAACGCGCGCTATATACAATGTGTGTGGATGTAACGCGCGCTATATACAATGTGTGTGGATGTAACGCGCGCTATATACAATGTGTGTGGATGTAACGCGCGCTATATACAATGTGTGTGGATGTAACGAGCGCTATATACAATGTGTGTGGATGTAACGCGCGCTATATACAATGTGTGTGGATGTAACGCGCGCTATATACAATGTATGTGGATGTAAAGCGCGCTATATACAATGTATGGGGATGTAAAGCGCGCTATATACAATGTATGTGGGTGTAACGCACGCTATATACAATGTATGTGGGTGTAACGCACGCTATATACAATGTATGTGGATGTAACGCACGCTATATACAATGTATGTGGATGTAACGCACGCTATATACAATGTATGTGGATGTAACGCACGCTATATACAATGTATGTGGGTGTAACGCACGCTATATACAATGTATGTGGGTGTAACGCACGCTATATACAATGTATGTGGATGTAACGCACGCTATATACAATGTATGTGGATGTAACGCACGCTATATACAATGTATGTGGGTGTAACGCACGCTATATACAATGTATGTGGGTGTAACGCGCGCTATATACAATGTATGTGGGTGTAACGCGCGCTATATACAATGTGTGTGGATGTAACGCGCGCTATATACAATGTGTGTGGATGTAACGCGCGCTATATACAATGTGTGTGGATGTAACGAGCGCTATATACAATGTGTGTGGATGTAACGAGCGCTATATACAATGTGTGTGGATGTAACGAGCGCTATATACAATGTGTGTGGATGTAACGCGCGCTATATACAATGTGTGTGGATGTAACGAGCGCTATATACAATGTGTGTGGATGTAACGAGCGCTATATACAATGTGTGTGGATGTAACGAGTGCTATATACAATGTATGTGGATGTAACGCACGCTATATACAATGTATGTGGATGTAACGAGCGCTATATACAATGTGTGTGGATGTAACGAGCGCTATATACAATGTGTGTGGATGTAACGCGTGCTATATACAATGTATGTGGATGTAACGCGCGCTATATACAATGTATGTGGATGTAATGCGGACAGACTCAGTACTGGAGAGTGCAGAACTCCGACTTCCCAAATACAGAAGAATTGGTCAGCCTTTCTGTCCTGGAGGACATTGTGAGTGACATCTCAGGGAAGCCCTGGATACATGTTACAGCGAGCTGGAGATGTACTAATAATATACAATGTATGTGGATGTAACGCGCGCTATATACAATGTATGTGGGTGTAACGCGCGCTATATACAATGTATGTGGGTGTAACGCGTGCTATATACAATGTATGTGGATGTAACGCGCGCTATATACAATGTATGGGGATGTAACGCGCGCTATATACAATGTATGTGGATGTAACGCGCGCTATATACAATGTATGTGGATGTAACGCGCGCTATATACAATGTATGTGGATGTAACGCGCGCTATATACAATGTATGTGGATGTAACGCGCGCTATATACAATGTATGTGGATGTAACGTGCGCTATATACAATGTATGTGGATGTAACGCGCGCTATATACAATGTATGTGGATGTAACGCGCGCTATATACAATGTATGTGGATGTAACGCGCGCTATATACAATGTATGTGGATGTAACGCGCGCTATATACAATGTATGGGGATGTAACGCGCGCTATATACAATGTATGGGGATGTAACGCGCGCTATATACAATGTATGGGGATGTAACGCGCGCTATATACAATGTATGGGGATGTAACGCGCGCTATATACAATGTATGGGGATGTAACGCGCGCTATATACAATGTATGGGGATGTAACGCGCGCTATATACAATGTATGTGGATGTAACGCGCGCTATATACAATGTATGTGGGTGTAACGAGTGCTATATACAATGTATGTGGGTGTAACGCACGCTATATACAATGTATGTGGATGTAACGCACGCTATATACAATGTATGTGGATGTAACGCACGCTATATACAATGTATGTGGATGTAACGAGCGCTATATACAATGTATGTGGATGTAACGCGCGCTATATACAATGTATGTGGGTGTAACGAGTGCTATATACAATGTATGTGGGTGTAACGCACGCTATATACAATGTATGTGGATGTAACGCACGCTATATACAATGTATGTGGATGTAACGCACGCTATATACAATGTATGTGGATGTAACGAGCGCTATATACAATGTATGTGGATGTAACGCACGCTATATACAATGTATGTGGATGTAACGCACGCTATATACAATGTATGTGGATGTAACGAGCGCTATATACAATGTATGTGGATGTAACGCGCGCTATATACAATGTATGTGGATGTAATGCACGCTATATACAATGTATGTGGATGTAACGCACGCTATATACAATGTATGTGGATGTAACGCACGCTATATACAATGTATGTGGATGTAACGAGCGCTATATACAATGTATGTGGATGTAACGCGCGCTATATACAATGTATGTGGGTGTAACGAGTGCTATATACAATGTATGTGGGTGTAACGCACGCTATATACAATGTATGTGGATGTAACGCACGCTATATACAATGTATGTGGATGTAACGCACGCTATATACAATGTGTGTGGATGTAACGCGCGCTATATACAATGTGTGTGGATGTAACGCGCGCTATATACAATGTGTGTGGATGTAACGAGCGCTATATACAATGTGTGTGGATGTAACGCGCGCTATATACAATGTATGTGGATGTAAAGCGCGCTATATACAATGTATGGGGATGTAAAGCGCGCTATATACAATGTATGTGGGTGTAACGCGCGCTATATACAATGTATGTGGGTGTAACGCACGCTATATACAATGTATGTGGATGTAACGCACGCTATATACAATGTATGTGGATGTAACGCACGCTATATACAATGTATGTGGATGTAACGCACGCTATATACAATGTATGTGGGTGTAACGCACGCTATATACAATGTATGTGGGTGTAACGCACGCTATATACAATGTATGTGGATGTAACGCACGCTATATACAATGTATGTGGATGTAACGCACGCTATATACAATGTATGTGGGTGTAACGCACGCTATATACAATGTATGTGGGTGTAACGCGCGCTATATACAATGTATGTGGGTGTAACGCGCGCTATATACAATGTGTGTGGATGTAACGCGCGCTATATACAATGTGTGTGGATGTAACGCGCGCTATATACAATGTGTGTGGATGTAACGAGCGCTATATACAATGTGTGTGGATGTAACGAGCGCTATATACAATGTGTGTGGATGTAACGAGCGCTATATACAATGTGTGTGGATGTAACGCGCGCTATATACAATGTGTGTGGATGTAACGAGCGCTATATACAATGTGTGTGGATGTAACGAGCGCTATATACAATGTGTGTGGATGTAACGAGTGCTATATACAATGTATGTGGATGTAACGCACGCTATATACAATGTATGTGGATGTAACGAGCGCTATATACAATGTGTGTGGATGTAACGAGCGCTATATACAATGTGTGTGGATGTAACGCGTGCTATATACAATGTATGTGGATGTAACGCGCGCTATATACAATGTATGTGGATGTAATGCGGACAGACTCAGTACTGGAGAGTGCAGAACTCCGACTTCCCAAATACAGAAGAATTGGTCAGCCTTTCTGTCCTGGAGGACATTGTGAGTGACATCTCAGGGAAGCCCTGGATACATGTTACAGCGAGCTGGAGATGTACTAATAATATACAATGTATGTGGATGTAACGCGCGCTATATACAATGTATGTGGGTGTAACGCGCGCTATATACAATGTATGTGGGTGTAACGCGTGCTATATACAATGTATGTGGATGTAACGCGCGCTATATACAATGTATGGGGATGTAACGCGCGCTATATACAATGTATGTGGATGTAACGCGCGCTATATACAATGTATGTGGATGTAACGCGCGCTATATACAATGTATGTGGATGTAACGCGCGCTATATACAATGTATGTGGATGTAACGCGCGCTATATACAATGTATGTGGATGTAACGTGCGCTATATACAATGTATGTGGATGTAACGCGCGCTATATACAATGTATGTGGATGTAACGCGCGCTATATACAATGTATGTGGATGTAACGCGCGCTATATACAATGTATGTGGATGTAACGCGCGCTATATACAATGTATGGGGATGTAACGCGCGCTATATACAATGTATGGGGATGTAACGCGCGCTATATACAATGTATGGGGATGTAACGCGCGCTATATACAATGTATGTGGATGTAACGCGCGCTATATACAATGTATGTGGATGTAACGCGCGCTATATACAATGTATGTGGATGTAACGCGCGCTATATACAATGTATGTGGATGTAACGCACGCTATATACAATGTATGGGGATGTAACGCGCGCTATATACAATGTATGGGGATGTAACGCGCGCTATATACAATGTATGGGGATGTAACGCGCGCTATATACAATGTATGTGGATGTAACGCGCGCTATATACAATGTATGTGGGTGTAACGAGTGCTATATACAATGTATGTGGGTGTAACGCGCGCTATATACAATGTATGGGGATGTAACGCGCGCTATATACAATGTATGGGGATGTAACGCGCGCTATATACAATGTATGGGGATGTAACGCGCGCTATATACAATGTATGTGGATGTAACGCGCGCTATATACAATGTATGTGGGTGTAACGAGTGCTATATACAATGTATGTGGGTGTAACGCACGCTATATACAATGTATGTGGATGTAACGCACGCTATATACAATGTATGTGGATGTAACGCACGCTATATACAATGTATGTGGATGTAACGAGCGCTATATACAATGTATGTGGATGTAACGCACGCTATATACAATGTATGTGGATGTAACGCACGCTATATACAATGTATGTGGATGTAACGAGCGCTATATACAATGTATGTGGATGTAACGCGCGCTATATACAATGTATGTGGATGTAATGCACACTATATACAATGTATGTGGATGTAACGCACGCTATATACAATGTATGTGGATGTAACGCACGCTATATACAATGTATGTGGATGTAACGCACGCTATATACAATGTATGTGGATGTAACGAGCGCTATATACAATGTATGTGGATGTAACGCGCGCTATATACAATGTATGTGGGTGTAACGAGTGCTATATACAATGTATGTGGGTGTAACGCACGCTATATACAATGTATGTGGATGTAACGCACGCTATATACAATGTATGTGGATGTAACGCACGCTATATACAATGTATGTGGATGTAACGAGCGCTATATACAATGTATGTGGATGTAATGCACACTATATACAATGTATGTGGATGTAACGCACGCTATATACAATGTATGTGGATGTAACGAGCGCTATATACAATGTATGTGGATGTAACGCACGCTATATACAATGTATGTGGATGTAACGAGCGCTATATACAATGTATGTGGATGTAACGCACGCTATATACAATGTATGGGGATGTAACGAGCGCTATATACAATGTATGGGGATGTAACGCGCGCTATATACAATGTATGTGGATGTAACGCGCGCTATATACAATGTATGGGGATGTAACGCGCGCTATATACAATGTATGTGGATGTAACGAGCGCTATATACAATGTATGTGGATGTAACGAGCGCTATATACAATGTATGTGGATGTAACGCACGCTATATACAATGTATGTGGGTGTAACGCACGCTATATACAATGTATGTGGGTGTAACGCACGCTATATACAATGTATGAGTAAGCACTGATTTTACAGTGTGAAACGCGTCAGCCTGTCTGCTTTTATTTTGCTGTGGTGTGGATCTTTGTGATTTTTCAATAAAGGAACCTTTTTTTGGAGTGCAGCTGTCCAAGAATCTCTTTCCACATTTTCGCACGCTATCAGGGCTGGTGCAAAGATTTTTGACACCTTAAGCGAAACCTCATTTTGCCTCCCCTCCTTGACTCCACCCCTTTGCCCTACCCATGTGACCTATCAGCCCCCTACACTGACCTCCCTGATTCCTAATACAATGTCATTGTTCTTCACCCACCAGGGTTCTGCATGCAACTGACTGGACTGGAGTTTTTCATGTTTGAGATTTGGTTTTCATCACACTATTTGGGGAGTTTGCTTATGAAGCGTTTAGCATTGCCATGTTACATGATTTGACTTATTCTTCAATAGCAATCACTATCCTGTAACCAGGCGGGTAGGCTTTTCAGCATTAATCACATGAGCTACACCTTTTTGATATGCACTTGCTTCACGGATATCTGCATTTGGACATTGGTTCCAGTTGCATGTCTTGTTAGCTTAAAGCAGAGTTCCACCCAAAAGTGGAACTTCCGCTTAAACCACTCCTCGCCCCCTTACATGCCATTTTTTTTGCGGGGGGAGTGGGGCTTCCTGTCCCACTTCCTCCTTCCACCCAGGGACCGCTTAGGCGACTCATCATATCGCCTTTTGGCGGCCCCTCCCTGTAGGCGATCACCTGGGACACGTGACAGATCCCAGGCAATCGCCTGTCCACTCAGGGAGCGCTCGCGCATGCGCAGTGAGTGCCCGGGCCGTGAAGCCGAAAGCTGTCACAGCCGGGTGCCCACAGTTATAATGGAGGCGCCGGCGGAAAAGGGGGGAGGACTGAAGCTCCGGGCGGCCGCGTCGCTGGACAGTGGAACAGGTACCGTAAGTGTCTATTTATTAAAAGCCAGCAGCTACACTTTTTGTAGCTGCGGACTTTTAATAGACATAAAAAAGGCTGGAACTCCCCTTTAATAAGTTAATCCACACATAGATTTCTTAATCTATTTATATCTACATATTTTTATGATGTCATATTTCATGGTACGCATTTGGCCACTTGACTAATAAAAATTTACTTCATTCCCACATGTATATCATTATTTTTATGTGAACTCATTAGGCCCTATTCACCCCCTTTTTTTTTTTCTTTTTTTCCCCAGGCATAACACCACCTGGCACAGCAGGGTTTGGTGGCAAGACCACTTTGTGTCTGTCCCCTACCCCAACTCACGTTTATATAGTTTTGCACACATATGTGGAAATACTCTTCAACTTTTAAATTTTTGCAAAGCAGCAAGGTGAGATCAGATGTTCAAGTCAGACCTCCTTTTTTTTTCCTCTTACTAGCACATTATGCCATTTTCTTGCAGTTTTTTTCCAGCGGTTTAGTACCGCTTTAAGCCTAGCACACATCATCAGAAAATCTGACGAAGACTAGTGCTTTCAAAGCGATCATCTGAAGTTGTATTCTGTTGTACAGGAATTTTCAGAACCGCTTCATTTTCGATATAAGACTAGCAGGCGGAAGAGAAAAAAAAAAAGGACAATCATTCGTCCTATATTCTCATTGTGTGTATGAGGCTTTACATCGTGGTCAGAGTGCAGACTGTGCATATCAGCTCATGCCAGATAAAGGGGGTTATTTACTAAAGGCAAGTGCAAAGTGCACTTGGAAGCGCAGTCGCTGTAGATCCGTGGGGGACGTGTAAGGAAAATAAAAAACAGCATTTTAGCTTGCACATGATTGGATGATAAAATCAGCAGAGCTGCCCTTCATTTCAGATCTTCCGCTCAGATTTACAGCGACTGCACTTGTAGTGCAAAGTGGATTTGCCTTTCGTAAATAACCCCTTATGTGTTGTACATCCCTAAGTCTTCCTACTAGTTTTTTTTTTTTACGTGGTTATTCATCTTTTTCAATGAATTGGCATCTTCTTCTAGTTACTAAATAAATGCAGACAAAAACCTCCTTAGCAAACGTGCAGGGGTGCCATTAATTCTTAAAATCACCACCATGCATTAGCAAAATGTCTTTGCTTTCACAAGCACAAAACTTAAGGCACCATGCAATGAGATTTAAAAAAAAAAAAGTTTTTCTTTACTTACGTTTATGCAGGTAGGGTAGCCTATTGAAATGAGTGCAGGTTGCACAAGTGTGAACCCAACCTTGGACCCCTTTCACACTGAGGCAGTTTTCAGGAGTTTTAGCGCTAGAAATAGCTGAAAACTGCCTCCTATTCACTTCAATGTGTGCTTTCACACTCGGGCAGTTCGCTTGCGGAACGTTAGGAGAGGTCCTGCAAGCCGCATCTTTGGGGCAGTTTGGGAGTGCTATAAATAGCGCTCCCAAAACGCCCCTGCCCATTGAAATGACTGGGCAGCGTTTCAAAAGTGCTGCAAAACAGGTATTTTTTTCGTTTTTTTTTCTTTAAGTCCCGTTGTCACTTGACCTAAAAAAAAAAATAGCCCACTAGCACCCAAAAAGGCGCAAAAACTATGCTATAGCACCGCAAAAATGACCGGTGCTGTTTTAGCGGCTCTTCAGTGTGAAAGTAGCCAAAAAACGTCCATAAACAAACCATGTATGGGAAGGCTGGTTGTACTAAAGTTGATCAATGTGGGTACAACCAGCCTGTCAGATTTTACTCGTAATTATAGCCGCTAGCATTTAATCACTGTTCTCCCGGCTGGGACGCCAAAGAGATGCCAGCTAGGATCCAAATTGGTTTACGCGTTTCAAGGGTGAACCCTCTTCAGAGTCAAAAGAAGGTTCACCCTCAAAATGCATAAGACAATTTGGATCTTTGTGTCTTTTTGGCGTTGGAACACTCTGGGTCAAAACTTACCCCCATACCGTGAGCTGGTGGTTTGTTGTGCTGTGAACCTACTTGGTTCGTGATATATTTTTCCATTGACTTGTAATAAAGTATCCATTGGATATTGCACTAGGCCAGTGTGCCCTCTGTCTTTCTTGCAGTGCTCTTTGGACCACCCCAGTCGTCAGAGGGCAGCAAGGCCTCTTTTATCCCCTAGTAGTGCCTTAAATAGAGTGTACCTGCAAAGTACACCAGGAGGTGTTAAAACATATCTTGCAACCAGGTGGCATTGCCAGCTCTCAGACAATGGATCAGGGCTATTTGGCACTTGACCATTATTGCCCCAGTCCATCTTATGACCTTTTTGTGGCAGTGTGACTTGGAACATCAGTGCTCATTTGGCTGTATGTAGGTAGGTTGCCTATTGCAGTTAAGCTAGATGCTGCCCTGGCCAGGATGGTTAAGGTTAACTATATTTCCTGAGTTTTTCATGGCAGGCTTCCTGGGTCCGACCCACTGGTCCTGTGGCAAATTTTAAAAAGGGACAGAGTCCAGATCCCAGGGTTCGCTGCTGGTGTCATTAATAGATTCCATCCTGCCAGTCTGCTGTGCCTTGCCAAGTTCTGAAATTCCTGCTGATGAATGCCTGGATACCGGGGCCTCCGCCAGCATAGGGGGAACTGCTCGGACTTGTAGTCTTCCCTAAAGATACCAGCCCTGGATACTGCCACCATGGACTCTACCAGTTATAGACTCGTTCCTGGACAGCCACAAGCATGAGATCGGGACTAGGGATTTTAGAAAAAGACTGCACTTTGGAGTTGAAACGTTTAGTAACTTCAGAGTGGGCATGGACAAAGTTTCTAAAGCTTTACTAAAAAGAGGTATAATGCAATTAACTGGTACAGCCTGGGTCGGTAAGACACGTGGTTATCAAGGCTAATGTAGGTTTAACAAGCAGCTTGTCGTGAAGCGTGTACCTGCGAGAGGTGGAGAGGGCATTTGCTCAGTATGTCCCTCCTAAATGCAACAAGTGACATTAGTGGAAGAGTTCAAAGATAAGTTAATCTCTAAAAAATAAAAAGTGAGCCCAGAAACCAGAGCAGGCACAATCATGGACCTGCACGTGCCACCCAGACGCAGTAAATTACTGTGGCGGGTCGGCAAGTGGTTAAAGTTCAACAACTAAAAAAAAAAAAAAAAAAAAAAAGATTTAAATACACAAAAACACAGAGGACAACGCACATGCAAGACATGCATACATATACATTTATTCCAAGAATAAAACATTACAAATATAGGCATTTGTGAAAATCTTATCTATACAAAATAGATGGCTAGCCTACTTAAAGCTCTATTTTAAACAAAGTAAATGAGCCATTTTCATGATAGTGTCCAAAAACAAAAAACACACATAAAATGATACAGACATAAGCTTCAAGCTTAAATATACACATTATAGACAGGAAAAAAGATAAGTTTACTTTCAATTTTGGATCCTTGACATTTACAGAGGATTTAAGACTTTATACTTTGCATGATAATCCTAAATGTAATGTACAATTGGAGTAAAAAAGTAAACCCGACAATAAAAAAAAAAAAAAAAACGGCATAAGATTTTAAAAATTATAATGTAAAACACAGTGCTGGGACATACTCTAGAGCGAAGATTGGGGGTAAAATTGGTTAACGCTTAGACGTACTTTAAATGTGTGACAGCAGTCAAAGAAAAAAGTGCACTATACACAAATCTGAAAACACAAGCAGAATCGAGCATTACGATAAACATGCATCCTGCAATGAAAAAAAATGTGCACAGTCCATTATGCTGTGCAGTAGAAAACCAACAGCTTTGCATTGTGCGATCCAGCGGTGTCCCAGAGCTCTTAACTTAAAAGGAGCACTAAAGCTTTTTTTTTTTTTTGCTTAAAAATAACAAACATGTTATACTTACCTCCACTGTGCAGCTCGTTTTGCACACAGTGGCCCCGATCCTGGTCTTCTGGGGTCCCTCGGCGGCTGTCTTGGCTCCTCCCCGCAAGGACTCCACACCTTAATGCGAGTGAGCTCGCATGGTGTGGAGTGATTGCAGGCGCGCTCCCGTGATACAGCGGCGGCCATAGCCGCCGACTGTATCACTCGGCCCTGCCCCCCGGCGTGCCGCGTCATTGGATGTGATTGACAGCAGCGCCAGCCAATGGCTGCGCTGCTTTCAATCTATCCAGTGTAGCCAATCGGCGGCCAGGCAGAAAAACGAAGAGGATGACGGGGACGAGCATGGGACTTTCGAGGGGCCAGGTAAGAAAAACGGGGGCTCGGGGGGGGGGGGGGGCGGTATTGTCGAATGTTTTTTCACCTTAATGCATAGGGTGCATTAAGGTGAAAAAACATGTAACTTTACTACTCCTTTAATCTGCAAGTTGAAAAACATTCTTATGTATAGGCACCCCAAATTGCTCTGGTCTCAGACACTCAGCACACACTGATGCTTCGCATCTTGTGACAGGTTTAGTTTAAGAAGAGTTCTTGCTATGCTTTTTCTTGGAAAAAAAAAATCACAACATGATTATTGCTAAAAATCATCATTTCTGCTGGTAACACCCATGTACCCTGTATGGTAAAAACCAAACAAATATACTTTCCAGCTAACAGCACTACTTTTGCTAGGGTTTTAATAGCTGTATATGATAATAAAGTCAGCATGCAACCAGATGTGTTCTAAAAGCCAATATGTGTTTGATTGTTAAAAGTACTTTGTTTTCAACAATTATATTTGGCACTTGCACTGCAACTTTAGTCGTCTTGCCATAGTTTGAAAAAAAAAAATCTTCATTCTGTGACACACTCAGCCACAGAATGCATACAATTCACTGCACACTAGGTTACATACGTGACTTAAACAGCAGCCGATTTTTTTTTTCCAGCAATAGCGAAGGAATTACAAGACTTAGCTGGGCATGCTAGCAACTACAATTTTCCTTACACAGTATTACAATTCCCTCCAGAATACATACAGTCCAAACATATGGGCTTTAGGTTTCTGGTAAAAGCAAGAGGTTCTGTCAGACTTTGCTCACCAACTTATTCATTACTCAATAGAAGCAGAATTTTTTTTTTTAAAGGAATTATAGGCAGCTAATGGAAACATGAACTAATGAATATGGAGCAAGTCCTTTTTTAGGTAAGAAATCTATGTACAAACAATCCTCTCAGAATTTAAAGGATTTGAAATAAATATGTTTTTCCTACCTTACAGCTGCAAACACCTCCACCCCCTACCCAAGCACAGTAATGGTACTTGCCCTCCCGACAGGTGTCTATAGGAGACTACTGAAGACTGTCTGAATGTCAGGAGGCGTCAGCCGGTTCAATAGAAACCAGCCGACATTCGGCCTGTGTGTACGGCAGCCGGGCTGGCTTCTGTAGAAGGTTCATGACCAAAAAAGGTCTGCCGACTGGCTCCTGTGATCAGCCAGAGTGTTCTGGCAAGGGCCTTCCCCGTCAGAACACAAAAGAACAGCAGGAGAGACCTGAGCGGTCAGTTTTTTTTTCCCCCCATTCAATCTGTTGAGTTGAAAAAAAAAATCTAGTGTGTATGAGGTTCAAGTCTATTCTCCTATAGCAGCCTGCTGGAAGGACAATGGAGGTGGCTGCTTGTGCTCTCTTCTTCCCCATGTTCAGTGTTAGACTAGCTTTAATATGGGCCAACCAGGGCTTTACTGTCAAAGTTTATTCTGCCTATACTTTGCCTTCCATGGTTCTTCCCTTCTGCCCTCATCAATATGTTAAATAAATAATATTTAAATACAACCGGTGTTTTTGTTACATACCTCGTTTTAGACCCAGTGATTACTGGGTCTCAGATTCTCTATGCAACACTGGCAGATCATGGCAAGTATGATTAGCCTGCAATGTGCTGTATTCTAGCTTCTTGTATGCATTAAAAGCACCCTATCTCAATACTTCTCCCAAAGAGCCTCTAACCCTGATGCAAGAAGTGCACTGGCTCTTAAAAGCCTTCAGTAAATACAAAAATGCCTTGACTGACTGATGTCAGTTCTGTTTGGAGGAATGGGAGTTTTGCATGCAGTCTGCCCTAGATTACACCCACATGTGATGCAGAGACTTCCCGATTGAAGAAACAAAAAACGATCAACAAAAAGGGGTGGGCCAGGAACAGCGAGATTGAGGCGGCAAGAGCTAGAGGATGCCGGACATTCTTCAGCCAGGTAATAAAAAAAAAAAAAAAAAAGGAAGGCTCAATCTGACTTGCGGCAGTATGTAATGCACGCTATCAGTGTGCAACGAAACCAGAGTAAGCAATTTCAGTACAGGAGCCTTTATAACTGTGCAAGACTGGAGTTCAGCTTTAATGAACCAGTCCAGTGTAAGTGCTGCTGTACAGGGAAATTACAGCCAGTATAAAAGCTAGATTTAAGTATTTATATTAGCCACATTTCAAAAGCATGGCATTATCCCAATGAACACAATAATTAAAGAGTATTTTAAAATATTCCTCCAAAGTTCTGCTTAAGCCTTTGCTCACACCAAATCCAACTTTGAAATGTGCGACTTCACAAGATTTCAAAGCCACATATCAGTGCAACTTCAGGTGCGACTTGGCTGACATCTGTGCAATTTCCTGTACAGATGTCTATGCAAGTCACACCTGAAATCAGCAAAAATAGTGCATGAACTTTTCAAATCGGTAAGTCACCGTAAAGTTGGTGTCGCACCCATTTGAACAGTTTCATTGCCGACAATAGGGCGTCATGCAATTTGGACATGTCAAATCGCACGAGAAGTCACACCATTGTGACCAGGGGCTAAAGCCAGAATGAAGACTTTGTATGGAGATTGACAGAAGCAGCCTGTGGGGGAGATTTACTAAAACTAGTACAGTTGTGCAGTTTCCAGGTTATATTGTCAAAGCTTAATTAAACAAACTGAAGTTAGAAGCCAATTGGTTACTATACACCAGTAAATCTCCCCCTTAGTGTAACATTGTATCTACTTTCGCAGACATGTGCGGGTTTCATGCCTGGGGTCCAGTGTGTTCCTGTACACTGGTTCAGGTATGATTTAAGTCCGACCTTGTACCTGAACCAAACACGCAGCGAACCCTTTTTCAATCCAGGCCGGGGCCGCCCCGGAAATATGTGAACCAGTCGCACTTGCCTGTCATGCTAATTGAATGTGGGGAAACTCATGCAATTTGCATGTGTGAACCCAGCGCCTTAGTAGAAAGATCCAGCACTGCAGTTCCTAAAAACAATCTCCCCCAGTTTATGTTGCTGCTTGTTAGAATGCTAGATTTGCCCCACTGATTGTGATGGATAACCCACTTGCACACAAAAGGTAGTAGTGGTATAAGCACTCATGGGAAGGAAAGTGGCAGCATTTTACTTCTCCCAGGTAAGGATAACTTTTGAAATATCACCTACCTTATCCTCAGCAAAGCCATTTAGCGCCACTAATCCAAAATAAATAACTTATTGCAGATTTCAATTATTGGGGGGCGGCAGCTGCATTTGTTTTTGTCAGGCTTGTATTCCCTTATTTTCACCTGGTAATCATCCAGAAACATTTCCCATCTTAGGCCCCTTTCACACTACTGCAACTTCAAAGTAGCACGATTTTGCTGTGATTCGCGGCCAAAATTTCAGGGAATGCCTGTGTAAGTGGCATCAAAATCGGACCAAAGTAGTGCAGGGACTACTTTGAAGTCGGAACGACTTGGAGTCGTACTAATATGAATGGTTGTCATTGGAAACGACTTGTCATGCTACTTTGCCTCACAAATTGTGGGATAAGTGTGAAAGGGGCCTTAAGGTGGCTACATTCTCTCTTCCACTGCATCTATGAAGAAGCAGCATAGCCACCCTTGGACAGCAGCATAGTCAGTGGAAAGGGTGGTGTTGGATGACTAGTAGAATTAGCGACTAAAGCCCCCGTACACACGGTCTGACTTTTTGCCAACAAACTTCATTTCGAGCATGTTTGACAAAAAATCTGAGCGTGTGTACGCTCCATCAGACAAAAGTTCTGTAGTCCGATGGAGCAAAGTCCGATGGAGCAAAGTCCGATGGAGCAAAGTCCGATGGAGCAAAGTCCGATGGAGCAAAGTCCGATGGAGCAAAGTCCGATGGAGCAAAGTCCGATGGAGCAAAGTCCGATGGAGCAAAGTCCGATGGAGCAAAGTCCGATGGAGCAAAGTCCGATGGAGCAAAGTCCGATGGAGCAAAGTCCGATGGAGCAAAGTCCGATGGAGCAAAGTCCGATGGAGCAAAGTCCGATGGAGCAAAGTCCGATGGAGCAAAGTCCGATGGAGCAAAGTCCGATGGAGCAAAGTCCGATGGAGCAAAGTCCGATGGAGCAAAGTCCGATGGAGCAAAGTCCGATGGAGCAAAGTCCGATGGAGCAAAGTCCGATGGAGCAAAGTCCGATGGAGCAAAGTCCGATGGAGCAAAGTCCGATGGAGCAAAGTCCGATGGAGCAAAGTCCGATGGAGCAAAGTCCGATGGAGCAAAGTCCGATGGAGCAAAGTCCGATGGAGCAAAGTCCGACCGTGTGTACAGAAAACCATCAGACTTTAACAAATAATGTTAAAATCAACAATAGCAGAAGTTGACCAAAGGGTGGCGCTAAAGAGCAGAAAAACCATGTGATGTTGGAAAAAGTTTTGGGAAAGTTTTCAGAAAAGTCCTGTGGTGTGTATGCTATGGGTGTTCCCAACCAACTCCGTTCGGACAAAAAAAACACAGAAAAATCCGATGGAAGTCTGACCGTGTGTACGAGGCTTTAGAATGTAAAGCCCAACTCCAGCTAACACTAAGCAGTTACAGCAAAAGCATTTCCCCCCCCCCCCCCCAGAGGTTTTACATAACTGAATAAAAAGCTGATCATTGTAAGCACCCCCCCACCAGAGTTAAATAGCTTGGGCTGTTAAAAAGTTGAAAAAAACAGACTTACTGGCTGGTTTAGCAGGTAATAAAACTCGGTCACTTTTTTTTTGCCATTAGTTATACTTTAAACTTGATTCACCATGAAACTAAGATTTATTAAAAATAAATAGGCTGTTTAATTTTGTAAAATTTTACACATTTGTAAGAACATAAGAATTTTTCATTCTAAATACTAGCCAAAACATGACAGACATGGCAAGGAGCAATTATTTGTCATCTTGTGCACCTGGCTACCTGGTCTCCAGATCCCTATACCATCCGGACTAAGGCTCAGTTCACATTGCTGCAACTTGAGACCAAGTTGCATGACATGTCAAATTCAAGGTTGTTAGTCAATGAGAGCTGTCCTAATTAGCACTACTGAAGTCACTCTGACTTTAGAAAAAGGTACTGCTTCAAGGTGACTTCTATCAAAAGTAGTACTCAAGTTGACAGGTCGCATAGCAAAGTCGCACCACAAGTCACGGCAGTGTAAACCAAGCTTTAAAAGGGTTAGGTTTACTAAAACTAAAGAACACAAAATCTGGTGCAGCTCTGCATTGAAAACAGCTTAATTGAGCAAGCTGAAGATAGAAGCTGATTGACTACCATGCACAGCTACACCAGATTATGCACTCTCCAATTTTAATCAATCAACGCCAAAGGGTCACTTCTAATACAAGGCAGCCTGTGAAATAAGAGTGAATACCTACCTTTCCAGTGGCCCTTGTGTTGAAAAGCTACTTGCCGCTTCTGGCCACTGCAGGTACCAGTCCCACTGGATGGGTGGAATAACTCTTACCCCGCTGCACACAGTGGGTTCTCTTGTGTGTCCTGTAGTGAGGTATTGAGCCATAGGTATTAAAGCGGAGCTCCGCCGGAAAAAAAAATATTAAAAGCCAGCAGCTGCTGGCTTTTAATATTTGGACACTTACCTGTCCTGGAGTCCAGCGACGTCCGCAGCAGAGGACGAGCGACCGCTCGTCGCTCTGCTGCTCCCTCCGCCATCCTCACTGAGGGAACCAGGAAGTGAAGCCCTGCGGCTTCATGCCCGGTTCCCTACGGCGCATGCGCGAGTCGCGCTGCGCCGTTCTGATTGGTGCTCCTGTGTTCTGGGAGCCGAGTGTCTCCCAGAACACCAAGGGAAGTCTGCGGGAAGTGACGTAACTCCCGCAGATTCCCGGAGAGAGGACTCGCGGATGTGGGTGAAAATACCTGTCTTAGACAGGTATCTTCACCCCCCTCCCCCCTGAAAGGTGTCAATTGTGACACCGGAGGGGGGGAGGGTTCCAAATAGCAAAAGTTGCTATTTAGGGTGGAGCTCCACTTTAACTACAGCTTGCAGTGAGGTAGCAGATATTCTATACACCCAAAATGTGGAATCCATGCTACAACTGTAGAATAGCAAAGCTGCAGTTATTTTAATACACAGCCTGCTGGAAAGTCAAATATATTCAGTCTTTTTTCCAGATTGTGCTGTGCATCCGTCTTTAAAACGACACATTTGTGTGAAGAGTTGCTGTGATTTGAAAGCTGGATAGAAAGCCAAAACAGTTTGATCAGTTTCCTAGTTCTCAGTAACCACATGACTGAAAATATAGGAAAAGATGCCAGTTGAACTGCACCTTCAACCAATCAATTTCTATTCTTTGGTCACCTGAAGCTGGGAAACTAATGAACATTGAGTGAGGAAGAAAGAAATAGAACAGCCTGCTATATGCACAGCATAAACCAACGCTGCAATTTTCAGGAGATCACAACCAGATGTATATTGCAAAAAACAACCAACAAGTTTAAAAAAAAAGTTGGTTGGAATGGCCTGCAAACTACCATGGGACCAAGCATGTATTTATACAATTACATAGATGGTAAAGTGTGTACAGTCAAAGAAAAGTGTCCAGAAAAAAACAAAACATGTAGAAACATTGGAGGACATGGACAGTAACCCAACAGCACCAATTTAATTTGTCAATTTCAAATGAATGAAAATCTTTTCAAGCTGACACAAAAAAAAGAAAAAGAAGAAAAAGAAGAAAAAAAAAAAAAAAAAAGCCACCAACGACAAATTACTGGTTGCCAATTTTTTTTTCTCCAACAGTCAACACTGGTCAAAATCTGTCACCAAGCACTTAGAGTACATTCTTAGACCATGGTTACAGACCTTACATACTTTAAAATAAATAAACACTAAAAATAATATCAAAGACCAAAAAATAAAGTCACAAAGACCTGGAAGATACAGGCAATATGTACACATACTGTACATAAAATATACAGCCCCCTACTTTATTTTCTGCAACAGTCCACACAGGAAGGGGCATTATATACATAATAATTATATAAAATAAAAAATGAATACACACAGGGACAGGGCTTAAAGAGTAGATCACTTTGCTTCTTTACTCCGCTATGCAGTCTCCAAACAACCTGTGCTAGGACCTTCACTTTGGCGAAAGATCATCTAATGATATGAATGAAGAGCTGGAGTTTGAACAAGCCACGGGTGAATCAATCACACAACCATCTTTAGCCGTCGTGTCGGAGAAGCCAATGCTGCTGCTGCTATCAAGGTCTGAGGAAAGGCTGGAGATGGAGGAAAAGCGTTAATCAACTTGGGAAACCCCAATAAACTTGCTGTCCAGTACAACAGCTGAAGTTGCAATACTGCCTGGATTTTCTCACCAGCCTATTAATACATTCCTTAGAACTCCTCATTGCAATGCTTTCCTTATCAACAAAAATGCACAAGTAGAGCTTAGCTCCAATACAGATGTGCATTATGCAAATGTTGCACTGCAATTGCAAAAACCAATTATCAGCTGAGGGTATGGCATTTAGTAATGAATTGTCAAAAGCATTACATGAAAATGATGTTTGTTTTGCATATCACCATGTAGAGTGCAGATGCTAGAACAGGTTACATGTCCCACCCTAAAAACCAGTGGAACATGTAACATACTAATGTTAAGTTTGTTGTATGTTTGAAGTGTCTTAATATTTTTTTAAAACTATGAATAAAAAAAAAATTAAAAGTGAAAAAAAAAAAAAAAAAAAAAACATGTTCCAAAGGTGAACTTATCCTTTAAAAAGGCGTTGTAAAGTCAGAAGGTTTATCTTAATGCATTCTATGCATTAAAGCAGACCTTTAGACATTTTTTTTTCAACTTTCCATCTATTAAATCTTCTGCCTTTGTTTTAACTTTGGCTAGCAAAACATTTTATTTCTGGTCATTAGCCTAGGCTTGCGACATTATGCACAGCTCTCCTCTCTCATGAGTTTACCGGGGGGGGGGGGGGGGGGGGGGCTGGGGGGTGTGAGTCATAAGAGGCCCAATAAAAGCTGCAGATCTGGAGGTGTCTGTAAATCTAGGAAGTGAACAGGCAGCAGCTTCAGCTGCCCACAGTTAAAATGGTTGCAGCCAGACTTAGTGCAGGGAGATTTCTGCATCATATTTGGCAAGTACAGAATTGCAGTATATATAATATATGCAAAGTGGTTGGAGGGAAGCTTCAGAATGGCAAAGATGTTTTTATTACAAATAATGTAGCGCAGACTGCAGTTGCTCCAAGATTAAAAGCCTTCTGTGTGCAGCAGCCCCCCTAATATTTACCCAAGCCCCATCCCTGTCCACGAGTGTCTCAGCCGTCCGAGAATCTCCCTCATGATTGTCTAACACACAGCAGCGGTGCCATTGGCTCTCGCTGCTGTCAAAGTCAGGAGAGGGAGAGAGATCCAGGCCGCAGCTCCATGTCTGAATGGACACAGGGAGCTGTGACTTGGCTCAGGTACACCCATAGAAAGCTACTTGCTGTGGGGGCACTCAACAGGAGGGAGGGGCCAGGAGCACAGAAGAGGCACCCGAGAGGAGGATCCAGGCTGTTCTGTGCAAATCCACTGCAACAGCAGGTAAGTATGACTCCCCCTCCCCCCCATTTAAAACTGGGGTAGGCAACCACGGCACTTCAACTCTGGCAAAACTACAAATCTCATACCTGTCTGTCTTGCAATGTCTCATGGGACAACACTTCAGGCTGCCATTGCTGACCTCATTCTGAAAGTGCTAATAGGTGGGATCAGCAGCTCTGACGTGACAAATGTCATGTCAAAAAGTTGGCAGATTTCCCATTAAAAAGGTAATTTCTACATGTGACCACTCTGTGCAATACCATTGGAAGAAGTGTTATACATGTTCGAGGAGTTCATAAAACAAACTTGATAATGTCCCAAAATCACATCGGTCCCATGTATTGCTCAGTAATTAGGCCACCTATTTCTTATTCTGAACTACAGAATGACTAGCCTTTATGCTTTGGAGATAGGAGAGCAGGCAAAAGAAATCTGCATTGGGCTGACACCACCAAGTCCACACAATGTTGTGCGTATTAACTGCAAAACAGGTCACCTTTTGGAAATTTGCCCTGACATTGGACCTCTTACACATTAATCTAAAATCAATCCTTTAATTTCCATGGTGCACCCCACCACTGAACTCTGGTACTGCTGCAGAGTTCCTGTCCCCCAATAATACTAGATAGCTAGAATGTAATCTTACCAACTGTAATCAGATAGATGAGTAACGTCAGGGGATAGCATGGTTGTAGTTCCTTGAAACAGCCTTTTTGGATGGTTTTCGAGTTCCATTTCAACTAAAAAAAAAAAAAATTAAAAAATTTGGTTAGTATTTGGTTTAAAGCTAGGAACGATTTAGGTTTTGGACTTGTACATAAAATTTCTCAGCATGTGCTGGTCCTTCCTCTGGAATTACAGAAAGAAAGAAAAAACAAAATGTAGGAGTAATATACTACCGCTCAGTTTGTACTTAACAACTGGCAGCCCTGATGACTCCGTATCAGTTTGCTTTCGCATGACCTAGATACACTGATGCCCCACCAACAGGTACACCATAGTAATATCTGTCATGCATCCTGTAAGACTCGCACAAGCTAACAACATTATTAAATCCATAATATACCTTACCTTTTCTTTTTATGGGACCAAGAGCACTCGGGCGAATGCAGTTGATTGGGCTCTGACTCCTCCTGCTAATGAAGGGGGAAAAAAATAAATAAAATCAAACAAAAAACAAACAAACAGCACACATTTGTAAACAGTCCAATTACATAAAATATTGGTACCAAGAGCTAGTCATGAACCTAAACTGGATTAAAAAGGTAATACATTTTGGCTTTAGAAAAACTAAGTACCAAAAAAAAACCCTTGCGAAAATAACTCATGCCCCCATGAAGGAATGCAATAGACAATTCTGACCCTTTTAAACAAAACAGGGATGATACACAACCACCAATTCAGACAAGGGCTAGGAAACGTAAGGCCAAGACCCCTTTCACACTGGAGCGTATTGCAGGCACTATAGCATGAAAAGTAGCGCCTACAATACGCCCTGTCACAGCTGTCACATTCACTCCAGTGTGACAGCCCCGAGGCGCATTGCGGGCGGTTTTCACACTTTCGCGGCCGCTAGCGGGGGGTAAAACCGCCCCACTAGCGGCCGAAATGCGCCACAAATCCGCCCATAGCGTTGGCGGTAAAAAATAAATAAAAAATGCTTAGTTTTACCGCCGAAGCTATGGGCGCCTCAGTGTGAAAGGGCTCTTATAAGTAGATCGTCCTGAAATATAATGTCTGTTGACATACTAGCTAGTAAGGCTCCTTGGTATAGTGAGGTAAATGCATCTCGGCTATCAAGCATAGATTAATGGCTAATGGCTTCATAAGATGTCAGAGTGACCATATTTCAATAACCTATTAGCATTCAATTGAATGAACTATGCAAAGTGTGTTATTTCCAGTGATACTGCATGCTCCATACCTTACGCTAGTGTTTCTCAACTCTAGGTTTTCAAGGCGCCCCAACAGGTCATGTTTTCAGGCTATTATTTTGCACAGGTGATTTGATCACTTTCACTGCCTTAGGCCTGGTCCACACTGGGGCGACAAACGCTCCGACATTGGGAGCTCATGTCGCATGACGTGTGAAAATCAATGTTTCCCTATGGGAGCCGTCTTAACTGGTCCGACACATGTCGGTCCGACTTTGAGAATGCTCCCTGTACTACTTTGGTCCGACTTTGATCCGACTTCAGCCCATTGACTATCATTGCAGTCGGATCAAAGTCGGACCGCAGTCTTGCATGGTCCGACTTTGGCATGCGACTTGTGCTCTGCTGCTCTTGAGGGGGAACTCCAGGCCAAATTTAAAAAAAAAAAACGGCGTAGGTTCCCCCTCCAGGAGCATACCAGGCCCTTGGGTCTGGTCTGGATTTGAACGGGCACCCCTACGCCGAAAAAACAGCGTGGGGGGTCCCCCAAGATCCAAACCAGACCCTTATCCGAGCACACAACCTGGCAGGCCGCAGGGGAAGAGGGGGGGGGGGGACGAGAGAGCGGCCCCCCCTCCCTCCTGAACCGTACCAGGCCGCATGCCCTCAACATGGGGGTTTGGTGCTCTGGGGCAGGGGGGCGACCTGCGGCCCCCCCACCTCAGAGCACCCTGCCCCCATGTTGATGAGGACAGGGCCTCCTCCCGACATCCCTGGCCGTTGGTTGTCGGGGTCTGCGGGCGGGGGCTTATCGGAATCCGGGAGCCCCCTTCAATAAGGGGGCCCCCCCACCCTATGTGAATGAGTATGGGGTACATCGTACCCCTACCCATTCACCTGGTGGAAAAAAATTGCAATAAAAAAACACTACACAGGTTTTTAAAGTAATTTATTACACAGCTCCGGGGGTCTTCTTCCGACTTCGGGGGTCTCCGGTGTCGTCTCCGCGCTCTCCGGTTCTTTCTTCCGCCGGGCCTCCGCTAACTTCTTTTTAGCTCTCTTGCTAACGGAGGCCCGGTCTTCCCGTTGTCTCGTCCGGCTCTCGGTTGTCCTTCTGCCGGCCCCTCCACTAACTTCTTGGTAGCTCTTTCGCTAGTGGAGGGGTCGGTCTTCCCGTCGTCGCCTTCTTCTTCCCTCTTCTCCTCCTCGATGTTGACGCGTCGCTTCCTCCCGCTGTAATACTGGCTCTCCGCTCCGCATTAATATAGGCTTCTCACGACGTCACAGTCACATGTTCCCATGACGTCACAGTCACATGCTCCGGGGCCATGTGCCCCGGAACATGCGACTGTGACGTCATGAGAAGCCTATATTAATGCGGAGCGGAGAGCCAGTATTACAGCGGGAGGAAGCGACGCGTCAACATCGAGGAGGAGAAGAGGGAAGAAGAAGCCGACGGCGACTATGGGAAGACCGCGCCCCTCCACTAGCGAAAGAGCTAAAAAGAAGTTAGCGGAGGCCCGGCGGAAGAAAGAACCGGAGAGCGCGGAGACGACACCGGAGACCCCAGAAGTCGGAAAAGACCCCCGGAAGTCGGAAGAAGAGTGCCGGAGTCGGAAGAAGACCCCCGCAGCTGTGTAATAAATTACTTTAAAAACCTGTGTAGTGTTTTTTTATTGCAATTTTTTTCCACCAGGTGAATGGGTAGGGGTACGATGTACCCCATACTCATTCACATAGGGTGGGGGGGCCGGGATCCGGGGGCCCCCTTATTGAAGGGGGCTCCCGGATTCCGATAAGCCCCCCGCCCGCAGACCCCGACAACCAACGGCCAGGGTTGTCGGGAAGAGGCCCTGTCCTCATCAACATGGGGGCAGGGTACTCTGGGGTGGGGGGGGGCCGCAGGTCGCCCCCCTGCCCCAGAGCACCAAACCCCCCATGTTGAGGGCATGCGGCCTGGTACGGTTCAGGAGGGAGGGGGGGCCCGCTCTCGTCCCCCCCTCTTCCCCTGCGGCCTGCCAGGTTGTGTGCTCGGATAAGGGTCTGGTTTGGATTTTGGGGGGACCCCCACACCGTTTTTTCGGCGTAGGGGCGCCCGTTCAAATCCAGACCAGACCCAAGGGCCTGGTATGCCTCTGGAGGGGAACCCACGCCGTTTTTTTTTTTATTTATTTAAAATTTGGCCTGGAGTTCCCCCTCAAGATTCATACCAAACACAGTGCCTGATATTGGCGGGGATCCAAGTCGGATCCCCGTTCATTGAAAGTCGGACATATGTCGGCTTCATGTCGCAGGGCAAAGTCGGATCCAAAGTAGGACAGATGTCGTGTCGCACTAGTGTGAAGCCAGCCTTAGTAATTACCACAGCCGTTTCATCTGAGGGAAATCCTGAAAACATGACCTGTTGGGGTGCCTTGAGGACTGGATTTGAGAAACACTGCCTTACGCAAACAGTGAAAGTTTGACTGGGTCTTAGGATCCATTCACACTTGTGTGACTTGTCATGCAACTTTGGACATCAAAGTCACATGACAATTCGTTCCCCATGTTTTCCAATGATAACCATTCATGTGTGCGACCTAAAGTTGCAGCAACTTCAAAGTAGTTCATGTTCACCTTGCTCCAACTTTCATAGAACTTGAGGACCATAGACTACAATGTTAACTAGGGTTGTCCCGATACCGATACTAGTATCGGTATCGGTACCGATACAGAGCATTTGCCCAAGTACTTGTACTCGGGCAAATGCTCCAGATGCTTCACCCGATACCTAGACAGTCAGCGGTGATCAGTGCGGTGGGAGACTTACAAGCACCGATCACCGCTGTATATATTTAAAAGTCTGACAGCCGTTTCTCCGCCTCTCCCCCCCCCCCCCCGCGGCTTTCAGCTGCTGTAGTGAAATCAGCAGTGATCGGTGCTTGTAACTCACACACGATCACCGCTGACTGTCCCCGCATCCTCCTCCAGCCCCCCTCCGTTCTGCTGCTGTTTTCCTCCCTCCATGCTGCGGTCTCGTGTCCCCCTCCATTCTCATGTCTCCCTCCGTGCTGCCTTCCCCCTCCATTCTCCTCCTCCACCCCCTCTTACTGTCAGGATGGAGAGCGGAGGTAGGAGCCGGTAAATCCGGCTCCTTACTGTTCCGAATGAACAGAGTCATCACTGACTCTGTCCATTCACATAACTGAAACATCGTAAACTGTGTTTACAATGTTTCAGTTTATGAATGAAGAGAAGCCGCTGTCTTCCCTCCATTCATTTTCAGCGCAGCTGAGGCTGCTGAGAAAGGGACCGGGGAATCTGTGTCCCTAGTCCCTTTCCCTGTCTCAAAGGGGAGATGTCAGAGGTCTGTTAAGACCCCTGATATCTCACCAAAGCCCCCCAACAGGGCTGATAAAAAAAATAAAAAATTTAATAAAAAAATAAATAAAGAAATGAATTGTAAAAAAATTAAAAATAGAAGAAAAAAAAAAACACACTGACACTGTCCACCCCCACCCTTAAAAAAAGAAAGCATAACTTTTTCAGACTAGCCAGATAGCGGGAGAGGGACGGCGGAGGGCTCACTCGGATGAGCTTTGTCCTACCGTTCCTCCAAATAGGATAGCGTGCCTCGGTTGGGGAAGTGTATGACTCCCCGATTGACATACGCGCACATAAAGGTTTTTTTTACTACGGGGCCTGGGTACTAGACCTAGCCCCAATTTGGAATTCGAGTTCCAACTCTCTACCTTTTTTTTTTTTTTTTTTTTCTCTCTCTCTTCCTAACTATACTTATTCACTGACTTTCTCTACTCTTACTATCTTCTACCCTCCCCATCTCACCATATACTCCCCCATACCCACACCACCGACTAAAAAACTTAAAAGCCCAACTCCATCCACAATGAAGACACAGAGTGTAAAGGTGATGTCACTTAACGTACGGGGCCTCAATACGCCAGAAAAGAGACGCATGTTGCTAAATGACCTTAGAAGATCAAAAGTAGATATAGCCTTATTGCAGGAGACCCATTTTAAGGACACCAAATTGCCCTACCTTAGAAACAAATACTACCCAGTTGCATACCATTCTACGAACCCAAATGCGAAATCCAAAGGAGTGACCGTGCTGCTGTCAGGTAAAATCCCCTGGGGGTGCAGGGGGTGCCAACTGGACCCTACGGGCCGCTTCGTTTTTATTAAGGGCCTAGTTGGGACCACTTTGCTGACCATAGCAGCAGTGTATGCTCCCAATGAAGGCCAAGCCGCGTTCCTGGAGGGAACACTGGAACACCTCCAGGGGTTCACGGAGGGGAAACTGATCTTAGGTGGAGATTTTAATGCCCCCCTGACTCCGGCGGTTGACACCTCGCTGGGAAGGACCTCGATTCCTATTGCCCAACTTAAACCGATATCCAAGACCTTACATAGGATGCAGCTTATAGACATCTGGCGCCTGCAACACTCAGGCGACAGACTATACATACTACTCCCCATTACACCAAACATACTCGAGGATAGACTATTTTATGATCCCACACAACCAACTGGAAGCTGCAGAATACACCGAGATAGGAAACAGGACATGGTCGGATCATGCTCCCATATCGCTGTCATATAAGCTTATGGACTCATCTACCACCAGCCGAAAATTTTGGAGACTAAATGAGAGCCTATTACAGACTCCAGAGGTCCTAACTGAGGTCTCTAGAGAACTCAATTTCTACTTTGTTGAAAACGACCGCCCAGACTGCGCACCAGGGACCCTCTGGGAGGCTCACAAGCCGGTGATTAGGGGTATCCTTATTAAGCACGGGGCCAGGATTAAAAGAGAACGGAACCAGACACTCACCCAATTGCTCAGAGACCTCAAGGTAATAGAATCCAGACACAAACATGCCCCCACCCAACAATTGACTATAGACTTGGAGACGATTAGGAAGCAAATAAACGACATACTACAATACAGGGCAAAAGCATTCCTACAGGTCTGCCGAAAATCTACCTACGAATCTGGGGATAAATGCGGGAGACTGCTAGCTCAATCAGTTAAGGACCTCAGACTTTCCACGTACGTCCCACATATCGTTAAACCAGACGGAAGCAGGGTAACCCTTTCCAAGCAAATTAGCCAGGAATTTAAGTCCTTTTATACTACTCTGTATAACTTGCCACCAGTTACAGGGTCACAACGAGAGTTGGACGACTATGTGTCATCTGCCCGACTCCCGACCCTCTCCGCAGAGACCCGAACTGATTTGGACACCCCCATTACCCTGCTAGAACTGCAACAGGCTATGAAGCAAATGAAACCGGGGAAAGCTCCGGGTCCTGACGGGTACACGTTACAGTATTATAGAACACTGCTTCCAACACTAGGTCCCCGCCTCCTAAAAGTTTTTAACGAAACTGGGGAAGGGGGTGCATTCGGCAGAGATACCTTGAATGCGCACATTTCGGTGATATGGAAGGACGGGAAAGACCCGGCGGTATGTGGGAGTTACAGACCCATATCGCTGCTCAATGTCGACCTTAAACTATTTACGAAAATACTGGCTAACCGACTTGCACTACACCTGCAGCATCTTATACATTTAGATCAGGTGGGCTTTATACCATCAAGGGAAGCTAGCGATAGCACCACTAAAGTGTTAAATCTGCTACATATTGTAAAACACAAACAAATTCCTTGTGTTCTCCTGAACACTGACGCCGAAAAGGCGTTTGACAGAGTCAACTGGTCATACCTGTTTACTGTCCTGAGAGGAGTAGGTCTAGGAGAGAAAATGCTCAACCGCATAGCCAGCATTTACAGTAATCCGACAGCCCAAGTGAAGGTGAACGGAGTATTGTCAGATGCTCTCCCTATAAATAATGGTACACGACAGGGATGTCCATTATCCCCCTTGTTGTATGCACTTTCAGTG
Organism: Rana muscosa; assembly: GCA_029206835.1. Lineage (NCBI taxonomy): Eukaryota > Metazoa > Chordata > Amphibia > Anura > Ranidae > Rana > Rana muscosa. Next base: position 111,076,410 of record CM055125.1, read on the forward strand.
GAACCATTGCTTTCCACAATCAGACTTAATACTGACATTCACGGCATATCGGACGGACGGCGACGACATAAAATATCGGCGTATGCCGACGACATGTTCTTCTCATTGACTGATCCAGGGACATCACTTCCCAATCTACTTAAAGAACTAGACACATTTGGGAAACTGTCCAATCTCAAAATTAACTATAATAAATCTGAGGCCATGGGAATATCAATACCAACACAAGACATCACTACCCTACAAGCGAGCTTTAAGTTTCGTTGGACCTCGTCCATATTGACTTACCTGGGTACGAAGATCCCTTCAGACCTGTCACGAATTTATGAAGCTAACTTCCCCCCCCTACTGACAAAAATTAAAGTCCTATTGGAGAAATGGCACAAAGGGATACACTCCTGGTTCGGGAGGTGCAATTTAATAAAAATGAGTATCCTACCCAAAATTCTATACCTGTTTCAGGCCCTGCCGATTAGAAAACCCCCCAGCTACTTTAGGCAAGTGCAGGCGGTGTTCACCAGATTTGTGTGGGCAAACAAAAAACCACGACTACCACGAGCCTTGCTGACGGCTCCTAAACAACATGGAGGGCTAGCACTCCCAGACGTCAAACGGTACTACCAGGCTATACACCTTGGGAGGGTGGTGGACTGGTCACGACACCAAGAGCTGAAACTGTGGGCTCAGGTAGAACAAAGTCAGACGGTGACACCGTTAGGGACAGCAATTTGGTGTTACGACTCACTGCCCACAGAGATTAAGACACATCCCTTGATCGGGAACACTCTGAGACAATGCAGACAGGCGACCCTTCAGACCGCACAGACAACTAAGAAATCCCCTATGACTCCAATTATTGGGAACCCTAACTTCCCCCCGGGGAACTCCCCCCTCGAATTTCCAGGCGCTAAGAGGAGGCGACCAAACACTAGCGGGCGCATTTGTGATTCAGGATAGATGGCCTACCATGGGGGAGTTGACGGACCCGAATAGCAGTTACCAACTGCCATTTTGGAACGCGGCCCAGTTGCACCATTTCCTACACAGCATCTCAGAACCCTACCTCTACGCTAGACAGAGGACTCCGTTTGAGGAATTCCTAACGGGGAGGGAACCTTTGGCGCAGGTCCTGTCAAGCATGTACACTCTGCTGAACACACCGTCGGGAGCGCCGAATTTGGCGTGCTTTGATGGGTGGGAAGCAGACCTGCAATGTACCTTTTCAACGCCGCAGAAACAGATCATGATAGACCTTGCCCTTAAATCCTCCATCTGCACTAAAATGCAGGAAACAAGCTACAAAATTTTGACTAGGTGGTACTACACGCCCAGTCGGCTACATAAGATCTTTCCCGAATCATCTGAGCTATGCTGGAGGTGTCAGGGGGAAAGGGGGACATTGTTACACATGTTCTGGTCCTGCCCGTTGCTAACAACCTTTTGGGCTGTGGTCCGCACCACGTCCCAAAAGTTTACAGAATTCCAAATCCCGGATGACCCAGCATTCTTCTTACTCCACTTATCTACCCTTTCTCCCAAGAGATACAGGAAATCCTTACTGAGACACCCGACGAATGCAGCAAAGGCCTGTATCCCACTGTTGTGGAAACAACAATGCCCACCGACCGCAGCACTGTGGTTGCGGAAGGTGGAAGACAAACAAACTGGAAGACCTTACACTGACCTCACAGGATAAACGTGAAATCTATAAGAAGACCTGGGATTTGTGGAACATTTTCATCCTATCGGATGAAGGGAAAGCCCTTCTAGGGACCTAAATTTCACCATGAATCTGCTCAATCTCACTAGTAAATTGGAATACGACCCGATACCAATCTGTGGAGACAGGCGGCTACCCACTCCCTCTCCCCCCCCCCCCCCCATCTCGACCCTTTCTGACCTGTGCTTATTCCCTTTTCTTTTCTCTTCTCTATACCCTCTTTAAATTACAATCTAGTGGACTATATAGACAGCTTACGGGGTGAGCCCTAGGTGGCTAACCTCACCCTGGTCCAGAGACCAATGAAACACAAGAAGTTGAAGCAATAATAGAAGGATAACAGGCTGACATAATGTATTGCTAATGTCTGTAAATCGATCTGGGAGGCTGCGACCTTCACTGAAGTTATATGATTGTAAGCTTGTTGGGGCTTGGGCCTCATTTCCTGTTCTCCTTTTCTTTTTTCTTCTTGAAAAATTTAAATAAAAAACTTATATTTGAAAAAAAAAAAAAGAAAGCATTGTAAAAAAAAAAATTGTAAAAAAAAAAAAAAAAAAAAAAATATACTGACGTGCACTTTCACATGAGATTAAAAAAAAGTATCGGTATTCGGTATCGGCGAGTACTTGGGAAAAAAGTATCGGTACTTGTACTCGGTCTTAAAAAAGTGGTATCGGGACAACCCTAATGTTAACCCTCAAAAGGTTGCATGAAAGTCATACCAGAATGTTATACTGTACAGTGCAACAGCTGTCCATTATCACTGGTCAAAGCCAAAGTCGTATCAAAGTTGTACAAATCAAGTTTCGCCGACTTTGGAGTGCAAGTGTGAATGGAGCCTTACTGTACACTTACTTGATTGTCTCCATTGTGCACCCAATTCCGAGAAAGGCCCATTAATAATAGTCTGTAGAAAGGATTATGCAGGCCATATGTGGAGCGAATTTCTTTTTTGCAACCATAGGTTTCAAAAAAGAAAATTTGCTAGATTCCCCCATCAACAGACAGTGTTGACAGGATAATATCTAGCAGCTGTTATCGCATGTAAAATTCAGCAGGCTGGTTGTACCAAAGTTTAGCGATCAACTTGGGTACATTCAGCCTGCACATACCGTGGTTTGAATCTGGGGCTGCTAAACTGTCCGAGAATCGAACTGGTTATGGCCTGCCTTACCCTTAAAAAGCCAAATCTATAGAAGTAGAGCTACTGCGCATGGCAAACCAGATTGTTTTCAGTCTGTTGGACAACATTATTTAGGTTTCCTTTTCATCACCTTCACAGCAAAGTACAAATAAAAGAATGTAGAGTCTTAAAATATAATACTTACGTGGTAAATCGTCTTGTGGGACTAGGTATAGGGCTTGGAGGCAAGCCATTACTGCTCAGACACATTTGTAAAGAAGGCGAGAAACATTGCTGTGGGTGACAAAACAAAAAGGATGTCCTTTGATCTGTACAAGCACTTATATATTTTTCTCATCAGGAGGGGTGGCAACATTGTTACAGCTTACAGTTTCAGAAATTGGTTGGCATATGGGGGAGGGGGGGGGGGGGTTGCACGCAACAGCCTAACCTGTACTAAAGAAATTCACACTTTTAGTCATGTAGGAGTATTATACTACCACTCAGCCTGTTCTTAAAGGCCGTCAGCCCTGATAACTCCTTTGGTCTATATTGCATTCGTAAAAGTACATGTGCCCTATGGGAAAAGACCACATGATGTAGAGCTGAAACAACCAATCGATTAATCGACAATCGATTATGAAAATAGTTGTTAACTATTTTCATAATCGATTAATCGGCCAGCCTATTAGTTGGCCTGCATACAGAATGCATTGTTTGTGTACGTATCAGGAAATACAGTGCAGCACACATACAGCTCAGTACACCATCTATACATGTGAGAAGACACAGTGCAGCACACATACAGCTCAGTACACCATACATACACATCAGTAAGTGTCTGAGAACTAGTGAACGTTTTAGGAGCAATGCCTCATGAGGCATGTAGTCCTGGGCAGGAAGTGAGTGGTTCTAAAGTCAGATTTTTTTACCTTGCTATAGGGGCACTCTATATTACACTTTGCAGCTTGTTATGGGGGCACTCTGAAGGCAGGAGGCAGTTCTGTCTGAAAATCGGAAAAACAGTCTAATTTTTCTATGAATAAAAAATAAAATAAAAATTGGATCCGAGTCCGATGATATTTACCAGATTCAACCTCTAATAGTATATACAGTATATCTCTTCTGTCTGTTATTCTCAGAGTGGATTAGAGATTTTGCTCCCTAACCATATAGTTGGTTATTCATATTTACCACTGCAGAGAGATATTTAAGAATACATTTACTTTTTTATACTTTACATATTAAAGCAGACTTCCATCTATTTGTTTTTATTAAAAGTAAGCAGCTACAAAAAGTTTAAAAAAAAAAAAAAAAACAGACACTCGCCTGTCCCACGGTCCAGTGATGAGGCCGCCTGAAGCCATGCTTCCTCTCCCTCTCCGCAGCGCCGGCATTGTAAGTGTGGGCACCCTGCTGTGACAGCTTGCGGCTTTGCAGCCGGGCACGCACGAGTCACACTGCGCGTTTCTGAATTGCCGGGCAAACTTCTGGGACCTGTGATGTGTCCCAGAAGACTGGAAGGGGGGGTTCGGAGCGGAAGTGGGAGCTGGGTACCTGTCAAACTAGGCCTAACATGATGCCAATTAACCATGCTTACCTAAAAGGTAAACTTAAATCAACAAAAGCAAATTCGAATGCCTTTCCAGCCTTCAGTGTTGGGAGCAATTTGTCCATGGGGTGGCCCAGGAGAGCTCAAAAGCTAAACCTGCAGGAATATGTCCAGGGGGTGTAGATGTACCTTGAAAGAACCTTTCAATCATCTTCCTAATGGATACTGCATTCTTCTATTTAAGAACCCTGAAGCCATCAGAATAGAATTTTCTTACTGCATAGTGTTATCACACACACACACACACACACACACACACACACACACACACACACACTTCCAGCTATTTGGTAGATTTTTTTCACACAATTTCTAAAGAATGTTTGTACGGTTACAACAATCATTTGAAACTTTTTTTCCCCCCTTTTACACTATACGTGCTACTGAGATCTTTTCAAGGTTCCATGTGAAACAAACGTGTCTTCATCTGCTCAAATATAAAATAAAAAGTAACAAATGTAATCTGAATACCAGAATAAAAACCCATATAGACTATTATAAAGCAGGGAAGAGCACAATGACTTTAGAGAACACTTAGTAACACAGGGAAACCAGATTTAATCTTGCGCCTCATTTCACTACAATAAATCATCATCAAATCTTTCCCTACTTTTTGCACTAGCCTAAGCAAGACCACAAGCAGAAATAAAAATAAAAAACTACCTTTCCTATTCCTCTTGTAGGCGAAGGGGCTGGTGACACTGGAGCAAAGTCAACACGTTTTGGGGATGAAGGTTTATCAAGCTTGTCAATATCATTATCACTCTGTAAAAAGAAAGTGTTTTAGGCTCACAAGAAAAAAAAAAAAAAAAAAAAAAAAAAAAAATTAACTTGAGCAAATACCAGACAAAAACAAAATATCAAACGCAGCCTCAACAAAACAGCTGAAACGAAAAAAGTCCCTATATTTGAAACCTTCACCTGGAAACTGTGGCTGCCTGTACATTGCCCCCATACTATGCTCTGAGTCACTGACCCCAAACTATTACAAATCCTGAACTACATACTTGTTGCAGGCCAGCGACTACAAAAGGCGCTAAAGCCACGATCAAACAGCCAGGCAACGAGAGGTTCTAGGTAAAATGAGAAGAGCATGCCGGGTTTTTTTTTTGGTTGTTTTAGCATGCCAAATTAAAATGCCACTGGGAGGGGGCCTGCTTGTAGTTATAGTTTTCTTCTAGAGCACTGGTGTCAAACACAAGGCCCGCGGGCCGAATACGCCCCTCCAGGCCATTTCATGTGGCCCTCGCACCTCTCCCTGCAGCCCTCTGGTCCTCCTCCAGATCCTTACTTTCTGCTTTCAAGCAATGCATCCAGCTTCTTCCAAGCAGCAGCATAAGGTAAGGGGGGGGGGGGGTGCACTGCGATGTAAGGGAGAGTGGGGGGACTCAACTTCTGATGGTGGGGTGGCTCTTGTCATCTAATGTAAGGGGAGGGCATGTGCTGGACATCTAATCTTACAGAAACAAACTGGCCCTTTTGAGGACAATCATAATGCTGATGCGGCCCACAACTAAATTGAGTTTGACATCCCTGCTTTAAAACAAACATTGTGGAAGTCCCAAAGTAAGGGTTTTTAATTACTGTATATACTCGAGTATAAGCCGAGATTTTCAGCCCTTTTTTTTGGGCTGAAAGTCCCCCTCTCGGCTTATACTCGAGTCAGCGAAATTTTACATTGTAAATAGTACCTGAAAAAAAGTTGAGAGGCTGCGGCGTCCATCGTTGAAATCCCGCGGTCTCTTCCTTGTCCCTTCCGTGATAGGCGATTCTCAGCAGACACTCTCCGCCTATCACGAACGTTCTCTCATCCTCAGTTTCCCAGCAGACGTCTGTGATTGGTGGAACACCCAACACAGTGTCTGCTGGGAAACTGAGGATGAGAGAACGTTCGTGATAGGCGGAGAGTGTCTGCTGAGAATCGCCCATCACGGAAGGGACCAGGAAGAGACCGCGGGATTTAAACGATGGACGCCGCAGCCTCTCAACTTTTTTTTCAGGTACTATTTACAATGTAAAATTTAAACAGTGAGGATGGGAACAGTGAGGATGGGAACAGTGAGGATGGGAACAGTGAGGATGGGAACAGTGAGGATGGGAACAGTGAGGATGGGAACAGTGAGGATGGGAACAGTGAGGATGGGAACAGTGAGGATGGGAACAGTGAGGATGGGAACAGTGAGGATGGGAACAGTGAGGATGGGAACAGTGAGGATGGGAACAGTGAGGCATTGTTGATCCTCGGCTTATACTCGAGTCAGTAAGTTTTCCCAGTTTCTTTGTGGCAACATTAGGTACCTCGGCTTATACTCGAGTATATACGGTATGCAAATCTCAACTTTGAGATAAGAAACGTAAGGGATGCTCCACCCTTCACCATTTCCTTCTAAATTGGGGGGGTGGCCTCACTGGCTGGTGGCAAATAGCAAGGGTGGGAAAGTTCAGTTCAATGCCATTTTTCCAGAAGTAAGCAGTCACATTCTGTAAATTCACACACACGTAAGTTTGACACCTCCCCATCCCTCTACACAATGTTCCAGACCTTTAACAAAAAATAGATAAATATATGAAGGGGGGGCATCTATTACAGGTAGGGGAGGCTCCAAAAAAAGTATTCAGCTGCCTGACTTTAAAGGGCCCATACACATTAGCCTGCACAGTAAAAAGTAGGGTTTTACTGCGCAGGCCGCTATAACTTGAAGGTCATGGTAGCAGTGTTGTGCACGTGTGACATTTCATTAATTTCTATGCACCGCAGCTCAGCTGTGGGGCGTACAAACAGGAAGTGCATGGGAGCTTTTAAGTAAGCTCTGGTCTTTTGCAGAAAAACCGCATACACAATGCATTTTTCCCCTCACCATACTGCTCAGCACCCAGGGGCTCAGTGTTTTCTGTGTGTCCTTGCAGTGACTGCCATTGAACTGATGCAGGAAAACGCCAGTCACCGCACTAGTGTGAATGAGTCCTAAAGGTTTTAGGTCAGCTTTACTGCTATAAAGTAATAGGTTCACTTTAAATACCCAGAACAAAGAAATAATTGGGGGGGGGGGGTGCAATATTCATAAATCTATAAATGTGATATTCAAACATTTACTGCAGGTGTATTCCCTGGTGCATGCGTTTTAAATTACAGTAACTGATTCATCAGGAGTAACTGTCACGTTCACTGGTTTATAAGGTTTTATATTAAACTCTTTTTAATCTGTGTGCATTAAAACAGATAATAAGTAACTACTTACCAGGCTGAAGCTTTCCTCCCAGGAAAGGCTCATTTGCATTGCAGTTTGCACTTCCCTGAACACATTAAAAATAAAATTAGTGGAACTGAAATCACTGGTCTAGAATTAGAAAAGGCCACACAATAACCAAACAGAATATCACTAATACAATTCAAACCTGTATAGAGCTAGAACAGAAACCTTGCAGTCTAAGAAAACCATGTGTGTGCATGCTAAGCCTACCTTACAAATTCTATTAAGATTAGCTTGATTAAGCTGGTAACATGCACATCTTTCCATAGCTTTGACTCATTAAAAAATTCTGCAAATACAGAAATAATGTTGATTCTGCAAAAAATTTGCGTCCTTGTAACTTCCCAAGCAATGAAATCTCAAGCAGTGTTATCAGTCTTGCTCATTTTAAACCTTAACTACAGAACACATCGCCATATGTTATGGATCGGAGGAGAGGGGGGGAGGCGTTTGTGCTGCTTCTCCATAGATACAGTACATTGAAGGAGTGCTGTCACCCTAGAAAGTGTTACTGGTAAGTTTCATAAGGTGAAAATTGTTGGAAAATCCCCAAAAATATAAAACTAATGCAGCTTTGACTATCTAAGAACTTTTAAACTTCTATAGAATATATTTTTGTTCTTTGCTTTAAGTTTTATTTTATTTATTTTTTAGACGGTAAAGGGGGAGGCTCAGAAAATGAATATATTCTTACCTTTCACGTGCGGTCTCTCGATTCATCAGATCCACTCCTTCCTCCTTTGAAAGACAAAACAATATTATTGATTTGTGCCTCAGAACCTTGTGGTTATTGCATGCCAGCCAGATGAAGTGACCTAAACTGTCTTGCAGCAATTAGTCCGATACAACAGCCCAATAAATTGTTGTGGCGGGATAAGGTTATTCAAGTCTAGCTTAAGGCCATAGCAAGTTGGTCTATCCTCAAAAGTTTTTGAAATTTCACTTGAGATTTTTTTTGTTTACTGAAAAATAAATTACTGCATAAAACAGGCCCAATGGTAAAAGAAGAAATGACCATGTGACTGCTACTGCTATTTTGTCAGCCAAGTACTGACACTGGTGGGAAACGGTATTGACAATGAGCAGAGGTTTCAATGGCCAGCTCTTGTTCCTGGGGAGAAACCTGTACATCTATGGTAATCATGATTAGCCATAATAATTTTGCAGTCTCATTTAGCACAAATCAATGGACACTTTAATGGGCTAGTTCTTTAAGAAATCTCATTAACACAATAAAAGGTGCCACTTTACTTGCCCGGGAGGGAGCCTGTGCAGCACTGTGAATGCAGCAAGTCCTTTACCATAGAGTAGAATGACCAGTCTGTTTTACTGTAGACCCACTATATGGGAGGGAACTAGCACAAGCACAGTCCTGCACAACACAATTACACAGGAGAGCAAAAAAGGGATTTTTATAACAGCTTACCTGTAAAATCCTTTTCTTGGAGTACATCACGGGACACAGAGCGACTTAGTCATTACTAATGGGTTATATAGATTACCTTCAGGTGTTGGCACTGGCCAATTCCAAACCGGAAGTACCCTCCCCTATATAAGCCCCTCCCACCCGGGAGCACCTCAGTTTTGTAGCCAAGCAATAAGTGTCCCAAAAAGAGGGGTGGGAGCTCTGTGTCCCGTGATGTACTCCAAGAAAAGGATTTTACAGGTAAGCTGTTATAAAAATCCCTTTTTCTTTTTCGTACATCACGGGACACAGAGCGACTTAGTCATTACTAATGGGACGTCCCAAAGCAATGCCAAATGAGGGGAGGGATACATAAGCTGGGCGCCATCAGGCATGAGGATCTTTTGCGGCCTGCAACACACTGCGCCCAAAGGCGACATCCTCCTGACTTCTAACGTCTACCTGGTAGAATCTAGTAAACGTGTGTACCGAAGACCATGTTGCGGCCTTACATACTTGAGCCAGGGAGGCCTGGTGATGCACTGCCCATGAAGTTCCAACTGCTCTTGTGGAGTGCGCCCTAACTTTGAACGGAGGCGGTCTCTTTCTCAAGCCATAGGCTTGTATTATGACCTGTCGAATCCACTTGGCTAAAGTAGATTTTGATGCTGCCTGACCCTTTCTGGGGCCTTCCGGCAGAACAAATAAAGAATCCGTTCTGCGAATCTGAGCAGTGGCTTTTAGATAAGCTTTAACTGCTCTTACTACATCCAAAGAATGTAATAACTTTTCCTCTACCGAGCTAGGTTTGGGGAAAAAAGAAGGAAGAACCACATCTTGGTTCAAATGAAACCTCGATACCACCTTAGGAAGAAAGGCTGGATGAGGACGTAATACTACTCTGTCCTTATGGACAACCAGATATGGCTCCTTACAGGACAAGGCGGCTAATTCCGATACTCTTTTAGCCGAACAAACGGCTACTAAGAAAATCAATTTCCTGGTGAGAAGAACCAAGGAAATGTGTTGTAATGGTTCAAACGGTTGTTTCTGTAGAACCGACAGAACCAGGTTTAGGTCCCAAGGACATATGGGAATACTAACCGGAGGGCTAATACGCATCACTGCTTGTATAAAGGCTTTGACTAGTGAATGCGAAGCCAAGGGCCTTTGAAAAAATATTGACAAGGCCGAAATCTGACCCTTGATAGTACTCAAGGCAAGCTTCCTATCTACAGCCCACTGTAGGAAGTCCAAAATCCTCCCTATCACGTACTTACGTGGATGCCATTTCTTGGCCTCACACCACGTAATGTATGCTTTCCAGATCCTATAATAGATCTGCCTGGATACCGGTTTCCTGGCATTGATCATGGTAGATACCACAGAATTAGAGAGCCCTCTCTTTTTCAGAATGTGGGCTTCAATAGCCAGGCCGTCAAACCTAGGGCTGGTAAGGAAGGGTGGTATATCGGTCCCTGCGACAGCAGGTCCGGACGATGTGGGAGGGTCCAAGGACTCCTCACTGACATTTTTACAATCTCCGCGTACCATGCCCTTCGGGGCCACGCTGGAGCCACCAGAATCACTGGTTTCTTTTCTACCCCGATTCTGCGGAGTAATCGCGGTAACAATTGTGGCGGTGGGAATGCATATATCAGCTTGAACTGATCCCAAGGGAACACTAGGGCATCCGAGCCGCAAGCTAGGGGATCCCTTGTGCGAGACACAAATCTGTCCACCTTTGCGTTGAATCTGGATGCTAGCAGATCTACATCCGGTGTTCCCCACCGCTGGCATATTGCCTGAAAAACCTCGGGGTGAAGAGACCATTCCCCCGGGTATAATTGTTGGCGACTTAGAAAGTCCGCTCTCCAATTTTCCACTCCTGGGATGAAAACCGCGGATATGGCTGGGACATATTTTTCTGCCCACTCCAGGATGCAATTTGCTTCCCTCTGGGCTGCACGACTCTTGGTGCCACCCTGGCGATTGATATATGCCACTGCCGTGGCATTGTCTGATTGAATTCTGACAGGGGACCCTTGGAGTTTGGATGTCCATGCTACTAGGGCATACCGGGCTGCTCGTATCTCTAAGAGATTGATGGGCAGGGCCTTTTCTGCTTCTGACCACTTGCCCTGGAGAGACCATTGCTCCAGTACTGCCCCCCAGCCTATGAGGCTGGCATCTGTAGTGACCACCTTCCAAGAAACCGGACTGAAGGGTTTCCCTCTTTCCAGATTCTGGGGCACCAACCACCAATGGAGGCTCTTGCGAACGGAAGGGGACAGGGACATTGGTAAGTCTAAAGCCTGAACTTTTTTGTTCCAGGCTGACAGTATGGCCCTTTGCAAATTCCTTGAATGGAATTGACCGTAGGGTACCGCTTCGAATGAAGCCACCATCTTTCCCAGCAGCCTCATGCAGAGGCGTATGGATGGTTTTCTTTTTGTACCCACTAAGTGGGTCAAATCTTTTAAAGACGACACCTTCTCTGGAGGTAAGAAAATCTTTCTCTGATTTGAATCCAGCCTTAGCCCTAAGTATTCCAGACTTTTGACTGGTCTTAGAGCCGACTTGTCCCGGTTGATAATCCAACCGTGATATTCCAGATACTCGATTGTCTTGTGAATAGCTACTTCCAGCTTTTCCACTGAGTGGTCTATTAGTAGCAGGTCGTCTAGATATGCCATTATCGTTACACCCTGTGTTCTTAGATTGGCCAATAATGGGGCCAGAATTTTTGTGAACACTCGTGGTGCTGTGGCCAGACCGAAAGGTAAGGCTCTGAACTGAAAATGGCGCCCTTCTACTGCAAAGCGTAGAAATTTCTGGTGGGCCGGAAAGATGGGAATATGCAGATAAGCATCCTTTATGTCGATCGAGGCTAGCCATTCCTGCCCTTGTAGGGCGGTGGCCACCGATCGGATCGACTCCATCCGAAAAGTCCTGATATTTAGGAACTTGTTTAGCCCTTTTAGATTTAATATGGGCCTCACGTCCCCATTTGGTTTGGGGACTGTGAAAAGGTTCGAGTAAAACCCGAATCCGCTTTCTTCCAGGGGAACCTTCATGATTACACCTTGGAGCAATAGTTGTTCTAGTGCCAGAAGGAGGGATCCTCTCTTTTGGGGATCTCTTGGCACGTTTGACCTCAAATTGGGCAGGAGGAGTGCCTTTTAACTCCAGCTTGTATCCCAGACTTACTGCGGAGAGCACCCATCTGTCTCTGATGGTGTCCCGCCAGGTCTCTGTGAACAACTGAAGTCTTCCCCCCACCCGATTGAGTGGGGGCAACGCTTCATGCCTTGGGGGGAGGTTTTGTACCTCTCTTGATCCAGGGCTTCTTGTTACCCTGTGATTGTCCCTGATTTCTGCCCCCTGAATTTGACCGCGGAGGCCGTCGGAACTGCTTCACAGCCGATGTGCCTGGGACTGGAGAAGTAGGCCTCTTAAAAGAAGGACTTCTACCCTTGTTCTTAACCGGTAAGAGTGAACTTTTACCGGCAGAAATTTTCTGGATATATTTGTCCAGATCTTCTCCAAATAAGCGTTCTCCATGAAATGGGAAGCTAACCAGCAGTTTTTTACAGGGAGCTTCAGCAGACCAGTTTTTGAGCCACAGAAGCCTACGCATATGTACTATAGACAGCGTAAAGCGGGAGGCCTGTTGGATTGTATCCTTTATGGCGTCCAACGCAAAACACAAGGCTCTAGGCAGGTCAGCTAGGGCAAGAGCCTGCTGATCTGGTAAGTCCCTTAAGACTTGTTTCAACTGATCTTTCACTGCTTGGCAGACTCCAATCGCTGCTACCGCAGGTTGTGTCACCAAACTTGCTGTAGAGAAAGCAGATTTTAGTAAAGACTCCAATTTTTTATCTATTGGGTCTTTGAACATTGGAACATTATCTACTGGACATGTCAGTGATTTGTTAACAGAAGAGATGGCTGCGTCCACTGTAGGGACCCTCCATTTTCTTATGAACTTATCCTCCATGGGATAGATCACCGGAAATCTCTTGGGGGGAGCAAATATTTTATCAGGATGCTCCCAATCCTGGTAAATAAGCCCTTCTAATAAAGGGTGGATTGGGAAGGAACAGACAGCCTGGGGAGCTTTTAGCGACCCCAGCGAGGAAACCGTAGTGGATGGTGGTTCCGCCAGAGGCATTTTAAATGCTGATCGGACCATATTAGTCAGAGACTGAACCCATAATCTTTCAGCCTGAGAAGCTGAGAAAGGTTCTTCCACTGTTGATTCCTCCATAACTGAATCAACCTCATCTTGATCCCCTTCAGGTAGGTCGATCTCTGTGTGGGGCTGTTCCTCCACTAACAGGCACTCTGAAGGAGGAGACGGAGATCGGACGCGCTTTTCCTGAGACAGGGAAGCAGCGATCAATGCTGTTAATCTCTCTTCCAATCCTCCCAGAGTTGAGGATAAAACCTCCTCTGTTATATATACAGGAGCATGTGGACTGGGGACAGCCGCAGCACCAGGCATTCCTGCGGGGTTTCTACGGCTACTGACCTCTGAATTCTCAGGGGAGATTGGTGCAGTACAAGCATGCCCAATATCCTCAGAGCCCGATGGAGACCCCTTTGGCTTCCTGGAAGATCTATTTCCGGAGCGTCTGGACGACATATCCTTTAAGCACAAAGCTGAGGTATTCCCGTCGTCATACACCAATTTTGCTGGTAATAGTCTAACACAGGTGCTGCTATATACCAGCTGGTGTCCACTAAAGTGCCTTTCTATGGGGATGCCTGCATCAACCGCCTCTGTGTGCCACTGTTTGTTGCTAGCTCTGCTTGCATGCAGCTGACACTTGTACTGTGTCTTTTAACCATGCTGGGACGCCCGCACATGCGCAGAAGCGCCGCGCATCGAGCGTCATCCACCCGCCCCGCCCCTTTTTTTTCATAGGAGGCGCGTGCACGCGCCCGTGCGCCATTGGCGCCCTTTTCGAAATCAAACAGGGGACTAGGAGCCAGGGCCCTTTTTGCCGGAGGGCCTGTGCGGTGGATGAGCGCAGCAACAGGGCAGAGGAAGTGGATTCCCACAGAGAGACTTACCAGCTGCCTGGATCTTTTGACTTGAGAAAACCAAAGATCCACATGACAAGAAAAATGGACTACAGCGGCCTCTAGTGGTTTAACACAGGTACCGCGGTCCCTGTTTTTTTTTTTTTTTTCTTGACTACTATTAAAATTTTACATTTTCAGTAGTTATAGGCAAACACAGATATTTAGCGGGAATACCGTTAGGTAACAGACAGAAAGACAAATTAGGCTTGGGGTCCCCCAATAGAACCAAGTTCCTGGGGGCCCCCACTTACCTGATCCCCGCCGCAGGACTTTGTTTGGTCCACAGAAGTCCAAACTTCACCTATCACGGCAGGCATTGTAATTAAACCTTCAGGGACCGGGTTCCCAAGGATTCCACTCCCCTGGACCTGTATAGCACCCTGCACAGACAACAGCTTGGTCGTGGGTATGACCAGAGCTCTGGATCCCAGGGTCCAGCCCTCCTAAGAGAAGCATTACAGGCAAAACCTTGCTCTTCTGCTGCAAGGCCCGGGTACCGACCGTTTAGCTATGAAGCTTTTTTGGTGGGATCCGGAACAGCTTACTAAGGCCCAAAAGAACCTGTACGCAAGCCCAGTGAAAACACATGTTACTCTTTGGCCAACACCTTAGACACTGGCAAAAAACTGAGGTGCTCCCGGGTGGGAGGGGCTTATATAGGGGAGGATACTTCCGGTTTGGAATTGGCCAGTGCCAACACCTGAAGGTAATCTATATAACCCATTAGTAATGACTAAGTCGCTCTGTGTCCCGTGATGTACGAAAAAGAAATAAAAGCACTTAAAACTGAACGATCATCCTATGAAGGCATATATTTTCAAAGGGGAGGACAAGCGGGACCAAATAATCCTTGAATAGGTAGGAAAGTGGGCATCATAGATGGTTTGAATTTGAAGCATCTATGAGGAGACGGATTGTACCCAAGTCAATCCATCGATCAACTTGGGCACAACCAGCATGTTGAATTCTGCATGTGAATACTGTCAGTGGCTATAGCTGCTAGCAATAATCACTGTTTTCTCTGCCCCCCTTTACCCCTTGCAGGAAAGAAAAACCTATGGTCGACTTTAAACAAGGCTGTAATATTTCCAAAGAGTTTGCATTTACACAAAGGCAGCCATTTCAGTCCTATATAGAGCTAGAGATAAACAACGGACAACCATTCTTCCCCTATGGCCTTACTACTTAGGTGACCTGGATCAAGCATGCAGCTTGTAAAGTCAGGGGTGCCCATTTCTGACAATTCACAAAAAATCATGATATAGGCAAAAATAAAAAACGGTAATACCCCTTTCAAACTGGGGCATTTTTCAGGAGCTTTAGCCTCATCTGCAATCCCAATGTTAAAGCCCGAGAGCTTTCACACTGAGGCGCTGCGCTGGCAGGGCGTCAAAAAAGTCCTGCAAGCAGCTTCTTTGCAGCGCTTTTGGAGCGTTGAATACACCGCTCCTAAAGCGCCCCTTCCCATTAAGGCGTTTTTTTTAAATGCCAAAGCGCCTGAAAAACGCCCCAGTGTGAAAGGGGTCTTGGAGCTTTTTACAGTGTTTTTCAGGCGCTGGCAGTGTGAAAACACTCTGGCTTTCACATTGGGATTGCAGATGAGGCTTCTTTCTGGCGATTTAACGCCAAAGTGCCTGAAAAACACACCAGTGTGAAAGGGGTCTTAGACCCCTTTCACACCGAGGAGTTTTTCAGGCGGTGTAGCGCCAAAAATAGTGCCTAAATACAGCCTGAAAACTCCCGCCCCTGCAGTCTCAATGTGAAGGCCAGAGGGGCTTCACACTGAGGCAATGCGCTAGCAGGACCGCTCCAAAAGTTCTGCTAGCAGCATCTTTGGAGATGTGTGTTTACCGCGCCTTCCCATTGAAAGTAATGGGAAACCACCGTAATACCGCCCGCAATGCGCCTCTGCAGAGGTGCATTGCGGGCGGTATTAACCCCTTTTCTGGCCACTAGCGGGGGTTAATACCGCACCGCTAACGGCCGAATACCACCGCAATAGCGCCGCTAAAAGTAGCTGCGCTTTACCGCCACCACCCCAGTGTGAAAGGGGCCTTAGAGAGGTTTCAGCGTGGTGGACATCAATGGCATTATTAAAGTGAAACTTTAGTCAGAAAATTGAGTCCTGCTAGATCACTTCAGGCTGGCCCCTTTTTGCAGTTCTAGCTATGAACATTAGAAATAAAAGTGTCTATACGGTTTAAAATCCAGTAATATACTCTCACCCTGTTCTGCACATGCTCAGTTGCCCTCCATTTTTAGGCACTGCCGATAGCCTTAAAGCGGAATTAAACCCTCTTTTTTCTTTACAGCCAAGGAAACTGCTTCTGTTTGATCTGCAACTGCCATGGTGCTGCTGCACATGGAATCAGTTATTACAGCAGCCATTTGATGGTTTGACAGTTTGGTTGAGGACTCAAGCAAATTTGACAGTTGGCAATTCCAGCATTCCAGGAATGTAACGTTTTTTAAAAACTGTTAAATTGATGGGTTTAGTCCCGCTTTATCATTTACGGCTGTTCAGGAGCTCTGGGCTTCAGCAAAATGGCAGCCTCCAGCAAGAAGAAACAGGAATGCTGAAGGCAATTTACAGCACACACATTATTTTGGTAGTATAGTTATGAGGAATGCATGTTCCTAGCTAAAGAACATCCCTAAAATTTGAAATCCAACTGCCATCTGTCACACTATAATTTGAATAATGCAGGGGATTAGGAAAGAAAGAACATTCGTTGTTTAAGATTGCCCAGACTAGATATTCTTTTATGCTACAAACATCTGGTGAACTTTTGAAAAATACAGAACCACAAATATGGAAAATAAGCTTTTCAAGCGTTTAGCAAAAAAATCCCGGCAAAAGGAAAGTTAGGTTAGAGGACTACACACGCTTGAGTACAGGCCGTGATCATTTTCTTCGTTTTTAAAGAGCTACGTTTTAGGACAAGCTTTCAGGGCCTACCGCCGCCTTTTAAAAGGTCCATGCAGTACAGAGCTACAAAGGGTTTTAGCAAACAATGTTCACCAATATACGACTACCATTACCCAAGCAACTGGGGGGGGGGGGGGGGGGGGGGGGGCGGTGAAAATCTGTTTTTTTGGACACACAAAGCTCTGGAAAAAAAAAACATCCTGCTTAAGCCATACAGAGCCGAAAGCATTGGGAGATCTTTCATGATACAATACATTTCTGGTTGGCAGCAGATTATCTTGATCAAACATGTCAATTGCAAAAACCAGACAAACGCTACTAAAAACTCACCCATTGCTTTAAAAATAAATAAACTACAGGCGGTCCCCGGGTTACAAACAAGACAGGGACTGTAGGTTTGTTCTCAAGTTGAATCTGTTTGTAATTTGGAACAGGTACATGCAAGTAAAAATCTATTTTTGGATAGCATAGGGAAGGGTTATCACCCCTGTAACATTTGTTTTGCTGTCTGTTCCCCTGTTCAGAACAGTTCACCTCACTTTTTGTCCCAATGACAATTGGATTTTGAAAATTTTGGGTTGTTGTGGAAACAAGGATTGGTGATAAAGCATCGGTGGAGAGGAGACACCTTTTTCCCATATTAACTCTTACAAGAAAGAATTTCCCTTCCTAGTGGTAGATTTCCTCTTACTTCCTGTTGTCTCCCTGTTTGCAAGTAGGAGTCGTTTGCAAGTCAGATGTTTGTAACTAGGGGGCTGCCTGTAACTTAGTTAATAGTGTTCAGTTTCAGAGTGCCTAAAAACCAATACAACACTACTGTAAATCGTTTTAGTCTGCAGTCACACCTCAGTGTTTCAAAGTCAAGCGTTTTTACTGCGATTTTGTTCAGCTCACCAATGTAAAAGGCAGAAAAATGCCTGTAATCTGCCCCAAAGAAGCTCATGTTCTTTTTTGAACTTAGGGCATTTTTCAGGCATTTTGCTTCAGGTGACAAACCGCTCAGATGTGAACAGGTGCCATTGAAATGAATGGGATTTTGCTTGCTGGGTGTTTTTCAGGGGTTTTTACGAGCTGAAAATGCTCAGGTGTGAATACAGCCTAAAAATAAGTCTCCAGAAGTCAAAGTAGAAACTTACCCATAACAACTTGATAAAAATAATGTTCTTTAGCAAGGAACACACATTTCATATTAATTATGCTACCAAAATAAGCGCTTATTTTTAATGTTTTACATAACTATACTGTACCTGCAAAAAGGGTCAGTCTGAAGAGATCCATGAGGACTTCGTTTTTTTTACTAAAAGCTAGTTTCTAAGCAGAGCTGTTGGACACACACACACACAAATAG
Source organism: Rana muscosa (assembly GCA_029206835.1). Classification (NCBI taxonomy): domain Eukaryota; kingdom Metazoa; phylum Chordata; class Amphibia; order Anura; family Ranidae; genus Rana; species Rana muscosa. Next base: position 111,094,889 of record CM055125.1, read on the forward strand.
TTTCTTAAAAAATGAGATGTACGGTTCATTTGGCTATAGTTCTCCTGTGCATCATGGGAGTGCAGTTCATTCTGAACTCCTGTGACCCGATCGGAGCTGACAGCAGGCTTAAGTCTGCCAACGTCACAGAGCCGGTCCTGGCTGGGAAAAGATTACGAACATATGATCAGGATCCAGCCAGAAGCCTTGACCGGCACCTGGCTCAGCCTCTCAGCGATCCGTTGAAAGCCTCAGCCAGTTGGGGGGGGGGGGGGGGGGGATCAGAGCAGAGAGCTGCTGACTGACAGTCACCAGCTCTCGGAGCTCTGAGCAGCGTTTGATCACTCAGTTCTCACTGTTGGAGGCGGCAGGGGACAGATGCAGCATTGTATTGATGCTGCATCCATCTAGGCAAGTATGATTTTAAAAAAAGGAGCGATCCGTGATGAGGGGGCGGCCATTGATTTTTGCCCCCCCCCCCCACGATCGCTCCTGGCGAATTAGAAGCTTCCCCTGCCTGTGTAATGTAAACACAGGCAGGAGGAAGTGACGTCACCTCTCCAAGTAAGTGCACCAACAGTACACGTAGGCACACTTTTCACCCCCCAGTCACAGTGTCACTGATTGCAGTGGTCATTCATTTACTGATCACTGCATTTAGTGTAATTTGTGACAGTAAAAAGTGTCAGGGATATTAGTGTTAGACCCCTTTAGGTCCAGGGTAGCCCCCTACCGCGCCCCCCCCCCAAAAAAAAAGGTTTAACCCCCTTGATCGCCCCCCAGGTAACCCTTTCACCCTGCATACTTCCTACTACCATGGAGAGGAGAGCTTCTGAAGCATAGGACCTATCCCCCTCTACTACCAGACTGGGTGAGCGGACCTCTGGTCCAGGCAATAACATTAAGCGTATCCTACCTGCTTGTGCCGACTGTATGCTGTGTCTTCAGTGAACTCGGCTGCTTGCTATATTGCATTGACCTGCTCTATTTGCTGCCATCCTGCTGCTTTACACATGCTTCGCTTTTTTTGCCTGCTTTTTCTTTTTTTGCTGCTTATGTGATTCATAACTTGTGCTACACCTGCCCCAATGATTGCCCTATACACTTAACAGGCTGAAGTGTTTTTCCTTCCAATATACTGCAGGTTGCCACCATCCCTATTGTCCCTTGTCAGATCGCATAGCCATATTAAAATTTCTATGTTCCCTTGGAACTGGTCAAGCCCTACTGGCTGACCTTACTGCCTACAGGGTAGCCTTCTGGAATCTTTCCAGGTGGTCATCCTGCCAGCACTATTTGCATGCATGCACTCCTATTTCAGCAGAATGTGTTTTAATGATAACGTTATCATTTTTTAATTTACTGTGGGTGTTGGTGAAAGATATTTTTTGAGCATCATTTAACTTTGTAAACTTTTTCAGAATTTGTACCATTAAAAAGCATTTCATACAAGTGGCATGGTTCACCTGTGGCTTCTTTTATCCTGGGGGAGTGTTTTTTTTTCTAATCTCTCCTTGGTGGGCTCCTATATATCTGTTGCTTGGCCACAGAGACCGCACTTTGACTGGTGAGTCTGCCATAAATGCTACACTGTGCGTTTGATCCCTAATGAGCACAGTGTTCCTGTATTTAGTGAGCAGAGGACCCACTCCTTTTTCTCTTCGGTTCTGCACCTCACCATTCCCAACCAAATGCAATAAACCGGCTGCATGAGAGGCATTTTCTGTATGTCCTCGAGAGTACCCCTACCCAACGAGCCCCCAAAAGTAAATGTTGTGTCTGTAGAAAGCACGGATATAGGCGTGACACCAGTTATTGTCCTCACTGTCCTGACAATCCTGGTCTTTGCATTGGTGAACGTTTTCAACACTACCACACACTAGTGAAGTTTTAGCATAGGGTACAGCATTTCACAGACTAGGATACACTTACACAGGGGTCGCCCAAGATGCCATCGCATTTTAGTTAAAAAAAAGGAAACAAAAAAAATAGTTTTATTGTTCTGCTCTTTTTTTTTTTACTGTATTCTATTCTGCAATGTTTTATTGTTATGTTTTATCATGCTTGCTTTTCAGGTATGTAATTTTTTTCACACTTTACTGTTTACTATGTTTGTTAACCATTTTTTTTTTTTTAGGTGCGCCATTCAGCTGCAGCGCGGATTTATCTATCTTGACAGCAACAGCGTTGGCTCCCACGATACATAAAGCTGCGACTCCAGTGCTGTAGGAGGGGAATTCATCACCTCAGTAAAAAAAGGGCATATATGTCGAAGCATGGGGCAGCAGGGGCGATTTTGCTCCTAATGCAGTGTACATACGGTCGAAATTCCGACGGAGGCTTGCCCGTGGAAAAGTCAGACCGTGTGTACGCGGCATAACTTTTGCAGGAGGATGCCCTCTTGCTTCGGTACTGGAATGTTGCTGGACTTTGAATGGTTATACCAGAATGATGCCTGCGGCTTTAGGTATCATCTTGGTATCATTCTTTTCAGCCAGCTTTCTTTTCATGTAAAAGCAATCCTAGCGACTAATTAGCCTCTAGACTGCTTTTATAAGCAGTGGGAGGGAATGTACCCCCCCGGATATAAATAGCGCCATTGGGAAAGCATTTTATCACACCGATCTTGGTGTGGTCAGATGCTTTGAGGACAGAGGAAAGATCTAGGGTCTAATAGACCCCAATTTAAAAAAAAAAAAAAAAAAAGCACTTCTGTCCCCCCCTGCTCTTGCGCAAAGGAAAACGCAAGCGTCGGTCTGGCGTCATATGTAAACAGCAATTGAACCATGCATGTGAGGTATCACCGCAAAGTTTAGATTGAGGGCAGTAATTTTAGCAGTAGACCTCCTCTGTAAACTTAATGTGGTAACCTGTAAAGGCTTTTAAAAATGTATGTAGTTTTTCGCCACTGCGCGTTTGTGCGCAATTTTAAAGCATGTAGTGTTTGGTATCTATGTACGCGGCCTGAGATCATCTTTTTTATTTCATCAAAAATTTGGGCAATATAGTTTTTTTTTTTTTTTTTTGCACCAAAAGTGTATTTTTTCCCACAAAATAATGCGTTTGAAAAATCGCTGCGCAAATACTGCATGGAAAGAAAAACACTCAACAGCCACCATTTTAATCTGTAGGGCCTTTGCTTTAAAAAAATATTATTATATATATATATATATATATATATATATATATATATATATATATATATATATATATATATATATAATGTTTGGGGTTCAATGTAATTTTCTCACAAAAAAAATAAAATGTTTTCATGTAAACAAAAAGTGTCAGAAAGGGCTTTGTCTTCAAGTGGTTAGAAGAGTGGGTGATGTGCGACATAAGCTTCTAAATGTTGTGCATAAAATGCCAGGACAGTTCAAACCCCCCCCCCCCAAAATTACCCCATTTTGGAAAGTAGACACCCCAAGCCATTTGCCGAGAGGCATGTCGACTCCATGGAATATATTTTATATTTTGACACAAGTTGCGGGAAAAAGACAATTAAAAAAATTTTTTTTTGCACAAAGTTGTCACCAAATTCAGGGTTCATACACATTTTTACCAATGAAATTCCATGACTTTTCCATGACTTCACGTATAAATATTCATGACCTTATGTTTCATGAAATGTCTATGTATACATGTTAAATAAGAAGAAAATCCATGTCACACCCAGCATATTTTTACTAATATAAATTAGGGCTGTTACTGATTAAAATTTATATGTTCGATTAATCGTTTTTTCTTTTAAATCGATTAAACGACTAATTTTGATTAATTAATTATAACGCACGCACAGATCCAACTACTTTAGCTGATCTCCTTGCATTGCAACTCTGCATTAGTCAGTGGTAAATGTGGTATACACTATATACAATCACCCGACACTAGTTAGTTTCCACAATCCATGACTTAACTTCACAGTTCACACAAATAAATTCAAACTGTAGTACTGACGTCAGTACAGTACAGACACCCCCAGTGCAGACCTCCCAGTACAGACACCCCCAGTAGTACAGCCACCCCCAGTGCAGACCTCTCAGTACAGACACCCCCAGTGCAGACCTCCCAGTACAGACACCCCCAGTGCAGACCTCCCAGTGCAGACACCCCCAGTAGTACAGACACCCCCAGTAGTACAGACACCCCCAGTGCAGACCTCCCAGTGCAGACACCCCCAGTGCAGACCTCCCAGTACAGACACCCCCAGTGCAGACCTCCCAGTACAGACACCCCCAGTGCAGACCTCCCAGTACAGACACCCCCAGTAGTACAGCCACCCCCAGTGCAGACACCCCCAGTGCAGACCTCTCAGTACAGACCTCCCAGTACAGACACCCCCAGTGCAGACCTCCCAGTGCAGACACCCCCAGTGCAGACCTCCCAGTGCAGACACCCCCAGTAGTACAGACACCCCCAGTAGTACAGACACCCCCAGTGCAGACCTCCCAGTGCAGACACCCCCAGTGCAGACCTCCCAGTACAGACCTCCCAGTACAGACACCCCCAGTGCAGACCTCCCAGTACAGACACCCCCAGTAGTACAGACACCCCCAGTAGTACAGCCACCCCCAGTGCAGACCCCCAGTGCAGACCTCCCAGTACAGACACCCCCAGTGCAGACCTCCCAGTACAGACACCCCCAGTAGTACAGCCACCCCCAGTAGTACAGCCACCCCCAGTACAGACCTCCCAGTACAGACCTCCCAGTACAGACACCCCCAGTGCAGACACCCCCAGTACAGACACCCCCAGTGCAGACACCCCCAGCGCAGACACCCCCAGTAGTACAGCCACCCCCAGTAGTACAGCCACCCCCAGTGCAGACCTTGCAGTGCAGACCTCCCAGTACAGACACCCCCAGTAGTACAGCCACCCCCAGTGCAGACATCCCCAGTGCAGACACCCCCAGTACAGCCACCCCCAGTGCAGCCACCCCCAGTGCAGACACCCCCAGTGCAGACACCCCCAGTGCAGACACCCCCAGTAGTACAGCCACCCCCAGTGCAGACCTCTCAGTACAGACCTCCAAGTACAGACACCCCCCAGTAATGCAGGCACCCCCCCACCCCTTACAGACCTCAGAACAGCAATACACGGCGCAGTGTGTGTCCCTCCAGTTCCTGCTGACGTCAGCGTGCCGCTAAGCCAATAGGCTGCCGCCGGGTGTACCAAGATGGCCGCGGCTCCGGAGATAGGCCGAAGCCGCGGCCTTTCCTAATGGCCGAGGCCCCGGAGCGCTCCGGGGATCGCGCCGTGTGCCGATCCGAACAGGATGACCTGTTCGGATCACGGATCGCTTACGATCCGTTGCACGACTAGTAGTGACTAAAATATTCCATGACTTTTCCAAAACTTAGTGGATTCAGTCATTTTCCAAAACTTTTCCAGGCCTGGAAAGTGCCATGTCAAAATCCCATGACTTTTCCAGGAATTTAATGACCGTACGAACCCTGCAAATTATATATTGCTCAAACATGCCATGGGCATATGTAGAATTACACCCCAAAATACATTCTGTTGCTTCTCCTGAGTACGGGATACCACGTGTGAGACTTTTTGGGAGCCTAGCCGCGTACAGGACCCCAAAAACCAAGCACCGCCTTCAGGCTTTCTAAGGTGTAAAATTTTTGATTTCACTCCTCACTGTCTATCACAGTTTCGGAGGCCATGGAATGCCCAGATGGCACAAACCCCCCCCCAAATGACCCCATTTTGGAAAGTAGACAACCCAACCCAAGCTAACAAAAAAAAAAAAAAATTTGACAAAAAGCGAGATCTGCAAAATACTCACCATACCGGTGAGTATTTTGCAGATCTCGCTTTTTGTCAGAAAGTTTTTTTTTTTTTTTAATTTTAAAAAAATACATTTTTCTTTTTTCTTTTCGGTCTTAATTTTAAAAAAAAAAACGAGAGCTGTAAAATACTCACCATGCCTCTCAGCAAATAGCTTGGGGTGTCTTTCCAAATGGGGTCATTTGGGGGGGGGGGGGTGTTTGTGCCATTTTATGGCCTTCGAAACTGATAGGTAGTGAGGAGTGAAATCAAAAATTTGCACACTTAGAAATCCTAAAGGCGGTGATTGGTTTTCGGGGCCACGTGCGTGGCTAGGCTCCCAAAAAGTCCCACACACGTGGTATCCCCGTACTCAGGAGAAGCAGCAAAATGTATTTTGGGGTGCAATTTCACATATTACCATGGAATGTGTGAGCAATATATCATTTAGTGACAACTTTTTGTAAAAAAAAAATATATATATATATATAATGCGCTCAACATGCCTCTCAGCAATTAATTTCCTTGGGGTGTCTTTCCAAAATGGGGTAATTGGGGGGGGAGGGGGGGTTTGTACTGCCCTGCCATTTTAGCACCTCAAGAATTGAGATAGGCAGTCATAAATTAAAAGCTGTGTAAATTCCAGAAAATGTACCCTAGTCTGTAGACGCTATAACTTTTGCGCAAACCAATAAATATACGCTTGACATTTTTTTTTTTACAAAAATGTATGACTAAAATTGAGTTTATTAGATTTTTGTTATAACAAAAAGTAGAAAATATCTTTATTTTTTTCCAAAACTTTCGGTGTTTTTCCTTTTATATCGCAAAAAAAAAAAAATGCAGAGGCAATTAAATAACATCAAAAGAAATCTCTATTTGAGGGGAAAAAAGGACGCAAATTTCGTTTGGGTACAACATTGCATGACCGCGCAATTACCAGTTAAAGCAGTGCAGTGCAAAATAGTAAAAAGACCTCTGGTCCTTAGGCTGACAAATGGTCCAGGGCTTAAGTGGTTAAAGGAGAAAATTCTTAAAGGGATGGGAGCCGCATTTGTTTCCCTTTTAAAGTGTTACTAAACCCAGGACCCTGTATTCACTATATCTGGTCTCCCACAGTACATGATTTTAGTAAATATGCCAAATCCCTTTTCTCATCAGCAGTATATAGCAGTCTTGTGACTTGTATCAATCTCTGCTTAAAGCTTGTAGGAGGAGTTTTCATTCTCCACAATCCTCTCTGGACAGTGCTGATGGGCCCTGTGCTGGTCACATTCACTCTCCCAAGGAAAAAAAATAAAAAGTGTGCGGCCTGACTACCCATCACGAGATGGGATGGAGTCAGTTAATAGAATAGAAGGAACAGCGATACAGGGTCACACAACCTTTATACACAATGCAGAGCATTAAAAGCAGAGTTCCACCCAAAAATTGAACTTCCGCTTTAAGTACTTGTGACCCCCTGACATTTTTTTTTGGGGGGGGCGGGTACCCAGTTTTTACAGGCAACCAGCTCCCACTTCCTCGCCTGGTGCCGCCAAGCGTATATTCACCTCTCCCTCCAATCTTCTGGGACACGTCACAGGTCCCAGAAGATTGCCCAGCAATTCACAACGCGCAGCACGGCTTGCACACGCACACCCGGCTGTGACGCCACAGCCGGGCGCCCACACTTGCAATGCTGGCGCTGCAGAGAGGAGGGGGGGAAGAGAAGCGAGGCTTCAAACGGCCGCATAGCTAGACCGTGGGACAGGTGAGTGTTTATTAAAAGCCAGCAGCTATACTTTTTGTAGCTGCCGACTTTTAAAATGGGTGGAATTCCACTTTAACTCCTTAGGTTCCACAGCAAGAACAAGAATGCTTTACTGCATATACAGACTGATTTTACGGTTGTGGGTTTAGTAACACTTTAGGGCCATTTTCACCGGGTGATCTGGCCAGTAGCACAGTGATTTACTAAAACTCTGGAGCAGCTCTGTATAGAAACCATCAGATTGCAGGTTTGTTGGCTACCATGCACAGCTGCACCAGATTTTACACTCTCCAGTTTTAGTAAAATGTACCTCTTTATCTTTGAGTGGATGAAGGAGAAATGGAGCCACTCTTGAACTTCAGCAAGGCCTCCACTGTGTGGAAGGTAGTGTTAAATGCACTAGCTGATTTAAAATGGACTCGACTAACAAACTCCAGCCCACACGTTTTAAGCAGTTACAGCAACAATTATTATTTTTACTTCTTTTTGGGATAAAAGTTTACAGAATTGTATAGGGGGCCGATTATGGTAAGCACCCCTGTCAGTGTTAAATGGTTTGTTACACGTCTGACACTTTTGCTAAACAGCTTGGTCTGTTATAAATCAGACTTACTGGCAGAAACGTGTCAAAATAACGGGGAAAAGAAAAGAGAAAAAAAAAAATAATAATAATGCAGCATCCACATCTAGAATTGGTAAGCTGCAATATAATAATTTGGAGTTTTTTTTTTTTTGGCTTTCATATTAACGGCTACAAAATGCAGAGCACACACTCACACCACACTGGAAACGGCATGAAGTCACCTAAAATCCGTTAATCAATGTTTATTTAATATAAATGTTGATATAACATTAGTATTCCTCCTCTCATGTCTGTGTGTACACCAATACTGTAAATCAAAGTAAACATATAGATCAAAAATTCCTACCCTTTTCAGCTGATGAAGTCTGCTGCTTGGTATTCGCACAGGGGAGGAAGAGGGTACCTGTACAGAAAAGATGTACATAGTTAGTTGCATGCAAAATTAAAGTCCTAATGAGTACGTGTAATAAAGTGATGGCTGCGGTGTTAAAAAGAACCTATACTTGCTTGCACTACCTTTCTGATGTATTCAAGAGATACCAATGTCTACAGAATCTGTCAGATTCCTGGTCCCCGTCTGCATTCTGCAGGTCTCCAGCAAACTCCTATGTCACTACAGGATACAGTAGTAATGCAGGGACCAGCAAATGGAAGCACAGCCAAAGACCAGAATTCCAATACACCCATAAGTGTGCCTGATGCAATTAGCATCAAGGATTGCACAGATACAGTTTATTTTTTAACTGGGGAGTACTCGCCGATACCTTTGCAATTACAAAATTAATGGGCTCAAATCGCACATGATTTGAACAGGAATGAGGTGCGGTTCCTGTCCGAATTGCATGCCATTTCCTGCACCAGTCCTGTGTGAACCCAGGTTTGTCATAGTGAGTTTGACAGAAAATCGCAAGCTTTTTTAGCAGTGCGATTTGAGCCCATTCATTTTGTAAAGGCTCGAATTGCTCCGCAAAAAATAGGATTTTTTGTACTCACCGTAAAATCCTTTTCTCCGACATCCATGGACTGACACGGTGTCTCTTTACACGTGGGTTATGTCCCTGCTTGCAGGAGAAGACCTAGGCAGAATGTGTGATGTTATACATACATTCTAAAAGCCAGAGCTGAACAGCCCCACCCAGTAGGCGGTCCCTCCGGACATAACCCTCCCACTACAGTCAGCAGACTTCAGTTTGTAACAAAGCAGTACAAACTTAAAAAGGAAGGGTGGGTGCCGTGTCAGTCCATGGATGTCAGAGAAAAGGATTTTACGGTGAGTACAAAAAAATCCTATTTTCTCTTACCATCCATGGACTGACACTGTGTCTCTTTACACTTTACACGTGGGATGTCCCAAAGCAGTGTCAAGAGGGATGGGAGCAGTATAAATGGAAAAACCAAAAACTTCACTCCAAGAAGGCAGAGCTCCTCAACGGAGGAGTCGCAACTTTAAACAGCGGCCTGCAGCACCCTGCGGCCGAAGGAAGCATCCGGAGATGCAGCCACATTAACCTTATAAAACTTAAAAGGCATGAACAGACGACCAGGTCGCCGCCTTGCACACTTGTGCAACCGACGTTTGATGTCGGAAAACCCAGGAAGCACCAATTTCCCCAGGTGGAATGCGCCGTAACCGGAAAGGGAGGCGCCCGCCCTTTGAGAGCATAGGCTTGAATGACGGTTTGTCTGATTCCCCTAAAAATTATGGCAGACTAAACCGCTTGGCCCTGTTATGGACCAGAGACAGTCACAAATAGTGAGTCGGACTTTCGAATAGAAGCAGTAGCAGACAGGTACACCCGTAAGGCTTGTACCACACCCAATATGTGCAGCGCAAACTCTCTGGGATGCGATGGGTGAAGACACAAGGACGGGAGGACAATGTCCTCATGTAGGTGAAAGGTCGACACCACCTTTGGCAAAAAGGAAGGTCACGGATGCAACACCGCCTTATCCTTATGGATGACTAAATATGGCGACTTGCAGGACAAAGCCGCCAACTCAGACACCCGTCAAACAGAAGTGATTGCCACTAAAAGGCCATCTTCTGAGACAAGACAAGAGGGGAATATCCCGGATATTCCCAAAAGGAGGTTCCTGGAGGACCGAGAGCACCAAATTCAGATCCCACGGTGGGAGAGGAGGCTTGACAGGAGGGAGCACATGGCGAACCCCCAACACAAGGTGCTAACCAAGAAAATGACCCGCTAGAGGTCGCTGAAAGAAGACGGCCAAGGCCGAAATCTGATCCTTGATGGTACTCAAAGCAAGCTTTTGGGTCACTCCACACTGCAGAGGACGCAGGATTCTGGGGATGGAATACGTCCGAGGACGCCAGTCCAGCGCTTCGCATATGGCGATATAAGCTTTCCAGGCACTGTGATAGATCTGCTTGGAGGAAGACTTCCGTGTCCTTAACATGGTCAAAATGACCGAGTCCGAGAGACCTCGGTCCCTCAGCACCTGGCTTTCAACAGCCCTGCCGTTAAAGCCAGAGACTGTAAGCCGGATGAAACATAGGACCTTGAGACTGAAGGTCCTCCCTCATCGGCAACCGCCAGGGAATGTCCGCGACGAGACGTACCAGATCAGCCAGCGTACTAGTGATGCGGAGGCCAATCCGGAACAATTAGGATCACCGGAGTTTATATCAGGCGATAAGGACCCTATGGGGCCACCAACGCATCCGAGGCATCGCCCAAGGATCCCTGGATCAGGCCACAACCTCGACCCTTGCGATTGAGTCGAGAGGCCATCAGGTCCACATCCGGCGTGCCCCACCGTCAGCAAAGGAGTTGAAATATGCAAGGACCACTCTTCTTGGTCCGGCGATTGGCTACTCAGTCCGCCTGCCCATTGTCTATGCCCAATGGCCTACAGAGCCGGCACGTTTCTTCCGGCCCACTTCAGGATACGGACTACCTCGGAAGCCGCAGCTGAGCTCCGAGTCCCCCCTTGATGGTTTACATACGCCACCGCCGTGGCGTTGTCCGACTGGCTCCTGATGGAGCGACCCCGTACTCTCTCCGACCTGAGGAGAGACACAGTCCGATGGCCCGTATTTCCAGAACAGTGATTGGTAAACGGGCTCGTCCAGAGTCCAAGGCCTTGAGCCGACAGGACTCCCCAGACTCCACCCCAGCCCGTCAGGCTGGTGTCCGTCGTGAGTACCGTCCATTGGATGGGAGGGGAACGACTTTCCGGACCGAAGAGCCGAGGATCTCAACCACCATGTCAGGGGCGCCCTGCCCAGGTGAATCACCTGGATCTGAAGATCCAAGGACAACGGGGATTTGTCCCAGGTGGACAAGATCTCCTTCTGCAATGCCCTGGTGTGTGATTGGGCATACGGAACGGCCGCGAAGGAGGCCACCACGAGTCCTGGGACTCTCATGCAAAAAAAACGGATTGACAACCATTTTCGGGATGTCAGCACCCACACCGCAGACTGAAGTGTCAGCAACTTCTCCAGAGGTAGGATACCTTTGCCTCCAAGGAGTCCAGAATCAGAACTAGATACTCCAGACACTGAGTCGGGACCAGGACTGACTCCTGAATGTTCAGGAACCACCCGAAGTCCCTGAGGGTCTAATTGACGATAGTCACCTTTCCTCTAAGTCTGAGCCACTTTCTGCTCTTAGCAGAAGATCGTCCAGATAGCCCACGACAGCAATACCTCACTGTAACAGAAGGCTAGAACCGGAGCAAGCACCTTGGTGCCGAGGCTAGGCCGAAAGGAAGAGCCACAATCGATAGTGGACTTCGCTGATCGCAAGCGCAGAAACTTCTGGTGACTTGCGCAGATCGGAACATGCAAGTAGGCGTCTTTGAAGTCTAAGGACGACAGAAGAAAATCCCTTAGGTGGAGTGTAGCGATCACCGTGCGAATGGATTCCATGCGGAATTTCTGCACCTTCTCGAAGGCATTCAGGGCCTTGAGGTCCAGGATAGGTCGAACCACGTCCTATTTTTGGGACGAAAAACAGATTCGAGTAGAATCCCTGAAAACTCTCCTGTGACGGAACCGGCACAATCACTCCGGACCTGATCAAATCCTGTACAGCCCCCAAGAGGGCTGCCCGACAGGTAGGAAGGAGAGGAAGATTTGAGGGAAAGAATCTGTCTGGGGGCCAGGATCGGAATACTATCCTGTATCCTGAGGTGACCACCTCGCACACCCACCAGTCGGAGATTCGGGAGGACCACCGATTCGTGACCTGCGAAGTCGTCCCCCCACCCCAGAGTCGGGCGGAGGCAAGACTTCACGTGGAGGCGGGCTTGGGAGCCGCTTGTTCGGCTTACGCACCCAGGGGCACTTGTGCCCACCAGCCGCACTGCCGTCAGTCTGAGAGGACCTACCCGTGGACTCTGGTGGGCCAGAGCAACTGTGTCTGGAGGAAGATTATGCTCCTGTACAGCTAGGTGCAACATTTTTGCCCAACCTGTAAGTGTTTAAGACACAAGGGTCGCCGCTACCACAGGCCGTGGGGCGGATCCCAACAAGGCAAACATGGCTCTGCTCACCACTTCTGACCTCCTGTCAGTGGGGTCCTCAAATGCAGGAGTCCCCTCCATCGGGAGAGTGATGGCCTTGTTCAACCGGGCGACTGGAGGGTCGACCCTGGGGGAGAAGCCCACTTTTTAAGTAGGGCATCTTCAAGGGGTATCTGATAGACAAACGCCGCGTGACCATAAAAAAATTCTTCTGCGGCTTTTCCCAGACCTTATCAATGAGCTGGTTAAAGAAAGTACATATGGAAAAACCTCTTTAGAAGGCCTGGCCTTAAAAGAACCAAAGGAGACTGTATCCGCCTGAGGTTCTGCATCCGCAGCATTTTAGCTTGAGAGTGTCCCTCACCGCAGTCATGAGTACACTAACAAGCGCCCTGTCATTTACTGACTCAGAACTGGAATTTTCCTCATAAGGAATGTCCTGTTCAAAACCATCCAATACATTCAGAACTAGGGTCCTGAGCGGTAGTGGCTAGGCCCATATCTGAATCAGCGCACTGCCCTCATGAAGTAAAGTGGGGAGAGGGCGCTTTTTTGCTCCCTTGCGCTTGCACACAGCTCCCATCCTGGTCAGAAATGATTCCAGGACTGCCCACAACTGGTCCCTAGGGACCGCAGGTGCTGAAGCACTGCCTGTTGTCCACTGACATTTAGGGGAAGCTGGTGACAGAGACTCCATATTGCCCCCCTCTGAGACTCCTCAGATAAAAAGTCCACCCACAGGCTGTGCTGACTGAGGGGGCGCCCAGGGGACTCACCAAACCGGACCAGGGACCGCTCAGTTCCGCTGTCTGTACCGCGCTGTGTCAGCGCTGGTGAGCTGTGAGGAGATTGTGAGATTTGCGCCGTTACAGCAGCGCTAGAGGCCAAAACTAGTGCTGAAGAGCACGCGGGCTACAAGAAAATGGCCACCGCACTTCACTGAGGCGATCCGCGGCAAGATGGCCGCCATGACTCAGCAAAAGTGAAAAAAACAGCACACACACACAAAACGCCACTCAGGCCCTAAAACACACAAAAAAAGGCCCCAAGCATATCTGCAGACCAGCATTAGCCCCTCCAAGAACAATGTGACCCCCAGGCACCCCACACAGCACAGCGCCAGCAATGGTGACAGAGAGTGACAATGAAATACGGGGGACACAGGGAAAATCCCCCACAGAGAAACACAGCTTTTTGTACTCACCTGCAGGCAGGAGAGACTACTTACCCGTCCCCTGAGGGACCCACTGGTGTGTTTCTGACAGGACTATCAGTGCAGTACTGAGTAGCTGTCGGCCCGGTCCACCGTGAAAGATACAGTCAGTCAGGAGCTGTTCAGTCTTGAGAGGACCGTGGGAGCATGAAAGTAAACCCGGCCACCCCTGGAGTCATGGGGCCTGTCGTGAACTGAGTCTCACGCACACAAGGCGAGGATCAGCACGCTCGATGGTCGGACAGGGAAGACTACAAGGATATCTTGTACCCAACCTGTTGCCCAGCCGACAGTTGATAGAAAATTCTCAAAAATAAAATAAAAAAGAATTCCAGAAAAGGAATAAAAATAGGTCAGGAGACTGGCTCCTGAGAGAGCCACGTCTTCTCCTTCTGCTAGGCAGAAAAAAACTGAAGTCTGCTGACTGTAGTGGGAGGGTTATGTCCGGAGGGACCGCCTACTGGGTGGGGCTGTTCAGCTCTGCCTTTTAGAATGTATGTATAACATCACACATTCTGCCTAGGTCTTCTCCTGCAAGCAGGGACATAACCCACGTGTAAAGTGTAAAGAGACACCGTGTCAGTCCATGGATGGTAAGAGAAAAGGTATCGGTTTTAGATATCGGGGCATTTGCATGAGTACATGTACTCATGCAAATGCTTAGTACATGTACTCATGCAAATGCTTAGTATCGGTGCAACTCTAAGCATCTTGAGGTTATGAATTTCTTGAACACACTGGAAACAAGCAAGGTTAGCAGTGGGCCAAGTATGCGTTAAAATGCTTCCTAAAATACTTTATTTCGTTTTATTAGGCCGGTTTCACACTGGGACAGTGGCGGTATAGCGCCGCTATTTTTAGCGGCGCTATACCGTCGCGATTGCAGAGGTATTCGGCCGCTATCAGTGCGGTTTTTAACCCCTGCTAGCTGCCGAAAAAGGGTTAATATCACCCGCAAACAGCGGCTACAGCCGCGGTTTGCGGGCGGTATTACCGCGGTATCCCATTCATTTCAATGGGAAGGAGCGGTAAAACACACCGCTCCTCTCACCGCTCCACAGATGCAGCTAGCAGGACTTTTTTTTAAGTCCTGTTGGCGCACCGCTCCAGTGTGAAAACCCTCGGGGCTTTCACATTGGAGAGAAAGGAGCCGCTGTTTAGGCTCGGTTTGCAGGCGCTATTTTTAGCAAAATAGCGCCTGCAAACTGCCCCAGTGTGAAAGGGGCCTTAGTGGTGACTGGGTCCCTTTAAAATATGTACTCAATACTTTGCGCCATAAAGTGACATTCATGGAATGTTTGCTTTACATACAGATCCCCTGATATGACTAATTGTGCTCAGATAAAAAAAAATTCTTATATTTAAATCTAAAAGATGAAGGTTAAATGCAACATGTAGACTGAGTTGACTCTGCATTTAAAATGCCGCATTTGAAAATGTTAATGAAATGTGTTATAAAACATAGAAAATGTGTTTTAAAAAAAAATGCACTTCAATGCATGTCAAATCAAACAAAATGCATGTTAACATGGGGGGTTATTTACTAAAGGCAAATCCACTTTGCACTACAAGTGCACTTGGAAGTGAAGTCACTGTAGATCCGAAGGGGACATGCTAAGAAAATAAAAAAAAAAACAGCATTTTAGCTTGCACACGATTGGATTATAAAATCAGCAGAGCTTCCCCCCAGATCTACAGAAATTGCACTTTCAAGTGTACTTGTAGTGCAAAATGGATTTGCCTTTTGTAAAATAACCTTCCCCATAGTGTGAATCCAGCCCAAAGTAAAACTGTAGATCCCATACTCTTCCAGAAGCAGTCCATATCCATTTTCCTTAGTGTTAGCTAGAGCTGCATTATAAATATAAAATCATTAACAAAATCTCGATTCTACCCCCCCTCCCGATCTTAAAAACAGCATTTCCCCGATTCTATGCAACAAGTGCAGAGTTCTCTGCACACATCTGACCAAAAAAAAAAAAATCAATAATAAAAAAAAAAAAAATCCAGGCAGCCTGGCAAGTTTATCTCAACATTGGAGAGAACTATAAACAAAAGTAACATTTCCTTCTTAGATCAAAAAAGGGAGGAACTTCGGTCTGCAAATGAGGGCAGTCTAACCACTTAAAGACTAAAACCTTTTTCTGACACTTATTGCTTACAAGTTAAAAATCTGTCTTTTTTGCTAGCAAATTATTTAGAACCCCCAAACATTATCTATATTTTTTTAGCAGAGACCAGAGAGAATAAAATGGCGATTGTTGCAATATTTTGTGTCACACTGCATTTGCGCAGCAGTCTTTCAAACACAATTTTTGGGCAAAAAATACACTTTAATTAATTTAAAAAAATAAACAGTAAAGTTAGCCCAATTTTTTTGTATAATGTGAAAGATGTTACGCCGTGAGAATCGGGATCCTAATTCTAATCAATAAAAATTGCGATTCTCATTTTAGCTAGAATCGTGCAGCTCTAGTGTTAGCCACAAATATTGTACTGCTCCAAACCTGCACAACATAATTGAATCTTAAAAAATAAATAAAAAATGTTATGATGTTTTTCTAATAGTGCTGACAGGTAGGCTTTTTTTTTTTTTTATTGACAGAAGAGACTATATAGCTTTTCTTTCACAGGTTACTCCCCATCACCACTTTGTTCTGCACGTGTACACTGAGTTGTGCAAGTGCAGCCGCAGCACAATTCTGCACTTGAACAGAGGTTACAACATCTGGGACCTGCTAATCAAGATGCTGAAACCAGAAGAGCACCAGGAAAAGTTTGAAGCACCAGAGACCGAGGAAAGCGCTGACAAACCTTTGAAATCGGTCTGGTGGTTTAGTTCCCTTTAAATGATCTTCTGGATCCCCATGTACACTTACCAGGTTTTGGCGGTTCACCACAGTGGTGCTGTTTCTGCGTGCCCTTACTGCATAGGGTTGGAACACTGGTGAGTGATCGCTGCAAACAATGAACAAGCAGCAGTTAGAAAGAATGTTATATTTATCAACAGTACATAGGTCACTAAAATCAGGCACAGAAAACATTTGAAGGAATCCTGTACTAAGAAAAATATAGGGGGTGGCATTGCCAAGCTTTAAATATGCTAGTTGTCTCTGGAGCACCCAAAATCTAGTGCAGCTGTGCATGGTAACCAATCAGCTTCTAACTTCAGCTTGTTCAATTAAAAGTAGTTGTAAAGTCAGAAGTTTTTTTATTTTTATCTTAATGCATTAAGATAAAAAACCTGTGTCCCGCAGCCCCCCAATACTTATCTGAGCTCCATCCCAATCCAGCGGGGTTGCATGAGAGACTCTGTTGTCCGGATTTTCCCTCCTCATTAGCTGAGACAGCAGCGAAGCGCCATTTGCTCCCACTGCTGTCGATCAAAGTCAGTGAGTCAATGAGGAGAGACACACGGAGCTGCGGCTCATCTTGGGTGCCCCCATAGCAAGCTGTTTGATGTGTGGGCACTCAACAGGAGATTGGGGCCAGGAGTGCCCAAGGCAGACCCGAGAAGGGGAAGATCTGGACTGCTCTGTGCAAAAGCACTGCACAGAGCAAGCAAGTATAACATTTTTGATATTTTTAAGAGAGAAAAAAAATAAGACTTTAGTATCACATTAAAGCAAAAGTAAAGTCCGCTATAATTTTTTTTCTTTTTTAAGGCCACCAGGTGGATTATGCCATAATGTACTAGTATGCACAGCATATTAGAACAGTATGGCAAACCAACTTGTCAAATGGTGTCCTCTAGTGCAGCGCTGGGACCAATCCGGCGGTCCCCCGACGCTTCCATCTTTGCCTGGTCCTGTGCCTTCGGCCACTTAATAGGCCAGGCCGAAAAGACGCCACTACCGTGCATGCGCACAGGAGTCAGATCAGCGCGGCACGGATCGGGGGACGATTAGGGCCATAAATGTTTGCTGAGCTGCGCATGCGCAGCTCAGTGAACATAACAGCTGACAGGCAGAAGAAACCAATAGGGTCTCTTCTGTCATAAATATCCTGCCTGTCATTCATTTGGTTAAAAAACAAGTTTCTTTCTACTTTAAGCTTTGGCAATAGAACCTAGAAGCTGACTGGTTACTATGCACAGGTGCAATACATTCTGTGTGCTCCACTTTTAGTAAATCTCCCCCTATGTGTTCAGCTTTAGCCCACGTTCACACTGGGGCTGCGGGAGTGGCAGTGCCGATTTCGGCCGCGATTTCAAAGACATCTGAAACAGATGTCAATGTAAATCACAGCTGAAATCGCAAAAAGTAGTACAAAAACTACTTTTTGAATTTCGGTGCAGCGCTGCAGATGCGGCGTCACACCGATTAGGACAGTGCCATTGCCCGCAATTTGCCGCAAATTTCGCCGATTTGACATGTCAAATCGCACCAGTGTGAACCAGGGCTTAAAGTGGAAGTAAAGAAAAAACCTAACTAACTAAACCTGAGCCACATTCTAAGCCTAATCTAGTCCTGTAAAAAAAAAAAAAAAATCCTATACTTACTAATGCTGAGGCTGCTCCAGTCTGGTCTCCAGCAGCACCCTCTGTGTGCAGGAGAAAGCAGACAATGGCTGGGAAAGGCCTGGTAAGTGGTGTCACCCATAGACTTACTATAGGGCTCCCATTGTCCGCTGCCTCTCCTACGCACTGAAGCCGCCGCTGACCGCTCAGACTGGAACAGGAGTGGCTGCAGAATAGGCAAGTATATCGATTTTTTCCTTTACAGGGCTAGATAGCCAAATTCCAAGCCTAATCTTTCGAGCCCTGTAAAGAAAGAAATCTATATACTTGCCTTATTCTGCAGACGATCCTGTTCCAGGAAATATTTTTCAGCACAGCTTTTTGAGGTCTGCCCCATTATTCTTGCCTGATGCACCACTGAAAGTCTAAGTATAAGTGTAAAAAAAAAAAAAGTTTGTAAACAAAGAAAGTCTAAGTGTACTCATAGACCAAGAAAAGGGTAGACCACAGAAAGCTTGTCCTGAAATACAGAAGCTCAGTGCAGGTATGCGGCAAAAAAATAAAAAATTAAAAAAGGCCAAGTTCATCTTTTGAAACAAATAAATGCATTTTGTTTTTGCAGGTAGAAATGCCTTTATTTATTTTTTCTAAGTAGCCTGCAGAGCATTGCACCCACAATCAGCAGATCTCGGGTGCAATCTCAGGCTCTTGCAGACTCTCAGGATAGCAGTCTGCCTGTACATCTTATCGGCAGGCAGTTACCTGAGAGTAGGAAGAATCAATGAACTACCAGAGCACTCACCAGCACCCTCGTAGTTCATGGAGAGCTGCAATGGCTGATGGTACTTGGAGTCTAGTCGATCATTCACAGGAAACTGAATAAATGGCACGACCGTGTGGGCGGAGCCCCAAATTACCACGCTGTGTTCAAATTGTGACAACAGCTGCAGGGATGGATGAGCACCATGCGGGGTGCAGATGCTGGAAAATGTTACATGTTCCACGCTAAAAACGGTGAATGTATAACAAGTTCCAAAGGTTTTATCCTTAAAAAATTGGGGTGGGCAACCACGGAACTTCAACCCTGGTGACCCTACAAATCTAATCTTACCTGCCAGCTTTACAATGTCTCATGGGACTTGTAGTCCCACAACAGCTGGAGTGCCGATTTAAAGCCTTGCACAGGGAGTACAAGTGATCACCTTGTTATAGACCACCCACAACTAAAATTATAACCTACATGCAGTAAAGTTAATAAAAAAAAACAAATTCTGGATAAGACAGTCACTCTAGCTTTGTAAAAAACTGCAGATTTCATCATATCTTACCACATACGGGTATGCTGGAATCTGTAGTTTCACAAGAGCCAATGACTGTCTATGGTACATTAAACCACTGCTGATCCTTGACACACAGTTCCCATCAGTTGATTTCACTTCTTTAGCATGAGTTGTATAACTCCCAGTGTCTCCCATTTCATCACAGGTAGACATCAGTTTCTTAAAATATATCTTATGACCCTTGTCCATGATGTGCTGTGTACTGCTGTGCACACTGTAAAATGTCTACATCTATGCTTTTAGGGTGTATGACAAAGAGAGAGGAGAGAAAAAAAAAAAAAAAAAAAAATCGATTTACCATTACTACAATCCATTTAACACTATTTTCTATGGGTGCTGTTCACATTTTTTTTATTTTTTTTAATTACATGTAGGGTGGTGCATTTTTGGCTCCACAGACTTCAATGAAAGTGCATCAAAAACACATGTACATGCATTTTTGGCAGGGATGTGTTTAGCAACCAGTCTACGCCTACAGAAAAAAAAATAAAAAATAAACATGCAATGTGATTTCAGCCATACAGATAGTATGGCTGATATTGCACCGCATTCGGACCAAACGCGCACAGGACTCTTTTTGGTCCGCACCAGAACACCCATAGGTTCACACCTATGCGATCCGATTCATGTCCGAACTGTCAGTTCGCAGTGCGATATGTGAGCTGAAATGGGGGTGTCGTTAATGTTGTAGGACACTCCCCAGCAGTTTGCATATGGCAGTGTGGAACTGCCGGGCGAGTCGGGTGCGATGTGGGAAGCCAGTGGATTCACAGGGTTCCCACATCGCACCAGTGTGAACCGGGCCTTAGGCCCTGTTAACACCTGTGCGCTTTTACCACACTACAACGCACCCTCACAGCGCATGAAAACTAGTCTTGTCGAAACACTGAGGCTGTATTCATATCTGGGCTGCACTGAGCTCTTATGCAGATTTGCCGCCATTTCAAAAGTGCCGAGGTGTGAATGGCAAAAATCGCAGAAAGCACGTTTAAGATGCCATTCGTTTGAATGGCACCTGAAATCACGGTGCAGTTCTGCTGCGATACATCGAATATTATTGCCCAAAAATAAATAAAATAACCCCCACTAAGCGCTGTGAGATCCTGGCAAATCTGCCAGCGATTCAAAACGCTGAGATGTGAATGCAGCCTAAACGTTCACATCTGTGGGCTACACTTTTAAAAGTCCTGGAACACCTTCCGTACCCCGATTGACCAAAAAAAAAAAAAACGCACCTTCCATTGAAATCTATGGAGGACGCCCCAAAAAACACATAGCACCTTTTGAGTCACCTGTAAGTTTTCCCCAGGTGACAATTGCATGGAAAACACATTATACGCTGCATTTCGTTTTAAAGCATTAAAAACCACAGTAAAAAAAAAATGCAATGTGTGTTGATAAAATGCACTTTTTCCAATGCGCTGATGGGTAAAAACCTTTTACATCTTCATGTCTATCAATCAGATCCCCTTCTGTCCAGACAGACATTCACCTTACACCAAGCCATGGGGATAGGAATGGAAAGTCACAATTACATGAAACAATCCAAAACAAAGCCAGTCTCTGGGATCTTTCCAGGGACAAACCTCCAGGATCTGGGAGGTCAGGCAGACAATGCCCAGCATCCCCACATTAGAAGATATTCAGCAGGCCAGGCTCTGAAGAACTACAAATATCAGCAGGTACTATGCTGAGTTCTGCAGCTCCTTCCCAGCTGGAAATCCACAGGTTGTCTCCATCCTGAACACATCACCCAGTCACCTGATACTCCTCACAATACACAGCCCCTCCCGCTCCACCTGCACCCCCAGCCTCACCTGAGCCCGTTTATATGGGGGGCACTATTGGACCTCCTCAGGCTGCCATCGCTGGGGATCTCCACGTCCAGCTCCATTTTCTCCTGAGCCATGATGGCAGCAGCGATCCTCCTCCTCCTCCCTCCCCAAGTACAAGGCCTCAGCAGGCAAGCTCCGAGCTCAAGGCTTCATATCACAACCAGGGAAGACGATTGGCGCTCTCCTGCCGCCCTCTGCACTGTGTAATGCCGAGGAAGCCCCGGCTCAGGCCCAGGCCAAGCTCTGCAGCCCTCCCTATGCCGAGACAGAGCAGCGCCCAGCACGCATGCGCACAGCTGATGACTGAGGACGTGCTGAGTGTGCTGTGAGGAGACACCTCCGGAGCGGGAGTCTGTATACTCTGCACAATACACACTCCACACAATGGTGAGAGAGGAACTACGGGAACGCTAGACGCTCATATACATAACTAAACCCGAGCGAATGAGTTCTCTCCCCACTTCTCTGCAACAAGAGATTGGCGGGCTTTGTGCATAGGTGTAATGATTGGTAAGCTACAGTAACCCAGAGCAACCAATCACAGTCCAGTTTACTCTGATTACTTTCAATTGATAAGTGCTGTAACTCTAAGCAACCAATTAGGTTTAGGTTTACAGTAAGTGATATTTACTATATTGCTATCAATTACAATGTGCAGCAACCAAGCACTATCAGTTAGGGTAGGTTTACACCACAGTGCACAGATTAGTGCGTATTTATTGACGTGCACTGTGGTGTATTGGCTATGGGCAGTGTGTATGTTATTTTTTTTTTTTACTCATGTATTTCTTTTTATCTAATACAAATAAAATGCTGCCTGGCACTTTCTGTACCACTTTTGCCCCCCCCCCCCGGAAGGATTTGCCCCCTTAATGACCAGGCCATTTTTTGCGATACGGCACTGCGTCGCTTTAACTGACAATTGCACTTTCGCGTGACGTTGTACCCAAACAAAATTGACGTATTTTTTTCCCCACAAATAGAGCTTTCTTTTGGTGGTATTTGATAATCTCTGAAGTTTTTACTTTGCTATAATACATAGCCAAAAAAATATGTAAAAAAAAACAAATATATTCATCAGTTTAGGCCGATATATATAGGCGTATATTGATTGGTTTGTGCAAAAGTTATCGCGTCTACAAACTATGAGATAGATTTAGGGACTTTTATTATTTTTTATTGATTTTACTGGTAATGGCAGCGATCTGCGATTTTTAGCAGCACTGCGACATTGCGGCGGACAAATCTGACCCCAAATGACACTTTGGAGACCAGTGACATTATTACATTGATCAGTGGCAAAAAAATGCACTGATCAATGAAAAAATGACACTGGCAGGGAAGGGGTTAACACTAGGGGGCGATCAAGGGGTTAAGTGTGTTCCCTGGGTGTCTTCTAACTGTAGGGGTATGGGCTACCCGGGGCATGACGGAGATCGCCGTTCCTGATCACTGGGAACAGAAGATCTCTGACATGTCACCTAGCAGAATGGAAAATCACCTTGTTTACATTGGCAGTTCCCCGTTCTGTCTCCGGTCACTTCCGGCTTGCGTCAGCCTCTCACACTCCCTACGCCGTTACGTCACACCACGTGACTTCTTCAGGGGACCCTGAAGAAGTCACGTGGTGTGACGTAACGGCGTAGCGAGTGCGAGAGGCTGACGCAAACCGAAAGTCACGTAAGAAGGCGCTGGAGACGCCGCAATTTTATTCGTTTGCTTGTGCTTTTAATATTTTATGAGTCCACCCTCATTGTGCTAATAAAGTGGTATTTTATCCTAATATACTACACCATTAGAGGTCTCTTCTTCTCTTCCTCCCCCACTGTTATGCCCCATTTTTGAGTGCACTGTGATAGGTTAGTGGGAGAAATTGGACAGCTGCAGGAGCGGAGGTGGCCGGGAACCGCAGTCACTGTAGAGTTGGAGAAGATAGAGGAGAGGATCTGGAGAACGCATTACTCGAGGCTGAATTATATGCATGTTCTATCTATGCCTATAACCACTTGTATTGAGGTGAGAGTTCTGGGAGACCGCTCTGAGGATTATACTCAGCATTCTTCTTCGACTTGATTCTGAGCATGCAACGGATTTTTCTCCGATCGGAATTTCCTATCGTTTTTTTATCCATCGGAAAAATTTAAAACATGTTTTACTTTTAGACACCGATGGAAAAAAGTCCGATGGGGCCCACACACGATCGGAATTTGATCGTGTGTACAGGGCATTAGGGCCAGATTACACCACAAAAACGAACTCCAGATCTGCATGCATGTTTTTAATGCATTTCTGAGGCATTCCGGTGTGTATTTGTTGCATTTTTTAATGCGTTTCTGGATGCATTCCAGATGCTTTTTTTTTTCTTCTTTTTTTTTTTTTTTTTTTTTCACTGTACTTGGTGCAGTTTTGATGCGTTTTTGATGCTGTTTATCACGTTCCAATGCAATTCTGTGCACATTGTACTTTTTTTTTCTGGAACTGAAAAGCACTGCTGTGAACTATGCCATTGGAACCCATATAACCTACTTTCCATGCAATTTTGGAGCAGAAAAAAAAGCACTGCATGTGGTGTGAACGGGTCTTCAGAGTTTAACCACTTCCTGCCCAGAGACGTACCCTTGAGTTGCTGGATTTCAGTGGTTTTACCGGGATGCAGACATCACCCGGGTACAGTTTATTAGAGCCAACGGTCGGCTCTCTTGTAAAAGCAGTCGGGGGTGCTCACCAGCCGCTTGATTGCTATTACAAGCAGCAGGAGGGGATGCCCCCCCCCCTTCTGCCCTTCTTCTGCCCTCCGCGGCTCTCCCTTCCCACATCCGCCGGCTGGGCAGACAGCCAAACAAAGCTGGGATCAGCTGTTAGTAATATTAAACTGGAAGCGATGACATGACATCACTTCTGGTTTACTTGGAAACCATCTGCGCAATTTTTTGGAAAATCAAAAGCATTCAGAAACACCAATCTTGATGTTTTGAATGCTTTTAGGTGCAGAGGAGGGATCTATGGTCTTATAGACCAAAGAGGTCTCCATAAAGAGGACCTGTCACAAGGATGTTTACATTTCTTGTCACAGCAATAAAAGTGATAAAAAAAAAACTAAAGCAACAGTAAAAAAAAAAAAAAAGAATTAATCATTAAAAAAAAAGTGCCCTCGTCCTACAACAAAACTGGGTTATGTATATATTTTTTTGCAGTAAAATTAAAAAAAGTGTATATTTTTTTTCAAAAAAATTGCATTTGAAAAACTACTAGGCAAATGCCATGTGACATAACAAATTCCAAAACCCACCAATTTATTCTCTAGGGCCTCTGCTTAAAAAGAAATAAGTAATTTTCGAGCAAAAACTACCAGAAAAGGCCTGGACTGGAAGTAGCTAAAGAAGTAGTTAAAAAATCAGAGGCAGAAGAACCCTATAAAAGAAGATGTTAAATACGTACCTGTCCGGCAGGCAGCGAGTCTAGTCATAGTTCTTTTAGGCTGGGTTCACATATGAGCATGGAGCAGCTAACAGCCGCTGCGGAGATATGTGAATTGGCTCCATAGAGAAGCCGGTCACAATCTCCTGCTGTGCGAATTGGATGCGGTCAAATGCATCCAATTCGCACTAGCGTGAACCCAGCCTAAAGAGCTATAGGGACCTTTTGCTATCAGACACTTGCAACTGTGTCTCGATAGTGTGCCCCCCCCCCCCCCCCACTGCCCTCTGTGGTTTAACCCACTGACTGCTACATCACCACAGGACTGGCATAACAGCTGGTAGGTGAAACCATAGTGTCCAGCAGGGGACATACTATCTGCTATCCTCCACAGCTGGAAGTATCAGATAGCAGCAGCACTTATAGCTCTGCAAGAGTCTAAAGACTGGACTCATTACCTGACACACAGGTAAGTATTCAACAGCCATGCAAACTTCTCTTTCAGATTTGATTTTATTCTAGCAACAATTGGTACATAATTGTTTGTTGGTTCCCATGATTCACTGTGCTTTTTATGTCATCTCTGTTTCTAGGTCCCGATTCTCTGCTCACGTTTACATTTTTAGAGACAACTAATGAGACCTAAACATGAAGGGTAAGTCCTTGAATTGGACAGCATGCAATAGACAGAGAATTCTTGGGTTTTTATGACAAAGTAGTAGAAATGGATCCTTACAATACATTTTTATGAGCATTAAAAAATACACGTAGATTATAATTATAAAAAAATAAATAATAATGTGTTAAACCAAAGTCATTTTTTCATTTTGGAATTTTTTTTTATTTTTTATTTTTCCCCATCTGTGTCCCGTTTTAGAAATGCCCCTTTAGGCCGGGTTCACACTTGTCCGACAAACGCTCCGATATTGGGAGCTCATGTCGCATGACGTGTGAAAATCAATGTTTCCCTTTGGGAGCCGTCTTAACTGGTCCGACACATGTCGGTCCGACTTTGAAAATGCTCCCTGTACTACTTTGGTCCGACTTTGATCCTACTTCAGCCCATTGACTATAATTGAAGTCGGATCAAAGTCGGACCGCGGTCTTGCATGATCCGACTTTGGCATGCGACTTGTGCTCTGCTGATCTTGAGGGGGAACTCCACATCAAATTTGAAATAAAAAAAACGGCATGGGTTCCCTCTCTCCAAGAGAAGACCAGGCCCTTCGGTCTGGTATAGATTTTAAGGGGAACCCCTACGCCGAAAAAACGGCATGGGAGTCCCCCCAAAATCCAAACCAGACCCTTATCCGAGCACGCAACCTGGCAGGCCGCAGGAAAAGAGGGGGGGAGGAGAGCGGCCCCCCCTCCCTCCTGAACCATACCAGGCTGCATGCCCCCAACATGGGGAGTTTGGTGCTTTGGGGCGACCTGTGGCCACCCCATCCCAAAGCACCCTGCCCCCATGTTGATGAGGACAGGGCCTCTTCCCGACAACCCTGGCCGTTGGTTGTCGGGGTCTGCGGGCGGGGGGCTTATCGGAATCCGGGAGCCCCCCTTTAATAAGGGGACCCCCAGATCCCGGCCCCCCACCCTATGTGAATGAGTATGGGGTACATCATACCCCTACCCATTCACCTGGTGGAAAAAAATGTCAATAAAAAAACACACACCGGTTTTTAAAGTAATTTATTACACAGTTTTGAGGGTCTTCTTCCGACTTCGGGGGTCTCCGGTGTCGTCTCCGGTTCTTTCTTCCTTCTGCCGGGCCTCCGCTATCTTCTTCCAGCTCTTTTGCTAGCGGGGTCCGGTCTTCTCCGTCACCTTCTTCCCTCTTCTTCTCTCGCTCTCCGGTTCTTTCTTCCTTCTGCCGGGCCTCCGCTATCTTCTTCCAGCTCTATGACTAGCGGGGCCCGGTCTTCTTCGTCGCCTTCTTCCCTCTTCTCCTCTTCGATGTTGACACGTCGCTTCCTCCCGCTGTAATGCTGGGTGTGCGGTGCGCTCCGATTTATATAGGCCTCTCATGACGTCACAGTCACAAGCTCCGGGTGGCCCCGGAGCATGTGACTGTGACGTCATGGGAGCATGTGGCCACCCGGAGCATGTGACTGTGACGTCATGAGAGGCCTATATAAATTGGAGCGCACCGCACAGCCAGAATTACAGCGGGAGGAAGCGACGTGTCAACATCGAAGAGGAGAAGAGGGAAGAAGGCGACGGAGAAGACCGGGCCCCGCTAGCAAAAGAGCTGGAAGAAGATAGCGGAGGCCCGGCAGAAGGAAGAAAGAACCGGAGAGCGAGAGAAGAAGAGGGAAGAAGGCGACGGAGAAGACCGGGTCCCGCTAGCAAAAGAGCTGGAAGAAGATAGCGGAGGCCCGGCAGAAGGAAGGAAGAACCAGAGAGCACGGAGACGACACCGGAGACCCCCCCGAAGTCGGAAGAGACCCCCGGAGTTGGAAAAAGACCCCCGGAGCTGTGTAATAAATTACTTTAAAAACCTGTGTGTGTTTTTTTATTGCCATTTTTTTCCACCAGGTGAATGGGTAGGGGTACGATGTACCCCATACTCATTCACATAGGGTGGGGGGCCGGGATCTGGGGGCCCCCTTATTAAAGGGGGCTCCCGGATTCCGATAAGCCCCCCGCCCGCAGACCCCGACAACCAACGGCCAGGGTTGTCGGGAAGAGGCCCTGTCCTCATCAACATGGGGGCAGGGTGCTTTGGGGTGGTGGGGCCGCAGGTCGCCCCCCCTGCACCAAACCTCCCATGTTGAGGGCATTCGGCCTGATACGGTTCAGGAGGGAGGGGGGGCCGCTCTCGTTCCCCCCTCTTTTCCTGCGGCCTGCCAGGTTGCGTGCTCGGATAAGGGTCTGGTTTGGATTTTGGGGGGACCCCCACGCCGGTTTTTTCGGCGTAGGGGTTCCCCTTAAAATCCATACCAGACCGAAGGGCCTGGTATGCTCCTGGAGGGGAACCCATGCCGTTTTTTTAAATTTAAAATTTGGCGTGGAGTTCCCCCTCAAGATTCATACCAAACACAGTGCCTGGTATTGGCGGGGATCCAAGTCGGATCCCCGTTCATTGAAAGTCGGACATATGTTGGCTTCATGTCGCAGGGCAAAGTCGGATCCAAAGTAGGACAGCTGTCGTGTCGCACAAGTGTGAACCCGGCCTTAGGCTGGGTTCACACTGGTCCGACAAACGCTCCGACATTGGGAGCTCATGTCGCATGACGTGTGAAAATCAATGTTTCCCTATGAGAGCCGTCTTAACTGGTCCGACACAAGTCGGTCCGACTTTGAAAATGCTCCCTGTACTACTTTGGTCCGACTTTGATCCTACTTCAGCCCATTGAATATCATTGAAGTCGGATCAAAGTAGGATACTTGTCCTAACCATCCGACTTTTGACATCCGACATGGTGATTACAGCAGCAGTAAAAGCAATTTATCTCACACTGGGATTGTTTTGATTGGTCAAAGGACAAGTCAGACTATCACAAAGTCAGATCAAAGTAGTATCCTGTTCATTCAAGTTGGATGGATGTAGGACCGATGTAGGACTGATGTCGCAGAGCAAAGTAGGATGAAAGTCGTATGACTGTCGTGTCGTATCAGTGTGAACCCAGCCTGACTCACATAGCCAAACAGTAAGTGAAAATAAATTCTTCCAAGGTGAGGGAAATGTAGAACTAGTGGCTTGTTCTGGTAACAACTCATGTCCGCAGTCACTGACCATCTCCTGTAGCATGTCCGATTGTCCGCAGTCTCTCTGACCATCTCCTGTAGCATGTCCGCAGTCACTGACCATCTCCTGTAGCATGTCCGCAGTCATTGACCATCTCCTGTAGCATGTCCGCAGTCACTGACCATCTCCTGTAGCATGTCCGCAGTCACTGACCATCTCCTGTAGCATGTCCGCAGTCTCTCTGACCATCTCCTGTAGCATGTCCGCAGTCACCGACCATCTCCTGTAGTATGTCCGCAGTCTCTCTGACCATCTCCTGTAGCATGTCCACAGTCTCTCTGACCATCTCCTGTAGCATGTCCGCAGTCTCTCTGACCATCTCCTGTAGCATGTCCGCAGTCTCTCTGACCATCTCCTGTAGCATGTCCGCAGTCTCTCTGACCATCTCCTGTAGCATGTCCGCAGTCTCTCTGACCATCTCCTGTAGCATGTCCGCAGTCTCTCTGACCATCTCCTGTAGCATGTCCGCAGTCTCTCTGACCATCTCCTGTAGCATGTCCGCAGTCTCTCTGACCATCTCCTGTAGCATGTCCGCAGTCTCTCTGACCATCTCCTGTAGCATGTCCGCAGTCTCTCTGACCATCTCCTGTAGCATGTCCGCAGTCTCTCTGACCATCTCCTGTAGCATGTCCGCAGTCTCTCTGACCATCTCCTGTACAGGGATGAGCCGAAACCCCCCTATTCGGTTCGCACCAGAACCTGCGAACAGACAAAATGTTCGTGTAAACTTTAGAACCCTATTAAATACAATGGACTCGAACGTTCGAAATCTAAAGTGCTAATTATAAAGGCTTATATGCAAGTTATTGTCCTAAAAAGTGTTTGGGGACCCGGGTCCTGCCCCAGGGGACATGTATCAATGCAAAAAGAAGTTTTAAAAACGGCCGTTTTTTCGGGAGCAGTGATTTTAATAATGCTTAAAATGAAACAATAAAAGTGAAATATTCCTTTAAATTTTGTACCTGGGGGGTGTGTATGATATGCATGTAAAGTGGCGCATGTTTCCCGTGCTTAGAACTGTCCCTGCAAAAAATGTCATTTTTGAAAGAAAAAAATGCATTTAAAACTGACTCGCGGCTATTAATGAATTGTCGGCTCCCGGCAATACATACAAAAGTCATTGATAAAAAAAAAAAAAAAAGCGTGGGGGTTCCCCAGAATTCAATTACCAGGCCCTTCAGATCTGGCATGGATTTTAAGGGGAACTCCACCCCAAATTTAAAAAAAAAAATGGCGTGGAGTCCCCCTAAAAATCCATACCAGACCCCTTATCCGAGCACGCAACCTGGCCGGCCGCAGGGGAAGAGGGGGGGACGAGAGAACGGCCCCCCCTCCCTCCTGAACCGTACCAGGCCACATGCCCTCAACATGGGGAGGATGTCCCCATGTTGATGGGGACAAGGGCCTCATCCCCACAACCCTTGCCCGGTGGTTGTGGGGGTCTGCGGGCGGGGGGCTTATCGGAATCTGGAAGACCCCTTTAACAAAGGGGACCCCCAGATCCCGCCCCCCCCTATGTGAATTGGTAAGGGGTACCCCTACCATTTCACGAAGAAAGCGTAAAAAAATGTTTAAAAAAAACACACAAACACCTTGAAAAAGTCCTTTATTTAAAAAAAAAAAAAAAAAAACATTCCAGCGGTGAAATCCAGTGTCCCACGGCGATCCCGATGTCCAGCGCTGTCCTTCATTGGTTGTGCCTGAGCGGACCTGATGGGGAACTCCCTCTCAGTATTTTAAATGTATAGACCCGCCCCTTCTAAAGTTCCCCATCAGGTCCGCTCAGCGGACCAGATGCGGAACATGAGAAGGGGCGGGTCTATACATGTATTACCAAAGTGAGAGCAGTTCCCCATCAGGTCCGCCCGCTCGGTATGTCGGACCCGCCTACGTCATTGGCTTGAGCGGGGAACTTCCTTCACTGTGTAATTTAAATTTATGTTGAGGGCATGTGGCTTGGTACGGTTCAGGAGGGAGGGGGGGCCGCTCTCTCGTCCCCCCCTTTTCCCCTGCGGCCGGCCAGGTTGCGTGCTCGGATAAGGGGTCTGGTATGGATTTTTAGGGGGACTCCACGCCATTTTTTTTTTTAAATTTGGGGTGGAGTTCCCCTTAAAATCCATGCCAGATCTGAAGGGCCTGGAATGGATATTTGGGGGAACCCCACGTCAATTTTTTTTTTAATTTGCGGCGGGGTTCCCCTTAATATCCATTCCAGACCTGAAGGGCCTGGTAATTGAATTCTGGGGAACCCCCACGCTTTTTTTTTTTTTTTTATCAATGACTTTTGTATGTATTGCCGGGAGCCGACAATTCATTAATAGCCGCGAGTCAGTTTTAAATGCATTTTTTTCTTTCAAAAATGACATTTTTTGCAGGGACAGTTCTAAGCACGGGAAACATGCGCCACTTTACATGCATATCATACACACCCCCCAGGTACGAAATTTTAAGGAATATTTCACTTTTATTTTTTCATTTTAAGCATTATTAAAATCACTGCTCCCGAAAAAAACAGCCGTTTTTAAAACTTCTTTTTGCATTGATACATGTCCCCTGGGGCAGGACCCCGGTCCCCAAACACTTTTTAGGACAATAACTTGCATATAAGCCTTTATAATTAGCACTTTAGATTTCTCCCATAGATTTTTCGAATTTGCCGCGAACACCCCAATTTGTTCGCTGTTCGGCGAACGGGCGAACAGGCAATGTTCGAGTCGAACATGAGTTTGACTCGAACTCGAAGCTCATCCCTACTCCTGTAGCATGTCCGCAGTCTCTCTGACCATCTCCTGTAGCATGTCCGCAGTCTCTCTGACCATCTCCTGTAGCATGTCCGCAGTCTCTCTGACCATCTCCTGTAGTATGTCTGCAGTCTCTCTGAAGATCTCCTGTAGCATGTCCGCAGTCTCTCTAACCATCTCCTGTAGCATGTCCGCAGTCTCTCTGACCATTTCCTTTAGCATGTCCGCAGTCTCTCTGACCATCTCCTGTAGCATGTCCGCAGTCTCTCTGACCATCTCCTGTAGCATGTCCGCAGTCTCTCTGACCATCTCCTGTAGCATGTCCGCAGTCTCTCTGACCATCTCCTGTAGCATGTCCGCAGTCTCTGACCATCTCCTGTAGCATGTCCTCAGTCTCTGACCATCTTCTGTAGCATGTCCTCAGTCTCTGACCATCTCCTGTAGTATGTCCGCAGCCTCTCTGACCATCTCCTGTAGCATGTCCACAGTCGCTGATCATCTCCTGTAGCATTTCCGCAGTCTCTGATCATCTCCTGTACTAGGTCTGCACTCTCTGACCAACTCCTGTACTATGTACAAGTTGTTGTCTGCTTTGTTTAGACTTTGCTACATGCAGGGAGTGTTGTCTATTTTTTAAAAGAACAGATAGAATTAAAAAAATTGAGTTCTCCTGACTGCTTGAATTTTTTTGATGAAAACCATGCGCACCTGCGCTGTAATCGTGATGCATTGCGGAATCGAATCGTTGACCCAATAATCGTAATCAAACCGAATCGTGAGGCCAGTGAAGATGCGCACCTCTAGCGTTTACAGTGTGCTTGAGATGCGTTTAGAAAGTGTTACTAGCCACGATAATAATACAAAAGTCCATACAATAAAAAAAACACAGAGAGGGTATCTAGCAAGTGCTTTTTTAATGTGATGCATAAAAAAAAGTGCATCATTAACGCATTTTACCACATTAGGTGCAGTAATGGGCCCTCCGATTTCTTTGGACGTCTAAATTTGTTCTCAGAGTGGCAGTGAGAATGCCACTCTTAGGGCTCATTCACGTGTGTGTTGATTATGAAGAATGAAGCAATGCTCATTATAATGCCTACAGTATAAATACACATGAAAGTGTTTTTTCCCGTGGCAAGTGATGTAGAGGAAATTATTTATTTTGAGGCATGGTTAGGTTGTGGTGTGACAGCAGAAATTTTGTAGATTCTCAGCAAGATGGATTTCTATACTTTGATCACTTTGACACTCCAGCTCAACTTTGCTGACACAAAAAGCTTTGCCACTGACAATAATGCTCAATGCCTTTGCTCTATCCTGGTACTTTCAGTATTGTGGGCTGGTTGATGATTTTGCCCGCACACAGAAGCAAATGGTGTTATCACATGACTGCTCTGTGCAAAAAGGAAGTGTCTGGAGCTGCTCTGTCCTAATTCTCTATTATTTCAAGTGCATTCTGGGATACAGGAACCTCCACTGCCTCTCCCCCAGTTCCCAGCTAACACTTTATAAATGCTTCACTAACATGACATAAATGCTCATGTGTTGTAAAGGTGCTGTTACAGACCATTGCCTCATCAACGACATGTTTAATTTTTAAACACAACGCTACCACTCCTGTGGGTACAGCACTGCGTGGTGACCATTGTAATATTCATGGCAGGTGTTGAAGGGCACTTAAGAGGATTTAAAAATGCTGAATATGTGCCACTTAAACACATGGTATTGATGGATGTGTAAACAAGCCCATAGCATACCTCCCAACTTTTTGAGATGGGAACGAGGGACACCTATTAGCAGAATTATGTAGGCATAGAACACACACCTTGCCACGCCCCCTTAAAGGAGAATTATACAAAAAAAATTATTAGTTAAACCCACAAGTGATTTTTTTTGATCACTACTTTTCTTTTATACTGGCCTTGGAAATTTACAAATGCAGCAATTTAGAAATTGGATGAAAGGTTTAGCACTGGGAAACACTTTTTGAAAGATAAAAAGTGCATTTTATATACAACTATATAGAGCAGACCAAAATGAGGGACAAATGAGGAGGGACAAAGGGACTTTGTTCCAAATCAGAGACAGTCCCTCAAAATCAGGGACAGTTAGGAGCTATGCCATAGGCAGCCTGTTTATTATGACTAGGCCACCAACATGCTAGAACAGACCAAAAAATGCACATGACTTTTTTTTTTTTTACATCCACTTTTCTTTCAAAATATTTTATTTTTCAATCATCATAAAATAAAACAAATAATATACAGTATAACATACGAATAATTCATACAGGAGAATAATAATATAGACAGCACAAATAATATTCCATATTCAAAAAATTAAATAAAAAAATAAAAAATAAATGAGCAATACGTATCTTTACTTTCAATAGAAGATTTATCCGATAAAGGCCAGAAAGCCTGAAAAATGCTATATAGATTTACTTTAGATAAACCAGAATAAAAAGAAAAAATGAATTAATCGAGATCCACGCCCCACCATGGCACCCCTATAGGGATCATGCTGTACCAGAAGAGGGGATCCCACGTGTATTTAAATGGGCTCCTAATAAAGCCCTCTAACCCTTACAAATCATGAGATGAAATAGGATGAAGGGTCATCCACACTATAACCTTTCAATCAAAAAATTTTGTAAAGACCCTAGGAATATCATAAGAATATGTTTCTTATAAGGATCTCCAAGATTCATATCAGAAAAAATAAAGATAAAAATAGAAGACAAAAGCACAATAAAAGATGGAAGGAGGGGGGGGAGAAAAGGAGAGGGGTGTACATGCCGGACTTAACGATCCCAAGCTGGAAAACAATGGAACAATTCAATGAAGAGATAATCCAATATAATTCACCCACGGTTCCCATATCTCTTCAAATTTTGGAACTGTGTTATTTAATATACTAGCTAGTTTTTCTTGAGTCATAATCCAAGAAATCTTTCGTTTGACATCAAAAAGGAAGGGTTTTTGTTTTTTCCAAGCTTTTTCTATGGTGATCTTGGCTCCGGTGAGAATGAAGTGAATCAGTAATTGAGTAGGTTTAGATATACGAGGAAGATGTGCATTCAGGAGAGCAACAAATGGGGATCTGGGAATCTGGTTTCCAGTGACTTTAAAGATTAAATTAAAAACTTTATTCCAAAAGGGGCGAATCCTAGGACACTCCCACCATGTATGGGCCATTGATCCTATAAGTTGGCAACCTCTGAAGCATGAAGGATCAGCTGAAGGGTAAATAGTAGCTAATTTAGAGGGGGTAAGATACCACCTTGTTAAAACTTTTACATTGGCTTCCACCAGATATACATTCAGAACGCCTTTAAGGCCCCTTTCACACTGAGGCGTTTTACCGCGTTTTCGCGGTAAAAATAGCGCTGTAATAACACCTGAAATAATCCTGCCCCAGCATTCTCAATGTGAAATCTCTGAGGGCTTTCACATTGAGGTGTTTTGCTGGCTGGGCGTTGAAAAAAATCCTGCAAACAGCTTTTTTAGAGCAACTTTAGGGCGCATAAAATAGCGCTGTAAAAACGCCTATCCCCATTGAAATGAATGGGATTCGCGGTAAAAACGCGGTAAAAACGCATAGGCATAAGCGTTATGTTAAAAAATAGCGCTAACGCCTATGCGTTTTTACCGGGTTTTTACCGCGTTCGCGCTAATTTTAGCGCGAACGCGGTAAAACCGCATACGCGTCAGCGCTATTTTTACCGCGATCGCGGTAAAATCGCGGTAAAATAGAGGTACAAAATCCTATAATTTTTGAGCGTTTTTTCAACGCCTCAGTGTGAAAGGGGCCTAAAGGACTTCGAACAAGCAGTATGCCAGACTTTCAGGTCCAAAGTACAACGGAAGTCCTTTTCCCAAGCTGTCATGTAGGGGGACTTCTCATTAGAATGAGTGAGGGACGAATACACTAGAGAAATACCTCCCCTTGGTTCCATAGCTCTATCGCACCATGTTTCGTAATTAGTATATTGGATAGAGGAAGGGATATCCTTCCATGTACTAGTCAGGATTGTGAAATTTGGCGATAATGTACGTTTTCAGAGTCTGGGAGTTTTAATATTTTGATACAATGATCTAGGGATATAAGACACCCAGATTTAATGAAGTTTCCTATACGGTATAGTCCCCTATTAGTCCACCATCTGAAATCATCAACATTCAGACCAGGGGGAAAATCTGGATTATTAAATACAGGTGTGAGAGGCCCACATGACTCTTTTTTATCCACCACAACGCACGGTATGGTTGCACATTGGCCTCTAGAGTACAGTGCATTGGGGTGGTATTCACTATGACTTGCACTATACATAGAGCAGTGCATTGACAAACTTTTTAGTATTGCACATTAACCACTTGCCGACCAGCATCGTACCCATATGTCGCTGGACTTCAAGTGGTTATACCAGGACAGACTAGGAAGGACCTAGCGAGAGTGGTAATGCACAATACAACACAAAGCTGACGTACTGAGGATTGCACTGCAGTGGATTTTAAATTCTTCTCATTGTTTAATACTCCCTGGTGCAAGGTATAGCACCGCTACATCTGAGTAGGAGTATTGAGTTTTTTAATATAAAAAAACATTTAAGGTTTTACACTATGCCAATCCCCCTTTGCTTTTTCATGTGACATCTGAATGGGCTATGTGAGAGGATTGCTGGTTAAACCACATAGAGGAGAAACACCAGAACTATTGAGAACCCTCTTATAACAACATGCTATACAAGACCTACCTGTAGTGGGTGGTCGTGAAGATCTGGTGAGTTCTCTGGTGTGGAAAAGGTGCTGGATCCCTGGAGCACGTTGGAAGATTGGGAACACATTGTATATTGCTTGCACAGCAGCACTTTTCAAAAGCTTTGTAGAATTTTTGGACACTTTTTATAGACTCTTTTTCACAGCACCATAGCACTTTTTATTATTGCATTGTATATTGTTTACACAGTACTGTGGCACTTTTTTTTTAAAGCCTTAAAAATTTATTGGACACCTTTTGTGGACTTTTTTGCACAGCTCCTTAGCATTTTTTTGTTATATAACAATAGATTATTGCATATGGACACTATATTGATTGGTATATTGATATTTTTGTAACATCTATTTTTGTGCACTGGTATGTATAAATGAGATATACAGTATATATGTTTGCCCCTTAAGTAATTTAGATTTTGATGCTACAGGTCAGCGCTTTATATAGATTAAAGGAGTATACTGGGATGATGCCTGGCATCATCCTGGAACAGTTTTTTTTTAGAGCCGGCGGTCAGCTCTCTTGTAAAAGCAATCCTAGTGGTTAACTAGCCGCTAGATTGCTTTTACAAGCAGAGGGAGGGGACATCCCACCCCCTCCTGCTGCCCTCCGTGTCTTTACGGGAATCTCCCAACCCACCAGGAGTCCCGATCAACGAGCTGGCACCTCCGCCAGCTGATCAAACAGCTGAACAAAGAGCGCATTGGCTTTGTCCGGCTCTCGGCTATGGTAACCCAGAAGCATTGACCTGACATCTCAGAGGAGGGGTTTAGGGTCTTATAGACTCCGGATCTCTCCATAAAGAGTACCTGTCATATGCGTATTGCCACGAACATCAGATCATGGGCAGTAATTCTAGCACCAGATCTCCTGTATAAATCTAAAGTGGTAACCTATAAAGGCTTTTATGGATAATAAACTGTATGATGTTTGTCGCTGTTGCATAGGCGAGCGCAATTTAAAAGCCTGACATGTTTGGTAACTATTTACTGTAATATCATCTTTTACATTTTACCAAAAAATTGGGTTATATACTGTTTTTTTGTATTAAAGTGGAAGTATCATTTTCGGGCAAGGAAGCTGCCATCTTGGCCTCTGTTTAATCTTCAACTGCCATAATGCTGCACATGTGATCAGTTATGACACCAGCCATTGGATGGTTTGACAGTTTGGTTGAGAGCACAACCAATGTGACAGTTGGCATTCCCGGCATGCCGGGAATTGAACTGCTTTTTGAAACTGTTAAATTGATGGGTTTACTTTACTTCCGCTTTAAGATTCAAAGAAGTGTATTTTTTCCCAAAAATTGCATTTGAAAAACCATTGCACAAATCCTGTGTGACATAAAAAATTGCAAAACACACCACATTATTTTCTAGAGCATCTGCTTCAAAAAAATCTGTGTATATATAATGTTTGGATATTCTAAATAATTTTCTAGCAAAAAATATTGATTTTTACATGTAAACAAAAGTGTCAGAAAAAGGCCTGGACAGCCTAAAGCCTCGTACACACGATCAGACTTTCATCGGACAAATCCGTTGATTTTTGTCCGGAGGGCGTTGGTCGTGAACTTATTCTGCATACAGACGGCAGAACTTTTTCAGCCAACATTCACGAAACGACGTGTTTTTTCTGCTCTTTAGCGCCACCCTTTGGGCAACTTCTGCTAATGTTGTCTAATGGTTAGCATTGGTTCGGAGCATGCGTGTTTGTACTTTGGACTTGTGTACACACGATCGGATAATCCGACGGAACACATTTGTTGTCGGACAATTTGAGAGCATTACCATCCAACATTTGTTGTCGGAAATTCCGACAAGAATTGTCCGATGGAGCATACAGACGGTCGGATTATCCGACAAAACACGTCCATCGGACAATTGTTGTCGGAATATCCGATCGTGTGTACGGGCCTTAACAGTGTATGTGGTTTTTGTTTGGTAAAGTCCATTCATTCCTAAATCAAATGTTACGAGCAAACAAAATCTTTCGACCTAAAAATGAATGTTCATAATAATTTTCCTAAGAATTTTAATTAAATAGTGTGGATGACCCTTCATCCTATTTCATTGGTTTTATCTCATGATTTGTAAGGGTTAGAGGGCTTTATTAGGAGCCCATTTAAATACACGTGGGATCCCCTCTTCTGGTACAGCATGATCCCTATAGGGGTGCCATGGTGGGGCGTGGATCTCGATTAATTCATTTTTTCTTTTTATTCTGGTTTAGCTAAAGTAAATCTATATAG
The DNA here is from genome assembly GCA_029206835.1 of Rana muscosa. Lineage (NCBI taxonomy): Eukaryota > Metazoa > Chordata > Amphibia > Anura > Ranidae > Rana > Rana muscosa. The sequence continues at coordinate 111,133,247 of CM055125.1, forward strand.
CATTTTTCAGGCTTTCTGGCCTTTATCGGATAAATCTTCTATTGAAAGTAAAGATACGTATTGCTCATTTATTTTTTATTTTTTTATTACATTTTTTGAATATGGAATATTATTTGTGCTGTCTATATTATTATTCTCCTGTATGAATTATTCGTATGTTATACTGTATATTATTTGTTTTATTTTATGATGATTGAAAAATAAAATATTTTGAAAGAAAAAAAGAATTTTAATTAAAAATTCTATCCGTCTATGGCCAGCTTAATACAATTTTCTGGTCCTAAAAGGCATTTAGGAATCATGGATGTGACACACAAGTTTGCAGTGAAAGGAGCCGTACAAAGGGGAATGCTTGTACTCAGGGCCGTCGGAACAAGACAGGCAAACCAAGCAACTGCTTGGGGCCCCAGCAGAGCTGCCTCCCCTCCCGCGATTGGTGGGCCCCTCCTCCCGCGATTGGTGGCGGCCCCCCCTCCCGCGATTGGTGGCCCCCCTCCTCCCGCGATTTGGCGCCCCCCCTCCCACGATTGGCGTGGCGGCCCCCCCTCCCGCGATCGGCGTCGATGTCCCGCACTAGCACCCCCCTTCTGAATTAAAAAAAAAAGTAAAAAAATTGTGTAGCACCCCCCCGCTTCTCCAAAAAAAATCAGTAGCAACCCCCCCCCCCCCGCTTGGGGGCCCCAAATTCTCAATCTGCTTGGGGCCCCCAAATTCCTTCAAACGGCCCTGCTTGTACTTGTTATTTCACAACTGCATTTTGTCTAAAGCTGGCAACAGATGTAAGAGAACATAGTCTGACCACCAAACAGTTTTTTAAAGATGCGCATAGAAATGAACTGTAATCAGCCAAGCTTGCATATGTGTGCACAGCGCAAACAGCCTCAGCAACATCTCATCAAGTGAGAACAATAGCAGTCAGCCAAGAAAGGTCAGCTACCTCCCCCTTCCCTAAGAACAATTGTGGGTGTCTGCTCCAATGTAATGCTGCCCATACATATGCCAATATTCAGGCAATTTCAACAACTTTTATTCGTACAGATGACTGAATGGATCAAGGCTTTAGATAATTTCTCAGTGTCACTAAAACTGCTAGTTGAGAGTTGAGAGTGGAGGAAATTAAAAATCATTATGTGTGTGCCCATCATTGTGCTAGCAATATACTACCAATTTTCAGTGATTTCAGCTACTCAACCAGCTTTGGATCACTAATATTATCAAAAGAGAAACTGATTGAAAACAAGAACCCCATCAAGCAGTCTCATAGAAGGAGAACACATTTTCCACCATATTCGAACATGATTCTTTATAGCAGAACTTCACCCGTGAAAATTATTTCCGTCCCCCTGCCTCTAACACAATTGTAAAAAATATTTTTTAAACAAAAAAATAGTTTTTACTTCCTGCATCCTCGCTCAAGTGAGGATGATGTACAATATAAGGCACTACAGTATATCTGCACACATCTTGCGAATGGGCAGACATGTCAGGGGTCTTTAGAACTTGGCAGAGCCCTAAGGCTCATCCACGCATGTGCAAAATCCTGTAAACCCCCCCCCCCCCCCCGCATGCACAAAAAGCAACAGGTCTGCCAGTATATGGGACTCAGAAGAGAAGTATGTTGTGTCTGCACATGCACAGGGGGGTTCTATGCATTATGTTAATGCACGGATGCACCGCAAAGCTCTCCCAGGTCCTGTAGACCTGGGAGAGACCTGTGATTGCCTATGTATGAGTAGTATATACAGAGCCTTGAAAAAGTATTCATACCCCTTGAAATTTTCCATACTTTATCATGTTACAACCAAAAATGTAAATGTATTTTATTGGGATTTTATGTGATAGACCAACACAAAGTGGCACATAATTGTGAAGTGGAAGGAAAACGATAAATGGTTTTCAATTTTTTTTACAACAATATATCTGAAAAGTGTGGCGTGCATTTGTATTCAGCCCCCTTTACTCTGATACCCCTAACTAAAATTTTGTGGAACCAATTGCCTTCAGATCTCACCTAATTAGTAAGTAGAGTCCACCTGTGTGTAATTTAATCTCAGTATAAATACAGCTGTTCTGTGAAGCCCTCAGAGGTGTGGTAAAGAATAAAGAGCACCATGAAGGCCAAGGAACACAACAGACAGGTTAGGGATAAAGTTGTGGAGAAGTTTAAGGCTGGGTTCAGACTGCAGCACGCTCCGGCTCACAGCAGGAGTCCGGTACGTCCCCATTCAGCGTTTCAGGTCCAATTTCAGCCCGAATTTTGGTCTGAATTCGGACCTGAAATGGACCAAAAGACGCACAGGACTCCTGTGCAATTCGCTCAGGAGCCACTGCGGAGATGTGTGAACCTGCTCCAAAGAGCCCGTTACAATCTGCTGACATGCGAATTGGATGCTGGGTAACCCGCATCCAATTCGCAACAGTGTGAACCCAGCCTAAAGCAGGGTTAGATTATTAAAAAATATACCAAGCTTTGAATATCTTACGGAGCACTGTTCAATCCATCATATGAAAATGGAAAGAGTATGGCACAACTGCAAACCTAAAAGAGGGGTTGCTACAAAGACAATCCCCAATGAAAAGTGCTCGTGCTTAGACAATATAAACTGGAACAATCACAGAGAATTCAGAGTCCCAAGTGATGTGCTGGTGCTCAAAACATTGATGGAAAGTTCTGTATACCTTAAGTGCTCAGACAGGGTGCCCCCACATTGATGTAAACTCACCCCTCAGAGTGGACCAACTATCGCTAGTGTAGTGGACCCCCCAAATTTGGGGGTCGCTATGTTCTAAATTTAGGGGTAGTATGAGCCATAGTTGGCTCAGGCTCTCTAATTTTTGCTAGGCATGGACTCTGTTCTGCTATGGTGTTGCCTGGTGTATAGTTCCCCTTGCCCTGTGGTGGCGCTGTTGCCCAGGTCTCGGGTTGAACCACGGGTGGCATTGTGGTGTGATTGGGTGTCCTCTCTCGGCTACCGAGTGGTGGGCGGGTTTCGCCTGCTGTGCATGCCGGGAGAGGGTACATAAAGGGCAGACGCGATGATCTGGGGTGGTGTGCTGGGGGGATTCCAAGGAGGGCCCCTGGTGGCGAAGTCGTGCCCTTTGGCTCTGCTGGCCGGGGGGTGCGTGAACTGGCCGAGGAGTCCCGGGCACCTTTAGCCCGAGGCTACAACGTTCCAGGTAGGCCCAGTACCTTCAACTGGGTCTACAGCCAACACACTGGAGTCCCAGGGAGCCCGTGTGAGGGTGGCCCGCTCTGAAAGAGAGGAAACCGGGGGAGGACCTGTCCGATGGATCGGTGACGGAGTTCATGATGAAGGAGAGGCCTGGTTACCTATCAGAGGAAGGATTCGTGAGTTGCAGTAAAGCCCCTGTAGAGTGTCCCACTGACACCTATGGTCTCTACTAATCTACAGGGTTTTGTTCAGAAGTTATAATTCAATCATTAAGGATTCTGTGGCAGAGGATCTCTAGGACTTGTCCGTGAAGGGGACTATATTAAAGTAGCAACTGTTCGTGCTTCACTCCGGCTGCTAGAGCTGTGAGAGGGATCTATCCGGGTGAGCAAAATTCATACTCAGGCTTGAGTGAAGAATAGGGTAACTTGGTGCCACGTGCCTGAACCTATTTCCCTACCTACTTTGTCACTATTTTCAACCTGTTCCCAAATCTGTTTGAGCAAGATAAAAATAAACTCTGCTGTTTGGAGTTTGAACACCGTTTGGACATTGAGTTTCTTTGGGGAAAGAACACAGACTTTTCCCTACATTCTAGGGACGAGAACCAGTGAACGGGAGGTAACTCGCTGCAGGACCCAAAAATAAAGAACACTGCTCAACCTTCTAAACCAGGAGGATCCAGGCAAGTGGCACGGTGTGCCTTTATCCCTGCAAGGAGAAGGTAGGCAGGAGAAAAGGGTCCGTGTGCTACACTAGTATGGTCAAACGCATTTGTGGGGCAACCCCTATGGATTTATTCTCGACTGGTGTTTCCTGGTGTAAATGTTCCTCATGTAGATAAATGTAACAAGAAAAACCTCCACGGTTATAGCTCGATTTCCGGGTTGGATGTCTGGGTGGAAGTGTGTCGCGATGACTTGATGTGCTGAAACGCGTCGGTTGATTTGCATCATCGTGACACACTTCCGCCCAGACATCCAACACGGAAATCGAGCTATAACCGCGGCGGCGGTCCATCAAACTGTATGGGCAGATTTCACACACAATTTACCTGCTGTTCACACCGGGTGCTAGGATACAGGTACCCCTATATGTGAGTTGAATATTATGCTTTTATTTATGGAACACATTTTTAAACAGTACTGTGCAATTAAGTTTTTCTTGTTACGTTTATCTACAGGCATGGCCGAAATTGTTGGCACCCCAGAAATTTTTGCAGAAAATCAAGTATTTCTCACAGAAAAGTATTGCAGTAACACATGTTTTTCTATACACATGTTTATTCCCTTTGTGTATATTGGAACAAAACAAAAAAAGGGAGGAAAAAAAGCAAATTGGACATAATGTCACACAAAACGCCAAAAATGGGCTGGTCAAAATTCTTGGCACCCTTAACTTAATAGTTGGTTGCACACTCTTTGGAAAAAAATTACTGAAATCAGCCGCTTCCTATAACCATCAATAAGCTTCTTACACCTTTCACCCGGAATTTTGGACCACTCTTTCTTTTGCAAACTGCTCCAGGTCTCTTATTGGAAGGGCGCCTTTTCCCAACATCAATTTTAAGATCTCTCCACAGGTGTCCAATGGGATTTAAATCTGGAGTCATTGTTGGCCACTTTAGAACTCTCCAGCGCTTTGTTGCCATCCATTTCTGGGTGCTTTTTGACATATGTTTTGGGTCATTGTCCTGTTGGAAGACCCAAGATCTCGGACGCAAACCCAGCTTTCTGACACTGGGCTCTACAGTGCGACCCAAAATCCTTTGGTAATCCTCAGATTCACATTCAAGGCACCCAGTGCCAGAGCCAGCAAAACAACCCCAAAACATACCATATATACTCGAGTATAAGCCGAGTTTTTCAGCACATTTTTTTTGTGCTGAAAATGCCCCCCTCGGCTTATACTCGAGTCTGTGTCCATCTTCAACTTTGTGCGCCTGGACCCCAAAATTGGCACACATGTAGCCCCACTCTTCCTCTACAAGTGTGCAAAGTTTGTTGTCCGGGGGAACCTACGGCCGGGGAGCACCGATTTTTCAAAGCCGGGCACCCCTTCCATAGACTCCCATGTTAAACGTCAGTCTAGTCACACAGCGACGTAGAGATCAGGTAGGGAGATTGGGCACAGTGAGGCATGGGCACAGTGAGACATGAATACAGTGAGGCATGCAGATCGACACCCTAGGCTTATACTCGAGTCAATACGTTTTCCCAGTTTTTTGTGGTAAAATTAGGTGCCTCGGCTTATATTCGGGTGGGCTTATACTCGAGTATTTACGGTAATTGAACCTCCACCATATTTCACTGTAGGCACTGTGTTCTTTTCTTTGTAGGCCTCATTCCATTTTCGGTAAACATTAGAATGAAGTGCTTTACCAAAAAGCTCTATCTTGGTCTCATCTGTCCACAAGACGTTTTCCCAGAAGGATTTTGGCTTACTCAAGTACATTTTGCCAAACTGTAGTCTTGCTATTTTATGTCTCTGTGTCAGCAGTGGGGTCCTCCTGGGTCTCCTGCCATAGCGTTTCATTTAATTTAAATGTCGACAGATAGTTTGTGCTGACACTGATGCTCCCTGAGCCTGCAGGACAGCTTGAATTTCTTTGGAACTTGTTTGGGGCTGCTTATCCACCATTCGGACTATCCTGTGTTGCAACCTTTCATAAATGTTTCTCTTCTGTCCACGCTCAGAGAGATTAGCTACAGTGCCATGGGTTGCAAACTTCTTGATAATGTTGCGCACTGTGGACAAAGGGAAATCTAGATCTCTGGAGATGGACTTGTAACCTTGAGATTGTTGATATTTTTCCACAATTTTGGTTCTCAAGTCCTCAGACAGTTCTCTTCTCCTCTTTCTGTTGTCCATGCTTAGTGTGGCACACACAGACACACAATGCAAAGACTAAGTGAACTTCTCTTTTTTTTTATCTGCTTTCAGGTGTGATTTTTATATTGCCCACACCTGTTACTTGCCCCAGGTGCGTTTCAGGCCTGGTTCACACTGGGGCGACAAACGCTCCGACATTGGGAGCTCATGTCGCATGACGTGTGAAAATCAATGTTTCCCTATGGGAGCCGTCTTAACTGGTCCGACACATGTCGGTCCGACTTTGAGAATGCTCCCTGTACTACTTCGGTCCGACTTCAGCCCATTGACTATCATTGAAGTCGGATCAAAGTCGGACCGCAGTCTTGCATGATCCGACTTTGGCATGCGACTTGTGCTCTGCTGCTCTTGAGGGGGAACTCCAGGCCAAATTTTAAATAAAAAACCGGCATGGGTTCCCCCTCCAGGAGCATACCAGGCCCTTGAGTCTGGTCTGGATTTGAAGGGGCGCCCCTACGCCGAAAAAACGCCGTGGGGGTCCCCCCAAAATCCAAACCAGACCCTTATCCGAGCACACAACCTGGCAGGCCGCAGGGGAAGAGGGGGGGACGAGAGAGCGGCCCCCCTCCCTCCTGAACCGTACCAGGCCGCATGCCCTCAACATGGGGGGTTTGGTGCTCTGGGGCAGGGGGGCGACCTGCGGCCCCCCCACCCCAGAGCACCCTGCCCCCATGTTGATGAGGACAGGGCCTCTTCCCGACAACCCTGGCCGTTGGTTGTCGGGGTCTGCGGGCGGGGGGCTTATCGGAATCCGGGGGCCCCCGGATCCCCCACCCTATGTGAATGAGTATGGGGTACATCGTACCCCTACCCATTCACCTGGTGGAAAAAAATTGCAATAAAAAAACACTACACAGGTTTTTAAAGTAATTTATTACACAGCTCCGGGGGTCTTCTTCCGACTCCGGCGCTCTTCTTCCCACTTCCGGGGGTCTTTTCCGACTTCGGGGGTCTCCGGTGTCGTCTCCGCGCTCTCCGGTTCTTTCTTCCGCCGGGCCTCCGCTAACTTCTTTTTAGCTCTTTTACTAACGGAGGCCCGGTCTTCCCGTTGTCTCGTCCGGCTCTCCGTTGTCCTTCTGCCGGCCCCTCCACTAACTTCTTGGTAGCTCTTTCGCTAGTGGAGGGGCCGGTCTTCCCGTCGTCGCCGTCGGCTTCTTCTTCCCTCTTCTCCTCCTCGATGTTGACGCGTCGCTTCCTCCCGCTGTAATACTGGCTCTCTGCTCCGCATTAATATAGGCTTCTCATGACGTCACAGTCACATGTTCCGGGGCACATGGCCTGTTCCTCCTTGATGGTTGACATACGCCACCGCCGTGGCGTTGTCTGACTGGATCCTGACTGGACGCCCCTGTAGCCTCTGGGACCATGTGGAGAGGCACAGCCTGAGCGCCCGGAGTTCCAGGACATTGATCGGCAAGTGTGATTTCTCCGGAGTCCAGCGACCCTGGGTCGACTGAACCACCCCAGACTCCCCCCGAAACGGTAAGGCTGGCGTCCGTTGTGACCACCATCCAGTGAAAAGGAAGGAACGACTTCCCGGACAGAAGTGCCGGTGATGTCAGCAACCAAACTAGGGAGGTCCTGACTAGGTGGCTCACTCGGATTTGACAATCCAGGGACGATGGGCACTTGTCCCATCTGGACAGAATTTCCTTCTGCAACACTCGAGTGTGAAATTGAGCATACGGTACCGCCTCGAAGGAGGCTACCATGAGGCCCAGGACTCGCATGCAAAAGCGGAGTGACGACCATCTTTGGGATGTCAACTGCCGCACTGCAGCCCGAAGGGTCTGCAACTTTTACACAGGGAGAAAATCTTTTGTCTCTGAGGAATCTAGAATCAACCCCAGATACACTAGGCATTGAGTCGGTACCAATACTGACTTCTGAGTGTTCAGCACCCAAAGTCTTGGAGGTTCTGACCGGTTATAGACACGCTCACCTCTAATTCTGAGCTTAAAGTGGCCCTCAGAAGAAGATCGTCCAAGTAGCCCACGATAGCGATGCCACACTGTCTTAGTAGGGCCAGAATCGGGGGGAGAGTACCTTGGTGAACACCCTTGGTGCCATGCCAGGCCAAAGGGGAAAGCCACAACTTGGTAGTGGTCTTCCCCGACCACAAAGCGCAGACATCTGATGCCTGGTGCATATGGGGACATGCAAGTATGCGTCTTTGATGTCCAAGGATGCCAGAAAATCCCCTGGATGGAGGGCAGCGACAACAGAGCGAACTGACTCCATCTGAAATCTTTGTACATTCACAAAGCAATTGAGGGCCCTGAGATCCAGGATTGGACGAACGCCCTCCTTCTTTGGTACTACGACCAGATCTAAGTAAAACCCCTGAAACCGTTCCTGTACTGGGACAGGAATGATCACCCTGCGTATCCGCAGGTCTTGAACCGCCCCATATAGGGCTTCCCAACGAGTCGGCTGGAGGTTGGAGTAAAAAAAATCTGTTCGGCAGGCAAGCGAGAACTCTATCTTGTACCCTGAGGAAACTACTTCACAAACCCACCGGTCGGAGATCTGAGATGTCCACCGGGTCGTGAATTCGCAAAGATGTCCCCCCACCCGAGAAATGGGCATCCTCTGACACGTCAGAACCAGGGCCATGAGCCGTAGCTCCGCATCAGAGTTGTCCCCAGAAGATGACGGGGGGAGGGTGCGCTTTTTTCCCCCCGTGTTCCCACGCGCCGCTTCCACCTTGGCAAAAAAAATGCTTCAGAACACCGACATAGCGTCTACTGACACAGCGGGTGCAGGAGCACCAGATGCCAATTCAGGTGTATCAGGGGGAGAAGCGTCTGCTTCTGATGCCATGCTGACCCACGCACCTGACACAAGGACTCCAGTCAAGGTACAAACAGCCCACCCTCCTAGCTGCCAGAGAGACGAGGCCCCCCCCCAGAGGACTCACCACCCTAGAACGGTCACCGCACAGCTGCCGTCCGTCCCGCTTGAGATGCTTATCTATAGCCGCCTGTGTCAGTCTGACCCTCTGCAGCGTGTCTCTGTCGTTTCACGCTGTTTAAATGTACACTAGAGGCCAAAAGACTTCCACAAAATGGCCGCCGAGCGGCTGTGCTGTAAACGGCGGCAGATAGACCACAAGAAAATGGCCGCCGAGCGGCATATAAAGGTCAAACAGGTGCAGGGCGCTGCAAACATGGCCACCGACAACATGGAGGGAGAAACACACAGGTAAGAAAACCTGACACTCTTAATGGCAGCCCACTAGGCGGACGTACAGCGCAGTTCACCCCCAGGTGAACCCCCGGTCAGCAGCGAGCCTAGGGAGGAGGGAAGGAAGGGAGGGAGTAAAGGAAGGCTGGAACCCCCTACTCTACCTCCCTGGGAATGTCCAGCCATGTCCTCCTGCCAGAGCAGCGGATTGCTACTTACCCTTCCTGCATGGATTAAGCTGGAAGCATCCCAGACAGGCCATCTTCCGCGTGGTTATGGAGGTGACTGTCGGCCCGGCAGGCTGTGACTCGGCACTATAGACCGGTCATATGTGTGCCCTGGAGCGTCTAGATCACCGGCAACCCATAGAGCGACGAGCATGTCGTGGACAACCCAGCGTGTAGCTACGGTCGGCACACGCTCGATGGCCAAAACTGGGGGGACTACAAGGCTCTGCGATCCAGCCTGTCACCCAGTCAGCAGTTGATCGCAGATCACAGGAACAAAAAAATAGATTAAAACTAGAAATAAACCTCCAGGCCTATGGGCCAGAAGGGAGCCATGTCTTTCTCCCTTGCTAGGCAGAAAAAAACTGAGCTGCTGAGTGCAGGCTGAGGGGATATAGCCAGTAGGACCGCTCCCTGGGTGGGGCTGTTCAGCTTTGATGTTGTTAACACATTCTGCCTAGTCACTCCTGAATGAAGGCTAATACCCACTTCGTCAAGAATGAAGCTGTGTCCGTCCATGAACGAAAGAGAAAACATGTTTGTTATTTTTATAGGAAAAAAAAAAAACTAGACTTTACAATCACTTTAATGCATTCTATTCATTAAGATAAGATGTGTGCAGCAGCCTACCCAGAACCCCCTAAAACTTGCCCACGAGTCCCTCGGCTGTCCGGGACTCTCCCTCCTGATTGACTGAGACACAGCAGAGGCGCCATTGGCTCCTGTGGCTGTCAAAGTCAGTTAGCCAATCAGGAGAGAGAGAGGTGGGGCCAAACAGCAGCGCCATGTCTGAATGGACACACGGAGCTAGCTGCAGCTTGGCTTGGGTGCCCCCATAGCAAGCTGCTTGCTGTGGGGGCACTCGACGGGAGGGAGGGGCCAGAAGCAGAGAAAAGGGACACGAGAAGAGAAGGATCCAGGCTGCTCTGTGCAAAACCACTGTTATTTAAAAAAAAACAAAAAACAGAAGAACTTACAATCAGTTTAAACTGAGGCACTATACCTCACTATTGAGACACTATTGCGAATTGGATGCGACTTACACTGCATCCAATTTGCAGAACATTTGAAAATATGTTCTTTTCAATGGGTCTGGTTGCATCTGCATTGCACTAGGCAGTGCGGTGCAACTTGCAGGCACATAATCTTCAATGGGAACGCATCTGATTCGCAGATGTGTCCCGCTGTGAACAGGAATTCTCTCCCCCACCTCCTTCCTCTTCCCTGGTCAGCTGATCCACAGCTACAACAGAGAGGAACTGCTGAATTAATTATTTTTATCTTCGCAGGGAAACCGGCGCTGCAATTCGCACCGGACTAGTGTAAATCCGGCCTAAGCCTTTTTCATGACACTTGTTGCTTACAAGTTAAAAATCAGCATTTGTTTGCTCGAAAATTACTTAGAACCCCCAAACATTATAAACATTTTTTTTAGAGAATAAAATGGCGGTCGTTGCAATATTTATTGTCAGTGTATTTGCACAGTGGTTTTTCAAATGCAATTTTTTTGGGGAAAAGGGACACTTTAACCTCTTGAGATCCGGGCCATATACAAATGACGGCCTCAAGGTGGATCTACAAATCCGGGAGGCCTCGGCTATTCCGGCCACTGGGGGGGCGCACTGAGATGTCAATGCGCGTGCCTGGCGGCCGCGATGTTCGCCAGGCACCCGCGATCGGCTGGTACACAGACAAGGATGTGGATCTCTGTGTGTAAACACAGAGATCTACGTCCTGTCAGGGAGAGGAGACCGATGCTGTGTCCCTTGTACATAGGGACAACCATCGGTCACCTCCCCCAGTCAGTCCCCTCCCCCACACAGTAGTAATCACTCCTAGGGAATACATTTAACCCCTTCCTCGCCCCCTAGTGTTAACCCCTTCCCTGCCAGTGTCATTTTTACAGTAACCAGTGCATTTTTATAGCACTGATCGCTGTAAAAATGACAATGGTCCCAAAATGGTGTCAAAAGTGTCCGATGTGTCCGCCATAATATCGCAGTCACAATAAAAATCGCTGATCGCCGCCATTACTAGTAAAAAAAAATTATTAATAAAAATGCTATAAAACTATCCCCTATTTTGTAGACGCTATAACTTTTGCGCAAACCAATCAATAAACACTTATTGCGATTTTTTTTACCAAAAATCTGTAGAAGAATACGTATCGGCCTAAAAACTGAGGAAAATTTTATAAATTTTTTTTTAAATTGGGATATTTATTATAGCAAAAATTGTGTTTTTTTCAAAATCGTCGCTTTTTTTTGCGAGATGATCAAATACCACCAAAAGAAAGCTCTATTTGTGGGAAAAAAAGGACATCAATTTTGTTTGGGAGCCACGTCGCACGACCGCGCAATTGTCATTCAAAGCGTGACAGCGCTGAAAGCTGGCCTGGGCAGGAAGGGGGTTTAAGTGCCCAGTAAGCAAGTGGTTAAAGCGGAGTTCCACCCTTTTTTTATGTTTATTAAAAGTCAGCAGCTACAAAAAGTGTAGCTGCTGGCTTTTAATAAACATACACTTACCTGGTCCACTGTCCAGCGACGCGCCGCCTGGAGCTCCGCTCCTCTCCCCCCTCCTCCGCCGGCGCGTCCATTCACAGTGTGGGCACCCGGCCGTGACAGCTTTCGGCTTCACGGCCGGGCACTCACTGCGCATGCGCGAACGGCGCAGCGCTCTGTGAGTGGACAGGCGATCGCCTGGGACCTGTCACATCCCAGGTGATCGCCTACAGGGAGGAGCCGCCACAAGGCGATATGACGTATCGCTTAGGCGGCTCCAGGGCGGAAGGAGGAAGTGGGACAGGAAGTCCCACTCCTACTGAAGCCCCCACTCCCCCCCCAAAAAATGACATGCCAAATGTGGCATGTAAGGGGGTGAGGAGTGGAATAAAAAAAAGTAAAAAAAAAAAAGGGTGGAACTCCGCTTTAATGAATAAAAAAAAAAGAAACTAAACAGTAAAGTTAGCCCAATTTTTTTGTATAATATGAAAGATGATGTTACGCCACGAGATTTGTGATCTTTATAGTAAAGGAAAAAAAATTGTGATACTCATTTTATCCAGAATTGTGCATCCTAGTTTGTAGGTGCTGTAACTTTTGCACAAACCAATCAATATACGCTCATTGGAATTTTTGTTACCAAAACTATGTAGCAGAATATATATTGGCCTAAATTGATAAAGAAATTCGATTTTTTTTACATTTTTTTTTATTGGATATGTTTTATAGCAGAAAGTAAAAAATATATTTTTTTTTTTCAAAATTGTCGGACGTTTTTTATTCATAGCGCAACAAATAAAAACCGCAGAGGTGATCAAAAACCACCAAAAGAATGCTCTGTTTGTGGGGGGGGCGAAAGGACATTTTTATTTGGGTACATCGTCGCACAACCGCGCAATTGTCAGTTAAAGCAACGCAGTGCCGTATTGCAAAAAAAGGCACCTCTTCCGGAGGTGAATTCGTTAAAGTAACAAATGTCCGGCCTGTCTAATCACTTTAACAAGGGTTTAGATGCAGTGCCATACACAGGGCCGCCATCAGGGGGGTACAGGCAGTACACCTGTAAGGGGCCCGGAGGTCCCCAGGGGCCCGGATGGCAACCCCCCTTTTTTATGTATTTTTTATTTTAAAAAAATAAAATAGATTATTGCATTTTTTTGTAAGGGACCCAGAGGCAACCCCCCCCTTTTTTTTTTATTTATAACTTTTTAAGGGGCCCAGAGGTCCCAGATTTTTTATAATATATATATATATATATATATATATATATATATTTATTTATTATTTTTTTTTGTAAGGGGTCCAGAGGTCCCCATGACTCCGGAATTTTTATAAATTATTTTTCCTTTTTTTTATGGGGCCTGTGTAAGGGGCCCCAAAATTCTTGATGGCGGCCCTGGCCATACATGGAGCAAGACTGATGACATACAGAGAATCCAGAAGCCTGGGGTGTGAGTTCACACAGTGCAGAGATAACCCGGCATGCCTTGTGGGCAGCAATAGGCTCCTGACCCCACATGCACCATGTGCTCGTCAGACCACAACGATCAGATGTCTCCGACTCCCCATGTATGGCCAGCCTCCTCCTCAGCACTCTCACACTGGCACAAAGTCTCTCCCCCATGACCCTCCAAACATGAACCCCGCTACAACTCCCAGAAGCCCCGGGGGGATCTCTGCAAGAGGCCGAGCCCAGCCTAATACATATGCAAATACGCAGAGCGTTCGTCAGCCAATGGCGCGGCGGGCTGTCACGTGGTGCGCGGACAAGAGCCGCTCATGAATATGCAAAGCCTTCGGGCCAATGGCGGCGCGACACGGTCACATGGTGCGCTCGGCGAGGAAAGAGACGAAGTTATCTATCAGTGAACACGGTAAAGAGACTCAGAGCTCAAGTGAGCAGTAGAAGGGGCGGCTCGTCCGCGCAAGACGTCTTCCCTCTATACAGAGGGGGCGCCCCCCTCTATCCGCCTAACCTAACTAAGTGCTGTATATGAGCAGAGCCCCCGGCCAGGGGGGACATAACAAGGCGACATTCGGGGCAGCTTAGGCTGGCGCTTCCGCCTAGCATGCGCTGAAAATGCCTATTTTACTTTTCCTCATAGACACGTCCGCCTCTATGAACCAGCGGACGTATCTGGGGACCTCGTATTTGGATATTGCCAAAGGCGCGGTTGAGATATTTATGAAGGTAACGGACGGGACTTGTGTGTGAGTCTCGGAGGGAGGACGGTGGTCTGTAGCGGGGAGGAGAAGGAGGGATGGATGGAGGGATGGATGGGGGTTATTGGCTTGTTGTGTGATATTCACTCCCCCCTCCCTTGTTGTGTTTGTGTCCCCGCAGCTGCGTGCCCGGGATCCGGCTAGTAGGGGCGACAGGTACATGCTGGTTACATATGACGAGCCTCCATACTGCATCAAGGTAAACGCATCATTCCTCCCTGGGACACCTGACTCCATGGCGGGACGTTATACCAGGCCCTCCCTCCTCCAGGAACTGCCCTTCAGGAGACACGCCGCACAGCACAGGCCGGTGGGGGGGCGTCAGGGGTGAAATTCGGCGAGAGGCGCCCGGTGGCGACCACTGAAGATGGCCGACATCTTGCTTTTGTATGAGCTCTGAGACTGCTCGAGATGGAGGCGGGGAGGAGAGCGCTGGAGGGTAAAGCGGGGTGGTGACGTCAGCGATAACAACCGGCTGATTGGTGGGAAGGAGGTCAGGGCACGCCCTTTCCTGTGTAACCCGAGCTGCGCAGTGATTGGCAAAATAATAGGGAGAGCGGCGGCGCGGAGAGTTACTCTACTGCCATTCGCGGGGCGGGGCCTGTCACAGGGCGGTGATTAGGCAGTCCAGGCTTCAGCCGTTAGCGTGCGGTCTGTGAGAGGGACAGGGTGGAATGCTGAGTGTCTCTTGTGCTGTCATCTCCTATAGGAGGAGAGCTGCTGTGATTGTATAACACGATGCACCGAATTGATCAACTTTATTAGCACCTCTACTCACAAATGTCACACGTGGAGTTGCCCTTTAATTAAAAAGACCCTGCCACTAGTTTTCTTTTTTACATTTTTAAATCCTGTGTTTTTTTTTTTTTTTATACTGAATCAAAAATATTACATCAAGGGGGGAAAAAAAGCCTGAAAGAAAACGAATGCAGCCACCACATTTAGGCCCCTTTCACACGGAGGGTCCGTTCAGGTCCGCCTGTCAGTTTTTTAGGCGGACCTGGACGGACGCTCCATGTAGCCCTATGGAGCCACGGATGTCAGCGGTGACATGTCCGCTGACATCCGCCCCGCTTCACCAAAGTGTGACGGAGGAAAACCCTATTTTTCCTTCCGTCAGCGGATCGGATGAACACGGACAGACGGTCCGTGTTCATCCGATCTCCCCATAGGGGAGAGCGGTGCTCTGACAGGGCGGTCCCTGCACAGTGTGCGGGGACCGCCCAGTCATCCGTCGGCTCAGCGGGGATCAACTGAGCGATCCCCGCTGAGCAAGCGGAGCTTTACGGGGCGGATCATGACTGATCCGCCCCGTGTGAAAGAGCCCTTAATGATTGACTATGTTCTTATTGTGGTTTAACCCCTTAACGACCGCTCACTGTATATATACGTCGGCAGAATGGCACGGACAGGCACAATCACGTAGAGCATACGTGATTGCCTTTGTATAGTTGGGGGGTCCAATCGGACCCCCCTCCTATACAGTGAGCGGTGGCTAAGTGTCGTCATCGTTTCGGGAGCAATCCGTGATGAGGGGACGGCCATTAGTTTCCGGCCACCCCCTCGCGATCGCTCCCGGCGAATGAAAAGCTTCCTCTGCCTGTGTAATGCTTACACAGGCAGGAGGAAGTGATGTCATCTCTCATGCAGCGCTCACATATACCGAGCGCCGCATGAGAGAAGACAGAGGTTAGTGCACTAAACAGCACACTGACACCACACACATAGGCACACGATCGCCCCCCCCAGCCCCCAGTCACAGTGTCACTTTGCAGTGACCATTTATTTACTGATCACTGCAATCAGTGACATTTGTGACTGTAAAAGTGTCAGGGCAGAGTGTTTTAGGTCCAGTGTAGCCCCCTACCCCCCCTAATAAAGGTTTAACCCCTTGATCGCCCCCCAGGTAACCCTTTCACCCCCTAGCACCGCCGTCACTAAGCGATCGTTTTTCTGATCGCTGTATTAGTTATGCTGGTGCCGATAGGTAGCCAGTTATTTTTTTTTAGTTTCGCTGCAGGTTTTTATAGCGTCAGGTACCCCCATATATTATCTAATAAAGGTTTAACCCCCTGATTGCCCCTAGTAAACCCTTTCACCAGTGATCACCATATAAGTGTTACGGGTGACGCTGGTTAGTTAGTTTGCTTTTTATAGTGTCAGGGCACCCGCCGTATATAACCCAATAAAGGTTTAACCCCCTGATCGCCCGGCGGGTGATATCAATTAGGTTTTAGCGTCAGAGAGGGTCTGCGTCGCCCCAGGCAGCGTCAGGTAAATGCCAGTAACGCTAACACCCACGCGTGAAGCATACACCTCCCTTAGTGGTATAGTATCTGAACAGATCAATATCTGATCAGATCTATACTAGCATCCCCAGCAGTTTAGGGTTCCCAAAAACGCAGTGTTAGTGGGATCAGCCCAGATACCTGCTAGCACCTGCGTTTTGCCCCTCCGTCCAGCCCAGGCCACCCAAGTGCAGTATCAATCGATCACTGTCACTTACAAAACACAACACACATAACTGCAGCGTTCGCAGAGACAGGCCTGATCCCTGTGACTCCAGTGCTGTAGGAGGTGATTTCACCACCACAGTTAAAAAAAAAAAGAGCATATATGCCGAAGCATGGGGGCAGCAGGGGCGGAGGAGCGATTTTGCTCCTAATGCCGCGTACATACAGTCAAATTCCGAAGGAGGCTTGCCCGTGGAAAAGTCAGACCGTGTGTACGTGGCATAACTTTTGCGGGAGGATGCCCCCATGCTTCGGCATATATAAATGGTGCATGTATGCCCATCATTAGAAGTGGGTGAATGAAGGGAGGTATTCTAATGGTGGGCATACCCACCGATCAATCTCTTTTTTTCGTTCAGCCAACAGGCTGCATGAAAAAAAGAGATTACAATACATGTCGAACAAGGACCAGCAACGTACTGGTATGTTGCTGGACTTTGAATGGTTATACCAGAATGATGGAAAGGAAAGAGGAAAGATCTAGGGTCTAATAGACCCCAGTTTTTTTCAAAAAAGAGTACCTGTCACTACCTATTGCTATCATAGTGAATATTTACATTCCCTGAGATAACAATAAAAATGATAAAAAAAAATGGAAGGAACAGTTTAAAAATAAAAAAGCAAAATAAAAATAAAATAAAAAGCACCCCTGTACCGCCCTGCTCTTGCGCAAAGGCGAACGCAAGCGTCGGTCTGGCGTCATATGTAAACAGCAATTGCACCATGCATGTGAGGTATCACCGCGAAGGTCAGATCGAGGGCAGTAATTTTAGCAGTAGACCTCCTCTGTAAATCTAATGTGGTAACCTGTAAAGGTTTTTAAAGGCTTTTAAAAATGTATGTAGTTTGTCGCCACTGCGCGTTAGTTTGATATTTTAAAGCAGGCCGAGTACATGGATACCAAACACGACATAAGATCATCTTTTTTATTTCATCAAACATTTGGGCAATATAGTGTGTTTTAGTGCATTAAAATTAAAAAAAGTGTATTTTTTTCCCCAAAAAATGCGTTTGAAAAATCGCTGCGCAAATACTGTGTGAAAAAAAAATGCAACACCCACCATTTTAATCTGTAGGGCCTTTGCTTTAAAAAAATATATAATGTTTGGGGGTTCAACTTAATTTTCTTGCAAAAAAATAAATATCTTTTCATGTAAACAAAAAGTGTCAGAAAGGGCTTTGTCTTCAAGTGGTTAGAAGAGTGGATGATGTGTGACATAAGCTTCCTAATGTTGTGCGTAAAATGCCAGGACAGTTCAAAACCCCCCCAAATGACCCCATTTTGGAAAGTAGACACCCCAAGCTATTTGCTGAGAGGCATGTCGAGTCCATGGAATATTTTATATGTTGACACAAGTTGCGGAAGAAAAACTTTTTTTTTTTTGCACAAAGTTGTCACTAAATTATATATTGCTCAAACATGCCATGGGCATATGTGGAATTACATCCCAAAATACATTTTTTTGCTTCTCCGAAGTACGGGGATACCACGTGTGAGACTTTTTGGAAGTCTAGCCGCGTACGGGACCCCAAAAACCAATCACCGCCTTCAGGCTTTCTAAGGGTGTAAATTTTTGATTTCACTTCATAGCTCCCAAAAAGTCACACACATGTGGTATCCCCGTACTCAGGAGAAGCAGCAAAATGTATTTTGGGGTGCAATTCCACATATAACTATGGCATGTGTGAGCAATATATCATTTAGTGACAACTTTTTGTAATTTTTTATTTTATTTATTTTTTGTCATTCAATCACTTGCGGTCATTGGGGGGGGGGGGGGTTTGTACTGCCCTGCCATTTTAGCACCTCAAGAAATTACATAGGTAGTCATAAATTAAAAGCTGTGTAAATTCAAGAAAATGTACCCTAGTTTGTAGACGCTATAACTTTTGCGCAAACCAATAAATATACGCTTATTGACATTTTTTTACTAAAGACATGTGGCTGAATACATTTTGGCCTAAATGTATGACTAAAATTGAGTTTATTCCATTTTTCTTATAACAAAAAGTAGAAAATATCTTTTTTTTTTTTTACATTTTCGGTCTTTTTCCGTTTATATTGCAAAAATAAAAAATCGCAGAGGCAATCAAATACCATTAAAAAAAAAGCTCTATTTGTGGGAAGAAAAGGACGCAAATTTAGTTTGGGTACAACATTGCATGACCGCGCAAATACCAGTTAAAGCAGCACAGTGCCAAATTGTAAAAACACCTCTGGTCTTTATGCTGCGTATTGGTCCGGGGCTTAAGTGGTTAAAGTGGAAGTAAACCCTCCTATCATTTTCAGGCAAGGAAGCTGCCATCTTGGCCTCTGTTTAATCTTCAACTGCCATGAAGCTGCACATGTGATCAGTTATGACACCAGCCATTGGATGGTTTGACAGTTTGGTTGAGAGCACAACCAATGTGACAGTTGGCATTCCCGGCATGCCGGGAATGTAACTGCTTTTTGAAACTGTTAAATCGATGGGTTTACTTCCACTTTAAGAGCGCCAAAGATGCTGACAGATTTTTTTTTTACAAGGCCCAGGGAAGAGGTCTTCTTAAATAGAAACCCAATACCCCTGAAGGTTCGCACAACACTTCCCGCCGTGATAGGTGAAGGTTGGTACTGTCTGAATTTCCAGCAGTCCTGCGGCGTGGAAAAGGTAAGTGGGGAAATAGTCTAAACTTTCAAATGATTAAATTACTTTCCCATTTTTTTGAGGATGCCTTGCCTGTAACTTCCACTAGAGGGAGTCAAGAGCCAGAGTTCACGCACCTTGTCGGAACGGGAGCTCAGGAACACATGCTTCCTCCACTGCAGGCTCTGCATACTTCTACCACGGTAGGCTGTGAGATCAGAAGAGGTGTTTCTCCAGAGGGTCGGGAGCATCAGGGGTGTTTTTCTACCTCCTATATTGCCGCCATTGTTCCCCATGTCACGCATAAGAAGCAGCATGGCTGCATGTCTGCCCCCTGAGCCGCCATAGGCGGGCGCGCGCGGGGGGCACTGTTTGTACACTAAGATGCAGGGGCGTGGCCAGGTGGGCACGGCGGCGTGCGTGCTGCTCTACTGCGCATGCGCGAGGCGGCCATAGGCTTGAATACAAATGCCTCAGAACTGACAGACTGTTTGTTGGAGAAACACAGCAGTGGGGGCACGTGAGTCTCTGGTGGTTGGATACAGGCATTTTACTAAGGCATCTCTCAAAGCATACAGACTGTGTGATGGTTAAATTCTTAAATTACATACTGAACTAGCACAGTAGTGTTTGCACTGTCTATACCTCTGCTTTTGCTTTAGGAATATGTCTTCTCAGAAAGGAGCTAAGAAGGACAATATAGACACGCCACCTAAGGCCAGGAGGCTCTAACCGGGTTGGTCGGATAGTATCCTCTTCTGAGGAATCGGATGCACCCATACAGGATGAGCCATTGTCTTTTGCAGGTACAGCAGCAACTCCTGGGGAGCCAGGTGATGCATATGTCACTAAGAGCAATTTGTCAGCAGTTCTGGACAAATTGGAGGGCAGGATCGCTACTTTAATCACTAAATCCACAAAAAAGGATAAAAAGCGAAGCAAGTCACCCCCCCCCCCGGTTGTTCTAGACCCGTCTTAAGATAAATCTGATGAGGACAAGGATAATGAGCAGTCAGATGATTCAGGTGAATCAGAGGAACGTTTTTCTGCCTCTCAGGCCCAAAAATTGCAGGTGCAATGTTATACTGAAGCAGTGCGTTCCATATTCAAATTGTCCTCTGAGGGGTTAACTGAATCACCTGTTTCATCCCTGGGTTCATTAAAATCTCCTCGTACTGCACATTCATTTCCTGTCCATCCTTTGATGGAAAAGTTTATTTACGCAGACTGGTTACGTCCAGATAAGCATTTTTCTCCTCCGAAGAAATTTGATATTCTTTATCCCATGGAGGAAAAATTTACTAAAAAAATAGAAGCTACTGACGGTAGATGCGATTTTCTTGTGTTAATAGAAACCTGACTTGTCCAGTAGATAATGCTCAAGTGTTTAAAGATCTCTCCGGAAAGAAGTTGGAATCTTTGCTTAAATCTTCTTTTGTTATGGCGGGGGCTGTAACACAACTTGCCGTGGCAGCGGTTGGTATGTGTCAGCTCTTAAAGCAGGGGTCTCAAACTGGTGGCCCTCCAGCTGTTGCAGAACTACAATTCCCATGAGGCATTGCAAGGCTAAACAGTTACAAGCATGACTCCCATAGGCAGAGGCATGATGGGACTTGTAGTTCCGCAACAGCTGGAGGGCCGCAGGTTTGAGACCCCTGTCTTAAAGGAACAAGTGAAACTCGGGCTTAAGGATCTTCCTCCAGACCAGCTTAAGCTTTGGTATATCCTGCCTAAGGCATTATGTTTCACGGTCGATGCCATTAGAGATTCTATCTTGCTCCAGTTAGTGCATATGCGCAGAATCCTTTTGGTTGAAACATTGGTCGGCGGAAGCCTCATGTAAGAAGCTTCTAGCTGCATTCCCCTTTCACAGGGAACGGCTTTTTGCGGACGATCTGGATAAATACATCCCAGAGAATTTCAAGTGGTAAGACTACACTTTTGCCAGAGAAAAATAAGTTTAAACGTCCATGTTTTAAACGATCCCTTTCCCCGGTTCCAGGTACCTCTGCCTCTAGGCAGTGGCGACGGCGATTCCAGTCAACCACTAAGTCTAAACCCCAGAATCAGACCCAGAGTCGCAAGAAGCCATGGGTACAATGGGCCGGTAAACAAACTCCTAAAGCTTCCTCATGAAGGGGCGCCGCCGCTCGGCCGAGTGGGGGGACGGCTTTGCCAGTTTTCAGTCGCTTGGCGTACAGAAATCCAAGACAGATGGGTAACTTCCATGGTATCCCTAGGATACAGGATAGAGTTCCAAGAATTCCCACCTCATCGGTTCCTAAATTCAAATGTCTCCAGAGATCATTAAAGAGAAAGCCCTTCCTCCAAGCAGTAGATCACTTACTGTCTCAGGGAGTAATCGAAGAGGTTCCCTTAAAAGAGCAAGGCTCAGGATTCTATTCAAATCTCTTTATGGTTCCAAAACCAAATGGAGACGTCAGACCCATTCTGGATCTAAAAACTCTGAATCATGTTCTAAACGTTCGTCATTTCCAAATGGAAACAATTAGATCAGTGGTTTCCACCCTACAAGGCGGAGAATTCTTGGCGTCAATAGACATCAAAGATGCATACTTGCACGTGCCTATTTATCCAGCTCACCAAAGATTCCTAAGGTTCGCGGTAGAACACCACCACTATCAGTTTGTGGCTCTGCCTTTTGGCTTGGCCACAGCACCTTGGGTGTTTACAAAGGTTCTGGCCCCGCTTCTAGCAGGGCATAACGGTCACAGCTTATCTGGACAATCTACTCTTGGTAGAACAATCAGTGGCACGGTTAAATCAAAGTATACTAAGTACGGTTAAAATATCTGGAGTATTTAGGTTGGATTCTGAACTTCCAGAAGTCCTCTCTACAGCCTCTGAGAAGGGTAGAGTATTTGGGCATGGTTTTGGACACAATCCAAACAAGTTTTCCAAAGTCAAAGGTCAAATCTCTGAAGAATTCGCTCTGCATGGTCTCACGGCAAAGAGAGAACCATCTATTCGCCTTTGCATGAAGCTGTTGGGGAAAATGGTGGCCTCTTTCACAGTCATGCCGTACGCCCAGTTTCATTCAAGCTTACTTCAGAACAGTATCCTGACTGCCTGAAACAGAAAGATCCAGGCTCTGGATTGGTCAATGCACCTGTCCTCAGAGGTGCGCCAAAGCCTCGGTGGTTAACCACCAAGAATCTCCAAATAGGGAAATCCTTTCTTCGTCACGTGGAAGGTGGTGTCTACGGATGCCAGCCTATCGGGCGGGTGGGCAATTCTGGAAGAGGCCTCAGCCCAAGGGATTTGGTCAAAGGCCGAAAAGGGCGTGCCCATCAACATTCTGGAGATTCGGGCAGTGTATCTAGCCCTCAGAATCTGGACTCTCAGGTTACAGGGCCACCCTGTTCGGATTCAATCCGACAATGCTATTGCAGTAGCTTACATCCATCACCAAGGAGGCACCCGGAGTCGGGATGCTCAGAAAGGCGAACAAGGTTCTGACATAGGCAGAAGCCCATATCCCTTGTCTTTCTGCGATTTTTCAACCCAGGGGTAGAGAATTGACAAACGGATTACCTAATTTGCCAGGAGAATGGTCTCTCCACCCCGACATCTTTCAGGGCATATGCTGAAAGTGGGGGACCCCGGATGTAGACCTGTTCGCCTCAAGGTTGAACAGGAAATTAAACAATTATGTGTCAAGGACAAGAGATCCTCTATCATACGGGACGGATGCACTGATGATTCCCTGGGATCAGTTTTCTCTGATCTATGCATTCCCTCAAATCCCACTCTTGCCGAGACTTCTTTGCAAAATCAAAGCAGTAGGGAAACCAGTTCTCCTGGTGGCCCCGAACTGGCCCAAAAGGTCCTGGTACACCCAGATCAGAAGGATGGCGGTGGGGGATCCTTGTGATAACAGGTCTTCGTGAAGTGGCAGAATCCAAAGTCCAGTATTCCATCCTGCTTTACGAAAGTTAAATTTGACGGTCTGCCTGTTGAAACCTACTTGCTGAAGAAACGGGGGCTCTCGGGCCCAGTTCTTTCTACCCTCATCAATGCTAGGAAGCCGGTCTCCAGAATCATTTGTTATAGAGTCTGGAAAGCATATGTTTCCTGGTGTGAATCTAAAGGGTGGAACCCTTTAAGGTATGACATTGCTAGAATTCTAGCCTTCTGTCAATTGGGATTGGACATGAAGTTAGCTCTCAGTACCATCAAGGGTCAAATCTCGACTGTCAGTTCTCTTTCAGAAACCATTGGCATCTCATTCCCTGGTCCGGCATTTATTCAGGGGGTATTGCGGGTCAACACGCCAGTCAAATCTCCCTTTTGTCCATGGGATTTAAATCTAGTTCTGTCGGGCCTGCAGAAACAGCACTTTGAATCTATTCGTCATATTCCGTTAATTCTCTGGAGTCAGAAGTTGCCATTTTTAGTTACTATCTCCTCTGCCAGGAGAGTGTCTGAATTAGCAGCTCTTTTCTTGTAAAGAGCCTTATTTGGTTTATAAAGATAAAATCGTTTTGCGGCCCCATCCTACTTTTCTTCTGAAAGTGGTCTCGCCGTTCCATTTGAATCAAGACATTGTTTTACCTTCCTTTTTTTCTGAACCGCAGTCAGCGGGGGAAAAATCATTGCTCTCTTTGGATCTAGTGAGGGCAATGAAAGTTTATCTGCAAGCAACTGCTCAGATACGTAAGCGGATGTGTTGTTAATTCTGCCAGATGGCCCCAAAAAGGGCCAGGCAGCATTGAAATTGACCCTTTTTACGTGGATTCGACAAACGATTGTTCAAACTTATGGTTTAAGGAATAAAATTCCTCCTTTTCCTGTTAAGACGCACTCAACCAGGGTGATAAGTGCTTTATGAGCAGTGCATTATCAGGCTTCGATGGCTCAGATCTGTAAGGCTGCAACTTGGTCCTCAGTCCATACATTTACCAAATTCTACCAAATGGATGTAAGAGGACATGAGGATGGCCCCTTCGGGCGTAGTGTGCTGCAAGCAGCAGTTTGGGACCTCCCGTCCTATGGTGGTCAGCTTGATCTGTGTCTCCCTCCCCTCATATTGAGCATTGCTCTGGGATGTCACACTATGTAAGGACTTGGGCTCTGTGTCCCGTGGTGTACGATAAAGAAAATAGGATTTTTATAACGGCTTACCTGTAAAATCCTTTTTTTGGAGTACACCACGGGACACAGAGGGCCCCGCCCCTCTTTCTGGGACACACATTTCTTTGCTACAAAACTGAGGTACTTCCCTTATGGGAGGGGTTATATAGAGGGGAACTTGTCTTCATTGGTTGTGCCAGTGTCCAATCACCTCTGGTGCCTATACAACCCACCATGTAAGGACTTGGGCTCTGTGTCCCGTGGTGTACTCCAAAAGGATTTTTCAGGTAAGCTGTTATAAAAATCCTATTTCTCTTATCGTCCATGGACTGACACAGCTGTCATACTGATTACGTGTGGGTATATGTCCCTGCTTGCAGGAGTAGACCTAGGCAGAATGTTAGATGTTAAAACATTCTAGAACAAACCAGAGCTGAACAGCCCCGCCCAGGGGGGCGGTCCCTCCGAACATTACCCTCCCACCTGCAGCTAGCAGACCTCAGTTTTTTTCTGCCAAGGAGAAGACGTGGCTCTCTCAGGAGCCAGTCTCCTGGAAAATTTTACTTTTACATTTTATTCCTTTGAGAATTTTATTTTATTTTTGAGACCTTCAATCAACTGTCGGCTGGGCAACAGGTTGGGTACACTGGTATCCTCGTGGTCTTCCCTGTCCGACCATCGAGCGTGCTGATCCTCGCCTTGTGTGCGTGAGACTCAGTTCATGACATACTCCAGGGGTGGCCGGGTTGCTTTTAGCTCCCATGGTCCTCTCAAGATTGAACAGTACCTGACTGACTGTATCTCTCGCGGTGGACCGGGCCGACAGGTACGCAGTACTACTCTGTGATAGGTCTGTCTGAAACAAGCCAGTGGGTCCCTGAAAGGGGCGGTTAAGTAGTCTCTCCTGCTGCAGGTGAGTACATGCTGGCTGTGTTTTATATGGGGGGTTTCTCCCTGTCTCCCCCCCTATTATGCTGCTCTCTGCATCCTGTACTGGTGCTGTGCTGTGTGTGGGGGCTTGGGGGTCACTGGTCTGACTGGGGGCGCTCATGTCTGTTTTAATGGCCCTGGAAGAGGTGCAGTGTTCTGGTGTGAGTGTTGTACATACTGTTGTGGAGTAGTGGTTACATGCATGCTTAGCAAAGCTAAGCTTCACAGGTTCAGTTACTGAGTGGGGCTGTTTGTGTTCAAACAGCCGCCCCAGCGCTTGCCGTGCCACTAAACATGTGCGCCATTAGCGCTGTGAGGTATTTTAAAAAAAATGCGCTCGGCGGCCATTTTGCCGCGAATCGATGGCGCAATAATTTATGCGGCCGGCGGCCATTTTCTTGAAGCCACGGCGTTTTTGCTTTCGGATTCGGCCTCTATCGGCCGCTGCTGCGGCGCGATTCTCACAATCTCCTCACAGTCCAGTCTCCTCGCTTCACTCGCGCGGCAGCGTGGTTTCATACAGCGGAATGAGCCGTCCTTACAGGGCTTGGTGAGTACTCTGGGTATCCCCTCCTCAGCTTAAGCATAGCCAGTGGGTGGACTGTGTTACTCACTATGAGTGTTTAAAAGTCTCAGAGGGTGGCAGTATGGAGTCTAGTTCACGTGCTTCTCCACACTTGTCTGAGGCAACTGGCACTGCACCTGCGGTCCCTAGTGACTAGTTGTCGGCAGTCCTGGAATCATCCTTGTCAGGATGGAAGCGGTGTGCGAGCGCAAGGGAGCTGTAAAGCGCCCCCTCCCCACACACCCTCCTGTAGGGGAGTGCTCTGTCTCAGATATGGGCCTAGCTATTGCTGCTCAGGACCCTAGCTCTGAGTATTTTCAGGTTTTTAAACAGGATATTCCCTGTGTGGAAGACCCTAGTTCTGAAAAACTGTCAGGGTGCTTGTAAGTGAACTCATTGATGCTGTGAGGAACAGTCTCAAGCTGAATGTTGAGGCTGAGGAACCTCAGGTGGAAGCTGTCTCCTTTGGTTCCTTTAAAGGCGTTTATTCAAAGGTTTTTTCCATATGTGCCTTTTTTTGATACAATCATTGACTAAGTCTGGGATAAGCCGCAGAAGACTTTGACGGTCCCGCAGCACCTAGCCATGAGGTACCCCTTTAAGGAGGACCTGGTTTAGAAGTGGGCTCTCCCCCCCCAGTGGTCGACCCCCGGTCGCTCGTTTGAATAAGGCTACCACGCTCCCAATGGAAGGGACTCCTGCATTTTAAGGATCCCACTGACAGGAGGTCAGAAGTGGTGAGTAGAACTATGTTTACCTTATTGGGGTCTGCCTTACTCCCTATAGGGGCGGCGACACTTGTGTCTCAAGACACTCACAGGATGGGCAAAGATTTTGCACCAGATGGTTCAGGAGCATAATCTCCCTCCTGAGACCATTACCCTGGCTCACCAACTGGCGCAGGGTTTAGTCTCTTTGGATACGGCCCCTTTAATTTCTGGGGCCTCTATCTGCTGTGGTGCTGCGTCGCCTTATCTGGCTGAAATGCTGGTCGGCCGACCTAGCTTCCAAATAGCTCCTGGCTGACTTGCCCTTTAAGGGCGGTAGACTGGGGCCGCCCTGGATGCCATTATTATGGATGTCACAGGGGGTAAGAGCATCTTCCTTCCTCAGTCTGGTACGGAAAAAGGAGCCCCACCGTAAGCCGGGCCCTTCCTTTCCGGCAAGAAGAATGAGTTTCTTCTCGTCAGTCAGAATCCACGGGTAAGCCCTCCCAGACTGGAAAAAGTGTGGCTGGGGGACATAAGCGTCCCTGGGTGCGTAAGCCTACCTAGCAAGCTCCCAAGCCCACCGCCGCATGGAGTCTTGCCCCTGCCTGACTCTGGGGTGGGGGGGACGTCCTTGCAGGTTCACGGTTCGGTGGACCTCCCGGATCTCCGACCGGTGGGTGTGCGAGGTGGTCACTTCAGGATACAGGATAGAATTCCGTTCCTGGCCCCCAGGCAGAATCTTTCCCGCAATTCTCCCTCTCCTTCCTGCCCGTCGGGCGGCCCTCTTAAGGGCTGTAAAGGATTGATCAGGTCCGGAGTGTCTGTGCCGGTTCCATCACAGGTGAGGTGGTTCAGGGTTTCTACTCGAATCTGTTTGTAGTCCCAAAAGGTGGACGGGGGTTCGGCCAATCCTGGGCCTCAAGGCCTGACTGCCTTTGTGATGGTGCAAAAGTTCCGCATGGAATCCATTCGCGTGGTGTTCGCTACACTCCATCAAGGGGATTTTCTGGCATCCTTGGACATCAAGGCCGCCTACTTGCATGTTCCGATCTGCGCACGTCAACAGTAGTTTCTGTGCTTGCGATCAGCGAAGACCACTATCAATTGTGGCTCTTCCCTTCCGCCTAGCCTCGGCACCAAAGGTTTTTTTACCAAGGTGCTTGCTCTGGTTCTAGCCTTGCTGAGACAGCGAGGCATTGCTATTATGGGCTATCTGGACGATCTTCTTCTAAGAGCAGACAATGGCTCAAAATTGGAAGAAGTGTGACTATTGTCAGTCAGACCCTTAGGGACTTCGGGTGGCTCCCGAACATTCAGAAGTCGGTCCTGGTCCCGGCTCAGCATTTGGAGTGTCTCGGTCTGATCCTGGACTCCATGTAGGCCTAGGTATTCCTAACCCTGGAGAAGTTACTGACTTTTCAGTCTGTAGTGCGGGTCCTGACGTCTCGGAAATGGTCGTCAACCCGTTATTTGCATGAGAGTCCTGGGACTCATGAGGGCCTCGTTCGCGGCTGTTCCGTATGCCCAATCACACACACGGGCATTACAGTAAGAGATCCTGTCCACTTGATACAAATCCCCGTTGTCCTTGGATCTTCAGATCCAGATGAGTCACCCACTCAGGGCGTCCCTGGCGTGGTGGTTGGGGTCCCCGACTCTTCGGTCCGGGAGGTCGTCCCTCCCCATCCAGTGGAAGGTGTTCATGACGGACGCCAGCCTGACAGGCTGGGGTGGAGTCTGGGGAGTCCTGTCAGCCCCGGGGCTTGGACTCCGGACGAAGCCGTTTACCGACCAATGTTCTGTAAATACGGGCAATCAGAATATGCCTCCCCACGTGGTCTCTATCGGCCGTCTACGTTCAAGCGTAGACAATTGACAGGCGGACTATCGGAGTCACCAGACGCTGGACCAGGAGAGTGGTCCTTACACCTGGACATGCCGATTGTGGACCTGAGGGCCTCTTGACTCATAAGGTGTCAAGGTTTGTGGCCAGGTCCAGGGATCTTTGGGCAGATGCCTTGGATCCGTTGGTGGGCCCCATGGGGTCATTATCACCTGATATCTGTTATCCTCCGCTGCAGCTGCTTCCTCGCCTGCTGCGCAGGGTTGTGGCCGAAGGGATTCCGGTGATCCTCTTGCGCAGGGTGGGTCTCGGCGTCTTTGGTACGCTGATCTGGTATGTCTCATCGCGGACGTTCCTTGGCTGTTGCCAATAAGGGAGGACCTTCTGTTTCAAGGTCCTATTTTTCATCCTGTTTTACGGTCTGACTTGACGGCATAGCTATTGGAAGCCAGGTGCTGAGAGTCCGAGGTCTCTCGGATTCGGTCATTTCGACCATGTTCAGGGCACGGAAGGCTTCCGCTTGAAAGATATATCACCGTACCTGGGAAGCTTACATCGCTATGTGCAATGAGCTGGACTAGCGTCTACGGACGTATTCCGTCCCCAGTATTCTGCGGTCCTTGCAGCGTGGTGTGACCCAAATGCTTGCTTTGAGTACCATTAGGGGTCAGTTTTCGGCCTTGGCCGTCCTCCTTCAGCAACCGCTAGCGGGTCATTCCTTGGTAGCACCTTTGTGCAGGGGGTTCGCCATGTGCTCCCTCCTGTTGAAACCTCCTCTCCCTCCTCGGGATTTGAATTTGGTGCTCTCGGTTCTCCAGGAACCTCACTTTGAAAATATCAGAGATATTCCCCTCTTGACCTTGTCTCAGGAGGTGGCCTTCTTAGTGGCCATTACTTCTGTCAGACGGGTGTCTGAGTTGGCGGCCTTGTCCTGCAGGTCGCCCTATTTGGTCATCCATAAGGATAAGGCGGTGTTGCGTCCGCGACCTTCCTTTTGCAAAGGTGGTCTCGGCTTTTCACCTACATGTGGACATTGTCCTCCCGTCCTTGTGTCGTCACACATCGCATTCCAGAGGGTTTGCGCTTCAAACATTTTATTTGGTACATGATATGACTCACTAGTTGTCTGTCTCTGGTCCGAACAGGGCCGAGCGGTGTCGTCTGCCACCTTTTCTAGATGGATCAGTCAGACTGTTATACAGGCCTATGCCATTAAGGGGGTGGCCCCTCCCTTTCTGGTTACGGAGCATGCTACCAGGGCAATTGGTACTTCCTGGGCTTTCTGACATCAAGCGTCGGTTGTACAAGTGTGCAAGGCGGCGACCTGGTCGTCCGTTCATGCCTTTTCAAAATTCTATAAGGTTGATGTGGCTGCATCTTCGGATGCTTCCTTCGGCCGCAAAGTGTTGCAGGCCACTGTTTAAAGTGGAAGTAAACCCTCCTATCATTTTCAGCCAAGGAAGCTGCCATCTTGACCTTTGTTTAATCTTCAACTGCCATGATGCTGCACATGTGACCAGTTATGACACCAGCCATTGGATGGTTTGACAGTTTGGTTGAGAGCACAACCAATGTGGCAGTTAGCATTTCCGGCATGCCGGGAATTTAACTGTTTTTTTAAACTGTTAAATCAATGGGTTTACTTCCACTTTAATGTTGCAACTCCTCCGATGAGGAGCTCTGCTGGTTTGGAGTGAAGCTTTGGTTGTTCCTTTTACTATTTGCTCCCACCCTTTTCTTGTACTGCTTTGGGACATCCCACACGTAATCAGTATGACAGCTGTGTCAGTCCATGGACGATAAGAGAAAATAGGATTTTTGTACTCCCCGTAAAATTCGTTTCTCTGACGTCCATGGACTGACACAGCACCCACCCTTCCTGTCATGTCTCCAGACCTAAACCCTATTGAGCATCTGTGGGGCATCCTCAAACAGAAGGTGGAGGAGCGCAAGGTCTCTAACAACCACCAGCTCCGTGATGTCGTCATGGAGGAGTGGAAGAGGACTGTAGTGACAACCTGTGAAGCTTTGGTGAACTCCATGCCCAAGAGGGTTAAGGCAGGGCTGGAAAATAATGGTGGCCACACAATATTGACACTTTGGGCCCAATTTGGACATTTTCACATAGGGGTGTACTCACTCTTGTTGCCAGCAGTTTAGACTTTAATGGCTTGTTGTTGAGAAATTTTGAGGGAACAGCAAATTCACACTGTTGAGTGCACCAGCTCACAGTAAAATACAAGCTAGTGAATCCTGTTAATTGTGAGCTGCGGCAGGATTTTTTAAAAGTCAATGGCAAAAACAGAAGGGCATGCAACAGAAAGCAACCTTTCTGTGGAACACCCCATCCCTTGTGACTTCTGCTGGCCAATAGTAAGCTTTAAGAGTCTTGCTTGTCCAAAGGAATGCTGCCATGCCTGGTTTGATGTGAATCTTTGAAAATGCATTCCACAGATTGTCCCCATATTAGAATCCAGAAACGTCAGTGCAGCACTGAATGAAAGATGCAAGGGTCTGTCAGGAGTCCAGAAACGCATTGACCTTTTTATATATACACACACAATAATTACAAGCAAACAGATCACAGGTCAGGATGGTTACCTTTTAATAGCCATTCTAACCCCTTTGTGTCAACTTGTGTGCATGTTATTAGGCCAAAATCGCCAGGGTATGTAAACTTTTGATCAGGGTCATTTGGGTAGTTTCTGTTGCCATTATGATTTAAAAAGAGTAAACCGTTGATTGATAATAAATGGCTTCAGCCAAATGAAAGAAATGTTTTTGTGTTATTCATATTCTCTGAAAAATGGCCAAGAAATCATAAATTCTGCCAGGGTATGTAAACTTATGAGCACAAGTGTATGTATGTATATGTGATCTTTTATATATATATATATATATATATATATTAGCTATCTATTCTATTCGACTTTTTTTTAATTGATCTTAATTTTATATGAATATTCATTTATTTTTGCCCATTTGCGGTACCTTTCACACTGAGCAGTTTTTGAAGCGCTTTTGCATTTTAAAAAAAGTGCAAGAGAAAATCTCAAGAAAAATGCGTCCTTTTAAATTCTATGTATGTCTTCACACTGGTCCGTTGTGGTGTTAAAAATCCTGCTTGGTGCATATTTGGTCAGTTAAAAGAACCGCACAAAGGCTCCCCATTGTAATGCATTAAAAACTCTGCAAGAATGCATCAAAAATGCACCCGTGTTGTGTTTCTGATGTGTTTTTATGAGTCACATGACCTACGAAAAACGCACTATAAGCACAGTAAATTTTCAGTGGCCATTATCGGCACCTTTTTTTTTTTTCTATCGGCCAAACGCCGATGGCTTTATTTTCCGGCGATAATTTTGGGTGGATCCCTAACTATTGTACCTGGAAATCCCTCTTTGCCTGGCGTGAACACAGACACTTCAATCCCATAGATTACCCAGGGCCTGGTATTCTGGCCTTCCTACACCCATATCTTGAAAATTGTTGTTGTAAACACACTAAAAGGGACAGATTTCAGCCTTGCTCATTCTATTACAAAAACCTCCTGGCTTTGCTCTCCCTTTTTAAAGCCTTTTATTAAAGCTGTATCTTGTATCCTGACTCCCCCTTGCAGAGCCCCCTGCTTCCTTTGGATCTCAACTTGGTTCTCTCTAACCTGCAAAAACCACCCTTTTGAACCCATCAGGGATATCCCTTTTTAGATGACCTTTCTTGCAAAGTGGCTTTTTTGGTTGCTATCACGTCTGTCAGACTTGGCTCTGTATGTTGCGGCACATCGGTCCTGGTGTGAATAGGCCCTAAATAAACCTGGTTACTAATGTCTTAGACCGGTATACTATAATGTGACGTCTTACATGGAATATGAAGATAGAGCACGATCGACCGTTCCTTCAGTGCGCATGCACTTATGGCGTATTTAGTAAATGTCTCCTAAACGGTGCAAGTTTAGGAGATATTTACAGTACCTACAGGTGAGCATTATTATAGGCTTACCTGTAGGTACAATTAAACAGGAATACTTTACTTCCTCTTTTAAAGTAATTGTAAAATCTTATTATTGTAAAAAAAAAAGTCTTGCCTCCTCTGTGCAGTTGGTTTTGCATAGAGCAGCCTGGATCCTCCTCTTCTCCGGTCCCTCTTCTGTGCTCCTGGCCCTTCCCTCCTATCTAGTGCCCTCACAGCCAGCAGCTTGCTATTGGGGAACCCGAGCAGAGTCACAGCTCTGTGTATCCATTCAGACACGGACCCCGACCCTCCCCTGATTGGCTAACTGACTTTAATTAACATCCACGGGAGCCTATGGTGCTGCTGCTGTGTCTCAGCCAATCAGGAGGAGAGTCCCAGATGGCTAAGACAATCGGACATCACTGGAGAGAGATTGGGCTCAGGTAAGTAATTAGGTGCTGGGGAGGCTGCTACACGCTTTTTTTTTATTTTTTGCCCCTCTCCCTGCATCATGCAGCTCAGTTTTTTTCTGCCTAGCATAGAAGGACATGGCTCCCTGTGGGGCCCATTGGTCCTGGAGTTTTTTCTGCTTTTTTCTACACTTTTTGCTCCTAAAATCTACTATCAACTGCCGACTGGGTGATAGGCTGGACATCAGATCCTTGTAGTCCCCCCAGTTTCGGCCATCGAGCGTGTGCCGACCTTTAGCTATGCGCTGGGTCGTCCACGACATACTCCATTACTCCAGGGGTGGCCGGTGAGCTACATGATCCGGGGCACACATAACCGGGCTGTATGTCCATGTCAGTGTGCCAGGGCCGACAGCCACACCGTAATCGCGCAGGAGATGGGTCTGTCAGGAATGCTTCCAGCGAGTCCACGCAGGACGGGTAAGTAGCAGTTCCTCCTGCTCTGGCAGGATGGCACGGCTGGGCATTCTCGGGGAGGTGCGATTAGGGGGTTCCCACCCTTTCTTTCCTCTCTCCCTGTCTGTTTTTCCCTCCTCCCCATGTGTGGTGACTGGGCCTTGCTGTGAACGAGCTGGGGGGTCCGCCGGGGGGGTCTCCGCCTCTGGCTGAGGCTACACGTTGCCAGGGTCCACTCTTGGTGGGGTGTGCTGCCATGTGTGTGGGGGGGGCTTCCGTTTGGGAGCCCAGGGTGTTTGTGGCCTGTTCTGTGTACTTTTTTTCCTCATGTCGGCGACCTTTTCTTTTGGTCTATAGCGGCGGCCATTTTCTTGTGGTCC
Source organism: Rana muscosa (assembly GCA_029206835.1). NCBI lineage: Eukaryota > Metazoa > Chordata > Amphibia > Anura > Ranidae > Rana > Rana muscosa. The sequence goes on from CM055125.1 coordinate 111,166,928, forward strand.
GCACACTTTTTTCTTCAGACGCCCGGCCGCCATTTTCTTTTAGCCCGCGCCTGGCGGCCATTTTGTTATGGTTTCTACTAGGGTTTTGCCTCTAGCCGTGTACCACAGCTCTCGGAACTGCGCAAACACATCACAATCGCCTAAGAGTGACACGAGTGGCGGTGTAGGAACACCACAGTCGCACGAGTGAGCGGACAGCGGCAGCTGTGCGGTGCCTGGTCGGGGGTGGTGAGTCCTCGGGGGGGGGGGGGACCCCTAGGTTCTGTGGTAGCTAGGAGGGTGGACTTGTGTACCTTGCCTTAGTCCCTGCGTGTGTCAGGTGTGTGAGGTCAGCATGGCGTCAGAACTGGCGTTTCTTCCCAGACATACCTGTATTGGCTACCGGTGCCCCTGCACCTGCTGTACTATGGACGCTTTTCGGGGTCCTGTAGTCTTTTGTTGCCAGGGTAGAAGTGGTGTGTGGGCGCAAGGGGGGTAAAAATACGCCCCCTCCCACCACCTTTTTCTGCGGGAAGCTCTGATTCAGACTCGGGCCTGGCTGCGGCTCACGGTCCATGCCGGACGTGTCAGAGGATGCGGACCAGGACCATGCGGACAGTGAGGATGTTTCCATGTCAGCGCAGGATGAGGCACTTATTTGAGCACTTATCACCGCAGTGCAGGAGACTAACAATTAGAAGATACTGCGGGTGCATCTACAGGGGTGTCGGTCCCTTTTGGGTCCTGTAAGCCATCCTGCACTGCTATGGTGTTTTTCTTGCATGACTTATTTTGATAAGTTTCTGTACAAGGAATGGGAGCGACCGCAAAGGACCTTTTCAGTCCCAAAATATGTGGCGGTCCATTACTCCTTTGTGGAGAGTTTCCTGAAAAATTGACATCTCCCCCCAATTGTGGACCCCCCCAGGTTTCCAGGTGATACAAAAGTAACCACAATTCTGGTGGAAGGGACTCCTGCTTTCGAGGGCCCTGCAGACAGAAGGGCCGAGGCGGTGCCCGGTCCCTGTTCACGGTAGTAGGGTCGGCAGTGCAGCTTGTTTTGGCCGCGCCCCTGGTGTCACGGTCATTTACCGAATAGGCAAGTTGTTGCACCACGGGTCGGAATAGCAACAGGTTTCCCCGGCATGGGTGGAACTGGCTGTCCAATTGATCCATGGCTTTAAGTATGTCTACGATTCGGCCTTGGATACGGTCCCCTTGCTGTCCAGAGCATTGGTATCTGCGGTGGTACTGTGTCGCCTGATTGACTAACACGTTGGTCCGCTGACCAGACTTCTAAAAAGGCTCTGGTGGGTTTACCTTTCAAGGGTGAGAGGCTTTTGGAACCTCGCTGGATGACATTATTAAAGATGTCGCTGGGGGTAAGAGCACACTGCTACCACAATCCAAAAAAGCAAGGAGCCATGCCGTTGGCCAGGGCCCTTCTTTTCCACTCGGGAGCGTTTTTTTTGTCCGTCCGGAGCCACTGGTAAGCGCTCCCAGACCGATAGGACAAGCCTGCGAACGATTCTGCGACAAGATAGAGTTCTCTCTTGTCCTCCAAACTGAATTTCCCTCCAACCTTCAGCTTCCCCTAGCTTGTCGGGGCGCCCGGTTTGGGGCAGTGCAGGACCTGCTGGGGCACGGGTGCTAATACCTGTGCCATTGCTGGAAAGGTTTCAGGGATTCTACTCCAGTCTGTTGTAGTCCCAAAGAAGGACGGGGTCCGTCCGATTCGGGACCTCAATTGCTTTGTAACTATACAAAGATCCAGGATGGAATCAGTTCGCTCTGTGGTCGCTGCTCTCCATCCGGGGGATTTTCTGGTGTCCCTGGACATCAAGGACGCATACTTACATGTCCCCATATGCGTCAGGCATCAGAGGTTTCTGCGGTTTGCGGTTGGGGAAGAGCACTACCAGTTTGTAGCTCTCCCTTTTTGCCTGGCGTCGGCACCAAGGGTTTTCACCAAGGTGCTCGTCCCGATTCTGGCCTTGCTGAGACGGTGTGGAATCGCTATTGTGGGCTACCTGGACGATCTTCTTCTGAGAGCCACTTCAAGTTCAGAATTAGGAGGGCGTGTCTACTTCTGAGAGCCACTTCAAGTTCAGAATTAGGAGGGCGTGTCCATAGCTTGTCGGGTCCTGAACACTCAGAAGTCGGCGTTGGTACCGACTCAACGCCTAGAATACCTAGGGTTGGTCCTGGATTCCTCGGAGGCGAGAGTTTTTCTCCCTGTGGAAAAGTTGCAGACTCTGCGGGCTGCGGTGCAGCTGTTGACATCCCGCTTTTGCATGCGAATCCTGGGTCTCATGGTAGCCTCCTCCGAGGCTGCTCCATATGCTCAATTCCACACTCGAGTGTTGCAGAGGGAAATTCTGTCATAGGTGGGACAAATGCCCATCGTCCCTGGATTGTCAATTCCGGGTAAGCCACCGGGTCGGGACCTCCCTGATTTGGTGGTTGACATCCCCGGCTCTTCGGTCCGGGAAGTCGTTCCTTCCTTTTTTCTGGACGGGATCACGACGGACGCCAGCCTTACCGGTTGGTGGGGGTGAGTCTGGGGGGGGGGTTCAGTCGGCCCATGGTCGCTGGGCTCAGGAAGAATCCCGCCTGCTGATCAATGTCCTGGAGCTTTGGGCGATCGGGCTGTGCCTTCTTTCTACGTGGTCTCAGAGGCTCCAAGGGCGTCCAGTCAGGATCCAGTCGGACAACGCCACAGCGTGGTGTATGTCAGCCATCACGGAGGTATAAGAAGCTCGGCTGCAGCGTCGGAGGTCGCTCACATCCTGAGGTGGGCAGAATGGAGCGTGCCGGCTCTATCGGCCGTGTACATTCCGGGCGTAGAAGGCTGGCAAGTGGACTACCTAAGTCGCCAGACGCTGGACCAAGGAGAATGGTCACTACACACTGAGGTGTTTCGGCTCCTGTTCCTGAGATGGGGCATGTCAGACGTGGCCCTCCTGGCCTTGCGACTCAATCGGAAGGTATTGAGGTTTGTGGCCAGGTCAAGAGACCCATGGGTAGACGCGACAGACGCATTGGTGTCACCGTGGGGTCAGTACCGGCTGCTTTATGCCTTTCCCCCTTTAGAGCTCCTCCCCCATCTGCTCCGCAGAGTGAAGGCCGAAGGGATTTCAATTATCCTAATTGCTCCAGATTGGCCTCGGCGTCCTTGGTACGCCGACCTAGTGTGTCTGGTAGCAGATGTTCCTTGGCATCTTCCTATGCGAGAGGACCTTCTTTCGCAAGGTCCCATACTTAATCCTGCTTTACAGTCGCTGGCCTTAATGGCCTGGCTGTTGAAAGCCAGGTACTAAGGGACCGAGGCCTGTCGGATTCGGTGATTCAACCATGCTGAGGGCACGGATTTCGTCCTCCTCGGAAGATTTACCATCGCACGTGGAAGGCCTACATCTCTGTGTGAGGAGATGACGTGGTATCCACGGGCATATTCGGTTTCAAGGGTCCTGCTGTTTCTACAGTGTGGAGTGGACCAGAAACTTGCCTTAAGTACAATTAAGGGGCAGATTTCAGCCTTGGCTGTCTTCTTTCAGCAACCCTTGGTGGCTCACTCCCTGGTGAGTACGTTTGTGCAGGGGGTTCGACATGTGGCCCCTATGGTACGTCCTCCACTACCTCCGTGGGACTTGAATCCGGTCCTCTCTGTACTTCAGAAACCGCAGTTCGGGAACATTAGGGAAATTCCCTTGCTGACTCTCGCTCAGAAGGTGGCCTTTATGGTGGCTGTTACATCCGTCAGTCGGGTTTCTGAGCTGGCGGCCTTGTCATGCAAGGCTCCTTATTTGATCCTCCACAAGGATAAGGCGGTGCTGCGCCCGCAGCTTTCATTTCTTCCTAAGGTCGTTTCGGCTTTTCCTCTCAACGAGGACATTGTACTCCCGTCTTTGTGTCCTCGTCCGTCGCATCCCAAAGAGGCTGCGTTGCATTCCTTGGACGTTGTCCGAACTCTGCGAGTGTACCTGTCTGCTACTGCTCCGTTCCGGAGGTCGGACTCACTGTTTGTTTCAGTGGTTGGTCCTAAAAAGGGTCTGGCGGTCTCGTCGGCCACCATCTCTAGGTGGATGAGACAGGTCGTTATTTAGGTCTATGCCCTGAAAGGGCGGGCGCCTCCCTTTTCTGTCACGGCGCATTCAACCAGGGCAATAGGTGCCTCTTGGGCTTTCCGATGTCAAACGTCTGTTTTCCCAGGTGTGTAAGGCGGCGACCTGGTCGTCCATTCATACCTTCACAAAATTTTACAAGGTTGATGTGAATGCATCTTCGGATGCTTGCTTCGGCCGCAAGGTTTTGCAGGCGGCGTTTTAAAAGTTGCAACTCCTCCATCGGGAGCTCTGGCTGTTTGGGGTGAAGTTTGTTTTAATGCTGTTCCCACCCCTCATTTTTGACACTGCTTGGGGACGTCCCTACTGTCAAGATTGCTGCTGTGTCAGTCCATGAACGGAAGAGAAAATAGGATTTTTGTACTCACCGTAAAATCCTTTTCTCTGAGTTCATGGACGGACACAGCATCCACCCCTTCTTTTTTATGTTTGTACTGCTTTTTTGACAAACTGAGCTGCATGATGCAGGGAGAGGGGTTGTACCTAGAGTGACCGCTCCCTGGGCGGTACTGTACAGTTTTTGATGTGTGTTTAACACTTAAAGGGGAGTTCCAGCCTTTTTTTATGTTTATTAAAAGGTAAGCAGCTTCAAAAAGTTTAGCTGCTGGCTTTTAATAAACATACACTTACCTGCTCCACTGTCCAGCGACGCGGCCGAACAGAGCTTCGCTCCTCTCCCCCCTTCTCCGCCGGCGCCTCCATTCCTACTGTGGGCATTCACTGCGCATGAGCGAGCTGCGCTGCGCTATCTGAGTGGCCAGGCGATCGCCTGGGACCTGTCACGTGTCCCAGGCGATCGCCTACAGGGAGGGGCCTGCCTTAGGCGATATGACGAGTCGCCTAAGCGGGCCCTGGGCGGAAGAAGGAAGTGGGACAGGAAGTCCCACTCCCCCCCCCCCCCCCCAAAAAAAAAAATTACATGCCAAATGTGGCATGTAAGGGGGCGAGGAGTGGATTAAGCGGAAGTTCCAATTTTGGGTGGAACTCCACTTTAACATGCTTTTCTGCCTAGTCATCTCCGAATAGAAGGCTAATACCCTACTGTCAAGATTGCTGCTGTGTCCGTCCATGAACTCAGAGAAAAGGATTTTACGGTGAGTAAAAAAAATCCTATTTTTCTTTTGTCTTTCTGTTATACAATTTTGCAAATTTAGTAATTTTTCAAAATCAATTTTGTCCACAGTTTATACTGCTACATATCTTTGGTAAAAAATAACCCAACTTGGTGGATATTATTTGTAATTGTTAGAGAGTCTACAAGCTATGGTGTTAATCATTGAAAATTGATCACACCTGATGTACTGACGGCCTATCTCATTTCTTGAGATCCTAACAAGCCCCCCAAATGACCCCTTTTGGAAAGTAGACATTGTAAGAGGCATGGTGAGTTTTTTGAAGTTGTCATAATTTCCCCACTATTCTTTGAAATTTCTTACACATGACACATGCATACGTGCAACTACACCCCAAAACACATTCTGCTACTCCTGGAGTATGGCAATAACACATGTGTGGGACTTTCACAGCCTAGCCATGTAGAGAGGCCCAACATACAGGGAGCACCATCAGATGTTCTAGGAGCATAACGTATATACTCGAGTATAAGCCGAGGCACCTAATTTTACAAAAAAAAAAAAAAACGTGAAAACGTATTGACTCGAGCATAAGCCTAGGGTGTCCATCTGCATGCCTCACTGTGCCTCACTTTGCCTCACTGTGCCCATGCCCAAACTTTGCACACTTGTGGAGGAAGAGTGGGGCTACATGTGTGCCTAGTTTGGGGTCCATGGGACGTACGGCTGGCCGGGATCAGGCGCACAAAGTTGAAGATGGACACAGACTCGAGTATAAGCCGAGGGGGGCATTTTCAGCACAAAAAATGTGCTGAAAAACTCGGCTTATACTCGAGTATACACGGTAAATTGCACATCTAACTTGTTGACTACCTATTACACTTTTGAAGGCCCTGGAGCACCAGGACAATGGAAACGCCCACAAAATGACCCCATTTTGGAAAGCAAACACCCCAACGTATAATCTTTGAGGCATGAGTCTTTTGAAAATGTAATTTCCAGAAGTTTTTGGAAAATGTGGAAAAAAAAAAAGGCTTTTTTTTTTTTTTTTTTTTTTTGTTACACAAAGTTGACCATTTGTAAGATGTTTCCAACACACAGCATGTACATAGCAAAAATGACACCCCAAAATGCATTCTGCTACTCCTCCTGAGTATAGCGATACCACATGTGTGAGAATTTTACACAGCCTGGCCACATAGAGGCCCAACATGCAAGGAACACCGTCAGGGACACATAGCATTCACATACCAAGATTTACACACCAAAATACATTCTGCTGAGCAAAGGGTAAACAAAAGATTACCTGTCGTTTTAGTAGCACGGTTGTCCACAGGAGGATAGGACTGGTCCAGGCAGGGACTTGGTCAGCAACGGCGAACGCAATTGTCCAGGCAACAGGCAGGGATACGGTCCATATACAGCCCGGGGTCCGTGCAGGCAGAGATATTGTGAGCAGTGCCAAAATATTGGTCCATAGTACAGGTAGCAGGCAGAGGTGTGGTCAGTTGGCAGTAAGTCCTACAGGCAGAAGGCATGTTCAGTGGGGCCGCGTTCAGAACAGAATGGCGACAGTGGTAGAGGCTTCCCCCACCCAAATCTCTTTGAAGCCTCCAGTCCCTAATCTGGGAATGAGAAAACAAAAAAATAGATTTCTTCATCCAGAAAAACAACTCTGGAGCCCCTCACATATGTGAGAACCCTGTGTTATGAATCTCACTACTCCAGTAGCAGGGTACAAGATCAGTCCAAGAGGCAGTCAAAAAAACATGTTCAAACAGTTCAGGGTCAGTTCCAGATCAGGCCAAGGTGTGTACAGAAGTGGTAGGCAGAAGCGTGGTCGAACAGTCCAGGGTCAGTTCCGGAGTATGCAGTGGCATAAGGGGTGTTGAGGTAAATGGCAGGAACTGAGGATTAGGTTTAATAATTTACTGAAGTATGGTAACGGCGGAAACGGTCACCTATGCAGAGGCCTGGGTTGGGAAAGACACTGGGGACAATAGGAAGTGTCTCTAACTCCTCCACTGGTTTTCTGATATCTTTGGCCTGTTGGTCTGGGAGGGATTTCAGTCGGAAAATGGCTTTCGGAGAGTCTACTAATAACATTGGGTCGAATGTTTTCTGGTGGTCTGTTCAGGAATATAACGGCAGTGATAATTTTCTCCTGGTAGCCAATGAAGGGTTGGGGGCTTTCGGTGGAGGTGCTGTAGATTATATAGGAGTTGTATATGGGCAAATAAAAAAAATAAATAAAATTTTTATACTTCCTTTTTTTTTTTTTTTTTTATAATAATCCTACGTTCGCCTTGTGGCAAGGTGGGGTTCGAGCATTTGGTTGTTGAAGTCGACCACCCCCCCCCCCCCTCCCTCCCTGAACAAATTGTATTTTTGGATGGGGCCATTCCTTCTGGGGATTTCAACATGGGTGTTATTGTGGATCGAAGATGGCATGTGTAGACATCCCTTCTGTCCCTCCACTAAACTACCAGAATTTCCTCATTTCGCAGACTCGCCGTCTCCTCTTCTTAACTTCATATTGGCGAGCCTTTGAGGAAAGCCCTTCCTATTCTTTCTTCCTCCGGTGAAGGTTGCGGAACAGGGGCAGACTCGTCTAGAAGTTATCTACATACAAGAAAAAAATGAAAGTGGCTAGAGTGTCCTCTAATGGATACGGCACCTCATCCCTGAATAGTTTGAGAAATAGAAGCGAGGGAATGAAGAGATTCTAGCGGTGCCAAAACAAGTCAGCCAAAAATAATTTTTTCTTATTAAACGAAGATGGGCTTTATTATACAGAATTCAATCTAATACTGGTTTTGATCAATACATATGCGATAAATATATTAGTTATACAACTGGTTCTCCCAACATGTTTCACCAAAACATTGGCTTCTTCAGGGGAATGGTGTATATTCAATGCAGTATAAAGTTCTACAGAAAAGGACAATAGAATTAATGGTGATACAGAGAATTTATACTTGTTACATTGCAAAACAAAAACTAAAGGCTACAAGTGTCAGAACAGTACACGTCCAGACATTATCCAGCCATCCAAGTAGCCTATATGCAAGGAACTAGGGCTGGGCGATTTTCCCCCCCAAAAAAATCTGCGATTTTTTTTTATTTTTTTTTTATAAAAAACTCGATTTACGATTCGATTAGATTTTTTTTTTTTTTATTATATTAAAGTGCATCAACAAACAAAATTGCAAAGGCAAACCCTTTCTCTAACTGCAAAGTCAGTGTGCAACAAACACACAATATATTCCAGCGCTCATGGAACATACATTATTAACTATTGAAAACTCTTGAAACTCTGTGTGTGATTCCTTCTGTCCCAGCCTTGCTGCGATCCTGGCTCTGCATCCTTTTGGGTTGGAGGGCCCTCCACACGCTGGTCTGCCTGTTGTCCATCATTCAAGGTACTGTGCTCACACGGAGATCATGCCACAGGCTTTGTTTTGACTTTTTTAACCCCTCCTTGCTCCACGGATGTCACTGCAAGTTTAACAAGTTTGTCACCACTGGCAACTGGAGAGTTAAGATTCATTTGCCCTCTGCACAATGGGGATTGGATCCCTCTCTTTATTGTGATTAATAAATGGACTAAGCTTTTTTTATCAATTCTTCAAGAGTTTTCAATAGTTAATAATGTATGTTCCATGAGCGCTGGATTATATTGTGTGCATGTTGTGTATTTTGTACTTCTGGGTACGGATTTTTTCTTGCTGCGCTGGATCCTGTTTTTTTCCCCCTTTTGGATACTTTGTACTTCCCAAAATATTTGGGATTTTTTTCTTATTATTATTATTATTATCATCCATTATATTTTTTTCTTTATCCACCAATTTAGCGCTTGTGACCTTTTGTTTTTTGCAGTGTGCAACAAAGCTTGTTAAACATCCAAATTATTAATACTGTATTTGGATTTAGCTAATAAAACAACAAAAAATCCTGAGGTTACTCTTAGTTGAATTGAACTGTGTCCATGTCTCACTGTGCCCGTGTCTCACTGTGCCCGTGTCTCACTGTGCCCGTGTCTCACTGTGCCCGTGCTTCAATCACTGTGCCCGTACCTGATGCAGATTTTCATGGTATACGGATTTTACTGCTACACCGGTGGCCATTCCAGTGTTCAAAAGCCGCGCCTCCTCCTCGTCTGTGATAGGCGGAACACTCAATTTCCCAGCATTCAGTGTTCCGCCTATCATGGTCATCCTCATAACACAGACGAGGATGAGAGGATGTCCGTGATAGGCTGAATACTGCCTGCTGTGAAATTGAGTGTTCCGCCTATCACAGACGACGAGGACTCGGGAGGCGCGGCTTTTGAACACTGCAATGGCCGCCGTCTGTCTGCATGACACGCTGATCAGGTAGGCAGATGGCGGCTGCAGCGAGTAGATGTAATTGGGGTAACGCTGCCCAGTGCCATTCCGGATACGCCCCCTGCAGTCCTGCTACGGAAACTTTGAAGGAAAAAACAAAAATTTTTTTTTCAAAAAAAAAATATCTAAAAAAATCGATTTTCTTCAAAACTGAATCGATTTGAGCTCAAAACTCGATTCAAGATTAAAATCGATTTTTTTCCCAGCCCTACAAGGAACTGGCAAAATACGGCTATACCTACCACAAGGGTCAGACCAACAAGGATGCCCGCAGATGGCGAACCCTAGACAGCCCTAGTGTGGCTGCAGGGGACTATATAGATCAAAAACTGCAAATAACAATAACAGATAATTATCTGATATTGTTCTTTGCTCGAACCCCACCTTGCCACCTTATTTTGGCACCGCTATAATCAAAAACCGCAAATAACAGATAATTATCTGTTATTGTTCTTTGCAGTTTTTGATCTATATAGTCCCCTGCAGCCACACCAGGGCTGTCTAGGGTTCGCCATCAGCGGTCATCCTTGTTGGCCTGACCCTTGTGGAGCCTTGGGGTAGGTATAGCCGTATTTTGCCAGTTCCTTGCATATAGGTTACTTGGATGGCTGTATAATGTCTGGACGTGTACTATTCTGACACTTGTAACCTTTAGTTTTTGTTTTGCAATGTAACAAGTATAAATTCTCTGTATCACCATTAATTCTATTGTCCTTTTTCTGTAGAACTTAATACTGCATGAATATACACCATTCCCCTGAAGAAGCCAATGTTTTGGTGAAACATGTTGGGAGAACCAGTTGTATAACTTTAATATATTTATCGCATATGTATTTGTAACGGCACCCCAAATACAAAAGGGGGAAATGCCGTTTTAGATCCCTTCCCTCTCCTGGACACAAATTCCCTGTCGATCCTCCACAGCCAGACGACCCCTTCCCATAGGAATTAATCCTTCTGGAAGAACGAGACGCACTCTGTATCTTCCTAGGATCGAATGAATTTATTGAGAAAAATATTGTAACTTTTATACCCATCCAATACTGCATTAACCTAAAATGAACAATGGTCCAGCTCCACCCACAACATAACAGACCCAATACACATTTACAATGAAAGGGTTTTGTAGCCGGTCTCTCTGTTGAGTACAATACACACAAGTATGCAGGTGATTCATCAACATCTCTTCAATTAACCCGTCTGCTGCTAGTTCCACAACCTATAATTATAGGCTTAATTCCCCCAAACCACAATGGACAAAAGAATGTAAATCACCACAAACAATGAACAGGTCTTTTTAGAAGCTGGGATTAGCATTACACTAGGCAGACAGGTGATTGAGGCTGAACACCTCAGTATCTCTCAATTAACCTGTTGAGTTCAGAAACAACAGTAAATAGTCCTTTACAGATATCCTTGGGGATATGGTGGATAAATATTACAGACCCATTTTAGGTAGCCCAAGATCTATTTCTTAATGTCCATTATTTCCTGGCTCACCCTGTGTCCAAAGTGACCCTCCTGTCGCACATCTCCCCTTTCGGCAGGAGACTAACACAGGAGGTGACCCCAGACGGGTTGACTCCGAAGTTAGTCCATTCCTCCAATGCCGGTATCCACACCGTACCCCAAATAAATTGCTTCAAACAGAGCATCACTTACCCAGCCAACCTCTGCCTCTCTCAGAGAACATATCCGCCGCTGGGGAGAAGACAGGGTGACTGGGCTCAGTCTTTCATGCCGCTGGGGATCCGGGCCGACTGCCCAGCATCCCCGAGGTACACAAGTGGAGACCGAAGTCCCATCCACTTGTGGTAGGTGAAAATCCCCCAGTGCTTGCAAAGCAAGGTTGACATCCTCCTGTCCCAGTGTCACACCATTTTCTGGGGTTGTGTCAGTGAGGACCGAAGTCACATCCAGTACCACAGGAACTCCCTCTTCTGTTAGTTGAGAGCAGAGGCCCGCGGCACTCTGCTCTGTTGCCAGCTCTTCTGCTGGGTTGCTGTGAGTGGAGACCGTAGTCCCATCCACCGATATCCGCTCAAGTGGCAGTTGTGTGCAGCGGCCAGTAGCATTCTGCCCTGCTGCCAGTGATTCAGCTGGGGGTAAAAGCTTTACCACCTCAGCTTGTTGCTGGAGAGATGGGCCAACTGCCCCGGCTCCCTGAAACTCCACAGTTGTTTCCGGTGCTGGGCAGAGGTTGCTAGCACTCTGCCCTGTTGCAAGCACTTCTGCTGGGGCCTCCACACCATCTGCTCTGGCTACCTGTTGGGGAGGGAAAAGGGCTGCTTCTCCTCCCTGCATCTCTGAAATCCCCTGGGAAAGAGGAATCGTCACCTTCTCACCTCAGGCCTCCAAAACTGGCACGGGTGTAGAGCAGGGGTCTGTAGTACTTTGTCCTGCTGCCAGTACTTGAGCAGGCGATGCATAATCAATAACATCCTCTGAACAGTCCCTTAAGTCCATACCTTCTGTAATCTGTGGCTGGGGAGATGCGCCAACTGCCCTAGCTCCCTGGAACTCCATATCATCCACTTCGGCTTTAGGGATGGCAATCTTCAGATTTTCCACTGCCGATTCTTCAGCCAGGCTAGCTCCCCTGGAACTCCATATCATCTACTTCGGCTTTAGGGATGGCAATCTTCAGATTTTCCACTGCCGATTCTTTAGCCAGGATTTCATAGTTGTCAACTGGTATTTCCTGATAGTCCCAGGCAAAGGGAGCCCCACCCTGCTGCTGAGCAGAGTCTAGCAGCTGTTTGTAGGCAATCTCCAGCTCCCATTCCTGAACGGCCAGAAACTCCAAATCTTCCTGTGCCCAGTGCCCTTCCGAGACATTCAGTCTTTGCTCTCTGTGCTCCATTATTTCCTCCAAACGCCACTCCCGATCACTCCCAAAGTCAGGGTCCTTGGACAGCCTCCAATACAACAATCCCAGGACATTATAGTCAAAGCCTTTCGTGGGGCTGTCATCCGCTGACCACTGGCACTCTTGGGCTACATACCACCGGAGGGCTCTGTAGCTCTCGTCCAACCGCATCTCTGCCCGGATCAGCCTGCTTAACTCAGCTGTCCACTCCTGCTTCGGTTGTTCCCCCAATAACAGCATTCGTACTTCATCCTGCGACCAGTACCTTACATGGATGGAGGGGAGAACTTTTCCCTGGTGTTGCTGCTCGAGAGCTAGCGCTTTCTTCCAGAGTTCGCAGCAGATTGAATCAGACCATCCCAGCAGGTCCTCCTCTGATACTGGTCCTCTATGCTGTATCTGCATCTCTCGCAACCTCCTTCTGAATTCCTTTTCCATGTCGGCTGGTATCTGTATCTCTCCTCTCCTTTCAGTTGGTGCTGCTTCTTTAGGTGTTGTCTCTGATTGCCGTATTTCCGCCATTCTCCACTCATGTTGCCGCTCTAGTTCTCTCTTTTGTCGCGCATCCTGCAGCTGGATGCCTCTAATGGCTTCCTGAATGGCGGTCTCTGATGGGTTAGCACCATATAATGCCAACCGCTGTCGCACTCGTTGCTGAAACAAATCTTCAACTGACCGGGGTCCTGCATCACCATCTCTCTGGTCCATCTCGGCTCTCAAGTAAGTCTTTCAGCGTGGCTTTCCTGCAGGCTGCATAGCTTGGTCATTCACTGTGGTGGCTTGGAGTGTCCCAGGAACTGGAGGGAAAATCCCGCTGCTGCCAACCAATGTAACGGCACCCCAAATACGAAAGGGGGTAATGCCGTTTGGATCCCTTCCCTCTCCTGGACACAAATTCCCTGTCGATCCTCCACAGCCAGACGACCCCTTCCCAGAGGAATTAATCCTTCTGGAAGAAGGACACACACTCTATCTTCCTAGGATCGAATGAATTTATTGAGAAAAACATTGTAACTTTTATACCCATCCAATACTGCATTAACCTAAAATGAACAATGGTCCAGCTCCACCCACAACATAACAGACCCAATACACATTTACAATGAAAGGGTTTTGTAGCCGGTCTGTCTGTTGAGTACAATACACACAAGTATGCAGGTGATTCATCAACATCTCTTCAATTAACCCATCTGCTGCTAGTTCCACAACCTATAATTATAGGCTTAATTCCCCCAAACCACAATGGACAATAGAATGTAAATCGCCACAAACAATGAACAGGTCTTTTAGAAGCTGGGATTAGCATTACACTAGGCAGACAGGTGATTGAGGCTGAACACCTCCGTATCTCTCAATTAACCTGTTGAGTTCAGAAACAGTAAATAGTCCTTTACAGATATCCTTGGGGATATGGTGGATAAATATTACAGACCCATTTTAGGTAGCCCAAGATATATTTCTTAATGTCCATTATATCCTGGCTCACCCTGTGTCCAAAGTGACCCTCCTGTCACAGTATTGATCAAAAGCAGGATTATATTGAATTCTGTATAATAAAAACCTGTCTTCGTTTAATAAGAAAAAAAATTTTTGTTCGACTTGTTTTGGCACCGCTATAATCCCTTCATTATATGAGGTCCCAAACAACTTTCCCGAGGTCACACCCCACTAGTACTTGGCCTTTCTTGCCGAGGTACTGTGGTGCTGGTGGATGCCACTGCCTCCTCACCAGAACACCTTCGTTTGGCAGTGTTCCACTGCTTATGTCTGGCTCGTAATTTACATCAGACTCAGAATCCGAATTTGAAGAGGAAACCAAAGTACAGAGCTCCCCATTGTTCTGGTCAGCGGCACTAAGAATTTGGTATACCGCCTGGGTGGAAAAAGATTTTTTAGACTGCTGATGAGCCTGCACTGATGGCACAGATGGGCACTGATGGCAAATATGAGCGCTCGAACCCGGAAGAAAGACCGGAGAAATAGGTCAGTCCCCTCAGTGGTGACGGCACACCGCTGGAAAGCTTTGTTCCTAGCGATGCATGCAAATACATTATGCAATTGCCTTTACAAGTGTTGTTGTTTTTTTTTTTTTTTTTTTTTTTTTTTTTAAACCAGTTGCTGTTTACTATTGCTTTAATGTGGAGGAGAAAAGGGAAGCTCTAGAAAGATTATTATACAGGAGTTATGCAGAAATAAGACTTCTATAGATGGTTGTATAGCGATTTCCTAGGCTCAGATTACATATAGCTTGTTCATTTTATCTTAATTTCTTAATCGCATTTTTGGGCTGCCTGTAAATTGAGACTCCTTGTCAGTCACAAATTGAAATTGTATATTTAGCTTATCACATTACCTTTACAAAGCTGTATCTTAACTAAATGTGAGGCATTACTCTTATTTCACGTGGCCTTAAATAATTTCTTCAAGCAAAAGCATGATTGTTTTTTTTTTCTTTTTAATAACTTACCAATTTATCCACAGGCTGGTTGGAAGGAGAATCATGCAACCTTTATGAATGAGTTGAAGAACCTTCAAGCTACAGGACTCACTACTCTTGGCCAGGCACTAAGATCTTCCTTTGACTTACTCAATTTAAATCGATTGGTGTCTGCAATAGATAACTATGGACAGGTATGTAATAAAAAAATAAAAATAAAAAACTCTGCCTTTTTAGCTAGTTTTTCAGTGCCGGGTTGGGAAGGTCAAAAAGTTGGATGCTGTTCTGTTGAATTAAATTTCTTCTCCTGATGGGGTGGTGACCTTGTTGAGAGAGTGATTGCAGCATAGGGTAGACAAAGGGCACTGCAGTCAACATCCTCAAAGTGCTTGTAAACCCTTACATATACCCAGTGAAGTGGATAGCCTCAGATGATACACAGATGTGAAACAAATCTCCCTACATAAGTTTTACTTGTATATCTGTTGTCTTCCCCTTTTCTACAGTCTTTGAAAAGTGCAGATTTGTAACACAATCTCTCATCCTCTTTCAGCAGCACATAGGGGTGGGTGGGGATACTGGATTTACACTGTGTAAGAGCAGATTAAAGGTTAGGGACACCCCCCCCCCCTCCACATAGGCAGATGAATGAAGTATGCAGAGCTGAATTGTGAATAGGCAAGCTCCCTGCTAACCTCCCTCCCCGACACATTTTCAGCTACTGTTATCTCATGTGTTTGAAAAAAGTGACTCATGCTGATAAGAGGAACGGAGCACCAGAGAGAAACAGCACTTAGAGCTTTGGAGAGAGATAAGTAGACACTACAGATAAATGTGCTTGGGTCAAATTTCATGAATGGAGTTTACAACCACTTTAAAGTGGATCTCCCGCATAAACCTTACGGAGGCTCTAACTTATTTCCCACTATTATAAATTAAAAGGATTTTCTTCCAAAATTTAATGTGTATGTATCGCCAAAAGCTGCTTTTTTGCCCCATTTTCCATCACTTCCTGTCCAAAAGATGCACCAGGAAGAAAGGCCCCAAAATTGGGGCAATTCCCATCTTGGACATAGTTGTTACCAAAATAGGTATCGCCAGCGGGAGATTTTCCATTGGCCCTTGTTCAGGTGCCACATGAAAAAGATTGGATTACTCATTACTTGCTGTCTTAGTAACAATGGTCATCAGGACAAATGGGGAAGGTGAATCTACCTAGGGAGGGCACAGACGGCAATAAAAAAAAATTGACGAGTTCTAACCCTTCCTACTCTATACAAAATATTTTGGCTATACATACAATTTATCTGTGTGTGCGATTTGCATTGGTTAGTTGTGCATGATATGATATCTATATTGTATGTCCTTTGGTATTTTGATACATTTTGTAGCATTTAAACTATGCAAAAGCTTTAGCATAATGTAATTTGGAAATAGGACAGAAAGGTTAAAATAACCTTAAAGTGTATGTAAACCCAATTCGTGAAGTTTGAGCTGGGCACATATATATATGCAGTGTTCTTATCTCTCTTCAAAGCCCTATATCCCGTAGCTGTCTCCTGCCCCGTCTTCTGTTATCAACATGAGAACTTCTGACAAGCTCTCCGACACAGGAGATAAAAGCAGCCTGAGTTTTGTATTGAGGAGGATGCTATAAATCAGCAGCGTGCTGATTGATTCAACGAATAGAACTGAAAGTCTCTACCTATGAGAAGAGGGGGTGTGTGCCTTTCCTCCAATCAGCTGTTAGGAAGAGAAAATCTCCTAACACCATCTGAACTTTCTTAAGGATATATAAAGATGAAGACAGCAGATATGCATGTACAACTTATGTAGAGAAATTTGTTTCATCCCTGTGTATCATCTGAGGTTGTTCACGTCATTGGGTATATGTGAGGGTTTACATCCACTTTAAATGTTTTTTAAATAGTACCTCAACTTGTGTCTGCATAGGCCTCCTGTTATTCTCTGTCCAGCATTCAGACTAAGAAAGCAGCTGGCAGTGCTGCTGGCCAAGCCATCTTTAGCTCACGCACTGCTGTGATTCTAACAAATGGAGCATGCTGATTGGAGGGGAAAGCTCAGAGATGAGCTCGTTGGTAAAAAATGTTCCATCCATATCCAATCAGTTGTACCAGTTTGACAGTAGTGACTGGTCATGACCTTGTATTAATTGGAAAACTTTTGTATTTAGTTAGTTGCCTCCAAGTTGCCTTTTTAACCACTTAAGGACCGAGCCTCTTTCTGAGATTTTGTGTTTACAAGTTCAAAACATATTTTTTTTACTAGAAAATAATGCAGAACCCCCAAACATTATATTTCTCTTTTCGCCAATGGACGGACACAGCCTCTTAAGTCTTGACAGTTGGGTTATGTTCCTGTTCTATAGGCGAGGACTAGGCAGAACATGTTAGATATTTTAATACATGTTACTTTAACAGAGTTGAACAGCCCCGCTCAGGGGGCGGTCCCTCCGGACATAACCCTCCGCCTTGCAGTCAGCAGCTCAGTTTTTTTCTGCCTAGTAGAGAAGAACATGGCTCCCTTTTGGGCCCAGGGTCCGGAAGAATTTTTTTTTATTTTCTTAATATTTTATGATTTTATTTTAAGAAATCTTCTGTCAACTGCCGGCTGGGTGACAGGCTGGATATTATCGATCTTTATAGTCTCCCCAGTCCGGCCATCGAGCGTGAGCAGGCCTTAGCTACGCGCTGGGTTGGCCACGACATACCCCATGGCTCCAGGGGTGGCCGGTGAGCTTTGCTCCAGGGTTCACATATGACCGGGGTGCTTGCTGTCTCAGTCACAGTGGACCGGGCTGACAGCTACTCCGTACTGCTCGGTTGAAGGAACGCACTAGCAGGTTTCAGATGTCTTCAGATCTGTTTCAGATGTCTTTGAAATCGCGGCTGAAATCGGGACTGCCAGCGGGAGTGAAATCGCGCGAGTTCAGCTGAACGCGTATGCTTCACTCCCGCAGCCCCAGTGTGAACGTGGGCTTTAAGAGAGTGCTCTTAATCTCAGCTCATTGCCTTTTATAGAAGACACCTGGGAGCCAGAAATGTTGCTGATAGGGGATCAAATATTTATTTCAGACTTGGTTCACACTGGTGCGTCAAAAGCTCCGACATTGGGAGCTCATGTCGCATGACGTGTGAAAATCAATGTTTCCCTATGCACTACTTTGGTCCGACTTTGATCCTACTTCAGCCCATTGAATATCATTGAAGTCAGAACTCCGTTTTGCCTGATCCAACTTTGGCATGCGACTTGTGCTCTGATGATCTTGAGGGGCAACTCCACGCCAAATTTTAAATAAATAACCGGCATGGGTTCCCCCACCAAGAGCATACCAGGCCCTTCGGTCTGGGATGGAATTTAAGGGGAACCCCCTACGCCGAAAAACGGCATGGGGGTCCCCCCAAAATCCATTCCAGACCCTTATCCGAGCACGCAGCCTGGCCAGTCAGGAAAGGGGGTGGGGATGAGCGAGCGCACCAGGCCGCATGCCCTCAACATGGGGGGTGGGCGCTTTGGGGCAAGGGGGCGCTGCGCCCCCACCCCAAAGCACTTTGTCCCCATGTTGATGAGGACAAGGGCCTCTTCCCGACAACCCTGGTCGTTGGTTGTTGTAGTCTGCGGGCGAGGGGCTTATCGTAATCTTGGGGCCCCCAGATCCCGGCCCCCCACCCTATATGAATGAGTATGGGGTACATTGTACCTCTACCCATTCACCTGGGGAAAAAGTGTCAAAAATAAGGTTTTTTTTTTTTTTTTCTTTTTAAGTAATTTATTAGGCAGCTCCGGGGGTCTCTTTCGACTTCGGGAGTCTCTTTCGACTTCTCCGGCCTCTTCTCCGCTCTCCGGTTCTCCTCCTGCTGTCCGATCGTCTTCTGCCGGGTTCTTCTTCTCTTTTGCCAGCTCTTGCCCGGTCTTCTCCGTCTTCTTCCCTCCGCTCTTCTTCCGATGTTGACACAACGCTCTCTCCCGCTGTTAACCTGTGGCTGCAGGAATGAAAATTGCTATATCTATGGCCAGCTTAAGACACAGGTGATCATTTTTCGGATGAATACTTAACATATTCTTAATGAACTGAGGGTATTCAGTTCTGCGAGCTTGGTTCCTTATGCCCCCACCAAGGTTCCCCATCTTTCCCTTACACCACCCCCCCCCCTCCTTTTTTTTTCTTTTTCTCTTTTCTTTCTTCCCCCGTCCCCCTTTCCTCACTGTTTCTTTTCTTCTCTTCTTTTTCTCCCCTTTTTAGACACTTATGGGTTGATTTACTAAAGGCAAATCCACGCTTTAGATCTGAGGATAAGGTCTGAAATGAGGGGACACTGCTGATTTTATCATCCAATCATATTCAAGCAAAAATGCTGTTTTTTATTTTCCTTGCATGCCCCCCCCCCTCAGATCTACAGCAACTGCACTTCCAAGTGCATTTTCAGTGAACTTGTAGTGCAAAGTGGATTTGCCTTTAGTAAATAAAGCCCTTAAGGCCCATACACCCGGTCGGACTTTTTGACAACAAACTTCAAAATGAGCAGGTTTTCAAAAAAATCCAACTGTGTGTACGCTCCATCGGACAAAGTTTTTTGGTTTTCATCGGACAAAAGTCCGCTCTGAAACCAGACAAACTTTTCGGCAACAAAAGTCCTACGGTGCAAAGTCTGATCATGTGTACAGAAATCCATCGGACTTTAGTCCTAAGTACAAACAAGCATGCTCAGGACCAATGCAAAAGATCAAAGCAGCAATAACAGAAGTTGCCCAAAGGGTGGCACTAAAGAGCAGAAAAACCACGCAGTACGTCAATTACGTCACTACGTTCGTGTTTGTTGCCTAAAAAGTCAGACCGTGTGTATGCTAGACAAGTTCACGGCCAACGCCCTTCGGACAAAAATCCACGGAAAAGTTTGTTTGAAGTCCGACCGTGTGTATGAGGCTTAAGTGTGTCCACCTTTTGTCTAAAAAAACAAAAAAAATGCCTTTCAGTATGCACCGACTGTATGATACGACTGTTTTGTGAGCTGAGCGGGGTACCCTCTTTTTGAAAAGGGTCATCGCTTGACTTTACATTACAAATGATGCGTGCCTCTAGGTGATCTAATCCTCTCAGTATGTACATGCGAGCCATGTTCCTGCAAATATTTTTCTACACGTGGTTATGTTTTTTCCTAAAGTTGAATATGACCCAGAGTTGTTAATCATGATTTATCACGGAATTGACATGGGGTATTTAGTTTGGTAAGTTACAATTAACCTCTGTTATTTTAATTTCCCTCATGTCTCCGCTGATGGTGAGACAGGTTTTTGTCGTTTTGGACCCTTGTCACTTTAAACCAACATGTCTGGTAGTGGTGATTCGGGGGGATTTACTAAGGCTGGATTCACACCTATGCATTTTTTTTTTTCTCAAAAGTTTATGTTCGGCAATACACACATACAGGTTAAATATGCATATCATGACAGTGAACACAGTTAAAACAGACTTGAATAAAGTGATAGTCAAATGGCAGGTCAGATACATATATACAGTGATGACTAGTGGTGCAACGGATCGGTGACGATCCGTGATCCGAACGGGGCACCCCGTTCGGATCGGCACACACCGCGATCCGCGGCCTCGGCCTTAGGAAAGGCTTCGGCCTAGCTCCGGGGGCGGCGGCCGCCTTGTGACGTCATCACCCCTGGCTGCTCGTGGATTTGAACTGGCCAGCGGGAGAGACTGGTAAGTGGGGGAGATGCCCATTACGGGGGGAGATTGTGGATATTACATATGGGGGGAGATTGTGGATATTACATATGGGGGGAGATTGTGGATATTACATACGGGGGGAGATTGTGGATATTACATACGGGGGGAGATTGTGGATATTACATACGGGGGGAGATTGTGGATATTACATACGGGGGAAGATTGTGGATATTACATACAGGGGAAGATTGTGGATATTACTGGGGGGAGATTGTGGATATTACTGGGGGGAGATTGTGGATATTACTGGGGGAAGATTGTGGATATTACTGGGGGGAGATTGTGGTGGGGAGATTGTGGATATTACAGTGGGGGGGGGATGACGTGGATCCGTGGCTCTGATCCGAGGATCGATCCGATCCGTGAGTTTTTTGATCCGTTGCACCCCTAGTGATGACATCTAATCGTACATCAAGGGGACATTGGGCAGGGGTTATGTATATCCTTCTGGTGTAACGAGATCCATTAAGTATAAGTGGTTGACGTATTTAGCCAACGATCCCATATTTTGTTATACTTTTGTAGGACACTCTCTATTGATATAAAGGAACTTTTTATACGGAAGATTATCATTAATTTCGGCTTTCCATTCAGCCAAGTTGGGAGGGGTCGGCCTCATCCATTTCCTTGCTATTATTTTCCTAGCTAGAAATAATGTTTCCTGGAGGAATATCTTTGTAAATTTATCTAATTCGGAGTCGGGATAAACCTCCAGCAAACACGGTTTTGGGTTCAACGTAAGGGGTGAGCCCATGGTGTCATGAAGAAAGGCAACGACTTGTTTCCAGAAGTCCTGGATCATGGGGCAGGCCCAGAGTAGGTGGAAGAATGTGCCCACCTCTTGTAGACACATGGGGCAAGAGCTGGGATGGTCTCTCTTAAACCTGGATACCCGAAGTGGTGTAAGGTAGGACCTGTGTAGAATGTATATTTGCGTAAGTTTGTCAAAGTTTAGGGGATACGTCCTTGCAAGTGTCTAACGCCTCGCTCCACTCCTCATCCTCCTTTTCTCCCACTTCCCTCTCCCAGCGTGGTTTAAGAGCATAAGCTATTTTCGTGGATGTGGGTGTGAGAAGCATGTTGTAAAAAGAGGATATACGTTTTTGAGGGTCCTCACTTTGATTATGGCTATAATAGAATTAGGGGATGACTGCGGGGTTGCTCCTGGAAATTGTGTAGTCAGGGCGTGACGAACCTGAATATACTGTCCTTAAAGTGCATGTTGTCGTGCGCAAACTCATCCTGAAGATTGTGAAAGGCTTTAATCTCTCCATCCGAAATGAGATGGTGTGAATAATAAATCCCTTGTGAGCTCCATAACTCTGAGGCCTCGTACACACGGCCGAGATTCTCGTCGAAAAAAACATGTCGTTTTTTTCGACGAGATTCTTGGACAAGAAACTTGTCCCGGCCGAGTGTACACACGCTCGATTCAAAGAACCCGCGGTTCTTTGAATGGAGCGTACGCGGTGACGTCATCGACTACGACGAGCATGCGCTCGTCACATTCGATGCCGTCGCCGCCATCTTGGTATACCCTACGTATGCCTAGGAAGCTACCGCGCATGCGTCAAATTCATTTCGAACATGTGCGGGCTTCCCGGCGGACAGGTAAGTGTACACACACTCACTTTTCTCGTCGAGAAACAGGCTGACGAGAATCTCGACGAGAAAATAGAGAGCAGGTTCTCTATTTTCTCGTCGAGGTTACTTGTCGGTTTTCTCGACGAGAAACCCGATAGCCGCGTACACACGACCGATTTACTCGTCAAGACATCTCTGCCAGCAAGTTTCTTGCTGGTTCTTGCCGAGAAAATCAGTCGTGTGTACGAGGCCTAAATTGAGAATCCGGGACAGACACCTATGCATTTTTAGTGCTTTTTGCAGATTTGTACTACAGTCCATTTAACATAGTTTCCTATGAAACACGTTCTGTAGTGCAAATCTGCAAAATGCAAAAAGCACAAAAAATGCATAGATGTGAATCCAGCCTAAAACTGGAGCATTCATAATCTGGTGCAGCTCTGCATAGAAACCAGTCAGCTTCCAGGTTTTTTTTTATCAAAGCTTAATTGAACAAGATTAAGGTTGATTGACTACCATGCACAGCTGCACCAGGTTTTCAGTGCTCCAGTTTTAGTAAATCTCCCCCTGCCGTGTTACTAATTATAGCTTGCAGTAACATTGGCTGCTTGGGTCATAGCTGTCTTTTTTGGTATCTGGTATATGCTTATGATTGCACTTTTATAGTAAATACTTAAACCACCAAACATGATTATAACTGCACTTCTTAAAACACAATGGTTTAATCTCATTAGGGTTCCCCTTTAATTGGCTCTTTTATTTTAAAATAATATTTTTGAGGTAGTGCAACACATTTTAGTTTTTCAATATTGAATGTATCCTGCAGATTGGAAGTGTTCCTTTAAAGATAGGGGTTGCCTGACTGTAGTTTAATTATTCCTTGTTGGTATATAAAATGACACTGTAGCTGGTTATATCTGCCTGCAGAAATTGTTCTAATTTATTGGTTTGTGTTTGTAATCTGATTTACTCTTTCGTCCATGGACCGACACAGCTTCTCTATTGACAAAGTGGGTATTATCCGTTAATTAGGAGTGACTAGGCAGAAAAACTTGTAAAAAGTGTT
This sequence comes from Rana muscosa, assembly GCA_029206835.1. NCBI lineage: Eukaryota > Metazoa > Chordata > Amphibia > Anura > Ranidae > Rana > Rana muscosa. The sequence goes on from CM055125.1 coordinate 111,190,206, forward strand.
GCATCACACCTTCTACAGTACCGCCCAGGGGGCGGACCCTCTGGTATAACCTCTGTCTGCATCTCGCAGATCAGTTTTTTTCTGTCTAGCAAGGAGAAGGACATGGCTTCCTTCGGGCCCATTGGTCCGGGGGGAAAAAGATATATTTTTTTGCTACATTTCTTGTTTCCTGCGATCTTCGATCAACTGCCGACTGGGTGACAGGCTGGATCCTCGATCCTTGTAGTCTCCCCAGTTTCGGCCATCGAGCGTGTGCCGACCCTAGCTACGCGCTGGGTTTTCCACGACATGCCCGTCGCTCCACGGGTGGCCAGTGAGCCTACGCTCCAGGGCCTGCATCGGACCGCTCAGCTTCGGCTGACCTTACGGCCGAGTCGCAGCAGCCTGTCCGGTGAGCGTCACGCTCCAGGGCATACATATGATCGTCCCTTTTGGGTCCAATCGCAGCATGCCTGGCCAACAGTCACCTTCCGTGTGCGGACGATGATCTGTTTGGAATGTCTTCCAGCATAATACATGCAGGATAGATAAGTAAAACTCCCCTGCCTCGGCTGGGTGATTTAGCTGGACATTCCTAGAGAGATCAAGTAAGTGGTTGTGGCCCCTTTCTTCCCTCTCTCCCTGCCTTTCCCTCCTCCCTGGGCTTCTAGCTAAAGGTTGCTGGGTGCTGGGGTTCACCTAAGGGGTTCCACTGGAGTGGGACTGGCTGTAACTAACATTTAAAAGAAATGTCATTTCTGCTTACCTGTATGTGCTTCCTCCTCCATGCTGTCGGCGGCCATTTTGGGGTGGTCCATGCCGAGTTCGGCCTCTTGTGACTGCCACACCCACTGGCCCCTGTCAGCTGATCGGCGGCCATGTTTGTCCACCCTGTATGTATATATTGCCGTTCGGCGGCCATCTTTTTGTTGCCTACAGCTGCTTGACCTCTTTCTTTGGCTCGGCGGCCATTTTCTTAGAGCCCACATTATCTTCCATACAGACGTTTTTGGCAACCATTTTGCGAGAGCCTCCGGCCTCTAGGGTGCATTACACTGGCACGAAAATTCACACAGGAAGTGCTGATAAAAGAAGCAGACTGACACAGCAGCAGCGGGACAGCATCACAGGCGCAGCACACGGCAGCATAGCAGTACCGGTCCAGGGTGGTGAGTCCTCTGGGTAACCCAGCATCTCTGCAGCGCAGGAGGGTGGCCTATTGATATCTTGCCTGGAGCCCTGTGGGTGTCAGCGTGTAGTCCGCATGGCATCTGAGCCAGATGTCTTCTCCCCTAAAACACCAGATTTAGCAACTGGTGCCCCTGAGGTGTCTATGAACGCTATGACGGCAATCCTAGAGGCGTTTGCTGCCAGGGTGGAAGCAGCACACGGGAATACAGGGGGTAGTAAACGCCCCATCCCCTGCAAGCTTCTGGGGATAATTCTGATGCAGAACCAGGTCCAGGTACGGCTCAGGGCCCAGATTCTGATGCATCAGAGACTGCAGACCGTGACCGGACAGTGAGGATGACTCCAAGTCCAGGTCAGTACGCGAGACGGCATTGGTATCTGACCTTATTACTGCAGTGCGGGATACGCTAAAGTTGGAAAATACTGCAGAAGCAGCAGAGACTCCGGTCCACTTGGGTTTCATAGACCTGCCCGCACTGCTAAGGTGTTCCCTTGTGTGTCTTTTGATAAACTCTTATACAAGGAATGGGAGAACCCACTGAGGGTCTTTACAGCCCCAAAGAGGTTTGCGGTACGGTACCCCTTTTTGAGGAGAGTTTTCTGAAGAAATGGACCTCTCCCCCTATAGTGGACCCTCCGGTGTCCAGACTTAATAGAGCCACCACAATTCCTGTAGAAGGGGCTCCTGTTTTCAAGGACCCTGTGGATAAGAAGGCTGAAGCACTCGCTTGCTACCTATACTCAGTGGTAGGCTCGGCAGTACGCCCGGCATTTGGCGGGGGCCCTAGTGTCTCGCACACTTACTGAATGGGCAAGATTGCTACTCCAGGGGTTAAGGAGCGAGATGCTCCTCCTGATGAGATAACATTGGCCGACCAGTTGGTCCAGGGCCTTAGGTTTGTCTGCGAGTCAGACATGAATACTATTCCCCTGCTGTCAAAAGCTTTGGTTTATGCAGTAGCAATACGCTGCCAGATCTGGCTAAAGGGCTGGTCTGCGGACCAGACTTCCAAGAAAGCCCCGTTGGATCTGCCTTTTAAGGGCGACAGACTTTTTGGGGCTTCTCTGGATGACATCATCAAGGATGCCACAGGAGGTAAAAGCACTTTGCTTCCCCAAACTAGCAAGGGTAGGGGGCCACGCCAAGGGCAAGGGCCCTCCTTTACTGCACGCAGGGGGTTTTTTCATCCCCCTAGGGCGACAGGGAAAAGACCCCAGGCCGACAAGGCGCCTGCCCAAGGACAAAAGCGTCCTTGGTCCCGCAAACCCAACAAGCCTGCGGACAAATCTGCGTCCGCATGAAGGTCCGCCCCCACCCAGCTCTCGGGTGGGGGGATGTCTTCGCAAATTCGCGATTTGGTGGACAGCTCCAGTCTCCGACAGGTGTGTTTGCGAAGTAATCTCCTCAGGCTACAAGATAGAATTTCTCTCTTGTCGACCGGACAGGTTCATCACCTCCCAATCTCCAGCTACTACCGACCCGTCGGGAGGCCCTGTATGGTCCAGGGTCTACTGGAATGCGAGGTAGTTATTCCAGTTCCAGAACAGGAACGGGGTCAGGGTTTTTACTCAAATCTGTTCATTGTGCCGAAGAAGGATGGGGTTCATCCAATCTTGGATCTCCGAGCCCTCAATTGCTTTGTGAAGGTACAAAGATTTCGGATGTAGTCGGTTCGATCTGTAGTCATGGCTCTCCATCTGGGGGACTTTCTGGCCTCCTTGGACATCAAGGACGCATACCTGCATGTCCCCATATACTCCAGACACCAGAAGTCTCTGTGATTTGCTGTCGGGAAGAACCACTACCAGTTTGTGGCCCTCCCGTTTGGCCTTGCCTCAGCACCCAGGACGTTCACCAAGGTGCTCGCTCCGATTCTGGCACTTCTAAGACAGCGGGGTATCGCTATCATGGGCTACTTGGACGAGCTTCTACTGAAGGCGCCTTCAAGCTCAGAATTTAGAGGTAAGCGTGTCCATTACCTGTCAGACTCTTCGAGACTGTGGTTGGATACTAAACACGCAAAGGTCAGTATGGTGCCCACTCAACGCCTAGTGTACCTGGGGTTGATTCTGGATTCCTCAGAGGCAAAGGTATTCCTCCCTTCGGGGCTGCAGTACGGCAGCTGACTTCCAGGAATTGGTCGCCACTCCGTTTTGGCATGCGAGTGTTGGGCCTCATGGTAGCCTCCTTCGAGGCGGTCCCATATGCTCAATACCACACTCGAGTGTTACAGAAGGAAGTTCTGTCCAGATGGAACAGATGCCCTTCATCTCTGGATTATCAAATCCGAGTGAGTCACCTAGTCAGGAGATCCCTGGTATGGTGGCTGACAGCACCGGCTCTAATGGCCGGGAAGTAATTTCTTCCGGTTTACTGGATAGTGATTACGACGGACGCCAGCCTTACAGGTTGGGGGGGAGTCTGGGGGGTTCAGTCGGCGCAAGGTCGCTGGACCCCAGAGGAAGCCCTCCTGCCGATCGATGTCCTGGAAATCCGGGCGATCAGGCTGTGCCTCTTCAAATGGTCTCAGAGGCTGCAAGGGCGTCCAGTCAGGATCCAGTCAGACAACGCCACAGCAGTGGCATATGTCAATCATCAAGGAGGAACAAGAAGCTCAGCTGCAGCATCGGAGGTCGCTTGCATCCTGAAGTGGGCAGAGAGGAGCGTACTGGCACTGTCGGCCAGGTACATTCCGGGTGTGGAAAACTGGCAGGCGGACTACCTGAGCCGCCAGATGCTGGACCAGGGAGAATGGTCCTTACACCCGGAGGTGTTCCAACTCCTCTGCCAAAGATGGGGCACACCAGACGTAGATCTTCTGGCTTCCCGACTCAATCGGAAGGTATTGAGGTTTGTGGCCCGGTCAAGAGACCCATGGGCAGACGCAACAGACGCGTTGGTGGGGTCAGTATCGGCTAATCTATGCCTTCCCTCCCTTAAGGCTTCTTCCTCTTCTGCTCCGCAGAGTGGAGGCAGAGGGAATTCCAATGATTCTAATCGCTCCAGATTGGCCTCAGCGTCCTTGGTACGCCGATCTAGTACGTCTGGTAGCAGACGTCCCCTGGCGCCTACCACTACGGAAGGACCTGCTATCGCAAGGTCCCATACTCCATCCTGCTTTACAGTCATTAGCTTTAACGGCATGGCTGTTGAGAACCAGGTACTGAGAGACCGGGGCCTGTCAGATTCAGTAATCTCTACTATTGAAGTGCTCGAAATCTGTCCTCTAGGAAGGTTTATCACCACACTTGGAAAGCCTACATCTCCATGTGTGAGGAAATGAGATGGCATCCGCGTACCTATTTGGTTTCCAGAATCCTGCTGTTTTTACAGCATGGGGTGGACCAAAGGGCTTGCCCTAAGTACGATTAAGGGACAGATATCTGCCCTGGCTGTCTTTTTTTCAGCGACCCCTGGCGGCTCACTCTCTCGTGAGTACATTTGTGCAGGGGGTTCGACATGTGGCCCCTCCGGTCCGTTCCCCGTTACCTACGTGGGACTTGAACCTGGTCCTCTCGGTGCTTCAGAAGGCACCGTTTGAGAATATTGGAGATATTCCCCTGTTGACACTTTCTCAGAAAGTGGTCTTTTTGGTGGCTGTTACGTCAGTTAGACGAGTCTCTGAGCTGGCAGCCTTGTCCTGCAAGGCTCCCTATTTGGTTTTCCACAAGGATAAGGTGGTGCTGCGGCCGCAGCCTTCCTTTCTTCGGAAGGTCGTTTCGGCTTTTCATCTCAACGAAAACATTGTACTTCCATCCTTGTGTCCTCATCTGTCGAATCCTAAGGAGTCGGCGTTGTATTCCTTGGACGTTGTCCGAGCTTTGAGAGTATACCTATCTGCTACTTCCCTGTTCCGGAAGTCAGACTCACTGTTTGTTTCGGTGGCTGGTCCCAAGAAGGGCCAAGCAGTCTCGTCGGCTACCATCTCTAGGTGGATCCGACAGATATTAATCCAGGCTTACGCCTTTAAGGGTCAAGCACCCCCCTTTCCTGTCACGGCGCATTCGACCAGGGCAATAGGTGCCTCTTGGGCTTTCCGACATCAAGCGTCTGTTTCCCAATTATGTAAAGCGGCGACTTGGTCGTCCGCTCACACTTTCACAAAGTTGATGTAGGTGCATCTTCGGATGCCTCTTTCGGCCGCAAGGTTTTGCAAGCGGCTGTTTAGAGTTGCAGCTCCTCCATTGGAGGAGTGCTGTTTTGTGTTTTGGGGTGAAGTTTATTTTTATGCTGTTACCACCCCTCGTTTTTTCTCTGACACTGCTTTGGGACGTCCCACTTTGTCAATAGAGAAGCTGTGTCGGTCCATGGACGGAAGAGTAAATAGGATTTTTTACTCACCGTAAAATCCTTTTCTCTGAGTCCATGGACCGACACAGCACCCACCCCTCCTTTTTAAGTTTGTACTGCTTTTGACGAACTGATCTGCGAGATGCAGACTGAGAGGTTATACCAGAGGGTCCGCCCCCTGGGCGGTACTGTAGAAGGTGTGAGGCAACACTTTTTACACGTTTTTCTGCCTAGTCACTCCTAATAAACGGATAATACCCACTTTGTCAATAGAGAAGCTGTGTCGGTCCATGGACTCAGAGAAAAGGATTTTACGGTGAGTAAAAAATCCTATTTTTTTTTTAAATGTCTTTAAGGGAAGAAATCCGTTCTTTTTGGAGCCTTCCATTTTAATCACCATCACAGATGGCAACAAGCTTACAATTCCTTCAGGAGTTCAGGAAGAGGTGAGTTCTTTTCACTGACTAGTTTAATTTAAATCTGAACTCAATCATTTCATACACTTTACATAGTTCTGCCCCAAATGAATTATGTCTCTCATCAACATGTGAGGCCGCTGGATGTGCAATATAAACTGTATGTAGTTGCAGCTACATACAGCATACCGCACTGTTACAGGTTTGAGCCAGGACTTCCAGTCTCATACCCGGAACACAATAAAGTCTATCACAGTGGTGCTCAGCCAGTCAGAGAAAGTGGTATATTCTATCAATGAATACAAATCTTCCTCTGGCTGAGTCAGAGAGGCAGGCTGATGTCAACTTCTAACTCGACCATTTAGAGGAAGCTTTGTATTCATTGATAGAATACATTGCTTACTCTAAAAGACTGAGCACCTCTGTAATGGACTCTGTGTTCCGGGCATAAGACAGGAAGGTTTCGGCTCAAACCTGGAACACAGTGCCGTATGTAGCAGCAGCTACATACAGTTTATACCGCACATCCAGCAGCCTCACATGTTAGTGAGGGACATAGTTTGGGCCAAGCTGGCGCAAACAAATTATGTAAAGTATATGAAAAGATGAAGCACTGTGCATTTCATTCTATAATCCATCTGGCTAGATTTCATACAGGCTAAGTGAGCCAGGTCCTGCTGGAACAAATTTTTTATTTCTTTACCTGTGTGTGTTTTTTTTTTTTTTTCCCCTTGTATCCTCTTTCTCTCTTAAAGCTCCATCTTCCCCTAAACTCTCCATTGCCGGGAAGCGAACTCACTAAAGAGCCATTCCGGTGGGATCAGAGGCTATTTGCACTTGCACTTCGCCTTCCTGGAGCTTTGTCTGTGGAGCCTGAGCAGCTCGGTAGTGTTCCATCTGATGAGTCCGCCATTACACAGATGTGTGAAGTCACAGGAGGTAAGATATCTGCACCTGTAAGTAAAGTGCAAATTATTGCAACCTGGCAGAAGAGAATCTCCTCAGACTTGCGTTCCTAAAGCCCCATTCTTCCTTTTCTGCCTATTTAGCACACATACTTTGTGCTTTTTTTGTTTGTAATTTATAAAAGTTCTCTTCAATTAGGATTGATTTAAAAGAGACCTTCATTCAAATATATCATAGAAAAGCTATACTTAAAGAGAAAATAAACTTTTTTTTTTTTTTTTCCCCCCTTTCTTTCTTCCCTGTAAAAGTAAAGGCATAATGTGCTAGTATTCATCGCATACTAGCACATTATGTGACACTTGCATGTGATCGAAGCCCGCGTCGTCCACGCTGCAGGCTGCATACATCTTAGCCCATCTTCCTTCCGGTGCCATGGACCCCGGCTGTGTGACTGGCCAGAGTCGCGAAACGTCACTTCCGAGCATGAGTGCGGGAGCCGCCGGTCACGGCACACGCTCCTGAAAAAACGGCACGGGCGGCCGTTCCTTCAGAGCGCATGCGCCGATGACATCATCGGGACAATACTCGATAAATATAGGTACAAGTTAAACAGAGAGGTTTACAACCTTTTTAAAGTGATACTAAATACACACATGTGACTTCCTCCCAGAACAAAGTGCACAGATCTGAGTGGAGGAAGTCCTTATCCCTGTGTATGCTTCAACACTGAGTTTACACAAGTTTTGAATTCCTGGCCCCCATGCATGAAAAGAGGAACCCAATTTGGCCTGCAGGTAGATGATGCTTTTTAAAAAAAAATATCTATAGTGACAACAGACTTAAAGGGGAAGTCCTGAAGCTGACATGGTCTGGTCCTACGCTGAATTGTCAGCGGCGGCTTCCCTGTGGAGGCCGGTGCTGAGGAGGCAGCGGACAATGGAAGCACCATAGTAACTCTATGGGTGACATCTCTTCCCATTCATTTCACAGCAGTCGTCGGCTGTCTTTTCTGCAGAGCTCCCAGCGCTGGAGACCGGATCAGAGCAGCTTCAAAAAAATGTATGTATATCGATTTTTTTTCTTCACTGGGCTAGCTAGGTTAGTCTTAGATCGTGGATGCCTGTAGATGTAGCAATTTTATTGTTGGGGTGGACTTCCCCTTTTAACGTTTAAGGTATATATAATATGATTAATAGTGAGAGAAAAAGCTTGATATTCCCTCTGAGCATCCCCCTATAATCCAACCCCACTCCATGAGTCCTTACTATTTTGCTAGTGGCCTAAGGGGATGGACCTCTTCTCCCTTATGGAGAAATCACTTTCAGCTTAACTAGTTTATTATTTTAGTTCAGATTCTTCAATCAACTCTTCACTGTCTTCTAGTACAGCAATAAAAATAGTGCATCTAGATCGATGCAACCTTGGTATAACTTTAGGAGGTGCTACCCAAACGCTACATCGTGAGGGCGGCCTGTATTGCTGCTTCAGGCACTAGATCCTGCTTGAGCGCTCAGCTTGATACTTGGTATACAGGGCCATGGTTGTGGTCCATCCCTATAGAAACCAGGCTCTGAAGTCCGCTTCAGGGGTATGCCCACCATGACAAGTAAAGCCTGGAAACCTATATGTTGGGACCAGCGACTTATTGTGTCAATGTTGTAACCCCCATAGGAAGTATGAGGCATAATATCTCTAATACTTTCTTTTACACTAATAATGTGTATCCTGAATGGTGTTTAATTTTACGCTAACATTATCAGGAAATCACAAATGTACTTTATTTGTACAGTGTTTAACTTTTCAAATTTGGAGCTAAATTCCACCATTAAAGAGGAAGTAAACCCTGATGGTCCTCTTTGCTCCCCTGCATAGTAAAAGCATAATGGGCTAATATGTATCGCATACTAGCCCATTATGTGGCACTTGCCTGCAAAAGAAGCCTGCGCTGTCACCGCTGGTGGCCGAATCCATCTTCGCCCCTCTTCCTTCTGGGGCTGCGGACTCTGGCTCTGTGACTGGCTGGAGCTGCGTGACGTCACTCCTGCGCAGGAGCTGCTAGTCACAGCACTTGCGAGTGAAGAAACGGCCCGGAGGGCCGTTTCTTTACAGCGCATGCGCCGATGGCATCGTCGGTGCAGTGTACAGCAAATATCTCCTAAAGTGCGCACGTTTAGGAGATATTTCCACTACCTATAGGTAGGCCTTTTTCTAGTCTTACCTATAGGTAAAAGTCACAGTCGGAGGTAGGGGTGCAACGGATCGGTGGTGATTCGTGATCCGAACGGGTCACCCTGTTCGGTTCGGATCACCACGCGATCCACGGAGCCTCGGCCGTAGGAAAGGCCGCGGCTTCGGCCTAACTCCGGAGCGGCGGCCATCTTGGTACACCCGGCGGCAGCCGCTGTAATGACGTTTCGCCGCCATCTTGCTCCACCCCACACTCCTGCACAGTAATGAGAGAAGGGGCCAAGCGGACATCTTGTTACACCCAACGATTCAACACAAAACTGAGCTTATCAGCTTTAATTCCTTATTTGGAAATCCATCGGACTGTTTACATGTTAAATTTTAAAAGCAGCAGCAAACCTTACATGATTGCTAATGTGACGGAACACCTCTGATTTTCAAATTTAACATTTAGTTAAATGTGAAAATCGGAGGTGTTCTGTCACATTAGCAACCATGTAAGGTCAGCAGGTTTGCTGCTGCTTTTAAAATTTAACATGTAAAGAGTCCGTTGGATTTACAAATACTGTATTTAAGCTTATAAGCTCAGTTTTGTGTTGAAAATAACTGTGAAATCGAAAATTCCGGTGGGTGTAACATTATTATTATTATTATTATTATTTTTTATTTTTTTTTGCCGATCCGAAAATGATCCGATCCGAGGATCGATCCGATCCGTGAGTTTTTTGATCCGTTGCACCCCTAGTCGGAGGTTTACAACCACTTTAAGAGCTTTGCTTCAGGTAGATGGCCAGGCGTTGCATCACACCACAGGTCGCACAGTTTACTGCCACCTCCGCCTAGAGCCTTTTATAAGGTGCATGGGTGCTTCCTCCCACCCTTTTACAATGAGAACATCGCTATAGGATGGTCAACACCTGGACAGACACACTTTTCCTGTTTCTGCACCTTACTTTGGGACTAACCTAAAGGGAATATTTTCATTGATGGCAATGCTGACATCCTATTTTAACACCGTTCTCTGCATTCAACTCTAGCTTTATCCCAGGCATGCAACAAGTGGCCTACCTGACCAAGACAGACTTTTCTGCAACTGTGTCACAATTTATGGGACAACTCGCAGCTTTAATACAGCCATCACTGTCCAGGGCTCAAAAGCATCAGGCCCTTTCAAAACCTCCACCACCTCTACTGCAGTCGAAAAGTGAAATGCCTCCTTTTGAAGATGCAGAAATTAAAGAGAATGAAGAGGACTTGGAAGCAATGTTGAAGCTGCAGAAGATTTCTCACTCCCTGGCTTTTATACATTGGATGCTATAGCTTCACACCGTATGCTTGCCATTGTTGATATGCTCACTTCTACAGTGTGCAAAAGCCTTGGGGGGGGGGGGGGTGGTTGTCTGTTGCAGTTCACCTTTCTATGAGTTCCAGACCTGTGGGTTCAATCACTGGTTTCAAAATAGTTCAAAACTTCACCCCTCACTGTTTTCTCTCTCAAATCTACCAAAAATTGCCCAGGGACAGTCAGATTTGCAGAAAGCCCTAAACCATCTCATGTCTCAGGGAGTGGTCATTCCAGTACCTCTGTAGGACAGGCTCCAAGGATTCTGTTCAAACCTGTTTATTTTACCAAAACCCAACAGGGGTATTTGTGCTAGCCTGCACCTAAAATCCCTAAACAAGTACCTTCAAGTTCCAAAGTTTCATAGTGAATCAGTTGGGTCAGTTAGCAACTTATGGGCAGAATACTTGGCATCCATAGATATTCGAGATACCTGTCTGCTTGATCCCATTTACCCACCCCATCACCGCACTTTCTGAGCTTTTGCAGTAGGAGACAAACTCTTCAGTTTGGGAACAGTGTATAGGCCAAATGGCAGTGCGACAGAGTATACACAAAGGGGCTTTCATCCCCTTCTTTGCAGTCATAAAGTGGTTGTAAAGTCAGAAGGTTTTTTATCTTAATGCATTCTATTCATTAAAATAAAAAAAACCTGTGTGCAGCAGCCCCTAATATTTAACAGATCCCCATCTCTCGGCCGTCCGGGACTCTCCCTCCTGATTTGGCTGAGACACAGCAGCGGCGCCATTGGCTCCCGCTGCTGTCAATCAAGGTCAGTTAGCCAATCAGGAGAGAGAGGGGGCGGGCCGAATGGCCACAGAGCTGCAGCTTGGCTTGGTTGCCCCCATAGAAAGATGCTTGCTGTGGGGGCACTCAACAGGAGGGAGGGGCCAGGAGCACCGAAGAGGGACCTGATAAGAGGAGGATCTGGGCTGCTCTGTGCAAAACCATTGCACAGAGCAGGTAAGTATAACATGTTTTTTTTTTTATAGAAAAAAAAGAGACTTTACAATCACTTTAAGAACTCAGGGCATTCAGGTCACTAGACAATCTTCCTCTAAAGAACTAATTTCCTTTCAACTATCTGCAAACGGTCACAGGAACAATATAAAGTAACACACACCAACTACTGTATAAACAAGCTGCAAGCAAAAAACGTGATCACTCTCAAACAATATGAATATGAATGTGTAACATGTAATACAATACAGGCGTTCCCCTAGTTACAAACATCTGACTTACAAACGACTCCTACTTACAAACGGAGGGAGACAACACGAAGTGAGAGGAAATCTACCCCTAGGAAGGGAAATTCACTCCCATAAGGGTTATTATGGGAAAAAGGTGTCTCCACTGATGCTTCATCACCAAGGCTTGTTTCCACAACAACTCAAAATTTTCATAATCCAATTGTCATTGGGACAGAAAGTGAGGTGAAATCTTCTGCATGGGGCACAGACGGCAAAAAAAAATGTTACAGGGGTGATAACCCTTCCCTATGCTATCCAAAAAGCTTACAAATTGTTTTTTTGGCTGGAGCTACACTTAAAAAAATGTACCTGTTCCGACTTACAAATAGATTCAACTTAACCACTTAAGGACCGCCGCACAACGATATACGTCAGCAGAATGGCACGGATGGGCAAAAGGGCGTACATGTACGTCCCTCCCTTCCCGTGGATGGGGGGGCCGATCGGACTCCCCCAAGCCCCCTCCGCCACCCCGGTGCCTGAGGCGGTCCGTTTCGCCTCAGGAGCGTTCCGGGATGAGGGGGCGGCCATTGATTTCTGGCCACCCGCTCACTATCGCTCCCGGCGAATGAGATGCTTCCCCTGCCTGTGTAATGTAAACACAGGCAGGAGGAAGTGATGTCATCTCTCCTCGCAGTGGTCTTTTCGTCCGTTGCTCGAGGAGAGAAGACCTCTAAAAGTGAGTTGCACAACACTACACTGGCACCAGCAAACCTAGGCACATAAATCACCCCCCAGTACCCCCAGTCACAGTGTCACTGATTGCAGTGGTAATTTTCTTTACTGATCACTGCATTCAGTGTCATTTTGTGACTGTAAGAAGTTGCAGGGTTGTTAGTGTTAGGCCCCTTTAGGTCCAGGGTACCCCCCCCCCCCCTAATAAAGGTTTAACCCCTTGATCACCCCCAAGGAAACCTTTTCACCCCCTATCGCCAGTGTCACTAAGCGATCGTTTTTCTGATCGCTGTATTCGTTTCGCTGGTGACGCTAGATAGCCAGTTATTTTTTTAGGTTCACCGCCAGGTTTTTATAGCGTCAGGTACCCCCATATATTGCCTAATAAAGGTTTTAACCCCCTGATTGCCCCTAGAGTTAACCCTTTCACCAGTGATCACCGTATAAGTGTCACTGGTGACGCTGGTTAGCCAGTTAGTTATTTAGGTTCATCGCCGGGTACCCGCATATATTACCTAATAAAGGTTTTAACCCACTGATTGCTCCTAGAGTTAACCCTTTCACCAGTGATCACCGTATAAGTGTTACGGGTGACGCTGGTTAGTTTGCTTTTCATAGCATCAGGGCACCCGCCGTATATAACCCAATAAAGGTTTAACCCCCTGATCGCCCGGCGGGTGATATCAGTAAGGTTTTAGGGTCAGATGGGGTCTGCGTCGCCCCAGGCAACGTCAGGTTAGTGCCAGTAGTGCGAACACCCACGCACGCAGCATACCCCTCCCTTAGTGGTATAGTATCTGAACGGATCAATATCTGATCAGATCTATACTAGCGTCCCCAGCAGGTTAGGGTTCCAAAAAATGCATTGTTAGCGGGATCAGCCCAGATACCTGCTAGCATCTGCGATTTGCCCCTCCGCCCAGCCCACCCAAGTGCAGTATCGATCGATCACTGTCACTTACAAAACACTAAACACATAATTGCAGTGTTCGCAGAGTCAGGCCTGATCCCTGCGATCGCTAAGTTTTTTTGGTAGCGTTTTATACAGTCCATGACAGTCAGGTACTTTTTTACCTGTGAATCTTTACTAGTGTGCCACTAAACTTAGAGCCCAAAATGACAAGTCGAAGGTACACTGGTAGAGGCCTACGAGTTTCTGAGCATGACAGATAGTGAAGAGGAGGTCACACATCTGTCAGAATCAGGCACAGAATACGACCCCGTAGACGACAGCGGCTCCATGACCGATAGCTCTGACGACGAAGGTGAGGTCCCTGCTAAGGTCAGGCGTACCCGACCCCATTCTTTTTCTCCTGTTTTTGACGTGCAAGAACTGCAGGGCTCTCGTATGGAGCAGAGAAGTGCTAGCGGCGCTATTCCTTCTGGTGAACTCGGCCTTGTACACCCTGGTCGTACATCCAGCACTGCAGTAACACTTGGTGACGTGGCGAGTCCCATAAGTGCAGTTCAAGCTGGCGAGGTGGCAAGCACAAGTAGTGTCCCACTGCCACCAAGAAGAAGACAAAGACAGGCCCGTCGTGCCCATAGTGCCCTTCCTGCTGCATTCGCCAATCCTGATTGGGTCCCCACCACTTCTGCAGCACCCGTACTTCCCCCATTCACTGGCGAAGCCGGAATTCAGGTAGAAACAGCTGATTTTATGCCACTTGATTTTTATTCGCTGTTTTTCATGGAAGATCTCTATAGATCTATTGTGGACCAAACTAATTTGTATGCTGGTCAATACATCGCCGCTAATCCCCAGTCCGCCCTTGCCAGAGAATGGAAACCAGTTACAATTTCCGAATTTAAGACCTTTCTGGGCCTTTCCCTCAACATGGGCATACATAAATTCACAAAGTTGCGCGCCTATTGGTCCAAATGCCCAATTGACCATATGCCCATGTTTCGATACGAGCAGATCTTGCGGTTCATGCACTTCAACGACAATGAACTTTGTCGTCCTCGTGGAGACCCTGAATACGGTCGGCTCTACAAAATTCGGCCCCTTATAAACCACTTCAACTAACGTTTTGCAGCCTTGTTTAATCCCCATCAAGTTGTCTGCGTTGATGAGTCCCTGATTACATTTTCTGGCCGCTTGTCTTTCAAGCAGTACCTTCCCAGCAAGCGTGCCAGATACGGGATCAAGCTCTGTTAGCTCTGTGACAGGGCAACAGGCTATACATGGATCTTTATGGTTTGAGGCAAAAGATAGTCACGTAGAGCCGGAGTTCTGCCCAGATTACATAGGGAGCACTGGCAGGATAGTGTGGAACTGGGTGTCACCCTTATTCGGAAAGGGGTACCATTTGTATGTGGACAATTACACGAGCGTGCCACTTTTTAGTCACTTGTTTGATCAGCAAATTGGCGCATGTGGCACCGTGCGATCTAATCGCCAGGGCTTTCCCCAGTGGTTTGTAGATTCCCGTCTTAGGCTGGGGGAGAGAGCCTGCTCAAGGTGTAATAATTTGCTCGCTATGAAGTGGAGGGATAATAAGAATGTTTTCGTTCTTACCTCTCAACGCAGACACGACAGTCCAAATTCGTACGGCGACTGGTGGTGTGGAGAAACCCCTCTGTGTCCACGAATATAACCAAAATATGGGAGGGGTGGACCTCAACGACCAGTTGTTGGCGCCGTATCTAGTTGCCCGTAAGGCCAGACGCTGGTACAAAAAAGTGTCTGTATACTTATTTCAATTGGCTTTGCTGAACGCTCATGCGCTATACAGAGCTTCAGGACAGACTGGATCCTTCCTTACATTCCAGGAAGAGATCGTCACAGCCCTTCTGTATCCAGGCGGTGCTGCACCTCACCATTCCCAACCAAATGCACTAAGCCAGCTGCATGAGAGGCATTTTCCGTATGTCCTCGAGAGTTCCCCTACCCAACGAGCCCCCCAAAGAAAATGTGTCTGTAGAAAGCGCCGATTTAGGCGCGACACCCCTTATTATTGTCCATGCTGTCCTGAAAATCCTGCTCTTTGCATTGGTGAATGTTTGCAGTTTTAGCGTAGGGTACAGCAATGCACAGAATAGGACACACTTACACAGGGGCTCCCAAGATGCCATCGCATTTTGAGAGACCCGAACCTGGAGTTGGTTACAAAAAAAGTGTAAAAAAAAAAAAAAATAGTTGTCGTTTTATTCTCTCCCTCTCTATTCTCTCTCTATTGTTCTGCTCTTTTTTACTGTATTCTATTCTGCAATGTTTTATTATGTTTTATCATGCTTGCTTTTCAGGTATGTAATTTTTTTTATACTTTACTGTTTACTGTGTTTACGTACATACGGTCAAAATTCCGATGGAGGCTTGCCCGTGGAAAAGTCCGACCGTGTGTACGCGGTCGCAGCGCGGCTTTATTTATCTTGACAGCAACAGCGTTTGCTCCCACGATACATAAAGCCGTGACTCCAACGCTGTAGGTGGTTATTTCACCATCACAGTTTAAAAAAAAAAAAGGGCATATATGCCGAAGCATGGGGGCAGTAGGGACGGAGGAGCGATTTTGCTCCTAATGCCGCGTACATATGGGCAAAATTCAGACGGAGGCTCACCCGTGGAAATGTCCGATCGTGTGTACGCGGCATAACTTTTTTGCGGGAGGATGCCCCCATGCTTCGGCATATAAGTGGTGCATGTATGCCCATCATTAGAAGTGGGTGGATGAAGGGGGGTATTCTAATGGTGGGCATACCCACCGATCAATCTCTTTACTCTTATCGTCCATGGACTGACACAGCTCTAATACTGAAACACGTGGGTATATGTCCCTGCTCGCAGGAGAAGATCTAGGCAGAATGTTAGATGTTAGAAACATACATTCTAAAAAAAACAGAGCTGAACAGCCCCGCCCAAGGGGGCGGTCCCTCCGGACATAACCCTCCTACTTGCAGCCAGCAGCCTCAGTTTTTTTCTGCCTAGCAGAAGGAGAAGACGTGGCTCTCTCAGGAGCCAGTCTCCTGGAAGATTTTTATTTTTATTTCTTTGAGAATTTTATTATTTTATTTTTGAGACCTTCAATCAACTGTCGGCTGGGCAACAGATTGGGTACAATAGTATCCTCGTAGTCTTCCCTGTCCGACCATCAAGCGTGCTGATCCTAACCTTGTGTGCCTGAGACTCAGTTCACGACATGCCCCATGACTCCAGGGGTGGCCGGTGGGCTTTTATGCTCCCGCGGTCCTCACAAGATTGAACAGTGCCTGCTGTATCTTTTGCGGTGGACCGGGCCGACAGCTACTCAGTACTACTCTGTGATAGGTCTGTCTGAAACACACCAGTGGGTCCCTCTGGGATGGGTAAGTAGTCTCTCCTGCATCAGGTGAGTACATGCTGTGTGTGTTTCTCTGTATGGGTTTTTTTTCCCCGTCTCCCCCTTGTTATGCTGCTCTCTGCACCCTAATCTGGCGCTGTGCTGTGTGGGGGTGACTGGGGGTCACTCTGGCCTGACGGGGGGGGCGCTCATGTCTGTGTGCTGGGGCTGAGTAAACGTGGGGTGTTTGGAGACGCCATTAGGCGCATTGGCTGTACTTTGCTGCGCTCGGCGGCCATCTTGCCGCGGATCAATTACGCAGTTTGCATGCGCTCGGCGGCCATTTTCTTGAAGCCGCGTGCGCTTTCACTTTCGTTTTTGGCCTCTATCGCCGTTGCTGCGGCGCAAATCTCCTCACACTCTCCTCAGGCTTCACTCACGCTGGCAGTGCGGTGCATACAGCGGAGCTGAGCGGTCCTCTGAAGGGTTGGGGAGTCCTCTGGGTATCCCCTCCTCAGTCAGCGCAGCCAGTGGGTGGACTGTTTATTCACTTTATTGTGCATAAGGTCTCAGAGGGTGGCGAGTATGGAGTCTGGTTCACCTGCTTCCCCACTCTTGTCAGAGGCAACGGGCAGTGCTCCTGCGGTCCCTATGGACCAGTTGTCGGCAGTCCTGGAATCATTCCTTGTCAGGATGGAAGCGGTGTGAGAGCGCAAGGGAGCCATAAGCGTCCTCTCCCCACACAATCTCCACATGGGGAGTGCCCTGATTCAGATATGGGCCTAGCTGCTGCTGCTCAGGACCCTAGCTCTTAATATTTTAATGTTTTTGAACAGGACATTCCTTGTGAGGAAGACTCCAGTTCTGAGTCAGTAAATTACAGGGTGCTTGTAAGGGAACTCATTGATGCTGTGAGGGACACTCTCAAGCTGGATGCTGTGGCTGAGGTACCTCAGGCGGACGCTGTCTCCTTTGGTTCTTTTCAAGCTTTTCCTGTACACAGATCCTCACTGTTTCCTCACACGCTGCGTCGAGAGCAGCGTGGATGATACAGTGGTGCACAGTGCCCCCCCAGTCGGTGCAGCATTGTGGGGGGGGACTTTATTCATTTATTTCTCTAGTCCCTGTGAGCTTTCTGTGTGATGTCTCTGGGCAACAACAGGGTCTCTGCACCTGTGTTTTCCCGCCATTTCCTGGGGAACGCTCTGAGCTCTGACAGGACCACGGTCAGAGGTTTCCTTTTACCTGCATGCTGCTTTGGCAGCACATTTAGGCAGGTTGGAATGATACAGAGAAGATTATGCGCCTCAGTGCCATAATTTAAACGTATCTTATAACTCTACACTGGATACATTCACAATGTGTGTATGTGTTATTGGTCTCTGTGTCTGTGTGGGTTTCCTCCCACTGTGTCTTCAGTGCCATACACGATATAAACATACACAATATGTTTATACACGAATCTAAATACATTCACAGTATATGTATGTGTTATACTCTCTGGGTCGGCGTGGGTTTCCTCCGGGTACTCCGGTGTCCTCCCACGGTATGTGCGCTTCGGCTCTCTGCACAGTATAAACATGTTCAATATGTTTATTGCACGTACTATAAATAACTACAGTATGTGTATGCAGTCTGCGTGGGTTTCCTCCGGGTACTCCGGTTTCCTCCCACGCTCCAATGGTAATGCACAGCATAAACATGTGCAATATGTTTATTCACATGCTATCATTCCTACACGGTATCTGTGTGCTGTCTGCGTGGGTTTCTTCCGGGTGTTTTGGTTTCCTCCCACGCTCTGACGGTATGTGCGCCTTTGGCTCTCTGCACAGTTTAAACATGTTCCATATGTTTATCACGCATACTATAATACGTACGCGGTATGTGTATGCAGTCGGTGTGGGTTTCCTCCGGGTACTCCGGTTCCCTCCCACACTCCAATGGTGTGGGCGCTTTTAGCGCTATGCACAGCTTAGACTTGTGCGATTTGATTATTCACATCCTAACATACCTACACGGTATGTGTGTGCAGTCTGCGTGGGTTTCCTCCGGTTTCCGCCCACGCTACATGACATGCGCGCCTTTGGTGCCATACACTGTATAAACATACACATTATGTTTATACACAACTCTAAATACATTCTCAGTAGATGTATGTATTGTATGTTCTGGGTCTGCGTGGGGTTCCTCCAGGTACTCCGGTTTCCTCCCATGCGCCAACTGTGTGCGCGCCTTCGGCGCTATGCACACATAGACATGTTCAAAATGTTTATCACACATACTATAGTACCTACACGGTATGCGTATGCAAGTCTGCGTGTGTTTAATCCGGGTGCTCCGGTTTTTCCCCCGCGCTCCAATGGTGTGCGCATTTTCAGCGCTATGCACAGCATAAACATGTGCAATTTTTTTTTTTCACATGCTATCAAGCATACACGGTTCTGTACGCAGTCTGCGTGGCTGGTTTCCGCCCACGCCCCAATGATGTGCACGCCTTTGTCGCAGGCACAGTATAAACGTGTCTAATATGTTTATCCACACATACTAAACTACATACGCCGTATGTGGTTGTACTATGCTCTTTGTGGCTGAGTGGGTTTCCTCCCAAGCTCTAATTGCGCGTTTTGATGCAATACACAGCATAAACTATGTTTGTACAATCAGCACTTATCAATGGAGTAGCTGCTGGATGGAGCATTGTCATAAGGATCCCTGGTATCAGGGGTACCACCTAGCCGCGTACGGGACCCCAAAAACCAAGCACCACCTTCAGGCTTTCTAAGGGTGTAAATTTTTGATTTCACTCCTCACTGCCTATTACCATGGCCATGGAATGCCCAGATGGCTGAAACCCCCCCCCCCCAAATGACCCAATTTTGGAAAGTAGACACCCCAAGCTATTTGCTGAGAGGTATGGTGAGTATTTTGCAGATCTCGCTTTTTGTCACAAAGTTTTGAAGATTGAAAAAAGAAAAAAACAAATACGTTTTTCTTTTCTTTCTACATTTTCAAAAACAAATGAGAGCTGTAAAATGGTCACCATGCCTCTCAGCAAATAGCTTGGGGTGTCTACTTTCCAAAATTGGGTCATTTGTTTTTTTTTTTGCGCCATCTGGGCATTCCATGGCCTCCGAAACTTTTCGGGGTCCTGTACGCGGCTAGGCTCCCAAAAAGTCTCACACATGTGGTATCCCCGTACTCAGGAGAAGTAACAGAATGTATTTTGGGGTGTAATTCCACAAATGCCCATGGCATGTTTGAGTAATATATCATTTAGTGACAACTTTGTGCAAAAAAAAAAAAAAGTTTTTCATATTCCTGCAACTTGTGGCAAAATATAAAATATTCCATGGACTCAACATGCCTCTGAGCAAATAGCTTGGGGTGTCTACTTTCCAAAATGTGGTCATTTGGGGGGGGGGGTTTGTACTGCCCTGACATTTTAGCACCTCAAGAAATGAGATGGGCAGTCAAACTAAAAGCTGTGTAAATTCCAGAAAATGTACCCTAGTTTGTAGACGCTATAACTTTTGCGCAAACCAATAAATATACGCTTATTGACATTTTTTTAATCAACGACATGTGGCTGAATACATTTTGGCCTAAATGTATGACTAAAATTGAGTTTATTCGATTTTTCTTATAACAAAAAGTAAAAAATATTTTACTCTTTCGTCCATGGACCGACACAGCTTCTCTATTGACAAAGTGGGTATTATCCGTTAATTAGGGGTGACTAGGCAGAAAAACTTGTAAAAAGTGTTGCATCACACCTTCTACAGTACCCCCCAGGGGGCGGACCCTCCGGGTATAACCTCTCAGTCTGCATCTTCGCAGATCAGTTTTTTTCTGTCTAGCAAGGAGTAGGACATGGCTCCCTTCGGGCCCATTGGTCCGGGGGAAAAAAGATATATATTTTTTTGCTACATTTTTGTTTCCTGCGATCTTCGATCAACTCCCGACTGGGTGACAGGCTGGATCCTCGATCCTTGTAGTCTCCCCAGTTTCGGCCATCGAGCGTGTGCCGACTCTAGCTACGCGCTGGGTTTTCCACGACATGCCCGTCGCTCCACGGGTGGCCGGTGAGCCTACGCTCCAGGGCCTGCATCGGACCGCTCAGCTTCGGCTGACCTTACGGCCGAGTCGCAGCAGCCTGGCCGGTGAGCTTACGCTCCAAGGCTTGCATCGGACCGCTCAGCTTCGGCTGACCTTACGGCCGAGTCGCAGCAGCCTGTCCGGTGAGTGTCACGCTCCAGGGCATACATATGATCGTCCCTTTTGGGTCCAATCACAGCATGCCTGGCCAACAGTCACCTTCCGTGCGCAGACGATGAACTGTTTGGAATGTCTTCCAGCATAATACATGCAGGATAGGTAAGTAAAACTCCCCTGCCTCGGCTGGGTGATTTAGCTGGACATTGCTGGAGAGATCAAGTAAGTGGTTGTGGCCCCTTTCTTCCCTCTCTCCCTGGCTTTTCCCTCCTCCCTGGGCTTCTAGCTAAAGGTTGCTGGGTGCTGGGGGTCATCTAGGGGGTTCCACTGGAGCGGGGCTGGCTGTAACTAACATTTAAAAGAAATGTCATTTCTGCTTACCTGTGTTTGTGTGTTTACTCCTCCATGCTGTCGGCGGCCATTTTGAGGTGGTCCATGCTGAGTTCGGCCTCTTGTGACTGCCCGGCGGCCATCTTCCTGTGGTTCGGCCACACCCACTGGCTCCTATCAGCTGATCGGCGGCCATGTTTGTCCACTCTGTATGCATATATTGCCGTTGCCATCTTTTTGTGGGTATGGCTGCTTGACCTCTATCTTCGGTCGGCGGCCATTTTCTTAGAGCCCACATTATCTTCCATACAGACGTTTTTGGCAACCATTTTGCGAGAGCCTCCGGCCTGGTGCGAAAATTCACACAGGAAATGCTGATAAAAGAAGCAGACTGACACAGCAGCAGGGGGACAGCATCACAGGTGCAGCACACGGCAGCATAGCAGTACCTATCCAGGGTGGTGAGTCCTCTGGGTGACCCAGCCTCTCTGCAGCACAGGAGGGTGGCCTATTGATATCTTGCCTGGAGCCCTGTGAGTGTCAGCGTGTGGTCAGCATGGCATCTGAGCCAGATGTCTTCTCCCCTGAAACACCAGATTTAGCAGCTGGTGCCCCTGAGGTGTCTATGAACGCTATGACGGCAATCCTAGAGGCGTTTGCTGCCAGGGTGGAAGCAGCACACGGGAATACAGGGGGTAGTAAACGCCCCGTCCCCTGCAAGCTTCTGGGGATAAACCTGACGCAGAACCAGGTCCAGCTACGGCTCGGGGCCCAGATTCTGACGCATCAGAGACTGCAGACCATGACCGGACAGTGAGGATGACTCCAAGTCCAGGTCAGTACGCAAGACGGCTTTGGTATCTGACCTTATTACTGCAGTGCAGGATATGCTAAAGTTGGAAAATACTGCAGAAGCAGCAGAGACTCCGGTCCACTTGGGTTTCATAGACCTGCCCGCACTGCTAAGGTGTTCCCTTGTGTGTCGTTTGATAAACTCTTATACAAGGAATGGGAGAACCCAGTGAGGGTCTTTACAGCCCCAAAGAGGTTTGCGGTACGGTACCCCTTTGAGGAGAGTTTTCTGAAGAAATGGACCTCTCCCCCTATAGTGGACCTTCCGGTGTCCAGACTTAATTTAGAGCCACCACAATTCCTGTAGAAGGGGCTCCTGTTTTCAAGGACCCTGTGGATAAGAAGGCTGAAGCACTCGCTTGCTACCTATACTCAGTGGTAGGCTCGGCAGTACGCCCGGCATTGGCGGGGACCCTAGTGTCTCACACACTTACTGAATGGGCAAGATTGCTACTCCAGGGGTTAAGGAGCGAGATGCTCCTCCTGATGAGATAACATTGGCCGACCAGTTGGTCCAGGGCCTTAGGTTTGTCTGCGAGTCAGACATGAATACTATTCCCCTGCTGTCTAAAACTTCGGTTTATGCAGTAGCAATACGCCGCCTGATCTGGCTAAAAGGCTGGTCTGCGGACCAGACTTCCAAGAAAGCCCTGTTGGATCTGCCTTTTAAGGGCGACAGACTTTTTGGGGCTTCTCTGGATGACATCATCAAGGATGCCACAGGAAGTAAAAGCACTTTGCTTCCCCAAATTAGCAAGGGTAAGGGGCCACGCCAAGGGGCAAGGGCCCTCCTTTACTGCACGCAAGCGGTTTTTTCGTACCCCTAGGGCGACAGGGAAAAGACCCCAGGCCGATAAAACGCCTGCCCAAGGACAAAAGCGTCCTTGGTCCCGCATACCCAATAAGTCTGCGGACAAATTTGCGTCCGCATGAAGGTCCACCCCCACCCAGCTCTCGGCTGGGGGGACGTCTTCACAAATTCGTGACTCAGTGGACAGCTCTAATCTCCGACAGGTGGGTTTGCGAAGTAATCTCCTCAGGCTACAAGATAGAGTTTCTCTCTTGTCCACCGGACAGATTCAACATCTCCAGCTACTACCGACCCGTCGGGAGGCCCTATATAGGGCGGTCCAGGGTCTACTGGAACGCGGGGTAGTTATTCCAGTTCCAGAACTGGAACGGGGTTTTTACTCAAATCTGTTTTGTGCCGAAGAAGGAGGGGGTTCGTCCAAGCTTGGATCTCCGAGCCCTCAATTGCTTTGTGAAGGTACAAAGATTTCGGTTGGAGTCGGTTCGATCTGTAGTCACGGCTCTCCATCCGGGGGACTTTCTGGCCTCCTTGGACATCAAGGACGCATACCTGCATGTCCCCATATACTCCAGACACCAGAGATTTCTGCGATTTGCTATCGGGAAGGACCACTACCAGTTTGTGGCCCTCCCGTTGGGCCTTGCCTCAGCACCCAGGACGTTCACCAAGGTGCTTGCTCCCATTCTGGCACTTCTAAGACAGCGGGGTATCGCTATCACAGGCTACTTGGTCGACCTTCTGCTGAAGGCCCCTTCAAGCTCAGAATTAGAGGTAAGCGTGTCCATTACCTGTCAGACTCTTCGAGACTGTGGTTGGATACTAAACACGCAAAAGTCAGTATTGGTGCCCACTCAACGCCTAGTGTACCTGGGGTTGATTCTGGATTCCTCAGAGGCAAAGGTATTCCTCCCTGTGGAGAAGTTGCAGACCCTCCGGGCTGCAGTACGGCAGCTGACTTCCAGGAATTGGTCGTCACTCCGTTTTTGCATGCGAGTGTTGGGCCTCATGGTAGCCTCCTTCAAAGCGGTCCCATATGTTCAATACCACACTCGAGTGTTACAGAAGGAAGTTCTGTCCAGATGGAACAGATGCCCTTCATCTCTGGATTATCAAATCCGAATGAGTCACCTAGTCAGGAGATCCCTGGTATGGTGGCTGACAGCACCGGCTCTAATGGCCGGGAAGTCATTTCTTCCGGTTTACTGGATAGTGATCACGACGGACGCCAGCCTTACAGGTTGGGGGGGAGTCTGGGGTGTCCAGTCGGCGCAAGGTCGCTGGACCCCAGAGGAAGCCCTCCTGACGATCAATGTCCTGGAGATCCGGGCGATCAAGCTGTGCCTCTTCAAATGGTCTCAGAGGCTGCAAGGGCGTCCAGTCAGGATCCAGTCAGACAACGCCACAGCGGTGGCATATGTCAATCATCAAGGAGGAACAAGAAGCTCAGCTGCAGCATCGGAGGTTGCTCGCATCCTGAAGTGGGCAGAGAAGAGCGTACCGGCACTATCAGCCGTGTACATTCCGGGTGTGGAAAACTGGCAGGCGGACTACCTGAGCCGCCAGATGCTGGACCAGGGAGAATGGTCCTTACACCCGGAGGTGTTCCAACTCCTCTGCCAAAGATGGGGCACACCAGACGTAGATCTTCTGGCTTCCCGACTCAATCGGAAGGTATTGAGATTTGTGGCCCGGTCAAGAGACCCATGGGCAGACGCAACGGACGCGTTGGTAGCATCGTGGGGTCAGTATCGGCTAATCTATGCCTTCCCTCCCTTAAGGCTTCTTCCTCTTCTGCTCCGCAGAGTGGAGGCAGAGGGAATTCCAATGATCCTAATCGCTCCAGATTGGCCTCAGCGTCCTTGGTACGCCGATCTAGTACGTCTGGTAGCAGACGTCCCCTGGCGCCTACCACTACGGAAGGACCTGCTATCGCAAGGTCACATATTCCATCCTGCTTTACAGTCATTGGCTTTAACGGCATGGCTGTTGAGAACCAGGTACTGAGAGACCGGGGCCTGTCAGACTCAGTAATCTCTACTATGAGAAGTGCTCGAAAAGCGTCCTCTAGGAAGGTTTATCACCGCACTTGGAGGGCCTACATCTCCATGTGTGAGGAAATGAAATGGCATCCGCGTACCTATTTGGTTTCCAGAATCCTGCTGTTTTTTCAGCATGGGGTGGACCAAAGGCTTGCCCTAAGTACGATTAAGGGTCAGATATCTGCCCTGGCTGTCTTTTTTCAGCGACCCCTGGCGACTCACTCTCTCATGAGTACATTTGTGCAGGGGGTTCGACATGTGGTCCATCCCCCGTTACTTCCGTGGGACTTGGACCTGGTCCTCTCGGTGCTTCAGAAGGCACCGTTTGAGAATATTAGAGATATTCCCCTGTTGACACTTTCTCAGAAAGTGGTCTTTTTGGTGGCTGTTACGTCAGTTAGACGAGTCTCTGAGCTGGCAGCCTTGTCCTGCAAGGCTCCCTATTTGATTTTCCACAAGGATAAGGTGGTGCTGCGGCCGCAGCCCTCCTTTCAAAAGTCGTTTCGGCTTTTTATCTCAATGAAGACATTGTACTTCCATCCTTGTGTCCTCAGCCGTCGAATCCTAAGGGGTCAGCGTTGCATTCCTTGGACGTTGTCCGAGCTTTGAGAGTATACCTATCTGCTACTTCCCGGTTCCGGAAGTCAGACTCGCTGTTTGTTTCGGTGGCTGGTCCCAAGAAGGGCCAAGCAGTCTCATCGGCCACCATCTCTAGGTGGATCCGACGGATAGTAATCCAGGCTTACGCCTTAAAGGGTCAAGCGCCCCCCTTCCCGGTCACGGCGCATTCGACCAGGGCAATAGGTGCCTCTTGGGCTTTCCGACATCAAGCGTCTGTTTCCCGATTATGTAAAGCGGCGACTTGGTCGTCCGCTCACACTTTCACAAAATTCTACAAAATTGATGTAGGTGCATCTTCGGATTCCTCTTTCGGCCGCAAGGTTTTACAAGCGGCTGTTTAGAGTTGCAGCTCCTCCGTTGGAGGAGTGCTGTTTTGTGTTTGGGGCGAAGTTTATTTTTATGTTGTTACCACCCCTCGTTTTTTCTCTGACACTGCTTTGGGACGTCCCACTTTGTCAATAGAGAAGCTGTGTCGGTCCATGGACGAAAGAGTAAATAGGATTTTTTATTCACCGTAAAATCATTTTCTCTGAGTCCATGGACCGACACAGCACCCACCCCTCCTTTTAAGTTTGTACTGCTTTTTGACGAACTGATCTGCGAAGATGCAGACTGAGCGGTTATACCCGGAGGGTCCGCCCCCTGGGCGGTCCTGTAGAAGGTGTGATGCAACACTTTTTACAAGTTTTTCTGCCTAGTCACTCCTAATTAACGGATAATACCCACTTTGTCAATAGAGAAGCTGTGTCGGTCCATGGACTCAGAGAAAATGATTTTTCGGTGAGTAAAAAATCCTATATTTTTTTCGAAATTTTCGGTCTTTTTCCGTTTAGATCGCAAAGGCAATCAAATACCATCAAAAGAAAGCTCTATTTGTGGGAAAAAAAGGACACAAATTTTGTTTGGGTACAACATTGCATGTCCGCGCAATTACCAGTTAAAGTAGCGCAGTGCCAAATTGTAAAAACACCTCTGGTCTTCAAGCTGCATAATGGTCCGGGGCTGAAGTGGTTAAGAACAAACCTACAGACCCTATCTTGTTTGTAACCTGGGGACCGCCTGTATACACAAATAAAATTGCAACTAAAAACGTAATGTGCACAGGAATTATTCAGATACTTCAGGCTTTAGGTTGGGTAATCAACTTTCAAAAATTCTCTCTTCAACCTTCCCTTCGCCTGTAATACTTGAGCCTCATTCTAGACACGGCCCAAGCAAAAGTTTTTCTTCCAGAAAAAAAAACAAAACTAGTCTCTCCGGGATCTCATGCTCGGTCTTGAGGTCAGAGACATTCATGTGAGAATCTCCGTGAGAGTTCTAGGCCTCATTGATGCCTCCTTTTTGAGGCTGTTCCATTCGCCTAATTTCATTCAAAGCCTGTCAAACATCTTGTTGGCATGGAACAGACACGCTTCGTTTCCTAACCTCTCTATACTTCTTTCTAGCCAAGCAAGGATCTCCCTAGCTTGGTGGATTTCCAACCTAGCCTTGACAATGGAGAAGTAGTTTCTACCATACCAGTGGAAAGTGATAACACAAAATGTCTCTACACACAGCAGCTGCTAGTCATGTAACACACATGTCAACCTCAGTGAACTACAGATATAAAATGACAGTGCTTGTCTGCAAGACCAAGTGTAGGTACCCAGGCTAAAGGGGTGAAAGTGGTGGAAGTCCACCATACAGACTGGAATATAGGCTTAGAAACTTCTGACGTGGGTTAACCTCTCTTGAGCCTCAGTCAGAGAGTCACTAAAGGCCCACGGTTAATGTAAAAGGACTGAGGGCAGACGGTGTCTCTTTTCATTACAACTTCCAGTTTGATAACGATTATGTAGACTCCAGGTAAATCCAGTGCATTGTAAATGGAAACAAAAGTTGATAAACTGCTGCTGTAATATCGAAGCTCATGGACAGTTATCAATTGCAGTTTAAAGTGGAGTTCCACCCAAAAATGGAACTTCCACTTTTTGGAATCCTCCCCCCGTCTGGTGTCACATTTGGCACCTTTCAGGGGGGAGGAGGGGGCAGATACCTGTGTAATACAGGTATTTGCTCCCACTTCCTGGCAGATACCTGTGTAATACAGGTATTTGCTCCCACTTCCTGGCATAGATCACTGCGGTGATCGCGGTGACCTTCGCCACTTCCTGCGCCTACACTGTCCTCCCCCGCTGTCTTCTGGGAAACGCACAGGTCCCAGAAGACAGCTTGGACCAGTGAGGACGGCACAGCGCGACTCGCACATGCGCAGTCGGGAACTAGGCTGTGAAGCCGCAAGGCTTCACTTCCTGATTCCCTCACCGAGGATGCAGCGGGGGCACCCGTGAGCCGAGCGACTGCTCGGCCTCGGCTGCTGTCATCGCGGGCACCCTGGACAGGTAAGTGTCCATTTATTAAAAGTCAGCAGCTGCAGTATTTGTAGCTGCTGCCTTTTTATTATTTTTTTTGTAGGCGGTGCCGTTGTGCAGACAGCAGTATAGCCAGCTCAACAAATGGCAGTGGGGACATCTGTTTGGTATATATAAAAAGATTCTAGCCGCAGCTCACCCACACCGATATGATCATTTCATCTATTCTTGGCATAAGCAGGAGAACAGTTTCCTTCTTGCCCCTTTATGTTTTTTCTATCTATTCCCCTGAATCTGTGGCAGTTCGCTCTGGCTATAGTCTAGTACAGGTTTCTGTGTGTGAAAGTATGCAGGAACCGTGGTGAAGTGACACCCTGTGGTAAAGGTTGGTACTGTCAGTCCACAGGATTATAATAAGCCCTGTTACACTGGCCCTACCCTTCCCTGAAGAAGCCCAATCTGATTGGGCAAAACATGTTGGATTAATCAACACTTTGGTTGTGACGTTACCGTTCACGGCAGCTGCCTCCGGTCACATACATGCTATGGACAATAAACAGCTCAGAATTTTGAATTTTGTTTTGAGTAGCATAAAGATTTTCCTCTTGCAACTGCTGAAAGCATTCTTATCCTCCCCTCCCTCCTGCTGACATTCAGCGGCTGCAGGAGGAAAGTCTTCTATATGCTATTCAAAAAAATTCAAAGTTCTGAGCTATTTAATCTCATTCTGGTCTGCGACCGTTTGCCATATCAATTAAGTGGCCCTCGCTCTTCAAAATGTGCATTAGATCATGCAGGGTGAATGTAGAAGTAGAAGAACATTCCTTTTTACAAAGTTGTATTTTCCAGGTCGTTCATACTGTGTCAGGACACAGAGGATGCTGAACCAATGTTTGGAATCTCTTGCTCAGAAGGTTCAGAGTGGAGTTGTAATAAACTTTGAGAAGACTGGCCCTGACCCTGTTCCAAATGTGGAAGGTACATATATCCCCTATGCATTTATTAGATTTTACTATTCCTCTTTTGCACTGTTTCTCTCTGTAGGGGTATCCATATTGTCAGGGGAGCAGGGCTTTGTAAGGCTTGCCCCCCCCCCCTTTGATAACTGTTGCTCTGGGAACTGGTGGGGGAATAGTCGAGAAGCAACAAAAGAGGTGCAGAAAACACAGATCCACAAAATGGATTAAACAGAAGCAGAAAGATGTAGGCACAGCCAATCTTCAGGTACAGATTACTTTACATCAAAGAACAGTCAGAAAAAGCAGTGATATCACCAAATCTCCGCCACAGATCACCTGAGACTAGCAGTTAGAGGCAGCAGTGCCTTAGATATTGTGCTGGTTTAGGCAAGTGCACTGCTATTTTTAAGATTTGTTTTAGGATGGGTACAATCAACCTAGCTTGGGGGGTTGCCCAGCAGACTCAATGTTTCTGTACAAAAAAGAAATGAGGCAGGCCCAGGATATGTAATAACTGGAAAAGATTCGGTCACTCGGGCCCCAAAATATAACGCAGTAATTATGTTTTATTTCTGCTTTTCTCAGAGTGTAACTAACGGCTGGCTTTGCCATGCTTGTGTAGAACGATTACCAAAGTGGCATTTTATTTTTTCATAATATTCTTTTACATGCAATGAACATATACAGAAGGTTAGAAACCAAAAGGCATGGTCAGGCAAAAAGCGTAAAGTTACATTAAGCAAATTGTGTAAAAGCAACAATGACTGAATATAGAAATCTGTTATTTTTTTATTACTAGGTTTCACACATACTTAAAATTTTTGGTATTGAAGTAGTGTCCAACATTTTGTACTTGTGTTTTTCCTTCAGAAGTTTAGACAACATGGCACCTGCCTCAGAAATCTTATAAAAAATGACTTGAGAGAGTGGATGTGTGCAGTTTGTGTATCATATACAGCACTTGTGTTTTTGTTTTTTTTCTTTAACCACTTTGCGCCCGTCATACGACTAATGACGGCCGCAAAGTGGTTCTATAATGCCGGGAGGCTGTCATTATACGGCCTCCGGCCACTGGGGGGGCGCGAGCGCGGCGCATCACTGAGATGCCGATGCGCGTGCCTGGCGGCCGCGATGTCCGCCAGGTACCGCGATCGGCCGGTACACAGACAAGGACATGGATCTGTGTGTGTAAACACACAGATCCATGTCCTGTCAGGGAGAGAAGACCGATGGTGTGTCCCTTGTACATAGGGACACAGATCGGTCTCCTCCCCCAGTCAGTCCCCTCCCCCCACAGTAGCAATCACTCATAGGGAACACATTTAACCCCTTCCTTGCCCCCTAGTGTTAACCCCTTCCCTGCCAGTCACATTTACACAGTAATCAGTGCAGTTTTATAGCACTAATCGCTGTATAAATGTGAATGGTCCCAAAAATGTGTCAAAAGTGTCCGACGCAATATCGCAGTCCTGACAAAAATTACAGATCACCGCCATTACTAGTAAAAAAAAAAAAAGAATAAAAAAAAATTCAGAATTCTATCCCCTATTTTGTAGGCGCTATAACTTTTGCGCAAACCAATCACTATACGCTTATTGGGATTTTTTTTAACCAAAAATATGTAGAAGAATACGTATCGGCCTAAACTGAGGAAAAAATCATTTTTTTAAAAAGAAATTGGGATATTTATTATAGCAAAAATCCAAAAATATTGTGGTTTTTTTTATTTATTTTTTTTAAACTGTCGCTCTTTTTTGGTTTATAGCGCAAAAAATAAAAACCTGCAGAGGTGATCAAATACCACCAAAAGAAAGCTCTATTTGTGGGGAAAAAAAGGACGTAAATTTTGTTTGCGAGCCACATCGCACGGCAGCGCAATTGTCATTCAAAGCGACGCAGTGCCGAAAGCTGAAATTTTGCCTGGGCAGGAAGGGGGTTTATGTGCCCAGTAAGCAAGGGGTTAAATAAAAGCAGGATATTTGTCCGTATAAATAGCCCCTGCTAGTGTTTTTTTTCTTATAACCTTTGAATTAACAGTACGGTCCTGCGCCCTGATTTATTTTGCATTTCTGCATCAAAGTGTATACTGGTTGTTTGTAACATGTATGTATCTGTGGAAACACATGAGAGCATGCATTGATGAGTGGGCGCAAAAATGCACAATTGCAGAATGTGCTCTGTATACAGGCTGTGTCCAGCTGTTATTCAATTGTGATTGCCTCACAAAGCATTGCTGCAAAAACATTTATTGTCAGCAGGTGGAAAGAGGAAGAGACACTTATAAACTCTGACTGAACACTTTGTTGACATTCAAGAGGGAGGGGTTTCAGTTAAAATCTTGTGACCAAAACCACTCTAGTCACGAAGGTACAAAAACGTCCAATCATCTTGAGGGGGTTAACCAGTGTTGAACCCAAAAACATTTATTATATTGCAGGGAGGGTTGAGACAAACCATTTGACACTGACGGGGGTACTTACAATGGTACATTTTTATTCATTTATGTAGCAATGTTATCCCAAAAGGGATAACATTAGGGGATAACATTATTATATTGCAGGTTACCAATTTCTAGATGTGGCGGGCTGCATTCAATTTCTTTCTTTTTTCTTTTTTTTCCTTTATTTTCACCTGTTTATCCAGCCAGTAAGTCAGGTTTTTTTTTTCAACTTCCTTCAACAGACCAAGCTTTCTTGGCTGTAAAGCATAGGAGGGTTTAGTTGCACTTTTTAATTTGTTGGTCAAGTCCATCTAAATCTGCCAGGTAATCTAACTTTACCCTCTCCCCGGAGTGACCATGCTGTTGTCCAAATGTCTCTGTTGCTGCTCCATTCAGAGTGGAGACGCCTCATAAATTTAGGCCAAGAATGTATTCTGCTACATGTTTTTATGAAATAAAAAAAATCCCAGTAAGACCCCATTCGCACTTATACGACTTTTTTGGACTGCAAAATCGCATGACAACTCATTTTCCATGATTTTGAATGACTACCATTCATATTGGCATGACTTTAAGTCGTTCCGACTTCAAAGTAGTTCCTGCACTACTTTGGTCCGATTTTGATGCCACTTACACAGGCATTCATTGAAATCGCGGTAAAATCGTGCGACTTTGAAGTCGCACAAGTGTGAAAGGGGCCTAAGCATAAATTGATTGGTTTACGCAAACGTTATAGCGTCTACAAACTATGGGATGTATTTGTGAAATATATATATATATATATATATACACACACACACACACACACACACACACACACACACACACACACACACACACACACACACGTAATGATGGCAATCGGTGACTTGTAGCAGGAATGCAATACAGATACTCCTTGTTTAATGACTTAAGGGCCGAGCCTCTTTTTGACACTTGTTTTTTTTTTTCCATAGCAGAGATGTTTATTGAAATACAAATCAGCATTACATTGTCAGAGTATAAAAGACATAGATACAACTTAATACAAGAAAGTCCGTATAATATCCACTCAGAATTGGGGACCTGATCCCCTAGTAGGTTTAACATTGCAGAGTACACATATCATAACCCTAACAGACTGATAAGTGAATTGACTGAAGGAGTACTACTCCTTTTCCTTGTGCAGAACCCGTAGAAATGGAGGGTAAGGTAAGCCGGGGAAAGGGGGGGAGGGAAGGATGACGGGGAAACTAAACAGAAACATAACACTGAAACTTTCTCCCCATATCAGTTTAGTACATCTCAACCGTTAGCATCTATCCATCCCGACCAGACCTTGTCAAACTTTGCCGGGCATTGCCTACTCTGATATGTGAGTCTGTAAAGTGGGAGGACCGAGTTTACTGATAGGCACCAGGATTCTTTTGTGGGCGGTTCCGCCAGTTTCCCCCTAAGGAGGATCTCCCTTCTGGCATAAAACAGGGAGAATGTCAAACATAGCTTGACATATCTATCCCCCTGAACCTCCTCCAGGTGACTAAGCAGAAGGGTAAGGGGTTCAAGCGGGATCTGCATCCCACACACCTGCGTAAAGAGTATCAGCGACCTCCCGCCAGTGAGGTTGAAGCTTTAGGGCAGGACCAGACTATGTGCCAGAATGAACCCTCCTCCACTCTACACCTGGGACACAGTGTGTCTCTAAGGGGGAATATACGGGCTAGTCTCTGTGAAGGAACTTTAGTTGTATGAATCTGTCCTTTGCCGCTATCATCGATGGGATGAATGTAACCACACACTCCTCCCATATTTCCTCATCAAGGTCCGGCATGTCCACCCTCCATTTGTCGAGGGATTTGGTCGGCTTTACGTCGTATGCCACCGTCGGGTACAAATACAGGGAAGAAAGGGGCCTACCCATGGCACTGGAAGTCAGACGCTCCACCGAGTCCGACTCCAGGAATATACATTCCAGGAATTGAGCTCCAAAGGCGTGTCTTAACTGCCAGTACCTAAACTCCCATGAACGGGGTATGGAATACAGGGTCCTCAGGTCAGAAAACGTCATTAGTCTGCCCTCCCTAACTATGTGTTCCTGAAAAAATAAATACGTTTAGGCAAGAACACCATCTTCAGCAAGTTAACCCTACCCACTGGCGTAAGGGGGAGAGAGCGCCAGGCGGTACATTTAGTGCTGACCTGGTCCATTAGGGGTTGTAGGTTGCGGCTCATGTAATCAGTTATCTCATTAGTGACCTGAATCCCAAGGTACCTGAAATTTCCCACCCATTGGAGCGGTGTTTGGGTATCAGGATATGCGGGCAAAGTTTGGAGAGAAAAAAGGACTGACTTGTCCCAATTGATGCATATTCCAGAGAAGACACTAAACTGATCGAATATGGATAGGGCCCTATGGAGCGAGGAAGACGCGTCCGCTAGGTAAAGCAGGGCGTCATCCGCGTAAAGCGAGATTTTTTCCTCAATGATCCCCACCCGAATACCCTTTTACCCGTCTGCTCTAAGTAGGGCGGCCAGGGGTTCCATCGCCAAGGCAAAAAGCCCTGGGGAGAGGGGACATCCCTGCCTCGTTCCACGATTCAGCGGGAATGTATCCGATAGGCAGGCATTCGTATACACTCTGGCTTGTGGATTGGCATACAGCATTTTAAGCCATAGTTGGAATTTAGGACCCAGGCCGAATTTAGAGAGGACTGCCCATAGATAACTCCACTCAACGGAGTCAAAGGCCTTCTCCACATCCAGTGAGGCCACCAACCCTCCGCCCTCCGCCCTCCCCACCCGCTCTAGCTATGTGGGTAAAGAGACGCCGTATGTTGATGTCAGTCCCTCTGCCCGGCATAAACCCTGTCTGGTCGGGATGAACCAACGCGGTGATAACCTTGTTGAGTCTGTTGGCTAGGACTTTGGCCAAGATCTTCGCATCCACGTTAATCAAGGAAATAGGTCTGTAAGAGGAGCAGTTGGAAGTGTCTTTCCCAGGTTTCGGAATCACTACTATGACCGCCTCTCCCATTGAGTGAGGGAGGGACTGTAGTTTCGTTGCTCTCGTCAACATAGTGTGAAGTCTAGTGATCAAAACATCCGGGTATTGTTTATAAAATTCTATCGGTATACCGTCGGGCCCAGGAGTTTTGCCCGACTGCATACTTTTCAGTGCTTTAAGCATCTCCTCAACCGTGAGGGGGCTTTCTAGGACCCCCCTATACTTATCCGTCAGGACAGGGATGTAAACAGCGTCCAAATAGGAGAGTAACTCTTCCCCACCATAGTTCACTCTGGAGGAATAAAGAGTCCTGTAGTTCGAGACGAAACGGCTATTGATCTCCTCGGGGGTGTACAAGAGATCACCACTAGGTCCAAGTATATAGGGAACATTGGTCTCCCCGGACTGCTCTCTGGAGAGCCAGGCCAAAAGTTTGCCCGATCTCTCTCCCTGCTCAAATATACGTTGGGATTGTGCAAGCATTTTCTTTTGAGTGAGAGAAGTCCTGAGGGATACAACCTCCCTGGTCAGGGATTGTAATCTAGCGTAATGTTGGGGGTCCCTGGATCCTACATACAACGTCTCTTGTATGGCAGCCGCAGATTCAGCTTCGGTTAAGGCATATCTCCTCTCTTTCCTCGCCCTGGCAATGATGGTCTGGTACTGACCCCTTGTGAATGCATTAAAGGCATCTCACACTACCGTAGGCTCCGCCGAGCCCACGTTGGTTACCCAGAACCCCTCCAACTTTCCAAACCGAGCATCCACGTCGGGGTCCGAGACCCAGAACCTGGATAGCCTCCAGAGTCTGTTCACGGGGGGCGGGGGTGCCCAGTCCCAGGAGAAGGGGAGCATGATCCGAAATTTCCCTAGGCAATATTTTGATATCCCGGACTCTAGACAGGACCGACCCACCGGCAAATACTAGATCGATGCGTGAGAATGACCTATGAGAAGCCGAGTGACAGGTGTAGGCCCTAGATTGGGGGTACCTTCACCTCCACACATCCGACAACCCATAGGTTTCAGCCCAGGTCTGGAGGCCAGACTAGTGGGTGGTAGCACCCGCCATCATATACAGAGCAGGATCCGGAGTCATATTAAAGTCCCCGAGCAAAACCATGTGATCCGTTGCAAAGTCAGCTAAATTGGAGGTAATTTTGTTTAATACCGGCAGAGACGCCAGAGGGGGCAAATATAGTCCCACCACAGACCACGTCTGTGAGAGGATTCGTGCATTCACAATAACATATCTGCCGTCTGGGTCCAGCGCCACGTCCAGAAGAGTGAAGGGCAGTGACTTGTTAACTAGGATACTGACTCCGCGAGCGAAGTTGGAGTACGTGGAGTGATAGTGACTACCCACCCATGTTTTGCTTCCCACAAGGTGAGTCTCCTGAAGGATGCAAATGTGGGGGCTGTAGGTCTTAATAAACTGAAACACCAGGGACCTCTTGACCGGGGAGTTCAAACCCCTGGTGTTCCAGGACATAATGTTAAGGGATTACATCAGGCCTAAACAAGTGGAATAGGTCAGGATAACGGAAAGAACACCATGGTGGACCCGGCAGTCGGACCCAAACAATGCAAGAGCAATACACATGCAATGCTGAAACATAAATCAGAGTTGGCAGGAGCAGTAAGTCAATAAAACATCTGAACAATGAACTATAAAACCCATATAAACCGGGCCACGAGTGGGGCAGGGGAGCAGGGTCATCAGCAAAGGCCCAAGGAAAACGTGTACATGCCTACTATAGAGCAGGGCTCCCCAGGTTCAGCAACACAACAAAGTACAGTACTCACAATCAGTCTGGGCGGCGCGGCGGCAGGGAGTCAAGCCAGGCGGAGGCCTCTTGCGGCGCATGGAAGAAGCGGGACGTCTCGCCATCCTGAACCCGAAGGCGTGCCGGGAAGAGAACACTGTATCGAATGCCGCGAGTTTTCACCGCGTCGAACGACTTGCGCTGCTTCTGGGTCTCGACGGAGTAGTTGGGGAAGACCATCAGTCTAGCATTCTGGAACTTCAGATCCCCCTGCACCCTGTCGGCACAGAGGATCTCGTCTCGGAATTTCAGGACACAGAGGATGAAAGTCCTGGGGGGATTTCCAGGGGCGGGTGGCTTCGGCGGCACCCGGTAAACCCTCTCCACGGTGTAGTGGGGTGAGAAGCGGGCGGCCGGAAGGAGATTGCGTAACAGGTCCTCCACGAAGCCCGACGGGTTCCCCCCTTCCGCCCCCTCGGGCAAGCCAATTATCCGGAGGTTGTTCCTCCTATTCCTGTTTTCGGCATCCTCCGCCTGGTATTCCAGCACCTTCACTCGGGTGTGGAGGGCGGCCGAATGTTCCATCACTTCCTCCTCCGTCTGCTCAATCCGCTGCTCTGTTTCCGTGACCCTGGAGCGGATTTTGTCCACGTCCTTGGCGCATGAGGCCCATATCCAGCTGCACTGCTTCGATCTTGGCAGTGAGGGTCGATTGGCAGGCTGCTATTGCCTCCATCACCTCCGCCAGCCACGGCTGCCTGGGTTCACTTGGCTCCATATTGGAAGTCTGTGAGGCCATGTGCATGCAGCGCCTGGAGCGGGTGTCCACGCGGGCGGGAGAGGGCAGCGTCGGAACCTCCTCATATAGGGGGAATTTAAGCTTCTTCCCTTTACCAAAATGCGACCCGGAGTTTCTGCGCCTCATCCGGGTGTCAGCAATGGGTACGGTGTGCGGTTATCCCGGGTGGAAGCGCATTTGGTACAGAAAGCCGGCGGAGCTTGTGTAGAGTGCGACCGCTCTTGTCGCCATCTTGGACACGCCCGACACTTGTTTACAAGTTATAATCATTTTTTTTTTGCTAGAAAATTACTTATATCCCCCAAACATATATATTTTTCTAACACCCTAGAGAATAAAATGGCGGTGGGTTGCAATACTTTCTGTCACACTGTATTTGCGCAGCGGTCTTAAAAGCGCACTTTCTCTTTAATCTTGACAAAGTGGGTATTGCCCTTCATTCAGGAGTGACTAGGCAGAAACTTGTAGAAAGTGTTAAACACATCACACCTAATACCGTACCGCCCAGGGGGCAGACCCTCTGGGTAAAACCCCTCTCTCTGCATCTAGCAGATAATTTTTTTTCTGCCTAGCAAAGGAGAAAGACATGGCTCCCTTCGGGCCCGTAGGCCTGGAGGTTTATTTTAATTCTAATTTTTTTTTTGTTCCTGTGATCAACTGCCGACTGGGTGACAGGCTGGATCCCAGATCTTTGTAGTCCCCCCCCCCCCCCCCCCCCCCGTTTCGTCCATCGAGCGTGTGCCAACCGTAGCTACGCGCTGGGTCATCCACGACATGCCCGTCGCTCTACGGGTGGCCGGTGAGCTACATGCTCCAGGGCACGCATTTGACCGGTCTATAGGGCCGAGTCGCAGCGGCCGGGCCGACAGTCACCTCCGTAACCATGCGGAAGTTGGCCTGTCTGTGATGCTTCCAGCATAATCCATGCAGGAAGGGTAAGTAGTAATCCCCTGCTTCGGTAGGAGAACATAGCTGGACATTCCCTGGGAGGTCGAGTAGGGGGTTCCATCCTTCCTTTCCTCCCACCCTTCTTTCCCTCCTCCCTGGGCTCTGTGAGCTAGGCTGGTGGGGCCGGGGTTCACCTGGGGGGGCTCCATCTGTGAGGGAACTGCGCTGTACGTCGGCTTACAATGCTAGTGAGCTGCCATTAAAAGTAATGCTTACCTGTGCGTTCTCCCTCCATGCTGTCGGTGGCAATTTTGGCGGGTCGCCCAGCGCCTGTTTGCCCTCTTTCTACTGCTTTTTCATTTTCTTGAGGTCTGCGCTGTTTGGCCTCTATCTGCCGCTCGGCGGCCACTTTTGTGTGGGTCGCGCTGTGTTTGGCCTCTATCTGCCACTCGGCGGCTATTTTCTCGCGGTCCACGCCATATCACAGCATTTAAACGGAGCAAGTTTGCAGACACACGCTGCGGAGTGATGAGAAGCAGCTCAAGCAGGAAGCGGATGGCAGCCGTAGGTACTGTTCAAGGGTGGTGAGTCCTCTGGGGGGGAACCCCTCGTCCCTTTTGCAGCTAGGAGGGTGGGTTGTTGTACCTTGCCATGGAGTCCCTGTGGGTGTCAGGCGCGTGGGTCAGCATGGCGTCGGAAGCAGACACTTTTTCCCCTGAAACATCTGAGCTAGCAATTGATGCCCCTGCACCCGATGTATCGGTGGACGCTATGTCAGCAATCCTAGATGCCTTTGTTGCCAAGGTGGAAGCGGCGCGTGGGAACACGGGGGGGTAAAAAGCGCCCCCGCCATCTTTTGGGGACAACTCTGATGCAGAGCCGTGTCCAGCTACGGCTCATGACCCTGGCCCTGATGTATCTGAGGATGCGGACCGAGATCTGCCGGACAGTGAGGATGACTCCGGATCCGGGTCAATACGCAAAAAGGCCCTGGTAGGTGACCTTATCACCGCAGTGCGAGATACTCTAAAAATAGAGGAGTCTGCGGAAGCAACAGGCGTCGGTCCCTTTTGGGTTCCGTAAGCCGACCCGCAAGGTGTTTCCTTGTGTGTCTTATTTAGACAAACTTTTATACAGGAAGTGGGACAAACCACAGAAGGTATTCTCAGTCCCTAAAAATTTGGCGGTGCGTTACCCTGTTGAGGAGAGTTTCCTTAAAAAATGGACCTCTCCCCCAATAGTGGACCCTCCCGTGTCCAGACTAAACAAGGTAACCACAATTCCGGTGGAAGGGGCTTCTGCTTTCAAGGACCCTGCAGACAAGAAATTTATACAAGAAAATGGCGCAAAACTGAAAACCAAAAAAAGTATCCAATGGTCAACAAACAAAAAGGTACTGAATGAGCATACAATTATATACACCAAGAGGCAACAAGTCCACTCTTTGTGAAGAAGTCAATGATTGATGCACATTGGCAGTGCAGGTGCAGTATGCTGGATGGTAATATAAATGGGATATGGTGTGGGAGGGATGAAGAGAGGAAAGGGTTAAGTCCGCGCTCACGGCAGCCATCCAGGGGGAACAGAACTCATGTTCCCAAACACTGAAAAACACAAGAACAGGAAGCGCCTCTGGGTGCAGAATGTACAAAAAGTTTAATCAAATAGAAAGGTTAGTATAAACACTCACATTTTAAGTGGTAAGTTTGTGCATGATAAGGTTTGTTTTATTAATTCATGATGCTATTGGCCAGCAAGCATTTGCAGCACATCTTCGTTTCCCAGCCTGTGATGTGTCATCTGCATTACACCTGTGTATCTCTGCACAGAGTGCATTCCATTTCGGCCACGCCCTCTCCCCTCACTCTCCTTATATCCTTCGTCACTGGTTCCTGCAAATTAGCCTGAAGAATGAGCGCGGTCGTCACGTCATTCACGGCACGCCAGCTCAAACGTTGCGTATTCCAG
This sequence comes from Rana muscosa, assembly GCA_029206835.1. Classification (NCBI taxonomy): domain Eukaryota; kingdom Metazoa; phylum Chordata; class Amphibia; order Anura; family Ranidae; genus Rana; species Rana muscosa. The sequence goes on from CM055125.1 coordinate 111,229,724, forward strand.
TGACATCATCTCTCCTCGCCTGGATTACAGTCTGCTCCTCAAGCCCCGCTCTGATGTCCATCCACTGCTGCCGGCTGTATACCATCTAGTGGCTACAGAGATGACTGCAGAGACAGCACATCCATCGCCTCCATAGAGACAGATATCACTGATGACCCTGGTTGTTTGGGACCTTATCATGCACAAACTTGCCACTTAAATGTGAGTGTTTATACTAACCTTTCTATTTGATTAAACTTTTTGTACAGTCTGCACCCAGAGGCGCTTCCTGTTCGTGTGTTTTCCTGTGGACAAGAAGGCTGAGGCGGTCACCCGCAACCTATACACTGTGGTGGGCTCGGATGTGCGCCCAGCGATGGTTGGGGCCCTGGTGTCTCAGACACTCACGGAATGGGCAAAGATGCTGCACAATGGGTTAAAAGCACGTCCGGCTCCCTCGGACGAGGTAGCTCTGGCCGACCAGTTGGTACAGGACCTAAAATTTGTTTGTGAGTCAGCCTTGGACACTATTCCTCTGCTGGCCAGAGCCTCAAGCTATGCGGTGGTGTTACGCCGTCTACTTTGGCTAAAGTGTTGGTCTGCAGACCAATCTTCCAAGAAGGCCCTGATGGATTTGCCCTTTAAGGGCGACAGACTTTTTGGAGCATCCCTGGATGACGACATTAAAGATGCCACAGGAGGTAAGAGCACGCCGCTCCTACAATCCAAAAAGGGTAAGGAGCCACGCCGTAGGCAAGAGCCCTTCTTCACCACGCACAAGCGTTTTTTTGGTCCGCCCAGCGCGGCAACTAAAAGATCCCAGGCCGATAAAGCGCCTACTGAGGGACAGAAGCGTCCCTGGTTTCGCAAGCCTGCGAACAAAGCTACGTCCGCATGAAGGTCTGCCCCCACCCATCTCTCGGGTGGGGGGACGTCTTTGCGAATTCGTGACCCGGTGGACATCTCAGATCTCCGACCGGTGGGTTTGCGAAGTAGTTTCAAGATAGAGTTCTCTTTTGCCCACCGAACAGATTTTTCTTCTCCAACCTCCAGCTTCGGCCGACTCTTTGGGAAGCCCTATATGGGGCAGTTCGAGACCTACGGATACGTGGGGTGATCATTCCTGTCCCAGTACGGTTTCGGGGGTTTTACTCAAATCTGTTTGTGGTACCAAAGGAGGAGGGCGTTCGTCCAATCCTGGATCTCAGAGCCCTCAATTGCTTTGTGAAGGTACAAGGATTCCGGATGGAGTCGGTCCGCTCTGTTGTCGCTGCCCTCCTTCCGGTGGATTTTCTGGCATCCTTGGATATCAGGGACGCATACTTGCATGTCCCCATATGTGCCAGGCATCAGAGATGTCTACGCTTTGCGTTCGGGGAAGACCACTACCAATTGGTGGCTCTCCCCTTTGGCCTGGCGTCGGCACCAAGGTGCTCGCCCCGATTCTGGCCCTACTAAGACAGCGTGGCATCGCTATCGTGGGCTACTTGGACGATCTTCCGAGGGCCACTTCAAACTCAGAATTGGAGGTGAGCGTGTCTATAACCTGTCAGACCCTCCGACTTTGGTTGGGTGCTGAACACTCAGAAGTCAGTATTGGTACCGACTCAACGCCTAGTGTATCTGGGGTTGATTCTGGGCTCCTCAGAGGCTAACGTTTTTCTCTCTGTGGAAAAGTTGCAGACCCTTCGGGCTGCAGTGCGGCAGTTGACATCCCAAAGATGGGCGTCACTCCTCTTTTGCATGCGAGTCCTGGGCCTCATGGTAGCCTCCTTTTTTGAGGCGGTACCGTATGTTCAATTTCACACTCAAGTGTTGCAGAAGGAAATTCTGTCCAGGTGGGACAAGTGCCCATCGTCCCTGGATTGTCAAATCCGAGTGAGCCACCTAGTCAGGACCTCCCTAGTTTGGTGGCTGACATCACCGGCACTTCTGTCCGGGAAGTCATTCTTTCCTTTTCACTGGATGGTGGTCACGACGGACGCCAGCCTTACCGGTTGGGGGGGGTGTCTGGGGGGTTCAGTCGACCCAGGGTCACTGGACTCCGGACGAATCCCACTTGCCGATTAATGTCCTGGAACTCCGGGCGATCAGGCTGTGCCTCTCCACATGGTCTCAGAGGCTACAGGGGCGTCCAGTCAGGATCCAGTCTGACAACGCCACGGCAGTGGCGTATGTCAACCATCAAGGAGGATCAAGGAGAATGGTCTCTGCACTCGGATGTGTTTCAGCTCCTTTGCCAAAGATGGGGCACGCCAGACGTAGATCTCCTGGCTTCTCGACTCAATCGGAAGGTATTGAGGTTTGTGGCCAGGTCAAGAGACCCATGGGCAGACGCGACAGATGCGTTGGCGGCATCGTGGAGTCAGTACCGGCTAATCTATGCCTTCCCTCCTCTGAAGCTCCTTCCTCATCTGCTTTGCAGAGTGGAGGCAGAGGGGATTCCAATGATCCTAATTGCTCCGGACTGGCCTTGGAGTCCTTGGTACGCCGACCTAGTGCGTCTAGTAGCAGACGTCCCTTGGCGTCTACCGCTGAGAAAGGACCTGCTGCCGCAAGTTCCCATACTTCATCCTGCTTTACAGTCGCTTGCTTTAATGGCATGGCTATTGAGAGCCTGGTGCTAAGAGACCAGGGCCTGTCGGATTCAGTGATTCCGACCAGGAGGAGGGCTCGGAAGCTATACTCTAGGAAGATTTACCATCAAACTTGGAAGGCCTACATAGCCTTTTGTGAGGAAATTGTGTGGAATCCGCTGACTCCTGGTGGCTCACTCTCTGGTGAGTACATTTGTACAGGGGGTTCAGCATGTGGCCCCTCCGGTCCGTCCTCCAATACCTCTGTGGGACTTGAATCTGGTTCTCTCAGTACTTCAGAAACCACCGTTTGAAAACATTAGGGAGATTCTCTTGTTGACACTTTCTCAGAAAGTGGTCTTTTTGGTGGCTGTTTCGTCAGACGGGTTTCTGAACTGGCAGCCTTGTCATGCAAGGCTTCCTATCTGATCTTCCACAAGGATAAGGTGGTGCTGTGTCTGCAGCCTTCTTTTCTGCCTAAGGTCGTTTCGGCATTCCATCCTAATGAGGACATTGTACTTCCATCCTTGTGTCCTCGACCGTCGCATCCTAAAGAGGCGGCGTTGCATTCCTTGGCCGTTGTCCGAGCTCTGAGAGTATACTTATCTGCTACTGCTCCTTTCCGGAGGTCAGACTCACTGTTTGTTTCGGTGGCTGGTCCCAAGAAGGGCCTAGCGGTCTAGTCAGCCACCATCTCGAGGTGGATCCGACAGATAGTGATTCAGGCTTACGCCATAAAGGGTCAGGCGCCCCCCTTTCCTGTCACGGCGCATTCGACCAGGGCAATAGGTGCCTTTTGGGCTTTCCGACATCAAGCGTCTGTTTCCCAGATGTGCAAGGCGGCGACTTGGTCGTCCGTTCATACTTTCACAAAATTTTACAAGGTTGATGTGAGTGCATCTTCGGATGCTTCTTTCGGCCGCAAAGTTTTGCAGGCGGCTGTTTAGAGTTGCAATTCCTCAGTTGAGGAGCTCTGTTTTGTTTTGGGGTGAAAGTTTATTTTTATGCTATTACCATCCCTCGTTTTTTTTTTTTTACACTGCTTTGGGACGTCCCACTTTGTCAAGATTATGGCTGTGTCCGTCCTTGAACGAAAGAGAAAATAGGATTTTTGTACTCACCGTAAAATCCTTTTCTCTGAGTTCATGGACGGACACAGCACCTACCCCTCCTTTTTATGTTTGTACTGCTTTTTGACAAACTGATCTGTGAGATGTTATACCCAGAGGGTCCGCCCCCTGGACGGTACTCTATTAGGTGTGATGTGTTTAACACTTTCTACAAGTTTCTGCCTAGTCACGCCTGAATGACGGCTAATACCCATGTTGCGGAGCTCCAACGTCCGCTGGGAAATCCTTGAAGCTGAGGAAGTACTGACTTATCCAAGGCACCCTGTTACCCCCCCCCAGTAACTGGACGACACACAGTTCTGGGAGTAAATCAACGCTTTATTTTGCCCAGGCTGGCTTTTTATATCATTTCCCATGCAAGGGTTTTCTTAACTCATTTTACAGGGGCATTCCCTTCAACAATTAACAGATGACAGCGATTTAATTACCTGGGATGTGTGAGACGTTGGTCTCTGCATATTTACCCATAACAATGAAACCGTGCCAGACACATTACTAGGAGTGTAATTACATCCCGTAGCAGATAATAGATGGTCATTAACATACTGACAATAGATGAATGGAACGCTACCTCAGACACCCAATTTACTTATTCAGACATCAGACATTCTGTCTCTACATTTCCTGGAATGAATCTTTGCTGTCACCTCTGAAGTGATCCAAACCATATTCTCAGTTTCAGCATTTTGCTACACTGCTCCCCCTTACCCACAAGCCGGCATACACAGTCTGATCCCTAACGGATCGGCTTGGGGATGTCCGGGGAGTACTCACGGATCACTTTTCCAGTTCAGTTTGCCGCGATAATCAGTCAGCATTGCCGTTCTGTTTCCCGGGGCGGTAGTGGATAGTAAAGTCATACGGTTGTAACGCCAGACTCCAGCGCAACAACCGGGCATTGTCCCCTGCCACTTGATTTAGCCATACCAACGGGTTGTGGTCTGTGAGTAGGGTGAACTGTTGTCCGTACAAGTAGGGCTGAAGCTTCTTTAGGGCCCACACCACAGCCAGGCATTCTTTTTCTATGGCGGTGTAGCTCACTTCCCTGGGGAGAAGCTTCCTGCTCAAGTAAACTACGGGGTGTTCTCCGCCATCTGCTCCAACCTGGCTCAATACCGCGCCCAATCCAAACATTGAAGCATCCGAGCCTCAGAGGATGCACTGTTTTCCGTGGTGGGGGCCTGGGACCGGGTGGTAACGGGGTAGATCTCGTTGGTAACCGGGGCTGATGCAAAAGCAGAAGTCAACTGGCCAAGATCGTTCCCCAGCAGGACATCAGCGGGAAGTTCCTGGATCAACCCCACCTTAATTAATCCGGAGCCGGCACCCCAGTTCAGGTGTACTCTTGCCATGGGTAGCCTGTGTACTGCTCCCCCTGCAACCCGCACAACTACGGAACTCCCGGTGTGGTCGGCCTCTGGAACCAGGTGACGTTTGACCAGTGTGAGGGTGGCGCCGGAATCTCGTAGACCTTGAGCAGTCTTCCCGTTCAGCTGTACTGACTGGCGATGGTGTTGCCGGTTGTCGGTAGCCGCCTGTACTGGGTCAGCCTCGTGTAGGATACTCCAGTGTTCCTCCAATTCTCCTGCTCCTCGGTTGACCGGGGCCGCTTCCGTGTGATAGCAATGAGCGGCAGCCCGTGCTGGAGGGGGTGGCCCTGGTCGAATCCATGCAGCTTGGTCCTGGTTCTGAGTGCAGTCTCTCTGATAGTGCCCAAATTGCTTGCATGAATAGCACTGCACTCCCTTGCGCCCGAGGTATCGATTTGCAGGGGAGTTAGGGATTAGCCCGGGTCGTTGTGTAGCTGGGGGCCCTGGGTTATGGTTCAGTGGTCTGGTGCTTGGTCGGAAGCTAGTCTGTGATGGCCGGCGGGCATCTTGATATTCATCAGCTTGCCTGGCCGCTTCCGAGAGAGTGGTAGGTTTGCGATCCCTTACCCACTCCTGTACCTCTGGGTTTAGTCCATTAAAGAATTGCTCCAGTAAAATCAGCTGGGTGTGATTGCGTCTGCTGTGGTTGCCTGACTGGCTTGCAGCCAAGCTAGGGCTGCCCTCTGCATTCGGCAAGCCCATTCGGTGTGGGAGTCCTTCTCCTGTTTCTTTGTGTCCCGGAAGCGTCTCCTGTATGCTTCTGGGGTGATGGCATACCTTGCCAAAATAACTTCCTTTACCCGGCTATAGCTTGCGATTTCCTCCTCTGGCACGGCTCTGTAGGCTTCTGCTGCACGGCCTGACAGCTTACCAGCTAAGATCCATACCCAGTCTGTCTGGGGTACCTGGTACAGCTTGCATTGCCGTTCAAAATCTTGCAGGAAGCTATCGATCTCTTCCTCTGCTTCCATAAACTTTTTAAAGGCATCATGGGGTACTCTTAGTTTTGTCTCTGGTGCCGGTGTAGTCGTTAGCAGTCTCTCAGAGGCATGCTGTTCCGCCAGCCGGAGTTGGGTCTCCCTTTCTTCTCTCGCCGTGATAAAGGCATACACTTGGGCTAACGTTGCCTGTACCAGCTCGGTGGAGGGGTTTTCTCCATAAAACGCTAGCCTGCGTTTCACTTCTTGGTTAAACTCGGTCTCCATGGCTTCTGTAGCCATACTGTGTGCCCGATCTCCCTCGGTCAGTTCTGCAATCAGCTCTGCTTTGGTTTTAGTGCTGGCGCTCTTCCCTCTTGCTTCCAGCAAATCCTTTAACGTCGCTCGTTTTAATCCAGCATAGTTTGTCTCCATTCACACTTCCATTCATGTAGCCGAATTTGCATGAACGCTGCTTCCTCTTGCTGCAAGGCTTTAATCCCACCGCTGCCAACCAGTGTTGCGGAGCTCCAACGTCTGCTGGGAAATCCTTGAAGCTGAGGAAGTACTGACTTATCCAAGGCACCCTGTTACCCCCCCCCCCCCCCCCCAGTAACTGGACGACACACAGTTCTGGGAGTAAATCAACGCTTTATTTTGCCCAGGCTGGCTTTTTATATCATTTCCCATGCAAGGGTTTTCTTAACTCACTTTACAGGGGCATTCCCTTCAACAATTAACAGATGACAGCGATTTAATTACCTGGGATGTGTGAGACGTTGGTCTCTGCATATTTACCCATAACAATGAAACCGTGCCAGACACATTACTAGGAGTGTAATTACATCCCGTAGCAGATAATAGATGGTCATTAACATACTGACAATAGATGAATGGAACGCTACCTCAGACCCCCAATCAACCCAATTTACTTATTCAGACATCAGTAGACATTCTGTCTCTACATTTCCTGGAATGAATCTTTGCTGTCACCTCTGAAGTGATCCAAACCATATTCTCAGTTTCAGCATTTTGCTACAACCCACTTTGTCAAGATTAAGGCCGTGTCCGTCCACGAGAAAATTATTTTACGGTGAGTACAAAAATCCTATTTTTTGGGGGAAAAAATACACTTTTTTGAATTAAATAAGACAACAGTAAAGTTAGCCCAATTTTTTTTTTTTATATATATTGTGAGAGATCATGTTACATTGATACACAACATGTCATGATTCAAAATTGCACCCGCTTGTGAAATGGCGACAAACTTTTACCCTTAAATATCTCCATAGGCGATGTTTAAAAATGTCTATAGGTTACCAGTTTTGAGTTAGAGGAGGTCTAGGGCAAAAATTATTGCTCTCGCTCTACTGATTGCGGCGATATCTCACATGTTGAGATCTGGGGTCAAAAAGACCTCCGATATCATTTACACTAAAATGCAATAAAATAAAGTCACTTGAAAAAAAATTCTCCTTTAAGTGCTATGGGCGGAAGTGACGTTTGATGTCGCTTCCGCCCTTCTATGCTATGGGGCTATCTTGCCCCTCACTCGGCAGCCAGGCATCCACGGGAAAGGACGTGATCGTCTCCGCCGCTCCCGTCATCTCTCCCGCCACCGATAAGTGATTTTGCGGCGGAGACCACTTTTATCTTAAAGAGCAACGCACGCCGTTCCCGAAAATCCTGGGGTTAGGGCAGCTAGCTGCTGCCATCACAACGGTATATAGCGTGAAAGTACCGACGTTACGGTACATCGTTTTGCGTGAAGTGGTTAACGACCACTCGGACTTACGACCAGCTCTCCTGACCCGAGCGATGCACTGTACATCATTGTATTGTACAGTAGAGAATTTTTGTTTATATTTTTGTGTTCTGCACTTATGCAAATTAAAACAATGTTATTGATTTGGAGTTTTGTGTTTTACACCTATTTGTCAGAGTACAGTAGTTAAGAATGCTTAAAAGATTGATTACTTTGTGGCTCCTCGTTGAACGACCAATTTGTTTAACAACCTTGTTGTTGGAACGGAACCTGATTGTTAAGTGAGGAGAGCCTGTATGACGGCGAACTATCTGACACTTTTGACATACTGTGGGAGCCAGTGACACTAATACAGGGAGCAGTGCTAAAAATATGCACTGTCACTGTACTAATGACATCGGCTGGGAAGGGGTTAAATATCTAGAGCGACCAAAGGGTGTGCCTAACATGTGTTTTTGTGTACTCGGTGTGCTTCTTTCACTAGGGGAAGAGATCAATTCTAGTCCCAGCTTTGCAGAGACACAGGATCGATCCCTTTCCCCCTTGTCAAAACTGTGATATGCCTTGCTTACATAGGCACCCGCAGATCAGTTTTTCCTGTGAATTATCACAGCAGAAGAGGCCCGCCGGCAACACGTGTGTGCCCCCTGTAGGCGGAAGTGCAGGATCATGTATATGCTTGTGATCCTGCGCACAGCTGCCGCCCTGTAGCAGTAAAAGTGCTATAGGGCGGTCAGCAAGTGGTTAAAATTAAACAAAGACCAAAAAACAAAAGCATCCACCACATTTTAAGGATTGGTAAACAGCAATATATTAAATGTTTTTGAGGTTTATTACTGATTTAAGACTTTCAGAAATGCACTATGCTTTAGTTGCATGCAAAACAGCAAGTCATTTATATCCATAGCATTTTGATCCCCAGCAAATCTCAGAACTTTACTGCTGTAAGAAAATAGGTGCCTAAACCTGATTTTAGAACTTATTGGCATGTTCAACTCAAACGAAAAAAAAAAAATGTTGCCACCTTTATTTAATAAGATTGGCCCAAATTTTTTTTTTTACTCTTTTCATTTTTGTAGATGGACCGACAGATTCCCTGAGGCCAGTTAATTCTTTTGCCCCACAAGCCTGGCATAGCTGTCACAAACTTATCTACGTGCGACCTAATCCAAAAACCGGCGTTCCCCTTGGTCACTGGCCAATTCCTGAGTCCTTCTGGCCTGATCAGAACTCTCCAACACTGGTAAGTTCATCTTCTGTGTGTTCCAGCATTGCTTAATTCAGCATTGGCTTGCCAAGCTATTATACAAGTGCAAGAGATGCCAGCAGTTTTTAAGAGAACAAGTATTATGTTGCATTGCAGGGTAAAGAAATGCAGGTCTTCATGTCAGGAGTTTATACTTGACTGACTTTTTTTTTTTTCTTTTCTTTTTTTTCATTTCTTTTAAAATTGTAAGATGCTATTTACCAGAAAAATATCTATTTTGCATATCCAGTGCTATAAAACCACAAAGTAAAGCTTTAAGTACACAACAAAATAAAAAATATTTTTCCCTCCTAGTTCCTGCAGACTGTCTCCAGAAGGTCATGTGGCTGACCAACTGCCCCTTGGACATGAGCCTATAAAATAGCTGTGTGTCCTAGATTAGTTTTGTGTGCATACTATTGCCCACTGTCAGTAAAACAATCCCTAGAGGTTTCTGTAGCTGTTATTACACACCAGACCAGTGGCTGAACTAATTTAAGATGTCATCATATCTAAAGAAGCACTGTCATTATTGATGTGTGCATCATAACATCAGTATTTCTGTTAGAAATGTATTTTTATGTTTCCTATTACCCAAAGCTTTTTTGGCCATACTTTTGTTCTGGATCACAGGAGTGCACTTGTGGTCTCCTGTGACCCAGAATCCGCTGACAGTGGATATCATATAGCCGATCCAGGCTCCGGAAGCATCCAGACAATGTCAGGATCCACCCAGATGCCTGACAAGCAACTGGGTCCGCCTTTCAGGGCGCCACTGAGTCCTGCCCTCTCCATAGCCTGGCACTCCAGTGAGCACGGGAGGGGCAGAGCAGAGAGCCGTAAACTTGGTTATCTGCTCAGTGAAGGCCAAAAGTTGAGTGATCAGTGGTCACGTAATCGTTCAGTCCTCAGGCTTAGAGCCGGTGGTGGACCAAAGCTTCAGCAATATTGGGGTTTTGGTTTTATTTTCTTTACTATGCCCACACGCAAGATTTTTTTTTCCCCTGACAAATTCTTTGGTTTGAGCATGTATTCAGAATATATGTCAGTCAAGGCTCATTCGCACCAGGTGCGGTGGGGGAACGCATGCAATATTGCTAGTCTTCCCACACTGCACAAAAATGTCCTGCCCTTTTTCATACAACACCCCATTTAGCATAGCTAGCGTGCGCGTGTTCACACCTGCCAAAATGCATGGTATCACAGTACCATGTGTTTTGCGTGGCACAATTTTAACAATCACACTGCTACCTTTTTTAAGTAATTTTGAAACCAATGGGTTTCCCTAAAACGAGATGGGCGGGAACACACAAAAAAGCGTGCACTCTGACGCACTTCCTGGTGTGAATAAAGCTTTGGAGGTTAACCATTTAAGCCCCGGACCATTTGGTAGCTAGAGGACCAGAGGTGATTTCAGAATTTCTTTCTCGTACATCACGGGACACAGAGCGACATAGTCATTACTAATGGGTTATATAGATACCGTCAGGTGCTGGCACTGGCAACTTCCAAAACCGGAAGTACCCTCCCCTATATAAGCCCCTCCCATCCGGGAGCACCTCAGTTTTTTTGCCAGTGTCTAAGGTGTTGGCCAAGAAGAAACATGTGTTTTTCACTGAGCTTGCGTACAGGTTCTTTTGGGCCTCAGTAAGCTATTCCGGATCCGACCAAAAAAGCTTCATAGCTAAACGGTCGGTACCCGGGCCTTGCAGAGAAGAGCAAGGTTTTGCCTGTAATGCTTCTCTTAGGAGAGCTGGACCCTGGGATCCAGAGCTCTGGTCATACCCACGACCAAGATGTTTTCTGTGCAGGGTGCTATACAGGTCCAGGGGAGTGGAATCCTTGGGAACCCGGTCCCTGAAGGTTTGATTACAATGCCTGCCGTGATAGGTGAAGTTTGGGCTTTTGTGGACCAAACAAAGTCCTGCGGCGGGGAACAGGTAAGTGGGGGCCCCCAGGAACTCGGTTCTATTGGGGGACCCCCAAGCCTAATTTGTCTTTCTGTCTGTTACCTAATGGTATTCAAAATACAAACAATATTCGCGCCGCTAACACATATAAGCAGCTACAATACCTGTGGAAAAAGGCAACAACAAACAATATACAAAAATGCAGCGCTATGCGTATAACAATATAAAACACCCAAGTGCTCGAAATTAAACTAAATCACAAATAATTAAGTATAAGTCCAAATGTATATGAAACTCCAAAGGATGTGAGAAACATAAATTCGAATCAGTTCCAGTTTGAATCAGTCCCAAATTGTAAAGGTGAATCTTCCAAAGTAAAAAAGTGACTTGTAACGTAACCACCACCACGTGAAAGGGAGGCTTACCAGATGTAATGGACCCAATGCACGTATGTGTAAGGGGTCAGACAGGCTGAATATGTATATGTCCATACATATGGAAACCAGGCCGGCACAATGCACCCTTGTATCCAAGGTTCAAACTCAGGAAAAAACACCGGAAATTCAAGCCAATAGGAGTATTGACTTGGCTCACATAAAGTTCATGTGGAAAAAGAAGGGAGAAGGCACATAGCGTAATACCGCAAAGGAATTTTAATGAATATAGGCAGATACACTTACATCCAATCCATGAATATAGCGCTTTGCAAAGACACTCAATGGCAGCAATGGAGTCTCCCGACGCGTTTCGCAAAACCTTGCATCGTCTGGGGCTGTCTGTTACCTAATGGTATTCCCGCAAAATTCTGTGCATGCCTGTAACTACTAAAAAAATGTAATCATTTTTAATGGTGGTCAAGAAAAAAAAAAAAAATTTTTTTTTTATATATTTAATATATTAGACTGCGGTACCTGTGTTTGTCCACTAGAGGCCGCTGTGGAATGTTTTCTTGTCATGTGGACTAGTTTCTTCTCAGCAGAGCAAGTCCAGGCAGATGGTGAGTTCTCTTATGGGAAACTGCTTCCTCTGCCATGTTGCAATGCTCGTCCATCCCCCGGCCTGCGGCAAAGAGGGGCCCTGGCTCTTGTCCCTAGTTTCCATTTTTCAAAATTAGCGCCGAAGGCGCACGTGGCCGCGCGCGTGCACGCGCCTCTATATATAGAGGTGAGCCGGGAAAAGGGGCGGAGCCTGGGGGATGACGCTCTGTGCGCGCCGCAGCGCTTCTGCGCATGTGCGGGCGTCCCAGCATGTTAAAAACCACAATTTTGTGTGGTGAGCTGGCTATGAAGTACAGAGACAGAGCTGGCAACATTTAAAAAAGGGCATACAGCAAGCGGTTGATACAGGCATCCCCTAGAAAGGCACATTAGTAGACACCAACTGTTTCTTATAGCAGCATTTATGCTAGACTATTGTCAGTAACTGGTGTATTTCGGCTGGAATACCTCAGCTTTGTGGCTTAGGAATATGCCGTCTAAAAACTCCGGGACTAGAAATTCCAGGAGGAATAGGGGGTCTCCATCGGGCTCTGAGGATCTTGGGCATGCTTTGGCTGCACCAGTCTCCCCTGAAGAATCAGAGGTTAGTGACTGTAGAGCACCCTCAGGAGTACCTGGTACTGTGGCTGTCCTCAGTTCACCTGCTCCTGTGTATGTAACAGAGGAGGTTTTTTCCTCAGCTCTGGGAGGGCTGGAAGAGAGATTGTCAGCATTGATCGCGGCTTCCCTGTCACAGGAGAAAAGCGCCCGATCTCCGTCTCCTCCCTCAGAGTGCCTGTTAACAGAGCAACAGTCCCATACAGGGATCGACCTACCTGAAGGGGATCAGGATGAGGTCGATTCGGTTGTAGAGGAATCAACAGTGGAAGAGCCGTTCTCAGCATCACATGCTGAAAGGTTATGGGTTCAGTCCCTGACTAATATGGTCCGATCAGCATTTAAAATGCCACTTGCGGAGCCATCATCCACTTCTGTCTCCTCGTTGGGGTTGCTAAAAGCTCCCCAGACTGTTTGTTCCTTTCCGATCCATCCTTTACTGGAAGGGCTCATTTACCAGGATTGGGAGCATCCTGACAAAATATTTACTCCCCCTAAGAGATTTCCGGTGGTCTATCCCATGGAGGATAAGTTCATCAGAAAATGGAGGGTCCCTACAGTGGACGCAGCCATCTCTTGTGTGAATAAATCACTGACATGTCCGGTGGATAATGTCCAAATGTTCAAGGACCCAATAGATAAAAAATTGGAGTCCTTATTAAAATCTGCTTTTTCTACAGCAGGATTGGTGACACAACCAGCAGTGGCAGCTATTGGGGTCTGCCAAGCAGTGAAGGATCAGTTGAAACAGGTCTTAAGGGACTTGCCAGATCAGCAGGCTCTTGCCCTAGCTGATCTACCTAGAGCCTTATGCTTTGCGGTGGACGCCATAAAGGATTCAATCCATCAGGCCTCCTGCCTTACGCTGTCTGTAGTACATATGCGCAGGCTTCTATGGCTCAAAAACTGGTCTGCTGAAGCTCCCTGTAAAAAATTGCTGGTCAGCTTCCCATTTCATGGTGAGCGCTTATTCGGGGAAGACCTGGACAAGTATATCCAGAGAATTTCCAGCGGTAAAAGTACACTTTTGCCGGTTAGAAATAGAGTTAGAGGTCCCTCTTTTAAGAGGCCGGCTTCTCCAGTCCCTAGGACATCGGCTGTGAAACAGTTCCGACTGCCTCCTCGGTCAAATCCCGGAGGTAAAAATCAGGGACAGTTGCAGGGTAACAAGAAGCCCTGGAGCAGGAGAGGTACAAAACCTCCCCCAAAGTCTAATGCATGAAGGGTTGCCCCCACCCAATCGGGTGGGGGGAAGACTTCAGTTGTTCACAGAAACCTGGCGGGACACGATCCGAGACAGATGGGTGCTCTCCGCAGTAAATCTGGGATACAAATTGGAGTTAAAAAACTCCCCTCCTTCCCGCTTTATAAGGTCAAACGTGCCAAGGGATCCCCAGAAGAGAGGATCCCTCCTGTTGGCACTGGAACAATTATTGCTCCAAGCAGTAATTATAGAGGTTCCCCTGGAAGAATGGGGGTTCGGGTTTTACTCAAACCTCTTTACAGTTCCGAAGCCAAACGGGGACGTGAGGCCCATATTAAATCTAAAAGGGCTAAACAAATTCCTACATATCAGGACTTTCCGGATGGAGTCGATCCGATCGGTAGCCACTGCCCTACAAGGGGAGGAATGGTTAGCCACGATCGACATCAAAGATGCTTATTTGCACATTCCCATCTTTCCAGCCCACCAAAAATTTCTACGCTTTGCGGTAGAAGGGCGCCATTTTCAGTTCAGAGCCTTACCCTTCGGTCTGGCCACAGCACCAAGAGTGTTCACAAAAATTCTGGCCCCATTATTGGCCAATCTAAGAACACGAGGTGTAACGATAATGGCATATCTAGACGACTTGTTGCTGATAGACCACTCAGTGGAAAAACTAGAAGTGGTTGTTCACGAGACAATCAAGTTTCTGGAATATCACGGTTGGATTATCAACCGAGACAAGTCAGCCCTAAAACCAGTCAAAAGTCTGGAATACTTGGGGCTAAGGCTGGATTCAGACCAGAGAAAAATTTTCTTGCCTCAAGAAAAGGGGTCGTCTTTGAGAGATTTGATCCACTTAGTGGGTTCAAAAAGACAGCCATCCATACGCCTGTGCATGAGGCTGCTGGGAAAAATGGTGGCATCATTCAAAGCCGTACCCTACGGTCAATTCCATTCAAGGAAGTTGCAAAGGGCCATACTGTCAGCCTGGAACAAAAAAGTTCAGGCTCTGGACTTACCAATGTCCTTGTCCCCTTCCGTTCGCAAGAGCCTCCGCTGGTGGTTGGTTCCCCAGAATCTGGAAAGAGGGAAATCCTTCAGTCCGATTTCCTGGAAGGTGGTCACTACAGATGCCAGCCTTATAGGCTGGGGAGCAGTACTGGAGCAATGGTCTCTCCAGGGCAAGTGGTCAGAAGCAGAAAAGGCCCTGCCCATCAATCTCTTAGAGATACGAGCAGCCCGGTATGCCCTAGTAGCATGGACATCCAAACTCCAAGGGTCCCCTGTCAGAGTTCAATCAGACAATGCCACAGCAGTGGCATATATCAATCGTCAGGGGGGCACCAGGAGTCGTGCAGCCCAAAGGGAAGTAAATTACATCCTGAGATGGGCAGAAAGATATGTCCCAGCCATATCTGCGGTATTCATTCCAGGAGTGGAGAATTGGAAGGCGGACTTTCTAAGTCGCCAACAATTATGCCCAGGGGAATGGTCCCTTCATCCCGAGGTTTTCCGGACAATATGTCAGCGGTGGGGAACACCGGATGTAGATCTGCTAGCATCCAGATTCAACACAAAAGTGGACAGGTTTGTCTCTTGGACAAGGGATCCCCTAGCGTGCGGCTCGGATGCCCTAGTGTTCCCTTGGGATCAGTTCAAGCTGATATATGCATTCCCACCGCCACAATTGTTACCTCGATTACTCCGCAGAATCAGGGTAGAAAAGAAACCAGTGATTCTGGTGGCTCCAGCGTGGCCCCGAAGAGCATGGTACGCGGAGATTGTAAAAATGTCTGTGGGGAGTCCTTGGACCCTCCCACATCGTCCGGACCTGCTTTCGCAAGGACCGATATACCACCCTTCCTTACCAGCCCTAGGTTTGACGGCCTGGCTATTGAAGCCCACATTCTAAAAAAGAGAGGGCTCTCTAATGCTGTGGTATCTACCATGATCAATGCCAGGAAGCCGGTATCCAGGCAGATCTACTATAGAATCTGGAAGGCGTACATCGCCTGGTGTGAGGCCAAGAAATGGCATCCACGTAAATACGTAATAGGTAGGATTCTGGACTTCCTACAATGGGCTGTAGATAGGAAGCTTGCCTTGAGTACTATCAAGGGTCAGATTTCGGCCTTGTCAATATTTTTTCAAAGGCCCTTGGCTTCGCATTCACTAGTCAAAGCCTTTATACAAGGAGTGATGCGTATTAGTCCTCCGGTTAATATTCCCATATGTCCATGGGATCTAAACTTGGTTCTGTCGGTTCTACAGAAACAACCATTTGAACCATTACAGCATATTTCCTTGGTGCTTCTCACCAGGAAATTGATTTTTCTAGTAGCCATTTGTTCGGCTAAAAGAGTATCGGAATTAGCAGCTATGTCCTGTAAGGAGCCATATCTGGTTATCCATAAGGACAGAGTAGTGTTACGTCCTCATCCAGCCTTTCTTCCTAAGGTGGTATCGAGGTTTCATTTGAACCAAGATGTGGTTCTTCCTTCTTTTTTCCCCAAACCTACTTCGGTAGAGGAAAAGTTATTGCATTCTTTGGATGTAGTAAGAGCAGTTAAAGCTTATCTAAAAGCCACTGCTCAGATTCGCAGAACGGATACTTTGTTTATTCTGCCGGAAGGCCCCAGAAAGGGTCAGGCAGCGTCAAAATCTACTTTAGCCAAGTGGATTCGACAGGTCATTATGCAAGCTTATGGCTTGAGAAGGAGACCGCCTCCGTTCAAAGTTAGAGCGCACTCCACGAGAGCAGTTGGAACTTCATGGGCAGTGCATCACCAGGCCTCCCTGGCTCAAATCTGTAAGGCCGCAACATGGTCTTCAGTACACACGTTTACTAGGTTCTACCAGGTGGACGTTAGAAGTCAGGAGGATGTCGCCTTTGGGCGCAGTGTGTTGCAGGCCGCAAAAGATCCTCATGTCTGATAGCGCTCAGCTTATATATGGTGTATCCCCCCCCCTCATTTGGCATTGCTTTAGGACATCCCATTAGTAATGACTATGTCGCTCTGTGTCCCGTGATGTACGAGAAAGAAAATAGGATTTTTATAACAGCTTACCTGTAAAATCCTTTTCTTGGAGTACATCACGGGACACAGAGCTCCCGCCCCTCTTTGGGGACACTTATTGCTTTGCTACAAAACTGAGGTGCTCCCGGATGGGAGGGGCTTATATAGGGGAGGGTACTTCCGGTTTTGGAAGTTGCCAGTGCCAGCACCTGACGGTATCTATATAACCCATTAGTAATGACTATGTCGCTCTGTGTCCCGTGATGTACTCCAAGAAAAGGATTTTACAGGTAAGCTGTTATAAAAATCCTATTTTTGCACTGCGCTGCTTTAACTGTAAATTGTGCGGACATGCAATGTTGTACCCAAACGAAATTTGCGTCCTTTTCTTCCCACAAATAGAGCTTTCTTTTAATGGTATTTGATTGCCTCTGCGATTTTTATTTTTTGCGATATAAACGGAAATAGACCGAAAATTTTGAAAAAAAATGATATTTTCTACTTTTATAAGAAAAATCGAATAAACTCAATTTTAGTCATACGTTTAGGCCAAAATGTATTCAGCCACATGTCTTTAGTAAAAAAAAATGTCAATAAGCGTATATTTATTGGTTTGCGCAAAAGTTATAGCGTCTACAAACTAGGGTACATTTTCTGTAATTTACACAGCTTTTAGTTTACGACTGCCTATCTCATTTCTTGAGGTGCTAAAATGGCAGGGCAGTACAAACCCCCCCCCCCCCCCCCAAATGACCCCATTTTGGAAAGTAGACATCCCAAGGAAATTGCTGAGAGGCATGTTGAGCCCATTGAATATTTTTTTTTTTGTCTCAAGTGATTGAATAATGACAAAAAAAAAATAAAAAAATTACAAAAAGTTGTCACTAAATGATATATTGCTCACACATTCCATGGTTATATGTGGAATTGCACCCCAAAATACATTTTGCTGCTTCTCCTGAGTACGGGGATACCACATGTGTGGGACTTTTTGGGAGCCTAGCCGCGTACGGGCCCCCGGAAACAAAGCACCGCCTTCAGGATTTCTAAGGGCGCAAATTTTTGATTTCTCTCCTCACTACCTATCACAGTTTTGAAGGCCATAAAATGCCAAAATAGCACAAAACCCCCCCAAATGACCCCATTTTAGAAAGTAGACACCCCAAGGAAATTGCTGAGAGGCATGTTGAGCCCATTGAATATTTTTTTTTTGTCCCAAGTGATTGAATAATGACAAAAAAAAAATAAAAAATTACAAAAAGTTGTCACTAAATGATATATTGCTCACACATGCCATGGTTGTATGTGGAATTGCACCCCAAAATACATTTTTCTGCTTCTCCTGAGTACGGGAATACCACATGTGTGGGACTTTTTAGGAGCCTAGCCGCGTACGGGACCCCGAAAACCAAGCACCGCCTTCAGGATTTCTAGGCACAAATTTTTGATTTCACTCCTCACTACCTATCACAGTTTCGAAGGCCATAAAATGCCAAAATAGCACAAAACCCCCCCAAATGACCCCATTTTGGAAAGTAGACACCCCAAGCTATTTGCTGAGAGGCATGGTGAGTATTTTACAGCTCTCATTTGTTTTTGAAAATGAAGAAAGACATTATTTTTCTTTTCAATTTTCAAAACTTTGTGACAAAGCGAGATCTGCAAAATACTCACCATACCGCTCAGCAAATAGCTTGGGGTGTATACTTTCCAAAATGGGGTCATTTGGGGGGGTTTGTGCCATCTGGGAATTCCATGGCCTCCGAAACTGTGATAGGCAGTGAGAAGTGAAATCAAAAATTTACACCCTTAGAAAGCCTGAAGGCGGTGCTTTGTTTTTGGGGTCCCGTACGAGGCTCCCAAAAAGTCTCACACGTGGTATCCCCGTACTCAGGAGAAGCAGCAGAATGTATTTTGGGGTGTAATTCCACATATACCCATGGCATGTTTGAGCAATATATCATTTAGTGACAACTTTGTGCGGAAAAAAAAAAATTGTCTTTTTTCCGCAACTTGTGTCAACATATAAAATATTCCATGGACTCGACATGCCTCTCAGTATATAGCTTGGGGTGTCTACTTTCCAAAATGGGGTCATTTGGGGGGGTTTTGAACTGTTCTGGCATTTTATACACAACATTAGGAAGCTTACATCCACTCTTCTAACCACTTGAAGACAAAGCCCTTTTTGACACTTTTTGTTTACATGAAAACATATTTTTTTTTTGCAAGAAAATTATGTTGAACCCCCAAACATTATATATATTTTTAAAGCAAAGGCCCTACAGATTAAAATGGTGGGTGTTGCATTTTTTTTCTACACAGTATTTGCGCAGCGATTTTTCAAACGCATTTTTTGGGGAAAAAATACACTTTTTTTAATTTTAATGCACTAAAACACACTATATTGCCCAAATGTTTGATGAAATAAAAAAGATGATCTTAGGCCGAGTACAAAGATACCAAACACGACATGCTTTAAAATTTCGCACAAACGCGCATTGGCGACAAACTACATACATTTTTAAAAGCCTTTACAGGTTACCCCGTTAGATTTACAGAGGAGGTCTACTGCTAAAATGACTGCCCTCGATCTGACCTTCGCGGTGATACCTCACATGCATGGTGCAATTGCTGTTTACATATGACGCCAGACCGACGCTTGCGTTCGCCATTGGGCAAGAGCAGGGCAGGACAGGGGTGCTTTTTTTTTTTTTTTTTTTTTATTATTAATTTTGCTTTTTTATTTTATTTTTAAATTGTTCCTTCCATATTTTTTTTTTTAATCATTTTTATTGTTATCTCAGGGAATGTAAATATCCCCTATGATAGCAATAGGTAGTGACAGGTACTCCTTTTTTTGGAAAAAACTGGGGTCTTCTAGACCCTAGATCTTTCCTCCTGCCCTCAAAGCATCTGACCACACCAAGATAGGTGTGATAAAATGCTTTCCCAATTTCCCAATGGCGCTTTTTATATCCGGGGGGGGGGGACATTCCCTCCCACTGCTTGTAAAAGCAGTCCAGAGGCTAATTAGCCACTAGGATTGCTTTTACATGAAAGCCGGCCGCTGGCTGAAAAGAATGATACCTAAACCCGCAGGCATCATTCTGGTATAAACATTCAAAGTCCAGCAACATACCAGTACGTTGCTGGTCCTTGTTGGACATGTATTGTAATCTTTTTTTTTTCATGCAGCCAGTTGGCTGAACGAAAAAAGAGATTGATCGGTGGGTATGCCCACCATTAGAATACCGCCCTTCATCCACCCACTTCTAATGATTGGCATACATGCACCATTTATATATGCCGAAGCATGGGGGCATCCTCCCGCAAAAAAGTTATGCCGCACACACATGGTCGGACTTTTCCACGGGCAAGCCTCCGTCGGAATTTCGACCGTATGTACGCGGCATTAGGAGCAAAATCGCTCCTCCGCCCCTGCAGCCCCAATGCTTCGGCATATATGCTTTTTTTTTTTTTAACTGTGGTGGTGAAATCACCTCCTACAGCACTGGAGTCGCAGGGATCAGGCCTGTCTCTGCGAACGCTGCAGTTATGTGTGTTGTGTTTTGTAAGTGACAGTGATCGATCGATACTGCACTTGGGTGGCCTGGGCTGGACAAAGGGGCAAAACGCAGGTGCTAGCAGGTATCTGGGCTGATCCCGCTAACACTGCGTTTTTGGGAACCCTAAACTGCTGGGGACGCTAGTATAGATCTGATCAGATATTGATCTGTTCAGATACTATACCACTAAGGGGGGTGTATGCTTCACGCGTGGGTGTTAGCATTACTGGCACTAACCTGACGCTGCTTGGGGTGTGACGCAGACCCTCTCTGACGCTAAAACCTAATTGATATCACCCGCCGGGCGATCAGGGGGTTAAACCTTTATTGGGTTATATATACGGCGGGTGCCCTGACACTATAAAAAGCAAACTAACCAGCGTCACCCGTAACACTTATATGGTGATCACTGGTGAAAGGGTTAACTAGGGGCAATTAGGGGGTTAAAACCTTTATTAGATAATATATGGGGGTACCCGACGCTATAAAAACCTGCGGCGAACCTAAAAATAAATTACTGGCTACCGTACGGCATCACCGACGCTAAGACGGCGATCAGAAAAATGATCGCTTAGCGACAGTGGTGATAGGGGGTGAAATGGTTATCTGGGGGGCGATCAGGGGGTTAAACCTTTATTAGGGGGGGTTAGGGGGCTACACTGGACCTAAAACTAAACTTTGGTGACACTTTTACAGTCACAAATGTCACCGATTGCAGTGATCAGTAAATAAATGGTCACTGCAATCAGTGACACTGTGGCTGGGGGGTGATCTGGGGGGGCCATTTATGTACCTATGTGTCCTGGTGTCAGTGTAGTGTTTTGTGCACTAACCTGGCATCTTCTCCTGTACGGCGCTCGGTATATGTGAGCGCCGCAGGAGAGATGACATCACTTCCTCTGCCTGTGTTTACATTACACAGGCAGGGGAAGCTCTCTCATTCGCCGGGAGTGATCGAGAGGGGGTGGCCGGAATCGAACGGCCGTCCCCTCATGCCTGATCGCTCCCGATCAGTTAACCACCGCTCACTGTAAAGAAGGGGGGTCCGATCGGACCCCCCAACTATACAAAGGCAGTCACGTAGATATACGTGATTCTGCCTGTCGGTGCCATTCTGCCGACGTATATTTACAGTAGGCGATCGTTAAGTGGTTAAAAATTACTAAACTTTTGAAATGCACCTCTGTCATGCATGCACATTTTCCCCTGTGCTTTAACCCATTAAAACACTGCAAGTACGGGAGATAATCTGTTGGTCTGACAGAAATACTTGGCTCCTTATTTCTGTTGTAGGCTGATGGCACAAAGCTTTTCTTGTGGACCTTGTGGTGAGTGTTGTCAGCATATCTAAGTATCTTTTTCTAAACTATTCTACTCCCAACCAGATCTTTACAACATAATGGTTAATTATTCTGTAGTCCAGGATAAGAGCTAGAAGGGCTCTTTTAAGATAAGAGGAAGAGTGCACAGGGCAGCTCTGAATTTCTTACAAGATCAATAGGGTTATCTTAATCGTACAGTATAGGACACATGCAGAATATTCATGCACCATTGGTTATAGGTGGGTACCTTCGAGTGATTGGGCATAGGCAAAGCTTTAGGCTAGGTTCACACACGTCTGGTGCGAATTTCCCCTCCATTTTCACAGAAAATTTTCCAAGCAGCTGTTCGGCGGTTAGATCCGGTTCAGCGGTTAGATTTTAGATCTGGTTCAGATGCAAATTTTTGGAGGCGGCGGCCACCGGTGTCTTTAACATTAGCTGGTTGTTAAAGAGCAAGCCGGGAAGCTGGTTGCTGCGTTTTTAACAATGGAGGACTCCCCAAGTGTCAGCGGGGTTCTCACTGACAGCTGAATGGAAAAAAAATGGCGGCAATAATAAAATCCTGAAAAAAATGGGGTGGGGATCCCCCTCCAAGTCATACCAGGCCCTTTTCATGTCTGGTACAGGTTTTAAGAGGAACCCCACACCCCAAAAAATAATAAATAAAAAAACGGCATCTGCCCCCCCCAATCTCCTACTTTGAGGGGAACCCCCACACCAAAATGTGAAAAAAAATCCAAATCCAAACCAGACCCTTATGCAGCCTGGAAGGGAGCAAACACCCCTCCCTTTCCTGAGGCATACCAGGCCACACGCCCTCAAGATGGGGGGGGGGGTGCTTTGGGGCACCTATCCAGAGCACCTTGTCCCCATGTCGAATGGGACAAGTTTCTCTTCCCCACAGCCCTGGCCGGACACCCCGCTCCCCTGAGCCATACCAGACCCCCCCCCCCCATGTGATTGTACCCCTACTCATTTACCACAAAAGTGCCAAGAAATAAAAACAGACCGTTTTTGTCAATTCCTTTATTAAACATAAAAAAAAACAATCCCAGGGTGTAGATCCATCTTCAATCACAATGCCCGCTGCCACTGCTGACCCGAAAAATTAAAAATTTATTGCGGGCTGACGTAATTCAGACTCCGCCTATATTGATTGGACTTTATAGGCTCAAAATGGGAAACCCCAAAAATATAAATTCGTAGATAAAATACAGACATAACTGCCTCCACATGATTCTGATGGCAGATTAAAGACATTCTGCCCCACTATAGCTACCGGAAGTAGTCAATACATTTGATGTACAGCATAATACAGTTACATATAATTCTGTATATTTCCGGTAGTCAGGTCAACATTTCACCGATTTCAATGCTTCCTCAGGCCCCACAGTATTAGTAGTAGGTCAGCACTATATGTAAGAAAATATACAAAAATCAATAACACAGCATATTTATACATAAAGCAACAGTGTTACTCAATATGCTAAAAATGCTTACATCATCGTGGTGGATCAAGGGGCGCCCATCATCAATACCTGGGGGCAGACAGGGGCACCAAAAGCCAACCGCTGCGAGGCAGGGCCCTGCTCGGGACAGCAGGGTAGTGCAGAGAGCTACAGTGCCTTGCAAAAGTATTCACCCCCCTTGGCTTTTTACTTATTTTGTTACAATACAGCCTTTAGTTCAATGTTTTTTTTAATCTGAATTATATGTGCTGGATCAGAACACAATAGTCTAAGTTGGTGAAGTAAAATTTGAAAAATATATACATAAAACTATTTTGCAGAAATAAAAAACTGATAATTGACATGTGCGTGTGTATTCACCCCCTTTGTTATGAAGCCCATAAAAAGCTCTTGTGCAACCAATTACCTTCAGCAGTCACATAATTGGTGAAATAATGTCCACCTGTGTGCAATCCAAGTGTCACGTGATCTGTCATTACATATACACACCTTTTTGAAAGGCCCCAGTGGCTACAACACCTAGGCAAGAGGCAGCACTAACCAAACACTGCAATGAAGACCAAGGAACTCTCCAAACAAGTAAGGGTCAATGTTGAAGTACATGTCAGGGTTAGGTTATAAAAAAATATCCAAATCTTTGATGATCCATAGGAGCACCTTCAGATCTATCATAACCAAATGGAAAGAACATGGCACAACAGCAAACCTGGCAAGAGACGGCCGCACACCAAAACTCACGGACTGGGCAAGGAGGGCATTAATCGGAGAGGCAGCACAGAGACCTAAGGTAACCCTGGAAGAGCTACAGCAGAGACTGGAGTATCTGTATATAGGACGACAATAAGCCGTACGCTCCATAGAGTTGGGCTTTATGGCAGAGTGGCCAGAAGAAAGCCATTACTTTCAGCAAAAAACAAAATGGCACGTTTTGAGTTTACGAAAAGCCATGCGGGAGACTCCCAAAATGTATGGAGGAAGGTGCTCTGGTCTGATGAGACTAAAATTTTATCTTATTGGCCATCAAAGAAAACGCTATGTCTGGCGCAAACCCAACACATCACCCAAAGAACACCATCCCCACAGTGAAACATGGTGGTGGCAGCATCATGCTGTGGGTATGTTTCTCTTTTCGTCCATGGACGGACACAGCTCCTTAATTCTTGACAGCTGGGTTATGTTCCTGTTCATAGGAGAGGACTAGGCAGAACATGTTAGTTATCTTTAAAACATGTAACTTTAACAGAGTTGAACAGCCCCGCCCAGGGGGGGGGTCCCTCTGTACATAACCCTCCTGCCTGCAGTCAGCAGCCTACGTTTTTTTCTGCCTAGCAGAGGAGAGGATGTGGCTCCCTTCGGGCCCAGTATCCTGAAGAGATTTTTACTTTTATTATTTAATTTTTTAGAATCTTCTATCAACTGCCGGCTGGGCATGACAGGCAGGATATTATAGATCCTTGTAGTCCCCCCAGTTCAGCCATCGAGCGTGTTACCGTCCCCTCGCAAAGAAGCGTGGGGTCTGTCACGACATACCCCATGGCTCCAGGGGTGACCGGTGAGCTATATGCTCCAGGGTCCACATATTACCGTGCGGCTTGCTGTCTCAGTCACAGTGGACCGGGCCGACAGCTACTCCGTACTGCTCGGTTGTAGGCCTGTCAGGAACGCACCAGCAGGTCCTCGTTAGGACGGGTAAGTACAGTTCCTCCTGCCTCGGCAGGTGGCAACAGCTGGGTGTTCCTAGGAATAGGGGGTTCTCCTGTCCTCCCTTTCCCTGCTCTCTGTCACCTTTACTCCATCCCTAACAGGGTTGGCTGCGACCGGGGCGTACCTGTGGGGACTCCAGGTCCTGGTGGGGGTCCGGGTGTGTCAGGGCCCGTTTCTCTGTGGGAGTAGCCATGCTGGGCCTTCTCTTCCCCTTCTCGGTGCTCGGGCGCCATTTTGGCGGTGCCGCCGCCATTTTCAGGGTGTGTTTTTTTTTTTTTTTTTTTATTACATTGATTTGCCCTTGGCTGCGCTATGGCGCAGTTGTTATTGCGGGCGGCCATTTTCTTGGTTGCGCCCTTTCCTTCTCCCTGAGGCGTCCGGCGGCCATCTTTGGTGGATGACGCAGCACGATTCTCCTCACAGCTTTCTCACGTTTTCCTCACACACTGCTTCTAGAGCAGCATGGACAATACAGTGATACTCTTAATATATAGAGGCAGGCAGTGGCACTGAGCAGTCTCATTCTTGGCTGGTGAGTCTCCCGGGTGACCCCCTCGGTCGGGGGCAGCATGGTGGGGGAACTTTATTAATTTGTCTAGTCCCTGTGAGTTTTCTGTGTATCTGTAAGGCAACAGCAGAGCCCCTGCACCTGTGGTTTCCCGCCATTTCCTGGGGAATGCTGACACTGACAGGACCACCGGTCTGAGGTGTCAGAGGTTGCTTTTTACCTGCAGTTTGGTGCTTGCTTCGGCAGCACATATACGCAGATTGGAACGATACAGAGAAGATTAAGCGCCCTTGGCGCAATAGTTTAAACATACATACACTGTGAATGTATCCAGTTTTGTGTGTGTATTATTGCTTTTCCTCCCACGCTCCAATGACGTGCGCGCCTTCGGTGCCATACACAGTATAAACATGCACAATATGTTTATACACAACACTAAATACATTCACAGTATATGCATGTATTACTCTTGCGTGGGTTTCCTCCGGGTACTCCGGTTTCCTCCCACGCTCCAATGGTATGCGCGCCTTCGGTGCTATGCACAGCATAAACATGTTCAATATGTTTTTTCACACATACTAAAATACCTACACGGTATGTGTATGCAGTCTGCGTGGGTTTCCTCCGGGTATTCCAGTTTCCTCCCACACCCCAATGGTGTGTTCAATATGTTTATTCACACATACTAGAATACATACACCGTATGTCTATGTACTATGCTCTCTGTGGCTGAGTGGGTTTCCTCCCACGCTCCAATTGCGCGTTTTGGTGCAATACACAGTATAAACTATGTGGTTGTACAATCGGCACTTATCAATGAAGTAGCTGCTGGAAGGTGTCAGTCCCTTTTTTGGGTTACACTCGACCCACTCTATATTGAAGAACTCTTCTTAGATGGGGACTGGGTTTGTCGCAGAGGTCCTTTTTGGTCCCTCAACGCACGTTATTGCTTGTAGAGCATTGTCATAAGGATATGTGTTTTTGCCTATGAAGTTGACCCCTGGTATCAGGGATACCACTTTCCCGGCATTGGGGTCACCTGCCTTTCGGAGGTGATCAGAAGCGATGACTTGGACTGTGTTCGCCATGCTGAGGTCAACGTTACACCCGTTAGTGGCGGCGTCTCTGGTGTCTCTGGCACTCGATGACTGGGCAAAGCTTTTGTACCAGGCAGTGGAGGAGCACCAGCTTCCTCTATCAGTCGACCAGCAGGTGCACTACAACTGCTTTAGCCTCTAGGGCCTCTGTGTCCGGGGTGGTTTTGCGCTACCTGAAAAGGCTGATATACTGGTCCGCTGACCGAGTTTCTAGGGAAGCTCTGACAGAATTGCCTTCCTTTGGCTAACAGTAGAGGCACCCCGTAAGCTGGGACCTTCCTTCTCCAATATATTGCAGTGTTTCTTGGGGGTTGTCATACCCATACCACTGCAGGACAGATTCAGATCTGTTCATGGCTCTTAGGCCTCAAGGCGCTTAATGCCTTTGTGTAGCCGTCCAGTTTTTCCGACCACGGAGTTTGTGAAGTGGTCGCTTCATAAAAGATCGATGTTTTCTTTCTTATTCACTGGATGGTTTCTTTGTCCTACAGTCTCGTTGGACTGCCCTGATGGGGCAGTTCAAGACTGGGTGGGGATTTGGAAATTCAGGATGAAGGAGTCTCGCTCCATCCAGGGACGTCCCTGGACTTCAGGGACGCGAACTGGCATGTCCCCAGATGCGACCGGCACCAGAGGTTCCTGTGATTAGCGGTCAGGGAGAACCACTATTAATTTATGACTCTCCTTTTTGACCTAGCGGCACCGGGAGTTTTCACCAGGGTGCCCGCTTCAATTCTAGCCTTGCTGAGTCATCATGGCTTTGTCATCATTGGTCTCTGCATGGTCTTCTCTTATAACCTGTTTTCAGTTTAGAAGCTGGTTCTGTGCTCATCAGAGGTGAGAATTTTTCTTTCTCCAGAATGGTTGCGGATGCTCCAGGGGGCAGTGAAATGGGTCTTGGCCTCCTTCGAGGCAGCACCATTTGTCCGAGTCCACACTCGGAGGGGGGATTCGGTCCTATGGAACACATCCCCATTGTCTCTTCATCATCAGATTCAGATGAATCGCCTAGTCAGGGCCTCTCTGGCCTGATGGCTGACATTCCGGCACTTCTGTCAGGGAAGTTTTCCCCTTCTTTTCTATTGAAGGGAGGTTGGGGGGTCCAGTCGATCCAGGTCGCTGGACTCTGGACAAATCACGTCTGCCGGTCAATGTTCTGGAACTTCGGACGATCAGGAAGTCGTGGTGACTACAAGGCCGCCCGATCAGGTTCCAGTCGGACAATGCCACAGCTGTGGCTTATGTCAACCTTCTGGTTATCCTGCGGTGGACGGGAAGAAGCGCGCCGGCTCTGTCGGCTGTCTACATTCTCTGTGTGGAACTCTAACTAGCGGACTATTTGAGTCACCAGTTGTTGAACAAGGGGAATGCTCTTGCACCTGGGGGGGTTTCTACTCCCTTTGCCGCAGGTGGACGTCCGACGTGGACCTCCTGGCTTTGCGACTTGATCGCATGATACCGATATTCGTGGTCCAGTCCAGTGTTTCCTGGGCAGACGCGCGGAGGCTAGTTTATACCTATCCTCCACTGATGTGGCTACCTCGGCTGCGCCTCAATGTGCTGATCGAGGGGATTCCCGGTGATCCTAATCGCTCTGGATTGGCCCCGGCGTCCTTGGTACGCCAACTTCGTACACCTGGTGGCGGTCGCGCTGGCGGATGCCAATGCGGGAGGACCTTCTGTCTCAAGGTCCCACACTTCATCCTGCCTTACAGCTGCTGGCCGTATGGCATGGTTATTGTCATCCAGTTACTAAGGGACCGAGGTCTTTCGGATTCGGTCATCTCGACCATGCTGAGGGCACTGAATTCTTCCTGCTGCAAGATCTACCATCGCACCTGGAAGGCCTACGTCTCCAGGTGCGCGGAGGTGAAGTGTCGTCCACGGACGTGTTCGGTTCCCAGGGTCCTGCTGTTTTTACAGCATGGCGTGGTTTAAAAAAAAAAAAAAACTTGTTTTAAGCACCACCAAGGGTCAGTCTCAGCCTTGGCTGTTTTCTTTCTATGGCTGTTGGCGTCTCATTCCCTGGTGGGTACATCTTTGTACAGGGGTTTTGATGGGGGCTTCCCCCAATTAGACCACTTCTCCCTCCTCGGGCTTTGAACCTGGTGCTCTTTGTTCTTCGGGAACCTACTTTTGTGAACACCAGTGAGATTCCTCTCCTGACGTGATCTCAGAAGGTGGCCTCTCTAGTGGCCATTACTGCTGTCAGAAGGGTTTCTGAATTGGCGGCCTTGCCTTGCAAGTCCCCTTGTTTGATCCTCCATAAGGATTTAGCGGTACTACGCCCGCGACCTTAGTTTCTTCCTCAGGTGATTTCGGCTTTTCACCTGAATGAAGACATTGTACTTCTTCCATCGGTCATCGCATCCCAGAGAGTCTGCGCTCCACACTTTGGACGTGGTACGGGCCTTGCGGGTGTACCTGTCTGTTACGGCTCCGTTTCGGAGGTCTGACTCACTGTTTGTGTCGGTGTCCGGTCCACAAAAGGGGCCTGGCGGTATCGTCGGCCACCATTTCTCTGTGGATCAGGCGGACCGTCATCCAGTCCTATGCCCTTAGGGGCGGGCGCCTCTCTTGCAGGCGGCTGTTTTGAGGTTGCAACTCCTCCGTTGAGGAGCTCTGCTTGTTTGGGATGAAAATGTTTTTTCCAAAACGTCTTTCAGGACAGCACCCGAGAGATCATGGCTCCTCCTCCTACAGGAAACACCTCATCAATTAATTCTTTAATTGGAGGCCTCCACGTTGCTTCCATCAGTTTTTTGTGTTTCCTCCAGCCGGAGGAACACTTCTGGTGAGAGCTACGATCCCTTTAGGGCTTTCCTGGGAGACAAGGTTCTCAGTCAGTCTTTTTTTCTTAGGAGAGTGATCCTCCCACTTACCTCCTAGCATGGATGGTCCCGTGGGCTCCCTCTCCCTCTTCCGTGCTCGGGGAGAAGCCTGTACAGCCCGGGAGGGCTGCCTCCTTTTTGTCTTCAGAGCAGTGGTTTGCTGTACTCTCGCCGACCGCTGGCGAAAGCGGCGTGGAGCTTTGCGGCGGCCGCCATTGTTCTGGTGGCCGAGGAGAGCCTCGGCCGCGTCCTGTATGGGAAGAGGCAGCACTTCCGGGTCGGCGCGCGCGTCATTTCCGGCCGCAAAGCGCAGAGGGAGAGGGCAGGGTCACCTGGTGCCTTAAAGTTCCGGTTCCAGGTCAGCGCGGCGGCATTTTCGAATCTGGAACCGGCGTTTTTCTTCACCACGCATCCGCAGACAGCTATGGATAGCGATGCAGCGGATAAGGGGGCAAGCCAAGGCACCAGCAAGGCTAAGGTAAGGGACTGTGTCCTATTTTACACTGGGCCGTTTTCTCCTGTGGGGGGGTTGTATTCACCCTTCTCCCCCCTCCATCTCCCCCACCCCCCATCTCCCTGGTGGTGCAGTGGCTGGTGATTTAGCATGTCTGCATAATATCTAGGGGTCTTTTTGTAAAAGGTGGTGGTGGTGGTGCATGGCTTGCGGGGCACAAGGAAGTGAAAGTGTTTTTTCCTATGTGCACCTGGGTGTATTGATTTGATTTGTACTGTGTGACAGTTTTTTCTTAGCGTGGTCCCTGGTTTTTTTTTTTTCTTTTCTGTTTGTGCAGGCCAAAAGTTCTGCTCAACCAGTGAAGAGAAGGTGCCCTGTCTGCAAGGAAAAGTTAAGCGAGGCTTGGACCAAGTCACTTTGTGCAGATTGCACTGCAAATGTAGTCAGGGAAGAGTCTCCATCCTTTTGTGGCGATTTAGTATCTACAACTAAGGATGAACTCCGTGCCACCTTTCAAGCTTTTAGGTCAAACCTAAGAGAAGAACCAGGCCCTTCAAGGGAACCTAGGGCTCCTCAGCCTTCTTCAGAACCCCAAGACGGCTCTCAAATATTATTGGGAGGTTCGATAGACGCTTCCCAAGAATCTGCTTCCCTTGCTCCGGATGGAACAGACTCTGAGGAGGAAGAAAATGAAGCAGAGAGTGCTTCTAAGTACAAGATGTCGCTTGAAGAAGTCGCAGGACTTTTAAAAGTAATCCATGCGACTTTGGGGATTGAAGAGGAAAAGAAGGAGCTCTCCCTACATGACCGCATGTATGCAGGTTTGGGTGATCCAAAAAGCCGTGTTTTTCCAGTCCATTCAATAATCTCGGACATGATTAAAAAAGAGTGGTTGGAACCTGAGAAAAAGCCATTTTTTTTTCCCGGTCTCATAAGAGAAGATTTCCATTTGAGGACAACCCGGATTCCATCTGGAACAAGGTTCCAAAACTGGACTCTGCTTTTTCACAGGTCTCAAAATCAACTGACCTTGCCTTTGAGGACATGGGCATGTTAAAGGAGCCCATGGACAAAAGAATGGATTTGCTTCTTAAAAGGGCTTGGCAGTCCGTGATGAACAATCTAAAACCAGCAATGGCAACAACCTGTGTCGCTAGGAATTTAGAACACTGGATTAACCAGATGAAGGCCCATGTTACGGCGGATTCTCCAAAACAGGAGATTCTGGACTCATTTACAACGCTTTTCTGCAGCGGTATCATATATTGCGGATGCTTCAGCAGAATCCATTCGTATGTCAGCCAGGTAAGCGGCTTTGACCAATTCTGCTAGGAGAGCCTTGTGGCTTAAAACTTGGCCAGGAAATGCTGCATCTAAAAATAGACTGTGTAGCAGTCCCTTTGCAGGGGATTTGCTGTTTGGTTCTGAGCTGGAGTCCATTCTTGACCGTACGGCTGACAAAAAGAAGGCGTTTCCGGTCAAAAAACAACAGGTACAGACCCGTAAGCGTTTTTTTCGTCCCAAAAAGGACAACAGGAAGGAAAAACGCAAACCAAAAGGAAGCAGTGGTCTTCCCAGAAATCAAAAGGTAGGAGTGGAGTGCTCTTCCATCCTCCTGCGACCCCCGGAAAGCCGCAGTGACAATCCACCCCAAGTAGGGGGAAGACTCCAGGAGTTCATTCCCCAGTGGAGAGACATCACTACAAATCAGTATATTGTAAACATGCTCTCCCAAGGATATGTGGTGGAATTCACGGAAGAACCCCCAAAGAGATTCCTAGTGACAAATGTCCCGAGGGATCCGGTCAAGGCACTCGCCATGAAGTCCCTAATTCAGGAAGTGATATCCCAGAGAGTCATTGTTCCGG
Source organism: Rana muscosa (assembly GCA_029206835.1). Classification (NCBI taxonomy): domain Eukaryota; kingdom Metazoa; phylum Chordata; class Amphibia; order Anura; family Ranidae; genus Rana; species Rana muscosa. Next base: position 111,261,258 of record CM055125.1, read on the forward strand.
TTCCAACAAAGGAGTTCTTCCAGGGGTTCTATTCTCACGTTTTCCTTGTACAGAAACCTTCAGGAAAGTACCGCCTCATCCTAAATCTAAAAATGCTGAATTTGTCAGTAGAATACAAAAGATTTCGGATGGATTCCATTTTCTCAGTAAGAAGCCTCCTGAGTCAAGGATGCTTCATGGCATTGATAGATTTGCAGGACGCATACCTCCACATTCCTATTGCTGCCAGATCTCAGAGATATCTGAGGTTAGCACTGAGAGAAGGGAAGAAGGTGGTACACCTGCAATTCAGAGCTCTTCCATTCGGCCTGTCATCTTCTCCAAGGGTGTTCACGAAGGTAATGGCCGAAGCTCTAGCACCCTTGCGTCTAGAGGGAATTTCAGTAATTCCTTATCTAGACGACCTGCTACTGTTTGCCCAAACCAGAGATGGACTTCAGAGAAACTTGGACAGAGCACACGCTCACCTAGAATCCATCGGATGGATACTAAACCTCCAAAAGTCCAATATGATTCCCTCTCAGGAGGTGTTATTCCTGGGTTTCCGTATCAACTCTGTGGAGCAAAAGATTTTTCTCCCAGAAGAAAAACGGGAAAAGCTGTTGGAGGTTGTGTCTCTCTTACAATCCAGTCAGCTTCTGTCCATCAGGAGGGTCATGTCAGCATTAGGAACCCTGACCTCTTCCATACCGGCAGTACAGTGGGCAAAGCTCCATTTCAGACCGCTGCAAAAGTTTCTGTTAAAAATCTGGGATCGCCAGCAGAATTCATTGGATTCACTGGTGAAGATCCCCACCAAAGTAAAGAGGAGTCTCTGGTGGTGGAAGAACCAGGCAAGACTCTCAGCAGGCCTGTTATGGTCCTTTCCAACCCAGGTAAGGCTAACAACCGATGCCAGCTCCTGGGGTTGGGGGGCTCACATGAGCGGTCGTTGGGCTCAGGGATCTTGGTCCACAAGGGAAGCACTGAGATCTTCAAACTAGAGGGAACTAAAGGCGATAGAAATGGCCTTATTGTTCTTTGCAGAAGAAGTCCAAGGGCGACATACACAAATCCTGTCGGACAATGCCACGGCGGTGGCTTACATAAACCGACAAGGGGGCACCAGAAGCAGAATACTTCAAGGCCTAGCAGAGAGCATTCTAAATTGGGCAGAGCTCCATACTCAATCCTTGTCCGCGGTCCATCTAAAAGGGACCCTAAACAGGATAGCGGATTTCCTCAGCAGGAACCAGGTGTACGAAGCGGAGTGGCAATTGAATCCAGATGTCTTCAATCTAATAGTGAAGAAATGGGGACAGCCAAGAGTGGATCTCTTTGCGACTCAGGAAAATACACAAATATCCCTCTTTTTTTCCCTGAACAGGAACGAGTCATCTCTGGGGGTAGATGCTCTGGCACACAGTTGGAATTTTCACCTCAGCTACACCTTCCCTCCATTTCAGCTGATTCCGCAGGTCATAACAAAAATCCGGAAAGAGGATATGACAGTAATCCTCATCACTCCCTTCTGGCCCAAGAGGCCTTGGTTTTCGGCTCTTCTACAGATGCAGATCAAACCATACTGGCACCTTCCCTTGAGACAAGACCTTCTGTTACAAGGTCCGCTGTTTCACCAAGAAGTAGAAAAGCTAAAACTCACAGCCTGGCTTCTGAGGAGCAGCTCTTAAGGAGAAAAGGATTCTCGGATAGGTTGGTGGCTACCCTCCTATCTAGCAGAAAGAATGTTACCACAGCAATATATCACAAAGTCTGGAAAGTCTTTAACTCTTGGTGCACTACATCCGGCAGACCATTAAAGCAGATTTCTTCTATCTTGGAATTTCTGCAAGAAGGAGCAGACAAGGGCCTAGCGATCAGTACCCTAAAAGTTCAGGTTGCCGCACTGGGGGTATATTTTGAGAAGTCTATTTCATCAGAACCCCTAGTAAACAGATTCTTTAAAGCCCTCACTCGGGCTAGACCGATAGTGATCAAAAACTGTCCGTCATGGGACTTGTCAGTCGTTCTACAGGCCCTGACCAGGGAACCTTTCGAACCTCTTAATTTAACCTCCCTGAAGCTAATTACTTTAAAAACAATTTTTCTAGTAGCTATTACAACAGCTCGAAGGATCAGTGAGGTGCAAGCTTTATCTATCAGGGAACCATTTTTTTCTATTTTTTCAGACAGAATTGTGCTGAAGACGGATCCTAATTTTTTACCAAAGGTTGCCTCAGTTCAAAATAGAACCCAGGAGATAATACTTCCTACGTTTTTGTTCTAATCCGTCGGGTAAGAAGGAAGAAGAATTCCATACCCTGGATGTTAAAAGAGCAGTCTTAAGTTACCTGGAAGCTACTAAAGACTTTAGGCGTTCAGACGCACTATTCATTTTATTTTCCGGAAATAAAAAAGGAAGACAAGCTTCTAGAGGAACCATTGCCAGATGGTTGAGAATGGCTATCTCAGACGCCTATTCCCTTACAGGCCAGGAGAGTCCAGTAAGTATCCGGGCTCATTCTACTAGAGCTTCGGCGGTGAGTTGGGCAGAAAAAGCTGGTGCCACCCCCGAACAAATCTGTAAGGCAGCTACATGGACAAGTCTGACGACCTTTGCCCGTCATTATAGATTAGATCTCATGACGGCTGGGGACCAGGCTTTCGGAAGGAAAGTCTTACAGGCTGTTGTCCCACCCTAAATGGGGTAAGTCTCGATTATCCTCTCGGGTGCTGTCCTGAAAGACGTTTTGGAAAAATGCAAGTTAGACTTACCGGTAACTTGTTTTCCAATAGGCTTTCAGGACAGCAGGATCCCGCCCTTTTTTTATGCTGTGGCTGTAATACTATGTAATAACTGTCGCTTATGTGTTGCAGCTGGGGCTGGAGGTTCTCTACAAACAACTGATGGAAGCAACATGGAGGCCTCCAATTAAATAATTAATTGATGAGGTGTTTCCTGTAGGAGGAGGAGCCATGATCTCTCGGGTGCTGTCCTGAAAGCCTATTGGAAAACAAGTTACCGGTAAGTCTAACTTGCATTTTTTGATGCTGTGCCCACCCCTCGTTTTTTTGACACTGCTTTGGGACGTCCCAAATGTCAAGAATTAAGGAGCTGTGTCCGTCCATGGACGAAAAGAGAAAATAGGATTTTTGTACTCACCGTAAAATCCTTTTCTCTGTCGTCCATGGACGGACACAGCACCCACCCCTCCTTTTTTAGTTTGTACTGCTTTACTACGAACTAAGGCTGCTGACTGCAGGTAGGAGGGTTATGTATGGAGGGACTGCCCCCTGGGCGGGGCTGTTCAACTCTGTTAACGTTACATGTTTTAAGGTAACTAACATGTTCTGCCTAGTCCTCTCCTATGAACAGGAACATAACCCAACTGTCAAGAATTAAGGAGCTGTGACCGTCCATGGACGACAGAGAAAAGGATTTTACGGTGAGTACAAAAATCCTATTTCTTGTTCATACATCACGGGACACAGAGCAGCATAGTCATTACTATGTGGGTTATATAGAATTACCTTCAGGTGCTGGCACTGGCAACTTCCAAAACAGGAAGTACCCTCCCCTATATAAGCCCCTCCCATCCGGGAGTACCTCAGTTTTTTGCCAGTGTCTAAGGTGTTGGCCAAGGTTAACATGTATTCATCTGGGCTTGTGTACAGGTTCTCTGGGCCTTAGCAAGCTATTCCGGATCCGACCAAAAAAGCTTCATAGCTAAACGGTCGGTACCCGGGCCTTGCAGAGAAGAGCAGGGTTTTGCCTGTAATGCCTCTCTTAGGAGGGCTGGACCCTGGGATCCAGAGCTCTGGTCATACCCAAAACCAAGAGGCTATCTGTGCAGGGTGCTATACAGGTCCAGGGGAGTGGAATCCTTGGGAACCCGGTCCCTGAAGGTCTAGTACAATGCCTGCCGTGAGAGGTGAAGTTTGGGCTTCTGTGGACCAAACAAAGTCCTGCGGCTGGGAAAAGGTAAGTGGGGGCCCCTCAGGAACTTGGTTCTATTGAGGGGACCCCCAAGCCTAATATGTCTTTCTGCCTGTTACCTAAAGGGTATTCCCGCTAATAGCTGTATATGCCTAAGAAATCCTAGAAATGTTTTTTCATAAGGGAAGTTTTAAAAAAACTGTAAACCTGGAAATGTTTTTCATAAAGGAGGTTTTAAAAAAAAAAAAAGACAAAAGTGCGGTACCTGTGTTTGTCCACTAGAGGCCGCTGTGGAACGTCTTTTTTCTTGGGACTATTCCTTCCATGGTGAAAGTCCAGGCAGATGAGTGAGCTCTCTATCAGGGAAGCTGCATTCCTCTGTCATGCTGCCAAGTAGTTTCCTTCCATCCCCGAGTCCTGGTAAAACAGGGACCCTGGCTCCTCTCCCTACATGGCGCCAAGAGCGCACACGTGCACGCACGCGCGCGCGCACACATGCTTTCTTTTTATAAGGTTTAGCTTCAAAAAAGGGGGCGGAGCCTGGCGGATGACGCGCTCTGTGCGCCCAGCGCTTCTGCGCATGCGCGGGCGTCCCAGCAAGATAAAAGGACTCAGTCCACGCTGCTTGCTATGGACACAGAGCATGAAAAGGAGCTAGTAGCATGGTATAGGGGCTTACAGTGGGCGGTTGATACAGGCATCCCCAGAAAGACGCATTAGTAGACACCCACTGATGTACATAGCAGCAAATTGCATTAGACTATTTCAGTAAGGGGTGTATTGCGGCTGGAATACCTCAGCTTTGAACTAAGGAATATGCCGCCTAAAAAACTCCGAGATATACCTCTCAGGAAGTGTAGGGGGTCTCCATCGGGCTCTGAGGATCTGGAGCAGTCATCTGCACCCTCCTCCCCTGAGAAATCAGAGGTTAATACCCATAAGGAACCCCCGGGAGTGCCAGGTACTGCGGCTGTCCTCAGTCCACCTGCTCCTGCATATATAACAGAGGAGGTTTTTTCCTCAACTCTGGAGGGATTGGAGCAGAGATTGGCTGCATTGATCGCTTCTTCTCTACAGGAAAGAAAGCGCGCCAGATCTCCATCACCTCCATTAGAGTGCCTGTTGGCAGAGCAACAGTCCCAGGAAGGGACCGACCTACCTGAAGGGGATCAGGAGGAGGTTAGCTCTGTTTTTGAGGAATCGACAGTAGATGAACCATTTTCAGCATCACAGACTGAAAGATTGTGGGTCCAGACCCTAACTGACATGGTTCGATCTGCATTTAAAATGCCTCTTGTTGAACCATCAACTACTGCTGTCTCCTCATTGGGGTCGCTAAAAGCTCCCCAGGTTAATTGCTCCTTTCCAATACATCCATTATTGGAAGGACTTATATACCAGGACTGGGAACATCCTGATAAACTATTTGTTCCGCCTAAAAAATTTCCGGTGATCTATCCCATGGAGGAAAAGTTCACCCAGAGATGGAATGTTCCTACGGTGGACGCAGCCATTTCTTCTGTGAACAAATCACTGACATGTCCAGTAGATAATGTTCAAATGTTCAAAGATCCAGTGGATAAAAAATTGGAATCTTTATTAAAATCTGCTTTTTCCACAGCAGGGGCTGTTACACAGCCAGCAGTGGCAGCTATTGGGGTCTGCCAAGCTTTAAAGGATCAAATGAAAATGGTCCTGAGGGATTTGCCAGACCAACAGGCCCAGGCTCTGGCTGATCTGCCTAGAGCATTATGCTTTGCGGTTGACGCCATCAAGGATTCTATCCATCAGGCCTCCCGCCTCACGCTGTCTTTGGTACATATGCGTAGGCTTCTGTGGCTTAAAAACTGGTCTGCTGAAGCTCCCTGTAAGAAGCTCTTAGTTAGCTTCCCATTTCATGGGGAACGCCTTTTTGGCGAAGACCTGGATAAGTATATCCAGAAGATTTCCAGTGGTAAAAGTACTCTCTTACCGAGTAAGAAGAGGTCTAGGGGTCCATCTTTTAAGAGGACTACCTCTCCTATCCCTGCGACGTCTGCTACTAAGCAGTTCCGACGGCCTCCTCGGTCAAACTCAGGAGGTAAAAATCAGGGACAGCCACAGGGTAATAAAAAGCCCTGGATCCGAAGAGGTACTAAACCAGCCTCCAAGTCAAGCCTATGAAGGGCTGCCCCCACTCAAACGGGTGGGGGGAAGACTTCAGTTGTTCGCAGAGACCTGGCGGGAGACGATCAAAGACAGATGGGTGCTCTCCGCAGTAACTCTGGGATACAAGTTGGAGTTAAAAGAGTCTCCTCCGTCCCATTTTATGTGGTCAGGCATGCCAAGAGACCCTCTGAAAAGACGGTCTCTCCTATTGGCGTTAGAACAACTATTGCTCCAAGGAGTAATTATGGAGGTTCCTATGGAAGAGTGGGGGTTGGGTTTCTACTCAAACCTTTTCACAGTCCCGAAGCCAAACGGGGACATAAGACCCATATTGGACCTAAAGAGTCTAAACAAATTTCTAAACGTCCGGTCTTTCCGGATGGAGTCGATCCGATCGGTCACCGCTGCCCTACAAGGGGAGGAATGGTTAGCCTCGATCGACATCAAAGATGCTTACTTGCATGTTCCCATCTTTCCAGGTCATCAAAAATTCCTACGCTTTGCAGTAGAAGGGCGGCATTTTCAGTTCAGAGCCTTACCATTCGGTCTGGCCACAGCACCACGAGTGTTCACAAAAATTCTGGCCCCACTGTTGGCCGATCTAAGAACACGGGGTGTAACGATAATGGCATACCTAGACGACCTGTTGTTGATGGACCACTCAGTTGCCAAGCTAGAAGTGGTAATTATCGATACAATCAAGTATCTAGAATCTCACGGTTGGGTCATCAACCTGGACAAGTCAGCCCTACAGCCAGTGAAAAACCTGGTATATCTAGGGCTACGGCTGGATTCAGACCAGAGGAAGATTTTCTTACCTCTAGACAAGGTATCCTCTTTGAGGGGCTTGGTCCGTCTGCTTTGTGCAAAAAGACAGCCGTCCATACGCCTGTGCATGAGGCTGCTAGGAAAGATGGTAGCATCATTCGAAGCTGTGCCATACGCCCAATTCCACTCAAGGAATTTACAAAGGGCCATATTGTCAGCCTGGAACGGAAAAGTTCAGGCTCTAGACTTCCCGATGGCTTTGTCCCCTTCCGTTCGGCAGAGTCTCTGCTGGTGGTTGATCCCCCAGAATCTCCAGAAGGGAAAACCCTTCAGCCCGATATCTTGGAAGGTAGTCACTACAGATGCCAGCCTTACAGGCTGGGGGGCAGTACTGGAGCAATGGTCTCTCCAGGGCAGATGGTCAAATGTAGTAAAAACCCTGCCCATCAATCTCTTAGAGATACGAGCAGCCCGGTACGCCCTAGTAGCCTGGACATCCAGACTCCAAGGGTCCCCTGTCAGAATTCAATCAGACAATGCCACAGCAGTGGCATATATCAATCATCAGGGAGGCACCAGGAGTCGTGCAGCCCAGAGGGAAGTAAGTCACATCCTGGAATGGGCAGAAAAGCATGTCCCATGTATATCAGCTGTCTTCATTCCAGGGGTGGAGAATTGGAAGGCGGACTTTCTGAGTCGCCAACAGTTATGCCCAGGGGAATGGTCCCTTCATCCCGAGGTCTTCCGAGCAATATGTCAGCGGTGGGGAACACCGGATGTAGATCTGCTAGCATCCAGATTCAACGCAAAGGTGGACAGGTTTGTCTCCCGGACAAGGGATCCCCTCGCTTGCGGCTCGGATGCTCTGGTGTTCCCTTGGGATCAGTTCAGACTGATATATGCATTCCCTCCGCTACAATTGTTGCCTCGACTCCTTCGCAGAGTCAGGTTGGAGAAGAAGCCGGTGATCCTGGTGGCTCCAGCGTGGCCCCGAAGGGCCTGGTACGCGGAGATCATCAAAATGTCTGTGGGGAGTCCTTGGACCCTTCCACGTCGTCCGGACCTGCTTTCGCAAGGACCGATATACCACCCTTCCTTACTAACTCTAAGTTTAACGGCCTGGCTATTGAGTCCCACATCCTAAAGAAGAGAGGTCTCTCTAACTCTGTGGTATCAACTATAATCAATGCCAGGAAGCCTGTATCCAGGCAGATCTACTATAGAGTTTGGAAGGCGTACATCACTTGGTGCGAGGCCAGAAAATGGCATCCACGTAAGTACGTTATAGGCAGAATTCTGGACTTCCTGCAGTGGGCTGTAGACAGGAAGTTTGCCTTAAGTACTATCAAGGGCCAGGTTTCGGCCTTGTCAATACTATTTCAAAGGCCCCTGGCTATGCATTCACTTGTCAAATCCTTTATGCAAGGTGTGACTCGTATTATTCCACCGATTAAGGCTCCCATATGCCCATGGGATCTAAATTTGGTTCTGTCGGTTCTGCAGAAGCAGCCATTTGAACCTTTGCGGCACATTTCCTTGGTTCTACTCACCAGGAAATTGATATTTTTAGTAGCCATATGCTCGGCTAGAAGAGTGTCGGAATTAGCCGCCATGTCCTGTAAAGAGCCATATCTGGTTATCCATAAGGACAGAGTAGTATTACGTCCTCACCCAGCCTTTCTTCCTAAGGTGGTATCGAGGTTTCACTTGAACCAGGATGTGGTTCTTCCTTCTTTTTTCCCCAAACCAAGCTCGGTAGAGGAAAAGTTATTGCATTCTTTGGATGTAGTAAGAGCAGTTAAAGCTTATCTAAAAGCCACTGCTCAGATTCGTAGAACGGATTCTCTGTTTGTTCTGCCGGAAGGCCCCAGAAAGGGTCAGGCAGCATCAAAATCTACTTTAGCCAAGTGGATTCGACAGGTCATAATACAAGCCTATGGCTTGAAAAGTAGACCGCCTCCGTTCAAAGTTACGGCGCACTCCACGAGAGCAGTTGGAACTTCATGGGCAGTGCATCACCAGGCCTCCCTGGCGCAAATTTGTAAGGCCGCAACATGGTCTTCAGTACACACGTTTACTAGGTTCTACCAGGTGGACGTGAGAAGTCAGGAGGATGTCGCCTTTGGGCGCAGTGTGTTGCAGGCCGCAAAAGATCCTCATGCCTGATGGCGCCCAGCTTATGTATGGTGTATCCCCCCCCTCATGTGGCATTGCTTTGGGACGTCCCACATAGTAATGACTATGCTGCTCTGTGTCCCGTGATGTATGAACAAGAAAGTAGGATTTTTAAAACAGCTTACCTGTAAAATCCTTTTCTTGGAGTACATCACGGGACACAGAGCTCCCACCCCTCTTTTGGGGACACGTATTGCTTTGCTACAAAACTGAGGTACTCCCGGATGGGAGGGGCTTATATAGGGGAGGGTACTTCCTGTTTTGGAAGTTGCCAGTGCCAGCACCTGAAGGTAATTCTATATAACCCACATAGTAATGACTATGCTGCTCTGTGTCCCGTGATGTACCCCAAGAAAAGGATTTTACAGGTAAGCTGTTTTAAAAATCCTACTTTTTCCAGCAGTCGGGACTAGGAAACTGGTCAGAGTTGAGGGAAAGATAGATGGTGCTAAATACAGGGATATTCTTGAGCAAAACTTGTACCACTCTGTGTGTGATTTGAGGCTAGTACGGAGGTTCACCTTCCAGCAGGACAATGACCCCAAACATACTGCTAAAGCAACACTTGAGTGGTTTAAGGGGAAACATGTAAATGTGTTGGAATGGCCTAGTCAAAGCCCAGACCTCAATCCAATAGAAAATCTGTGGTGAGAATTGGATTGCTGCTCACAAGCACAAACCATCCAACTTGAAGGAGCTGGAGCAGTTTTGCAAGGAGGAATGGGCAAACATTCCAGTGGTAAGGTGTGGAAAGCTCATAGAGACTTATCCAAAGCGATATGGAGCTGTGATAGCCACAAAAGGTGGCTCTACAAAGTATTGACTTTAGGGGGGGGGGTGAATAGTTATGCACATTGACTTTTTCTGTTATTTTGTCCTATTTGTTCTTTGCTTCACAATAAAAAAAATTAAAAAATCAAAGTTGTGGGAATGTTCTGTAAACTAAATGATGCAAATCCTCAAACAATCCATGTTAATTCCAGGTTGTGAGGCAACAAAATACGAAAAATGCCAAGGGGGTGAATACTTTTGCAAGGCACTGTATAATGCAAAGTGAAGCCACTAAATATTCTTGTATGGAATAAAATGCTGCAATAAACACTGGAGAGTAGATACATGCTAGGACTCCAGGATATAGGTATACAATTGTGAATGGACACAAATCATAACCAGATGGATAGTAATATCCCCCAATAGGACCTAGAACAAAAATGAGACAATGATAATAAAGCAACATATCTCTGCTAGTATTCTAATCACTTATCCCCATGACCAAACCATGTATATACAGCGATATCTTGGATGGTAAAAGTTTTGGCTTTCTAATATCAACAGATTTTGTAAGTTTGCCCACTTAAAAGAAATTAAGGGTCTATAATTTTTATCATAAGTGTATTTCAAATGATAGAGACAGAATATCAACCAAAAATCCAGAAAAAACACATGACATAAATGTTATAAATTGAGTTGCAGTTCAGGTAGTAAAATAAGTATTTGATCTCCAAGCAAAACATGACTTGGTGTGCTGGAAAATTCCTTCTTGGCAAGCACAGAGGTAAGACTTTTCTTGTAGTTTGTTAGCAGGTTTGCACACATCTCAAGAGGGATTTTGGTCCACCCTTCTTTACAGATCTTCTCTAAATCTTTAAAGTTTCTTGGCTGTCAAACTCGAAGTTTCAGCTCCCTCCATAAATGATCTATAGGATTAAGGTCTTGAGACTGGCTAGGCCACTCCATGACCTTCATGTGCTTGTTCTTGAGCCACTCCTTTGTTGCCTTGGCGGTATGTTTTGGGTCATTGTAATGCTGGAAGACCCATCCACTACCCATCTTCAGTGTTCCGGCCTTGTGCAGGTCTATGATCTTGTCCCTGATGTCCTCTAACAGCTCTTTGGTCTTGCCCATGATGGTGAGGTTTGTTTGGAAGACAGATATTCTGTGGACAGGTGTCTTTTATACACATACGAGTTGTCATTAGGAGTACCTTCTTAAATTCACAGGACTATTCTGTGTACCACAGGAGCACATACTGTAGCCAGTCTGTGGGAGCCAGAATTATTGTTGGCTGGTAGGGGATCAAATACAGGCGGTCCCCTACTTACAAACATCTGACTTACAAACGACTCCTACTTACAAATGGAGGGAGACAACAGGAAGTGAGAGGAAATCTACCCCTAGGAAGGGAAATTCTCTCGTGCAAGAGCTAATATGGCAAAAAGGTGTCTTCACTGATGGTTTATCACCAATCCTTGTTTACCTAATAACCCCAAATTTTCAAAATTCAATTGTCATTGGGACAGAAAGTGAGGTGAAATCTTCTGAACAAGGGCACATACAGCAAAACAAATGTTACAGGGGTGGTAACCCTTCCCTATGTTATCCAAAAAGCTTAAAAATAGATTTTTTGGCTGGAGCTACACTTAAAAAATTTACCTGTTCCACCTTACAAACAGATTCAACTTAAGAACAAACCTACAGTCCCTATCTTGTTTGTAACCCGGGGACCGCCTGTACCTATTTTACTCACTGAACTGCAACTCAATTTATAACATTTGTATCATTTGTTTTTTATGGATTTTTGGTTTATATTCTGTTCCTATAATTTAAAATACACCTATGATAACCATTACAGACCCTTAATTTCTTTGTAAGTGGCTTGTTGCGGAACTCCAAAGTCCGCTGGGAAATCCTTGAAGCTGAGGAAGTACTAACTTATCCAAGGCAACCTTTTATCCCAGTAACTGGACGACACACAGTTCTGGGAGTAAATCAACACTTTATTTAGCCACAGCTGGCTTTTTATATCATTCCCCATGCAAGGGGTTTCTGAACTCATTTTCCAGGGGCATTCCCTTCAGCAACTAACAGATGACAGTGATTTAATTACCTGGAACTATTTCTAACAACCTTGGTATGCGTGAGACGTTTGTCTCCACATATTTACCCATAACAATGAAACCGTGCCAGACACATTACTAGGAGTGTAATTACATCCCGTAGCAGATAATAGGTGGGGTCATTAAAACACTGAGCAATAGATGAATGGAAAGTTACCTCAGACCCCAATTGACCCAATTTACTTATTCAGACATCAGTAGACCTTCTGTCGCTACATTTCCTGGAAGGAATATTTACTGTCACCTTTGAAGTGATCCCCACCATATTCTCAGTGTTCAGTATTTTGCTACATGGCTAAACTTACAAAACCTGCAGGGGATCAAATAATAATTTTCGCCACTATGTGTGTGTAGCGATACCTTCAACTAAGAAGGCCGCAAGTTTAGTTTGGGCCCTGAAAACAGCTCCGCCAACCCCCGGCAATGTACTCGATCCCCTACTGGCACAGTTAGTATTGGCAGCAATATATATATTCTTATACTGTATGAGTAAACCCAGACACCAAGACAATAATGAAAAGGGTATCAAATTTACTTTAAGCTTTTGGTAAGAAAAGTTAACAGTGGTAACGGTTCACAGATAATAAATTGCAGAGCCCTGCAGCAATAACACACTATGCATTTAAAATGAACAGTAAAGGTGCGCCGCGTGGGCGACCGTTAACTAGGCGTCCTGTGGCGCAGTAACCAAATGAACTAACTAGCTGGCCAGGCCTGGCTCAGATAACTACAACTCAGTTTATAGGGGATGATGATTTCTTCACCGGCAAATCTGTAAAGGTGGTGCACATGACCGAACAACATTTGTAATCCAATAGGGAAATTGCAATAAGAACAAACACTTCACTGAAGATCCTCTCTCTCAGTTCTGCTATGGACCCTTAGTGAGTGTATCAAATATAAACTGTGGTGGGCCACGGCAGTCTGTAGGCACATCAGCAATCACAGTATATGGTCTGAGCATACGCTCGCTCACCCGTCCGGGACTTCCACCGACTATCTGCAGCGATCAGGTCCCCGATCCAACTAAGGCTGTGGATAAGCGAAGTCAGATGCCACCCAGGCTCGCAGTGGGGTGGAAGGCTCTTTGGTGCTGCGCAAGGCCTCAGGCTTCAGGCCTTGCACTCCGACACATCCGCACAGGAGGATCAGTCACTGAAGTCTCGTGTCCCAAAAGAGGCCAAGCCCAGCCTTGCCTCCTCCTTTTATAACCCCTCCCATGAGTCTCGGTGGTGGAAACATTGCCGAATGGGGTTATGGGTAATGTAGTCTCTCTCCTCGGCTTTCACTTCCAGTAATGTCTCTTCTCTACTTCCTCCTGACTCACCTCTCACCTGGAACTTCTTGTCTCTCTGCATTAAAGGGGAACACCCCGCTACGTGTATGTGTATGTGTGTGTGTGTGTGTGTGTGTGTGTGTGTGTGTGTGTGTGTGTGTGTGTGTATGTGTATATAATATATATAGATAGATAGATAGAGATATATACACACAGGTGATAATCGAAAAATTTGAATATCGTGCAAAAGTTAATTTATTTCACTAATGCAACTTAAAAGGTGAAATTAATATACGAGTTAGACTCATTACATGCAAAGCAAGATAGTTCATGCCGTGATTTGTCATAATTGTGATGATTATGGCTTACAGCTCATGAAAACCCCAAATCCACAATCATAGAAAATTTGAATATTGTTAAAAGGTGCAATTATTCTAGGCTCAGTGTCTACTCTAATCAGCTAATTAAGCCATATCACCTGCAAATGGTTCCTGAGCCTTTAAATGGTCTCTGAGGCGTGGTTCACACTGGGGCGACAAACGCTCCGACATTGGGAGCTCATGTCGCATGACGTGTGAAAATCAATGTTTCCCTATGAGAGCCGTCTTAACTGGTCCGACACATGTCGGTCCGACTTTGAGAATGCTCCCTGTACTACTTTGGTCCGACTTTGATCCGACTTCAGCCCATTGACTATCATTGAAGTTGGATCAAAGTCGGACCGCAGTCTTGCATGATCCGACTTTGGCATGCAACCTGTGCTGTGCTGCTCTTGAGGGGGAACTCCAGGCCAAATTTTAAATAAAAAACCGGCATGGGTTCCCCCTCCAGGAGCATACCAGGCCCTTGGGTCTGGTCTGGATTTGAACGGGCACCCCTACGCCGAAAAAACGGCGTGGGGGTCCCCCCAAAATCCAAACCAGACCCTTATCCGAGCACACAACCTGGCCGGCCGCAGGGGAAGAGGGGGGGACGAGAGAGCGGCCCCCCTCCCTCCCTGAACCGTACCAGGCCACATGCCCTCAACATGAGGGGTTTGGTGCTCTGGGGCAGGGGGGCGACCTGCGGCCCCCCCACCCCAGAGCACCCTGCCCCCATGTTGATGAGGACAGGGCCTCTTCCCGACAACCCTGGCCGTTGGTTGTCGGGGTCTGCGGGCGGGGAGGCTTATCGGAATCCGGGAGCCTCCTTCAATAAGGGGGCCCCCGGATCCCGGCCCCCCCCCCCACCCTATGTGAATGAGTATGGGGTACATCGTACCCCTACCCATTCACCTGGTGGACAAAAAATTGCAATAAAAAAACCACACAGCTTTTTAAAGTATTTTATTTCACAGCTCCGGGGGTCTTCTTCCGACTTCGGGGGTCTCCGGTGTCGTCGCCGCGCTCTCCGGTTCTTTCTTCCGCCGGGCCTCCGCTAACTTCTTTTTAGCTCTTTTGCTAACGGAGGCCCGGTCTTCTCCGTCGCCTTCTTCTTCTCCCGCTCTCCGGTTCTTTCTTCTGCCGGCCCCTCCACTAACTTCTTTAGCTCTTTCGCTAGTGGAGGGGCCGGGCTTCCCGTCGTCGCCGTCGGCGTCTTCTTCCCTCTTCTCCTCGATGTTGACGCGTCGCTTCCTCCCGCTGTAATACTGGCTCTCCGCTCCGCATTAATATAGGCTTCCCATGACGTCACAGTCACATGTTCCCATGACGTCACAGTCATATGCTCCGGGGCCATGTGCCCCATACTCATTCACATAGGGTGGGGGGGGCCGGGATCCGGGGGCCCCCTTATTGAAGGGGGCTCCCGGATTCCGATAAGCCCCCCCGCCCGCAGACCCCGACAACCAACGGCCAGGCCCTGTCCTCATCAACATGGGGGCAGGGTGCTCTGGGGTGGGGGGGCCGCAGGTCGCCCCCCTGCCCCAGAGCACCAAACCCCCCCATGTTGAGGGCATGCGGCCTGGTACGGTTCAGGAGGGAGGGGGGGCGCTCTCTCGTCCCCCCCCCACTTCCCCTGCGGCCTGCCAGGTTGTGTGCTCGGATAAGGGTCTGGTTTGGATTTTGGGGGGACCCCCCACGCCTTTTTTTGGCGTAGGGGCGCCCGTTCAAATCCAGACCAGACCCAAGGGCCTGGTATGCCTCTGGAGGGGAACCCACGCCGTTTTTTTTATTTAAAATTTGGCCTGGAGTTCCCCCTCAAGATTCATACCAAACACAGTGCCTGATATTGGCGGGGATCCAAGTCGGATCCCCGTTCATTGAAAGTCGGACATATGTCGGCTTCATGTCGCAGGGCAAAGTCGGATCCAAAGTAGGACAGATGTCGTGTCGCACTAGTGTGAACCCAGCCTCAGTCTGGTTCAGTAGGAATCGCAATCATGGGAAAGACTGCTGGCCTCACAGTTGTGCAGAAAACCATCATTGACACCCTCCATAAGGAGGGAAAGCCTCAAAAGGTAATTGCAAAAGAAGTTGGATGTTCCCAAAGTAATGTATCAAAGCACATTTATAGAAAGTTATGTGGAAGGGAAAAGTGTGGAAGAAAAAGGTGCACAAGCAGCAGCAGGGATGACCGCAGCCTGGAGAGGACTGACCGGAAAAGGCCATTGAAAAGTGTTGGACTTTCACAAGGCGTGGACTGAGGCTGGAGTCAGTGCATCAAGAGCCACCACACACAGATGGATCCTGGACATGGGCTTCAAATGTGGTATTCCTCTTGTCAAGCCACTCCTGAAAACAAACAACGCCAGAAGCGTCTTACCTGGGCTAAAGAAAACACACCTGGTCTGTTGCTCGTTGTTCCAAAGTCCTCTTTTCTGATGAGCACATTTTGCATCTCATTTGGAAACCAAGGACCCAGAGTATGGAGTGAGAATGGAGAGGCACACACTGCAAGATGCTTGAAGTCCAGTGTGAAGTTTCCACAGTCTGTGTTGATTTGGGGAGCCATGTCATCTGCTGGTGTTGGTCCACTGTGCTTCATTAAGTCCAGGGTCAACGCAGCCGTCTACCATGAGATTTTTGAGCACTTCATGCTTCCTTCCGCAGACGAGCTCTATGGGGATGCTGACTTCATTTTCCAGCAGGACTTGGCACCTGCCCATACTGGCAAAAGCACCAAAACCTGGTTCAATGACCGTGGGATTACTGTGCTTGATTGGCCAGCAAACTCGCCTGACCTGAACCCCATAGAGAATCTATGGGGCATTGCCAATAGAAAGATGAGAGACATGAGACCGAACAATGCAGAAGAGCTGAAGGATGCTATTGAAGCATCCTGGTCTTCCATAACACCTCAGCAGTGCCACAAGCCGATAGCTTCCATGCCACGCCGCATTGAGGCAGTAATTGCTGCAAAAGGGACCCAAATCAAGTACTGAGTACATATGCATGCTTCTACTTTTCAGAGGTCCGATATTGTTCTATGTAAAATCCTTGTTTTATTGATTGCATGTAACATTCTAATATTCTGAGATTGTGGATTTGGGGTTTTCATGCGCTGTAAGCCATAATCGTCACAATTATGACAAATCACGGCTTGAACTATCTTGCTTTGCATGTAATGAGTCTATCTCATATATTAGTTTCACCTTTTAAGTTGCATTAGTGAAATAAATGAACTTTTTCACGATATTCAATTTTTTTCCGAGTATCACCTGTGTGTGTGTGTGTGTGTGTGTGTGTGTGTGTGTGTATATATATATATATATATATATATATATATATATATATGTGTGTGTGTGTGTGTGTGTGTGTGTGTGTGTATGTATATGTGTATATATATATATATATATATATATATATATATATAATCATTATTTGGGACTGGGTCACATTTTTCTGCACATCATATGTTTTATTTTGCAAGTCCTAAAGTCACCCGTCATTGTAGAAATATCGAGGGGGCGTGACCGGAAGGAGATGTGGAGCAGGAGTGAGGAAGGAGAGTGCGCGTGTGTCTCCTCCCGCCTGATGCTTACCACGGGGCGTTCTGTGTCAACCCCCGGCTGGGGGAATTAGTTAGCGGCAGCGTGATCTATGCAGCCCGCTCCCACCGGCCTCTCTCTGGCTGTCTGGCTGTGCATAGCGGAGGGAAAGTCGCGGTGACCCGTGACGCTAACTGAGATCGGAAGTGCCGAGATGACATCAGCAGGTAGCGGGGAGCAGCACTGAGCCGCAAAGGAGCCACTGACGGAGACTCATGGTCACGAATGGACAAATCCTTAAGCTGAAATCAGTGTCTGGAGCAAGCCTGGCTTCCTGTATCCTGCACCCTGGACTAGAGGAGTCTCCTATGACACGCGAATAAAGGTCGGATTCTGGAGCCTCGATCCTGATCTCTCGAACTACTTGAGGTCGCGTGAGTAAAAGAGGAGAAGTAAAATGTAATAAGCTGACCCAGAGACTGTGTATAAGGGAAGAACCAGCTGTAACAGACAAGTATAGAATTATACAGGCTTGGCTACATATACCCGCCATTGAAGTATTTAAACTATCTTTTAATACTGGCTTAATTTCATGTGATGTCTCTTGGACCTAAACAAAAGAGGGTAATATCTTACAAATACTCAGTACTGGGACTTTTTATTTAAATTTTTTGCTGGAAATTGTAGTCATCAATTGTATCAATCTCAGGTGGCTCTTTTCTCTCTCCTTGCGTCACTTGTTCCCTGTTTTGTGATTGGCTTGCTGGCTGGCTGGCTGGCTGGAGCTGCAGTCTCGGTATCCCCGTAGATGGGAGCAAGGGAGACCCTGAGAGCCGGAAAAGCCTAAAGGGTTATGTGTGCAACAAACTTGTTTAAAACATTTTTTTTCTGGCAAGCATTTGAAACCACTGCTAATATTACCAGCAGACCGCCAAATTGTAGATTGTGGGAGTGTGCGAGGCCCCTGCAGCGCCTATCCACCACCATGTATCGGTCCATAAATTACTGGAGAGGGCCTTGGTAAAAAATAGGATAGAGCGCCATAGTACTCTCCCCTTTCCCTTTTTCTCTCCCCCTCTCTGCCCGAAGTCTAATGGATGGCAAGTGAGGATCCCAAAATGCCATACAGACTTTACCTAGAGGGCAAGTAAGGGATTGGGACTGCTTAAAGGTGGCAATTTTTCCCCCTTGTCTAGGACAACAAAGCCACTACCTATAATTAATACACTCCTATTCTGTCCATAAACGGAAATATGGCTAAGGGGAAAAGGGGAGAGGAACAGCTACCCCAGGAGGGGTCACAGATAACACGGTCTGCAAAGGAGAAGGGGGCCCAAGCCGCAGCAGTAGTAGCTGCAGCAGCATCCAAGCTGGAGCGTTTTGCCCACACTGCCTCTATTTCACCCGCCAAAGGTACGCACCAACAGAACCCAGTACAGGCTAAAGCACAGAAGGGGACATCGTCAGACAGAAAAAGCCAGGGCCATGGTCAGGGAACCTCCCATTCCATCACCTCAAGCAGCGCCAAAACCGCGAGCACCAAAGGGGCAGGGGGTGAAAAACATGGAACAATGTCTTCAAAGTCTGTTGCAGCTACAGGGGCGGTTAATTTAGTGGGCCCCACACTGGAGAAAGAGGAACCACGCTAAGGGAGGTACTACATTCTGTCAATGCCTGCCGGGAATCAATTTCCATTTTGAACTTACAGCTAGAAAGTATCAAGGAGGAAATACTCCAGACAAGCCATGAATTGCGAAAAACAGTAGAAAGGACTAGCGCTCTGGAGGAGTGAGTAAGCAAAGTGGAGGATGACTTGTGCCCATTAAAACATGAAATCGAGAGTTTAAAGGAACAAATGGATAGACAAGCAGCTAAACTCGACGAGATGGAGAATAGAAGTCGAAGGAACAATGTGAGACTGATAGGCCTGCCAGAGCGGAGCGGGGGCTCCAACCCCATTACATTTTTAGAAGGGTGGTTTAGGGATATCTTTGGTCCAAATACCTTTTCGCCACTTTTCCTGATTGAAAGGGCCCATCGTGTCCCTTTTTTAAATCCCGGCAAGAAGGTGCTCAACCTAGGCCACTCCTCCTTAAAATCCTAAACTACGACAAGTTAACTCTCCTCCAGAGGGCTCGAGAGATGGGGACCATTATGTACAATGGGGTCAGGGTATCCATGTATCCTGACTTTTCTCCAGACCTCCAAAGGCGCAGGAATGAATTTATGCCAGCTAAACGAGCTTTACAGAAGCACAAAGTTGAATATGCCCTGTTGTACCCGGCCCGTTTGAGGGTGTCAGCACTGGAGGTGGAACAGTAGTTGGAGAAGCACAGGAAGGACTTATAGGACTCACCAGTCTGAGGAATTGTAGTCTTTCTTTTTTTTTTTTTTCACAGATCGTATAATATGTCAGACCACAAGGGGTATAGAGGTGGTATGGATCTCTTGGGGATCACTTTTTTATTTATTTTTCCGGTTTCCTCTCTCCCAAGAGGGGACTGCTCCTATTGTGACACACTATATCTGTAATAGCATCTTTGCACTGAAACCGTACTGTAATGGAACTGCAACTGCACTTTAGAAACCTTTTTTTTTTGTTTTTGTTTTTTGTTTCGTTATTTGGTCGATTTAAATCAACGAAGGGAAGGGGGGGAGGTTGATACACTATATTGGTATCTGCGTAACTGCACTGAAACTGCACTAAAATGATATTGCAACCGCACTTTAAGGAAAAGGGGGGGGGGGGGAGGAAAAGAAAAGAGAGGGAAGAAATTATCCTTCTTTTTTCCTTTTTTTTTTTTTCCTTTTTTTTTTTTTTTCCTTTCTTCCCTTTTTTGGTTAACTAAGGGAGGGGGGGAGGTTGATGCACGCATGAGTATGAACTAGGGAGCCTATGCGGCTCTTACACAATGTAAACTGTTCACTAAAATGCTTATTATGTTTTTTGAATGAGAGGGATGTATGTTGCAAGGAGAGAGTAGAGGTCACAGGCGAAGCCCTAGAGGGATGCCTAGATAGGCAAGGGGGGGGTGGGAATAGGGGGGGAGATAGGGAGCACACACCACAGAAATCAGCACTCTGGACGACTCTGAGGGCGAAGGTGGAAGGGGTTACAGGGGGATGCAGGAGAGAGGGAGGGGTAGGAGGGTGGATCCATCCTGGAAGGGAGGGAGCAGACCCAGGTCGTGGATTAGCAGCTTTCACAAATTTCGCCCTATTTATTGCTTCTCTCTAGCCTTATCTCCTATTATTACCCGTATAATTTCCGATGCAGGATAAGACGTTCAGTATAGTATCATGGAACGGCCGTGGCCTAGGAGACCCAGTTAAAAGAGCTTTGGTCATGTCGGTTTAGGAGGGGAGGGGGCCAGGTCTGCTTTGTATACAGGAGACGCACCTGACTAGAGATAGTGTGAAACAAATGCGCAACCAGAGGTTCCCATCCCAATACCACTCTGTTTACTCCTCCTATTCGAGAGGAGGGGGCTGGCGTTCTCTTGTAGGGAGAGCTGTATTGACGAACAGGGCCCGTACATTTTTTTTGTCATGTTCCATTGAGAATAAACCATATGTTCTGGCCAACATTTACATTCCTCCCCCATTTAACTTCAAAG
Source organism: Rana muscosa (assembly GCA_029206835.1). NCBI lineage: Eukaryota > Metazoa > Chordata > Amphibia > Anura > Ranidae > Rana > Rana muscosa. Next base: position 111,281,962 of record CM055125.1, read on the forward strand.
TTTTATATAGACTGGTAGAATTTACACTCGACAAAGTGGGTACCCCAATACTAGCGGTAGGAGACTTTAATGAAGTCTTAAACAGGAGCCTGGACAGATTCCCTCCGGGGAGTAGGACCAATAAAACAATTGAAGGCCGACTGGCTCGCTACCTGGGGGAAATGGGAATGAGGGACATAGGGCGGATGCGCCATCCACAAGAACGTCAGTACTCCTGTTTTTCCAGTTCCCACCTCACTCTTTCCAGAATTGATATGGCCCTAGGAAACGACCCTAGAAGCGTCTCAGACCACTCCCCGCTGTTGCTCATAATAAAGACAGGGGACATGACCTACCGGGGAGATTGGAAAATCAGCCCATGTTGGCTTGAACTGATCGGTAATTCTGGAGAACTGGTCAACATACTAAAGGACTTTGTATGAATTAATGAGGGCACAGCGCCAGCTGGAGTGGTGTGGGACGCTTTGAAAGCCTACTTAAGGGGGCTCCTGATCCAACAGGTGGAAAAATAGACGGATATTTCAAAGACAAAGTCAATTTGGTGAAGGTGAGAGAGTGGGTAATATGCTGTCCCACTTGATTAGATCTAATACCCCTGCGCCCAATGTAACAGCGCTTAGGACATCAAAGGGAGAGATCTCCACTGAAGTACCAGTGATAATGAATACATTCAGTGCCTTCTATAAATCTCTGTATAAATCTAGGAGAGAGGCAGAGAATGGGGGAATCGAGGCCTTTCTCCCGGGAATGGTGGTTCCGGTCTTGCCAGAGCAGGACAAGGCAGACTTGGAATCACCAATTACCCTGGAGGAATTGCAGATAGCGGTGGCGGGGGATGCCCAGCCAAAAATCACCAGGTCCAGATGGTCTCCCAATCGAATTGTATAAGCGGTATGGTGCGATATTGCTCCCAGAGCTGCTGAAGACATTGGGGTGGGTGCTAACCTATGGGAGGCTTCCCACCTCAATGGCGGAAGCTACGATTTTCTTTATTGTACATCACGGGACACAGAGCGGCATAGTAATTACTATGTGGGTTATAGAGCTTACTTTCAGGTGATGGACACTGGCACACCCAAGACAGGAAGTCCCCTCCCTATATAACCCCTCCCATATCGGGAGTACCTCAGTTTTGTTGCCAGTGTCTAAAGGTGTTGGTCACGGTTAAGCATGTATTCAAGTTAGCTCTGCGTATGGTCTTTGAGGCCTAAAGGCAAGCTATTCCGGATCCGTCCAAAGTGCTTCAATGCCAAAATGGACGGTACCCAGGCCTCGGGGAAGAAAATGTGGACCATCTACGAGGTTTGGCCTGTAATGCCTCTCTTAGGAGGGCTGGACCCTGGGATCCAGTACTCTGGTCAGACCCAATTCCAAGAGGTTTCTGGCAGGGTGCTATACAGGTCCAGGGGAGTGGTGTTCCTTTCAGTAGGACCCCGGTCCCTGAAGGTCAAATGACGTTGCCCGCCAAAGGGGCGAAGTTTGAGCTGTCTGTTCCGAACAGGGTCCTGCGGCGGGGACAGGTAAGTGAGGGTCCCTGATGAACTTGGTCCAGCAGGGACCCTTCAAAACTAATGTGTTTGCCTGTATTTTACCTACATGGTATATTTCCCACTGTACCTGATGCCTAAAATATCTTTGATAAACCTGAAATGTATTTTCTTATGGTTCTATTGGACATTATGTAGTACCCCTGTTTGGCCACAGGAGGGAGATACTTGAGAATCTCTATATAGCTGGGCATACCTTCTAAGTGTAATGCCTAGACAGATGGAGGAGCATTCTTCTATGTACCAGCTCTGCAGTACCCATCTGTAAAAATGTTACCATACCTGCTAGGGGGACCTGGAAACGGCGTTCTTAGACATGGCGCTGTGGTCTCCCTCTATAGCAGTGTTTCTCAACTCCAGTCCTCAAGGCGCCCCAACAGGTCATGTTTTCAGGATTTCCCTCAGATGAAACAGCTGTGGGAATTACTAAAGCAGTTAAACTGATCAAATAACCTGTGCAAAACAATGGAGAGCCTGAAAAACATGACCTGTTGGGGCGCCTTGAGGACTGGAGTTGAGAAACACTGCTCTATAGTGTCAGCTTGGCTCCAATGTAAAACTGCAGCTCCTCCTGCTCCTCTCCCCATTCTTTCAAGGGAGCGTTTCTGGCGCGCTTCTGCGCATGTGCAGGCGTTCTCTGCTTTAAAAAGACAGCCTCACTCTTCTATGATTTCTCCTTGCCTACTTTTCTTTCTCTTTTCTGTCCTTCCTTCTCTTTTCTCATCTCTCTCCCTCCCTCTCTTCCTCTCCCCCTGTACCCCTCCCCACTCCCACCATCCGACCCCCTCTACCACTCCTTTTGTTCCCCCTTTTTATTTTGTTTGTTTTAATCTTAAACCCTAACGTACCTGTTTTCAATCCTGTTGTATATGACGACGGGGCTCTTCTAGCTGTACCCGTTTTTTATTCCAATTACCGGTTACCACATCTGATATTGTATAATTATGTATTATGAGTTATGCTGTGGGCGATAGCCATTTGGCTGACTCTTTGCACAAACTTGTATGTGACTGCTTATGGATTGTGACTTCATATAAATTTTCATGTACTCACTGTTAAAATCCCAATAAATATATTTTCAACCCTAAAAAGACAGCCTCTGCGAGACATGCTGTAAGAGGACGGACACATCAGCAGAGCTCCTTGGTGACATTTTATTTTTGATATTGGATACACTACAGGTGGTGATACAAGGCACATTAGTTTAGTCACCTGACTAGCTCTCATAGCAAGCTTGTACGCTAGACTATAGCTAGTGGTGGGTGAATTTTTGGCTGGAAGTCCTTAGCTTGAGCTAGGACTATGCCTTCCAAGGGCTCTGGGAGTAAAAATCCTAAGAGGCAAAAGGGTTCGCCATCGGGCTCTGAGGATCTGGGGCTTGCTCCTACTAATATATCCTCCCCTGATAAATCAGAGGTAGTTACCCGAGGAGAGCCATCAGGAATGCTAGGTGCTGCGGCTGCCCTCAGTTCACCTGCTCCGGTATATGTGACAGAGGAGGCTTTTACCTCTGCTCTGGGAGGATTAGAACAAAGATTGGCGGCATTAATCGCTTCCTCCCTGCCGGGGAAAAAAGCGCGCCAGATCTCCATCTCCACCGTTGGAGTATCTAACAGCAGAGCAATTGTCTCAGGATGAAATTGATTTTCCTGCAGGGGATCAGGAGGATGATGCAGCCTCGGAGGAATCTACTTTAGAGGAACCTTTTTCAGCCTCTCAAGCCCCATACACACTATCAGTTTTCTTGCAGGTTTTTCTCTTCAGGTTTACCAAAACCATCTAATATGAGGTCAAACCTTAAGAGTTTCAATTCGTATGCAATCAGGCAGGCCCTTGCACTACATGGTTTTGGTAAACCTGAAGAGAAAAACCTGCAAGAAAACTGATAGTGTGTATGGGGCTTTAGGCTGAAAAATTGTTAGTTCAGTCTTTAACAGACATGGTTCGGTCAGCTTTCAATCTGCCCCTTTCCGAACCAGCAACTACATCGGTTTCTTCATTGGGCTCTTTGAAAGCCCCACAAGCTAATGGTTCCTTTCCAGTGCATCCATTGTTAGAAAATCTCATTTATAAAGATTGGGAACATCCTGAAAAATTGTTCCTTCCTCCCAAAAAGTTTTCTGTGGTATATCCTATGGAGGAAAAGTTCACCAAAAAATGGAGCCTTCCTTCTGTGGATGCTGCCATCTCTTCTGTGAACAAATCCCTGACATGTCCAGTGGACAATGTACAGATGTTTAAAGATCCAACAGATAAAAAGTTGGAAACCCTTATAAAGACTGCTTTTTCTACAGCTGGTACTGTAACTCAGCCTGCAGTGGCAGCCATTGGCATCTGTCAGGCCTTGAAAGACCAGATGAAGCTGGCTTTAAAGGACATGCCAGTTCAGCAGGCGTAGGATTTAGCAGATCTACCTAGGGCTTTATGTTTTGCGGTTGCCGCCATTAAAGATTCAATTCATCGGGCCTTACGCTGGTGTTGGTACACATGTGTAGACTCCTATGGCTGAAAAACTGGTCAGCCGAGACGCCCTGTAAAAAGCTCCTGGCTGGATTTCCATTCCATGGGGAGCGGTTATTTGGCGAGGACTTGGATAAATACATCCAGAAAATCTCCAGTGGGAAGAGTACCCTTTTACCTGTTAAAAGGAAATTCAGAGGTCCTGCCTTCAAGCGGCCCACCTCGCCAGTCCCAGGAACTTCAGCCTCTAAGCAGTTCCGACGGCCTCCCCGATCCAATCCTGGAGGGAGAGCTCAGGGACAGCCACAGGGTAATAAAAAGCCCTGGAACCGAAGGAATACTAAACCAGCCCCCAAGTCGGCCTTATGAAGGGTCGCCCCCTCTCAGACGAGTGGGGGGAAGACTTCTGTTGTTTTCAGGGACTTGGCGAGAGACGATCCGGGACAGATGGGCTCTCTCCACGGTATCCTTGGGATACAAGTTGGAGTTGCAGGAATTTCCTCCTCCTTGGTTTATAACATCAAACGTCTCAAAAGATCCAATAAGGAGAAGATCTCTCCTTTCGGCGTTAGACTGACTATTATCCCAAGGGATAATTGTAGAGGTTCCGGTAAAGGAACAGAGGTTGGGATTTTACTCCAACCTCTTTACCGTTCCAAAACCCAACGGAGATGTAAGACCCATACTAGATCTCAAAGGTCTAAACAAATTCCTAATCGTCAAATCGTTCCGTATGGAATCAATTCGGTCAATAGCCGCCTCCCTACAAGGGGGAGAATGGTTGGCGTCCATCGATATCAGGGACGCTTATTTACATGTTCCTATATTCCCCAGTCATCAAAATCTTCTACGCTTTGCGGTGCAACAGCGCCATTATCAGTTTGTGGCGCTACCCTTCGGGTTGGCCACGGCTCCGCGAGTGTTAACAAAGATCTTGGCCCCTCTGTTGGCCGACTTAAGAACTCAGGGAATATCTATAAGGGCCTACCTGGACGACCTATTGATAATAGATCAGTCGGCTTCCAACCTAAGGTTTGCTGTACACAACACGGTACAATACCTGGAATCCTGGGGCTGGGTCCTAAATCTGGACAAATCGGCCTTGCAGCCAGCAAGAAGACTCGAATATTTAGGCTTACTCATAGACACAGACCAAAGAAAGGTTTTTCTGCCTCAGGCAAAAATCTCTTCCTTAAGAGAACTAATTCAAGCGATCTGTGCAAAGAGACAGCCATCCATTCGCCTTTGCATGCGGTTGCTGGGAAAGATGGTAGCCTCATTCGAAGCAGTTCCGTATGTTCCATTCCATTCAAGGAAATTGCGGAACGCCATCCTATCCGCCTGGAACAAAAAGGGTTCAAGCCCTAGACTTCCCAATGTCCCTGGCGTCGTCAGTACGCAGGAGTCTATGTTGGTGGTTGGTACCCCAAAATTTACAAAAGGGAAAGTCGTTAATTCCAATCTCTTGGAGGGTAGTAACTACGGATGCCAGCCTTCTAGGCTGGGGGGCAGGACTAGAGCAATGTTCACTCCAGGGAAAGTGGTCGAATATCGAGAAGACCTTGCCCATCAACCTGCTGGAAATTTGGGCGGCACGGTTGGCCCTGGAAGCATGGACTTCCAAGCTACATGGGTCTCCTGTCAGGATCCAATCAGACAATGCCACAGCTGTGGCATACATCAATCACCAAGGGGGCACCAAGAGCGGTGCGGCCCAGAAGGAGGTGAATTATATCCTGATATGGGCAGAAAAACATGTCCCATGCATATCCGCTATCTTTATTCCAGGAATAGAGAATTGGAAAGCAGACTTCCTGAGTCGGCAGCAGTTATCCCCAGGGGAATGGTCTCTTCACCCAGACATCTTTCAGACAATATGTCAGAGATGGGGGACACCAGATGTAGATCTATTGGCATCCAGGTTCAACACGAAATTGAGCAGCTTTGTGTCCAGAACAAGGGACCCGCTCGCTTGCGGATCGGATGCACTGGTGTTCCCGTGGGATCAGTTCGCACTAATATATGCATTCCCTCCGCTGCAGCTACTACCTGGACTCCTCCGCAGAGTCAGGATGGAAAGGACGCCGGTGATTCTGGTAGCCCCAGCATGGCCTCGGAGATCCTGGTATGCGGAAATTGTAAGAATGTCTGTAGGCAGGCCTTGGACCCTTCTGCTATGGCCAGACCTGCTCACGCAGGGTCCGATATACCACCCTTCTTTACAAACTCTAAATTTAACGGTCTGGCTATTGAATCCCACATTCTAAGAGAGAGAGGTCTCTCTAACACAGTGGTGTCTACGATAATCAATGCTAGAAAGCCAGTATCTAGACATATATATTATAGAGTTTGGAAGGCGTATGTGGCATGGTGTGAAGCCAAGAAATGGCATCCTCGGAAGTACGTCATGGGCAGAATACTTGACTTCCTGCAGTGGGCTGTTGTCAAAAACCTAGAGTGTGAGTGTGAATCCGCGCAAGGGATCCTAATATGCCAGTAGGAACACACAACGGGTGTATAAAAACGTCCTGTGATGAATAAGTAAGGAGCTGCCTCTACATAGTTAATCCACCTGGGTGGAGTAAATGAGTAGACTGAAGGGAAGTGTAGAATTGGTGCTAATTACAATTCATGGACTGCCTTGCTCTAAAGTGCAAGTGAATAATTTAAATATAAATAGATACATAAATACCCCTATATTATACTAGTGTCATTGGTGCCATAGTGTAACTCCTAAATACTTCACTGATATATATGAATACTTGATAAATATAGATTGATGCGGATATAAATAATGATGAGCATAAAATAATATATATAAAAAATAAAATAATAAAATTAATAAAATATTGTGAACAATTAAAGGTGATAACAGTGTAAAAAATTAAACCAATGTATAAAACCGTGATAGTAATAAATTAATGATGCATGCAAAAATGTCCTGCGACTATGCGATAAAGTGCAAAAAAATGCAGAATTGTGCAAATTGATGTGATTGTCCAATGGTTTGATGCTAGATGCCCAGCAACTTTGCTAGGCAAATAATCTTGCGACTGTGCAGAAAAGTGCAAATGCAACCTCATGCGATTTGGTTGAGCGACTATGCAATAAGGTGCAAATGCAACCTCATGCGATACGATTGAGCAATATGAATGCAACCTCATGCGATTTGGTTGAGCGACTATGCAATAAGGTGCAAATGCAACCTCATGCGATTCGATTGAGCAATATGATTGTCCAATGATTTTGTATTTTTTTTTCAGATACTAGGTGCCCAGTGCCTGGTGATGTGACCTTTTTTAATCTTCAAGACTGGTGCCCACAGCAGAACGTGCTCCAATAAAGACCGCACTCACCAGATGTTCACCCCCTCTTGGGGTGAAAAACGTTCACAGTGTATGCCACTGTGCAGCACTCTGGCGGTGTCTCGTCTCCCTGGGCCTTTTGTGGTAATCCCAGTATTATCTCAGAGTAAGAGGGAAAGGAAGGGATCCCAAATAGTGTAATTCCGTAATAAAAAACACTTTTATTGAACTTATAGCAGTATTACTCACATTTAAGCTGTATCAAACAGGCATGTAAGAGACAAATGCTGACAGATCCTGGAAGTGTTTTGTGACCTTCAGCTTGTGCGCTCTACCGGTTTCGTCTGGTCTGACTTCATCTGGAGCGTGCTGTATGTCTGCCACACTTCCCTTAAATAGCAGATTGCGTCCTATGTTAATTAGCGGTGGCCATTTTGTGTTCAATCAACACAAAATGGCCACCGCTAATTAACATAGGACGCAATCTGCTATTTAAGGGAAGTGTGGCAGACATACAGCACGCTATAAGTTCAATAAAAGTGTCTTTTATTACGGAATTACACTATTTGGGATTCCTTCCTTTCCCTCTTACTCTGAGATAATACTGGGATTACCACAAAAGGACCAGGGAGACGAGACACCGCCAGAGTGCTGCACAGTGGCATACACTGTGAACGTTTTTCACCCCAAGAGGGGGTGAACATCTGGTGAGTGCGGTCTTTATTGGAGCACGTTCTGCTGTGGGCACCAGTCTTGAAGATTAAAAAAGGTCACATCACCAGGCACTGGGCACCTAGTATCTGAAAAAAAAATACAAAATCATTGGACAATCATATTGCTCAATCGAATCGCATGAGGTTGCATTTGCACCTTATTGCATAGTCGCTCAACCAAATCGCATGAGGTTGCATTCATATTGCTCAATCGTATCGCATGAGGTTGCATTTGCACCTTATTGCATAGTCGCTCAACCAAATCGCATGAGGTTGCATTTGCACTTTTCTGCACAGTCGCAAGATTATTTGCCTAGCAAAGTTGCTGGGCATCTAGCATCAAATCATTGGACAATCACATCAATTTGCACAATTCTGCATTTTTTGCACTTTATCGCATAGTCGCAGGACATTTTTGCATGCATCATTAATTTATTACTATCACGGTTTTATAAATTGGTTTAATTTTCTACACTGTTATCACCTTTAATTGTTCACAATATTTTATTCATTTTATTATTTTATTTTTTATATATATTATTTTATGCGCATCATTATTTATATCCGCATCAATCTCTATTTATCAAGTATTCATATATATCAGTGAAGTATTTAGGAGTTGCACTATGGCACCAATGACACTAGTATAATATAGGGGTATTTATCTATTTATATTTAAATTATTCACTTGCACTTTAGGGCAAGGAAGTCCATGAATTGTAATTAGTGCCAATTCTACACCTGTTGTCAAAAACCTAGCCTTAAGTACTATTAAGGGACAGGTTTTGGCCTTATCGATATTTTTTCAAAGGCCACTAGCTACACATTCGCTAGCAAAGACCTTCTTGCAGGGTGTGACTTGTATCAACCCACCAGTGAGGTCTCCCATATGTCCATGGGACTTAAACTTGGTTCTATCAGTTCTTCAAAGACAACCTTTTGAACCATTACTCCACATTCCTTTAGTGCTCCTCACCAGGAAATTAGTGTTCTTGGTAGCTATATCCTCAGCCAGGAGGGTATCGGAATTAGCAGCTTTGTCTTGCAAGGAGCCATATTTGATTATCCATAAGGATAGAGTGGTTTTACGTACACATCCAGCCTTTCTTCCGAAGGTTGTGTTAAGTTTTCATTTGAACCAAGATGTGGTTCTCCCTTCCATTTTTCCCAAACCTAGTCCGGTGGAAGAGAAATTATTACATTCTTTGGATGTAGTAAGAGCTGTTAAAGCCTATCTTGAAGCTACTGCTATGATTCGGAAAACTGATGTTTTATTTATTCTGCCGGAAGGGGCCAGGCAGCATTGAAATCTACTATTTCTAAGTGGATTCGGCAGGTTATTATTCAAGCCTATGGTCTGAGAAATAAGGTGCCTCCATTTAAAATTACAGCACACTCTACTAGAGCGGTTGGTGCTTCTTGGGCAGTGCATCACCAGGCCTCCTTGGCTCAAATCTGTAAGGCCGCAACTTGGTCTTCAGTCCACACATTCACAACATTTTATAAGGTGGATCTAAGAGGTCATGAGGATATCGCCTTTGGGTGTAGTGTGCTGCAGGCTGCAGTACAGATCCTCATGCCTGATGGCGCCCAGCTTGTTATGGTGTCTCCCTCCCCTCATTTTGGCATTGCTTTGGGACATCTCACATAGTAATTACTATGCCGCTCTGTGTCCCGTGATGTACGATAAAGAAAATAGGATTTTTATAACAGCTTACCTGTAAAATCCTTTTCTTGGAGTACATCACGGGACACAGAGCTCCCACCCCTCTTTTGGGGACACTTATTGCTTTGCTACAAAACTGAGGTACTCCCGATATGGAAGGGGTTATATAGGGAGGGGGCTTCCTGTCTTGGGTGTGCCAGTGTCCATCACCTGAAGGTAAGCTCTATAACCCACATAGTAATTACTATGCCGCTCTGTGTCCCGTGATGTACTCCAAGAAAAGGATTTTACTGGTAAGCTATTATAAAAATCCTATTATTGCAATCCATAAGGAGGGGAAAGACCAGCTGGACGTCTCTTCCTACCGCCCAATCTCACTATTATGTACCGACGTAAATATTCTGGCCAAAGTACTTGCAACACGCCTTAACGGATATATCAGAACCTTATTCATCCAGACCAGTCGGGCTTTATTCCAAATAGGTCAACGAGTATAAATATTAGAAGGGTCTTTTTAAACATGCAGATCCCCACAGACAAGGATGGTACTAGAGCATTGCGAGCCTTGGATGCCGCAAAGGCATTTGATACCATCGAGTGGGAATATTTGTGGAGGGTGTTGGAGAGGTTTGGATTTGGCCGATCTTTATTAAATGGGTCAAATTATTGTACAGCGAACCCTGTGCGAAAATAAAAATAAACAATGTATCATCAGAACAGTTCCAACTAGAGAGGACGACAAGATAGGGCTGCCCCCTCTCCCCGCTACTGTTTGCCCTTGCAATGGAGCCAATGGCTATTAAGACTAGACAAATGCCAGGAATAAGGGGATTTAGTAGGCCGGAAGGGGAGGAATGGATAGTACTATTCGCGGACGATGTACTGTTCTTCTTGGGAGACGTTGAGTCCTCATTAAATACAGTGATACAGTTGGTTGAGGAATTTGGACATTTCTCGGGCCTGGTCATCAACTGGGAAAAATCGGCCTTGCTGCTGGTTGACCCACTTGATGGCCAGGCCCTGCTTGGTGTCGCCTGGTTAAAAGTAGTCACAAAATTGAAATATTTGGGGGTCTGGATCACTAGGGACATAAACCAGTATGTAAATTTAAACATTGCTCCACTATTACTTAAACTAAAACCGAAAGGTGACATCTGGAAACGACTCCCCCTATCAGTAGCCGGGTGCTGCAATCTGATAAAAATGATATGGCTGCCACAACTACTGTATCTGCTTCATAATTCTCCGATTTGGCTTGGCCAAAACTGGTTCAAGAAAATAGAATCGCTCTTTAGGAAGCTGATATGGAAGGGGCGACAGTCGAGGATTAGCTTGCAAACCTTGCAACTCCCGAACAAAGGGGGGGGGGGGATTTGTGGTTCCCCACCCGAGATCATATTTCCTGGCCTCCCAACTACAACACTTAGCGGGTTGTGGACTCCCAATGGAAGGCAATTCTAGTGTTAATATGATGCTAATGGGGGCTCCACACCGCATATTGGCAGAGGCATTGGAGGCAGACTCTTTTATCTATAGATGCCGGACTGTGGAACTAGTCAAGAAAGTTTGGCAGGGAACAAAGGTACCCATGGGATATAGTGGAGTAACCGAGTATACGCCTATATGGAGCAACAAAAAACTACCAGAAATTAGTGCCATAGAGAAATCCAGGGAATGGGATAGGCAGGGTATTAAACGATTAACTCGGCTATATAGGGGTAACCAAATGAAAAAAAATCAGATTTAAGAAGCAAATTTAATATATCAAACAAGACCTTCTACAAATACATCCAGATCAGGCATGCTGTCCAGGCCCAATTTAAGTCATCAACATTAACATGGACCCAGTCCCCGGTTCTCTCAAAAATAGCTACGACAAGTACACCTAAAGGCCTAATCTCAGAGTTGTATACTAGATTAGAGGCAAGGGCAATAAGCAGAGCGGGACCCTCCAAGAGCAAAATAGAATGGGAAAGAGATGTGTGGGCAATAAGTACTGAACAATGGGACAGGGTTTTGGAGCAGGGAACTTTGGTCTCGATTTCCCCTGCGCAGAAAATATCACACCTGCTCTTCCTCCATAGAGTTTATTACACCCCTAAAAAGATGTACAGACTTGGGTGGAGGGAAAACGACAAATGCCCTAGGTGTAAAGCGACAGGGGATTTTATCCATATGGTGTGGAGATGTCCAAAGTTATTTAGGTATTGGGAGGAGATAACAGTAAGACTAAATAAAACATTTGGGACCCTGCTAGAACCGGTGGTCAAGACCTGCTTACTAGGTATAGAGGAGAGTAGAGCTCAGCCAGTCACTACAGAGGCGGTGTTGAGGTGCCTATTCCAAGCACGCAAGCAAATTGCACAGAAGTGGCAGTCCAAAACCCCCCCATCAGTGGGAAGCTGGGTAGAGACAATAAATGCAATGGTATAGAGTGAAAGGGTGTCATATATCAAGCAGAGCAGGATCGTAAAATTTGAGAGAATGCGGAGGCCTTGGTTGGACGAGGTGGGGTGCCCCCCATAGGTGGGTGGGCAGTGTGTATGGGAACTCTTTCTTAGATCCGGTCTGGAGCATGGAGGCAGAGGGCCTTGACCATTGCAATATATTTGTCCTTCTCTGGCTCCTACATGGACGCTGCTACCCCCTTCTTTGTCTCTTTCTCTGTTCTGCTTTTCTTTCTTCCTCTTTTGTGTTCTTTACCTTTTTCCTTGTTTTCTCCTTCCTCCCTTTCCTGCTCTATGCTTCCTCTCTTTTTATTGTTCTTTCTGGCCCCTTCCCCCTTTATTTCTGCCTTTTGAAATTATAGGCAACTTATGAATACACAAACTTTTAAGCGTGGTGTGGGGGAGGGAGGGAGGGAGGGAGGCGTGGGTGGGGGATTGCATATCGTACACTGTTATAAATCTTCTCTTTTTTTTTTTTTCTTTTTTTTTATCTCTTTTTCACTGTACATTGAACTGTATTGTAGTACACTTGAAACGAAAGCAAATAATAAAAAGCATTTGAAATAAAAAATAAAAAAAATGAGTCTATCTCATATATTAGTTTCACCTTTTAAGCTGCATTAGTGAAATAAATGAACTTTTGCACGATATTCAAATTTTTCGAGTATCACCTGTGTATGTATATGTGTATATAATCATTATTTGGGACTGGAACACATTTTTCTGCACATCATATGTTTTATTTTGCAGTATTATGTTATCTCATTTAGTATATGATTTGTATTTATTTGGTTGGTAATGTCACTAGTTTTGATGGAATCTTAAAGGAGCAGCACACCCTTTCTCCTTTTTACAGAGATTTTGCAGATTTGTATTCAGATTGTTTTGGGGGTGCAGCAGTTTCATTTCAGTACATTATGCGCAGGTTTTTCTGTTAAAATCGGTTCTCCAGCCTTCCCTTCGCTTGGAATACTTGGGTCTGGTCCTGGACACATCCAAAGCAAAAGTCTTTCTCCCATAGAAGAAAGTTTATTTTTTTCTTTAACAACTTGCCGACTGTGTCACGCAGATATACTGTGGCACAATGGCTCTCCTGGGCAAATTCCCGTACGGGTACGTCCTACCCGTTTTCAGCCACCAGAGGGCGCGCGACGGGAGGAGCGTGCGCCCGCTGCATGGCGGGGGACCCGATGCACAAATCCCTGTGTTGTCAGAGGAGAGGAGCCATATGTTTCTTCCTATGAAGTAGGAAAAACCATATGGCTTCTCTCCTAGTCACTCACATCCCTACACTGTTAGAACATGCTGAGGGAACACACATTTAACCTCTTCCCTGCCAGTGAAATTTACACAGTAATCAGCGTATTTTTATAGCACAAAATTTTTAAATGCCAATGGTCCCAAAAAAGTCTCCAATCTGTCCGTCGCAATACTGCTAAGAATCGCAGATCATTGCCATGACTAGTAAAAAATAATAATAAAAATGCCCAAAATCTTTCCCACAGTTTGCAGACGCTATAACTTGCAGAAACCAATCGATATACGCTTATTGTGATTTTTTTTATAATATATATTGGCTTGAGCCTTACGGCTTCACTGCCCGTTTCCTACTGCGCATGCGCCATTCGCACAGTGCTTTGTGAATGGGCGGCTTGCCTCCTGGGATACACACAGTTCCCAGAAGGCAGCGTGCCCCATTCACAAGAAGAGGAAATGGAAGTTCTCAATCCGAGGACAAGGAAGAGGCACAGCAGAGGGCAGATTAGGGGACTTCCACATAGCAACAGGCATTTCGGGTGAGTATAAACTTTTTTTTTTTTTTTCTATTAATTTTTTTTTTTTTTTTTCTGGGTGGACCTCTGCTTTAATATATATTCTTCTCTCAATTTTACCCATATTCCTGTCTAGCCAAGCAAGGAATTCCCTGTCTTGGTGGATAATGACCTCAGCCTTAACAGTGGGAAAGTTCTTCCTTTCCTATCACAGGAAAGTTATCACAAAAGATCTCAGGTTGCAGAGGAGTGTTCTATTCTCTAACAGTCCAAGGAACATGGTTGCTGGGTGAACTCAAGCTCACCATCAACATCTTGCAGCTCAGAGCAGTCCCTTTTGACTCTGCAGCATCAGACCCCCCCCATTCTGAAAGAACACCCAATCTGGGTGCAGTCAGACAATGCCATGGATGTGACCTACATCAACAGTCAAGAGAGCACCAGAAGTCTGTCTGCCTTGAAGGAAGCAAACCAGATAATCTCCAGGACAAATCTTGATGTCCAGTGATTTCTGTGATTCACAATTCAGGAGTAGACTACTGGAAAGGGGATTACCTTAGCCACCATTGCCTAGATTAAGGGGGGCCCTTCATCCAGATGCCTTCCATCTAATGTCAAATAGTTGGAGGATTGATGTAGACATCCAAGCCTCCAGATTAAACAACAAACTTCCTCCGTTTGTTGCCAGAACCAGGGATCCTCTAGCTCTAGCCTTGGATGCCTTGATAATTCTTGATAATCCCCTGGTCTCGGGTCAGGCCACTTTAAGGCTTCCATCTAGTTTAAACTCTGCCATGTCTGCTCAAGAAAATAGAACAAGAGAAAAACAGGATTTTTATAACCGCTTACCTGTAAAATCCTTTTCTTGGAGTACACCACGGGACACAGAGGTCCCCCCTTCTTATGGGAACCTTACTGCTTTGTTACAAAACTGAGGTACTTCCCTGATGGGAGGGGTTATATGGAGGGGAACTTGTCTTCATTGGTTGTGCCAGTGTCCAATCACCTCAGGAGGAGTCCTGTTCTTTAAACCGTAAACTTGAATAATTATTTGTTGAAACCACCTAGAAATGGCTTGGCCCTTTTTGGGACCATCTGGCACAATAAACAAAACATCTGTTTTACGTATCTGGGTGGTTGCCTGCAGATAAACCTTTACTGCTCTCACTACATCTAGAGAGTGCAATAACTTTTCCCCCGCTGTCCGCAGGTCAGGAAAAAAAGAAGGTAAAACAATGTCTAGATTCAATTGAAACACAGACACCACCTTTGGTAAAAAGGTAGGATGGGGATGTAGAACAATTTTGTCTTTGTGACAAATTAAATAAGGCTCTTTACAAGAAAGAGCTGCTAATTCTGATACTCTTCTAGCAGAAGAGACCGGAATCAAGAAGGCCAATTTCCTGCTCAAAAGAATCAAAGGAATCTGGCGAATAGGTTCAAAAGGTTGCTTTTGCAATACTGACAATACCAAATTCAAATCCCATGGGCACAAGGGAGACTTGACTGGCGGATTTATCCACAGTACTCCCTGAATGAAAGCCCGAACTAGGGAATGAGATGCCAGCGGTCTATGAAAGAAGACTGATAGAGCCGATATTTGACCCTTGATGGTACTAAGGGCTAATTGCATATCCACTTCTAATTGGCAAAAGGCGAGAATCCTACTTATGACATACTTCTGAGGATTCCATCCTCTGGATTCACACCAGGAAACATATGCTTTCCAGACTCTATAGTAGATAAGCCTGGAGGCTGGCTTTCTAGTATTGAGTGTAGAAAGAACTGAACCCAAGACCCCTTGTTTCTTCAAAATGTGGGTCTTGGTAGCCAGGCCGTTAAATTTAGCTTTTGTAAGGAAGGATGGTACACTGGACCCTGCGACAGCAGGTCGTGATGAAGCGGAAGCTTCCTACCACCATCTTTATGATCTTGGCGTACCAGAGCCTTCTGGGCCAATTTGGCGCCACTAGGATTACTGGTATTCCCTCCTTCTTGATCCTGCAAAGAAGTCTTTGTAAGAGAGGGATCGGGGGAATGCATAGATCAGTGAGAACTGATTCCAGGGAATTATTAGAGCATCCGTTCCGTAGGCTAGAGGATCTCTCGTCCTGGACACAAAGTTGTCCAACTTCCTGTTGAACATGGAAGCTAGCAGGTCTACAACCGGGGTCCCCCATCTCTGGCATATGGCCTGAAAGACATCGGGGTGGAGAGACCACTCTCCTGGTGACAGCTGCTGGCAACTCAGATAGTCCGCTTGCCAGTTTTCTACCCCTGGGATGAAGATTGCAGAAAGACAGGCAACATGATCTTCTGCCCATGCCAGAATCCGATTCACCTCCTTCTGAGCACCCTGACTGTGGGTGCCTCCTTGGTGATTGATGTAAGCTACTGTAGTAGCATTGTCGGATTGAATCCGAACAGGGTTGCCCTGTAACCTGTGTGTCCAGGTTCTGAGGGCTAGATATACTGCCCGAATCTCAAGTATGTTGATGGGCAGGCTGTCTTCGGTCTTTGCCCAGGTTCCCTGGGCTGAAGCTTCTTCTAACACTGCTCCCCAGCTTAACAGGCTGGCATCCATAGACACCACCTTCCAGGTGACTGGAAGAAAGGATCTTCCTTTCCGCAAGTTCTCGGTTTTTAACCACCAATTGAAGCTTTGGCGCACTTGTGGAGACAGGCGCATGGGTAAATTCAGAGCTTGGATCTTCCTGTTCCATGCAGCTAAGATACTGCCTTGAAGTAGTCTCAAATGAAATTGGACGTAAGGGACAGCCTCGAACGAGGCCACCATCTTCCCTAATAGCCTCATGAAAAGGCGAATAGATGGCTCTTTCTTTGCTCTGACCTTGTGGATCAGGTCCCTTAGAAACTTGATCTTTGGCTCTGGCAGGAATACCCTGCTTTGGGCTGTGTCTATGGTCATGCCCAAATATTCTACCCTTCTTTGGGCTTGTAGAGATGATTTTTGTAGGTTTACGATCCATCCTAAAATGCTCCAGGTACCTTACTGTAGTGAGCACCGCGTGATCTAATCCTGCCACTGATTGATCTATCACAAGTAGATCGTCTAGATAGGCTGTTACCGATGTGCCCTCAGATTTGCCAACAGAGGGGCTAGCACCTTTGTAAATACCCAGGGCGCGGTCACCAAACCAAAGGGCAGAGCCACAAACTGGAAGTGGCGATGTTCTGTAAATATGCGTCCTTAATGTCTATAGACGCCATGAATTCTCCGCCTTGTAGGGTGGCGACCACGGATCGAATAGTTTCCATTTGGAAATGGCGAATGTTCAGAAACTGATTTAGAGATCTTAGATCCAGGATGGGTCTGATGTCTCCATTTTGGTTTTGGAATCACAAAGAGGTTTGACTAAAAACCTGAACCTTGCTCTTTTAGGGGTACTTCTGTGATCACCCCTTGAGACAGCAAGTGATCCAATCCTTTGAAGAAGGATCTTCTTTTTAGTGGATCCTTGGAGAGCCTTGAGCTTTGGAACTAAGAAGATGGGATTTCTCGAAATGACAGTTTTTACCCTAGGGATACTGCGGATACTACCCATTTGTCCTGGATTTATGTCTGTCATGCCGCTGAACTGCCAAAGTCGTCCCCCCACTCGTCCCCCCATGGCTTCTTCTTCTGGGCCTGATTTCCTTTAGCTTTTGTGACTGGCTGAAAATACCATCACCACTGGCTGCAGGCAGCTATTCCGGGAGCCGGGGAGAGCGAACGTTTAAAACAAGGCCGCTTGTTTTTCTTCCTCTCCGGTAATAGAGTAGTTTTACCGCTCGATATCTTTTGGATATATTTTTCCAAATCATCCCCAAAGAGGAGTTCACCATGGAAGGGGAAACTGGCTAAAAGTCTTTTGCATGGAGCCTCTGCTGACCAATGCTTTGGCCAAAGAATTCTGCGCATATGCACCAGCTGGAGTGTGAGGCGAGATGCTTGCTGAACAGAATCTCTAATGGCATCCACTGTAAAACGTAAGGCCTTAGGCAAATTCTCCCAAAATTAGACTTGTTCAGGAGGCAGAACCTTCAGCCCGTTTTACCTGGTCCTTGCACCAGCCAAAAGGAAGGAAGATTTTAGTAAATATTCCAATTTCTTTTCAGAAGGATCTTTAAACACTTGAACATTGTCCACCGGACAAGTCAGGCTTTTATTTACACAAGAAATAGCTGCATCTACAGAAGGCATACTCCACTTCTTGGAAAACTTTTCCTCCATAGGATAAAGAATGTCAAATTTCTTAGGAGGTGAAAAACGCTTATCTGGATGTTGCCAGTCTGCGTAAATTAGCTTTTCTAGTAACGGATGAACCAGAAAAGAGCATGCACCTTGCAGGGATTTTAGTGAACCCAGGGAGGAGACAGGTGATTCAGTTAGCTCCGAAGAGGGTAACTTAAATGCAGAACGCACTGTTTCAGCATAACCTTGCACCTGTGACTTCAGCATCTGGGAAGCAGAGAACGGCTCATCTGATATCCCTGATCCATCCGACTCCTCATCCTTATTCTCTGCAGGTGTTACCTCATCCTCAGATTTTCCTGAAACAGAAGGAGATCAGCTTTGCTTTTTGTCCTTTGCAATTAATGTAGCGATTCTCCCTTCTAAGTTGTTCAGGGCTACTGCAAAAGTGGCCCAAGTGACATATGCAGGCCCAGGCACCACAGGGGAGGCTGCTACTCATGATGGGGGCAATGGCTCATCCTGTACAGGTGCGTCAGATATTACAGGAGAGGAAGGTACCGAGCAGGCACGGCTAGAGGCTCCTGTCTCAGGTGGCGGTGCTTTCTTGTCTTTTTTAGTCCCTGAATTCCTTCTTAAGGAAGACATATTTACTAAGCAAAGCCGAGGTACCACAACGCATATACTACTGTGCTAGTTTAGCAATCTACATAAAGTATGCAATTTAATAACTTCCCGCCCGGCCTATAGCAGAATGACGGCCGGGCGGTGGTTTCGTTATCCTGACTGGGCGTCATATGACATCCAGCAGGATAAAAGCTGCCGCGCGCCTGTGGGGGCGCGCATTGCGGTGATCGGTGGTGCGGTGTGTTAATCTGACACTGTTACACCGATCTCGGTAAAGAGCCTCCGGCGGAGGCTCTTTACCATGTGATCAGCCATATCCAATCACGGCTGATCACAATGTAAACAGGAAGAGCCGCTGATCAGCTTTTCCTCACTCGCGTCTGACAGAGTAGAGGAGAGCCAATCGGCTGCGCTCCTGACAGGGGGGCTATGTGCTGATAGTTTATCAGCGCAGCCCCCCCTCGGATCACCGCACAGGACCACCAGCATGCCGCCAAGGACCACCAGGGATAGGCATCCACACTGGACCACCAGGTATGCCCCCTAGACCACCAGGGAATGCCAATCTGTGCCAAGGCAGCTGCCAATCAATGCCCAGGCAGCTGCCAACCAGTGCCCACTCAAAATCCCTGTCAGTGCCCACCCAAAATCCCTGCCAGTGCCACCAGGGATACCCATCAGTGCTGCATATCGGTGCCCAGCAGTGCTGCCTATCAATGCCACCCATAAGTGCCTTCCAGTGCCCATCAGTGTCGCCTATCAATTCCCACCAGTGCCACCCATGAGTGCCCATCAGTGATGCCTATCAATGCTCATCAGTGTTGCATATCCGTGCCACCTACCAGTGCCGCATATCAGTGCCCATCGTCGGTGCCACCTCATCGGTGCTGCCTTATCAGTGCCCGTCAGTGCCGCCTTATCGGTGAAGGAGAAAACGTACTTATTTACAAAATTTTATTTGTATAGCAAAAATTAAAAACCCCAGAGGCGATCAAATACCACCAAAAGAAAGCTCTATTTGTGGGCACAAAATGATAAAAATTCTGTTTGGGTGCAGTGTAACATGACCGTGCAATTGTTATTTTAACAGCGACAGCGCAGAAAGTTGAAAATTGGCTTGGGCAGGAAGGGGCGTAAGTGCATGGTATTGAAGTGGTTAAACACACAGTTTCATGCATAGAGTAGGTGTCTCTTTTGGGAGTACTCAGCCAACCACATAGTCTTACGTGCCCCGTAATGCTGCTGTGTCCCATCAAGGAGAGAGCTGCCGGCATCTGAGGTCCTTTATGTGTTTAGCGCCGTTTGAAAGACGCGCCTGAGCACGCTCGCAACCCCGCTCCTCCCCCTGTCCCCCGCCGCCGATAAAGCGCGCCCCCTAGGGCTAATGGTGGCGGTGCTGGGGTGAGGGAAACTCCCTCCCTTATAGACGCCAGTCTAAAAATCTCTGCTGCCTACCTTTTTTACTTGGCCCTTTTACAGAGCAAAATGAACAGCCCAACTGAGATAGACCCGGCATCTGACTGAGAGGAGGGAGAGGCGGCCGTCTATAGGCAGAGCTCTGCAGTGGAGATATGCAGTGTGCTTGTCCGAGGGAATTGACACTGTATGGAGCATGGTGAGTACAAACTCGGCTCTTTACTCCCCCTCGTGGCGGCAAAAGAAGACACCTACTCAACATTTAGGAAAGGTCCTTAAGATTATGCTTAGGACTCTTTTTTCCTCTTGCCTTATCCCCGCCGCAGGTTTTCTGCTGAGACCAGACAGAACCAATCTTCACCAATCACGGCGGGTATGTGTGCCAAACTTCAGGGATATGGGTTCCTACTTAAAGGAGACCTCTTCCCTGGGCCTTGTAAAGGACTCTTGCCAGGACTTTTAGCGTAAGTATAGTGAAAGTGCTGGACTCTAGAGCCCAGTCCTCCGAAGAGAGACATTACAGGCAACACCTCGTCCATGAGGCCCGGATCCCATCCAGTTTTGGCTTAAAATCTTAGGCGTCTTGGATGGATCCGAAAGCATAGCTCTTTTTACCCCCAGAGGGTCTCTTTGGCAGAGCTTTCCTTTAGCACATCCTAATCGCGTCCAACACCTTAGACACTGGCGAAAAAACTGAGGTACTTCCCTGATGGGAGGGGTTGTATGGAGGAGAACTTGTCTTCATTGGTTGTGCCAGTGTCCAATCACCTCTGGTGACCTATAACCCATTATGTAATGACTGGCTCTGTGTCCCGTGGTGTACGATAAAGAAAACGGATTCCTATTACACTAAACTGGCCCAGAAGAACATGGTAGACAGACATACTCAGCCCTCCAGCAGACAAACCCCTGGCCTCTTCCCAGCAGGCCAGATCTGCTATTTCAAGGCCCTTTATTCCATTCTGATTTTCTGGCTTTAACAGCATGGCTGTTGAAACCCAGGTCTTAAAGGATAGAGGGAATTCTTAGTCTGTGATTCCTACCATGCTAAAAGCAAGAAAAGCCTTTTCCAGGAAGATAAATTATAGTATCCTGGTGTGAACACAGGCACTTCAATCCCAATGATTACTCTGTGCCTCGCATTCTGGCCTACAAAAAAATAGTAGGGCTGTTACTGATTAAAATTTTCGTGTTCGATTAATCGTTTTTTTTTTTTAAATCGATTAATCGACTAATTTCGATTAATTATAACGCACATACAGATCCAACTACTTTTAGCTGATCTCCTTGCAGGCCGATTCCCAGTGCAGCTACCAACCACTGGAAAAATGGATAGCAGGATACAAAACACACACAAAGGCAGCGCTCAATGGTAATAGCATTAAAACTTTTATAGTCTTCAAGTAGGTAACAAAATAAATATTGCACTGGAGATAAAATCGATGTAGCTACATAAACTCTAAAAATGGTGCGAGTAATACCAAACGGTAGCAAAAGCAGTCATAAAAACATGTAGCCAAGTATGATACTGGTATAAAAATGTGTACAACGATACCACTGCTGAATCCAGATGAGGAGGGGCTAACATCAGTCCGTCGGCATGTAGATGTCCCGTGAAGGGAACTATCACAACCCCCAGTGGATGGCTGTAGAATCCCAGGTTGATAGAGGGAAGTGCAACAGCCCTTGCATGTGGCAGATAGTAAGGTCCCGCTGGCATGCAGATATGAAGGCACAGCAAAGGAGCCCTTCAGATGAACACGGCAAGCCAATTAATCGATTAATCGAGGAATTAATAGTTAATTTCCACAGCCCTAAAAAATTGTTCTTGACCTGAACTTGACTTTAAGCACTCTTGAAGGCCAGGTCTAGCTCTATTTTTAACAGATCTCTCTGCTCACCACCAAAGGAAGCTTTTACCTGTGGCCTTGCGCATCTGCTGATCTACTTGGTGGATGCGCTTAACTGGATTTTCAGGATGAACCCTCCATCTGTGCTTTGTGAAGGCTTCTTTGGCCCCAATGCAGGTCAGTAGAATTCCCGTGCATGCTCCTCGAGTGTCAGCCCTTTGAGGGAGGGCTATTGTTTGGTCCCTCCATGGATAAGTATATTCAGCCTCCAGCTCCAAGTCTAAAGCTGGCCATACACTGTTTGGATTCTGGACAGTTCACCAGGGACCACCTCAGTTTCAATCGGTGAGTGGCCTTCCCTGCTCCACGTAAGTTATTCGTATGATCAACCTCTGTTGAAGGGACATGTTGGAATATTTTCCTCAATCAGCTGCAGCCGCTGATCAGTGGATGTGGAGTAATTTTTTTTACCTTCAGCCTGTGGGCTGGATGCAAAAGAAACACTAGCAGTGTATGGCCAGCTTAAACCCTTGCCTACTGGGCACTTTCACCCCCTTTCTGCCCAGGCCACTTTGAATGACAATTGCGCTGTCATGCAACACCATACCCAAATAAAAATAAAAAATTCACACAAATAGAGCTTTCTTTTGGTGGTATTTAATAGAGGTCAACCGATATGGGTTTTTCTCTGGCCGATGCCGATATTTAGAAATCGGGGCAGCCGATTTTTGCGGCCGATATTTTAGGCCGATTTTTCTTCGTTTTTTTCCCCTTCATCTCATAAAAGCTAACATTTAAAAAATAAAGCGTGATTCCAGACATCGCATGCGATTCGCACCACATTGCAGTGCACATCACATCCGATGTCTGTGCGATGCAATTTCAGCCATACAAACTGTATGGCTGAAATCGCATTGCATTCGCATCAAAATGGTGCAGGACGCTTTTTTGGTCCGCACTGGAATCAGATCGCATGGGTGTTCACACCCATGTGATCCGATTCTTGCACCATTTCATCGTTTGCACTGCGATCTGCAAACTGATCTGGAGGTGTTAACTTTACATTGACACCTGCAGTGGTTCTCATATCTGTGTGAACCACTGTGCGATTCAGGTGCGATGTGGGAACCCGCACTGAATTTGCACAGTTCTCGCATCGCACTAGTGTGAACCGGGCCTAAATCTGACTGCCCATAGAGTGGGGCTGTGTCTGTGTTCACTCAGCAGAAACTGAGCAGATATGGGCTTGTCATCCCCCTGCACTCAGTGGACAGATGCCCCACTGAGTAAAGCCCACCCTGTGTCTTCTGTTTTGGCCCCATCAACTTTGCTATGTCCCCCCCTCTTTTTCCCTTGCTCCATGTCCCCAACTATTCCTCATGAGTTCACCTCTCTAGTCTAGAGGGTCCCCATGATGTACATGCAGCAGCTGCAGGCTGCATATTCAGAGAACAGACAGTCACAGAATGAGGCATCTAATCCATGTCATACCTTCCACTTAGGATTGTCATCCGTGCACTGTTATTCCAGAACCTGTTCCTGCTGGCCCTGCCCCCTGGTATCACTCGGCTCCTCCCTCTGGTTTTACTCCTCCCGGGCTCCCTCTCATCTCACTCGCCTGTAGTTTAGCGTTTGTCTGTGCTGCACTGAAGGTGGGAGAGGATTGATCATAGGGCGGGAGGGAGAGAAGGGGAGGGGTTCAGTAACGAGTGGCCATCATCCATCCTGTATCTTACTGGGAGAGAGGAGGAGGGGGAGCAGAAAGAAGTTTGTGGGAGGCAGTGCCTGGGGCTGTGCTGCTTGTCACCGCGCGCCGTGTCAGCTGTGCTGAGCGAGGTACAAATAGGAGCCGCGCCGCTGTGCTAATCGGCCTAATTAGCATAATAATCGGCCGATGCCGATTTAAAAAAAAAGTCCAAATATCGGCCAGCCTCTAGTATTTAATCACCACTGGGTTTATTATTTTTTGCTAAACAAAAGAAGAAAAGACCGGAAAAATAAAAGTTTGTTATAAAATTTTGCGAACAGGTAATTTTTCTCCTTCACTGATAGGTGGCACTGATGAGGCTGCACGGTTGGGCACTCATAGGTGACGCGGGTGGCCGGTACTGATGAGCACTAATAGACAGCACGGATAGGAGACACTGATGAGAAGGCGCTGATTGACAGCGTTGTTGGGACTGCACTGATAATCCACAGGGGGGGTAAGAGATTTTTCACAGGCAATTTGTCAAGGCAATGACTGGTGTTGGCGCTTAAATCGTCCCGGTTGGTATGGTGGCAGGATGATTGAGGTACATTATTTCTATTATTACATTGTAATATAAAATTAAATTGTTCAACTCACCAGAATGCAGAATCAGTGGGAGCCCGGAGCGTGTCACTTGCCACTCACCTGCCACCAGATGGGGATGTCACTTGCCACTCACCTGCCACCAGATGGGGATGTCACTTGCCACTCACCTGCCACCAGATGGGGATGTCACTTGCCACAGTGCCTGCCACCAGATGAGGCCCTCCTTCCCCCCCCCCATCTCCCCCCAGCATTGCAGAGTACTTACAGGTGCACCACTGTCAGCCTCTCCTCAGCGCGGGTAAACTAGCTGCAGGCAAATGCGAGTGAGAGATGATATCATTCTCTCTTCTCGACGCAGCTGCACCTCTGTTCAGAGCAGCCTTTGCGGCCCTGTAAGTAAGGGGCGAAACAGCGGTGCGGACAATGAGAGATGTCATCTCTCTGCTGCACCGCTGACAGTACATTGTATCCTCCGCAGCCCGGCAGCAGAGGTGGCACGACTCTGTGTTGGACCGCGCCCCACAGTATGAGGGGCCTCTGGGTAAAAGGATAAGTTCACCTTTCAGAGCATGTTACACCCTTAATTTGAACAGCCACCTGGATGCCTTCCCCATCCTGCTCTGCAGGACCACCGGCCCTACCCCACTGTTATTTACGATCTTCATATTGCTTGCTACAAATCTGCGGTTTGCAGGGATTGAGTAGGCTTGTATAGGGAGGGTCCCTGCAGCTTTTTTTTTTTTTTTAACCAGCTTACAAAAACCTGAAGGCATCTGCATATAACCTTTAGGTTAAGATAAAGAGCATGTGTCCTGTGCTGTAGCACCAAAGGGATTTTCCAAGTAAGTAAATCCTATTGTTCGCAATATAAAATAATGTTTGAATGCTCTACTTGTGGGAATTTAACAGTCAAACTAGGCACGGGGAGTGGAACAAATGATCTACAGTGTAAAGGAGAGACCATATGTAGGTTTATCTGTTATTAGATTATTAGTTATTTCAGTTACATATATTTTACGTTTGGTCATCTGCATTTTGTGTTTTCTTTTCCTCTTGCAGCCTCCTCGCACAGCTCATCCTGTGGTGAGGTTCTCCTGCGTTGATTGTGAACCCATGGTCATTGATAAGTTACCTTTTGATAAGTATGAGCTAGAGCCATCTCCTTTAACGCAGTATATATTGGAACGGAAGTCTCCTCAAACCTGCTGGCAGGTCTGTACCATATTTCTCAGAGATGGGATAAGTGAATGTATGATGAATAACAAATTTTGCCCTAGGAAATTCTGTATATTAAAAGTGTGGTTTATGATTTGGTTACTTAACCAACATTTTGTTCTGGATGAACCAAAAATCACTGTTGGCAGTACTTTTTAACTCCAGTTTTCTAAGATCCTTTGTACATCATATATTGGCACGTACTTCAGAAAGTAAGAAACAGAAGTAGACATTTAGAAAGCTGGGCAGTATTCTGGCTACTTGGTTCGTAATTCAATACATACTACAGTCATACCCATTCTTTTTAGCTGAACCATTTATCCCATAAGGTATGAATGTAAAGCAACTACTTTCACAGAAGGCTGAGTGGCTTCTACAAAGATGAATTCTAGATATGGCAGTTTTTACTCAGTTAGATTGGTTGGTTTTTGGCTATCACTCAGGAAGTGAATGCTAGTATAGAACGGGGAACATGGAAGATTACTCAGGAGGGGTAATCAAAGGTCGGACTTTAAAGGCAAGAAAACAAAGATAGCAAAAAATATATATTTTAATTTAAAAAAAAATATTGCAAATTAATAAGCACAGTGTTCAAGAATTAAAACCATACAAGATAGAGTATAGATTCGGTCCCTTGTGCGTCTACACTTTTTGCCGTGAGGCTTCTTTAGGACAAACAAAAATAACAAGGACAGAGAACAAGTCTCACTATCTTGAAATGGACAGGATCTGTTATATAAATGTCCGAATATCGGAAAATCTATATAGACGAGGAAAATTCCATAGGAAGTATAGTAGAGATATCATGTATATCTGGGATTCTGCTCACAGGTCAGATGAGAATAGGCAAACTCTCCCTGTGTGGGAGATGTCCAATATAGGAAATGCCGTAGACTAGACACTGGTAAACATATCATTCATAGTTTGGCAAGTATAAAATGTGTCACTTGGTGGGGGCAGGCATCCAAGGTATGCAACTTATAAGGTTCACAGACGTCAAAGTACAAAACCAGAGGTCCAGTAAGGCATACCAAACTGGTAGAGTAGAATGTGACCCGCCTCGTGTGTAGATCCAAGAAAGGAAAATAACGATCGTTGAATGTGTGCCCCCAGGAGACAGTCGCGCTCTGTACAGTGGTCCCCCGAGTCCAAATCCTCCTTCCTCCCCCCCCCCCGCCGCCGTCTGCTATCGCGGGAGACGCTTTTATGCCTACAGGCAGCCGGGACGGTGGGGAGAGAGGGGGCGTGGCTACCGCCCGACCTGCACATGGATTCCGGCGTGCACGTCGGCACACAGCGCAGGCTAAACTGATAAAAGCCTCAGAAGCTAGTAGCTCTGATAACGGGAGGACACAGCAGCATATTAGGGGCATGTAAGCTTTATGTGTTGGATCCAGGCATACCTTTTCTAAGACACCTACTCAGCATCAGGCTGTGCAGTGATGGCAGCATTTAGTTGCTGGACTACAAGGCTCAGCAGTGGATGCAAGTGTTTTTAGTACCTCTGCTTTTTTGCTTAGGACTATGCCTTCCCGAAAAGGGGGTTTAGGGGCAGGTAAGAGGGGTGCAAAGACGTTGCCATCGGGATCTGAGGATCTTGGTCATGCCTTCACAGTACCGTCCTCCCCTGAAAGACCTGAGGCGGCCAGCCAGGATGAGCCATTAGCCCTGTCAGGCATCGCAGCTTCTCCCAATATTGCAGCCCCTGCATACGTCACGGAGGACGTTTTTGCATCAGCGTTAGTGGGTTTAGAAGAGAGCAGCAATCTGATGATGAATCCCCATCAGGGAATAGGAGCTACCTGGTGAATCAAAGGAGTCACAAGAGCTTTTTCCAGCCTCACAGACTCTGAAGTTGCAGGTGCAATCTTTTACAGAGTCCATTCGTGCCACGTATAACTTGCCCCTGCAGGCTTTATATGCCTTCCCAGTCCACCCATTGCTGGAAAAGCTTATTTATGCTGATTTGGGAGCACCCAGATAAGTTTTTTTCTCCACCGAAGAAGTTTTCCTTGCTTTATCCCATGGAGGAGAAATTCACCAAGAGATATGGAGTGTACCAGCGATAGACGCTGCGATCTCTTGCGTGAATAAGACTCTAACCTGTCCAGTAGACAATGTTCAGGTGTTTAGAGATCCAGCAGAGAAAAAGCTGGAATCCCTACTTAAAACTTCTTTTGCTATGGCTGGCGCTGTAGCTCAGCCTGCAGTAGCAACGATTGGCATGTGTCAGTCCCTAAAGGATCAAATGAAGCAGGTTATCAAAATTGTTCCTGCTCAGCAGGCCAATGTTTTAGAAGGCCTTCCCAAGGTCTTATGTTTTGCGGCGGATGCTATTAAAGATTCTATTCAGCAAGCATCTCGCCTCGCTCTCCTGCTAGTTCATATGTGCAGGATTCTGTGGCTGAAGCATTGGTCAGTTGAAGCACCACGCAAAAAGCTTTTGATGGTTTTCCTTTTCATGGAGAACGCTTATTTGGGGAGGACTTGGACAAATGCATCCAAAAGATTTCAAGAGGTAAAACTACCCTTTTACCAGTTAAAAGAAAGAGTAAACGTCCTTATTTTAAGCGTTCTCTTTCCACAGCCTCCAGGCAGTGGTGACAGCCTCCTCAGCAAGGTTCAAGAGGTAAAACCCAAGGCCAAGCTCAGGATCAGAAGAAACCCTGGGGGCCGAAGTCTGCAAAACAGAGCTCCAAGACCTCCTTATGAAGGAGTGCCCCCGCTTGATCGAGTGGGGGGGGGAAGGCTTCTGCAATTTTCAGGGGCTTGGCAGGAAGAGATTCAGGACAGATGGGTCATCTCCGTAGTATCTCTGGGTTACAAGCTCGAATTTCGGGAACTTCCGCCATCTCGTTTTCTAAGATCAAGCGTTCCCAAGGACCCGGTAAAGAGAATGCCCTTATTCCTAGCATTGGACCACTTGCCATCCCAAGGGATAAACATAGAGATTCCCTCCAGAGGAGCAGGGCGCGGGGTTTTATTCAAACCTCTTTACGGTTCCAAAAACAAACAGAGATGTCAGACCCGTTCTAGATCTCGATGATCTAAATCAATTCCTAAACATCCGCTCCTTTCGCATGGAGTCAATACGCTCAGTAGTTTAAACCTTACAAGGGGGAGAACCTCTAGCTTCAATAGACATCAAAGATGCATATCTGCATGTGCCTATATTCCCCGCTCACCAGAGGTTCCTGCGGTTTGCAGTAGAACAGCGCCACTTTCAATTTGTGGCTCTACCCTTCGGTCTAGCTACCGCACCCCGGGTATTTACAAAGATTCTGGCCCCGCTCCTGGCAAGACTAAGGGCCCAGGGCATAACGTCTTATCTAGACGACTTGCTACTGATCAGTCGGTGGCACGCTTGAACCAGAATGTGCTCAGCACAGTCAAATATCTAGAATACCTAGGCTGGGTTCTCAACCTACAGAAATCTTCCTTGCAGCCAGTAGAAAGGCTGGAGTACCTGGGTTTGGTCATAGACACAGCCCAGAAATTTAGTATTTCTTCCCCAGTCAAAGGTTAACTCTATAAGAGACCTGGTCAAGGTAATCAAAGCAAGGAAAAAATCTTTCTGTTCGCCTTTGCATGAGGTTATTGGGGAAGATGGTAGCCTCATTTGAGGATGTTTCATTTAAGGCCGTTGCAGTACGGCATTGGCATTCTGTCTGCTTGGAACAAGAGGATCCAAGCCTTGGACTTGCCAATATGTCTGACACCAGAGGTGCGTTGGAGCCTCAGTTGGTGTTTAGTAACCAAGAATTTTCAGAATGGAAAATCCTTTATCCCAGTTGCCTGGAAGGTTGTGACAACGGATGCCAGCCTTTTGGGCTGGGGAGCAGTCCTAGAAGAGGCTACGGTCCAGAGGAAATGATCTGAAACTGAAAAAACCTTGCCCATCAATATCCTAGAGATCCGGGCAGTACGTTTGGCCCTGAGGGCCTGGACGCACAGGTTACAAGATTGTCCTGTCAGAATACAATCTGACAATGCCACAGCAGTGGCTTATATCAATCACCAAGGGGGCACCAGAAGTCTCGCCGCCCAAAGGGAAGTGAACCATATTCTGGTTTGGGCAGAGAGGCATGTACCCTGCCTATCGGCGGTCTTCATTCCGGAAGTAGAGAACAGCAGTTGTTCCCAGGGGAATGGTCTCTCCATCCTGATATCTTTCTGGCCATATGCCAAAAGTGGGTTACCCCGGACGTGGATCTATTGGCCTCCAGGTTCAACAAGAAATTGGACAGCTTTGTGTCAAGGACAAGGCACCCACTTGCATGCGGGATGGATGCGTTAGTAATCCCTTGGGATCAGTTTTCACTGATCTATGCTTTCCCTCAGGTTCAGCTTCTTCCGCAACTTCTTCACAGGATCAAGGAGGAAAGAAAAACAGTGGTCCTCATAGCCCCAGCGTGGCCCAGAAGACCCTGGTATACAGAGATCGTGAGAATGGCAGTAGGAGACACATGGGTCCTTCTGCTGCGTCCAGACCTGCTCTCGCAGGGTCCAGTATTCCATCCTTCCTTACAGAGTCTAAATTTGACAGTTTGGCTGTTGAAACCTACGTCTTAAAGAGTCGGGGGCTCTCCGGTTCAGTCCTCTCCACTCTGGTTAATGCTAAGAAGCCGGCCTCCAGTCTCATTTATTACAGAATCTGGAAGGCATATGTTTCATGGTGTGAATCCAAGGGTTGGCACCCTCGGAAATACATTATTGGTAGAATTCTTGCCTTTTTACAGTTGGGGGTGGAAATGAAGCTGGCCTTGAATACCATCAAGGGTCAGGTCTCTGCCTTATCTGTGTTTTTCTAAAGGCCGCTTGCCTCACATTCCTTGGTCTGGCCTTTTATTCAAGGGGTAATGCGCTTGAATCCACCAATTAAATCTCCCTTGCGCCCCTGGGATTTGAATTTAGTCTTATCTGTATTACAAAGGCAGTCTTTTGAACCAATACGTCACATTCCCTTGGTCCTTTTGACAGGGAAATCGTTTTTTCTGGTTAAGGAGGGTATCGGAATTAGCAGCTTTTTCTTGTAAAGAGCCGTATTTAATTATCCACAGACGGTAGTGTTGCATCCTCACCCAACTTTTCTGCCTAAAGTGGTGCCACGGTTCCATCAGAACCAGGATGTTACCCTGCCTTCCTTTTTTTCCAGAACCGCGTTCTGCAGAATACATTTTTGCACTCTCTTGATGTAGTGAGAGCAATCAAAGTCTATCTGAAAGCGACAGCTCAGATACGGAAAACTGATGTTTTGTTTGTGCTGCCAGAAGGTCCCAGGAAGGGCCAGGCAGTGTCTCTAAGTGGATTTGACAAGTTATTGTTCAGACTTATGGTTTGAAGAGGAAGGTTCCTCCATTTCATGTCGGAGCACACTCTACCAGAGCAGTAAGTGCTTCATGGGCAGTGCATTACCAGGCCTCCATGGCTCAGATCTGCAAGGCCGCAACTTGGTCTTCAGTTCATACATTCACTAGATTCTATCAGGTGGATGTGTGAGGGCATGAGGATGCCGCCTTTTGGGCGTAGTGTGCTGTGGGCAGCAGTATCGATCCTTACATCTGATGGCGGTCTGCCTTGTTCTGTTTTTCCCTCCCCTCAAGTTAGCATTGCTTTGGGACATCCCATTTGATTATTATTAATGCCCCGTACACATGATCTGAATATCGTACGACGGATCGTACGACTTTCCACGCTTGCTGGTCGCATCGGGACCAGAATCGTAAAAAATACTCCCGAAAAAGATCGTACGTCAAGAATTGACAGCCCTGCTTGCGTAATTACGGTGTAGCGTAGTGATGTAATGTACGTGTGACCCCTCTAGCCACGCCTGCAGCAATAGACGACCGAGATTTGTGTCATTGCGCACGGTCATTTTGACTCGAAGATCTTTCGGAATATTACGGTTCTACTAGTACGGTAGTTCCTTCGAACTAGCACGGTCTTTCGGCCACGATGGATCTTTGTCTGCAAAAATCGAATCTAGCAGTTTCAATTATCAGAATAATGGCCATACAAAATGTCCTTAAACATAAAAAAAAAAATCACGTAGAAGGACATGGACAAAGGAGTGGCTGCTCAACCGTGAAAAGTACTCACACATGACATTACTCAAGGATCTCCAGGAAAATAATCCAGAAGATTATAGAAACTACTTAAGAATGGAAGATGAGTGCTTCCAAGAATTGTTAACGTTAGTAACACTGCATATACAGAAGCAGGACACTGTCTTGCGCGAGGCTATAAGTCCAGAACAATGACTTATAGCCACCGGCCGTTATTTGGCAACTGGACGCAGTCTGCAGGACCTTAAATTCACCACGAGAATATCTCCACAGGCACTTGGCAAGATTATCCCGGAAACCTGTGAAGCTCTCATCCTGACCCTCAAGGATCAATATGTCAAGGTACAGTGGCTTTTATTATATATGTATTTACAGAATATCACATGTTGAATGTATATATAACATGTCAAATTATATGCAAAATAGGCGTCAATTGCAAGCAAGGCCACAATCCCAAAAGTCTTGCGATAACCACAATGTAGTGTTGCACCAATTTCAAAAAGTTAAAACAATACCGTTTTTGTCACCCTTGATTGTGAGGAACATTAATAACTATCTGTTCCACATATATGGTCATGTTTGGGTGCTGTTGAAATGGCTATCTGGTCAGGAACCCAAACAAATGTCACTCAAATTACCCCTGAAGTCAGAGTGACGTGTTTAAAAAAAACGTACAAGTTCAGCTCAACTAACAAGCCTGCATCATTTGTAAACCTTTAATTGTAGAAAACATATATATGTGGTTAGCATATAGAATCATAATTATTGACTCTCTCTATCTCTCCTTTTTCTCCTAGTTTCCAAGCAATACAGCTGAATGGATGGAGGTGGCTCAAAGATTTCATGAACAATGGAACTTCCCAAATTGTGGTGGCGCAATAGATGGTAAACACATCAGGATTGCACCACCCCCCAATTCTGGCTCATTTTTTTATAATTATAAAGTGTTTTTTTTTTTTTAGCATTATCCTACTAGCCATTGTAAATGCTAACTATGATTTTTTTATATGTGGACATTGGCAAAAACGGCCGGAATTCTGATGGTAGTGTGATAAAACACACAAAGTTCTATCAACTGCTTCAGAGTGGATCCCTTAATCTTCCAACTCCCACTGAAACTTTGGAAGGTATGAACTTCGTGTTCTTCGCAGACGATGAATTTGCATTGGGAGACCACTTCCTTAAGCCCTTCCCAATGAGGAACATGAGCCCTGACCAGAGGATCTACAATTACCGTTTATCAAGGGCACGGAGAGTTATGGAAAATGCGTTTGGTATAATGGCCAACCGTTTTTGCATTTTCCAGACAATCAATCTGTCTTTAGCAAAAATCGACAATCTAGTGCTTTGTTGCTGTGTATTACACAATTACTTGCGAAGACATGCACAGGGCTATATTACAGCTATGTCGGCGGAAAATAGTGATGACAGAGGAGCATCAACATCAGCCCAACCAGTGCGAGATGACATCAATGCCACAATTAATCCATTGACACCACTGGCTCTTCCACATTCAAGGCTGCCAACACAAAGTGCCCGTCAATGCCGGCTGGACTATCTTAATTATTTTGTTGGTCGGGGGGCAGTGTCCTGGCAGAATGACATGTAAGATCTTCTTCAAACAAAAACCTGTGTGATGTTGACAGTATATCTATTATAATAATCTTTGTCAAGTGTATGTTTAGTTATTTAGTTCTTCTAGTACAATGTGTTAATCTGTTAATAAAAAATTTGACAACGTCATTATTCTTTTCTATGTAATATTGTATTAAGCTGCCAGAAAAGCTGCCACATCTGTGCCCATTAATACCGCCTTACAGTGCCACCTGTCAGTGCCCACACAGTGCCACGAAAGTGCCAGCAATCAATGCTACTTATAAATCCCTACGAGTGCCACCTATCAATGCCCACCGGGGACACCTATGAATACCTAGCGGTGCTGCCTAGCAATGCCCTTCAGTGCCCACCGTTGCCACCTCTTAGTGCCCACCAGTGCCACCTCTTAGTGCCCATAAATGGTGCACATCAGTGCAGTATCATCGCCGTACATCAATGATGGTGAAAAAGGATTGGTTTTAAAAGTTGCTTAAACAAAAATAAAACCGTTCGTTATGTTAAATTGACAAAATTATGTTAATTTAGCATTAAAAAAATAAAAAATAGATAGAGATATATATATATATATATCTCTATCTATCTATCAGGATCAAATACCACCAAAAGAGAGCTCTAATTTTGGGTAAATAATGTGAAAAATATAATTTAGGTACAGTGTTGTATGACCACGTTCAGGACAGGAGTGTGGTTTAGGTACCATCAAGTTGTTAATTAAGGAATAACACATATACCAAGATGCATTAAACCCAAAAAAACATAACAAACATGTTTTATTACTATCAGACTATATGGTTGTTACAACCGACATTTCGCACGCACAGACTACGAAGAGACGTCGCCTACATAGTGTGGTCGCACTGTAGTGATGTCATAAGAGACGGCCGATTGATGCATGCGTAGTGCACGAAAGACCGGCCGTAGAAGGAGCGTACGTGCAGGAAAGAACGCCGGTACGAAAGATAGTCTACCCCGAACGGAGGTAAGATTTAATGGCAAAATATATCATTTTAATTTAATTGTTAGATAAGGAAGAAATTATTCTGAGCTCATTCTTTGTATCTTGCAGGAATCATGCCAGACAAATTTACCTCACCGGATTTTCTACCCCAGTTCATTGATATGTACAGACAGCTGCCCTGTTTATGGAAAGTTGCCTCCAAAGAATATCCTAACAGAGATAAGAGGCATGAGGCCCTGACCAAACTTCTTGAACTTTGTAAAGCGGTGTGCCCGAATCCAAGTCCTTGATTATGTGAGAAATAAAATATCTAATATACGGACTGTCTTTAAAAAAGAACTTAACAAGGTTTGTGAATCCCAGAAGTCTGGTGCAGGAACAGATGACATCTATGTACCACGTCTCTGGTATTACGAAAGTCTACAATTTCTCACAGACCAGGTGGATGCCAGAGCATCAATATGCACCCTTCCGGGAACATTCACTGCATCGCCAGAGCCCCTGTCACAAGATGAGGATCAGGACAATATTGAGGATAGCCCCAGATCACAGGTTAGTGTATAATGTCCATTTTGACATATGTAAAGAATGTTTCCCTTAATAAATGAAAGTAAAAACATAATGTGCTAGTATGGGCAACATACTAGCACATTATGTGCCACTTACCTGCAAACAAAGCACAAGCTGACCCCAATGCATGCACCCACTTCCGTGATATGGAGCTACAGTGCCGTCCCTTGCTTAATTGTCCACACCCCTCCTTCATCCCTTGGCAGTAATATATGTTGTGTCCGTTTATGAAACTGAATAGCAGTGATGATCAGGGCAGAACATTTTGTCAGTTGCTTATCTCTGTATACAGAGATTCTGAGAGCTCAGAATGTAACTGGTGATCTTTATTTTATTTTACACTCCATGATTCACCGTCAGAGTTGTTGAATTTAGGAGGGAAGTGATGATTCAGTGACTTTCTCTTATTTGTTGAATCCCCCTAGAGGGGACACAAAAGACAGACAAGATGTGCACCTGCCATGTGAACTATAGATATATACATACACCCACACATTGTATATCTATGTATATATATATATATATATATATATATATATATTCTCTCTCTCTCTCATTATTTATATATATATATATATATATGTGTGTGTGTGTGTGTGTGTGTGTGTGTGTGTATATATACATACATACATACACACACACACACACACATATATTTTGCTCTATCCATCTGGGTCAGATATTTTATTATTTACGTATGCAGTCTCCTTTGGGAATGTCTGTGTACTGTGCAGTTTTCACTGGTTCATATATGGACACACGAAAGCTGAGTGCATGTAGAGTAGCGAACAGTGAAAACAAAACGCTCATTGCTAAGGTTCCATTACATGCGTGCTTAAAGAGGTAAGTATCCCTATAGTAAAAGTCAGCTACTGCAGTATATGTAGCTTAGGATTTTTGGTCTAGTTGGCACAGACACAACTGCACCATAATAGGGCAATGTGATTAAAACTTATAATGTTAATACTATTGATGTACTTTTTTTTTCTACTGCAGGATCAAGAAAACAATGAGATTATAATGTCCAGGTCTGTTCGTACACCCCTCAGTAGGAACAAAAAAAGGAGTATTGACACTGCTACGTGTTCATTCCTGAACAAGGCTGCAGCTGCACTGCAGAGCAAGGCGGATGAATCAGATGGTTTTAGAGTCATGACTGCCAGCAAGCACAGGAAAATGACAGATCAACAGAAGGAGTTGGCAGAGATACTTGTATTGGAAGTGCTTTCAAAGGGGCTAAGAGAACTGACCAGGAAGAAAAGGTTGACAGAGGAACAACAGCCAATACCTTACCAACCCATGCATTATTCTCAACCACAGCCATCAAACCACCAGGCAGCACAGTGGCAATATTCACCAGTTCAAGGCAACAGTTCTCATTGGTCCCAAGATTATATAAACCTTTTAATCATTTTTGGGAAGGGTATTGAATTGTAAGCACAAGTTGTATTTTCTAGTTTTTTGTGAAATTGTTAATAAGTAAATATACACATCTGATGCCTCTTCTATATTAACGGTATGATGATGTAATACATATTATAATTCTTGAAAACGTTTAAAAAGTGATTTCAACATGTACATTTGTTTGGTTTAAGAAAACCTATAGTGTATTCTTTGTGCGTCTCTATCTTCCCCCACTCTCTCCCTCTCCCCGCAAAATTTAAAGACAATTGTTTTGGGATTAAATCCAAATTCTTTTATTAGCATATGTTAAGCAAAAGGCCAATATAAAGATATTTTTGATATCATATAAAAAATAAAATGTGTGAACTATACACAAACTTTGAGCATTTTTAATAATGTAAATGTTACGTAACAAATCTAAGGAACGTTTTGAGGTATAGTAACAACATACCCACTGAAAGTTACCATAAAGTAACTACTTTAATAACTATTAGACCCCATACACACTATTGGATTTATGCTGATTATTCTCTTGAGATTTACCAAACCAAAATAATATAAGGTCTAACAAAGCCTCAGTGTGAAAAGCATTACTAGTTTAAAATTAAATGGAATCAGGCACGACATTACAATATATTGTTTTGGAAAATCGGAAGACAAAAATGTGCATAAAATCGAATAGTGAGTAGGGCAAGAGAGGAATTTTGATTATAGGAAACACGATGAATGACTGTTTGGGTAATGGTTAGATATAAAAGATTTTTCATACATAATATTGTTGTTTTGTAGAGGTAGTTATTGTATTATGGCAATAAAGCAGCAGGCACACTATAGTATACATTTATTGAAAACTAGCATCTAAATTGTGCACTTTAGAAACTAGCCTAGCTGTTTGGTGTAGGGCAGTGATTGCGTACTTTGGCACCACAGTCGCTCAGGAAATATATTTCCTACGATAATCATGTATATTGCAGAGTATATGAGCATCATGAGAAATGTAGTTTAGAAAAAATAAAATGTGCCAAGGCACGCCATCACTAGTGTAGGTTTTGTGGAACCTTTGGTGCATTAATCAGTGCAGATTGACACAAACATGTGCATATTAACAATGATTGAAAGAACCCTTTCAGACCGAGCCGACCTGAGAGTTAATGCTTAAATACTGCTATTTTTAGCAACACTTTACCTTTAGGCCCCTTTCACACTGGGGTGGGAGGTGCGCTGGCGGTATAGCGCTGCTATTTTTACCACCCGCTAGAGGTCGACAAACTGTTAAAACCGCCCGCTGAAGCAGTGCATTGCGGGCGGCATAGCCGCACTGTCCTATTGATTTCAATGTGGAGGAGCGTTAAACACACCGCTTCTTCACGGCTAGCAGGTTTTTGTTTAAAGTCCTGCTAGCGCAACGCTCCAGTGTGAAAGCCCTCAGCCTTTCACACTGGAGACAATGAAGCAGCTGTTTGAGGGCGGATTGCAGGCGCTATTTTTAACGTTATAGTGCCTGCAATACGCCCTCAGTGTGAAAGGTGTCTAAAGGACAAATATTTAAATGATAAAATGCTGAACACATTTTGATTGACCTCATTAACATTCTAATATAAAAGTAAAACAAAAACTAAGTGCAATAACAGGTTAATCTATAATTTGTTCAGCAGATCAATAAACTCTCTCAATTTTTGCTGGAGTGCAGCAGCTGTTTGTTTAATTTTCTCCAGTTCAGCACACCACTTCAATATATCCATCTTGAAATGAGAAATTGTGGTCCTGTCCAGCACATGACCTGAAAAGAATAAATATTACTAATAAACATTTTAGGCCAGATATATAATCAATCACATAAATACATACTGGCACTTACGTGTGTTGGACACAACATTAATATTTTCCTCTTTTGAGATTCCTTGAGTTTCTTCATCCCCTTCTAATGCAGTGATATTGATCAATTCAAGATTAATGTTGCTTTCACTGGGGGAATGATCCCATACCTCCAATCCTGAATCTTGATTGTGAGATTGCATCTCTTGTCCTTCCAGATGCTGGAAGGCTTGATTTTCTGTACATTGGAGACATGTAAAGAACATCATTGGAGTTTACTATACTATCTAGGTTTTAAAAAATAAGATGAACATCATTAAATTACTGTATTTATTGGCGTATAACACTCACTTTTTTACCCTGAAATTAGGGGGTAAACTGTGCCTGCGTGTTATACGCAGGGGGCTGTGGAAAGTTTTTCCCTGAAACTTCCCTCTTAAAGTTAGGGTGCGTGTTATACGCCGATAAATACGGTAAATGTTTGGTTTGCCAACCTTTGCTGCTTAAATATTGTGAAGGGGATATTTCAATTATTTCCTCTGCTTGTACTGTTTCCATAGATGGTTTGGGTGATGAGCCTATGGAAAAGCAAACATACCTCTCACCATCAACAAAAATGTATTTTAAGAATACAGTATATACTCGAGTATAAGCCGACCCGAATATGACGAGGCACCTATTTTTACCACAAACAAATGGGAAAACGTATTGACTCGAGTATAAGCCTAGGGTGTCCATCTGCATGCCACACTGTGCCCATGCCTCATTGTGCCCATGACTAGACTGACGTTTAACATGGGAGTCTATGGAAGGGGTGTCCGGCTTTGAAAACTCGGTGCTCCCCGTCCGTAGGTCCCCCAGACAAACTTTGCACACTTGTGGAGGAGAAATGGGTACCGGGTCCCCAAAGTCCGAGAGATCAGGCGCAAAAAGGTGACTCGAGTATAAGCCGAAGGGGGCATTTTCAGCACAAAAAAAGTGCTGAAAAACTCAGCTTATACTCAAGTATATACAGTAGTAAAATCGAAACTTTCTTTAAATTATATGTGTGCAACACAATAATATAAATAAAATTAATCTTTAATTCACTCACTAAACCTACCCCCCCCACACACACAACAAATACCAACACCCCAACATTAAAACTTAACATAGCATAACGGGGTGTGGCAATAATGGGGATCCATGTGAGCAAGCTGGAGTCTGCCTGTTTTAAAATAGTCTCTACAGCCACTAGATTATGTGTGGAATCATGCAATGTTCACAGCATGTTATTTTAACCACTTAAGGACTGCCGCACGCCGATGTACGTCGGCAAAATGGCACGGCTGGGCACATGGGTGTACAGGTACGTCCCCTTTAAAGATGCCCAGCCGTGGGTCACGAGCGCGCCGCCGGCGGCGCGCTCGTGACCCAGTCCTCTTCTCCGTGACCGTCCCTGTGGGAACAGCGGACCCGATCGCCGCTGGTGTCCCGCGATCGGGTCACAGAGAGGAAGAACGGGGAGAGGTAAGTGTAAACAAACCTTTCCCCGTGCTTCCTAGTGAGCCTGTCACTGATCGTCTGTTCCCTGTCATAGGGAACGACAATCAGTGACGTCACACGCCCCCCACAGCAAGAAACACATATTAGGGCACACTTAACCCCTACAGTGCCCCTCCTGGTTAACCCCTTTACTGCCAGTGTAATTTTTACAGTTATCAGTGCATTTTTATAGCACTGTTTGCTGTAAAATTGACAATGGTCCCAAAATAGCGCAAAAAGTGTCCGATGTGTCTGCCATAATATCACAGTCACGATAAAAATCGCTGATCGCCGCCATTACTAGAAAAAAATAATTATGAATAAAAATGCAATAAAACTATCCCCTATTTGGTAGACGCTCTAAATTTTGAGCAAACAATCAATAAACGCTTATTGCGATTTTTTTTTTTTACCACAAATATGTAGAAGAATACGTATCGGTCTAAACTGAGGAAAAAAAATGTTTTGTTTTATATATTTTTTGGGGATATTTATTAGAGCAAAAAGTAATAAATATTGAATTTTTTTCAAAATTGTCACTCTATTTTTGTTTATAGCGCAAAAAATAAAAATCAGAGGGGATCAAATACCACCAAAAGAAAGCGTGGGGAAAAAAAAGACGCCAATTTTGTTTGGGAGCCACGTTGCACGACCGCGCAATTGTCAGTTAAAGCGACGCAGTGCCGAATCGCAAAAAGGGGCCTGGTCCTTTAGCTGCATATTGGTCCGGGTCTTAAGTAGTTAAGCGTTGCCCACACTGTTGGTGCTATATAAATCATGCGTACTACAAATATCTCAAATGTGCAACAATCACAAATACACAATACATGAAAGGGCTTGTAAAGGTTTCTGTTTTTTCACCTTAATGCATCCTATACATTAAGGCAAATAAAACGCCTATCAGTGACTAGCCCATAGACCCACCTTTTTACTTACCCGCACCCTTGCACTAGTCCCACGGGGACGCACAGTTTCTCTGCTAGGGGGTACAAAGATGTTAAAAGAATAGATTGATAGTAGCGCAGCCATTGGCTCCAACTGTTGTCTATCAAATTCAATGAAGAGTGCTTCTCACAGGGGGATATCTGATGCGGGGAGGAGCAGAGAGAGCCACTGAGGAAATTTCAAAAAATATTTTAACTGTCACTTTAAACCTCATGTGGTTGTTTGCACATACCTGTGGAACGCTGCAGTGATTGCTCATTTTCATTTCCTGACTTCTGATTTGATCTCATTACCATTTTGTTTTTGGGTTTTCCTGAAATTAAACAAAATAAATGCTTTATAAAATACATTTCAATATGACAATATGAATTTTTTGGAAATGTTTAAAATCACACTGGTGCGCATGGATTGGGGCCTGACCGGATGCAGATGGAGGTGGAGAGTGTGAGGAGCGAGGAGGGAGAGAGGATGCCTGTGTGACCTCCGCCTGTCTTATCCCCCCGTCCTAACTCCCATTGATGCACAGCTAGAATCTACCTCTGCAGTTTTTTGCCTGCATACATGGAAGCGGCAGGCACTGGGAACCCAGCACTGTGCATCGAGCACTGATAGTGGTATTCCCCTCCGTAAACCCGCAGTGCATTGGGCAGTCTCGCGAGATCTCGAACAGCTTGGCGGGAGCCATGGACGTACGAGCGGAGGAAGGAGAGGAGAACAGCGGGCCGGGAATAAACACTATCCGCACGGCTACCTGCCTGACAAGAGCGGAGGGGACCCCAAGACATCGGGACCACCACAGACGGCCATTTACTGCAGGATCCATCAAGCAGAACGACTGGTATGTGCAGTAATGTGAATGGACAAAAGTCTGTATAGATGTGTGAGGGGAACTTATGATTAAGAGTGCAGCTGCAGTAGCTAAAACAAAACTGCTTGAAGATTATTGAGGCTACCTGACATACCTGGACAGTTTGTGGGTTATCTGGGCGGTCTGAGTAGCAGGGCAGAGGGTTGTGAAATGGGAACTGTGAACTAAGCCAGTGGAGTTGTTCCTGAATCAATCCTGAGACAATCTATCTGCTAGGTGCCGGTATCAGATGAATAGATACACCGGTGAGTTCATGTCACTGAGAACTGTACTGAGCTGAATCAAAACTGTGGAGCTGTAAGCAAGAAAAAACATATCCTGTCTTGTCCTGATATAGGTGGTATTAGTATTTAGCACTCCAGCGATTCCTGCAACACCCTTTTTTTTTCTATGGAGCTATCCAGAAACACTGTACTATACCGTTAATACTGCCCTGCTAACACTCTGCCAATACCACCGTCCTTACTACGGCACAGAAGAGATCGCTACAATTATTGTGATATCCTGGTATTTGCCTGTTATTACAGCCTGCATGGTCGTTAAAGGTACACTGCTTGGACTAGCATTTCTGGGGCCTGAGGCGAGTTGAGCTGAGCAAAAGTCTTGTCAGCTTATTTGATTGGTGGTAGAGGCTGGGTAAATTGAACCCTGTTGAAACCTACGAGGGGGGTCACGCAGTTGTGGGAACCGGTGACGGAACAACTTGCAGCGTAGTAGCAGAAGGGGGGAAAAGTATAGTATATAACACAATATAATATTTGATCCCCTATAACCACACACCCACTGGAAAAAAGCCGGGCACACTATCAGTGATGACGAGGAATGCCTCTAAAGAGTGGACTAGTTCAGGAACACAGCCACAGTCCCAGCCTCAGTCACAGACACAGTCTGCATGGGGAGTTAAAGCAGGCCAGGCTGCGGCTGCAGCTAAATTGGAAAAGTATGCACATGTACCAGCACAAACAGCAGGCATAACACCCATAAAAGGGCAAGGGGCTCAACAAGTGAACTCTCAGAGAAGGAGCAGATAACTACAGGGACAGCGGGACGACAGGTGATCAAGGACCCGAGGAGAAAGTACAGGAAAAACTGACAGGGACAATGATCGGGTTAATGTCGGAGGAAGAGCCTTCTATGAGAGAGATTCTTTTTGCAATTAATAATTGCAAATCCTCACTGTCTGAAATATTCGATCAATTAAAGGGGATAAAAGAGGACATGTCAGTGCTAAAACACGATGTTCAGGGGATTGGAGTGCAGACCTCTGCCTTGGAGGAGAGACTGTCAGGTCGAAGATGATGTTAACCCTATGAGAAATGAGATGAAAGTAATGAGAGAACAGCTGAACATGTGTGTTAATAAAATTGATGACATGGAAAATAGATTACAAAGGAAAAATATAAGGGTACTAGGTCTCCCCGAGAAAAGCGAAGGTAACCGCCCCACTGAATTTATGGAAAATTGGCTAATAGAAGTGTTTGGCAAGGACTGTCTATCAAAATTCTTCTCAATTGAGTGGGCCCACAGAATCCCTTTTAGGGCACCTGCTGCGGGCGGGAGGTTAGCCGAGACCTATTCTTGTTAAACTTTTACATTTCACGGACAAAATCACTATCCTTCAAAAGGCAAGAGAGATGAAAGACCTACAAGTCAAGGGTGCAAGAATCTCAATTTATCCATATTTTTCTCCTGAATTACAGAGGCAAAGAGACAAATTTACTGAGTGTAAACACAGATTACAGCAAAAAGGGATAAAATATGCAATGTTCTATCCAGCACGTTTACGGATAACCGTAAATGGGGAAAACATGTTTTTCAACACGCCTGCGGAATTGACATTCTGGATGAATACAAAAGAAGGGGAGACATAGCAAGTTGGAAAGGAGTAGTAAACATTTCAAAAACCAGACCCTTTTTTTTTCTTTTTTCTTTCTCTCCATCCTCCGGAGGAGGAAGGAAGGGGAAGGGAAATGATTTACTTATTTCTTAATGTTTTTCTATTTCCCCCCCCCTTTTTTGGGGGGGGGGTGGAGAGGGGCCTTCCTTGTTTTTTTGTTGTTTGTTTTTTTTTTCTCAAAGGAACACATTTTCTCTTTGGACATGGGAGCGGAGGGGGAGGAGGGAAGGGGTTGTAAATGTGTTTTTTGTATTTTTTGTAGAGAGTGGCACAAAGGTGGAAGAAAAAGACACATCAAAATGTTAAGAAGAGATGTGTGGAAGTGAAGGATATACTTAAAGTAGTCAAAACACTAAAACACAAATTGATAGGAGTGAAAGGGGGAGTACTCACCTCAAAAGTAGGAAACGGTTACTTTAGAAGCCCTCAATATGGGCCCCAAGCAGGGCAAGGGAAGGGGAGGGAGAGGGACGGGGTGGGAGGGATGGTACGTGTGTATGGGGCACTAGAAGAAGGAGATCCACTAAAAATATGTTTTTATGAACAGATATTATTAACGCACAGTTTGATAAGGTGGGAAGTACACTGTAAGGTTGAAACTAAACAGGGGTAGATGATGGACAATAGAGAAGATGGGAAAGGGACCCCAAATCAAGGTAAAAGCATAAAGGTGAGCTCATGGAATGTTCGAGGGGTAAAGGACCCAACTAAAAGACAGACAATTTTTTCAACAGCAGAAACAAGCAATATAAAAGTGCTGTGTCTGCAGGAGACGCATCTGGATAAAGAAACCATTAAAATATTAAAAAACAAGAAATGTAAAGTACAATACCACTCCACTCACACCTCTTATTCAAGGGGTGTGAGTATCCTGATAGATGCCGGTGTGGTGTTCTCCTGCAGACAGAGCAAGATAGATGCCAAGGGACGTTATGTGTTTCTTCATTGCTGGATAGAAACAAAGGAATATGTAGTGGCAAA
Organism: Rana muscosa; assembly: GCA_029206835.1. Taxonomy (NCBI): domain Eukaryota; kingdom Metazoa; phylum Chordata; class Amphibia; order Anura; family Ranidae; genus Rana; species Rana muscosa. The sequence goes on from CM055125.1 coordinate 111,326,115, forward strand.
TGTATATATCCCGCCTCCGTTTGATACCGAGGTGCTTTGGGAGTTAATAGAGTTCATCATGGACAGGTCGGGTGTGCCCGCAATAGTGGTGGGGGATTTTAATATGACTATGGATAAAAACATGGATAGATTCCCGGCGGGTGGCTCCAGAGGACATACGCCCGGCAGCCCTCTCCGCCAATTTTGTGGGGAGGTGGGTCTGGTGGACGTGTGGAGGAGGAGGCACCCGGGAGAGAGACAATTTTCCTGCCACTCAAGGATGCACGCGACTCTGTCCCGGATAGACCTCGTACTTTGTAATGAGGAGGCACTGGGTGAGGTGGTATATGAACCAAGAAGCATCTCAGACCATTCCCCAGTTAACTTTGAAATAAAGATGAATGGAGCATATAGGAAAGGGGATTGGAAAATAAACCCATCTTGGCTGGAAGTAATTGAGGACCCGGGAGGAATAGGGACTAGTCTGAAGGAATTTATAACAACAAATAATGGATCAGCCTCAATGGGAGTGATTTGGGATACTCTGAAGGCGTTCCTACGGGAATCCTAATAAAAAAATATCATTTATTAAAAAACAATCAAGTGCAAAAGAAAATGCAGCAAGGGAAAATGTGAAAAGGTCAGAGATGAATTACATCAGAAACCCAACTACAGAGAAATATAAGGAGTGGTCAGAGACACAGGAAAATTATAAAAAAATAGTACTAAGAAAAGCGGAAAATAAAAAATTATTTCAGAAACAGACTTGTTATGGGGAGGGTGAGAGTGGGGAGAATTTTGGCCCTAATTGCCAGGGCCGATGCTCCCCTATCTGTCATCCCGGCGGTTCGTGATGAGGAGGGGGAAATTAGGAGAGGCACATCAGAAATAAAAGAAGTCTTTAAGAAATACTATCAGAACCTGTATAGTAGTACACTACAGGGTAATGAGGAGGGAGAGATGAGAACCTTTTTCACAGGTTTGCAGATTCCACGATTATCAGGGGAAGATGGGGAGGGTCCGGAGGCACCACTTACACTGGAAGAGATACAGAAGGCAACAACGGAGATGGCATATCAAAAGGCTCCAGGGCCTGATGGCTTGCCAACAGAAATATATAAAAAGTACAGTGAGGTGCTGCTTCCAAGACTCCTGGAGGTATTTAACTGGGCAGTAGAGGAAGGAAAGCTACCCACGTCTATGACGGAAGCAACAATCCTAGTATTACTAAAAGAAGGGAAAGATCAGTTGGAGACGGCCTCGTACAGACCGATATCTTTACTGTGTGCGGATGTAAAAATTCTGGCCAAAATATTGGCAATGAGGCTAAACAAGATAATTTCAAAACTGGTACACTCGGACCAGACAGGATTTATTCCAGGCAGATCTACTAGTTCCAACATAAGGAGAGTATTTTTGAATACTCAACTGCAAATAGAATTAGAAGGGTCAAGGGCCATTTTATCCCTAGATACAACCAAGGCGGTTGATAGCCTTGAGTGGCATTACCTTTGGAAAGTTCTGGTAGAGTTTCAGTTTGGCCCTAAATTTATCCAATGGATTAAAATATTGTATGAAAGCCCCAGAGCAAAGGTAAGGATAAATGGAGAATGTTCAGACTGGTTCCAGTTGGCAAGGGGGACAAGGCAGGGATGCCCACTGTCACCCCTGCTTTTCGCCCTTGCCATGGAGCCACTGGCCATTTCTATAAGGGCATCCCCGGGTATAAAGGGTTTCAAGAAAAGTCTGAGGGAGGAGAAGGTAACCATGTACGCGGACGATGTCCTGCTTTTTCTGGGGGATACACAAACCTCATTGGAGAAGGCAATAAATAACAATAGGGGAATTTGGTAAATTCTTGGGGCTGACAATTAATTGGGATAAGTCGGCGCTCTTGCCGATAGACCCATTGATAGGGCAGATTGCTCATGTGAAGGTGGTAACTCAAATGAGATATCTAGGAATAAATATAACAAGGGATCCAGGGCAGTACATATACTGAAACTTAGTGCCACTGCTGACAAAACTCAGACAAAAATGTTGGGTCTGGAACAGGCTTCCTCTTTCAGTGGCTGGCAGGAGTAACCTGGTAAAAATGGTATGGATGCCACAAATTCTATATATCCTCCATAATTCCCCAGTATGTATCCCAAAACAGTGGTTCAAAAAAATAGATGGGGTGTTTAGAGAATTGATTTGGAGGATTGGAGCAGCAAGGATTAGCCTCCAAGTCCTACAACAACCTAAAGAGAAGGTAGGACTGGCCCTTCCGAATCCCAGATACTATTTTCTAGCCGCGCAGGTGCAGTATATGAGGGGCAGTAACCGAATGGCAGGAAGAGAAAAAGGGCTAATTTTGAACGATACAAGCCATGACACAGAAGTGGAAGCAGTGGAGGCGGACTCTTTTAGTTCTAGATTTATGACGGGCCAATTAATGGTTAAATGTTGGAAAGAGGTTAAGAAGATCCTGGGATATAAGGGATTCTCTGAATTTTCTCCCATATGGCATAACAGCAATTTGCAGGAACTTAAAGTTATGGGGAAGGTAGAGGAGTGGGAAAGATTGGGTATACATTTATTGGCACAACTCTTTAAGGCAGGAAGAATAAAATCATTCCAAAAAATAAGGGAGGAGTATGCCGTTCCAAACAGATCCTTTTTTAGATATTTACAAATCAGGCATGCGATGTATGTACAGTTTGGACAGAGTACACCGGAATGGAGCGATATGCCCCTTCTCCAAAAATTTGTAAACGCAGAGGCCTCTAGAGGAGCAATTTCTGATATGTATAACTCCCTAGTAAAGGCTGATTGAAGGGAGGCACCGGACAATAAAAACAAAATTAAATGGGAGAAAGAAGTGGGCCCACTTTCACAGGAACAATGGGAAAGGATATTAGCAATAGGACCTAATGTGTCACTGTCATCATCTCAAATAATCTCCCATCTTTACCTGATACATAGTGTATTTTACACCTCAAAGGATGTTCCAGTTCGGCATGAGATCGGATTCGAGATGTCAGAGATGTGGGGATGATAGGGGAGACCTAATACACATGGTCTGGAGGTGCCCCAAGCTATATCAATACTGGAAGCAAATAGTTGAAAAGATAAATATAGTGTTTGCGACATCTTTGCAACCAGTAGTCAGGCTATGTGTATTGGGTCTCCTGAAAGAAAGGGGACTTTCGGGAGATGTACGAACAGCAATAACAAGATGTTTGTTTCAGGGAAGGAAACTCATTGCGCAGAAGTGGCAGGCGGAAAAATCCCCCACAGTGACAGAATGGAGGAGGGTGATAGATGACACCGTGATAAAAGAAGAATTTATATACACTAAGGGGAAACAAAAAGAAATGTAATATATGGGGAAAATGGTTAGAAGTGGAAACACGTTAGAGGGTGGGTGACGGATAAGTAAGTGAGTAAGGAGGTTGGGTAGCTGCGAATGAGGGACAAAGCGAGGATTACACGGTTAATTTATATATGTATTATTGTATATGGAAGAAACGGATGTATGTTTTTATTATGTGGAAAAGAAATAAAGAATATTGGATTAAAAAAAAAAAATCACACTGGTGCGTTTTGACATGCGATTCGGCATGTCAATTCGTATGTCAAAACGGCGGTATTTGGCGCAAATTGCCGGCAATGGCACCGTCCTAATCGGTGCGACACCGCATCTGTGGCATTGCACAGATTTCTAAAAGTAGTTTCTGTACTTCTTTTTGCGATTTCAGCACGCAATTTACATTGACATTTGTGCAGAAACCTGCACAGATGTCTCTGTAATCGTGGCTGAAATCGGGACTGACATGCGGGACTGAAATCGTGCGAGTTCAGCTGTACGCGCACGGCTTCATTCCCGCAGCCCAGTGTGAACCTGGGCTACAACTTACTTTTTTTATGATCTGATGAATCTTTTGGAGTTGCTCATCTTCTCTATGTTTCAAATCAGACCATCTTTTGCGTAGTTGATCTTTGGACCGCTGGATTCCATGCTTCTTCTTTATGACTTCAATTACTTTAGCCAGTATGCAATCCTTGCGTGCATTCGGTTTGTTGTAGTTCTTTAGCTTCCCATCGTAATCATAGGTTTCAAACAACCTCACAAGCTCCACCATTTCACCTCTACTCATGGCTGTTGCCTTTGTTTTGCCTGCTTTTTGCTTCTTTTTCTGCCCAGTCATGGTCTCCTCTGCTTTCTCCATGCTGTAATGGCACTGTGTGTAGGCCCTATGTCGCAGACTGCGTTGTGTGATCACGGGGCACAGAGGGGCGGAGCTTACGACGCATGCGCTGAGACTCAAAATCATGCAGGATCGTTCGCAGGACGTTCTTTCAGTACTTTCATTCCATGCAAGTGATTCTTCCGTATTATTTATTTGATAGTCCTTCCGGGTCGTTAGCAGCTTCCGATTATGCGCAATCGTTCGTTTACGAGTTTTTACGGACGATTGCTGTACACCTTACACGATTATCGTTCGTCCCACTGACGTACGAGAAAAATTATGGAGCTTTCTCCGTCGATATTTTTCGTTTGCACAGTTGGAATCGGGTGTCGAAAGTGGTGTACACACGATTCGAAAATCGTACGATCCGAAAATCGTACGATCCTTCCTCGGTCGACATTGTTCGTCCGATATTCGGATCGTGTGTATGGGCCATAAGGCTCTGTGTCCTGTGATGTATGAGAAAGAAAATAGGATTTTTGTAACGGCTTACCTGTAAAATCCTTTTCTTGGAAGTACATCACGGGACACAGAGGTCCCTCCCCTCTTGTTGGGATACTTATTGCTTTGCTACAAAACTGAGGTACTCCCTGTATGGGAGGGGTTTTATATAGAGGGGAACTTCCTGTCTTGGGTGTGCCAGTGTCCAATCACCTGAAGTTGGAACATAACCCATTTAGTTATTAAGGCTCTGTGTCCCGTGATATACTCCAAGAAAAGGATTTTACAGGTAAGCTGTTACAAAAATCCTGTTTCTGAGCCAGCGATTCCCTTCACCATAAGAACAATCATAGCGGCTGTTCAGGCGCTTGATTGTTCTTATAGGGACGTTACTCCCCTCCTCCCACCGCCCTCCAATTCTTCTCCCGGCTCGCCCCTGCCATTGGCGAACCGAAGAAGGAACCGACTGGCGGCAGATGTTGACAATAGAGATTTCCAGAGTCTCTATGATCGTTCGGAGGCCGGGCGCGATGTTATGACTGATCACATTTGCACCACCAGGGCAACTACAGATAAAACAGAGGCTAAGATGGCAGCTTCCTTGTCCACTTTAAATCAATATATTTAGTTATGCTTTATATGGACACTGGTTTTCTAAAGTTGGCAACAAAACCTAAAACAGGATTGTGCTGTATAGACAAAAAATAAAAAAGATAAAGCATAGTCTACAGACTGAGCCTGGAATCAAGAGGCTAAGAGATATAATATACCATTGGAAGTGTCTTCTTAAATCATGTAAAAAAAAAAAAATGTATCTCGTCAAAAATTCTGTGTTTTCTTTACCATGTCCTCCTAGCCCTTATCTTGGACTACAGAATGATTTGACTTTGTTGTAGAAAACAGAGAGGGAATGATTGAGTTTAACAAAAAAAAAAACAGTTGGAGGGCTCAGGGGCAGGAGTCCACTACAAGGGTTAAATGTTTAAGTTCAGGAGGATAAGGAAGACGCTTTATTACTTTAATTGCTGCCCTGCTGCACTCCTCTGCACAACTTTCCAGCCTGTGGGCAGCCCCTCTGTGTCATTGTGTGCAATGCTATAGCATTGTATTATATGTGAAGGAGACTGGAGTGCATCCGAGGCTGGAGCTTTTTGGAGAGGAGGCGGTGCTGGACTTAACCACATGGATCGAGGGAGCCTGCTGGAGTGGGGACATGAGGTAAGTATTTCTCCTTATTTCTTCCCCCCTATACTTAATGGTTTGGCTTTAAAGGTCTGCAGGGCTAGAATAGTTATACTTGTGTTGAAAAATATCTGATCATTTGTAACTGTGCATTGTCCTGTTCCGCAGGTGATGGGTGCCAGTGGTGGAGGTGGGTACAGTCAGCAGTCGGGTATTTTGAATATTGGCTGCACTCCTAGTTTCACAAACTGGAACACAATCATTAGTAGGTTGTATTTGGAGATCTAAAAAGCTCTGCTGGTGGAAACTGTATGATTTTTTTTTTTTTTAAACTAGCATTTTGACTGTATTCCCATAACAGTTGGATTTCTTTGAGATGAGAATAAACTGCTTTAAAATAGAAGCTGGTGTTTCTTTTGAAATATGGCTTGTTGGGAAAGATCACTTTCTTGTATGAGAAGCTTTATATGAATGTAGCTTGCCTTCCACAGGATAAATGTTACCATATTATAGCTGAAATCTAGTTGTAAATGTCAACAGACTAATATAGGAACCAGATGTGTTCAGAGCAGGCTACTAACTACATGTAAACAGAGTAGCTTGTGTCTAAAACTAAAATTAATAGCCAGTTCACCCAGGTTTGCCTTTTAAGGAAACGCCACAACCAGAGATGAATTGATCAACCTGCAATTTGGTAATATTTTGAAGTTACCTGCATACCAGGCCTCTCTAACTTTTTGGTCCTGACCCCTTTTCCTTAAATATGTGGATAGATGTTTTGTGCTTCTCATTGGGAACGAAGTCTTGATTAATTTAGTGGTAGGTTTATGTTTGCTTTATAGTGCATTTTATTGGTCTTTGCATGTCTTAACCACTTAAGCCCCGGACCATTTTGTAGCTAAAGGACCAGAGGTGTTTTCAGAATTTGGCACTGCGCTGCTTTAACTGGAAATTGTGCGGACATGCAATGTTGTACCCAAACGAAATTTGCGTCCTTTTCTTCCCACAAATAGAGCTTTCTTTTAACCACTTGACAACTGGGCACTTAAACCCCCTTCCTAACCAGACGAATTTTCAGCTTTCGGTGCTCTCACATTTTGAATGACAATTACTCAGTCATACAACACTGTACCCATATGAAATTTTTGTCCTTTTTTTCACACAAATAGAGCTTTCTTTTGGTGGTATTTAATCACTGTTGGGTTTTTTATTTTTTGCCCTATAAGAGAAAAAAGACTGAAAATTTTGTAAAAAAATGAATTTTTCTTTGTTTCCGTTATAAAATTTTTCAAATTTGTATTTTTTCTTCATACATTTTGGCCAAAATTTATACTGCTACATATCTTTGGTAAAAATAAGTACAAATTGGTGCATATTTTTTGGTCTTTGTGAAAGTTATAGAGTCCACAAGCTATGGTGCCAATATCTGAAAATTGATCACACCTGAAGTACTGACGGCCGATCTCAATTCTTGAGACCCTAACATGCCAGAAAAGTACAAATACCCCCCAAATGACCCCTTTTTGGAAAGAAGACATTCCAAGGTATTTAGAAAGAGTCATTGTGAGTTTTTTGAAGTTGTCATTTTTTCCCACAATTCTTTGCAAAAATCAAGATTTTTTTTTCCTTTTTTTTTTTTCCCACAAAATTGTCATATTAGCAGGTTATTTCTCACACACAGCATATGCATACCACAAATTACACCCCAAAACACATTCTGCTATTCCTCCCGAGTATGGCGATACCACATGTGTGAGACTTTTACACAGCGTGGCCACATACAGAGGCCCAACATGCAGGGAGCACCATCAGGCGTTCTGGAGAACCCAGGCCAATTCTGACATTTCTCTCCTACATGTAAAAATCATCATTTGTTTGCTAGAAAATTACATAGAACCCCAAAACATTATATATGTTTTTTTAGCAAAGACCTTAAAGAATATAATGGTGGTCATTGCAACTTTTTATCTTGCATGGTATTTGCGCAGAAATTTTTCTAACGCGTTTTTTACGGAAAAAAACTGTTTTGTGCCTAAAAGAAAAAAAAAACAGTAAAGTTAGCCCAATGTTTTTACATAATGTGAAAGATGAAGTTACGCCGAGTAAATAGATACCTAACATGTCACCCTTCAAAATTGCACATGCTCGTGGAATGGCGCCAAACTTCGCTACTTAAAAATCCCCATAGGCAACGCTTTAAATATTTTTACTGGTTACATGTTTTGAGTTACAGAGGAGGTCTAGGGCCAAAATTATTGCTCTCGCTCTAACGTTCGCAACGATACCTCACATGTGTGGTTTGAACACCGTTTTCATATGTGGGCGGGGCTTACGTATGCGTTCACTTCTGCATGCGAGCTCGCGGGGGCAGGGGCGCTTTAAAAAATATATATATATATTTTATTGTTCATTTTACTTTATTTTAGTTTGACATGTTTTTCCGCCCCAAATTTTTTTTTGATCACTTTTATTCCTATTACAAGGAATGTAAACATCCCTTGTAATAGGAATATGGCATGACAGGTCCTCTTTACAGTGAGATATGGGGTCAATAAGACCCCACATCTCACCTCTAGGCTGGGAAGCCTGAAAAACAAAACAAAAAAAAAAACAATCCTGGCTTTGATCGTAGCGGTGAGTCGGTAGAAGCACCGGAGGGCAGCGGGAGGGGGGGGGCATCCCCTCTCACCTTCCGTTAGAGCGATCAAGCGGTGGAACAGCCGCTATGATCGTTCTTATGGTGTAGGGAATCGCCAGCTGAAAAAGCGAATATCTGAATGATGCCTGTAGCTGCTCCCATCATTCAGATATCTCCGCACAAAGTCAAGGACGTCATATGACGGCCGGCGGGCGGGAAGTGGTTATTGCAGAGTATTGCCGGGTATTGAGGAGTATTGCCGGGTATTGAGGAGTATTGCCGGGTATTGAGGAGTATTGCCGGGTATTGAGGAGTATTGCCGGGTATTGAGGAGTATTGCCGGGTATTGCGGAGTATTGCCGGGTATTGCGGAGTATTGCCGGGTATTGCGGAGTATTGCCGGGTATTGCGGAGTATTGCCGGGTATTGCGGAGTATTGCCGGGTATTGCGGAGTATTGCCGGGTATTGCGGAGTATTGCCGGGTATTGCGGAGTATTGCCGGGTATTGTGGAGTATTGCCAGGTATTGAGGAGTATTGCGGAGTATGGCAGGGTATTGCGGAATATGGCAGAGTATTGCACAGTATGGGCAGAGTATGGGCAGGGTATTGCACAGTATGGGCAGGGTATTGCACAGGGTATTGCACAGAGTATGGGCAGGGTATTGCAGAGTATTGCACAGGGTATTGCAGAGTATTGCACAGGGTATTGCAGAGTATTGCACAGGGTATTGCAGAGTATTGGCAGGGTGTATTGCAGAGCATTGGCAGGGTGTATTGCAGAGTATTGGCAGGGTGTATTGCAGAGTATTGCACAGGGTGTATTGCAGAGTATTGCACAGGGTGTATTGCAGAGTATTGCACAGGGTGTATTGCAGAGTATTGGCAGAGTATTGCACAGGGATGGCTGAGCAGGGATGGATGGATGGCTGGATCTGTGACTGCAATTGTCACAGATCCAGCCCACAGCTGACATGGGGGAGGGAGCGGACATGATCCGCTCCCTCCCCTCTCCTCTCACACTGTACCGATCGGTACAGAGAGGGGAGGGAGGAACCGGCGTCATCACATGACGCCTGTCTGTTTACAAGTGATCGCTCCGTCATTTGACGGAGCGATCACGTGGTAAACGGCCGCGATTAGCGGCCATCTACCGTGATCCGTGATGCGCCGGGTCTTCCGGACACGGCGGTCACGGACATATCCTGGAGCGCGCCCCAGGGGGCGCGCGGGAGCACGATTCTGTGAGGACGTCCCTGGGACGTCCACTCAGGATAACTCGACCACGCTGTGGACGTCTTTTGTACATGGCGCGGTCGGGAAATGGTTAATGGTATTTGATTGCCTCTGCGATTTTTTTTTTTTTTTTTTTTGCGATATAAACGGAAAAAGACAGAAAATTTTGGAAAAAAATGATATTTTCTACTTTTTGTTATAAGAAAAATCGAATAAACTCAATTTTAGTCATACATTTAGGCCAAAATGTATTCAGCCACATGTCTTTAGTAAAAAAAATGTCAATAAGCGTATATTTATTGGTTTGCGCAAAAGTTATAGTGTCTACAAACTAGGGTACATTTTCTGGAATTTACACGGCTTTTAATTTATGACTGCCTATCTCATTTCTTGAGGTGCTAAAATGGCAGGGCAGTACAACCCCCCCCCCCCCCCAAATGACCCCATTTTGGAAAGTAGACATCCCAAGGAAATTGCTGAGAGGCATGTTGAGCCCATTGAATATTTTTTTTTTTTGTCTCAAGTGATTGAATGACAAAAAATAAAAAAAAATACAAAAAGTTGTCACTAAATGATATATTGCTCACACATGCAATGGTTATGTGGAATTGCACCCCAAAATACATTTTGCTGCTTCTCCTGAGTACGGGGATACCACATGTGTGGGACTTTTTAGGAGCCTAGCCGCGTACGGGACCCCGAAAACCAAGCACCGCCTTCAGGATTTCTAAGGGCACAAATTTTTGATTTCACTCCTCACTACCTATCACAGTTTTGAAGGCCATAAAATGCCAAAATAGCACAAAACCCCCCCAAATGACCCCATTTTGGAAAGTAGACATCCCAAGCTATTTGCTGAGAGGCATGGTGAGTATTTTACAGCTCTCATTTGTTTTTGAAAATAAAGAAAGAAATTTTTTTTTATTTTTTTTACATTTTCAAAACTTTGTGACAAAAAGCGAGATCTGCAAAATACTCACAATACCGCTCAGCAAATAGCTTGGGGTGTCTACTTTCCAAAATAGGGTCATTTGGGGGGGGGGGGTTTGTGCAATCTGGGCATTCCATGGCCTCCGAAACTGTGATAGGCAGTGAGAAGTGAAATTAAAAATTTACACCCTTAGAAAGCCTGAAGGCGGTGCTTGGTTTTTGGGGTCCCGTACGCGGCTAGGCTCCTAAAAAGTCTCACACATGTGGTATCCCCGTACTCAAGAGAAGCAACAGAATGTATTTTGGGGTGTAATTCCACATATGCCCATGGCATGTTTGAGCAATCTATCATTTAGTGACAACTTTGTGCAAAAAAAATAAAATAAAAAAATAAATAGTCTTTTCCGCAACTTGTGTCAACATATAAAATATTCAATGGACTCGACATGCCTCTCAGTATATAGCTTGGGGTGTCTACTTTCCAAAATGGGGTCATTTGGGGGGGTTTTGAACTGTCCTGGCATTTTATACACAACATTAGGAAGCTTACATCCACTCTTCTAACCACTTGAAGACAAAGCCCTTTCTGACACTTTTTGTTTACATGAAAACATTTTTTTTTTGCAAGAAAATTATGTTGAACTCCCAAACATTATATATTTTTTTAAAGCAAAGGCCCTACAGATTAAAATGGTGGGTGTTGCATTTTTTTTTTCCACACAGTATTTGCGCAGCGATTTTTCAAACACATTTTTTGGGGAAAAAATACACTTTTTTTAATTTTAATGCACTAAAACACACTATATTGCCCAAATGTTAGATGAAATAAAAAAGATGATCTTAGGCCGAGTACATAGATACCAAACACGACATGCTTTAAAATTTCGCACAAACGCGCATTGGCGACAAACTACATACATTTTTAAAAGCCTTTACAGGTTACCACGTTAGATTTACAGAGGAGGTCTACTGCTAAAATGACTGCCCTCGATCTGACCTTTGCGGTGATACCTCACATGCATGGTGCAATTGCTGTTTACATATGACGCCAGACCGACGCTTGCGTTCGCCATTGCGCAAGAGCAGGACAGGGGTGTTTTTTTTTTTTTTTTATTTTGCTTTTTTATTTTATTTTTAAACTCTTCCTTCCATATTTTATTTTTTTTATCATTTTTATTGTTCTCAGGGAATGTAAATATCCCCTATGATAGCAATAGGTAGTGACAGGTACTCTTTTTTTGAAAAAACTGGGGTCTATTAGACCCTAGATCTTTCCTCTGCCCTCAAAGCATCTGACCACACCAAGATCGGTGTGATAAAATGCTTTCCCAATTTCCCAATGGCGCTTTTTATATCCGGGGGGGGACATTCCCTCCCACTGCTTGTAAAAGCAGTCCAGAGGCTAATTAGCCACTAGGATTGCATTTACATGAAAGCCGGCCGCTGGCTGAAAAGAATGATACCAAGATGATACCTAAACCCACAGGCATCAATCTGGTATAAACATTCAAAGTCCAGCAACATACCAGTACGTTGCTGGTCCTTGTTGGACATGTATTGTAATCTTTTTTTTCATGCAGCCTGTTGGCTGAACGAAAAAAGAGATTGATCGGTGGGTATGCCCACCATTAGAATACCTCCCTTCATTCACCCACTTCTAAGGATGGGCATACATGCACCATTTATATATGCCGAAGCATGGGGGCATCCTCCCGCTAAAGTTATGCCGCACACACATGGTCGGACTTTTCCACGGGCAAGCCTCCGTCTGAATTTCGACCGTATGTACGCGGCATTAGGAGCAAAATCGCTCCTCCGCTCCTCTGCCCCTGCTGCCCCAATGCTTCGGCATATATGCTTTTTTTTTTTTAACTGTGGTGGTGAAATCACCTCCTACGGCACTGGAGTCGCAGGGATCAGGCCTGTCTCTGCGAACGCTGCAGTTATGTGTGTTGTGTTTTGTAAGTGACAGTGATCGATCGATACTGCACTTGGGTGGCCTGGGCTGGACGGAGGGGCAAAACGCAGGTGCTAGCAGGTATCTGGGCTGATCCCCCTAACACTGCGTTTTTGGGAACCCTAAATTGCTGGGGAAGCTAGTATAGATCTGATCAGATCAGATATTGATCTGTTCAGATACTATACCACTAAGGGAGGTGTATGCTTCACGCGTGGGTGTTGGCATTACTGGCACTAACCTGAAGCTGCCTGGGGTGTGACGCAGACCCTCTCTGACGCTAAAACCTAATTGATATCACCCGCCGGGCGATCAGGGGGTTAAACCTTTATTGGGTTATATACGGCGGGTGCCCTGACACTATAAAAAGCAAACTAACTAACCAGCGTCACCCGTAACACTTATATGATGATCACTGGTGAAAGGGTTAACTAAGGGCAATCAGGGGGTTAAACCTTTATTAGGTAATATATGGGGGCACCCGACGCTATAAAAACCTGCGGCGAACCTAAAAAAAATAACTGGCTACCTATCGGCATCACCGACACTAAAACAGCGATCAGAAAAATTATAGCTTAGTGACACGGGTGAAAGGGTTACCTGGGGGGGGCGATCAAGGGGTTAAACCTTTATTAGGTAATATATGGGGGTACCCGACGCTTTAAAAACCTGCGGCGAACCTAAAAAAAATAACTGGCTACCTATCGGCATCACCGACACTAAAACAGCGATCAGAAAAACGATCGCTTAGTGACGGCGGTGCTAGGGGGTGAAAGGGTTACCTGGGGGGCAATCAAGGGGTTAAACCTTTATTAGGGGGGGTAAGGGGGCCACACTGGACCTTAAAACTAACTGCCCTGACACTTTTACAGTCACAAATGTCACTGATTGCAGTGATCACTAAATAAATGGTCACTGCAATCAGTGACACTGTGACTGGGGGGGGCGATCATGTGCCTATTTGTCCTGTTTTTTTGGAAATCCCAGAAATGGGAGGGTGTGTGCATGGGACTATAACGGTGCTTGTATTGATTATACCAATGAATAGAATAGATAAAAAAAGAAAATTGATAAAAAAATAACAATTTATTCATAGGTTACAATACATTTAAAAGATATTGAGGAGAAGTACAACGCAGTGCACTTTGTCCTTGTGAGTCACCAACATAACAGTCCTACATGTTTCGCCTAATCTAGGCTTCTTCAGGGACGTTTGGAGACTCTATGTTAATCTAAAAATAATATAAACAATTCATAGTTATATAATTTTTAAACATCAAAGTTAAAGAAAAATGAATTACTCAAATAAAGTACATAATACATTGCTGGAGAATAAAGGTATACCTTTATTCTCAATATTTATTCACTCACTCTTGGTCTTGGGTGTCAAATAATGTCTCAATCTGAATTTACCTTTTTGAGTAACTCTGGCTTAATACTTGTATTTGTTATTCTTTAACAAGCCTTGTTCACTTCCCCATTGACAGTCAAACACTCTCCCTGAAATTGAGCCTAGCACGTACCAGTTCCATTACATAAATCGCAAAACTCACATCCAGCACAAAGCTTGTCTGCTACAGTCTTGGCTTGCATGCACACCAAGCCCCACCCCGAGTCTTGCTTCCACATTCACGCTAGTCAGGCCTTGCTGTCAGACCTTTTCAAGTGTCTCTTTACCATTTATGTGTACACCAGCCTTTCCTGCAGACATTCCACTGTCTTCCACCGTTAGTCTATTGCCCGCTTTGTTGCTGCAAAGGACTGGGACAATGCAGGTTAGTATGTATACAGTATAACGAAGCTGCGTGTTTTATAAAGTCTATAGAAAACCCACTAGGTGGTGCAGGACCCAGAAATGCTGCGTTATTTGCCATAGGAATGTGGGGAAATGTATGTGCTGACAATCTGAGCTCAACCGAATATTTGATCTCAACCTGTGATGACTAGACCAGAGATGGAGAAAGATCTACTTCTAGTATAGTCCCAACAGCAGATAAAAAAAAGTCCAACTGTAACAGATTGCACATTTCTGCAATCCTTTTGTGAATCTCTACTGATTCAAGTATTGCCAGCATCTTGATTTTTGTGTTTGAATGAGATACATTTTGCACTATTTTTGGATGTTGTTTTTTTAAGGCTTGCTCGTTGCATTTCTGTCCTGTGCATGAAATTAGTGCATTTTATAAAAGTGAAGGAAATTAGAGTTTGTGATGACCAGGTAACTGATATCTGTCATTTTCTAGTGCAGGTGTCAGCAACCCCCATGTAATGTGCTATGGTTTGGTCAGCCCTATGCTATTGCTGCCTCTTAAAACGTGTTTTGTTAGTGAGGTAGAGAGATTACTAATTGCATCTCTATCACACTTTGCCTTGTGACACTACGGCTGGTATGTGTACCGTCTGGTTCAGTGGGAGGTGATACATGGTAGTGTTGTACCAGACTACATTCTGTTGAGATGTTTAGATTTTAACTCCTCTGAATCTTTTTTTTTTTTTTTTCTTCCCTGTACCCTAACGGATCTTTCTATATTTTTATTACTTTCAGGTTTTTGTGAGCAGTAGTGGAAAATACTGTGAAATTGGACACCCGTTTGGGTATTTAAAAGCAAGCACCACCCTTACCTGTGTAAATCTCTTTGTAATGCCATACAACTACCCCGTTTTACTTCCTTTACTTGGTGAGTCACTACACTGAAAATACCACTCAATCTCCAACAAGTTCTGTGACCATTCTTGCATTGCTTGAACATCCTTGTATTCTCCTTTAGGCCTCATGCACACTGGGCAATTTTACAGCTGCTGTTTTGGGCGTCAGACTTTTTTTTATTTGCCTCCTAACTCCCCATGCATGTTATCCTATGTGTTCATGCACACACAGGCTTTTATCAGCGTTTTTTGGCATGAGAGTTTAGTGGTAGAAAAAAAAATGTCTCCCTGCATGCCCTCGCTTGGTGACATCAAAAGGGGGCGGTGCCACCTGGTGACGTCACTTAGTGGCCTTTCCCCTTAGTTATTAAAAGAGCGGTTAGACGACAGGAGTCTTCCACAGGACGTTGTTTGTTTTTTGTTCAGGCTGGCGGTGGTGGTAGGCGTCATGATTAATGATTGATCTGCAGCAGGGGGACATTTTTTTTTTAAATTTCAGATTTTTTTTTAATAAAGGACTTGTCAAAAACTTGTATTTTTATGTACTTTTTACACTTTTTGGTGAATGAGTAGGGCTATGTTACCCCATACTAATTTTCATGTGGGGGGCGGGATCTGCCGCTTCCCTTTTTCCACATTCCAATAAGCCCTGCAGACCCCCCCAACCACCGGCAAGGGTTGTAGGTAAAGAGGCCCTTATCCCCCCATGGTATGAATTTTGGGGGACACCCGACTCCA
This sequence comes from Rana muscosa, assembly GCA_029206835.1. NCBI lineage: Eukaryota > Metazoa > Chordata > Amphibia > Anura > Ranidae > Rana > Rana muscosa. The sequence continues at coordinate 111,342,096 of CM055125.1, forward strand.
TTTTTAAGAAAAGATTTGGTGCAGGGATTCCACTCAAAAATCCATATCTAGTATAGATTCTAAGGGGAACCCCACACCAAAAAAATGGGGTTCTCCTTGAAATCAGTTCTTGGTATGGATTGGCGGGACCCCTACACCGCGTTTTTTTTTCTTTTAAGTTTTTGTATTGCCGGCAATTTTTTTTCTACGTTCAGCTGTCAGCAGGGATTCCCGCTGACAGCTGATGACTCATCCACTGTTAAGGACGCAGTGGCCAGCTTCCCGGCCCGCACCTTAACAAACAGCTATTCACTGGTTTAAGAGGAAGTGAACCCTCTTCTTTTTTTTTTTCTTTAAAAAAAAAAAACCCTACAAGAGAAATCCATAATGAGCTAGTTCTCCTCGGTCCCCTCCGCCATGTCCCCTCCGAGCGCCTTCCGGGAATCGCCGCTCCGGCCCTGTGACTGGCCGGAGCAGCGATGACGTCACTCCTGCGCATGCCCGCGGGACCGGCATTTTCCCGGCAGGCTCAGTGCGCCTGCGCCGTTGTCTACGGCGCACATGCGCCGTAGACATCAGTGCAGTCTTCTCTGCAAATATCTCCTTAACCGTGTAGGTTAAGGAGATATTTCTTGCACCTACAGGTAAGCCTTAATCTAGGCTTACCTGTAGGTGCAAGTTGTCAAAGTGGGTTTACAACCGCTTTAAGGATGACAGTGATCCTGCTCCTTAACACTGCAGCTACTAAACGTAGCTTAAATGCTGCTAAACGCCAGCAAAAAACGTTAAAACATTAGCATTTTTTGTCCAGTGTTTCTAAAGCAGATTTTAGCTTAATAGTGTGTATGAAGCCTTACAGTGGTGGCACCATAGCAATTACAGTGGTGTCTGTCCGTGTGTGTGTGTGTGTGCAACATCAGTGACTTAGGACAGGCATATGTGTAGTAAGTACGGGGCATCCTAGGAGCTTTCTTCCACTTCATCAGAGTTGTGCAGCATTGTTCTTTAAGTCAAATATTAGATTTATTATCTGCAGCTAATGCAGCTACTGATTAATTTTTTTCAAGAATATTACTAGTGAAAGCTGTAAAGCTGTTCTGTATTATGTTTAGTTATTGGGGCTTGTTTTAAGGCTGCATCCACACCTGCACGTATCATTTTCAGGCAGAAAGTCACTTGATTTTTGGCACGATTTTGTACAGGTCAAAAGGTCACCAATGTAAAAAGCCGAAAATGCCTGTTATCTGCCAAAAAAGAAGCTCCTGTACTTTTTTGAGCAACGGGCATTTTTCTTCAGGCGACAGAACGCTCAGATGTGAACAGGGGCTATTGAAATGAATGGGATTTGTCTTGGGCATTTTTAGAGCTGAAAAAGTATTTTTAAAAATTAAAACCCGCGCTAACAGACTGTGCAGTGATAATTAATGAATAAATTAATGGTTCCGCAGCTGCTGCAACAAGAGGTCTATCACCTCAAAAAGGAAAAAATATTGGGTATTTGCAGCGCTTGCAGAAAGGTATGTGAGCAAAGGAAATGTGTCACAAATGCTTATAGCACAAACATCTATAAGTGAATGGCTTATATAACATATCATCAATTATGGTATAAAACAATAGTGAACAAACTTAAAGTTCATTAAATAGCAATTATATCACTCCTGGAGAACTGAGTGTTTCCACACCAGAAATCAGTTGTTGGTTCCTAGATGAAAAATCCCTTCTAATGGCCCCACTCATCAGATAGGGGAATAATATAAATACGAGATCTCACCAACTAAAGTCCAGGCAGACTTCATCTCATGTAGATAGGCTCCATAGTACCAGCAGCAAAGGCATTTAAGTGACCATATGGAAAGAAAGGGAAAAAATCATGTGAAATACCGCTAGTAAACAAACAGCATGGCGCTGCTCACAAAGAGACTCACAGGACTGCAGTGATAAATGAGCGTCAGTGTTGTTTCCCGGGTACACAGCGTGCGTTCCACCGAAACCGGAAGTAGCGTCACTGGTTCTGAATTGGCCGGAAATTACGTCTACGTCTGACGTGATTTCCGGCCAATTCAGAACCAGTGACGCTACTTCCGGTTTCGGTGGAACGCACGCTGTGTACCCGGGAAACAACACTGACGCTCGTTTATCACTGCAGTCCTGTGAGTCTCTTTGTGAGCAGCGCCATGCTGTTTGTTTACTAGCGGTATTTCACATGATTTTTTCCCTTTCTTTCCATATGGTCACTTAAATGCCTTTGCTGCTGGTACTATGGAGCCTATCTACATGAGATGAAGTCTGCCTGGACTTTAGTTGGTGAGATCTCTTATTATTTCCCTATCTGATGAGCGGGGCCATTAGAAGGGAATTTTCATCTAGGAACCAACAACTGATTTCTGGTGTGGAAACACTCAGTTCTCCAGGAGTGATATAATTGCTATTTAATGAACTTTAAGTTTGTTCACTATTGTTTTATACCATAATTGATGATATGTTATATAAGCCATTCACTTATAGAAGTTTGTGCTATAAGCATTTGTGACACATTTCCTTTGCTCACATACCTTTCTGCAAGCGCTGCAAATACCCAATATTTTTAGAGCTGAGGCTTACAGCAGAAAAACACCCAAAAATGGCAGGAAAATACCTACATAAAATTAAAACCACTGACTTTCATTTTTGTACAGTAAATGGCATTATAGTTGCTGTGAATTACTGGGCTTTTGCTTGTAATTATTGCTTTGTACTTTTTAATAAGCCAGTATGTGTTTAATATTCAAGAGAATGTCATTCATTACCATAAGAAGTTTACAGTGTCTTGAAATAGTATTCATACCCCTTGAAATTTTCCACATTTTGTCATGTTACAGCCAAAAACATAAATGTATTTTTGGGGGATTTTATGTGATAGACCAACACAGAGTGGCACATAATTGTGAAATGGAAGGAAAATGATAAATGGTTTTTAATTTTTCTTTACAAATATGTGAAAAGTGTGACGTGCATTTGTATTCAGCCCCCCTAAATCAATACTTTGTAGAACCACCTTTCGCTGCAATAACAGCTGCAAGTCTTTTTGGGGATGTGTCTACCAGCTTTGCACATCTAGAGAGACGTTTTTGTCCATTCTTCCTTGCAAAATAGCTCAGGCTCTGTCAGATTGGATGGAGAGGGTCTGTGAACAGCAATTTTCTTGCCACAGATTCTCAATTGGATTTAGGTCTGGGCTTTGACTGGGCCATTCTAACACATGAATATGCTTTGATCAAAAGCATTCCATTGTAACTCTGGCTGTATGATTAGAGTTGTCATCTTGCTGGAAGGTGAACTTCCACCCCAGTCTCAAGTCTTTTGCAAACTAACAGGTTTTCTTCTAGGATTGCCCTGTATTTGGCGCCATCCATCTTCCCATTAACTCTGACCAGCTTCCCTGTTCCTGCTGAAGAAAAGCATCCCCACAACATGATGCTGCCACCACCGTGTTTTGCGGTGGGGATGGTGTGTTCAGGGTGATGTGCAGTGTTTTCTGTTACACATAGCGTTTTGCTTTTAGGCAAAAAAGTAAAATTTTGGTCTCATCTGACCAGAGCACCTTCTTCCACATGTTTACTGTTTCCCCTACATGGCTTCTCGCAAACTGCAAATGGTACTTCTTACGGCTTTCTTTCAACTAAGGCTTTCTTGTCACTCTTCCATAAAGGCCAGATTTGTGGAGTGGCCCAACTAATAGTTGTCCTGTGGACAGATTCTCCCACCTAAGTTGTGGCTTTCTGCAGAGCTACCATGGGCCTCTTGGCTGCTTCTCTGATTAATGTTCTGCTTACCCAGCCTGTCAGTTTATGTGAACGGCCATGTCTTGGTAGGTTTGCAGCTGTGCCATACTCCTTTTTTTTTTTTCCCATTTTCGGATGATGGATTGAACATCTCTGTGAGATGTTTGAGATATTTTGTATAACCTAACCCTGCTTTAAACTTCTCCACAACGTTATCCCTGACCTGTGTGGTGTGTTCCTTGGCCTCCATGATGCTGTTTGTTCACAAAGGTTCTCCAACAAACCTCTGAGGGCTTCACAGAACAGCTGTATTTATACTGAGAATAAATTACACACAGGTGGCCTCTATTTACTACTTAGGTGACTTCTGAAGGCAATTGGTTCCACTAGATTTTGGTTGGGGGTATCAGAGTCAAGGAGGCTGTATACAAGTGCATGCCACACTTTTCAGATATTTATTTGTAAAAAATTTTAAACCATTTATAATTTTCCTTCCACTTCACAATTATGTGCCACTTTGTGTTGGTCTATCACATAAAATCCCAATAAAATAAATTTACATTTTTGGTTGTAACAAGACAAAATGTGGAAAATTTTGGGGGTGTGAATACTTTTTCAAGGCTCTGTACAGTTAGGCCGTCACAGTTTAAAAGCTAAATACAAATAAGCATTGTTAACCATTTTTTGTGCATAGTTGACAGTTTGGTCTTTTCTGTTGTCCTGCATTGGTCTGGAAAATTGTTTGTTACAGACAAATGCTGGAAATCTGTGCAGCCACAAACCTGATATTTACTCTGGCTGAGTAGTGTTTTTTAGGGCTGTTGCTTGCCACATATGTTGTAATCCTACGCACATGTGGATTGCTCCCATCTTGCTATGGCTATGAAGCTGAACGGTTGGTTACCTGTAGTCCCATTGACTGATGGCCTGTTCTTCCTCACTCTTGCATTGGTCATGGCAGGCTTAGCCACTGCCCATTCCACCTGCTGTCTGATACAGGCTCAGTCTCCACCCAATCTGGCAAGCAGTGACTCTATTTATTTAAGCTGTGCTTACATCAGCCACCATGGCCTGAGTAATGTTTGTCCATGTGTTGCTGAACCCTGTACATTGTGGCTCCTTGCCTCTGGGAGTCCTGAAATGCACTCACATTTTCTAGAAATCATGCAGGCTGAGCAGCAACTTGGCCTTGAAAGTTCCGCGGTGCCCTCTGTTAACCTCTCCCTGGAAATCCTGAAAGCTGAGCCGTAACCCGTTTCTGGAAGTCCTATTTGTCATCTAGTCTCCAGCTCCCCTGGAACCTCTGTATGTTGGGCTGTACTTGTAGCTTGTGTGCGGTACTGATGCACTGCTCATTATTCCAGTGGTCAGTGCGCCAAAGCCTCTCACTCGCCCTGCCTTGGCTGGTAGTACCTGGAGTAGTGACCTAGCAGCGGGAAGCAGCCAACACAGCTCTACCATCATGATCTCTAGAGGAAACCAACCTGTTTGTTTAGACCCCTTTCACACTGATGCGCTTTCGCTCTATAAAAAAAAGAAAATGCCTGAAAAGTTCCTGAAAACAACTTCCCATTAATATCAATGGATGTTTTCACACTGGGGCAGTGCGCTAGCGGTGAAAAAGTCTTGCTAAATGCATCTTTGGAGTATGTTTGGAGCGCTTAAAAAAACACCCCTCCCCATTGAAATGAATGGGAAGCGCTTGAAAGGCGCAAGAAAAGCACTTCAAAGGCACCGCAGAATGGTTCTTTTGAGTCACGTGACCTTAAATAAATGTAAAAAGCGCACCACTTACGCCTCAAACGCCAGAAAAGCTCAGCAAAAGCGCCTGACTATTTTATGGGCAGTTTTAAAGCCCCTCAGTTTGAAAGGGGTCTTAGACTCTTCTTGTCGGTGAACCCAGCCATGGTCAGAGTAGGTTCTCTGGTTGTGGTCGACAAGTCTGTGACAACATGATCTTCACTGGTATAACAAATTGAGAATAAGTCCCTTTCTGGTGTAGTTCATATCTATTATCTTTTTTTGTAATGTATTGTGTAGCAGTTACTGCATGTTCTAATGTATTTCTTATATTATATGAAAAATTTGTTTTTCAGATGATTTATTCAAGTTGCACAAACTAAAGCCAACACTGAAGTGGCGACAGACCTTTGATAACTACTTAAAAACAATGCCACCCTATTTCTTAATGGTAAGCTGTAGCTGCGTTTTGGCCACTGTTGTGTTGCAGAAATGAAGGAAAAAAAACAAAAACTTGTGTGCTTAGACAAACTATTTAAAAATGGTATATGGGCTACTTCTAACCACAAGTGTACATTCACCAGAGTAGATAAAAAGTAGCATTGTTAGATTTTTCTGTGTAAGGGCCAGTTCACACCAGATGCATGCACAGTGTTTTCCTTGTATTCCAATGGCTCTAGTTCACACCATGCAGTCAGTTTCTGCACCGGAAACTGACTGCATGGTGTGAACTAGAGCCATTAGAATACATGGAAAACACTGTGCATGCATTTTTAGTACAAAAAAAAGCGCACAGAACTGCATCTGGTGTAAACTGGCCCTAAAAGAAAATGATAAATATTGTAGCCTTTTACAACTCCTGATACGTTTCAAGATTATAGTTGATGTAATACTTTAAAGTGATATTCTGTAAGGCAGGGATATGCAATTAGCGGACCTCCAGCTGTTGCCAAACTACAAGTCCCATGAGGCATAGCGAGACTCTGACAGCAGCAAGCATGACACCCAGAGGCAGAGGAATGATGGGACTTGTAGTTTTGCAACATCTGGAGGTCCGCTAATTGCATATCCCTGCTGTAAGGGAAGTCATTTTGGATGGTGGGTGGATAGAGGGCCTGGTATGTTACATAGTAAATCAGGTTGAAAAAAGTTCAACCAATAGACAAAAAATAAATAAAAAACCTACATTTAGACTATCCTTTACCCACAGTTGCTCCAGTGGAAGTTAAAAAAAAAAAGAATAAAACATGATCCAATTTGCTCCAGGGGAAAAAAAAATCTTAAATGTAAAATGAGAATTTTGAGGGTAAAACTTTGTAAGATTCCTCCACATTTAATTTCCTTCATCAATCAGTATTGAATATGTAGGGGCAGATAAATAACCACATAACATCCATAAGTAACTAGCAGTAGTCAATAGCACAAACATTTGGTTTCTACATTTCCTAAAATTCTGGAAACCCATAAATGTGTCTTTAGCAAGTTGTTTTGGATAAATTGGAAAAGTGGTAAATACTTGTTACTGTAGGTTATCTCCTATTCTGGTGATAACTGTATTTGTGTGATTTATTTTTTTTATGACTTTTGTACAACTTTCCTGTATTCTGTTGATTGATGTCAAAGATGGGCACGTGAGCACATGTAAATTACCGTTTCTTTTTCGTACATCACGGGACACAGAGCGACTTAGTCATTACTAATGGGTTATATAGATTACCTTCAGGTGTTGGCACTGGCCAATTCCAAACCGGAAGTACCCTCCCCTATATAAGCCCCTCCCACCCGGGAGCACCTCAGTTTTTTGCCAGTGTCTAAGGTGTTGGCCAAAGAGTAACATGTGTTTTCACTGGGCTTGCGTACAGGTTCTTTTGGGCCTTAGTAAGCTGTTCCGGATCCCACCAAAAAAGCTTCATAGCTAAACGGTCGGTACCCGGGCCTTGCAGCAGAAGACCAAGGTTTTGCCTGTAATGCTTCTCTTAGGAGGGCTGGACCCTGGGATCCAGAGCTCTGGTCATACCCACGACCAAGATGTTGTCTGTGCAGGGTGCTATACAGGTCCAGGGGAGTGGAATCCTTGGGAACCCGGTCCCTGAAGGTTTAATTACAATGCCTGCCGTGATAGGTGAAGTTTGGACTTCTGTGGACCAAACAAAGTCCTGCGGCGGGGATCAGGTAAGTGGGGGCCCCCAGGAACTTGGTTCTATTGGGGGACCCCCATGCCTAATTTGTCTTTCTGTCTGTTACCTAACGGTATTCCCGCTAAATATCTGTGTTTGCCTGTAACTACTGAAAATGTAAAATTTTAATAGTAGTCAAGAAAAAAAAAAAAAAAAGGGACCGCGGTACCTGTGTTAAACCACTAGAGGCCGCTGTAGTCCATTTTTCTTGTCATGTGGATCTTTGGTTTTCTCAAGTCAAAAGATCCAGGCAGCTGGTAAGTTTCTCTGTGGGAATCCACTTCCTCTGCCCTGTTGCTGCGCTCATCCACCGCACAGGCCCTCCGGCAAAAAGGGCCCTGGCTCCTAGTCCCCTGTTTGATTTCGAAAAGGGCGCCAATGGCGCACGGGCGCGCGCGCGGGCGCGTGCACGCACCTCCTATGAAAAAAAGGGGCGGGGCGGGTGGATGACGCTCGATGCGCGCCGCGGCGCTTCTGCGCATGTGCGGGCGTCCCAGCATAGTTAAAAGACACAGTACAAGTGTCAGCTGGATGCAAACAGAGCTAGCAACAAACAGTGGCACACAGAGGCGGTTGATGCAGGCATCCCCATAGAAAGGCACTTTAGTGGACACCAGCTGGTATATAGCAGCACCTGTGTTAGATTATTACCAGCAAAATTGGTGTATGACGACGGGAATACCTCAGCTTTGTGCTTAAAGGATATGTCGTCCAGACGCTCCGGAAATAGATCTTCCAGGAAGCCAAAGGGGTCTCCATCGGGCTCTGAGGATATTGGGCATGCTTGTACTGCACCAATCTCCCCTGAGAATTCAGAGGTCAGTAGCCGTAGAAACCCCGCAGGAATGCCTGGTGCTGCGGCTGTCCCCAGTCCACCTGCTCCTGTATATATAACAGAGGAGGTTTTATCCTCAACTCTGGGAGGATTGGAAGAGAGATTAACAGCATTGATCGCTGCTTCCCTGTCTCAGGAAAAGCGTGTCCGATCTCCGTCTCCTCCTTCAGAGTGCCTGTTAGTGGAGGAACAGCCCCACACAGAGATCGACCTACCTGAAGGGGATCAGGATGAGGTTGATTCAGTTATGGAGGAATCAACAGTGGAAGAACCTTTCTCAGCATCTCAGGCTGAAAGATTATGGGTTCAGTCTCTGACTAATATGGTCCGATCAGCATTTAAAATGCCTCTGGCGGAACCACCATCCACTACGGTTTCCTCGCTGGGGTCGCTAAAAGCTCCCCAGGCTGTCTGTTCCTTCCCAATCCACCCTTTATTAGAAGGGCTTATTTACCAGGATTGGGAGCATCCTGATAAAATATTTGCTCCCCCCAAGAGATTTCCGGTGATCTATCCCATGGAGGATAAGTTCATAAAAAAATGGAGGGTCCCTACAGTGGACGCAGCCATCTCTTCTGTTAACAAATCACTGACATGTCCAGTAGATAATGTTCCAATGTCAAAGACCCAATAGATAAAAAATTGGAGTCTTTACTAAAATCTGCTTTCTCCCGCTTTACGCTGTCTATAGTACATATGCGTAGGCTTCTGTGGCTCAAAAACTGGTCTGCTGAAGCTCCCCGTAAAAAACTGCTGGTTAGCTTCCCATTTCATGGAGAACGCTTATTTGGAGAAGATCTGGACAAATATATCCAGAAAATTTCTGCCGGTAAAAGTTCACTCTTACCGGTTAAGAACAAGGGTAGAAGTCCTTCTTTTAAGAGGCCTACTTCTCCAGTCCCTGGCACATCGGCTGTGAAACAGTTCCGACGGCCTCCGCGGTCAAATCCAGGGTGCAGAAATCAGGGACAATCACAGGGTATCAAGAAACCCTGGGTCAAGAGAGGTACAAAACCTCCCCCTAAGTCATGAAGGGTTGCCCCCACTCAGTCAAGGTGAAGGGAAGACTTCAGTTGTTCACAGAGACCTGGCGGGACACCATCAGAGATGGGTGATCCCCGCAGTAAGTCTGGGATACAGGCTGGAGTTAAAAGACATTCCTCCTGCCCATTTTATAAGGTCAAACGTGCCAAGCGATCCCCAGAAGAGTGGATCCCTCCTTCTGGCACTGGAGCAACTATTGCCCCAAGGGTAATCATGAAGGTTCCCTTGAAAGAAAACGGGTTCGGGTTTTACTCGAACCTTGTCACAGTCCCCAAACCAAATGGGGACATGAGGCCCATATTGAATATAAAAGGGCTAAACAAGTTCCTACATATCAGGACTTTTTTCGGATGGAGTCGATCCGATCGGTGGCCACCGCCCTACAAGGGCAGGAATGGTTAGCCTCGATCGACATAAGGGATGCTTATTTGCATATTCCCATCTGTCCGGCCCACCAGAAATTTCTACGCCTTGCAGTAGAAGGGCGCCATTTTCAGTTCAGAGCCTTACCTTTCGGTCTGGCCACGGCACCACGAGTGTTCACAAAAATTCTGGCCCTACGATTGGCCAAACTAGGAACACAAGGTGTAACGATAATGGCATATCTAGACGACTTGTTGCTGATAGACCACTCAGTGAAAAAAACTAGAAGTGGTCGTTCACAAGATAATCAAGTATCTGGAATCTCACGGTTGCATTATCAACCGAGACAAGTCAGCCCTAAAACCAGTCAAAAGCCTGGAATACTTGGGGGCTAAGACTGGATTCAAATCAGAGAAAGATTTTCTTACCTCCAGAGAAGGTGTCGTCTTTGAAAGATTTGACCCACTTAGTGGTGTGACAGCAGGAAGGTAAAGTCACCTGGTTGCATCCAGGGGGGTAGATATATTTCGCCCAGATTCAGGCTTTACGCCGACTTATACAACTAGGGAGTTGATGAAGCCCAGCTGAGGCTAGTGGGCTCATGAATGACTCATACCTCTAGGGAGAGTGCTGGGCGTCGTGAGGCAGGGAGTTGATGAGACCAGCTGAAGCCTGTCAGTTCGTTTAAGGCCTCTATAAAAACTCCCAGATTCATTAGGTGTTTGCTCATGCCTGGAACCAGACCTGTGTGGACTGTCTGGAGAGAGTGAACCCCTGTGCGGTGAGAAAAAGCCTGTGTGGCTATTTGCTTGGACATTTAAAACCAGGGACTTAGGGACTAGGACAGCCCTAGGCTGATCCCAGTTGTTAGTTAGGAAACCTGTATGTTTAGTCAGAGGTCAACTTGACCAGGATTTATTTTGTTTATGTTTCTTTTGCTTTGCTGTGTTTTGTCACTGTAAATAGAAAATAAACCGCACCTTTTTGATTTTGAAAACCACAACCTCCGTTTGCTGGGCCTGTTTTGTGTGGGGAGCCCATCCCGGGGGTCACACACACCCGCTGCCGAGCTAACCCCCTCACAGTGGGTACAAAAAAGAAAAACCATCCATACGCCTGTGTATAAGGCTGCTGGGAAAAATGGTGGCTTCATTCGAAGCGGTACCCTACGGTCAATTCCATTCAAGGAACTTGCAGAGGGCCATACTGTCAGCCTGGAACAAAAAAGTTCAGGCTTTAGACTTACCAATGTCCCTGTCCCCTTCCGTTCGCAAGAGCCTCCATTGGTGGTTGGTGCCCCAGAATCTGGGAAGGGAAACCCTTCAGTCCGGTTTCTTGGAAGGTGGTCACTACAGTTGCCAGCCTCATAGGCTGGGGGGCAGTACTGGAGCAATGGTCTCTCCAGGGCAAGTGGTCAGAAACAGAGAAGGCCCTGCCCACCAATCTCTTAGAGATACGAGCAGCCCGGTATGCCCTAGTAGCATGGACATCCAAACTCCAAGGGTCACCTGTCAGAATTCAATCAGACAATGCCACAGCAGTGGCATATATCAATCTCCAGGGTGGCACCAGGAGTCGTGCAGCCCAGAGGGAAGCGAAATGCATCCTGGAATGGGCAGAAAGGTATGTCACAGCCATATCCGCGGTTTTCATCCCAGGAGTGGAAAATTGGAGAGCGGACTTTTTTAAGTCGCCAGCAATTATGCCCGGGGGAATGGTCTCTTCACCCCGAGGTTTTCCAGGCAGTATGCCAGCGGTGGGGAACACCGGATGTAGATCTGCTAGCATCCAGATTCAACGCAAAGGTGGACAGATTTGTGTCTCGCACAAAGGATCCCCTAGCTTGCGGTTCGGATGCGCTAGTGTTCCCTTGGAATCAGTTCAAGCTGATATATGCATTCCCACCGCGATTAATCCGCAGAATCAGGGTAGAAAAGAAACCAGTGATTCTGGTGGCTCCAGCGTGGCCCCGAAGGGCATGGTACGCGGAGATTGTAAAAATGTCAGTGGGAAGTCCTTGGACCCTCCCACATCGTCCGGACCTGCTTTCGCAAGGACCGATATACTACCCTTCCTTACCAGCCCTAGGTTGACGGCCTGGCTATAGAAGCCCACATTCTAAAAAAGAGAGGGCTCTCTAATCCTGTGGTATCTACCATGATCAATGCCAGGAAGCCGGTATCCAGGCAGATCTATTATAGGATCTAGAAGGTGTACATCACGTGGGGTGAGGCCAGGAAATGGCATCCACGTAAGTACGTAATAGGTAGGATTCTGGACTTCCTACAGTGGGCTGTACATAGGAAGCTTGCCTTGAGTACTATCAAGGGTCAGACGGCCTTGTCAATATTTTTTTTTCAAAGGCCCTTGGCTTTGCATTCATTAATCAAAGCTTTCATACAAGGAGTGATGCGTATTAGCCCTCCGGTTAGTATTCCCATATGTCCATGGGACTTAAACCTGGTTCTGTCGGTTCTACAGAAACAACCATTTGAACCATTGCGGCACATTTTCTTGGTTCTTTTCACCAGGAAATTGATTTTCTTAGTAGCCATTTGTTCGGCTAAAAGAGTATCGGAATTAGCCGCCTTGTCCTGTAAGGAGCCATATCTGGTTATCCATAAGGACAGAGTAGTATTACGTCCTCATCCAGCCTTCTTCCTAAGGTGGTATCGAGGTTCCATTTGAACCAAGATGTGGTTCTTCCTTCCTTTTTCCCCAAACCTAGTTCGGTAGAGGAAAAGTTATTGCATTCTTTGGATGTAGTAAGAGCAGTTAAAGCTTATCTTAAAGCCACTGCTCAGATTCGTAGAACGGATACTTTGTTTGTTCTGCCGGAAGGCCCCAGAAAGGGTCAGGCAGCATCAAAAATCTACTTTAGCCAAGTGGATTCGACAGGTCATAATACAAGCCTATGGCTTGAAAAGGAGACCGCCTCCGTTCAAAGTTAGGGCGCACTCCACAAGAGCAGTTGGAACTTCATGGGCAGTGCATCACCAAGCCTCCCTGGCTCAAGTACTGTAAGGCCACAACATGGACCTTAGTACACACGTTTACTAGATTCTACCAGGTAGACGTCAGAAGTCAGGAGGATGTCGCCTTTGGGCGCAGTGTGTTGCAGGCCGCAAAAGAGCCTCATGCCTGATGGCGCCCAGCTTATGTATCCCTCCCCTCATTTGGCATTGCTTTGGGACGTCCCATTAGTAATGACTAAGTCGCTCTGTGTCCCGTGATGTACGAAAAAGAAAAAGGGATTTTTATAACAGCTTACCTGTAAAATCCTTTTCTTGGAGTACATCACGGGACACAGAGCTCCCACCCCTCTTTTTGGGACACTTATTGCTTGGCTACAAAACTGAGGTGCTCCCGGGTGGGAGGGGCTTATATAGGGGAGGGTACTTCCGGTTTGGAATTGGCCAGTGCCAACACCTGAAGGTAATCTATATAACCCATTAGTAATGACTAAGTCGCTCTGTGTCCCGTGATGTACTCCAAGAAAAGGATTTTACAGGTAAGCTGTTATAAAAATCCCTTTTTTTAACACAGAAAATTGGATTGGATAATTGTTTTAAGTTCCTCTCCTTTTCCCCTGGAATATGACCTACAATATGTTACTGCTATGAGCAGAAGCATGAAGTGAGCAAAAGGATAGAAGATTAAAATGAGTATCTCTCCATTTAGAACTTAAATAATTTCCAGTGTATGTTCCAAAAAGGGAGACCTTTCTGCAGTTAATTTCTCTTGAGGTGTCACTTATACGTCTAAAGAATATAATATTGAGATTTTTTTAAATGTGTATATATATTTACCTATATACTTAAAGTAATGAAAGTCAAAGAAAATAGTGATGGTTTCACTCATTTTGCAGTTTTTTTGCTACAAGGTCTTTCACATTTTCATTATCTGTTTGTGATAATAGTAAATGTAAGGATTTTTATCCTTTTTTTTGTTTGTTTTATGTAGAATGCCCTTTACCAATCAAATTCTTCTTTACTTTTTGTTTTTATTTCTCATTAGCCATTAAAAAAAGCACTGCGGATGATGGGCGCTCCACACCTAATGCCGGACAACTTGGACTGTGGTCTTAGTTATAGTGTTATTTCTTATTTGAAAAAGCTTAGTCAACAGGTAACAAATGCATAATCCATAATATTGCTTATGATGAGATGCCAAATGTGTTATGTGTAGCTGTGAGGCCTTCCATATCTGTCTCTCAGTATAAGCCCTTCTGAAGCTTCAAATGATTTACTTACAAGCACGTCTGCTTGGTGCTGAAAGGTCTTTAAATTGTTTCTCCACACTTTACATGTTGCAGACGAAAATGGAATCTGAAAGGATAATAGCATCTGTTGGAAAGAAGGCCCCACAGGAGACAGGGATTAAATTAAAAAGTAATCCCACAAGAACATTTTTCATTCACAATAGAGATTTCAAACAGCCTCTACAGGGGACCTCCGGAGATGCCTCCATTCGACTTTCAGAGAGTTTGAAAGAGTTTCCTGGTTTCCAAATTGGACTTTTAAATAAGGTATAGTGTCCATTTAAGTTTGCATTATTGTGAAGTATTTCCCTCCATTATCTTGAAATAAGGAACAGCGCTCTATATTTAAAGTAAGGCATTCCTGATTCTCTCTGTTCCTAAAGGACAGTGTATAATGTTTCATTGCAACGTTTTCTTTCACCTTTTTGGAACGGTCTGTTGGGGCTCATTTACACATATAGTGAGCTGCATTTTACAGATGGGCTATCCTGATTGACAGCTTCTGTTCTCTGTGGATGAGTGGAGCTGTCCTTGAGTAAGTGCAGGACAGATGTTGCAGTGCACAAGGATGCCATCTTTAGTACTTTTTCACTGAAGTTCATTAGTTGCTTGGGAAATACTGAATGTTGAGCTGTCTCTGGGAAGCGCTTTGCACTAAGCACCTGAACAAGCCCCACGTTCCATTTTTATATATTGTTTAATTTTGAACTACCTGTCTAACACCTAGCTTTTGTTTAGGATCTGAAGCCACAGACATACAGAAATGCCTATGACATTCCACGCACAAACCTCCTAGATCAGTTGACAAGGATGAGGACCAATTTGCTGAAAACACATAAACTGATTGTGGGGCAAGATGAAGGTACAGTCCTATATCAGGTCTATTCTGTTACTAGCAGCTTTATGTTATGTGGCATATATAAAATTAAGGGGAAAATTTTTAAAACACATGAAAACTGAATACTTTGTGAGGGTCACTAGATCTCATTGCTTGGCTCCATACCCTCTCATTTCTTCATCGTTAAACCACTTAGCGACCACCATATAGCAGTTTTACTATATATATATATATATATATATATATATATATATATATATATATATATATATATGTAATCCTGCACTTCTGGGTAGCTGGCGCAAATGCGTGCTGCCGGCAGCTCGCTCCCGCTGCGATTATTCACAGCGGGAGCCGATGGGCGGGTACTGTGGACTCAATACCCACGATCATTCAGTACACAGGCAGGACCGCAGTATGCCTATGTAAACTAGGCAAATTGCTGTTCTGTCAGGAAGGAAGACATGGATCCTGTGTTCCTGCAAAGCAGGGACATGGATCTATGTCTTCTCCTAGTACAAGCACCTCCCCCATAGTAAGAAAACACCAGCTAGGCACACAGTTATCGCACCTGATAGTGCTCCGGAGGTCAAGTGGTTAAAGCGATGGTCAGCCTCTGTAACCAAAAGGGTGACTTGGGAGGAATTGGAGCTACTTTGACTTATTGACTTTACAAGAAAAGTAGAGATTTAATTATAGAACATCTTTTGCTTTTATCTGGATTTACTGAGCACTTTCTGTGAAATAATCAGTGGCGGAACTACCAGAGTCCCGGCAGGCGCATGCGACTGGGCCCCGGCATTCTGCCACTGTGGGGGGGGGGGCAATAGACCGATCTGCGGATCCACAACGGGGTTACTGACTGCAGTTGTAAACAGAGAGTGCCTGTTACATTCTCACTTACACTGCTCAGACAGAGCCAGCACTAACAGCCTGCTTCGCGCCACCCCCCCCCCCCCTCTCCTCGCACAGACAGGAGAGGAGAAATAAAGCTAGATCCACTCCTCCTCCCTCCCCTGCCCTCATGTGCATGCCCGCGGCCCCACACACTCGGATTGGAGTGAGGACGGGAAAGCCGGAGATGAGTGGACGGGGAAGCCGGGGACAGCATGGAGAATGAACATGGAGGATATGCAGACTGCATAAGCCTCCTTCCTTCTTGGGGTGAGTGAGCTCACATCCATCCATTCACCCCCCTCCCTTATCCCTTCTGCCTCTGAATTAGTACAATAATGTAAGGGACCTCAGATTTAAGGGTTGCTCCGCAGACTCTGATGTAAAGGGGGCTTTGGTGAGCAGAGATCCCCTTACATCAGAGTCCACAGCATTCCCCCTTACATCAGAGCACCCCCTTAAATCAGGGTTCCCAGAACACCTATTCCATCAGAGTTCCCCTTACAGTGAAATTCTGTGGACTCTCATGTAAATGGGGGGGGGGTCTGTGAACTCTGATGGAAGGAGGGCTCTGCCGACTCTGATGTAAGGGGGGCTCTGCCGACTGTGATGCAGGGGGGGGTTCTGCGGACTGTGATGCAAGGGGGGGTTCTGCGGACTGTGATGCAAGGGGGGGTTCTGCGGACTGTGATGCAAGGGGGGGTTCTGCGGACTGTGATGCAAGGGGGGTACTGCGGACTGTGATGCAAGGGGGGGCTTTGCGCACTCATGTAGAGGGGACACTTGGAACCCTGATTAAAGAGGAAGGCTGGAAACAATGGTGTATGTGGGGGCTCTAGTTACCAGAGACCCCCTTATATCAGAGTTTCCAATTACATCAGGGTGTGCAGGGTTCTCAGTGTTCCTCTTAAAATCAGAGTCCCCAGAGTTCTCCCTTACAGCAGAGTCCCCACCTTACAGTGTGAGTTCAGATGTAAAGGGGGGGCTCTGCGGGTTCAGATGTAAAGGGGGGGCTCTGTGGGTTCAGATGTAAAGGGGAGCTCTGCAGGTTCAGATGTAAAGGGGGGCTCTGCGGGTTCAGATGGGGGGGGGCTCTGCGGACTCTGACATTTGATACATTTAGAATACTTTGTAAAACTTTGTCAATAACTTGTGGAAATCTGGCAATACCATTTGCACACTTTTTTTTCTTCAAGTCTATGTTAATTTAGGAAGTGTATGTATAGGTTACTTCATTTTTCAATTTGTCCATCGCTTATTAAAAGTAGTCATCAAGTTAAAGGTTATGTAGTTGTTTATACTGTGTTAGCAATATATCTTGTGATTTATGCTTCAGACTGTTTGCATAGTGTCCCTGTGGCACAGATGGGCAATTACCAAGAATACTTGAAGCTAATGCCTTCCCCTCTCCGAGAAATTGATCCAGACCAGCCCAAGAGACTGCACACCTTTGGAAATCCATTTAAGAAAGATAAGAAGGTATGACTATGCAATAACAGAATAATGAGTTTGTGCACAAGGGTTAGAAAGGTATCCTGTAATATGTCACAAATACAGACCAAGGTGTTTTCTTAATTTGTTGAATACTAGCAGAGCTTGCAGTGAAGCACAGTCAGATGATTTATTTTAAATACCAATAAAGATTGGTTATGCATGTATCTTGTACCTTTAAAGCAGAACTCCGGTATTTTCAAAAAATCCCCCATTAGCACACACCCCCACATAAAACACTAAACCGTGAAATTTCTTACCGTTTAAGAGAAATGTCTGATTGAAATTTCAGGAAGTCAGCTCTGTGATTCAAAAAACATGCAGCATGCATTACGCCAAGGAGGAAGTGTTACAACAGTGATTGCATCATATCCTCTTCCCTCTCTCTAAACCAGGGGTAGGCAACCCGCGGCACGCAAAGTCTCTTTTGCCAGGACTCTAATCCCTCCCCGATCAGCAGCGCAGGGAAGTGTCAGTGAGACACTAATGCATTTGAATTTCAGAATTCCCCACGCCGCACCTGCACTGAGTGAGAGGCACTGTGCCCCCACACATTGTAAAAGATGCGAAACATTGTTTGCTTCTCTAACTTTGTAGCTGCGATCGTCAGCTTTTGTGATGGGGAAGAGATTGGGTGCAGTTCTGCTAGGGGGGGTGGTTCCTGTTTCCAGGAGGAGGAGAACTGTGATTGGCCACTGCTAAAGCCAATCAGTCCTGTTAGCCCCACCCACGATCTGTGATTGAGAAAACCCCAATCAGGCGACAGTTTGTGGAATTACTATTGAGCTTCTGGGAACTTTGATGAAATGATTCCTGAACCTTTGCATACATCACATACAAGCACGTGGGCTGGATGCAAGAGTTGGATCAGCAGGATGAGTGTGCCAGGACAGGTAGATGTGTCTCATCTCTGCTTCCTTTCACCACTCTGCATATCATAGTTGAGAAGAGGGTACAGCGGTGGAGCAGATGAGCAGGGGGGGTTAGAGGTGGGACAGAAGAGCAGATGTGCAGGGGTGGAAGAGATGAGAAGGGGGTTCAGCAGTGGGACAGAAGAGCAGGCGAGTACAGTGATGGGGCAAATGAGCAGGGGGGTTACAGTTGTAGGACAGATGAGCAGGGGGGTTCAGTGTTGAGCCACACGAGAAGGGGGTTACAGTGGTGGGACAGATGAGCAGGGGGGTTTAGTGTTGGGGCAGATAAGAATGGGGTTCAGTGGTGGGACAGAAAAGCAGGGGGGTAGAGCACTGGGGCAGATGAGCAGGGGGTTACAGTGGTGGGGCAGAAGAGTAGGGGGTACAGATGTGATGGCGGTACATTGGTGGGGCAGATGAGAAAGGGAGTTACAGTGGTGGGGCAGATGAGCAGATTGATTCAGTGTTAGGACAGATAAGAAGGTGAATCGGCAGTGGGACAGAAGAGCATGGGGATACAGAGGTGGAGCAGATGTGCAGGGAGGTACAGTGGCGGGGCAGATGAGAAAAGGGGTACATTGATGGGGCAGATAAACAGGGGATTACAGTGGTGGGGCAGATGTGCAGGGGGTTACAGCGGTGGGACAGAGGAGCAGGGGGAGTACAGTGGCGGGGCAGAGACGAAAAGAGGTACATCTGTGGGACATGAGCAGGGGGTTACAGTGGTGGGGCAGAAGAGCAGGGGGAACAGAGATGGGGCAGATGAGAAAGGGGGTTGCAGTAGTGGGGCAGATAGGTTCAGTGTTAGGACAGATGAGAAGGTGGCTCAGCGGTGAAACAGAAGAGCATGGGGGTACAGCAGATGTGCAGGGAGATACATTGGTAGGGCAGAAGAGCAGGGTGGTACAGTGGTGGGGCAGATGTGCAGGGGTTACAGTGGTGGGGCAGATGTGCAGGGGTTACAGTGGTGGGGCAGGGGAGGTACAGTGGTGGGGCAGATGTGCAGGGGGGGGGTACAGTGATGGGGCAGATGTGCAGGGGGGGTACAGTGATGGGGCAGATGTGCAGGGGGGAAGGGTACAGTGATGGGGCAGATGTGCAGGGGGGAAGGGTACAGTGATGGGGCAGATGTGCAGGGGGGAAGGGTACAGTGATGGGGCAGATGTGCAGGAGGGTACAGTGGTGGGACAGATGAGCAGGGGTACAGTGGGGAAACAGATTTGCAGAGAGGACAGTGATCTGAGGTTTGAAGGTGCATGAATTGAGGCTGATAGAAGGACTGGAGTTGCAGGAATTGGGGCAGCGGGAAGTAGTTTAAAGCATTTACTTTATAAAAATAGTTTTTGTGATTGAGAGTGTGAAATTTAAATTTTTTTGTTATAAAATCGGCACGCTCAATTTCTTTGAAAACATTTTTCAGCACACTGTGCTCAAAATGTTGCCTACCCCTGATCTAAACCATAATTAAGCTACATTTCCCATGAATCTTTGGGATTGGAGTGAATGTGGGAGGGTACACTAGGCCTGTACATGTACCGTATATACTCAAATATGAGCCTAGGCACCTAATTTTACCACAAAAAACTGGGAAAACGTATTGACTCGAGGATAAGCCTAGGGTGTCCATCTGCATGCCTCACTGTCACTGTGCCCATGCCTCACTGTCACTGTGCCCATGCCTCACTGTCACTGTGCCCATGCCTCACTGTCACTGTGCCCATGCCTCACTGTGTCCATACCTCACTGTGCCCAATCTCCCTACCTGATCTCCGGCGCTGTGTGACTAGACTGACGTTTGGGAGTCTATGGAAGGGGTGCTCCCCGGCAATAGGGCTACATGTGTGCCAAGTTTCGGGTCCAGGAGACCGGTACCGAGTCCCCAAAGTCACCGGAGAAATGACCGTTTAACATGGGAGTCTATGGAAGGGGTGCCCGGCTTTGAAAATCGGTGCTCCCCGGCCATAGTTCCCCCAGACAACAAACTTTGCACACTTGTAGAGGAAGAGGGGGGCTACATGTGTGCCAGGTCCAGGGGACCTACGGCTGGCCGGGATCAGGCGCACAAAGGTGAAAATGGACACAGACTCGAGTATAAGCCGAGGGGGCATTTTCAGTACAAAAAAAGTGCTGAAAACTCGGCTTATACTCGAGTATATACAGTAAATTTGAACTCGCCCACTTCAACATAAATCACACCCCGCATTCTGCAGCCAGCCATACTACTCAGTAACACACAGTATGATGGGTTACAACCCCTTATAACTGTAAAGCATATGTGTTCTCTCCCCTCCCGTCACAAGCGGATATAAACATATTGCCCTTACTTGCTTTATGTAATCATTACTGAACTGTAGACACCTGGCCATAACTATATATTATACACACTGTACTCTGCTGTAATTCAGTATTAGAAATTTTCCTCCTCCTGCTGCAGATTTGAGATCGTTCTCGCATGTCGGTGACCACCAGTGTAGCTCGTCGGTGACCCCCCCCAGTGCAGCTGACTTGTGTATTCTTTACAAAGTGCAGCTTAACACATTTACTAAGCACTGGGGAAAATGAGTGCAACTGCACTTGCGAAAGTGTACAGTTTATTTGCCTTTAGTAAATCCACCCCCGTATGTATGCTAAATGTACATATAGGGTTCACAAAAGAGCTGTGGCCATCCTGTCGCGTCCGCAGGCTTAAAGCAAAATTTGTACATTGAGTTCTATATTGTCTATATTGTCATTTCACTCCAGTGATGGCATGTGCAAATATAAGCACTATGGGTCTTCTACACCAGTGGTCCCCAACCTTTTTGGCACCGAGGACCGGCGTTGTGGAATAGAATCGTGCCAAGGCCCGGGGGGGGGTTGGGTTGTTATGTAGCTTTTTGCGGGCAGTTTGTCGGGGAAATGGCTGGTGTTAGCACCTCAATCATCACAGAACAATGGCTGATATGGTGTTGGGATGATTGAAGCGCGTTATTTCTGTCATTGCTTTGTAATATAAAATGAAATAGTTCAAACTCACCATAATGCAGAATCTGCCACCAGATGCGGTTTGTCACTTGCCACGTCGCCTTCCACTAGGTGTGGATTGTTGCTTGCCACGTCACCTGCCACCAGGTATGGATTGCCATGTCACCTGCCACCAGGTGTGGATTGCCACGTCGCCTGCCACCAGGTGTGGATTGTCACTTGCCACATTGCCTGCCACCAGATGTGGATTGTCGCTTGCCACAACACCTGCCACCAGGTGTGGATTGTCACGTCGCCTGCCACCAGGTGCGGATTGCCACTTGCCACATTGCCTGCCACCAGGTACGGATTGCCACGTCGCCTGCCACCAGGTGTGGATTGCCACGTCACCTGCCACCAGGTGTGGATTGCCACGTCACCTGCCACCAGGTGTGGATTGCTACTTGCCATGTCACCTGCCACCAGGTGTGGATTGCCACCTGCCACGGACGTGGTTTGCCACCTGCCAGATTTTTTTGTCACCTGCCGTGGTGGCAGCACAGGCAGGTGAGGGAGAACAGCTGTAATGCGGGGCGGGCGGTGAGAGATGATCTCTCTGCTCCCGCGCCTCGCTGCAGTATAGAAGCCCCGCTGTGTGGGCGGAAGTGCAGCGTGGCGGGCGGCGAGAGATGATCTAATCTCTCTGCTCCCGTGCCTCACCGCAGTATAGGAGCCCCGCTGTGTGGGCGGAAGTGCCGCGTTCCGGGCGGGCGGCGAGAGATGATCTCATCTCTCTGCTCCCGCGCCTCACCGCAGCATAGGAGCCCCGCTGTATGGGCGGAAGTGCCGTGATCCGGGCGGGCGGTGAGAGATGTCATCTCTCTGATTGCCCGTTGCCGCACCTCACACAGTGCAGCCTTCACGGCCCATCTGCAAATAGGCCACGGCCCGGCAGTGGGCCGCGGACCGGGGGTTGGGGAACCCTGTTCTACACAACCAGATGTGCTTGGTGGTGTAAAGTATAGCTGCTGAAATCAGGCTTGGCCAGTCAAAAGGTCTGTGCAAATCCACAGATGATATGGAGGAAGGCCCAGCTCCACAAATGAGCTAACGCATTTCACTGTACGTTCCTCAGAGGATTATAGAACATGTTTACTTGTCCTATGTTGACCCAAACAAGCTTGATTGGTTTTACAGCAGTAGATTCTATTATTGATAACATGTCTATTTTTTCTACTCTAGGGTATGATGATTGATGAAGCTGATGAGTTTGTTGCTGGACCTCAAAATAAAGTTAAACGGCCTGGGGATGCCAACACTCCAGCCTCTTTAAAGAGAAGAAGAAGCATGTCTCCACTTCTCATAAGAAGACCTCAGACTCCCCCTATTATAACCAATCATGTAGGAGGGAAGGGGCCCCCTACACCACCAGGTAGCCAAACTCCACACAACCTAATTAAGCCTATTCCTATACACAAAGGTAAGCATCCATTATTTGCTGTGATTTTTATTATCTTTCTGCATATGCTTTTCATGATTATGGAGCAATTTGTCATTATTCAAACTTAGGGTAGGGTGAAGGTTTATAACAGGGATATGCAATTAGCGGACCTCCAGCTGTTGCAGAACTACAAGTCCCATGAGGCATAGCAAGACTCTGACAGCCACAAGCATGACACCCAGAGGCATGATGGGACTTGTAGTTTTGCAACAGCTGGAGGTCCGCTAATTGCATATCCGTGGTTTATAAAGTCCACCTCCACTCAAAGTTGATATTTTAGTTTTGAGTAGTTATTGGAAATGTAAATCCAATATGGCTCAGCTCTTTAGGATGGATTAGTGATTTTTATCTCTTGATCGTTTTCTCCTTAACATGTTAATTTCACAATAATAAAAGTTATTTAACCGATTGACGCCCGCCGGCCATCAAATGACGGCTGGGCGGGCATCATATAACGTCCTCGGCTTCCCGGGCCTCTAGGGAGTGTGCGCGCCCGCCGTGTCACTCGGGAGTCGATGCGCGTGCCTGGCGGCCACGATGTCTGCCGGGCACCCGTGATTGCCCGGTAACAGCAGGACCGTAGATCTGTGTGTGTAAACACACAGATCCCCACGTCCTGTCAGGTGAGAGGAGACCGATCGATGGTGTGTTCCCAGTACAAAGGAACACCGATCGGTCTCCTCCCCTTGTGGGTCCCCTCCCCCTACAGTTAGAATCACTCCCTAGGTTACACATTTAACCCCTTGATCGCCCCTTAGTGTTAACTCCTTCCCTGCCAGTCACATTTATACAGTAATCCATGCATTTTTATAGCACTGAGCGCTGTGTAAATGTGAATGGTCCAAAAATAGTGTCAAGTGTCCGATATGTCCGCCGCAATATCGCAGTCAAGATAAAAATCGCAGATCGCCGCCATTACTAGTAAAAAAAAAAAAAATGCCATAAATCTATCCCCCATTTTGTAGACGCTATAACTTTTGCGCAAACCAATCAATATATACGCTTATTGCGATTGATTATTTTTTTACCAAAAATGTGTAGAAGAATACATAACGGCCTAAACTGAGGAAAATTATTTTTACTCTTTCGTCCATGGACCGACACAGCTTCTCTATTGACAAAGTGGGGTATTATCCGTTAATTAGGAGTGACTAGGCAGAAAAACTTGTAAAAAGTGTTGCATCACACCTTCTACAGTACCGCCCAGGGGGCGGACCCTCTGGGTATACCCTCTCAGTCTGCATCTTCGCAGATCAGTTTTTTTCTGTCTAGCAAGGAGTAGGACATGGCTCCCTTCGGGCCCATTGGTCCGGGGAAAAAAGATATATATATATATTTTTTTTGCTACATTTGTTGTTTCCTGCGATCTTCGATCAACTGCCGACTGGGTGACAGGCTGGATCCTCAATCCTTGTAGTCTCCCCAGTTTCGGCCATCGAGCGTGTGCCGACCCTAGCTACGCGCTGGGTTTTCCACGACATGCCCGTCGCTCCACGGGTGGCCGGTGAGCTTACGCTCCAGGGCCTGCATCGGACCGCTCAGCTTCGGCTGACCTTACGGCCGAGTCACAGCAGCCTGGCCGGTGAGCTTACGCTCCAAGGCTTGCATCGGACCGCTCAGCTTCGGCTGACCTTACGGCCGAGTCGCAGCAGCCTGTCCGGTGAGCGTCATGCTCCAGGGCATACATATGATCGTCCCTTCTGGGTCCAATCACAGCATGCCTGGCCAACAGTCACCTTCCGTGCGCGGACGATGATCTGTTTGGAATGTCTTCCAGCAGAATACATGCAGGATAGGTAAGTAAAACTCCCCTGCCTCGGCTGGGTGATTTAGCTGGACATTCCTGGAGAGATCAAGTAAGTGGTTGTGGCCCCTTTCTTCCCTCTCTCCCTGCCTTTCCCTCCTCCCTGGGCTTCTAGCTAAAGGTTGCTGGGTGCTGGGGGTCACCTAGGGGGTCCCACTGGAGCGGCGCTGGCTGTAACTAACATTTAAAAGAAATGTCATTTTTTCTTACCTGTGTTTGTGTCCTTCCTCCTCCATGCTGTCGGCGGCCATTTTGAGGTGGTCCATGCCAAGTTTGGCCTCTTGTGACTGCCCGGCGGCCATCTTCCTGTGGTTCGGCCACACCCACTGGCCCCTATCAGCTGGTCGGCGGCCATGTTTGTCCACCCTGTATGCAGATATTGCCGTTCGGCGGCCATCTTTTTGTGGGCTATGGCTGCTTGACCTCTATCTTCTGTCGGCGGCCATTTTCTTAGAGCCCATATTATCTTCCATACAGACGTTTTTGGCAACCATTTTTCGAGAGCCTCTGGCCTCTAGGGTGCATTACACTGGCGCGAAAATTCACACAGGAAGTGCTGATAAAAGAAGCAGACTGACACAGCAGCAGAGGGACAGCATCACAGGCGCAGCATAGCAGTACCTATCCAGGGTGGTGAGTCCTCTGGGTGACCCGGCCTCTCTGCAGCACAGGAGGGTGGCCTATTGATATCTTGCCTGGAGCCCTGTGAGTGTCAGTGTGTGGTCAGCATGGCATCTGAGCCAGATGTCTTCTCCCCTGAAACACCAGATTTAGCAGCTGGTGCCCCTGAGGTGTCTATGAACGCTATGACTGCAATCCTAGAGGCATTTGCTGCCAGGGTGGAAGCAACACACGGGAATACAGGGGGTAGTAAACGCCCCATCCCCTGCAAGCTTCTGGGGATAATTCTGGTGCAGAACCAGGTCCAGCTACGGCTCGGGGCCCAGATTCTGACGCATCAGAGACTGCAGACCGTGATCGGACAGTGAGAATGACTCAAAGTCCAGGTCAGTACGCGAGACGGCTTTGGTATCTGACCTTATTACTGCAGTGCGGGATATGCTAAAATTGGAAAATACTGCAGAAGCAGCAGAGACTCCGGTCCACTTGGGTTTCATAGACCTGCCCGCACTGCTAAGGTGTTCCCTTGTGTGTCTTTTGATAAACTCTTATACAAGGAATGGGAGAACCCACCGAGGGTCTTTACAGCCCCAAAGAGGTTTGCGGTACGGTACCCCTTTTTGAGGAGAGTTTTCTGAAGAAATGGACCTCTCCCCCCTATAGTGGACCCTCCGGTGTCCAGACTTAATAGAGCCATCACAATTCCTGTAGAAGGGGCTCCTGTTTTCTAGGACCCTGTGGATAAGAAGGCTGAAGCACTCGCTTGCTACCTATACTCAGTGGTAGGCTCGGCAGTACGCCCGGCATTGGCGGGGGCCCTAGTGTCTCACACACTTACTGAATGGGCAAGATTGCTACTCCAGGGGTTAAGGAGCGAGATGCTCCTCCTGATGAGATAACATTGGCCGACCTGTTGGTCCAGGGCCTTAGGTTTGTCTGCGAGTCAGACATGAATACTATTCCCCTGCTGTCTAAAACTTCGGTTTATGCAGTAGCAATACGCCGCCTGATCTGGCTAAAAGGCTGGTCTGCGGACCAGACTTCCAAGAAAGCCCTGTTGGATCTGCCTTTTAAGGGCGACAGACTTTTTGGGGCTTCTCTGGATGACATCATCAAGGATGCCACAGGAAGTAAAAGCACTTTGCTTCCCCAAATTAGCAAGGGTAAGGGGCCACGCCAAGGGCAAGGGCCCTCCTTTACTGCACACAAGTGGTTTTTTCGTCCCCCTAGGGCGACAGGGAAAAGACCCCAGGCCGATAAAGCGCCTGCCCAAGGACAAAAGTGTCCCTGGTCCCGCATACCCAATAAGCCTGCGGACAAATTTGCGTCCGCATGAAGGTCCACCCCCACCCAGCTCTCGGGTGGGGAGACGTCTTCGCAAATTCGCGACTCAGTGGACAGCACTAATCTCCGACAGGTGGGTTTGCGAAGTAATCTCCTCAGGCTACAAGATAGAGTTTCTCTCTTGTCCACCGGACAGATTCAACACCTCCAATCTCCAGCTACTACCGACCCGTCAGGAGGCCCTGTATGTGGCGGTCCAGGGTCTACTGGAACGCAGGGTTTTTACTCAAATCTGTTCATTGTGCCGAAGAAGGAGGGGGTTCGTCCAAGCTTGGATCTCAGAGCCCTCAATTGCTTTGTGAAGGTACAAAGTTTTCGGATGGAGTCGGTTCGATCTGTAGTCACGGCTCTCCATCCGGGGGACTTTCTGGCCTCCTTGGACATCAAGGACGCATACCTGCATGTCCCCATATACTCCAGACACCAGAGGTTTCTGCGATTTGCTATCGGGAAGGACCACTACCAGTTTGTGGCCCTCCCGTTGGGCCTTGCCTCAGCACCCAGGACGTTCACCAAGGTGCTCGCTCCGATTCTGGCACTTCTAAGACAGCAGAGTATCGCTATCACAGGCTACTTATACGACCTTCTGCTGAAGGCCCCTTCAAGCTCAGAATTAGAGGTAAGCGTGTCCATTACCTGTCAGACTCTTCGAGACTGTGGTTGGATACTAAACACGCAAAAGTCAGTATTGGTGCCCACTCAACGCCTAGTGTACCTGGGGTTGATTCTGGATTCCTCAGAGGCAAAGGTATTCCTCCCTGTGGAGAAGTTGCAGACCCTCCGGGCTGCAGTACGGCAGCTGACTTCCAGGAATTGGTCGTCACTCCGTTTTTGCATGCGAGTGTTGGGCCTCATGGTAGCCTCCTTCGAGGCGGTCCCATATGCTCAATACCACACTCGAGTGTTACAGAAGGAAGTTCTGTCCAGATGGAACAGATGCCCTTCATCTCTGGATTATCAAATCCGAGTGAGCCACCTAGTCAGGAGATCCCTGGTATGGTGGCTGACAGCACCGGCTGTAATGGCCGGGAAGTAATTTCTTCCGGTTTACTGGATAGTGATCACGACGGACGCCAGCCTTACAGGTTGGGGGGGAGTCTGGGGTGTCCAGTCGGTGCAGGGTCGCTGGACCTCAGAGGAAGCCCTCCTGCCGATCAATGTCCTGGAGATCCGGGCGATCAAGCTGTGCCTCTTCAAATGGTCTCAGAGACTGCAAGGGCGTCCAGTCAGGATCCAGTCAGACAACGCCACAGCAGTGGCATATGTCAATCATCTAGGAGGAACAAGAAGCTCAGCTGCAGCATTGGAGATCGCTCGCATCCTGAAGTGGGCAGAGAGGAGCGTACCGGCACTGTCGGCCGTGTACATTCCGGGTGTGGAAAACTGGCAGGCGGACTACCTGAGCCGCCAGATGCTGGACCAGGGAGAATGGTCCTTACACCCGGAGGTGTTCCAACTCCTCTGCCAAAGATGGGGCACACCAGACGTAGATCTTCTGGCTTCCGGACTCAATCGGAAGGTATTGAGATTTGTGGCCCGGTCAAGAGACCCATGGGCAGACGCAACGGACGCGTTGGTAGCATCGTGGGGTCAGTATCGGCTAATCTATGCCTTCCCTCCCTTAAGGCTTCTTCCTCTTCTGCTCCGCAGAGTGGAGGCAGAGGGAATTCCAATGATCCTAATCGCTCCAGATTGGCCTCAGCGTCCTTGGTACGACGATCTAGTACGTCTGGTAGCAGACGTCCCCTGGCGCCTACCACTACGGAAGGACCTGCTATCGCAAGGTCTCATATTCCATCCTGCTTTACAGTCATTGGCTTTAACGGCATGGCTGTTGAGAACCAGGTACTGTGAGTCCGGGGCCTGTCAGACTCAGTAATCTCTACTATGAGAAGTGCTCGAAAACCGTCCTCTAGGAAGGTCTATCACCGCACTTGGAGGGCCTACATCTCCAGGTGTGAGGAAATGAAATGGCATCCGCGTACCTATTTGGTTTCCAGAATCCTGCTGTTTTTACAGCATGGGGTGGACCAAGGGCTTGCCCTAAGTACGATTTAAGGGACAGATATCTGCCCTGGCTGTCTTTTTTCAGCGACCCCTGGCGACTCACTCTCTCGTGAGTACATTTGTGCAGGGGGTCCGACAGGTGGCCCCTCCGGTCCGTCCCCCGTTACCTCCGTGGGACTTGAACCTGGTCCTCTCGGTGCTTCAGAAGGCACCGTTTGAGAATATTAGAGATATTCCCCTGTTGACACCTTTTCAGAAAGTGGTCTTTTTGGTGGCTGTTACGTCAGTTAGACGAGTCTCTGAGCTGGCAGCCTTGTCCTGCAAGGCTCCCTATTTGATTTTCCACAAGGATAAGGTGGTGCTGCGGCCGCAGCCTTCCTTTCTTCCGAAAGTCGTTTCGGCTTTTCATCTCAACGAAGACATTGTACTTCCATCCTTGTGTCCTCAGCCGTCGAATCCTAAGGAGTCGGCGTTGCATTCCTTGGACGTTGTCCGAGCTTTGAGAGTATACCTATCTGCTACTTCCCTGTTCCGGAAGTCAGACTCACTGTTTGTTTCGGTGGCTGGTCCCAAGAAGGGCCAAGCAGTCTCATCGGCCACCATCTCTAGGTGGATCCGACAGATAGTAATCCAGGCTTACGTCTTAAAGGGTCAGGCGCCCCCCTTTCCTGTCACGGCGCATTCGACCAGGGCAATAGGTGCCTCTTGGGCTTTCCGACATCAAGCGTCTGTTTCCCAATTAGGTAAAGCGGCGACTTGGTCGTCCACTCACACTTTCACAAAATTCTACAAAATTGATGTAGGTGCATCTTCGGATGCCTCTTTTGGCCGCAATGTTTTGCAAGCGGCTGTTTAGAGTTGCAACTCCTCCGTTGGAGGAGTGCTGTTTTGTGTTTGGGGTGAAGTTTATTTTTATGCTGTTACCACCCCTCGTTTTTTCTCTGACACTGCTTTGGGACGTCCCACTTTGTCAATAGAGAAGCTGTGTCGGTCCATGGACGAAAGAGTAAATAGGATTTTTTACTCACCGTAAAATCCTTTTCTCTGAGTCCATGGACCGACACAGCACCCACCCCTCCTTTTAAGTTTGTACTGCTTTTTGACAAACTGATCTGCGAAGATGCAGACTGAGAGGGTATACCCAGAGGGTCCGCCCCCTGGGCGGTACTGTAGAAGGTGTGATGCAACACTTTTTAAAAGTTTTTCTGCCTAGTCACTCCTAATTAACGGATAATACCCCACTTTGTCAATAGAGAAGCTGTGTCGGTCCATGGACTCAGAGAAAAGGATTTTACGGTGAGTAAAAAATCCTATTTTTTTTTTATTTATTTTTTATTTGGATATTTATTATAGCAAAAAGTAAAACATATTGTGTTTTTTTTTTTCAAACTTGTCACTCTTCTTTTGTTTATAGCGCAATAAATAAAAACCACAGAGGTGATCATATACCACCAAAAGAAAGCTCTATTTGTGGGGAGAAAAATTATAAAAATTTAATTTGGGTGTTGCATGACCACGCAATTGTCATTCAAATTGTGACAGTGCTGAAAGCTGAAAAATGGCTTGGGCAGGAAGGGGGTTTATGTGCCCAGTATTGAGGTGGTTAAGATTATTTTTTAATCTTGCACATGAAGTTTTAACTGCTTAAGCCCTCATTCATCATTTTTGTGCTTTTTTTTTTTTTGGTTATATAGGGAAGTGTTTTTTTTTTTTTTTTTTTTTTTTTTTTTATGACCTCAGGGGGCATCCTGAAACTAGCGCTATTTTATTGAGCAAAAATCTTACCTTCTACAGTCAAAATATCTTGCATATATATCTAAGTATCATTCATGTTGTTACATTCAGCAGATCAGCTTGCAGTAATCTGTCACTAAAATAAAAGATTAAATCTAAAAAAAAATGCATGGTAATGAAAAGTCATAGTTTCCTGGGACTCGAATAAGAAATCTTATCCCCTTCTTTCTCCCAGCTGCAGCATGAATTTGTTTTCCACATGAGTATCAGTGTTTAGGAGAGACGTAAAAGCAAGGTACAGCTTTGTTGAAAAGTCCTAGGACCAGAAAGCATGTCAGTCTAAATATGCGCCTCCCACTTAATTTCTTTTGACTACTTTATTTTGCGTTTGATACATGAAAACGTTGTAAGCTGGCTTCTCCTACTCCAGACCCATGTGATTTTTTTCTTAAATTAGAGCGTCACAGATTTAAAAAGTTATTTAAAGTGGTTGTAAACCCTTATATCATTTTTTTTTTTTTTTAACTACCTGTAAGAGAAAGGCATAATGAGCTAATATGACTAGCATAATAGCTCATTATGCATCACTTACCTTAGATCGGGGCCCCCGAAGCCGTCCTCGTCTCCCTCTTCAGCCGCAGCCATCTCTGCGGCGATAGCCGGAAGGTTACTTTCGGATATCGCCGCTCCAGCCAATCACAGCACCGCTCCGGCGCTGTGATTGGCCGGAGTGGCGGAGACATCACTATGCGCATGCGCGCGGGAGCCATCACATTCGGCTACGCCCAGCAATTGCTGGGAAGTAGCCACATTTGTGAATGCGATTAACCCCATGAATGCGCCGTTGTCTACGGCGCGAATGCGCCGTAGACAGCGGCGCCTGTCATTTAACTAAATATCTCCTAAACCGTGTAGGTTTAGGAGATATTTCTTGCACCTACAGGTAAGCCTTAATCTAGGCTTACCTGTAGGTGCAAGTTGAAAAAGTGGGTTTACAACCACTTTAACCGACTGCCTAACTGGGAAAATATGTTTGATGTTTAATACTGGGGTTATGGTTGCAGCTAGATGCCATAACCCTGGTATTTTCTTTTCCCTCAGATGCTAGACTTTCAGATAAGTGATCCCTGTGGCGGATTTGCCATGGGAGAGGTGCCCCTACACACACACCTTCGCCGCTTCCCAGTGGTTCTTGTGCTTGCATTACCAATCGCTGAGCATTGCCATAAAGATAAGCAATGGCCACCCCCCATCTCTATGTCCTTGGAGGCAGAGGAGAGATTTGGGGGTCTTATAGACCCCAGATCTCTCCCTAAAGAGGACCCGTCATGCTGTACTAATAACAAGGGATGTTTACATTCCTTGCGATTAGCAATAAATGTGATCAACAATGTTTTAAATGGTCAGTGTAAACATTTTAAAAATGTAATGGAAACGTTTTAAGTGCCCCGCGTGCTCGCGGGCAGTAGTGAATGCATACATAGGTCACACCCACATATGTAAACTGTGTTCGCACCACACATGTAAGGTATCACCACAAAT
Source organism: Rana muscosa (assembly GCA_029206835.1). Classification (NCBI taxonomy): domain Eukaryota; kingdom Metazoa; phylum Chordata; class Amphibia; order Anura; family Ranidae; genus Rana; species Rana muscosa. The sequence continues at coordinate 111,373,889 of CM055125.1, forward strand.
GTCTAAGCGAGAGCAATAATTCTAGTACTAGACCTCCTCTGTAACTCTGGTAACCTGTAGAAATTTTTAAAGCGACGTCTATGGAGATTTTTAAGTGCCAGACTTTTGGCGTCATTTTACGAGCGTGTGCAATTTTAAAGCATGACACGTGTTGGGTATCTTTACTCGGCATAACATCATCTTTCATATTATACAAAAAAATTGGGGTATATATTATGTTTTGTTTTTATAGTATTGGTAGCTATGGGAAAATAAATGGTCCTATATTTAACATTGGGCAATATTAAATGATGTTTAAAGATCTTTCATTTTATATCAAGCCTGTGATATGTTTCGCTCAAAGCCTTCTGTTTACAAAACGTGTTTTCCAGATGCCAATAATACAGTAGCTTCAGAAAGTAATGAAGAGAGGACTGGCAATGGTCAGGTGATGGAAAAACAAATGGATAGATTGTCTCCACTTATTGCCCCAGCTGCTCTAGGTGATGACGATTTGAACAACGTTGATTCTGTTACTGATGAACTAAATTGCTTGGACGAGGATAATTTAGACCACAAGCCTGTTAATAATGCACTTATAAAGGCACCCCTGGATGACTACATACCTCTAAAGGATTCTCCAGTGACTCGGGAATGCATTTCTGCAATAATTGTGCCAAATTCCCTGAAGGAAGCGCAAAGTGTAATGAACGGGTCAAATGCAGATATTAAGATCAGGGTCATGAAAGAAGTTCGGAAGCCGGGAAGAAGTAAGTCAAAAAAGATGATCTAATCTTATCGGTGTTTGTGTATAGTTTTGATTATGTACACGAAGGCAGCTATTATTTGTGCAAAATGTATGCAGACTCTGCTTCCTACTTAGTAGTGCTGCAAATTAACTGTGCTTACTACTACTCTTTTAGTGCAAGGAACTGGTCTGTGTGACTAAAAACAATGCACTCTTTATGTGGCTGAGATTTTTTGTCTTCGCAGTAAGACAGGTCACAGATTATGCAATTTTTTTTTTCCTTCCAGTGGTCCTAACGAGTGGAAGGAAAGAAAATTGGTTGAGTTTCCCATCAATACAGTCAGTGTTGATGGCAGAATCCCTCCAGTAGTGCTATTGTGTTCTGTCGGCAGGGAGCCCTCCCTGCTGGCAGAAGAACACAATGATTAGTGATGTTGGCTATAGCCAGCAGCACTAACCACTTGGGAAAAACTCGACAGGATGGTTGTATACAAGTCAATCAATAGATCGACTTATGTACAACCAGGGTGCCCCATACTTGGATCAAGATATTTCCCAGTTCAGCAGAGACCAGACAAATTTCCATCCATGTATGGCCAGCTTAAGAAGTCATAACAGACAAGCAGTTTTGTAGTAGAGATTAAGCAATTTTACTAACGACTAGCAATTTAATAGTTGGAGTTTTGGTGATTTGTTGCTGCTAAACTGAATTCATCAGGTTCATGTGCTCTGAAATAGTGATTGGTGTCTAAGCCATAGAAGTAAAAGCAGAATGATTGCTGCAGGCAAGCTGGTCGCTGACATGATGCAAGGCTGCTCAAAATCAACCGCTGAGCAACAGAAAATAAATAAATTCCATAGTGGAAAATCACTTAAAATAATGCTGCACATCTGACATGGCCCTTAGCCAGGGAACATGATGTATAGATAATCACTAGAGTAAGAATTTACATATTGGTATATGTAATTCTGGATGTTAAAAGGCATTGTTCTAAAATAGTACATTGTTTTGATGGGGCTGCCAATGCACTGCAGTAGACCTTTTTTACCTGCAGTTTTCTCAAAGCAGCACACCGCAATGTTCTTATCTGTGCATTGTGGTGTGCTGAATCACATATCCATCAAGGTGTGCTGGCAAGGTGATTTGGGTGGTATTCATGTCACCACAACACAGTGGATTTCACTTATGCAATACTGTGCAGCACCATGGTAGTTCATTGATGCTTCCTGTCAGTGTATCTGCTTGCCCGTATGGGCACACAGATACCATGACTGACAGATCTGCAGGAGACCTTCATGGCACCAGCGATCTGCTGGTGCAATGCTTTACAGCCTAAAAAGAAATCGTAATAAATGCACTTTTTTTTTACCTGCAAAAAATTGGACCTTTATCAATATTGTTGACCAGCAAGGTAGTGCTAAACAGGAGTAGTAATACAGAATATTCCATAGATTTATTACAAAGTTACAGCTTGAATGATAAATTCCTGTTTTGGCTGCTGTAAAGTCTCACTGTGGCCAAATGAAACCTGACCCAGACTACTTAATTGTGCATCTATTTAGAATGAAAACCTGTCTCCTTTTCAGTAATCTGTTGCAGACTTTGCAAACCTGTCACAGTTGGCTTTCCAGGAATTCAGACACACAGATTGAAAATACTGGAAAGATGTCAGAGACTTCAAGGCAGCCTGATTTGCATCCGATTGTGTGACAGATGTATTACAGGGTTACAGCTTGGATCATAAATCTCTCCTTCATCTGCTTCACCGTAGCACTGTGATGGAATGAAACACGGCTCTGACTACCACAGCCACATGAGGCTGAAAATCACTACCCTGATTTGCATACAACTGTGCCAATAATTTGCTTGATAAATGTTTCCCAGGAATTTTTTAATTAAATTAAAAAAAAAGTAAAATGTTCATTTTCCACACTCCTTTCTTTTGAAACTGAAAAAAAAAAAGAAAATACATATGTGTACCATAGTCACCACATTATACAGGCTATCTGTGTTTACACGTTAAAAGCAAGTTTTTTTTGCTAGAAAATTACTTAGAACCCCCAAACATTATATATTGTTTTTTTTCTAACACCCTAGAGAATAAAATGGCGGTCATTGCAGTACTTTTTGTCACACTGTATTTGCGCAGCGGTCTTACAAGCGCACTTTTTTTGGAAAAAATTCACTTTTTTAAATTAAAAAATAAGACAACAGTAAAGTTAGCCCAATTTTTTTTTTTATATTGTGAAAGATAATGTTACGCAGAGTAAATTGATACCCAACATGTTACGCTTAAAAATTGCGTCCGCTCGTGGAATGGTGTCAAACTTTTACCCTTAAAAATTTCCATAGGCGACATTTAAAAAATTCTATAGGTTGCATCTTTTGAGTTACAGAGGAGGTCTAGGGCTAGAATTATTGCTCTCGCTTTAATGATTGCGGCGATACCTCACTTCATATGCGGGCGCTACTCTGTATACGTTTGCTTCTGCGCGCAAGCTCGTCGGGACGGGCGCCTTAAAAAAATATATTTATTTTTTTCTTATTTATTTTACTTGATTTTATTTATTTTTACACTGTTTTAAAAAAATAAATAAAAAAATTGGTCACTTTTATTCCTATTACAAGGAATGTAAACATCCCTTGTAATAGAAAAAAGCATGACAGGTCCTCTTAAATATGAGATCTGGGGTCAAAGAGACCTCAGATCTCATATTTAGACTAAAATGCAATAAAAAAAAAAAAATTGACATTTGAAAAAATTACAACAATAAAATGGGCCTTTAAGATGTATGAGTGGAAGTGACGTTTTGACGTCGCTTCCGCCCTGCTATGGTATGGAGATCGGTGGGGTTCATCTTCCCCTCACTCGTCTCCATACCCAGCTAGGAAGAGGACCCGATCGCCTCCGCCGCTACCGACGGCTCAGGTAAGCGGCGGAGGGCGTGGGAGAGCGGCGGGAGGGGGGCCTCTCCCGCCGCCGATAACAGTGATCTTGCGGCGAATCCGCCGCAGAGACCACCATTATCATTTACAGGACCGGCGCCTGAAGAGATGGATACCTCTGTAGTGTCAGCAGCTGCTGCCGTTACCGAGATATCCCTCTTCAAAAAGAGGACGTATATAGTCGTGCGCAGGTCCTGAAGTGGTTAAGTCAGCCACGATGGGTATCATCCAACACCTGAATAGTCATAAACAATATGTATATGCTTCCCAGCTTGTATATGGAGAGGAAATGTCCTAACTAAAAACCTGTATGGCTTAAGCCCATAAAAATATGTGACAGGTGGAAATCAAAAATGTAAAGTGTCTCTTATGATAGTTCAGCATTCCTAAAATAAATTCCCAGCGGTAGAGAAGTCTGTATTAGTGGTGAGAGATACAAGGTAAAAAGTCAGAAAAAGGTGCGTTAGGAGAGGGTGGAGCAGGAGAAGAGATCAGGAGAATGGGAAGGTGGGGGGGAGTGGAGGGGGGTATGAGTGTGTGTGACCAGTGGGGAGCCAGATCAAATGGGTCTCCTTGAGTTTATGGGGGAATCCGTAGTGAAGGATCTAGAGGTTTTGGTAGATTATAAGCTCAATAATAACATGCAATGCCAAGCTGCAGTTTCCAACGTGAGCAAAGTCCTTTCTTGTATTAAGAGAGGTATGGACTCCAGAGAGAGAGATATCATTTTGCCCCTGTTCAAATCATTAGTAAGACCTCATCTGGAACATGCAGTTCCCTTTTGGGCACCAGTTCTCAAAAAGGATATCGGGGAACTGGAGAAAATGCAGAGAAAGGCAACCAAACTGATAAGAGGCATGGAGGAGCTCAGCTATGAGGAAAGATTAGAGGAACTGAATTTATTCACTCTTGAGAAGCGGAGAATAAGGGGGTATATTATCAACATGTTCAAATATATAAGGGGTCCATATAGTGAACTTGGTGTTGAGTTCTTTACTTTACGGTCAACACAGGGGAAACAGGGGCACTCTTTACGTATAGAGGAAAAGAGATTTCATCTCCAAATACGGAAAGGTTTCTTCACAGTAAGAGCTTTGAAAATGTAGAATAGACTCCCTGCAGAGGTGGTTCTGGCCAGCTCAGTAGATTGCTTTAAGAAAGGCCTGGATTCTTTCCTAAATGTACATAATATAACTGGGTACTGACATTTATAGGTAAAGTTGATCCAGGGAAAATCCGATTGCCTCTCGGGGGATCAGGAAGGAAGTTTTCCCCCTGCTGTAGCAAATTGGAGCATGCTCTGCTGGGGTTTTTTGCCTTCCTTTGGATCAACTGTGGGTATAAAATTGGGTATATGGAATTGTACGATATTTTTTATTTTATTTATTTATGTTTGAACTGGATGGACTTGTTTCTTTTTTCAACCTGACTAACTATTTAACTATGTTGTACGGCTGTCTGAGTGAGAAACTTCTCCTGGCATCCCATTACAGCGCTGTACTCTGAACAGGTGAATTTGGTCCAACAGGAACATATATTGTGGAAGCACTTTTCCCTGCCATTCACTAGTGCCACAATTCCCTCCCTATTTTGTTTAATCTTGGCACATACTTTACTTTTAATACTACAATACATATTGATTTTTAGTTTTTGCCTACAGTCCTATTTTAAAGTAAAACTAAAGGTAAAACATTTTTTCTCAAGTTTTAGATTAAGTGGAGCGTAATTGGAACACCAGTCAGGTTTTTATTGCCGCCCGTGCCCCTGTTTAGGAGGTTTACCATTATCACCAAAAGTAAAAGAAAATCCCATTTCTTTATCGTACTCCACGGGACACAGAGCCCAAGTCGTTACATAGTGGGTTGTATAGGCACCAGAGGTGATTGAACACTGGCACAACCAATAAAGACAAGTTCCCCTCTATATAACCCCTCCCATAAGGGAAGTACCTCAGTTTTTTTCGCCAGTGTCTAAGGTGAAGGACATGAGTAAAGATTTGCTAAGAAGAAGCTCTGCTGTAAAGGTCCCTCTGAGGGTTAAGGAGCTACGCCGGGTCCATCCAAAGCACTTACGCCAAGTGGATGGTATCCGAGCCTCGCTGAAGACCGAGGCGGTGCCTGTAATGTCTCTCTTTGGAGGACTGGGCTCTGAGATCCAGCACTTTTGCTATTAAAAGCGCAAAAGATGCTGACAGAGTTTTTTACAAGGCCCAGGGAAGAGGTCTCCTTTAAATAGGTACCCATACCCCTGAAGGTTGGCACAACACTTCCCGCTGTGATGGGTGAAGGTTGGTACTGTCTGAATTTCCAGCAGTCCTGCGGCGTGGAAAAGGTAAGTGGGAAAAAAGTCTAAAGTTTTTTAAATGCTTAAATGACTTTCCCATTTTTTGTGAGAATGCCTTGCCTGTAAACTTCCACTAGAGGGAGTAAAGAGCCAGAGTTCACTCACGAGAGCTCAGTGTTACACACGCTTCCTCCACTGCAGGCTCTGCATACATCCTCGGCTGCAGGCTCTGCGGGATCAGAGAGGTGTTTCTTCAGAGGGTCAGGAAGCATCAGGGCAGTGTTTTGTCTCCAATCGCCGCCATTGTTCGCCAATATCGCGCATAGAAGCAGCATGGCTGCAAGTCTGACCGGCTGTCTCCCCCCTGAGCTGTCATAGGCGGGCGCGCGTGCTTTTTAAGATGTGGGCGGGCACGGCGACATGCGTGCCGCTCCTACTGCGCATGCGCGAGGCGTTAAAATGCTTAAATGCAAATGCCTCATGCCGCGTACACACGACCGTTTTTAATGTCATTGAAAAAAACAGCATTTTTCTCAACGTGATTCTTCTCAAGCCTGCCTTGCCTACACACTATCGTGGAAAAAAATGCTCGAGCAAAGCGCGGTGACGTACAACATGTATGACGGCACTATAAAGGGGAAGTTCCATTCGGATGGCACCACCCTTTGGGCTGCTTTTGATGATCTCGTGTTAGTAAAGTTTGGTGAGAGACGATTCGCTCTTTTCTGCCTCGTGCTTTTCAGTCCGTTACAGCGTGACGAATGTGCTATCTCCATTACGAACGCTAGTTTTACCAGAACGAGCGCTTCCGTCTCATACTTGATTCTGAGCATGCGCATTTTTTTTCACGTCGTTAAAGCCTAAACACACGACTGTTTTTCATGACGAGAAAAACGACGAAGGGGAAAAACACAGAGAAAATTTAGAGCATGTTCCAATTTTTTCATGGCCATTTTTCACGTCGTGAAAAATGCTCTGAAGCCCACACACGATCATTTTTAATGACCATTTTAAAAAATAGCATTTTTCTCGTCATTAAAAACGGTTGTGTGTACGCGGCATCAGAGACCTGACAGACCGTTTGTTGAAGAAACACAGCAGTGGGGGCACGTGATTCTCTGGTGGTTGGATACAGGCACTTACTGAGCATCTCTCAAAGCATACAGACTGTGTGATGGTTACATTCTTAACCACTTCAATACCATGCACTTATGCACCTTCCCGCCCAGACCAATTTTCAGCTTTCAGTACTCTCACACTTTGAATGACAATTACTTAGTCATGCTACACTGTATCCAAACAAAAATGTTTTCATTTTCTTCTCACAAATAGAGCTTTCTTTTGGTGGTATTTAATCGCCACTGGGTTTTTTATTTTTTGCGATATAAGCAAAAAAAACAGCAATTTTTTAAAAAAAAAAACACTTTTTTTTAGTTTCTATTGTAAAATTTTGCAAATAAGTAATTTTTCTTCATAAATTTGTGCCAAAATGTATACTGCTACATATCTTTGGTAAAATGAACCCAAATTAGTGTATATTATTTGGTCTTTGTGAAAGTTATAGAGTCTACAAACTATGGTGGCAATCACTGAAAATTTATCACATCTGATCACGCCTGATGTACTGAAGGGATATCTCATTTCTTGAGACACTAACAAGCGAGGAAAGTACAAATACCCCAAAATTACCCCTTTTTGGAAAGTAGACAGTCCAAGGTATTTACTAAGAGGCGTGGTGAGTTTTTTGAAGTTGTATTTTTTTCCCACAATTCTTGGGAAAATTTAATTGTTTTTTTTTTTTTTTTTTTACACAAACTGGTCATATTAACAGTTTTTTTCTCTCACACAGCATATGCATAATTGCAACTACACCCCAAAATACATTCTGCTACTCCTCCTGAGTGTAGCGATACCACATGTGTGAGACTTTTACACAGCCTGGCCACATACAGAGGCCCAACATTGAAGTAGCACTTTCAGGCGTTCTACAAGCATAAATCGCACATATCCTTTCTCAACCACCTATTACAATTTTGAAGGCCCTGGAGCACCAGGACAATAGAATTTTCCACAAAATGACCCAATTTTGGAAAGCACACACCCCAACGTATAATCTATGAAGCATTATGAGTCTTTTGAACGGTTCATCTTTTTCCAGAAGGTTTTGGAAAATGTGGAGAAAAAATTAAAATGCATTTTTTTTACACAAAGTTGTCCATTTATAAGATATTTCTAACGCATAGCATATACATAGCAAAAATAACACCCCAAAATGCATTCTTCTACTCCTCCTGAGTATAGCGATACCACATGTGTGAGACTTTTACACAGCCTGGCCATATACAGAGGCCCAACATTGAAGTAGCACTTTCAGGCGTTCTACAAGCATAAATCGCACATATCCTAAATCGCACCTATTACAATTTTGAAGGCCCTGGAGCACCAGGACAATAGAATTTTCCACAAAATGACCCCATTTTTGAAAGCACACACCCCAACGTATAATCTATGAGGCATTATGAGTCTTTTGAACGGTTCATTTTTTTCCAGAAGGTTTTGGAAAATGTGGAGAAAAAATTTAAATGCATTTTTTTTACACAAAGTTGTCAATTTATAAGATATTTCTAACACATAATATGTACATAGCAAAAATTACACCCCAAAATGCATTCTGCTACTCCTCCTGAGTATGGCGATACCACATGTTTGAGACTTTTACACAGCCTGGCCACATACAGAGGCCCAACATCCAAGTAGCACCTCCAGGCATTCTAGCAGCATTAATTGCACATATCATTTTCTGACTACCGATCACATTTTTGAAGGCCCTTCATATATCTAACACATAGCAGGTACATACCAAATAACAAAAGATTACCTGTGGTTTTAGAAGTGCAGTGGTCCACAGAGGAGAGCATCGGTCCAGGCAGCAGGCAGGGATGAGGTCAGCGACAGCAAAAGCAATCATCCAGGCAGCAGGCAGGAATACTGTCCATAGTTCGCACAGGCAGAGATACTGTCAGCACAGCCAGAGCACAGCCAAAGCACAGGTCCAGGTAGCAGGCAGAGGTGTCCTATCCTATCCTATCGATGATATCTTCGATATATTGGAGGTAGTGGAGTCGGTGATTTTGAGTTGCTTTTTGGTAGCAGACAAACGAATTAAAAAGGGCCATGTGAAACAGGTGAAACGCAACTTTTTTGTGCCAATAATGGGACTTTCTGGTTGATAAGTAGGGCTGTAGCATCTGGTCGTTTAAATCCACCCCCCCCCCCCATGTACAAATTGTAGTCGTGGACACATTCAGGCTTTACAATGGAGCCGCGTCTTCTTGGGATCTCCACCATGGTGTCATTGTGGATCGTAGAGAGGATGTGGACATCTTTCTTGTCCCTCCACTTCATGGCCAACACCTCCTCGTTCCTCATGGATGCCGATTCTCCAGGTCGCAATTTTTTTGTCAATAAATTTTGTTGGAATCCCTTCCGTTTTTTTTTTTAAGGTACCGCAGGCCGGGGTTTGTTTACTGTAAAGGTGGCGAAAAAGGGGCAGGCTGGTATAATAATTATCAACATATAAATGGTAACCTTTTCCGAACAGGGGGTATGCCAACTCCCAGACAATTTTCCCACTGGTTCCAATATATGTGGGGCAATCACGGGGCTGGAGCTGGGAGTCTTTGCCTTCGTAGATCCTGAATTTGCAGACGTATCCAGTGGCTCGATCACATAATTTATTTAATTTTAACCCATACCTGGCTCTCTTGCTTGGTATGTACTGCTTGAACTGCAGTCGGCCGGTGAAATGTACGAGGGACTCGTCCACACAAATTTTTTGGTCTGGGATGAAAACTTCTTCAAATCGCTGGGAAAAGGCATTGATTAGGGGGCGTATCTTGTACAATTTGTCGTAGTTGGGATGATCTCGGGGAGGGCACTGTGAATTGTCATTGAAGTGGAGAAAGCGCATAATCATGTCGTATCTTTTCCTGGACATGACAGCGGAATATATGGGCATGTGTTGGATGGGGCGTTTGGACCAATATGAATGGACTTCGTTCTTTTTTGTAAGCCCCATATTGAACATAAGGCCCAAAAATAATTTAAATTCCTCCAATGTTAGACGCGCCACTGGAACATGCGGGCGTAGGAAGAATCGGGGTTGGCAGCAATAAATTGGGATGCATACAGATTCGTTTGATCCACTATATTCTGCAGCAAATCTTGTGGGAAAAATAAACAAAAATAATCAAATTTAGAAAAATTTGTAGTGTCGGGCTGCACACCTGGCTGTGCGGTGAAAGGGGGGATGATAGCGGATCCTGAGTTGGCAGGCAACCATAAGGGGTTTGCCAGGGCATCGGGAAGGTAGGATTGGGGCTGGATTCTTCGGGTTGGGCGTGCATTTCCATTGCTTGTACTGGGCTCCTCTTCCTGGGGTATGGCGCTGCTGGTGGTGGGCAGTTCTCCTGATCTTGGTGCTGATCTTGGTGCTGATCTTGGTGCCGATCGCATTCTTTTGGGAGGGACGGTTTCCTCCGGGGACTCGGACTCTGAGCCACTATCCTCCACTGGCTCGTATTCCGAACCAGAATCGGATAATGGGAGCTCCCCGCTGCTCTCATCATCCGACATGGCAAGAATGGCATATGCCTCCTCAGGTGTGTAAACCCTTTGGGACATTATGGCAGTGCTTATTGGTGGGCCTGTGTAATGGTACTGCTGGTGGTAGTGGTGGCGGTCTGTGTGGTAGTACCGATGGAGGTATTAGTGGTGGGCCTGTGTGGTGGTACCGATGGCGGTATGGGTGGTGGTGGTACCAATGGCGGTACAGGTGGTGGTGGTACCAATGGCGGTACGGGTGGTGGTGGTGGCGGCGGGTACCGATGGCGGTACAGGTGGCGGTACGGGTGGTGGTGGTACCGATGGCGGTACAGGTGGTGGTGGTGGTACGGGTGGTGATGGTACCGATGGCGGTACAGGTGGTGGTGGCACTACCGACGGTGTTACGGGTGGTGGTACTGGTGGTGGTACCGATGGCGGCACTAGTGGTGATACTTGTAGCGGGCCTGTGTGGCAGTATAGATGCTGGGCCTGGTGGCGGTACTGGTGGTGGTACTGGTACCGATGGCGGTACTGGTAGCCTGTGTGGGGGTGCCAATAGCGGTACCGATGGAGGTGGGCCTGTGACAGATGATTGACAGATGGGCTGATTGATTGACAGATGGGCTGATTGATTGATTGACAGATGGGTTGATTGATTGACAGATGGGGTGATTGATTGACAGGTGGGGTGATTGATTGACAGATCGGCTGATTGACAGATGGGCTGATTGATTGACAGATGGGCTGATTGACAGATGGGCTGATTGGCTGGGCTGATTGATGTGCTGGGCTGTGTGACAGGTCCTCTTTATGGGGGGGGGGGCGTGTTGTGCACTGTAAACTTATGTAGACAAACTACACTGAGCTAACTTACTGATCTCTTCTCTCTCCTCACAGATCGGTGTGTGAGGAGAGAGCAGGGATCAGGTAGTAACTCCTGTGGAGTTTGTTTACATTTGTGACCGGCTGTGATTGGACACAGCCGGTCACGTGGTAAACAGCCAATTCATTGGCTGTTTACTCTGATCGGGGACGCGCTGTGTCCAAGGGACACTCGCCTTCCCCGATCCCCGCTCTGCAAGCCTGTGGCGGCGCGCACGGAGCGCGCCGCCGAGTTTGTTTTGACAGGTGATCGGCTGTGACTTTGACACAGCCGATCACATGGTAAACAGCCAATGAAATTGGCTGTTTACCGTGATCGGGGAAGCGCTGTGTCCGAGGGACACATGCCGTCCCCGATCACCGCGCTGCGCGCCCCCGCGGGCGCGCGCAAGGCATTATCCTGCAGGACGTCATATGACATCCAGTATCGATATTGCAACCACTTCCCGGACGTCAATTCGCTATTGACTGGGCGGGAAGTGGTTAAATATAGATACTGAACTAGCACAGTAGTGTTTGCACTGTCTATACCTCTGCTTTGGCTTAGGAATATGTCTTCTCAGAAAGGGACTAAGACGGACAGTATAGACATGCCACCTAAAGCCAGAGGCTCTTACCGGCCTGGTCGGAAATTATCCTCTTCTGAGGAATCAGATGCACCCATACAAGATGAGCCATTGTCTTTTTCAGGTGCAGCAGCATCTCCTGGGGAGCCGATTGATGCATATGTCACTAAGAGCAATTTGTCAGCAGCTCTGGACAAATTGGAGGGCAGGATCGCTACTTTAATCGCTAAATCCACAAAAGGATAAAAAGCGAAGTAGGGCCCCTTAGGTTGTTCTAGACCCGTCTTCAGATAAATCTGATGAGGACACTGAGGATAAGGATAATGAGCAGTCGGCTGGATCAGGTGAATCGGAGGATCTTTTTTGTGCCTCTCAGGCCCAAAAATTGCAGGTGCAATGTTATACTGAAGCAGTACGTTCCATATTCAAATTGCCCTCTGAAGGGTTAACTGAATCACCTGTCTCCTCCCTGGGTTCAATAAAATCTCCCCATACTGCACATTCATTCCCTGTCCATCCTTTGTTGGAAAAGCTTATTTACGCAAACTGGCAACGCCCAGATAAGCATTTTTCTCCTCCAAAGAAATTTGATATTCTTTATCCCATGGAGGAAAAATGTACTAATAAATGGAAACTACCGACAGTAGATGCAGCCATTTCTTGTGTTAATAGAAACCTAACTTGTCCAGTAGATAATGCTCAAGTGTTTAAAGATCTCTCCGAAAAGAAGTTGGAATCTTTGCTTAAATCTTCTTTTGTTATGGCGGGTGCTGTAACACAACCTGCCGTGGCAGCGGTTGGTATGTGTCAGCTCTTAAAGGAACAAGTGAAACTCGGGTTTAAGGATCTTCCTCCAGACCAACTTAAGCTTTGGGTCATCCTGCCTAGGGCATTATGTTTCAAGGTCGATGCCATTAGAGATTCTATCCAACAGGCAATCCCGCCTCACGCTCCAGTTGGCCTCATGTAAGAAGCTTTTAGCTGGGTTCCCTTTTCACGGAGAACGGCTTTTTGGAGACGATCTGGATAAATGCATCCAGAGAATGTCAAGTGGTAAGACTACACTTTTTCCAGAGAAAAAGGAGTTTAAACGTCCATGTTTTAAACGATCCCTTTCTCCGGTTCCAGGTACCTCTGCCCCTAGGCAGTGGCGATGGAAATTCCAGTCAACCACTAGGTCTAAAGAATCAGAATCGGACCCAGGGTCACAAGAAGCCATGGGTACAAAGGGCCAGTAAACAAAACCCTAAAGCTTTATTATGAAGGGGCGCCCCCGATTGGCCGAGTGGGGGCACGGCTTCGGCAGTTTTCAGTCGCTTGGCGTACAGAAATCCTAGACAGATGGGTAGCTTCCACGATATCCCTAGGATACAAGATAGAGTTTTGGGAATTCCCACCTCATCGGGTTCCTAAATTCAAATGTCTCCAGAGATCCATTAAAGAGAAAACCCTTCCTCCAAGCAGTAGATCACTGTCAAGGAGTGATCAAAGAGGTTCCCTTAGAAGAGCAAGGCTTGGGATTCTATTCAAATCTCTTTATGGTTCCAAAACCAAATGGAGACGTCAGGCCCATTCTGGATCTAAAAACTCTAAATCAGTTTCTAAACGTTCGTCATTTCCGAATGGAAACAATTCGATCTGTGGTTTCCACCCTACAGGGCGGAGAATTCTTAGTGTCAATAGACATCAAAGATGCATACTTACACGTGCCTATTTATCCGGCTCACCAAAGGTTCCTAAGGTTCGCAGTAGAGCACCGCCCCTATAAGTTTGTGGTTCTACCTTTTGGCTTAGCTACAGCACCTCTGGTGTTTACAAAGGTTCTGGCTCCGCTTCTAGAAAATCTAAGAACGTGGGGCATAACGGTCACGGCTTATTTGGACGATCTACTCTTGGTAGAACAATCGGTAGCACGATTAAATCAAAGTGTACTCAATACAGTAAAATACCTGGAGTATTTGGGTTGGATTCTGAACTTCCAAAAATCCTCACTACAGCCTCTGAGAAGGGTGGAGTATTTGGGCATGGTTCTGGACACTATCCAAACCAAAGTTTTCCTTCCAGAGTCAAAGATCAAATCTTTAAAGAGTTCGATCAGATTGGTCAGGGCAAAGAAGGAACCATCTATTCGCCTTTGCAAGAAGCTATTGGGGAAAATGGTGGCCTCTTTCGAAGCCATTCCGTATGCCCAGTTTCATTCAAGATTACTTCAGAACAGTATCTTGGCTGCCTGGGACAGAAAGATCCAGGCTCTCTGGATTGGCCAATGCACCTGTCCTCAGAGGTGCGCCAAAGCCTCAGTTGGTGGTTAAACACCAGGAATCTGCAAATGGGGAAATCCTTTCTTCCAGTCACATGGAAGGTAGTGTCTACGGATGCCAGCCTTTCGGGCTGGGGGGCAATTCTGGAAGAGGCCTCAGCCTAAGGAATTTGGTCAAAGGCAGAGAAGGGCCTACCCATCAACATTTTGGAGATTCGGGTAGTGTATCTAGCCCTCAAAACCTTGACGCACAGGTTACAGGGCCACCCTGTTCGGATTCAATCTGACAATGCTACGGCCGTAGCTTGCATCAATCACCAAGGAGGCACCCAGAGTCGGGATGCGCAAAGAGAGGCGAACAAGATTTTAGCATGGGCAGAGGCCCATCTCCCTTGCCTTTCTGCAATTTTCATCCCAGGGGTGGAAAATTGGCAAGCAGATTACCTAAGCCGCCAGCAATTATTGCCAGGAGAGTGGTCCCTCCACCCCGACATTTTTCAGGGCATATGCCGAAAGTGGGGGACCCCGGATGTAGATCTGTTCGCCTCAAGGTTGAACAGAAAATTAAACAATTGTGTCGAGGACAAGAGATCCTCTATCATACGGGATGGATGCACTGATAATTCTCTCGGATCAGTTTTCTCTGATCTATGCATTCCCTCCGATCCCACTCTTGCAGAGACTTCTTTGCAAAATCAAAGCGGTAGGAAAACCAGTCCTCCTGGTAGCCCCGAACTGACCCAGAAGGTCCTGGTACACCCAGATTATAAAGATGGCGGTGGGGGATCCTTGGATTCTTCGACTTCGCAAAGACCTGTTATCACAAGGTCCAGTGTTCCATCCTGCTTTACGAAAGTTACATTTGACGGTCTGGCTGTTGAAACCTACTTGCTGAAGAAATGGAGGCTCTCGGGCCCAGTTCTTTCTACCCTCATCAATGCTAGGAAGACGGTCTCCAGAATCATTTATTATAGAGTCTGGCAGACATATGTCTCCTGGTGTGAATCTAGAGGGTGAAACCCCTTAAGGTATGACATTGCTAGAATTCTAGCCTTCTGTCAATTGGGATTGGACATGAAGTTAGCCCTCAGTACCATCAAGGGACAAATCTCGGCTCTGGCAGTTTTCTTTCAGAGACCATTGGCATCTCATTCCCTGGTCCGGGCATTTATTCAGGGGGTATTGCGGGTCAACCCGCCAGTCAAATCTCCCTTGTGTCCATGGGATTTAAATCTAGTTCTGTCTGGCCTTTGAACCTATTCATCATATTCCGTTGATTCTCTTGAGTCGGAAGTTGGCTTTTTTAGTCGCTATCTCCTCTGCAAGGAGAGTGTCTTGATTAGCAGCTCTTTCTTGTAAAGAGCCTTATTTAATTTGCCATGAAGACAAAATTGTATTACGGCCCCATCCTACCTTTCTTCCGAAGGTGGTATCGCCGTTCCATTTAAATCAAGACATTGTTTTACCTTCTTTTTTTCCTGAACCGCAGTCAGCGGGGGAAAAATTGTTGCACTCTCTAGATTTAGTGAGGACAATGAAAGTTTATCTGCAAGCAACTGCTCAGATACGTAAGACGAATGTCTTACTAAGACGACTATTTCTAAGTGGATTCGACAAACGATTATTCAAACGTCTGGTTTAAGGAACAAAATTCCTCCTTTTCCTGTCAAAACGCACTCAACTAGGACGATAAGTGCTTCATGGGCAGTGCATCATCAGGTTTCGATGGCTCAGATCTGTAAGGCTGCGACTTGGTCCTCGGTCCATACATTTACCAAATTCTACCAAATAGATGTAAGAGTACATGAGGATGGTGCCTTCGGGCGTAGTGTTCTGCAAGCGGCAGTTTAGGACCTCCCGTCCTATGGTGGTCAGCTTGATCAGTGTCTCCCTCCCCTCATATTGAAATAAACTAAAAACCAGCGCTCAATGGGCAAAGATCAGATAATAAAAATTCAATTGATAAAAATGCCTTTTAATTAAAGTTCATAAGGCAAAAATAATAACAAGTTCAATAGTTCATACACGGTGACATATAAAACCAGGGAAAGGTCAATAATAGTAATCATAGAACCTGACATCCATGGAGGTGGGAGCTGAATCCAGGTTGCAGAGTGTAATGAAGAGAGGGCTCAGCCGTCTGACTCGCTGGGACTCGAATGGGCCAATGGGCAGTAGTCCGGCAGAAGGGAGGACTTCCCAGTGATGTATAATGCGTTAGGGAAGGCGGATGGCCTTTGGTGAGGAAAAGGCAATGAAAGAATCCAATCCGACAGACCGCGCTAAGTGCTGGGGGTAGCGACAGGCTGCAGCTTCTGAATCCTCCTGTGATGAGAACAGCACGGAGGGGAACCGCCGCTGTGATGAAATCACTACACTAGCACTTCCGCTGGTCAAACCAACCAGCTGTGTGGCCGGCGGCTGAAAACAAGGGGGCGGGTCTGAAACGGCAACTCGGTGACCCCAGCAGAGGGAAAGTCCTTCTTCCGGAGGGCACAGATACAATGGTGGGGGGACAATATTGCCCAGGTGATATAGCTTCCTAGGAAACTTCTCAAAGGATCTAGTGCCGTACTGCAGATCATTCAAGCTCAGCTAGAGCTGCAATTTCTGGAAATAATTTCAATGCGATATGGCTCCACTGAAAAATGGGATGAAATGAAAAGGGAATTTGGGGGTCCTGAGTGGCTCTGACTACGCGTTTCGCGCTTCAAGCGCTTTGTCACAGTCACTGATGAGTTGTACCCAGGAAGTTTAAATAGGAACAAATAAAGGAAGGGGAAGAGAAAGGAGAGGAAGGAGAACACCAGGGGAGGGGGGGGGGGGAAGACCTAATTATAACCTGGATTTAACTCCTTCCTACTCCTCTAACATATGGCTGTGTTTGACAAACTGATGCATCATACAAAAACCTACAAAACATGTAACAAAAAATATGAACATATCAACACATAAACGCAAATAAAATAAAAAATATATATATAAAAATATATATATGAAAATAAAAATAAAAAATATGTAAAAAAATATATGTATAAAAATAATCAAAAATAAAAAAATGAAAATAAATATAAAAATCAGATGGCAGCAACCTTCAAATAAAACTGTTGGTTTCAAACTCCTCATTTAACCCCTTCGGGGCCAAAGAGTCGCACATATAAATCCAAAAGACTTCCCTTTTACACAAAAGGGAAAATCTTTCATTGGCAGTGAGTGTGCCCTTGGGAATTGTTTCGATAACGAAAACCTCCAAATGTTTAATATTACCGCCATGGAATCTCTAAAAATGGCGAGTTACACTGTTTTATACTCCCCTCATATTGAGCATTTCTCTGGGACGTCCCACTATGTAAGGACTTAGGCTCTGTGTCCCGTGGTGTACGATAAAGAAAATAGGATTTTTATAACAGCTTACCTGTAAAATCCTTTTCTTGGAGTACACCACGGGACACAGAGGTCCCGCCCCTCTTTCTGGGACACGTATTGCTTTGCTACAAAAAACTGAGGTACTTACCTTATGGGAGGGGTTATATAGAGGGGAACTTGTCTTCATTGGTTGTGCCAGTGTCCAATCGCCTCTAGTGCCTATACAACCCACTATGTAAGGACTTAGGCTCTGTGTCCCGTGGTGTACTCCAAGAAAAGGATTTTACAGGTAAGCTGTTATAAAAATCCTATTATTTTGGGTTGTTCCCAGAACAGCAATAGAGGGTAAATCTTCCAATGGGGACTAGTTCTGGTGACAACCATGAATTCCCTCACTTCCTGTTGTGGCTATGGAATCAGAAGTGAAGCGAAATCACCCCAAACAGACACCGATGGCAAAAGAAAAAAAAACTCGAACCTTAACGGGTTAGAGTTGTCCCTTACTCTATCCAAAATGGCTTAAAAAAGGTTTACCTAGAGTCCTACTTTAACCACTTTCCACCCGGCCACTGTATATATACGGCCGGGTGGGCGCTCTCTCCTGAGTGGACGTTCCGGAACGTCCTTCAGAAGGAGGGGGGATCACATGCCCGCGCAGCGGCGCGATCCCGATGCGCTCGTGTCACCCAGACATGGCGCATCTCCTGATCACATGACGGCCGTGTCCAATCACAGCCGTCATGTGGTGTAAACAGAGAGCCGGTTGCTAGGCGATCGGCTCTCCTCACACAGAAGTTGTCGGTGAGGAGAGGAGAGCGGATCGCTGCAGCCGGCTGGTGATCAGTGAGTATGAGCTGTTTTATACAGCTTTTTACACACTGATTACCAGCCTAGTGTCCTTACATATGTCCCAGTAAAATCACATGTCCCCACATATGTCCCAGTAAAATCACATGTCCCAATGATTATCTGCACACATGTCCGTGATCTCCTGCGCACATCTGTACATAATCCTCTGCGTACATTTGTCCGTGATCACACGAACCAATTATTCTACACTTAACGGGATTTTTTTTTACCAAAGACATGTAGCAGAATCTATTTTGGCTTAAATTTATGACAAAACTAGATTTTATTGGATTTCTTTTAAAATAGAAAGAAGAAAATTATTGTTTTTGTTTCCAAATTTCTGCTCTTTGTCGCTTGTATCACAAAAAAATAAACCGTCGTGAATAAATACCACCAAAAGAAAGCTCTATTTGTGAGAACAAAATGATAAAAATTTCATTTGGGTACAGCATTGCATGACCACGTAATTCTCAATGAAAGTGCGAGTGCTCTGAAAGCTGAAAATTGGTCTGGGAAGGAAGGGGGCGAAAGTGCCCAGTATTGATGTGGTTAACCATGAATGACAGTGCATTGTGGCTTTCCTCCTTTTTTTTTTTTTGTACATTATTTATGGAAAAGGGGGTTCATACATTAGAGCAGCCTTTTTCAACCAGGGTGCCTTCTGAGTTCTTTGGGGATGCCTTGGCAAAATGCTTACAAATTGCCCTGAATTGCTCAAAAATGGTGTATAAGCCAGTGGGTGGATCAAGACTGCAGGCTTCCATTGTTCATTACAACCTTGGGCACCGTGAATGGCAGCCGTTGGCCTCCTAACAACCAATGATGTAGTTGCTTGATCAGGAGAACATTGGGCACCTGCACGGCATCCTTGTTTGCTCCACCCCTGCCCCTCTCTGTCAGCACTGGGGTCACATTAGCTGAGTGAGGGAGAGAAACTGAGGGAGAAGAGAAACACTGGATTTACTAGTAAGTACCAGTGTGCAAAGAGCTATTTGCTTTGGAAGAATAAATCATCTGTAAAGTTGGGTGTCCTATGTGTGTAGATGCTGCTTTGATATGTAAAACGTTTAGTTTTTTACATTGTGCAGAATTTTAGCCTTGACTGGAAAAAAGATTGAAAAACACTGGATTAGAGAGTACACAACCTCATGATTAGGGTGGTTTCTTATAACAAAAGACAGTTCAAGCCTTTTATATAAGACCAAGAGGTAGGGAAAGGGAACAATTTGTGGGAAATGGTTAAGTACTACAGCTATGGGAGGGTGATGAGAGGAGTAGGGGTAAAGCAAAGAGAGGTCTTCCATTAGTCCGATGTTGTTGTTTCTGCCTATTCACAATGGAGGGGTGAGTGGTTTGGCTTCCAGTGCTCCACCATGCAACATCTGGCCGTATTAATGTAACGGAAAAAAGACTGGGTCATTAGACAATGGTATGTCTCTAAACTTTTTGGCTATTCTCTGAACCTCCAAAAAAGGGTCTGAGTGCTGGGCAGGACCAAACAAAGTAAATGTTGTTCCCCGGGGTGTATTGTTGTGGTACACATTGTTTGTTTAAACCTGTTGATGTGGTGTGAACAAACCCAATGCTTTTTGACTACGTTAGGACAAAGTGGTTCTGAATTTTATAACAATTTGTTTTATTCTTGTATTCTTTTATTTGAACAAACTTTGTGTATACTGTATGTGTGAATTGTGTGTTGTCAGAAGTTGGACCAATTATGTAAAATACAGAAATCCTTTTTTATTTTGTCTCCAAATGCAAGTACTGTATGTGCACTGCTTCCAAATATGCCTTTTGTTTAGTGGAAAAAGGCCGTCCTCAAATGTTACGTTTTTTGACAGATTTGAACCCTTTTACTGCCAGGTCCGTAAGCCGTACAGATGTACAAAAGGGCCTGCAGGTGGCCATGTCAGTATGGCATACAGACCTTTTTTTGTCCCTCTCCTATAAGCTTATGGTCACTTCAATGGCCATAAGCTTATATCAGAATTGTTCAGCAGACTCTGCCAAGCAATTCTATAACTCTGATCAGCGGATTACAACCCACTGATCAGAGTTATTAACCCCTAATGGAATCCCCATCCGTCTGTTTTTAGCGGACTGGATCGGATGCAGGCGGGTGTAAATGGACACATGTCCATTTACATCAGTCTCTGCATAGAGAACAATGGGTGGTCTGGTTTGGGCTGCCTGAAAAATGGACAGGCAGACCGGATCAGTGTACTTGTGTGAAAGGGGCCTAAAGCCTTGTACACACGGCCAGACTTTCTGGGAAAAAAAGTCCGGGCTTTTTTACTCGGAAAGTCCGACCGTGTGTAGCTTTCATCTGACTTTTTTTGTCGGAAGTCCGACGGACCTTAGATAGAGAACCTGTTCTTTTTCTTTCCGACGGACTCACAGACTTTTGCACGGTCAAAAGTCTGACCGTGTGTACAAGGCTTAAGGCCTTGATCACACAGGGCATATACAGCATACCTTTACAGGGATGCACATGTGTTCCGTGTTTTATCTGCTAATAATGGTTTTAGTGTATTTTTTGCCACTATATTGGTTTGATAAACATTTGCTCAAATACCGCAGAGTCTAAAAAAAATCGGTGGCACCTTCTTTTTATTCTAGAGGTCATATGCTTTCAGAAAATATATGGTTTGGGGGGTCTTTCACAAATTCTGAAAGCTGTAAAGGAAAAATTAAAACCTTCAGATTTATAGAGAAATTTGGATATTTACATTTTTGCATACGTTCGCTTTTCACCATTTTGCAAAAAGGCTCGATGTAAAAAATTTTACTTTTTGTTATTTATTAACTCCATACAGGTTAAGCTTTTATATTTAGTAGGGATTTAGAAGGAATTTTGTAAAATTAGCTGTTTTTATCTGCTAATAATATGTTTAGTGTATTTTTTGCCACTATATTGGTCTGATAAACCTTTGCGCAAATACCGCAGGGTCTAAAAAAATCAGTACCACCTTCTTTTTATTCTAAAGGTCATATACTTTCAGAAAATATATGGTTTTGGGGGACTTTCACAAATTCTGAAAGCTGTAAAGGGACAAATGAAAACCTTCCGATTTTTTGAGAAATTTGGATATTTACACTTTTGCGTCTGTTCAATTTTCACCATTTCGCAAAAAGGCGCAATTTAAAAGTTAAAAATATTTGTTATTTATTAACTCAATACAGGTTAAGCTTTTATATTTAGTAGGAATTTTGTAAAATTTGCTGTGTTTTTATCTGCTAATAATGGTTTTAGTGTCTTTTTTGCAAATATATTGCTTTGATAAACATTTGCGCAAATACCGCGGGGTCTAAAAAAAAAAATCACTTGCAACTTCTTTTTATTCTACTGATCATGTGCGTTCAGAAAATATATGGTTTGAGGCGTCTTTCACAAATTAAAAAAGCAAAGGAAAAAGTGCAAAAATGGTCTGGCCACCTGAGTGTACAAAATGGGGCACAGGGCCTGGCAGTGAAAGGGTTCAATGCAGTTTGCGTCCCCATAGAAGACATTTTTCCTTCTTTTATTGTTCTGTCTGACATTGCTCATCTGAAAAGTAAGTATCATGGTTGGGAAAAATCACAGGAATAAAATCCTAACACTGACATTGCTGTGCTAAAAATTGGGCTTTTTTTTTTTTTTTCTTTATTCTTTGCATCTTTATTTGATTGTACACATACAAAACCAACTACCTTAAATTTGCAGTCCTACATCATATCTCGTGTACATTATTCAGTTTCATTACATGCTCAATCGATCAAAAGCTAGATATTTTCCTAGTTACAGTGACTTTTAAATCAACCTAGTACAATAAAATAATCTGACCATGACAATAGACCGTACCTCATCATCATGTGCATTCTTTTTAAGTGGCAGACTGAAAGCAGTAGTTTATTGTAAACAATAGCATAAACCTAAAGCTTAGGCCTTAGGATCTTTGTAGTAGTTGGACTATGGACAAACCTATGTGTTGTCGGTGCTTACCTCCATGGACTTGACAATGTGATCTATGTGATCTATGCCAGGGAATCTGGCTACACAACACTACTTGAGTAGTCGAGACACATCACCCAGTAGAGGGGGGGTTCAGGCTGGATAACACTCGATGAACCCAACATCTGTAGTGAAGCCAGGTAGCCTGCATGCTTTAAAACTTATATATCGGTCCTTGCAACCCAGCTCCAGCTGCATAAATGTCAGTCACATTCCTAACGCAATCCTTTGTGGTAGGAAAAACAGCTCATTTCCAGAATGTTGGGATTAATTGCTTTGCTGGGTTCAGGAGGTGTTTGATGCCCTCCTCCTTTGTTTCATGCCCTTCTCTTTGCACAAGTGGAGGAATGAAACAAAAAGGATAATGGAGCATCAAGTAATACAATGCGATTACGATTTTTCTTAAACTACAATCGACCACGCTACCAAAACAACCATATTTTAGGGCATTCCTGCCAAATATGTATGAGGGTTACCTCTGCCACCGCTAGCATAATAATATAGAGGGGAAAATGGTGGCCATCCAAGAAGAGATTTGGTACCAGTGGGTAAAAAGTTTGTAGCAATTTTTTTGCATCCACCGATTATGCGTTTAATTTCCCTCCTCGCATAACATTCTTTCCTCCCCCCCCCCCCCCCCATTTACTCTTAATGAATAGGACTTCTATTCAGAGTCTAAAAGCAGGTAAATCACAAAGCAGTGCTTTATGAAGGCTCATGTATAGGGCAATATCTGCCCATTTTGTATAAATTGTAGCACATTTCTCCACCAGAGACCACGGGTGCTGTGTATACATGCCTAAAGAAGTTCATGGCTGTGCATGTTTATACAAAAGTACCTGTGTGAACACATGTATGCATACAGACGTACAACTCTGTGCTTCAAATTTCTGCAGCCCCTACGTGACGTCTTTAACCATTTCGCTGCCAGGCCCTGTGCTCCATTTTTACACTAAGGTGGACAGGCCATTTTTGCAATTTCTCTATTCCCCCCCCCCCCCCCCCATATACAGTGGAACCTCGGATTGCGAGTAACGCGGTTAACGAGCACTGTATTTTTTTAAATCCTGACTCCGTTGACTCGCAAAACGAGCAGGATTCAAGCCACAGCGCTGTGTAGTACTGCGTTTGGGCTGAGGTGGGGGGGCGCCGGAGCCAAGCCGTTCAGAAATGGTCAGAAAACCTCGGAAATACTCCGTTCTTGAACCTTTCCGAGTTCAGCCGAGCTGTCCTCGGGCCTTTCCGAGGCTCTCCGGCGCCCCCCATGGCCACATACAGTATTGCATGCCATTGAACTTAATGAGGAACAAATTATTTTCATTTCCATTGATTCTATGGGGAAACTCGCTTTGATATGCGAGTACTTTGGATTACGAGCATTCTCCTGGAACGGATTATGCTCGTAATCCGAGGTTCCACTGTATTTTCTAAAACCACATGACCAGTAGAATACAAATAAGGTGCTGCTACTGATTTTTAGGGCACAATGATATTTGTGCAAATGTTTATCAACACAATAGTTTCGTTTAAAAATACACTAAAATCATTATTAGCAGATAACACAGTACAGTTTCCAAAATTCCTACTAAATATAAAATCTTAACCTGTATTGAGTTAATAAATAACAAATATTTGTAATTTTTTAAATTACGCCTTTTTTGCAAAATGGTGAAAACTGAACGTACGCAAAAATGTAAATGGCCACATTTCTCTTCAAATCTAAAGGTTTTCATTGTTCCCTTACAGCTTTAACAGTTTGTTAAAGACCCTTCAAACCATATATTTTCTGAAAGCATAGGACCAGTAGAATAAAAAGAAGGTGCTACTGATTTTATCCGCTTCCGGACCAGCCGCCGCAGTTATACTGCGGCAGGCTGGCTCCCCTGCACGAGCCGTCGTAGCTGTACATCGGCTCTTTAAGATGCCTCCGGCGGCGCGCGTGTGCCCCAAGTGTGTCGCCGGTGCAAGTGCCCGGCGGTCGTTACAGAACGGTGGTGTGTGTAAACACAAAAAAATCACAGTTCTCTCAGGGGCGAGGAGACTGATCGTGTGTTCATACAATGTATGAACACTGATCAGTCTCTTCCCCTAGTCAGTCCCATCCCCCCTACAGTTAGAACACACATTAGGGAACACAGTTAACGCCTTGATCACCCCCTAGTGTTAACCCCTTCCCTGCCAGTGTGTTTTATACAGTAATCAGTAAATTTTTATAGCACTAATCGCTGTATAAATGTCACTGGTCCCAAAAGTGTGTCAAAAGTGTCCGATTTGTCCGCCGCAATATCGCAGTCCCAATAAAAATCGCTGATTGCCGCCATTACTAGTAAAAAAAATAATAATAAAAATGTCATAAATATATCCCCTATTTTGTAGACGCTATAACTTTTGCGCAAACCAATCAATATACGCTTATTGTGATTTTTTTTTTATTATTATTATTTTTTACCAAAATAATAAATAGAATGTAGAATAATACATATCGGCCTAAACTGAGCAAAATTTTTTTTTTTTTTTTTTTTTTAATTGGTATATGTATTATAGCAAAAAGTAAGATATTGTGTGTGTTTTTTTTTTGTTTTTTTTTTCAAAATTGTCGCTCTTGTTTTGTTTATAGCGCAAAAAATTTAAACCGCAGAGGTGACCAAATACCATCAAAAGAAAGCTCTATTTGTGGGGAAAAAAATGGATGTCAATTTTGTTTGGGTACAGCATCGCACGACCGCGCAAATGTCAGTTAAAGCGACGCAGTGCCGTATCGCAAAAAATGGCCTGGTAATTGAGCAGCCAAATCTTTTGGGGCTGAAGTGGTTAAAGGCCCCATTATATTTGTGCAAATGTTTACCAAACAATATTTTCTCAAAAAATACACTAAAGTCAATATTGGCAGATACAAACACAGCACATTTTACAAAATTCCTACTATATATAAAAGCTTAACCTGTATTGAGTTAATAAATAAATATTTGTAATTTTTTCTTTCTCGTACATCACGGGACACAGAGCGACATAGTCATTACTAATGGGTTATATAGATACCTTCAGGTGCTGGCACTGGCAACTTCCAAAACCGGAAGTACCCTCCCCTATATAAGCCCCTCCCATCCGGGAGCACCTCAGTTTTTTGCCAGTGTCTAAGGTGTTGGCCAAAGAGTAACGTGTTTTCACTGGGCTTGCGTACAGGTTCTTTTGGGCCTCAGTAAGCTATTCCAGATCCGACCAAAAAAGCTTCATAGCTAAACGGTCGGTACCCGGGCCTTGCAGAGAAGAGCAAGGTTTTGCCTGTAATGCCTCTCTTAGGAGGGCTGGACCCTGGGATCCAGAGCTCTGGTCATACCCACGACCAAGATGTTTTCTGTGCAGGGTGCTATACAGGTCCAGGGGAGTGGAATCCTTGGGAACCCGGTCCCTGAAGGTTTGATTACAATGCCTGCCGTGATAGGTGAAGTTTGGGCTTCTGTGGACCAAACAGAGTCCTGCGGCGAGGAAAAGGTAAGTGGGGGCCCTCGGGAACTTGGTTCTATTGAGGGACCCCCAAGCCTATTTTGTCTTTCTGCCTGTTACCTAAGGTATTCCCGCTAATATTCTGTGTATGCCTGTTACTACTGAGAAAATGTAAAAAAATTTAATAGTAGGCAAGGAAAAAAAAAAAAAAAAATGTAAGACCGCGGTACCTGTGTTAGACACTAGAGGCCGCTATGGTTCTTTTTCTTGTAATGTGGATTTTTTTTTTTCTTCCAGAATCAAATCCAGGCAGTTGGTATGTTCTCTGCTGGGAAGCTGTCTCCTCTGCCCTGTTGCTGCGCTCATCCATCCCCGGGCCCTGCGGCAAAGGGACCCTGGCTCCCATCTAGCTCCTTATTGTTTTCAAAAAAGGCGCCGAAGGCGCACGTGCCCGCGCGCGTGCGCGAGCACACGCCTCTATATATAGAGGCGATCTGGAAAAAGGGGCGGAGCGGGTGGATGACGCTCAGGTGTGCGCCGCGGTGCTACTGCGCATGTGCGGGCGTCCAGCGTGCTTTAAAGCACATTATAGCTGGCTATTGAAGTGCACAGACAGAGCTAGCAACAGTATAAAGGCACACAGAGGCGGTTGATGCAGGCATCCCCTAGAAAGGCACTTTAGTAGACACCAACTGTGATATAGCAGCAATTGTGCTAGACTATTCTCAGTAAAAGTGGTGTATTACGGCTGGAATACCTCAGCTTTAGGCTTAGGAATATGCCGTCCAGAAGCTCCGGAACTGAATCTTCCAGGAAGCGAAGGGGGTCTCATCGGGCTCTGAGGATCTTGGGCATGCTTCTGCTGCACCAGTCTCCCCTGAAGTTCAGAGGTAAGTGACCGTAGAGACCCCGCAGGGGTACTTGGTACTGTGGCTGTCCTCAGTTCACCTGCTCCTGTGTATGTAACAGAGGAGGTTTTTTCCTCAGCTCTGGGAGGATTAGAAGAGAGATTGTCAACATTGATCGCTGCCTCCCTGTCAGGGAAAGCACGCCCAATCTCCGTCTCCTCCTTCAGAGTGCCTGTTAGCAGAGCAACAGTCCCATACAGGGATCGACCTGCCTGAAGGGGATCAGGATAAGGTTGATTCTGTTATAGAGGAGTCAACAGTGGGGGAACCTTTTCTCAGCATCTCAAGCTGAAAGATTATGGGTTCAGTCTCTGACTAACATGGTCCGATCAGCATTTAAAAATGCACCTTGCGGAACCATCAACCACTACTGTATCCTCGTTGGGGTCGCTAGAAGCCCCCAGACTGTCTGTTTTTTTCCACTTCACCCTTTACTGAAAGGGCTCATTTACCAGGATTGGGAACGTCCTGAGAAAATATTTATTCCCCCAAGAGATTTCCGGTGGTCTATCCCATGGAGGATAAGTTCATCAAAAAATGGAAGGTCCCTACAGTGGACACAGCCATCTCTTGTATGTATAAATCACTGACATGTCCAATGGATAATGTCCAAATGTTCAAGAACCCAATAGATAAAAGATTGGAGTCCTTATGAAAGTCTGCTTCTTTCTACAGCAAGCTTGGTGACACAACCAGCAGTGAGGTCTGCTAAGCAGTGAAGGATCAGTTGAAACAGGTCTTGAGGGACTTGACAGATCAGCAGGCCTTGCCCTAGCTGATCTACCTAGAGCCTTAGGCTTTGCGGTTGACGCCATAAAGGATTCAGTCCATCAGGCCTCCCGCCTTACGCTGTCTATAGTACATATGCGTAGGCTTCTATGGCTCAAAAACTGGTCTGCTGAAGCTCCCTGTAAAGAATGGCTGGTTAGCGTCCCATTTCATGGTGAACGCTTATTCAGGGAAAACCTGGACAAATATATCCAGAAAATTTCCAGCGGTAAAAATACGCTCTTGCCGGTTAAAAACAGAGTTAGAGGTCCCTCTTTAAGAGGCCTGCTTCTCCAGTCCCTGGGGCATCGGCTGTGTAACAGTTCCGACGGCCTCCTCGGTCAATTCCCGGGGGTAAAAAACAGGGACAATAGCAGGGTAATGAGAAACCCTGGGTCAGGGGAGGTACAAAACCTCCCCCAAAGTTAAATTCATTGAAGGGTTGCCCCCACTCAGTCGGGTGGGGGGAGGACTCCAGTTGTTCGCAAGAGACCTGGCGGGACACGATCAAGACAGATAGGTGCTCTCCGCAGTATGTTTGGGATACAGTTTGGAGTTAAAAGACTCTCCTCCTTCCCATTTTTGAGGTCAAACGTGCCAAGGGATCCCCGGAAGAGAGAGTCCCTCCTGTTGGCACTAGAACAACTATTGCTCCAAGGAGTAATTATGGAGGTTCCCCTGGAAGAATGAGGGTTCGGGTTTTACTCAAACCTTTTTACAGTCCCGAAGCAAACGCGGACGGGAGGCCCATATTAATTCTAAAAGGGCTATACAAATTCCTGTATATCAGGACTTTCCGATGGAGTCGATCCGATCGGTGGCCACTGCCCTACAAGGGGAGGATTGGTTAGCCGCGATCGACATCAAAGATGCTTATTTGCACATTCCCATCTTTCCAGTCCACCAAAAATTTCTACGCTTTGCAGTAGAAGGGCGCCATTTTCAGTTCAGAGCCTTACCCTTCGGTTTGGCCACAGCACCACGAGTGTTTACAAAAATTCTGGCCCTTTATTGGCCAATCTAAGAACACAAGGTGTAATGATAATGGCATATCTAGACGACTTGTTGCTGATAGACCACTCAGTGAAAAAACTAGACGTGGTCGTTCACAAGACAATCAAGTATCTGGAATCTCACGGTTGGATTATCAACCGAGACAAGTCAGCCCTAAAAACCAGTCAAAAGTCTGGAATACTTGGGGCTAAGGTTGGATTCAGGCCAGAGAAAAATATTCTTGCCTCGAGGAAAGGTGTTGTCTTTGAAAGATTTGATCCACTTAGTGGGTACAAAAAAGACAGCCGTCCATACGCCTGTGCATGAGGCTGCTGGGAAAAATGGTGGCATCATTCGAAGCAGTACCCTACGGTCAATTCCATTCAAGGAATTTGCAAGGGGCCATACTGTCAGCCTGGAACAAAAAAGTTCAGGCCCTAGACTTACAATGTCCTTGTCCCCTTCCGTTCGCAAGAGCCTCCGTTGGTGGTTGGTTCCCCAGAATCTGGAAAAAGGGAAATCCTTCAGTCCGATTTCTTGGAAGGTGGTCACTACAGATGCCAGCCTTATAGGCTGGGGAGCAGTACTGGAGCAATAGTCTCTCCAGGGCAGATGGTCGGATGCAGAAAAGGCCCTGCCCATCAATCTCTTAGAGATACGAGCAGCCCGGTATGCCCTAGTAGCATGGACATCCAAACTCCAAGGGTCCCCTGTCAGAATTCAATCAGACAATGCCACAGCAGTGGCATATATCAATCATCAGGGGGGCACCAGGAGTCGTGCAGCCCAGAGGGAAGTAAATTACATCCTGAAATGGGCAGAAAGATATGTCCCAGCCATATCTGCGGTATTCATTCCAGGAGTGGAGAATTGGAAGGCGGACTTTCTAAGTCGCCAGCAATTATGCCCAGAGGAAGGGTCCCTTCACCCCGAGGTTTTCTGGACAATATGTCAGCGGTGGGGAACATCGGATGTAGATCTTCTAGCATCCAGATTCAACGCAAAGGTGGACAGGTTTGTCTCTCGGACAAGGGATCCCCTAGCTTGCGGCTCGGATGCCCTAGTGTTCCCTTGGGATCAGTTCAAGCTGATATATGCATTCACACCGCCACAATGGTTACCTCGATTACTCCGCAGAATCAGGGTAGAAAAGAAACCAGTGATTCTGGTGGCTCCAGCATGGCCCCGAAGAGCGTGGTACGCGGAGATTGTAAAATGTCAGTGGGGAGTCCTTGGACTCTCCCACGTCGTCCGGACCTGCTTTCGCAAGGACCGATATACCACCCTTCCTTACCAGCCCTAGGTTTGACGGCCTGGCTATTGAAGCCCACATTCTAAAAAAGAGAGGGCTCTCTAATTCTGTGGTATCTACCATGATCAATGCCAGGAAGCCGGTATCCAGGCAGATCTACTATAGAATCTGGAAGGCGTACATCGCCTGGTGTGAGGCCAAGAAATGGCATCCACGTAAATACATAATAGGTAGGATTCTGGACTTCCTACAATGGGCTGTAGATAGGAAGCTTGCCTTGAGTACTATCAAGGGTCAGATTTCGGCCTTGTCAATATTTTTTCAAAGGCCCTTGGCTTCGCATTCACTAGTCAAAGCCTTTATACAAGGAGTGATGCGTATTAGTCCTCCGGTTAATATTCCCATATGTCCATGGGATCTAAACTTGGTTCTGTCGGTTCTACAGAAACAACCATTTGAACCATTACAGCATATTTCTTTGGTTCTTCTCACCAGGAAATTGATTTTTCTAGTAGCCATTTGTTCGGCTAAAAGAGTGTCGGAATTAGCAGCTATGTCCTGTAAGGAGCCATATCTGGTTATCCATAAGGATAGAGTAGTGTTACGCCCTCATCCAGCCTTTCTTCCTAAGGTGGTATCGAGGTTTCATTTGAACCAAGATGTGGTTATTCCTTCTTTTTTCCCCAAACCTACTTCGGTAGAGGAAAAGTTATTGCATTCTTTGGATGTAGTAAGAGCAGTTAAAGCTTATCTAAAAGCCACTGCTCAGATTCGCAGAACGGATACTTTGTTTATTCTGCCGGAAGGCCCCAGAAAGGGTCAGGCAGCGTCAAAATCTACTTTAGCCAAGTGGATTCGACAGGTCATAATGCAAGCCTATGGCTTGAGAAGGAGACCGCCTCCGTTCAAAGTTAGAGCGCACTCCACGAGAGCAGTTGGAACTTCATGGGCAGTGCATCACCAGGCCTCCCTGGCTCAAATCTGTAAGGCCGCAACATGGTCTTCAGTACACACGTTTACTAGGTTCTACCAGGTGGACGTTATAAGTCAGGAGGATGTCGCCTTTGGGCGCAGTGTGTTGCAGGCCGCAAAAGATCCTCATGTCTGATAGCGCTCAGCTTATGTATGGTGTATCCCCCCCCCCTCGTTGGGCATTGCTTTAGGACATCCCATTAGTAATGACTATGTCGCTCTGTGTCCCGTGATGTACGAGAAAGAAAATAGGATTTTTATAACAGCTTACCTGTAAAATCCTTTTCTTGGAGTACATCACGGGACACAGAGCTCCCACCCCTCTTTAGGGACACTTATTGCTTTGCTACAAAACTGAGGTGCTCCCGGATGGGAGGGGCTTATATAGGGGAGGGTACTTCCGGTTTTGGAAGTTGCCAGTGCCAGCACCTGAAGGTATCTATATAACCCATTAGTAATGACTATGTCGCTCTGTGTCCCGTGATGTACTCCAAGAAAAGGATTTTACAGGTAAGCTGTTATAAAAATCCTATTTTTTAAATTATGCCTTTTTTGCAAAATGGTGAAAACTGAACGTACGCAAAATTGTAAATAACCAAATTTCTCAAATAATCTGAAGGTTTTCATTGTTCCCTTACATACAGCTTTCAGAGTTTGTTAAAGACCCCCCCTCCTAAACCATATAATTTCTGAAAGCCTAGGGCTGGTAGAATAAAAAGATAGTGCTGCTGATTTTTAAGGCCCCACGATATTTTGCGCAAATGTTTATCAAACAATATATTTGAGAACGTTTTTCTAAAATCATTTTTAAATTGTGCCTTTTTGAGAAATAATAAAAATCGGACGTATGCAAAAATTTCTTCTAAAAATCTTGGTTTTCACGAAATACTTGAGGGAACCAAGACTACGTCTCCTAAACTGTCAGATACTTTACATTGTTCACAGAGCCTACCTAACACCACTGAGGATGGCCAAATTCCAACACTCATCCAATCCGACCTGTTGTCTGTGTCAGTCCACGCTTGGCACATTTTACCATCTCATTTGGAGCTGTCCAAGTATTCAGACTTACTGGACGCAGGTTGTCCGCTTTCTGCATGACAAAATGGTATCCCCTGTGGTACTTGACCCCAAGTTGTGTATCCTGGGGCTATTGCCTGACGTTGAGGTAGATAAATATCAAACAATTTTCCTCTTTGAAGCATTATTTTCAGCACGTAAAGTGATCGCCCAGAGGTGGATGCAGGATCTGCCACCCACTCTACAGATGTGGAAAAAGGCTGTTAATGACACTTTGCCATTCAAAAAGCTGATTTACACACACAGGGGCTCCACACAAAAGTATTCCAAGATATGGGATAGATGGCTAGAGGATGGAGAAACATGTGTCTGATTCTGTCTTACCCAGAGGTTGTTCTACATTAACCACTTAAGCCCCGGACCATTTGGTAGCTAAAGGACCAGAGGTGAATTCAGAATTTTGCACTGCGCTGCTTTAACTGTAAATTGTGCGGACATGCAATGTTGTACTGAAACGAAATTTGCGTCCTTTTCTTCCCACAAATAGAGCTTTCTTTTAATGGTATTTGATTGCCTCTGCGATTTTTATTTTTTGCGATATAAACGGAAAAAGACCGAAAATTTTGCAAAAAAATGATATTTTCTACTTTTTGTTATAAGAAAAATCGAATAAACTCAATTTTAGTCCTACATTTAGGCCAAAATGTATTCAGCCACATGTCTTTAGTAAAAAAAATGTCAATAAGTGTATATTTATTGGTTTGCGCAAAAGTTATAGCGTTTACAAACTAGGGTACATTTTCTGGAATTTACACAGCTTTTAATTTATGACTGCCTATCTCATTTCTTGAGGTGCTAAAATGGCAGGGCAGTACAAACCCCCCAAATTACCCCATTTTGGAAAGTAGACACCCCAAAGAAATTGCTGAGAGGCCTGTTGAGCCCATTGAATATTTTTTTTTTGTCCCAAGTGATTGAATAATGACAAAAAAAAAATTACAAAAAGTTGTCACTAAATGATATATTGCTCACACATGCCATGGTTATATGTGGAATTGCACCCCAAAATACATTTTGCTGCTTCTCCTGAGTACGGGGATACCACATGTGTGGGACTTTTTAGGAGCCTAGCCGCGTACGGGACCCTGAAAACCAAGCACCGCCTTAAGGATTTCTAGACACAAATTTTTGATTTGACTCCTCACTACCTATCACAGTTTCGAAGGCCATAAAATGCCAAAATAGCACAAAACCCCCCCAAATGACCCCATTTTGGAAAGTAGACACCCCAAGCTGTTTGCTGAGAGGCATGGTGAGTATTTTACAGCTCTCATTTGTTTTTGAAAATGAAGAAAGACATTTTTTTTTCTTTTTTTTTTTCAATTTTCAAAACTTTGTGACAAAAAGCGAGATCTGCAAAATACTCACAATACCTCTCAGCAAATAGCTTGGGGTGTCTACTTTCCAAAATGGGGTCATTTGGGGGGGTTTTGTGCCATCTGGGCATTCCATGGCCTCCGAAACTGTGATAGGCAGTGAGAAGTGAAATCAAAAATTTACACCCTTAGAAAGCCTGAAGGCGGTGCTTGGTTTTTGGGGTCCTGTACGCGGCTAGGCTCCCAAAAAGTCTCACACGTGGTATCCCCGTACTCAGGAGAAGCAACAGAATGTATTTTGGCGTGTAATTCCACATATGCCCATGGCATGTTTGAGCAATATATCATTTAGTGACAACTTTGTGCAAAAAAAATAAAAAATTGTATTTTTTCCGCTACTTGTGTCAACATATAAAATATTCCATGGACTCGACATGCCTCTCAGTATATAGCTTGGGGTGTCTACTTTCCAAAATGGGGTCATTTGGGGGGGTTTTGAACTGTTCTGGCATTTTATACACAACATTAGGAAGCTTACATCCACTCTTCTAACCACTTGAAGACAAAGCCCTTTTTGACACTTTTTGTTTACATGAAAACATATATTTTTTTTTTTGCAGGAAAATTATGTTGAACCCCCAAACATTATATATATTTTTAAAGCAAAGGCCCTACAGAATAAAATGGTGGGTGTTGCATTTTTTTTTTCTACACAGTATTTGCGCAGTGATTTTTCAAACGCATTTTTTGGGGAAAAAATACACTTTTTTTAATTTTAATGCACTAAAACACACTATATTGCCCAAATGTTTGATGAAATAAAAAAGATGATCTTAGGCCGAGTACATAGATACCAAACACGACATGCTTTAAAATTTCGCACAAACGCGCATTGGTGACAAACTACATACATTTTTAAAAGCCTTTACAGGTTACCCCGTTAGATTTACAGAGGAGGTCTACTGCTAAAATTACTGCCCTCGATCTGACCTTCGCGGTGATACCTCACATGCATGGTGCAATTGCTGTTTACATATGACGCCAGACCGACGCTTGCGTTCGCCATTGGGCAAGAGCAGGGCAGGACAGGGGTGCTTTTTTTTTTTTTTTTTTTTTATTATTCATTTTGCTTTTTTATTTTATTTTTAAATTGTTCCTTCCATATTTTTTTTTTTTTTATCATTTTTATTGTTATCTCAGGGAATGTAAATATCCCCTATGATAGCAATAGGTAGTGACAGGTACTCTTTTTTTGAAAAAACTGGGGTCTAGACCCTAGATCTTTCCTCTGCCCTCAAAGCATCTGACCACACCAAGATCGGTGTGATAAAATGCTTTCCCAATTTCCCAATGGCGCTTTTTATATTCGGGGGGGGGCATTCCCTCCCACTGCTTGTAAAAGCAGTCCAGAGGCTAATTAGCCACTAGGATTGCTTTTACATGAAAGCCGGCCGCTGGCTGAAAAGAATGATACCAAGATGATACCTAAACCCGCAGGCATCAATCTGGTATAACCATTCAAAGTCCAGCAACATACCAGTACGTTGCTGGTCCTTGTTGGACATGTATTGTAATCTTTTTTTTTCATGCAGCCAGGTGGCTGAGCGAAAAAAGAGATTGATCGGTGGGTATGCCCACCATTAGAATACCGCCCTTCATCCACCCACTTCTAATGATGGGCATACATGCACCATTTATATATGCCGAAGCATGGGGGCATCCTCCCGCAAAAAAGTTATGCCGCACACACATGGTCGGACTTTTCCACGGGCAAGCCTCCGTCGGAATTTCGACCGTATGTACGCGGCATTAGGAGCAAAATCACTCCTCCGCCCCTGCTGCCCCAATGCTTTGGCATATATGCTTTTTTTTTTTTTAACTGTGGTGGTGAAATCACCTCCTACAGCACTGGAATCGCAGGGATCAGGCCTGTCTCTGCGAACGCTGCAGTTATGTGTGTTGTGTTTTGTAAGTGACAGTGATCGATCGATACTGCACTTGGGTGGCCTGGGCTGGACGGAGGGGCAAAACGCAGGTGCTAGCAGGTATCTGGGCTGATCCCGCTAACACTGCGTTTTTGGGAACCCTAAACTGCTGGGGACGCTAGTATAGATCTGTTCAGATCAGATATTGATCTGATCAGATACTATACCACTAAGGGAGGTGTATGCTTCACGCGTGGGTGTTAGCGCTACTGGCACTAACCTGACGCTGCCTGGGGTGTGACGCAGACCCTCTCTGACGCTAAAACCTAATTGATATCACCCGCCGGGCGATCAGGGGGTTAAACCTTTATTGGGTTATATATTTGGCGGGTGCCCTGACACTATAAAAAGCAAACTAATTAACCAGCGTCACCCGTAACACTTATATGGTGATCACTGGTGAAAGGGTTAACTAGGGGCAATTAGGGGGTTAAAACCTTTATTAGATAATATATGGGGGTACCTGACGCTATAAAAACCTGCGGCGAACCTAAAAAAAATTACTGGCTACCGATCTGCATCACCGACGCTAAGACAGCGATCAGAAAAATGATCGCTTAGCGACAGTGGTGATAGGGGGTGAAAGGGTTACCTGGGGGTGATCAAGGGGGTTAAACCTTTATTAGATAATTTATGGGGGTACCCGACGCTATAAAAACCTGCGGCGAACCTAAAAAAAAAATACTGGCTACCGATCTGCATCACCGACGCTAAGACATCGATCAGAAAAATGATCGCCTAGCGACAGTGGTGATAGGGGGTGAAAGGGTTACCTGGGGGGCGATCAAGGGGGTTAAACCTTTATTAGATAATTTATGGGGGTACCCGACACTATAAAAACCTGCGGCGAACCTAAAAAAAATTACTGGGTACCGATCTGCATCACCGACGCTAAGACAGCGATCAGAAAAATGATCGCTTAGCAGCGGCGGTGCTAGGGGTGAAAGGGTTATCTGGGGGGTGATCAAGGGGTTAAACCTTTATTAGGGGGGGTTAGGGGGCTACACTGGACCTAAAACTAAATGTAGTGACACTTTTACAGTCACAAATGTCACTGATTGCAGTGATCACTAAATAAATGGTCACTGCAATTAGTGACACTGTGACTGGGGGCTGGGGGGTGATCTGGGGGGGTGATTTATGTGCCTATGTGTGCTGGTGTTAGTGTAGTGTTTGTGCACTGACCTGTGTGTCTTCTCTTGTACGACGCTCGGTATATGTGAGCGCCGCACAGGAGATGACATCACTTCCTCCTGCTTTCTCTGTCTGTGTAAACATTACACAGACAGAGGGGGCATTTCTATTCGCCGGGAGCGATCGCGGGGGGGTGGCCGGAATCGAACGGCCGTCCCCTCATGTCGGATCGCTCCCAGACGAATTCCGACCGCTCACTGTACAGTAGGGGCGTCCGATTGGACCCCCCAACTGTACAAAGGCAATCACGTATGCTCTACGTGATTGTGCCTGTCGGTGCCATTGTGCCGACGTATATATACAGTGAACGGTCGTTAAGTGGTTAAACTGCTCCTTTGTCCTTATGAACATGTGTATGTATGACTAGTGGTATCTAAGTAAACAAAGTGATCACGCATTTCACCATATGAAACTGTGCTTTTGTTGACGAATGTGCTTGACTATCTTGTAATCTGTGCTTTCAATTAATAAAGTTGGATTTTCCAAGTAAAAAAAAAAAAATCTTGGTTTTCCTTTTTCACTTACAGCTTTCAGAGTTCATAAAAGACCCCTCAAACCGTAAATTTTCTGAAAGCACATGGCCAGTAGAATAAAAGGGAGGTGCTACTGATTTGCGCAAATGTTTATCAAAACAATATTTTTGCAAAAAAAAAACTAAAATCATTAATAGTCAATTCATACATGGCAAAATGTACAAAATTCCTAGTAAATATAAAAGTTAAAACTGTATTGAGTTAATAAATATTTGTACATTTTAAATTGCACCTTTTTGTGAAATGGTGAAAACTGAAGGTACACAAAACTGTAAATAAAAACAATTTACTCAAAAAATCCGGAGGTTGCCATTTTTCACTTGCAGCTTTTAGAATTTAAAAAGACCCCTCAAACTAGACATTTTCTGAAAGTACATGACCTGTAGAATAAAAAAAGTGCTACTGATTTTTTGGGCCCTGCAATAATTGCGCAAATGTTTATCATATCACCATTTTCACTAAAAATACACAAAAATCATTAATGGTGCACATAAACGCAACAACTTACAAAATTCCTGCTAAATTACTATTAAAGCATCGTTCACATGTGGCATACTAAAGTGTACGCCCATGGAGGGCCATGTTTACCCGCACAGGTGTTCCATGCATCCCCCTGTACAGGCAGACCCATTTATGTTAATTGGGATGCAACGGCTGTAGGGCATAGCTGCTGTTCACAATCTGATATCCGTGTGGGTACACCACCCCAAACGCGGACAGTGTGAGCTCAGGGACATGCATGCGGACCTATATGGATGTAAAATTGGGAGCAATGGCTCTGTTCGTGCAGTTGCTACATCCCAAATTACATCAGTGGGACGGCCTGCCCAGAGATGCACGGAACACCTGTGTATGCCATGTGTGAACAAGACCTTAGGCCCCTTTCACACAAGCAGACCGATTTGGTTCTGCCTTTATCAGGCGGGCCCAATCAGACCACCCATTGTTCTCTATGGAGAGGCTTATGTAAATGACATGTGTCAGTTTACAACCGCCTGCATCCAATCCGATCCGCTAAAAACAGACACATGAGGATACCATTCCCTATCCATCTAGCAGATCGGATCGGATCGTATAGGATGGAAATGGACAGGCAGTCCCTTTCCATCTGATCGCCACATAGAAAACAGCGGGCTGTGTCCGCTCTGCATCAGAGGAGCAGACGCGGACCTGTCGTCTGCCTGCTCAGTGGGGATCAGCAGACAGATCCCTCGCTGAGCAGGTGGATTTGCAGGGCGCCGGACTTGTACGTTTTTGTAGGAGTGTTTTTTTTTTTTGTTTTTTTTTCCAAGCCACATGATTAGAACCTGAGGTTCTAATTGGCTTGAAAAAGGTTGGGCTCAGCTAATTGATGGTACCTGCAGGAGATTCAGTTTGGGGGCGGAGTCGGATCGGGTGTAGGGGGGATAATCAGTGAAGAGGAAAGGAGAGTGGGGGGAGTAGTTTTAGGTAGAAGGGAGTGGCGGGAGGTGAAGAAGCAGGGTGGCGGCGTGGATGGGGGATAGTCAGTCAAATTTGAGGTTGTAATCCGCTGATCAGAGGTATAGAATTGTTCATAGTCTGCTGAACAATTCCGCTATAAGTTTATGGTCATTAAAGTGACCATGAGCTTATAGGAGAGGGAGAAATGAGGTCTGTACGGCGTATGGACTTGGCAGTGAAAGGGTTAAAAGACGCTTGGGATTCCTGGGGGGGGGGGGATTATAATCAAATAGGGGGCTGTAGCATCGGTCCAATGCTGCCATGTGTCCCCTGCCAGTTTCAGACTGAGAACTAAGCAATCAAACACTGCTGATTGCTCAGTCTTCAGGCTGCAGAGAGCCAGTGACTGTCAATCACTGGCTTTCTGCTGTGCCCCTCCAGTGCTCACAGGAGAGCTGGGCTGTGGAGGGGTCAGGAACGGCTGGCTCAGTCTTCCAGCGACTTGCTGAGAAGCTGCCAGTCCAGGCATCTGGGTGTTGTATCCCGACCTTATGGTCGGGACCTTTTAGAGCCTGAACGGGCTCTGTCGTCAGCCAAAAGTGGGCTCTAGCCCACTGTCAGGTGAAAACGGGTCACAGGAGTGTAGAATGAACTGCACTCCGGTGATCCATAGGAGAAGCTAGCCAAAAAAGCTTTAGCTGTACTTCTGCTTTTAACATCCCCGTTCATGTAGACAAGAAAATAATTCAGAGGACAGCACAATTGTATAATAAAAGTTACCAAGGCATACTGAAATGACAAGTCTCCCATTGTTTAATGGTATAAGACTACCTTCCCACCTAGGCGTTCTGAAAACACAGGGAGAATCGCACATTTCTGCTCAAGTTTCTGAAAACGCGCAACGTGATAAAGCGCAGAACACAAAACACGCTTGGCCCAGTGCTCAAAATAGGGTACTTGAGCAGCTTTGCTGTGTTTGTCACACATAGGGAAGCCCGTTCAGATGAATCGGCTTCCCAAGCTTTTGTGTGGGGAAAAAACGCATCAGTATCAATGGGATCTTGGTTATTGTAGAAAAAAAAGTTTTATAGTTGGCACCAAACTTTGTTTTTGTAATGAAGTCTGGTGTGTTTATACTGTATCTGACAAAAGTGAGTACACCCCTCACATTTTTGTAAATATTTTATTATATCTTTTCATGTGACAACACTGAAGAAATGACACTTTGCTACAATGTAAAGTAGTGAGTGTACAGCTTGTATAACAGTGTAAATTTTCTGTCCCCCTCATCCAATTCGCATGTCAGGAGACTGTGACTGGCTCTTAATGAAGCCGGTTCACACATCTCCTGGGCGGCTGCAGAGCAAATTTCACAGGAGTCCTGTGCGTCTTCTGTTCCATTTTCAGGTCCAAATTCAGCCCAAAATTCGGGCAGAAATCGGACCTGAAGCGGTGAACCGGGACGCACCTGGACCTCTGCTGTTAGATGCTCAGTACGACAGTGATAACCCAGGCTTGAGCTGGCCATATAGTATACAATCTGATTGTACAATTCTTTTACCATCTTTTAGATTTATCAAAATATAGGGGCAAATCTAAACAACTCTTTGTATATTTGTATCTAATCAGGCAGGCCTTTAAGCATGGTACATACTATTACATTTTTTTCATTAAACCCAGCGGGCTGAACAAAAAAAACTGCAATGCGATCTCCCCCGCTGAGCTATTGTGTTTGACAGGAGGATCGTCCCTCCTCCATAACACACCAGTCAGCCAATGGCTGAGAGCACTGATCAGATGCCAATCAGCAGACCTATTTGGCCTTGCCCCTTCGACAGAAACCAGCCAAACGGCCAGCTGCTATCAGACTGGCTGCCATATACACAGCCGATTGTTGGCTAGTTTCCATTAAACCAGCCGATGCCACCCGATAGTCAGCCCGTGTGTACAGCACTTTATACTACATAGTTGATTGCACATTCTCCTTTTAGATCTACCATCCGATTTATACATGTATGGTCAATAAGGATGTATGATTGTAAACAAATGGCGTATTCATAATGTTTGGGCTTCAGTCAGTAGTGTATTTAGGTTTTGTGCTGCCCTAGGCCTGACTAAACTTGTGCACCCCCTAATTTAAATATGACCCACCCCTTCCTGTCAAGGCCACACCCCTTTCCTTTTAAGACCCGCCCTGAAATTTTCAAATGGGGACACTAGTTCTGAGAGCCGGGGGGGGGGGAGGCAAAGGATTCCCTTAATTTACATGGATTTCCTCTCACTTCCTGTTTGGCTATGGGGCAGGAAGTGAAGGGAAATCTCTGCAATGGGACAGGGATGGTAAAAAATAAACTGACCGGGGCTATAACCTTCCCTTACTCTATCCAAAATGAAAAAAAAAAAGTGTTGCCTATAGTGCTACTTTAAGCACAAATTTCAGATAATTTTATGGAGAGAAGTAAGATTATAACCAAGCCAATGGTGCAGCAGGAAACATATAGCACAGTGAGGAAGGTTTGTGGTCCAGGATGATAGGACAGTCAAAATTAGAAGCAGCGCCACCCTACCCCCCCCCCCCCCACGCCTCCCCCACAGTTGCAGAATGCCGGCCACCTGCATACCGGAAGCAGTGTGGCCGCTTTATGGGGGCGATACACTAATTTGCTTCTTAGCCCAGTCCGTCCCATAAAACTGGTGCTACACTAACAGTGTAGCGCAAGCCGGCGGGGACTCTTTCCGTGCTGCCCCCCTGCAGAGTCCTGCCCAGGCCTGGGCCTTGTTGGCCTAGGCCAGGATACAGCGTTGGCTTCAGTGCCCATGTGACTGAAGCCTTTATATTGCTGTTAGCATTTTTGTAACCATTCAGTGCAGTATTTGTTGTTGTTTTTATGTATTCTGAATTACTAGGAAGGAAAATCATTTTTTTTTTATCATTTCAGATTATGAAAAGATCTTCGCTCTCCTTGAAGATGTTCAAGGATCATTTGAAGTACAAAGGAACTTTATTGAGTTCACAATCAAGGAAGCAGCAAGGTAAGAAAAGGTCTTTCAAATGTTTTTTGTCCATTTTCAACAGAGAGAGTCAAAAGTTTATTTATATGATCTATTCATTGAGTGTTTTCTTCACCATTTATTAAGAGCCCCTATACATAGAACAATGATATAGATCTATATATCATATCTATCTATCTATCTATTACACACACACACTGGTAATAATGATACTTTTTTTTTTTTTTGGTGCATGTACAGTATTTTGCAAAAGTTTTGGGCAAGTGTTAAAAATGCTGTAAGGAAGAATGCTTTCGAAAATATCTATTTTTAATTTGTTTCATCAATTTACAGTATGCAAAGTGAGCGCACAAAAGAGAAAACTAAAATCAATATTTGGTGTGACTATGCTTTGCCTTCAAACCAACATAAATTACTCTTTCGTCCATGGACCGACACAGCTTCTCTATTGACATAGTGGGTATTATCTGTTAATTAGGAGTGACTAGGCAGAAAAAGTGTTGCATCACACCTTCTACAGTACCCCCTCAGTCTGCATCTAACAGATCATTTTTTTCTGTCTAGCAAGGAGTAGGACACGACTCCCTTCGGGCCCATTTTGGTCCAGGGAAAAACATTTTACTCTTTCGTCCATGGACCGACACAGCTTCTCTATTGACAAAGTGGGTATTATCCGTTAATTAGGAGTGACTAGGCAGAAAAACTTGTAAAAAGTGTTGCATCACACCTTCTACAGTACCGCCCAGGGGGCGGACCCTCTGGGTATACCCTCTCAGTCTGCACATCGCAGATCAGTTTTTTTCTGTCTAGCAAGGAGTAGGACATGGCTCCCTTCGGGCTCATTGGTCCGGGGAAAAAAGATATATATATTTTTTATTTTTTTGCTACATTTGTTGTTTCCTGCGATCTTCGATCAACTGCCGACTGGGTGACAGGCTGGATCCTCGATCCCTGTAGTCTCCCCAGTTTCGGCCATCGAGCGTGTGCCGACCCTAGCTACGCGCTGGGTTTTCCACGACATGCCCGTCGCTCCACGGGTGGCCGGTGAGCCTACGCTCCAGGGCCTGCATCGGACCGCTCAGCTTCGGCTGACCTTACGGCCGAGTCGCAGCAGCCTGGCCGGTGAGCTTACGCTCCAAGGCTTGCATCGGACCGCTCAGCTTCGGCTGACCTTACGGCCGAGTCGCAGCAGCCTGTCCGGTGAGCGTCATGCTCCAGGGCATACATATGATCGTCCCTTCTGGGTCCAATCACAGCATGCCTGGCCAACAGTCACCTTCCGTGCGCGGACGATGATCTGTTTGGAATGTCTTCCAGCAGAATACATGCAGGATAGGTAAGTAAAACTCCCCTGCCTCGGCTGGGTGATTTAGCTGGACATTCCTGGAGAGATCAAGTAAGTGGTTGTGGCCCCTTTCTTCCCTCTCTCCCTGCCTTTCCCTCCTCCCTGGGCTTCTAGCTAAAGGTTGCTGAGTGCTGGGGGTCACCTAGGGGGTCCCACTGGAGCGGGGCTGGCTGTAACTAACATTTAAAAGAAATGTCATTTTTGCTTACCTGTGTTTCTGTGTCTCCATGCTGTCGGCGGCCATTTTGAGGTGGTCCATGCCAAGTTTGGCCTCTTGTAACTGCCTGGCGGCCATCTTCCTGTAGTTCGGCCACACCCACTGGCCCCTATCAGGTGATCGGCGGCCATGTTTGTCCACCCTGTATGCAGATATTGCCGTTCGGCGGCCATCTTTTTTGTGGGCTATGGCTGCCTGACCTCTATCTTCTGTCGGCGGCCATTTTCTTAGAGCCCACATTATCTTCC
Organism: Rana muscosa; assembly: GCA_029206835.1. Classification (NCBI taxonomy): domain Eukaryota; kingdom Metazoa; phylum Chordata; class Amphibia; order Anura; family Ranidae; genus Rana; species Rana muscosa. The sequence continues at coordinate 111,417,054 of CM055125.1, forward strand.
ATACAGACGGTTTTGGCAACCATTTTGCGAGAGCCTCCGGCCTCTAGGGTGCATTACACTGGCGCGAAAATTCACACAGGAAGTGCTGATAAAAGAAGCAGACTGACACAGCAGCAAGGGGACAGCATCATAGGCGCAGCATAGCAGTACCTATCCAGGGTGGTGAGTCCTCTGGGTAACCCAGCATCTCTGCAGCGCAGGAGGGTGGCCTAGTGATATCTTGCCTGGAGCCCTGTGAGTGTCAGCGTGTGGTCAGCATGGCATCTGAGCCAGATGTCTTCTCCCCTGAAACACCAGATTTAGCAGCTGGTGTCCCTGAGGTGTCTATGGACGCTATGTCGGCAATCCTAGAGGCGTTTGCTGCCAGGGTGGAAGCAGCACACGGGAATACAGGGGGTAATAAACGCCCCCGTCCCCTGCAATCTTCTGGGGATATTTCTGATGCAGAACCAGGTCCAGCTACGGCTCATGGCCCAGATTCTGATGCATCAGAGACTGCAGACCGTGACCGATCGGACAGTGAGGAGGACTCCAAGTCCAGGTCAGTACGCGAGACGGCTTTGGTATCTGACCTTATTACTGCAGTGCGGGATACGCTAAAGTTGGAAAGGACTGAAGAAGTAGCAGATACTCCAGTCCCCTTTGGGTTTCGTAAACCTGCCCGCACTGCTAAGGTGTTCCCTTGTGTGTCTTATTTTGACAAACTCTTATACAAGGAATGGGAGAACCCACTGAGGGTCTTTACAGCCCCAAAGAGGTTTGCAGTACGGTACCCCTTTGAGGAGAGTTTTCTGAAGATATGGACCTCTCCCCCTATAGTGGACCCTTCGGTGTCCAGACTTAATAGAGCCACCACTATTCCAGTAGAAGGGGCTCCTGTTTTCAAGGACCCTGTGGATAAGAAGGCTGAAGCACTCGCTCGCTACCTATACTCAGTGGTAGGCTCAGCAGTACGCCCGGCATTGGCGGGGGCCCTAGTGTCTCAGACACTTACTGAATGGGCAAAATTGCTACTCCAGGGGTTAAAGGAGCGAGATGCTCCTCCTAATGAGATAACTTTGGCCGACCAGTTGGTCCAGGGCCTTAAGTTTGTCTGCGAGTCAGACATGGATACTATTCCCCTGCTGTCAAGAGCTTCGGTTTATGCAGTAGCAATACGCCGCCTGATCTGGCTAAAGGGCTGGTCTGCGGACCAGACTTCCAAGAAAGCCCTATTGGATCTGCCTTTTAAGGGCGACAGACTTTTTGGGGCTTCTCTGGATGACATCATCAAGGATGCTACAGGAGGTAAAAGCACTTTGCTTCCCCAAACTAGCAAGGGTAGGGGACCACGCCAAGGGCAAGGGCCCTCCTTTACTGCACGTAAGCGGTTTTTTTCGCCCTCTTAAGGCGACAGGGAAAAGACCCCAGGCCGATAAAGCGCCTGCCCAAGGACAAAAGCGTCCTTGGTCCCGCAGACCCAACAAGCCTGTGGACAAATCTGCGTCCACATGAAGGTCCGCCCCCACCCAGCTCTCGGGTGGGGGGACGTCTTCGCAAATTCGCGACTCAGTGGACTGCTCTAGTCTCCGACAGGTGGGTTTGCGAAGTAATCTCCTCAGGCTACAAGATAGAATTTCTCTCTTGTCCACCAGACAGATTCATCACCTCCAATCTCCAGCTACTACCGACCCGTCGGGAGGCCCTGTATGGGGCGGTCCAGGGTCTACTGGAACGCGGGGTAGTTATTCCAGTTCCAGAACAGGAACGGGGTCAGGGTTTTTACTCAAATCTGTTCATTGTGCCAAAGAAGGAGGGGGTTCGTCCAATCTTGGATCTCAGAGCCCTCAATTGCTTTGTGAAGGTACAAAGATTTCGGATGGAGTCGGTTCGATCCGTAGTCACGGCTCTCCATCCGGGGGACTTTCTGGCCTCCTTGGACATCAAGGACGCATACCTGCATGTCCCCATATACTCCAGACACCAGAGGTTTCTGCGATTTGCTATCGGGAAGAACCACTACCAGTTTGTGGCCCTCCCGTTTGGCCTTGCCTCAGCACCCAGGATGTTCACCAAGGTGCTCGCTCCGATTCTGGCACTTCTAAGACAGCGGGGTATCGCTATCACAGGTTACTTGGACGACCTTCTGCTGAAGGGCCCTTCAAGCTCAGAATTAGAGGTAAGCGTGTCCATTACCTGTCAGACTCTTCGAGACTGTGGTTGGATACTAAACACGCAAAAGTCAGTATTGGTGCCCACTCAACGCCTAGTGTACCTGGGGTTGATTCTGGATTCCTCAGAGGCAAAGGTATTCCTCCCTGTGGAGAAGTTGCAGACCCTCCGGGCTGCAGTACGGCAGCTGACTTCCAGGAATTGGTCGTCACTCCGTTTTTGCATGCGAGTGTTGGGCCTCATGGTAGCCTCCTTCGAGGCGGTCCCATATGCTCAATACCACACTCGAGTGTTACAGAGGGAAGTTCTGTCCAGATGGAACAGATGCCCTTCATCTCTGGATTATCAAATCCGAGTGAGCCACCTAGTCAGGAGATCCCTGGTATGGTGGCTGACAGCACCGGCTCTAATGGCCGGGAAGTAATTTCTTCCGGTTTACTGGATAGTGATCACGACGGACGCCAGCCTTACAGGTTGGGGGGGAGTCTGGGGTGTCCAGTCGGCGCAAGGTCGCTGGACCCCAGAGGAAGCCCTCCTGCCGATCAATGTCCTGGAGATCCGGGCGATCAAGCTGTGCCTCTTCAAATGGTCTCAGAGACTGCAAGGGCGTCCAGTCAGGATCCAGTCAGACAACGCCACAGCAGTGGCATATGTCAATCATCAAGGAGGAACAAGAAGCTCAGCTGCAGCATCGGAGATCGCTCGCATCCTGAAGTGGGCAGAGAGGAGCGTACCGGCACTGTCGGCCGTGTACATTCCGGGTGTGGAAAACTGGCAGGTGGACTACCTGAGCCGCCAGATGCTGGACCAGGGAGAATGGTCCTTACACCCGGAGGTGTTCCAACTCCTCTGCCAAAGATGGGGCACACCAGACGTAGATCTTCTGGCTTCCCGACTCAATCGGAAGGTATTGAGGTTTGTGGCCCGGTCAAGAGACCCATGGGCAGACGCAACGGACGCGTTGGTAGCATCGTGGGGCCAGTATCGGCTAATCTATGCCTTCCCTCCCTTAAGGCTTCTTCCTCTTCTGCTCCGCAGAGTGGAGGCAGAGGGAATTCCAATGATCCTAATCGCTCCAGATTGGCCTCAGCGTCCTTGGTACGCCGATCTAGTACGTCTGGTAGCAGACGTCCCCTGGCGCCTACCACTACGGAAGGACCTGCTGTCGCAAGGTCCCATATTCCATCCTGCTTTACAGTCATTGGCTTTAACGGCATGGCTGTTGAGAACCAGGTACTGAGAGACCGGGGCCTGTCAGACTCAGTAATTTCTACTATGAGAAGTGCTCGGAAACCGTCCTCTAGGAAGGTCTATCACCGCACTTGGAGGGCCTACATCTCCATGTGTGAGGAAATGAAATGGCATCCGCGTACCTATTTGGTTTCCAGAATCCTGCTGTTTTTACAGCATGGGGTAGACCAAAGGCTTGCCCTAAGTACGATTAAGGGACAGATATCTGCCCTGGCTGTCTTTTTTCAGCGACCCCTGGCGACTCACTCTCTCGTGAGTACATTTGTGCAGGGGGTTCGACATGTGGCCCCTCCGGTCCGCCCCCCGTTACCTCCGTGGGACTTGAACCTGGTCCTCTCGGTGCTTCAGAAGGCACCGTTTGAGAATATTAGAGATATTCCCCTGTTGACACTTTCTCAGAAGGTGGTCTTTTTGGTGGCTGTTACGTCAGTTAGACGAGTCTCTGAGCTGGCAGCCTTGTCCTGCAAGGCTCCCTATTTGATTTTCCACAAGGATAAGGTGGTGCTGCGGCCGCAGCCTTCCTTTCTTCCGAAGGTCGTTTCGGCTTTTCATCTCAACGAAGACATTGTACTTCCATCCTTGTGTCCTCAGCCGTCGAATCCTAAGGAGTCGGCGTTGCATTCCTTGGACGTTGTCCGAGCTTTGAGAGTATACATATCTGCTACTTCCCTGTTCCGGAAGTCAGACTCACTGTTTGTTTCGGTGGCTGGTCCCAAGAAGGGCCAAGCAGTCTCATCGGCCACCATCTCTAGGTGGATCCGACAGATAGTAATCCAGGCTTACGCCTTAAAGGGTCAGGCGCCCCCCTTTCCTGTCACGGCGCATTCGACCAGGGCAATAGGTGCCTCTTGGGCTTTCCGACATCAAGCGTCTGTTTCCCAACTATGTAAAGCGGCGACTTGGTCGTCCGCTCACACTTTCACAAAATTCTACAAAGTTGATGTAGGTGCATCTTCGGATGCCTCTTTCGGCCGCAAGGTTTTGCAGGCGGCTGTTTAGAGTTGCAACTCCTCCGTTGGAGGAGTGCTGTTTTGTGTTTTGGGGTGAAGTTTGTTTTTATGCTGTTACCACCCCTCGTTTTTTCTCTGACACTGCTTTGGGACGTCCCACTTTGTCAATAGAGAAGCTGTGTCGGTCCATGGACGAAAGAGTAAATAGGATTTTTTACTCACCGTAAAATCCTTTTCTCTGAGTCCATGGACCGACACAGCACCCACCCCTCCTTTTAAGTTTGTACTGCTTTTTGACGAACTGATCTGCGATGTGCAGACTGAGAGGGTATACCCAGAGGGTCCGCCCCCTGGGCGGTACTGTAGAAGGTGTGATGCAACACTTTTTACAAGTTTTTCTGCCTAGTCACTCCTAATTAACGGATAATACCCACTTTGTCAATAGAGAAGCTGTGTCGGTCCATGGACTCAGAGAAAAGGATTTTACGGTGAGTAAAAAATCCTATTTTTTTCTACATTTTGTTTTTTTTGTTTCCTGCGATCTTCGATCAACTGCCAACTGGGTGACAGGCTGGATCCTCGATCCTTGTAATCCCCCCAGTTTCGGCCATCGAGCGTGTGCCGACCCTAGCTACGCGCTGGGTTTTCCACGACATACCCGTCGCTCTACGGGTGGCCGGTGAGCTTACACTCCAGGGCCTGCATCGGACCGCTCAGCTTCGGCTGACCTTACGGCCGAGTCGCAGTAGCCTGTCCGGTGAGCTTACGCTCCGAGGCTTGCATCGGACCGCTCAGCTTCGGCTGACCTTACGGCCGCGTCGCAGCAGCCTGTCCGGTGAGTGTCGCGCTCCAAGGCATACATATGATCGTTCCCTAGGGTCCAATCACAGCATGCCTGGCCGACAGTCACCTTCCGTGCGCGGATGATGATCTGTTTTGGAATGTCTTCCAGCATAATACATGCAGGATAGGTAAGTAGCTCCCCCGCTTCGGCAGGGTGACTTGGCTAAGCATTCCTGGAGAGATCAAGTAAGTGGTTGTGGCCCCTTTCTGTCTTCTCTCCCTGCCTTCCCTCCTCCCTGGGCTCTGAGCTAAGGTTGCTGGGTGCTGGGGGTCACCTAAAGAGGTTCCATCTGGTGCGGGGCTGGCTGTAACTGTCATTTAAAAGCTGTCTTTTCTGCTTACCTGTGTGTGTTCTTCCCCCTCCATGCTGTCGGCGGCCATTTTGCAGTGGTCCATGCCTGTTTCGGCCTCTAGTGACTGCCCGGCGGCCATTTTCTTGTAGTTTTGCACCTATATGTATATATCGCCGCTTGGCGGCCATTTTCTTGTGGTCCGCACCTGCTTGGCCTCTATCGACTGTTCGGCGGCCATGTTTCCTAGGATTCACGCTGTATGTGTTTACCGCCGCTCGACGGCCATCTTTTTGGGGTCCGCAGCCGGTCTTGCCTCTATATTCGGCTCGGCGCCCATTTTCTTGGAGTCCACATGCTTACATACAGCCGCTTGGTGGCCATTTTGCGATAGTCTCCGGCCTCTAGGGTGCATTACACTGGCGCAAAAATTTACACAGGAAACGCTGATAAACTATCAGACTGACACAGCAGCGGTGGGATAGCATCACAGGCGCAGCACATGGCAGCATAGCGGTACTGATCCAAGGGTGGTGAGTCCTCTGGGTGACCCAGCATCTCTGATCAGCTAGGAGGGTGGCCTATTGATATCTTTCCTGGAGCCCTGTGGGTATCAGCGCTTGGTCAGCATGGCATCTGAGCAGATGTTTTTTCCTTGAAACACCAGATTTAGCAGCTGGTGCCCCTGATGTGTCTATGGGCGCTATGTCGGCAATCCTAGAGGCTTTTTCTGCCAGGGTGGAAGCAGCACACGGGAATTCAGGGGGTAGTGAACGCCCCCATCCCCTGCAATCTTCTGGGGATAATTCTGATGCAGAACCAGGTCCAGCTATGGCTCATGACCCGGATTATGATGCATCAGAGACTGCAGACCATGACCTGTCGGACAGTGAGAATGTTCCAAGTCCAGGTCAGCACGCAAAAAGGCTTTGGTATCTGACCTATTACTGCAGTGCGGAGTACGCTAAGAATAGAGAATGCTGCAGAAGCAGCAGAGACACCGGTCCCCTTTTTGGGTTCCCTAAAGCCAGCCCGCACTGCTAAGGTGTTCCTTGTGTGTCTTTATATTAATAAGCTCTTGTACAAGGAGCGGGAAAACCCACTGAGGTTTTTTTCTTTTTCAGCCCTAAAATAATTTCTTTATTTTTTATTTTTTTGGGCGGTCCGGTACCCCTTGAGGAGAGTTCCTGAAAAGATGGACCTCTCCCCTGATAGTGGACCCCCCTGTGTCCAGACTTAACAAGTTACCACGATTCCAGTGGAGGGGGCTCCTGTCTTCAGGGACACTCGCTACCTATACACAGTGGGGGGCTCAGAGGTACGTCCAGCATTGGCTGGGGTTTGTCTGATGTTCAGACACTTACTGAGTAGTCAAGGTACCTACTCCAAAGGTTAAAAGCACGGGAGGCTCCTCCGTACGAGGTAGCTCTGGCCGACCAGTTGGTACAGGGCCTTGAGTCTGTCTGCAGGTCAGACATGGATACTATTCCCTTGCTGTCTTGAGCCTCAGTTTATGCGGTGGCACTACGCCACCTGATCTGACTAAGGTGCTGGTCTGCGGACCAATCTTCCAAACAGGCCCTGTTAGATCTGCCCTTTTAGGGTGACAGACTTTTGGGGCCTCGCTGGATGACATCATTTAAGATGCCACAGGAGGTAAGAGCACATTGCTTCGGCAATCCAAATAAGGGTAAGGAGCCACGCCATAGGCTAGGGCCCTCCTTCACCGCATACAAGCGGTCCCTTCGTCCGCCTAGTGCGGCAAGTAAACAACACCAGGCCGATAAAGTGCCTGCTGAGGGACATAAGCGTCCCTGGGTTTGCAAGCCCAACCTGGCTTGCCTACCGATCAGATATTTCCCTCTTAACCGCCAGCTTCTGCCGACTTGTCGGGTACCCCTACATGGGGTGGTACAAAACCTGCTGATACGCAGGGTAAACCTTCCTGTCTTAGTACAGGAAAGGGTTTAGGAGTTCTACTCAAATCTGTTCGTAGTACTGGAGAGGGTTCGTTCTATCTTGGATATCAGGACCGTCAACTGCTTTGTAAGAGTACAAAGATTCCGGAAAGGAGTTGACTCACTCTGTTGTCGCTGCCCTCCATCCAGGGGATTTTCCAGCATCCTTGATCATCAAGGACGCATGCTGCATGTCTCCAAATGCACCAGGCATCAGAGACGATCTTCTTCTGAGGGTCACTTCAAACTTAAATTTAGAAGTGAGCGGGCCTATAACCTGTCAGACCCTCCGATACTTGGTTGGGTGCTGAACACTCAGAAGTCGGTGTTGGTACCGTCCCAACTCCTAGTATATCTAGGGTTGATTCTGGACTCCTCCAGAGGCGTACGTTTTTTTCCCCCTAGGGGAAAGTTGCAGACCCGTCTGGTTGCGGTGCGGCAGTTGACATCCCAAAGGAGGGGTTGTCATGCCACCTTTGCAGGCGAGTCCTGAGCCTTATGGTAGCCTTCTTCGAGGCGGTACCATAGGCACTATTTCACACGCGAGTGTTACAGAGGGTAACTCTGTCCTGAAGGGTCAAGTGCCCTTCATCCCTGGATTATCAGATCCGGGTGAGCCACCTAAACAGGGCTTCCCTAGTTGGTGGCCGACTTCACCGGCATTCTGTCTGGGAAGTTGTTCCTTCCTTTTACTGGATAGTGGTCACGGTGGACGCCTGTCTTCCCGGTTGCAGAGGAGTCTGAAGAGCTCAGTCAACCTGGGTCGCTGGACTCAGGAGAAATCCCATTGCAGATCATTGGCCTGAAGGTCAGGGGATCTGGCTTTGCCTCTCCACATGGTCTCAGAGGCTACAAGGGCGTCCAGTCAGAATCCAGTCGGACAAACACCACAGTTGTGGCATATGTCATTCATCAAGGAGGAGCAAGCAACTCTGCTGCAGCATCGGAGGTCGCTCACCTCCTAAAGGGCTCCCTTACCAGAGGGGAAACACGCCAGTCGTATATCTCCTGACTTCTCGATTCAATCGGAAGGTATTGAGGGTTGTGGCCAGGTCAAGTGACCCATGGGCAAACACGACAGATGCGTTGATGGCACTGTGGAGTCAGTACCGACTAATCTGTGGCTTCCTCCTCGGAAACTCCTTCCTCATCTGCTTCACAGATTGGAAACAGAGAGGATTACAATGGTCCCAATTGCTCTGAATTGGCTTTGGCGTCCTTGGTATGCCGATCTAGTGCGTCTGGTAGCAGACGCCTTTTGGCAGCTACCGCTAAGGAAGGACCTGTTGTTGTAAGGTCCAGACGCCATCCTGTTTTACAGTCACTGGCTTGAGGGCATGGCTTGAGAGCCAGGTGCTAAGAGACCCGGACCTGTCAGACTCGGTGATATCTACCATGAGCAGTGCTCGGAAATCATCCCCTAGGAAGATTTACCGTTGCACTTGGAAGACCTAAACATCCATTTGTGAGGAAATGAGGTGGCATCCGCGTACTTATTTGGTTCCAGAGTCCTGTTGTTCTCAGCAGGGAACGGGCCAAAAATTCTACTGTTCAGTACAATTATGGGGCAGGTATCTGCCCTGGCTGTCCTTTCAACGACCCCTGGTGGCTCACTCTCTAGTGAGAACTTTGTACAGTGGGTTCGGCAGGCGGCCCCTCCAGCCCACCCTCCACTACCTCTGTGGGGCTTGTGTAGCGAACGTCCTTTTGGCGTCTACCACTACGTAAGTGTCTCAGAAACCACTGTTTTAGAAAATCAATGAGATTCCCTTGTTGAAACTTTTTTTAGAAAGTGGTCCTCTTGGTGGCTGTTTACGCCAGCTAAAACGGGTTTCTGAGGGGGCAGCCTTGTCATGCAAGCCTCCCTATCTGATCTTCCACAAGGAAGAAGGTGGTTCTGTGTCCGCAGCCTACTTTTCTTCCTAGAAGTCATGTTCGACTTTCCATCTCAAGGAAGACATTGTACTGCCATCCTTGTGTCCTCATACGTCGAATCCTAAGGAGACGATGCTGCATTCTTGGACGTGGTCCAAACTCTGAGAGAATATTTGTCTGGTACTGCTCCGTTCCAGAATCCAGGCTCACTGTTTATTTTTCAGTGGCTGTTACCCAGTAGGGCCCAGCCGTCTCATCGGCCACCATTCTAGGTGGATCAGACAGATTGTGATCAGGCTTACGCCATGAAGGGTCAGGCGCCTCCATTCCAGCGCATTCAACCAGGGCAATAGATGCCTCTTGGTGTTACGTCAGTAAGACGGTTTTCTGAGCTGGCAGTCTTGTCATGCAGTGCTCCTTATCTGATATTCCACAAGGATAGGTGGTGCTGCGTCCGCAGCCTTCTTCTTCCTAAGCTCTTTTGACCTTCCATCAAGGAAGACATTGTACTGCCATCCTTGTGTCCTCATCCGTTGAATCCTAAGGAAACTACGTTGTTTTCACCAGGTGTGTAAGGCGGCGACCTGCTCGTCCATTCACACTTTCACTAAACTTTACAAGTTACATCTTCGGATGCTTCCTTCGGCCGCAAGATATTGCAGGCGGCCGTTTAGAGTTGCAACTCCTCCTTGGAGGAGCTCTGTTTGGGGTGAAGTTTTTAATGCTGTTACCACCCCTCGTTTTTTTTCCCTGACACTGCTTTGGGGCGTCCCACTATGTCAATAGAGAAGCTGTGTTGGTCCATGAACGAAAGAGTAAATAGGATTTTTTACTCACCGTAAAATCCTTTTCTCTGAGTTCATGGACCAACACAGCACCCACCCCTCCTTTTAGGTTTATACTGCTTTTTGACGAACTGATCTGCGAGATGCAGACAGAGGGGATATACCCATAGGATCAGCCCCCTGGGCGGTACTGTAGAAGGTGCGATGCAACACTTTTTACAAGTTTTCTGCCTAGTCACTCCTAATTAATGGATAATACCCACTATGTCAATAGAGAAGCTGTGTCGGTCCATGAACTCATAGAAAAGGATTTTACGGTGAGTAAAAAATAACATTTTTTAAACTTGCACAAAGTCAGGGATTTTTTAGGATTAGTGTCATGTGTAGGTTTAATCAGTTATACGAAGCAGGTGCTAATGATCATCCATTTCATATATAGGTTGAAACCGTCATTAGCTGAAACATAAACCGCTGTGTAGGAGGCTTAAAACTGGGTGAGGAACAGCCAAACTCTGCTACTAAAGTGAGGCTGTGAAAGACCGTTTAATTTCACATACACCATGGCAAGCAGTAGAGAGCAACACAATGAATGCTTGCAGGCAACAGTGAAGCAAGGTTGGATGTTCCTTGCAAGTTTGGGGCTTCATTTCTGCAGATGGAGTTGGAGGTTTTGTTAGGATCAATGGTGTGCTCAGTGCTGAGAAATATAGGCAGATACTTTTTCATCATGTCATACCATCTGGGAGATGTGCTATTGGCCCTAAATTTATTCTGCAGCAGGACAATGACCCCAAACATACAGCCAATGTCATTAAGAAATCTCTTCAGTGTAAAGCACAAGGAGTGCTGGAAGTGATGGGTTGGCCCCCACAGAGCCCCGATCTCAACATCATTGAGTCTGTCTGAGAGTACATGGAGAGACCGAAACATTTGAGGCGGCCTACATTCACAGAAGATCTGTGCTTAGTTCTCCAAGATGTTTGGAACAACCTACCTGTCGAGTTCTTTCAAAAACTGTGTGCAAGTGTACCTAGAAGAATTGATGCCATTTAGAAGGCAAAGGGTGGTCACTCCAAATATTGATTTGGATTTCTCTTCTGTTCATTTACTTTGCGATTTAATTGATGAAAATACATAAAAATTTCTATTTCTCTTACCATCCATGGACTGACACGGTGTCTCTTTACACTTTACACGTGGGTTATGTCCCTGCTTGCAGGAGAAGACCTAGGCAGAATGTGAAATGTTATACATACATTCTAAAAGCCAGAGCTGAACAGCCCCACCCAGGGGGCCGTCCCTCCGGACATAACCCTCCCACTACAGTCAGCAGACTTCAGTTTTTTTCTGCCTAGCAGAAGGAGAAGACATGGCTCTCTCAGGAGCCAGTCTCCTGACCTATTTTTATTCCTTTTCTGGAATTCTTTTTTATTTTATTTTTGAGAATTTTCTATCAACTGTCGGCTGGGCAACAGGTTGGGTACAAGATATCCTCGTAGTCTTCCCTGTCCGACCATCGAGCGTGCTGATCCTCGCCTTGTGTGCGTGAGACTCAGTTAACGACATGCCCCATGACTCCAGGGGTGGCCGGGTTTGCTTTCATGCTCCCACGGTCCTCTCAAGACTGAACAGTTCCTGACTGACTGACTATCTTTCGCGGTGGACCGGGCCGACAGCTACTCAGTACTGCACTGTGATAGTCCTGTCAGAAACACACCAGTGGGTCCCTCAGGGGACGGGTAAGTAGTCTCTCCTGCCTGCAGGTGAGTACAAAAGGCTGTGTTTCTCTGTGGGGGATTTTCCCTGTCTCCCCCTGTATTTCATTGTCACTCTGTCACCATTGCTGGTGCTGTGCTGTGTGGGGTGCCTGGGGATCACACTGTTCTTGGAGGGGCTAATGCTGGTCTGCAGATATGCTTGGGGCCTTTTTTTGTGTGTTTTGGGGCCTGAGCGCCGAGTGGCACTGTGTGTGTGCTGTTTTTTTCACTTTTGCTGAGTCATGGCGGCCATCTTGCCGCGGATCGCCTCAGTGAAGTGCGGCGGCCATTTTCTTGTAGCCCTGCGCTCTTCAGCACTAGTTTTGGCCTCTAGCGCTGCTGTAACAGCGCAAATCTCCTCACAATCTCCTCACAGCTCACCAGCGCTGACACAGCGCTGTACAGACAGCGGAACTGAGCGGTCCCTGGTCCGGTTTGGTGAGTCCCCTGGGCGCCCCCTCCTCAGTCAGCACAGCCTGTGGGTGGACTTTTTATCTGAGGAGTCTCAGAGGGGGGCAATATGGAGTCTCTGTCACCAGCTTCCCCTAAATGTCAGTGGACAACAGGCAGTGCTTCAGCACCTGCGGTCCCTAGGGACCAGTTGTGGGCAGTCCTGGAATAATTTCTAACCAGGATGGGAGCTGTGTGCAAGCGCAAGGGAGCAAAAAAGCGCCCTCTCCCCACTTTACTTCATGAGGGCAGTGCGCTGATTCAGATATGGGCCTAGCCACTACCGCTCAGGACCCTAGTTCTGAATGTATTGGATGGTTTTGAACAGGACATTCCTTATGAGGAAAACTCCAGTTCTGAGTCAGTAAATGACAGGGCGCTTGTTAGTGTACTCATGACTGCGGTGAGGGACACTCTCAAGCTAAAATGCTGCGGATGCAGAACCTCAGGCGGATACAGTCTCCTTTGGTTCTTTTAAGGCCAGGCCTTCTAAAGAGGTTTTTCCATATGTACTTTCTTTGACCAGTTCATTGATAAGGTCTGGGAAAAGCCGCAGAAGAATTTTTTTATGGTCCCGCGGCGTTTGTCTATCAGATACCCCTTGAAGATGCCCTACTTAAAAAGTGGGCTTCTCCCCCAGGGTCGACCCTCCAGTCGCCCGGTTGAACAAGGCCATCACTCTCCCGATGGAGGGGACTTCTGCATTTGAGGACCCCACTGACAGGAGGTCAGAAGTGGTGAGCAGAGCCATGTTTGCCTTGTTGGGATCCGCCCTACGGCCTGTGGTAGCGGCGACCCTTGTGTCTTAAACACTTACAGGTTGGGCAAAAATGTTGCACCTAGCTGTACAGGAGCATAATCTTCCTCCAGACACAGTTGCTTTGGCCCACCAACTGGTTCAGGGCCTGGTTTATGTGTGCGACGCCACGTTGGACGCGACCCCTTTAATATCCAGGGCCTCTGTCTCGGCGGTGGTATTGCGTCGTCTTATCTGGTTGAAGTGCTGGTCTGCTGACCTAGCCTTAGGAAGCTCCTGACGGATCTACCATTTAAAGGTGGTAGACCTTTCGGTGCTGCTCTGGATGACATCGTCATGGATGTCATGGGAGGTAAAAGCACTCTTCTTCCTTAGACTAGCAAGGGTGAGGAGGCCCACCGCAAACAGGGGCCTTCCTTTCCAGCAAAAGGGTTTTTTTTCGTCAGTCAGAGTCCACGGGTAGGCCCTCTCAGACTGACGGCAGTGCAGCTGGTGGGCACAAGTGCCCCAGGGTGCGTAAGCCGAACATGCGGCTCCCAAGCCCGCCTCCGCGTGAAGTCTTGCCTCCGCCCGACTCTGGGGTGGGGGGACGACTGCGCAGGTCACGAATCGGTGGTCCTCCCGAATCTCCGACTGGTGGGTGTGCGAGGAGGTCACCTCAGGATACAGGATAGTATTCCGATCCTGGCCCCCAGACAGATTCTTTCCCTCAAATCTTCCTCTCCTTCCTACCTGTCGGGCAGCCCTCTTGGGGGCTGTACAGGATTTGATCAGGTCCGGAGTGATTGTGCCGGTTCCGTCACAGGAGAGTTTTCAGGGATTCTACTCGAATCTGTTTGTCGTCCCAAAAATAGGACGTGGTTCGACCTATCCTGGACCTCAAGGCCCTGAATGTCTTCGAGAAGGTGCAGAAATTCCGCATGGAATCTATTCGCACGGTGATCGCTACACTCCACCAAAGGGATTTTCTTCTGGCGTCCTTGGACTTCAAGGACGCCTACTTGCATGTTCCGATCTGCGCAAGTCACCAGAAGTTTCTGCGCTTTGCGATCAGCGAAGTCCACTATCGATTGTGGCTCTTCCTTTCGGCCTAGCCTCGGCACCAAGGGTGTTCACCAAGGTGCTTGCTCCGGTTCTAGCCTTCTGTTACAGCGAGGTATTGCTGTCGTGGGCTATCTGGACGATCTTCTGCTAAGAGCAGAAAGTGGATCAGACTTAGAGGAAAGGTGACTATCGTCAATTAGACCCTCAGGGATTCGGGTGGTTCCTGAACATTCAGGAGTCAGTCCTGGTCCCGACTCAGTGTCTGGAGTATCTAGTTCTGATTCTGGACTCCTTGGAGGCAAAGGTATCCTACCTCTGGAGAAGTTGCTGACACTTCAGTCTGCGGTGCGGGTGCTGACATCCCAAAAATGGTTGTCAATCCGTTTTTTGCATGAGAGTCCCGAGACTCGTGGTGGCCTCCTTTGCGGCCGTTCCGTATGCCCAATCACACACCAGGGCATTGCAGAAGGAGATCTTGTCCACCTGGGACAAATCCCCGTTGTCCTTGGATCTTCAGATCCAGGTGATTCACCTGGTCAGGGCGCCCCTGACATGGTGGTTGAGATCCTCGGCTCTAAGGTCCGGAAAGTCGTTCCCCTCCCATCCAATGGACGGCACTCATGATGGACACCAGCCTGACGGGCTGGGGTGGAGTCTGGGGAATCCTGTCGGCTCAGGCCTTGGACTCTGGACGAGCCCGTTTACCAATCACTGTTCTGGTAATACGGGCCATCGGACTGTGTCTCTCCTCAGGTCAGAGAGAGTACGGGGTCGCTCCATCAGGAGCCAGTCGGACACCGCCACGGCGGTGGCGTATGTAAACCATCAAGGGGGAACTCGGAGCTCAGCTGCGGCTTCCGAGGTAGTCCGTATCCTGAAGTGGGCCGGAAGAAACGTGCCGGCTCTGTAGGCCATTTTACATTCTGGGCATAGACAATGGGCAGGCGGACTATCTGAGTCGCCAATCGCCAGACACCGGACCAAGAAGAGTGGTCCTTGCATATTTCAACTCCTTTACCGACGGTGGGGCACGCCGGATGTGGACCTGATGGCCTCTCGACTCAATCGCAAGGGTCGAGGTTGTGGCCAGATCCAGGGATCCTTGGGCGATGCCTCGGATGCGTTGGTGGCCCCATAGGGTCCTTATCGCCTGATATAAACTCCAGCGATCCTAATTGTTCCGGATTGGCCTCAGCATCACTGGTACGCTGATCTGGTACGTCTCGTCGCGGACGTTCCCTGGCGGTTGCCGATGAGGGAGGACCTTCAGTCTCAAGGTCCTATGTTTCATCCGGCTTACAGTCTCTGGCTTTAACGGCAGGGCTGTTAAAAGCCAGGTGCTGAGGGACCGAGGTCTCTCGGACTCGGTCATTTTGACCATGTTAAGGACACGGAAGTCTTCCTCCAGGCAGATCTATCACCGTACCTGGAAAGCTTATATCGCCATGTGCGAAGCGCTGGACTGGCGTCCTCGGACGTATTCCATCCCCAGAATCCTGCGTCCTCTGCAGTGTGGAGTGACCCAAAAGCTTGCTTTGAGTACCATCAAGGATCAGATTTCGGCCTTGGCCGTCTTCTTTCAGCGACCTCTAGCAGGTCATTTTCTTGGTTAGCACCTTGTGTTGGGGGTTCGCCATGTGCTCCCTCCTGTCAAGCCTCCTCTCCCACCGTGGGATCTGAATTTGGTGCTCTCGGTCCTCCAGGAACCTCCTTTTGGGAATATCCGGGATATTCCCCTCTTGTCTTGTCTCAGAAGGTGGCCTTTTTAGTGGCAATCACTTCTGTTTGACGAGTGTCTGAGTTGGCGGCTTTGTCCTGCAAGTCGCCATATTTAGTCATCCATAAGGATAAGGCGGTGTTGCATCCGTGACCTTCCTTTTTTGCCAAAGGTGGTGTCGACCTTTCACCTACATGAGGACATTGCCCTCCCGTCCTTGTGTCCTCACCCATCGCATCCCAGAGAGTTTGCGCTGCACATATTGGAGGTGGTACGAGCCTTACGGTTGTACCTGTCTGCTACTGCTTCTATTCGGAAGTCCGACTCACTATTTGTGACTGTCTCTGGTCCATAACAGGGCCAAGCGGTTTCGTCTGCCATCATTTTTAGGGGAATCAGACAAACCGTCATTCAAGCCTATGCTCTCAAAGGGCGGGCGCCTCCCTTTCCGGTTACGGCGCATTCCACCAGGACAATTGGTGCTTCCTGGGTTTCCCGACATCAAGCGTCGGTTGCACAAGTGTGCAAGGTGGCGACCTGGTCGTCTGTTCATGCCTTTTAAGTTTTATAAGGTTAATGTGGCTGCATCTTCGGATGCTTCCTTCGGCCGCAGGGTGCTGCAGGCCGCTGTTTAAAGTTGCGACTCCTCCGTTGAGGAGCTCTGCCTTATTGGAGTGAAGTTTTGGTTTTTCCATTTATACTGCTCCCATCCCTCTTGACACTGCTTTGTGAAAAAAATGCTGCAAATTAAGAAAGCTTGCAGAAAATAGGATTTTTTGTACTCACCGTAAAATCCTTTTCTCTGACATCCATGGGCTGACACGGCACCCACCCTTCCTTTTAAGTTTGTACTGCTTTGTTACGAACTGAAGTCTGCTGACTGTAGTGGGAGGGTTATGTCCGGAGGGACGGCCCCCTGGGTGGGGCTGTTCAGCTCTGGCTTTTAGAATGTATGTATAACATTTCACATTCTGCCTAGGTCTTCTCCTGCAAGCAGGGACATAACCCACGTGTAAAGTGTAAAGAGACACCGTGTCAGTCCATGGATGTCAGAGAAAAGGATTTTACGGTGAGTACAAAAAATCCTATTTTCTGCAAGCTTTCTTAATTTGCAGCATTTTTTTCACACCTGCCTAAAGCATTTGCACAGTAGTGAATATACTGTGTTAAATATTTCCATCTTTTTTTTAAATGGCATGGGCCCCCCCCCCAGCCTGGCAGGCCAGGAAAGAGGGTGCGACGATCAGTGCCCTGATTACATTAGAGCGCCACCACAGCCAGAAATCTGTGTCCATTAGTGATGCCAGTCAGTGCTGGCTTTCAGTGCCACCCATCAGTAAAGCCTATCAGTGC
This sequence comes from Rana muscosa, assembly GCA_029206835.1. Taxonomy (NCBI): domain Eukaryota; kingdom Metazoa; phylum Chordata; class Amphibia; order Anura; family Ranidae; genus Rana; species Rana muscosa. Next base: position 111,434,235 of record CM055125.1, read on the forward strand.
CCACCAATGCCACCTATCGGGGGCCCGTCAGTGCCATGTCATCTGCGCACATCGGTGAAACTAGGAAAAACTTTTTTTTTTTTTCAAAATGTTTTTTTTTTTTCAGGAAAAAAAAATCCCAGCAGGGATTTAATACCACCAAACGCTCTATTTGTGTGAAAAAAAATTATACAAAATTTCACATGGTTACAGTGTAGCATGACAGCGCAATTGTCATTCAAAGTATGCCAGCATTGAAAGCTGAACCCCCCCCCCCCCCCATCCCAAGGGCAATGTGGCCAGGTAAGGTTTAGGAGGGGGGAGAGCCAATAGACGGCATTCCTCAGCTGGGACATCTGCACTGACAATCAGGGCACTGATCATCAGTGCTGGGTTTCAGTGCCCATCAATGATGCCTGTCAGTGCAGCCTATCAGTGCCCGTCATTGCAGCCTCATCAGCGCACATCAGTGAAGGAGAAAAATAGCTTCTTTACAAATTTTTATAACACAAACTTTTTTTTTCAATTTTTTTTATTTGTTCAGCAAAAAATTTAAAACCCAGTGGTGATTAAATGTCACCAAAAGAAAGCTTGGTCTCCAAAAAAATTATAAAACCTTTTGTTTGGGTACATCGTTGCATGACCATGCAATTGTCATTCAAAGTGCGGCAGCACTGAAAGTTGAAAATGGCCTGGGCAGGAAGGGGGTGAAAGTGCCCTGTAGGCAAATATGCTTGATGGCATTATTTTTGTGTTGAAGTGGTCACCTTGGAAGTTTAAATGTGAAAAATTATAAAAATAACTACATGTTCTTTCTCTTCAGATTTAAAAAGAGAGTGTTAATACAAAACTTGGAACGATATCTTTCTGAACTGGAGTCAAATGGTCTACCAAACATGGTAAACCACGTCAACAGCAGATAGCAGTATTTGCATACGAAAATGCGGACCAGGGATGGGTTTGCTGTCACAGAAGAAAGAAAGAGGACATGGTGACCTCCTCCAACACCTTGCATCTCAGGGCACTTTATGGCCGGAGACAGATGACAGAGTAACAAGGTTTAAGAAGCTGATCTGGGCTTCAGGACTTAGTATGAACTATGAGGCTTGTTCTATGTGGAGGGCGCCGCCTGCTGAGCAGGCTGAAGATAACCCTTGGTGACCCTCCAACAGGTGATGATCATACTCATTTGTCAGTTAATTTTAATGCCGTAGACAGCACTTGATGGAGCAAAAGGCAAAACAATGCTCAAGCACAGGCTACCACCTTGGTCAGAAGCAGCCACGTGATGGTTCTCCAGCTGTTAAGCTTTTAAGGTCTAGTATGTGCAGCCCATGAAAAACTAAGTCCTTCATAATGATTGGCTGCTCAGGTTGAGCATACTTGGTCTTGTGTAGTTCAATAACTGGAGAACCAGCAATTGCCCGCCTATGGTCTTAGTGGTGGCCTTTTCTTGGTGCATCTTTGAGTACATGAGGTAGCTTGTCCCGTTTTCAGAATAGGCTGCTGTTTTGTATTGAGACATTAGACAGCCCTGTGACTGTATTCCCCCTATGAGTCACTAAACAAACTACCTCAGACTCTCTTCTGTTTTGTCTACAGACTTTAAGAAAGTGCACCTGAGACTCCCCAGGTCCCCGACTTCTTTCATCCTGTGGGCAGGACGGAGACTCGTCAGGTGGCCTTGCACTCGCTGTGCTTTGGATACACTAGAAAAGGAGAACTCCTTGTGTTTTTTTTATGTGTACTTTTAATGTTCATAGAGGGAAAAAATATTTTGGACAGAATTGTTATTAGCTCTGTAATTTGATATTTTAACATGTATAAAGAGTTTTGGTCTTGTACATAAATATATTATATACATAAATATATAATAAAACTTTTTTTTAATAAATTCTATAAAGGCTGGTTACTTTAAAAAGTATTACTTTCCTCGTCAAATTTGTTTTATTTTTTTAAAGCAAACAAAGATTGACAAATTGAGTACATACAAGGATGAAGATACAATATTCAAATGGCAATAAAGCTAAACATATTGATGATTTATGAACAAGATGAGTACGTAACAATGTAAAAATGTAACGAGTAGAGCAACGAATAAGCCAATAAAATATTACATCGAAAGCATTAAAAAATTCCATCAGAAGGAAAAAAGTAAGCTAGTGACTATTAATTTTGCAAGAGCAGTAACAAGGAGATCAATCTAATAGGTATATATTAAAAACAGAAGAGATAATGTGTTTATAAGTACCACACAATAATAAAAGAAAGGTAGAAAACAAAAAATAGGAGTAGATAGAGAGAAGAGGGTATAAAAAAAGGGGGAAGGGAATGAGGGGGGGGTGGGGGCTGGAGAGATTGGGGGTTTATAAGTGGTGATGCGATACCAAATGAATAATAAGTATAGTCAAGGCAGATAGAGTAAAATTACCAAGGCCATAACAGTGTGTCATCGTCTGGGGGTAAACAATGCTTATCCAAGGAAGCCGAATTTTCTCAAATTGACCAATTCGATCTTTTGATTGCTTTCATTTTAGCATGAATAAGAGCTTTATTAGGTCTGTGTATGGTTTCAGCTAGAATTAAATATTGAGTTTTCCATGCCTTAGCAATGGTTTGTTTTGTGGCTGTTGGGAGCTGTAAAAGAAGGCGAAATTGATTGTGGGATCACAACAGGTAGGGCTGTAGCAGGATTGGGCTGTATAGGTGTATCAAAGATTTTGGAGGCCAAGTCAAAAACTGCCTTCTAGAATTATTGGGCAATCCCACCAAATTATGAAGTTGAGTGCCAGACTCCGAACAGCTGTGAAAACAAGTTGCAGGGCAATCGGAATCATATTTTGATATTCTAGCGGGAACCAAATACCAATGGGTTAGCCCCTTAAAGTTTCCACAGCAACAACATTGGAAGAAGTCTAGTGGCGGACCATATGCTAGACAATTCAGTAGCATTAAATGAGCAATTAAAGCGGAGGTCCGCCGAAATTTTATAATTTTTTTTAAATATGAACACTTGCCTGTCCAGGGCGCCTGCGATGTCGGCACCCGAGGCCGACCCATTGCTCGGTACTTAGATGCTGTCACCGCCATCTTCGGTAAGGGAATCAAAAAATGAAGACTTGCGGCTCCACTTCCTGGTTCCCTACTGCGCATGCGTGAGTCGCACTGCGCAATCCGAATGGCCCCTGCTGTCTTCTGGGACCCGTGTCTTCCAGAAGACCGGGGGGAGAGTCGTTACTCCCACAGGGGTCTATGCCCAGAAGTGGGTGCAAATACCTGTATTATACAGGTATCTGCACCCCCCTCCCCCCTGAAAGGTGCCAAATGTGACACCGAAGGGGGGGAGGGTTCAGAAAAGCGGAGATTCCATTTTTGTGTGGACCTCCACTTTAAGGTCTAGTTCCCATTTGGAGACATGAGGGGGACCAGTGTTAGTACTAGCTAAAATATGCCTAAAGAGAAACTAAACAAGTCCTCTAGTTCAAAATTTGACATCTGGGATAGTTGGGAGTTGGACTTGAGACAAGGTTGGAAAAAAAATTTGATTTGCAAATATCGGAACACCGCATTATTATAGATAAAAACTTAGGCAAATATAGCCACATTCATTTTGCCTATCCGGGATAGAGGACCATTGTGATAATAATTCAGTAACCTGTTTTAGTGAGTTAGCTGAGTAAAGGTCAGTTATTTTAGGAGTGATTTGTATTCCTAGGTATGAAAGTCTGAGGTGTCCAAGAGAAGGGAAGTAAATCTTTAGCAAGCTGAAGGTGGCAAGGAAATGTTGAGTGCAGTCAATTTTAGATAGTTAACTGTTAAGCCTTTAGGACAGAGGAGATTTGGTGCTGTAATGTGGGGAGATGACATCTGCAAAAAGACACCCGCGGGGGCGACCTCAGTCCGTGAGGCTTACAAGTGGTCACACAATTCCAGGCCCTCCGGGGGGGGGGGTAATGGCATGTGGGTCCAAGCACCTGAAATTTGTAATAGTAATTTAGTATGTTTGTAAGGTAAGCACTTAGGGTCATCACAGTAGGGGGCACGCAGGGAACTCGTAGGGTGCACTGCTAAGCATTCTGTGCTGCATATCTTATCCTGCCGTGTGTGCTTGGTTCCCGCGCAGGGGGCCGGTGGATCCGTACCGACCCCTATGCCCAGGAGCACACACAGCAAAATCTGCAGCAAACATAATAAATTCATTCGGTTTTTACCTTTTTGTCCATATTTATTTGAGTAAATCATCTTGGTATTCAACCAAGATATTTATTTTATAAATTTATATGTATATATAATTATTTTGGAAAGTATTTTTGACAAATATTCTATAAACTCCAAGTGAAGTTTTAATGAGTGTTAATACCAACTAAATCGGTATAGTGTGTGAAGTGAAAATGGAAAACCACCATAACTGGTGCCAAAACAGTGAGTACTAAAGGGCCTGTGGGAGAAGTACTTGGAACTGTATCTGCAATGCCTGTGTTGTCTGGGACCGCCACTGCGGCTGGCCCCGTATTGGAGGAGGAGTCTATATTTAGAGATGTGTTGTACGCAGTTAAAGTGGTTGTAAACCCCTGAAATTTTTTATTTTTTTTTAAACTACCTGTAAGAGAAAGCCATAATGAGCTAATATGACTAGCATAATAGCTCTTACCTTAGATCGGGGCCCCCAAAGCCGCCCTCGTCTCCCTCTCCAGCCGCAGCCATTGCTGCGGCGATAGCCGGAAGGTTACTTCCGGCTATCGCCGCTCCAGCCAATCACAGCGTCGCTCCGGCGCTGTGATTGGCCAGAGCGGCGAAGACGTGACTCCGCGCATGCGCGCGGGAGCCGTCGAATCCGGCTAAGTCGGAGAATGCTGGAACTTAGCCGGATTTGTGAATGGGATCAACACCATAAATGCGCCGTTGTCTACGGCGCGCATGCGCTGTAGACACGGAGCAATGTAATTTTTAGCAAATATCTCCTAAACCGTGTAGGTTTAGGAGATATTTCTTGCACCTACAGGTAAGCCTTAATCTAGGCTTACCTGTAGGTGCAAGTTGCAAAAGGGGGTTTACAACCACTTTAATGCCTGTAAGGACTCAATTACTAGCCTTGATAATCGGCTAAAAAGCATTAAGGAATTATTACTTCCAATGAGTCATGAATTGCGTAAGACTGTGGAAAGTACTACCGCTCTAGAAGATAGCGACCCCAGAGTATATATAAATACCAAACAGTGGTGAATGATAAAATGTGCAAACTCATATGTAAAGTTCTATAAAGTGATGTGACTGACAGCCAAGTCCAATGAGATGCTCAGTAAGTGAACTGAGAAAGAATGCAGTCAATCAAAATTCGGTATATCCATAGCGACTTCAAGTTCGTGTAGAATATATGTGTACATAAAACTGCAACACCCGGGGACGTGATTCCAACACCAAGGATGTGGACAGACATTCACACCTGAAATATACTGGATATTACAGCTCTGAAAATGAGTTACAAAGCTATCAGTACAACATTAACCAATGATAAGACCGAATTAAATGCTTTTACATATTATAAGTATCCCTAATGATGGACTAACAAATCATCACCATATTAAAGGTTATGGAAAAAACAAATATTTAAAAACTGTATATGAACATGAATATATTCTCCAACAGTATATACAAATAGACCCATACAAATGGCATATTAACCACTTAACGACCGCCCACTGTAATTATACGTCGGCAGAATGGCACAGACAGGCAGAATCACGTATATGTACGTGATCGCCTTTGTATAGTTGGGGGGTCCGATCGGACCCCCCTTCTGTACAGTGAGCGGTGGTTAAGTGTTCGGGAGCGATCCGGCATGAGGGGACGGCCGTTCGATTCCGGCCACCCCCTCTCGATCGCTCCCGGCGAATGAGAGAGCTTCCCCTACCTGTAATGTAAACACAGGCAGGAGGAAGTGATGTCATCTCTCCTCGTGTCGGTCTTTTCGATCCGGCGCGAGGAGAGAAGACATCACATAGTAAGTGCACCAACAGCCCACTGACACCAGTACACGTAGGCACACAAATCACCCCCCAGTCACCCCCAGATCACCCCCCAGATCACCCCCAGTACCCCCAGTCACAGTGCACCGTTTGCAGTGATCATTTTTTTTACTGATCACTGCAATCAGTGTCATTTGTGACTGTAAAAAGTTGCAGGGCAGTTAGGATTAGGCCCCTTTAGGTCCAAGGTAGCCCCCTAACCCCCCCTAATAAAGGTTTAACCCCTTGATCGCCCCCCAGGTAACCCTTTCACCCCCTAACGCCAGCGTCACTAAGCGATCATATTTCCGATCGCTTTTTTCTTGTCGCTGGTGTCCTAGATAGCCAGTTAATTATTTTTAGGTTCGCCGCAGGTTTTTATTAGTGTCAGGTACCCCCATATATTATTTTAACCCCCTGATTGCCCCTAGAGTTAACCCTTTCACCAGTGATCACCGTATAAGCGTCACTGGTGACACTGGTTACCCAGTGAGTTATTTCGTTATTTAGGTAACCCGTCAGGTTTTTATATAGCGTCGGGTACCCCCATATTTAACCTAATAAAGGTTTTAACCCCCTGATTGCCCCTAGTTAACCCTTTCACCAGTGATCACCATATAAAGGTTACAGGTGACGCTGGTTGGTTAGTTTGCTTTTTATAGCATCAGGGCACCCGCCGTATATAACCCAATAAAGGTTTAACCCCCTGATCGCCCGGCGGGTGATATCAATTAGGTTTTAGCGCCAGAGAGGGTCTGCGTCGCCCCAGGCAGCTTTAGGTTAGTGCCAGTAACGCTAACACCCACGCGCAAAGCATACACCTCCTTTAGTGGTATAGTATCTGATCAGATCTATACTAGCGTCCCCAGCGGTTTAGGGTTCCCAAAAACGCAATGTTAGCGGGATCAGCCCAGATACCTGCTAGTACCTGCGTTTAGCCCCTCCGCCCAGCCCAGCCCACCCAAGTGCAGTATCGATCGATCACTGTCACTTACCAAACACAACACACATAACTGCAGCGTTCGCAGAGACAGTCCTGATCCCTGCGATCGCTAACAGTTTTTTTGGTAGCGTTTGATACATTTGGTGACAGTCAGGTGCTTTTTTTACCTGTGAATCTTACTAGTGTACCCCTAAATTTAGAGCCCAAAATGGCAAGTCGAAGGTACACTAGTAAAGAGGCCTACGAGATTCTGAGCATGACAGATAGTGAAGAGGAGGTCACGTATCTGTCAGATTCAGGCTCAGAATATCTTCCCGTAGAAGACAGTGACGTCAGCGGCTCCACGTCAGATAGCTCTGACGACGAAGTTGAGGTCCCTGCTAAGGTCAGGCGTTCCCGATCTTCTGAGGTTGTTGAGGAGCAAGAACTGCAGGGCTCTCGTATCATGGAGCAGAGTAGTACAAGCGCCGCTATTCCTTCTGGTGAATTGGCAAGCACCAGCGGCCTAGTACAGCCTGGGCGTACATCCAGCACTGCAGTATCACGTGGTGACGTGGCGAGTCCCATAAGTGCAGTTCAAGCTGGCGAGGTGGCAAGCACAAGTAGTGTCCCGCTGCCACCAAGAAGACAAAGGCAGGCCCGTCGTGCCCATAGTGCCCTTCCTGCAGAATTTGCCTATCCTGATTGGGTCCCCACCACTTCTGCAGAACCCGTACTTCCCCCATTCACTGCCCAACCCGGTATTCAGGTGGAAACAGCTGATTTTATGCCAATCGATTATTATTCGCTGTTTTTCACGGAAGATCTCTATAGATCTATTGTGGACCAGAGTAATTTGTATGCTGGTCAATTCATCGCCGCTAACCCCCAGTTGCCTAAAATTGCCAAAGATTGGAAACCAATTACGGTTTCCGAATTTAAGACCTTTCTGGGCCTTTCCCTCAACATGGGCACACATAAATTCCCGTCATTGCGTGCTTATTGGTCCACGCACCCAATTGACCACATGCCCGTGTTCTCTGCCTCCATGCCCAGGACACGATACGAGCAGATTTTGCGGTTCATGCACTTCAACGACAATGAACTTTGTCGTCCACGTGGGGACCCTGAGTACGACCGGCTCTATAAAATTCGGCCCCTCATAAACCACTTCAACGAACGTTTTGCAGCCTTTTTTATTCCCGATCAAGTTGTCTGCGTTGATGAGTCCCTGATTAAATTTTCTGGCCGCTTGGCTTTCAAGCAGTACCTTCCCAGCAAGCGTGCCAGATACGGGGTCAAGCTCTATAAGTGCTGTGACAGGGCAACAGGCTATGTATGGAGCTTTATGGTTTATGAGGGAAAAGATAGTCAGGTTGAGCCGGTCAACTGCCCGGATTACATAGGGAGCGCTGGCAAGATAGTGTGGAAATTGGTGTCACCCTTATTCGGAAAGGGGTACCACTTGTATGTGGACAATTATTACACGAGCGTGCCACTGTTTAGTCACTTGTTTGATCATCAGATTGGAGCATGTGGCACCGTGCGACCTAATCGCCGGGGCTTTCCCCAGCGGCTTGTAGATGCCCGTCTTAGGCTGGGGGAGAGAGCCTGCGTGAAGTGTAATAACTTGCTCACTATGAAGTGGAGGGACAATAAGAATGTTTTCCTTCTTACCTCCCTTCATGCAGACACGACAGTCCAAATTCGTACGGCGACTGGTGTTGTGGAGAAACCCCTCTGTGTCCACGAATATAACAAAAATATGGGAGGGGTGGACCTCAACGACCAGTTGATGGCGCCGTATCTAATTGACCGCAAGGCGAGACGCTGGTACAAAAAAGTGTCTCTATCCTTATTCCAATTGGCTTTGCTGAATGCTCATGTGCTATACAGAGCTTCAGGCGGGACGTTATCTCTCCTAAAATTCCAGAATGAGATAGTCACAGAACTCCTGTATCCAGGCGGTTCTGCACCTCACCATCCCCTACCAAATGCAGTAAGCCGCCTGCATGAGAGGCATTATCCGTATGCCCTCCCGAGTACCCCTACCCAACGAACCCCCCAAAAAAGATGTCGTGTCTGTAGCAAGCGCGGATTTAGGCGTGACACCCGTGTTTTTTGTCCACTCTGTCCTGACAAACCTGGTCTTTGCCTTGGTGAATGTTTTGATCGCTACCACTCAAAAGTGAAGTTTTAGCGTAGGGTACAGCATTTCACAGACTAGGACACACTTACACAGGGTCTCCCAAGATGCCATTACATTTTGAGAGACCCGAACCATTACAGTTGTTAAAGTTACAAAAAAAAGTGTAAAAAATAAAAATAAAAAACGTAAAAAACAAAACACAAAAAAAATATAAAATAAAAAAACCAAAAATAGTTGTCGTTTTATTGTTCTCTCTCTCTCTCTATTTTCTCTCTATTGTTCTGCTCTTTTTTACTGTATTCTATTCTGCAATGTTTTATCATGCTTGCTTTTCAGGTATGTAATTTTTTTTTTCCAGGTACGCCATTCAGTTGCAGCGCGGATCTATTTATCTTGACAGCAACAGCGTTTGCTCCCACGATACATAAAGCCGTGACTCCAGTGCTGTAGGAGGTGATTTCACCACCACAGTTTAAAAAAAGAGCATATATGCCGAAGCATGGGGGCAGCAGGGGCGGAGGAGCGATTTTGCTCCTAATGCCGCGTATATACGGTCGAAATTCCGACGGAGGCTTGCCCGTGGAAAAGTCCGACCGTGTGTACGCGGCATAACTTTTTTGCGGGAGGATGCCCCCATGCTTCGGCATATATATATTTTAGGCACAGGTTGCGTTAAAAAAAATGTTTTATTTTTTACTAAGTTTTGTTTTGGTATTTGCTTTGCAGGTATGGTATGGTAAGGTCTTACTGTTGTACTGTAATGTTACTTTGTTTTAATGTTAACCATCATTTGCTTAGCAGGTACGCCATTCAGTTGCATCGCGGATTTATTTATCTTGACAGCAACAGCGTTTGCTCCCACGATACATAAAGCCGTGACTCCAACGCTGTAGGAGGTAATTTCACCACCACAGTTAAAAAAAGAGCATATATGCCGAAGCATGGGGGCAGCAGGGGCGGAGGAGCGATTTTGCTCCTAATGCCGCGTATATACGGTCGAAATTCCGACGGAGGCTTGCCCGTGGAAAAGTCCGACTGTGTGTACGCGGCATAACCTTTTATGCCGCGTACATACGGTCGAAATTTCGACAAAGGCTTGCCCGTGGAAAAGTCCGACCGTGTGTACGCGGCATAACTTTTTTGCGGGAGGATGCCCCCATGCTTCGGCATATATGCCCATCATTAGAATTGGGTGGATGAAGGGAGGTATTCTAATGGTGGGCATACCCACCGATCAATCTCTTTTTTTCGTTCAGCCAACAGGCTGCATGAAAAAAAAGATTACAATACATGTCCAACAAGGACCAGCAACGTACTGGTATGTTGCTGGACTTTGAATGGTTATACCAGATTGATGCCTGCGTGTACCATTCTTTTCAGCCAGCGGCCGGCTTTCATGTAAAAGCAATCCTAGTGGCTAATTAGCCTCTGGACTGCTTTTACAAGCAGTGGGAGGGAATGCCCCCCCCCCGGATATAAACAGCGCCATTGGGAAATTGGGAAAGCATTTTATCACACCGATCTTGGTGTGGTCAGATGCTTTGAGGGCAGAGGAAAGATCTAGGGTCTAACCCCCCATTTTTTTTCAAAAAAAGAGTACCTGTCACTACTTATTGCTATCATAGGGGATATTTACATTCCCTGAGATAACAATAAAAATGATAAAAAAAAAAAAATATGGAAGGAACAATTTAAAAATAAAATAAAAAAGCAAAATAAATAATAAAAAAAAAAAAAAAGCACCGCTGTCCCCCCCTGCTCTTGCGCAAAGGCGAACGCAAGCGTCGGTCTAGCGTCATATGTAAATAGCAATTGCATCATGCATGTGAGGTATCACCGCGAAGGTCAGATCGAGGGCAGTAATTTTAGCAGTAGACCTCCTCTGTAAATCTAACGTGGTAACCTGTAAAGGCTTTTAAATGCTTTTAAAAATGAATGTAGTTTCTCGCCGCTGCGCGTTTGTGCGCAATTTTAAAGCATGTCGTGTTTGGTATCCATGTACTCGGCCTAAGATCATCTTTTTTATTTCATCAAACATTTGGGCAATGTAGTGTTTTTTAGTGCATTAAAAATAAAAAAAGTGTGTTTTTCCCCCAAAAAATGCGTTTGAAAAATTGCTGCACAAATACTGTGTGGAAAAAAAAATGCAACACCCACTATTTTAATCTGTAGGGCCTTTGCTTTAAAAATATATATAATGTTTGGGGGTTCAACATAATTTTCTTGCAAAAAAAAAAATGTTTTCATGTAAACAAAAAGTGTCAAAAAGGGCTTTGTCTTCAAGTGGTTAGAAGAGTGGATGATGTGTGACATAAGCTTCCTAATGTTGTGCATAAAATGCCAGGACAGTTCAAAACCCCCCCAAATGACCCCATTTTGGAAAGTAGACACCTCAAGCTATTTGCTGAGAGGCATGTTGAGCCCATTGAATATTTTTTTTTTTGTCCCAAGTGATTGAATAATGACAAAAAGAAAAAATTACAAAAAGTTGTCACTAAATTATATATTGCTCAAACATGCCATGGTTATATGTGGAATTGCACCCCAAAATACATTCTGTTGCTTCTCCTGAGTATGGGGATACCACATGTGTGAGACATTTTGGGAGCCTAGCCGCGTACAGGACCCCGAAAACCAAGCACCGCCTTCAGGATTTCTATGGGTGTAAATTTTTGATTTCACTCCTCACTGCTTATCACAGTTTCGGAGGCCATGGAATGCCCAGATGGCACAAACCCCCCCAAATGACCCCATTTTGGAAAGTAGACACCCCAAGCTATTTGCTGAGAGGTATGTTGAGTATTTTTCAGATCTTGCTTTTTGTCACAAAGTTTTTTAAAAATTGAAAAAAGAAAAAAAAAATGTCTTTCTTAATTTTCAAAAACAAATGAGAGCTGCAAATAGCTTGGGGTGTCTACTTTCCAAAATGGGGTCATTTGTGGGGGTTTTGGGCTATCTTGGCATTTTATGGCCTTCAAAACTGTGATAGGTAGTGAGGAGTGAAATCAAAAATTTTTGCCCTTAGAAATCCTGAAGGCGGTGCTTGGTTTTCGGGGTCCCGTACGCGACTAGGCTCCCAAAAAGTCCCACACATGTGGTATCCCCGTACTCAGGAGAAGCAGCAAAATGTATTTTGGGGTGTAATTTCACATATGCCCATGACATGTGTGAGCAATATATCATTTAGTGACAACTTTGTGCAAAAAAAACAAAGTTTGTCATATTCCCGCAACTTGTGGCAAAATATAAAATATTCCATGGACTGAACATGCCTCTCAGTAAATAGCTTGGGGTGTCTACTTTCCAAAATGGGGTCATTTGGGGGGATTTTGTGCTATTTTGGCATTTTATAGCCTTCGAAACTGTGATAGGTAGTGAGGAGTGAAATCAAAAATTTACGCCCTTAGAAAGCCTGAAGGCGGTGCTTGGATTTTGGGGCCCCGTACCCGGCTAGGCTCCCAAAAAGTCCCACACATGTGGTATCCCCGTACTCAGGAGAAGCAGCAGAATGTATTTTGGGGTGCAATTCCACATATAACCATGGCATGTGTGAGCAATATATCATTTAGTGACAACTTTTTGTACATTTTTTCTTTTTTTTTTCTTTTTGTCATTATTCAATCATTTGGGACAAAAAAAAATATTCAATGGGCTCAACATGCCTCTCAGCAAATAGCTTGGGGTGTCTACTTTCCAAAATGGGGTCATTTGGGGGGGTTTTGTGCCATCTTGGCATTTTATGGCCTTCAAAACTGTGATAGGTAGTGATAGGTAGTGAGGAGTGAAATCAAAAATTTATGCCCTTAGAAACCTTGAAGGCGGTGCTTGGTTTTTGGGGTCCCGTACGCAGCTAGGCTCCCAAAAAGTCCCACACGTGGTATCCCCATACTCAGGAGAAGCAGCAGAATGTATTTTGGGGTGTAATTTCACATATGCCCATGGCATGTGTGAGCAATATATCATTTAGTGACAACTTTGTGCAAAAAAAATAAAGTTTGTCATATTCCCGCAACTTGTGGCAAAATATAAAATATTCCATGGACTAATCATGCCTCTCAGTAAATAGCTTGGGGTGTCTACTTTCCAAAATGGGGTCATTTGGGGGGGTTTTGTGCTATTTTGGCATTTTATGGCCTTCGAAACTGTGATAGGTAGTGAGGAGTGAAATCAAAAATTTGCGCCCTCAGAAATCCTGAAGGCGGTGCTTGGTTTCCGGGGTCCCGTACGTGGCTAGGCTCCTAAAAAGTCCCACACATGTGGTATCCCCGTACTCAGGAGAAGCAGCAGAATGTATTTTGGGGTGCAATTCCACATATAACCATGGCATGTGTGAGCAATATATCATTTAGTGACAACTTTTTGTAATTTTTTATTTTATCTTATTTTTTGTCATTATTCAATCACTTGGGACAAAAAAAAATATTCAATGGGCTCAACATGCCTCTCAGCAATTTCCCTGGGGTGTCTACTTTCCAAAATGGGGTCATTTGGGGGGGTTTTGTACTGCCCTGCCATTTTAGCACCTCAAGAAATGAGATAGGCAGTCATAAATTAAAAGCTGTGTAAATTCCAGAAAATGTACCCTAGTTTGTAGACGCTATAACTTTTGCGCAAACCAATAAATATACGCTTATTGACATTTTTTTTACTAAAGACATGTGGCTGAATACATTTTGGCCTAAATGTATGACTACAATTGAGTTTATTCGATTTTTCTTATAACAAAAAGTAGAAAATATCATTTTTTTAAAAAAAAATCGGTCTTTTTCCGTTTATATCGCAAAAAATAAAAATCGCAGAGGCAATCAAATACCATTAAAAGAAAGCTCTATTTGTGGGAAGAAAAGGACGCAAATTTCGTTTCAGTACAACATTGCATGTCCGCACAATTTACAGTTAAAGCAGCGCAGTGCAAAATTCTGAATTCACCTCTGGTCCTTTAGCTACCAAATGGTCCGGGGCTTAAGTGGTTAATGTGAGAATAATGCATATAGAGATTAAATACCAGACCCTATTTATAAACGATACATATATAATGGAAACCAGGAAATATGGACTGTGACAACTGAAAACCACTGAATGTAAGGAGAACAGACATCTAATTCCATGTATATGATAACTTGGGAAAAAATGTGCGTCCCAGACAATTAAGCTTTATTAATAAAGGAATTAATGTCCCAATCAATATTGAGCCTGAACGGCGAGTAGCACCGGAGTTGGTGTATCCAAAAAGTTTCCAATTTGGAAACACCTCTAACACAGGACTCTCCCCTCCAATGGGGGACAAATTGGTCAATTACCTGGAACTTGGTGCCTGTAACCTTTGGAGGGGAGACGAGGAGTCCTTACATGACATCTTATTGAATGGGAGTGCACACACCAGCTGAGGTGAATCCAGTTAATGTTGTTTTTTGTATTATATAGCGTGGCTTTTCCCTGCATGTCCATGCCCCAGTGGATGCATTTCTCATGCGAAACATGTCGGTTACATGGACTTGCCTATAGCTACGTTTTTTATTTGATTCTAACTTTGCTTGTACAAGCCTCTGCATGGAAGCCTGTTTCACATTTTTTTTATATTTCGTTTTTTATACACCCATGTGTGTTTTGTGACTTTTTGTTTTAAATAAACAAAGTATTTTTAATTATCATCTGATCCTGCACTATGTAGAGCTTCCCTCTTTTTTTCTATGGTCATTACCACAATCCTTGATGCACTAATATCCTTGGCACTTCATATTACCACCGTGGAAAGATCTGGCCGGAGATTCGGTGTCCCTGCATTCATCGATTGGTGAGGATGGTTCCTGAGGATTTCACATCTACACCTTTGCTTGATTGACCCACCACCGCTGGTGTGTGTGTCCATACATAGGGGTAAGAGTACCCATTTCTTTTTCCCCATTCTTGGTGTTGGAATCACGTCCCCGGGTGTTGCAGTTTTATGTACACATATATTCTACACAAACTTGAAGTCGCTATGGATATACCGAATTTTGATTGACTGCATTCTTTCTCAGTTCACTTACTGAGCATCTCATTGGACTTGGCTGTCAGTCACATCACTTTATAGAACTTTACATATGAGTTTGCACATTTTATCATTCACCACTGTTTGGTATTTATATATACTCTGGGGTCACTCCCTCTTTTTGTATTGATTAGTTAGTTAAACTATCACACGCCCAGATTTATATATATATCTGGGTTTTCACACAGTACTTTGGCGCTGCATTTTTTATTTTCTGTTAACTATTTTGCGATTTGTCTATTTGCTGATGCTAGCAGCCACCTATTCATTTGTTTACTCAGTAGCGCTACTTTGTTTATTTTATACGCTCTAGAAGATAGCTTAAAGCGGAGCTCCGCCAATTTTTTTTTATTAAAAGCCAGCAGCTACAGCTACAGCAGCTGCTGACTTTTAATATTAGGACACTTACCTGTCCTGGAGTCCAGCGACGTCCGCAGCAGAGGACGAGCAATCGCTCGTAACTCTGCTGCCCCCACCGCCATCCTCGGTGAGGGAATCAGGAAGTGAAGCCTTGCGGCTTCACTGCTCGGTTCCCTACGGCGCATGCGCGAGTCGCGCTGCGCCGTTCTGACTGGTCCCTGTGTGTTCTGGGAGCCAAGTGTCTCCCAGAACACAATGGGTATTCTGCGGGAAGTGACGCATTTCCCGCAGAGAGGACTCCCGGAAGTGGGTGCAAATACCTGTCTTAGACAGGTATCTGCACCCCCCTGAAAGGTGTCAATTGTGACACCGGAGGGGGGGAGGGTTCCGAAGAGCGGAAGTTCCACTTTAAGGTGGAGCTCCGCTTTAAGCACAGTTGAGGATGACTTATACCCATTAAAACAAGAACTTAAAGGGTTGAAGGTACAAGCGGATATACAGGGGGCCAAGCTCGATGAAATGGAAAATAGACTTCGCAGAAACAATGTGAGAGTGATAGGCCTCCCAGAGCAGAGTGAGGGCTCTAACCCCATAGTTTTTCTGGAGGAGTGGTTTAGGGAAATTTTTGGGCCTACTATTTTTTTAACACTCTTTATGATTGAAAGAGCCCACAGAGTCCCTTTTAAAGCCCCGCAGGCGGGGGGCTATCCTAGGCCATTACTGAAGCTTCTCAACTATAATGATAAGGTGGCTTTGCTTCAACAAGCGAGAGAAATGGTGGACATTATGTATAATGGGGTTAGTCTCATTTTACCCCGATTTTTTTATTTATTTTTCCCCAGACTTGCAGAAGCGCAGAGCTGAATTTATCCCAATTAAGCGTTCTTTGCAGAAATATAAAGTTGTATATGCCTTGTTATACCCAGCCCGCTTATGGGTGATAGCACTGGGCAGAACTTTTTTCTTCAGCTCACCGGCCGATGCGGCAAAGTGGTTGGAGGAAAACAGGAAAGACTTCTAGAACTGTAGAAAGCAGTGGGCATGGAGTTGTATTGACTATGGATTTTGGGGGGAGGGGGAGACTGTTTCTTTACTTGGGGCTGCTGGCCCCTGTCCCTCGCACCCCCCCCCCCCAAAATCCATAGTCAATACAACTCCATGCCCACTGCTTTCTACAGTTCTAGAAGTCTTTCCTGTTTTCCTCCACCCCTTTTTGTTTTTTTTTTCTCAGTCATGCAAATAGCCTTTTTTTCTGTGGGAGACTTTCCCTTTTTTTTTTTTTCTTCTCTCTCCCCGTTTACTGTTTTGATTTGATCACTGTATTACTATATGATCACTGATCATCATAACAATGTTGTTTAAATAAAATAGGAGGGGGAGACACACTTTTTGATTGGGTGTGATAGATGCATGTAAGAATGGGAGCAAGAGAGCACATGGGGCTCCCACATTGGTTATATTTTACACTAAAATTGCTAACGACACTGGTTTGGAATGCGAGGAGAGAATGGTGGGAGAGGTATGGAAAGATCACCGGTGAAGCCCTTGGGGTAGGCCGAGCTGGGCAGAGGTGGGGAGGTATAGGAGGGAGGGTGGCGGTTGAAGGAGGGGGTAGGGTGGGGTGTAAGAAGTATGCACCACAAATATTAATATGGCAGATGGCACAAATAGATAGAAGTGTGGGAGATTGGAGGAGGGAGGGAGACATGAATTGGAGGAAATATTTAGGGTGGGGGGAAGGGAGCGGAACTATTGGACTGCTTTTTTTTTCTCAGTTTTTTCCTTTTTTCTTTTTATTATTTACTCTGATATTTTTTCATGCTGTTAAAGACATTCAGTATAAGTTCTTGGAATGTCCGAGGCCTAGGGGACCCAACTAAGAGGGCACTGGAAGGGGAGTAGGAATGGACTGCTCTGCCTGCAGGAGACGCATTTGACCAGTGTTACTGTGCCACAACTCCGCAACCGGAAGTTCCAATCCCAATCCCATTCTGTTCATTCTTCCTATTCAAGAGGGGTCAGCATAATGGTTGGAAGAGGAGTGGTGCTCTCCTGCAGGGAGAGTTGTATCGATGAACAGGGCCGGCATATTTTTTTGTTCTGCTCGATTGAGAACAGGCTATATGTGCTGGCAAATATTTATATCCCCCCCCCCCCATTTAAACTTGAGGTCCTGTATAGATTGTTGGAGTTCACATTGGATAAAGTAGGAATTCCAGTAATAGTGGTGGCAGACTTCAATTAAGTTTTAGATAAGACCCTGGATAGATTCCCACCACGGAATTGCCCCAATACAACAGGAGAGGGTCGACTATCTCGATTCTTAGAGGAAACGGGATTGAGTGATATATGGCGAATGCGCAACCCGCAGGAACGGCAATACTCCTGCTTTTCTAGCTCTTACCTCACCCTTTCTAGAATAGATATGGCTCTAGGTAATAGGAAAGCAACATTGTTCGTAAGGAGCATAGAATATGGCCCAAGAGGAGTCTCGGACCACTCCCCGCTGATGCTGACAATAAATATTGGGAATAAAGTCCACCCAAGAGAATGGAAAATCGGTCCTTATTGGCTGGAACTGATAAATGACCCTGGAGAAGTGGTGACTGGATTAAATGAATTTGTCCAAATTAATGTGGGCACGGCGTTGGCTGGAGTGGTTTGGGACTCCTTGAAGGCCTATCTTAGAGGCCTTCTGATCCAACGAAATGGAAATGGAAATGGGAAAGGGACACTAGGAACGAGACGATGCAGGCAGAGAGGTGATATGTCGAAGATCCAACTCCAGATAGACAATGGCTGAATAGCAAGCTTATAAAATGTCAGTTACAAGGGGGATAGAGAACAAGCGAATATTCCAGAGACCATGTCATTTTGGAAAAGGAGAGAGAGTGGGTCGTATGCTGTCCCTCTTTATTAGATCTAATGCCCCCCCTCCACTGTCTCGGCGGTTAGGACATCGAGTGGAGAGATCTCTACAGACGCGACAGAAATAATGTACACATTTAGTGAATATTACAAGTCTCTATATAAATCCAACAGAGGGGCTGGGAGTGAAAGGATGGATGGTTTTCTTCAGGGAATAACAATTCCGACTCTGACAGAAAAGGACAGAATGACGTCATCGCGTTCCGATCCAGGGAGGAGTAGACGTGCAGGGCGAATGGGTGTTCGCCAAGCCGGCCGGCTGTTACGATTTTGCTGCTATTATTTTATTTTAATGGAAGTGTGACTTTTACTTATAATAAATTTACCCGGTTAACGGATTTACACTATGGTGAGCCTCTCATTTTCGGTACCACCCTGTATGAGATCCTATCTATGTAAGCATCCAGCCATCCACTCAGCTCAAATTGGAGTCCAAGAGGTTGCTGAATGGAGAGTCCCTGGAAAAAGGCCCTGGCTGGGGTTTACAGCCGCAAACTCCAATTGCTTGCCTTTTGGTAAGCGCGCATTCCTTATGGTGATATTTCCTCTGGTGGTGGTGGAATTTCTTTGGATGTTATAGAATTACTTCAAGATTTCCATGATCTTTGAACTTTGTGCATTTTTTCACCTTATTGATAATTTTTGGGTGACAGCCAGTTTGGACTTCACTCTTTGCTTTTTTGCATCCTATTTAGATATTTGTTTAGCATGCAATATTTTTATCCACTCGTTTTGGTGATTTGTTATATATTATTCATTTATATATTTCTCACTCACTGTGTGTCTAGACTTTGGTGTCACCTCCATTTGGTGTCATATGAGTGTTTTAGGTATCCATCAATATCTTATTTGTGGTTTAAACCATTCACTAGGGGATCAGCGCGGCTACATTTGTTATTAATCTAATGAAAAAATTTTCAGATTTAAGGCGGGAATTTAATATATCAAATAATTCCTTCTATAAATATCTCCAGATTAGGCACGCCATTCAATCACAGTTTAGGTCACAAATAATTGAATGGACCCAGATCCCTACCCTCTTAAAAATAATCAAGTCAGATACATCTAAAGGACTAATTTCTGAGCTATGTATCAGATTGGGAGCTAGAATAATAAGTGGAATAGGAGCAAAACAGGATCGGAGAGAGACATGGGGGGCATTGACCACGGAAGAGTGGGACAAGATTCTAGAACAAGGGGCATTGGTTTCGATTTCCCTTTCACAGAAAGTATCTCACTTGTTTCTGATACATAGTCTACTATACCCCTAAAAAAAAAATTCAAGCTTGGGTGGAGACGGGATGATGAGTGTCCTAGGTGCAAGGCGACAGGGGATTTTATTCACATGGTGTGGAAGTGCCCAAAGCTATTTAGATATTGGGTGGAGATAATAGATAGGTTAAATGAAATATTTGGGACCACATTGGAGCCGGTGGCCAACACATGCCTGCTAGGGAGTGTGGAGGAATGTAGAGTCCCGGCTGGCACTATTGAAGTGGTATTGAGGTGCCTTTTTCAGACGAGGAAATTAATTGCACAGAAATGGCAGGCACAGACCCCCCCCTACAGTGAGAAATTGGGTTGAGACTATCAACGCAATAGTCTGGAGTGAGAGAGTGATATTTGTCAGGCGTGGCAATTACGCAAAGTTTGTGAGGATGTGGAAACCTTGGCTGGATGAGATGGGGTGTCCACTATGAGGGGATGATGGTTAGCGGACGGGAGTTTCTCCCTCGCTCCCCGCCACCCCCCTGCTCATATTTCTCTTTTGCATAGGACCTCGGACGTTTTTTCCCCTTTTCTTTTTTCCTTGAAACGGCCCTTTGCCCTTAGGGAAGCTTGTTCTTTCCCCCTCTGAGGCATTGTAATAAATAGAAATAAATATATATTTAATGATTGAGTGGTGTGGGGGAGGGGAGGTAGGGGTGGGGAGGGAGGGTGGGGGTGGGATGGTAAAGCAACAACTGTTTTAAGTATTACAAAATATTATATAATGTATCACGATGTTGTAGCTTCTTTTTGCTATTTGAGAAACAATAAAAAAAAAAGTATTTAAATTTAAAAAAAAATAAGAGGGGAAAAAAAGTGAAATAGGACAGTAATTTGTCCAAGAGGTTGCATCAGATTTAGATTTGGGAAGCATGGAAATTATGGCCATTTAAGGATTCTGAACGAAAAGAGTGTCCCCCTCAACGTTTTGAAGGCCTCAGTTGGGATAGGAGATAATATATCAGAAAATTTCTTGTAGTAGGATGTAGAAAATCCATCTGGGCAGGGACGTTTATTAATTTTTAAAGCCTTAAAACCCACAATGACTTCTGTTGCAGAAATGGGACACTCAAGTCGTTCATGGTGGCTTTGTGAGAGTGTTGGGAGGTTAATTTATGAAAAAGGGGAATCGGCAGCAGCATGATCAAAATTATGGTTGGGCGAATATAATTTAGCAAGATTTGAGTGGAATGTGTGTAAAATTTTTACAGGGTTACTTGTGTACATATCACGGTTTAGTTTGTCGCACAGATGTCGTAGGTTTTTGCAGTTCAAGGTTCAAGTTAATAGGGTATCTGGTTTGTTTGCTTTGAGGCAATAAAGGTGTTGCGATTTACGTATAAATTTTTCTGCAGTCCGTGAGAAGCAGGTCGAATTCTAAGCGGGCTCTATCAAGCTTAGCTTTAGAAGAGGGGGGGGGGATTTTGGAATGCATCGTGACACAGATTGAAGTAATTTTCTAGTTTTTGGTGAAGGAGCTTACCAGATAAGCGTACCTCAAATTACAAGTTTATGGGCTTCCCAAAGAGTGAGAGGGGAAATAGCTGCAGAATATCTAGACAATGGGATGGGTGAGTTAGAATGGAATCATTAATGCACCAAGACTACCTATCTTGGGATAGTGGAGGAGATGGTAGTACAAACTGCACTATGATCGGACCAAGTAAAGGGCGTAATAACCGATGATAGGATTTCTGGGGCCATGCCAACACTTGGGAAAATATGATCAATTCTAGAAAATGGTTTGTGTGGATGGGAGTGATATGTAAGGCGTTTACGAGCTGGATTGAGTCAAGAGTCTAAAATGTTATGCTTAGTAATGGGTTGCTGAAATGTAAACTTGGGGGAATAGGAGGGGGGAGAAGGTGGAGATTTATCCAAGAAGGGAAAAAGAAATTGGTTTGAGTCTCCACATAATATCACTGTACCTAACTTGTGTGAATCAATTGCATGAAAAAGATGGAAAAATAAATAATGGCTGTTTATTAGGAGCATAATTTGATACAATGGTTACAGCAACACCAGAAATGTGCCCAATAAGAATGAGGTAGCGGCTTTCAGGATCTTTAATTTCAGATGAAAGTATAAATGGGGTTGTACGGTGAATAGCTATAAGAACACCTCATTGTTTAGTAGCTGCTTGAGACCGTATATACCTGTGGATAAGAGGAGCTGAAAAATGTAGGAGTAGATTGTTCAGCAAAATGGGTCTCCTATAGGCAAAGAATGTGGATTTTAGCTGCGGCAAATTAAGGAAATGCTTTAGTGCATTTTTGTGGTATATTTAGACCTTGGACATTTTAGGGTCAAAATGTTTAAGAGGGCCATATTGGTAATGTAAGGAGTTGCATAATAAAAACATTAAGTTCTGACAGTAGGATTACATACAATTCAGTATAGGGTGTAGGAAAAAGGAAAGGCTGGAAGAAAAGGAAAGAAATTGGCTCTCGTCGAGCAGATATTACTTAGATTTGGAAATTAATAGAGAGCTAATAGCTCAACAGAACGGCGTACTGAGGGAGCGACAATTGGTCCACCAGGGGCCAAAGAGCTACCGTCAGAAGCCCACATAATAATGGGAATTCGAGGGTAGCAAACTGGAGGTGCAAAAACACCACCAAAGGTCACACTGCCAACAATAAAAAGTAATACTCAAGTAGAAATTATACCATTGTCCCAAAAAGTTCCATACCCATCAATGTGTCATGAGCAAGCATATGAAGATGGATGGGGTAAGGTGTAACAAAAAACATCAAAGAAAACATTAAAAAAAATTATAATAGTTTGACAAAAGGACACTGGTATGAAATGGGGTACCGGTTGTGTCTCGGTCCCGATTAGTACATCCACCACAACTATCTATAGCCCATGCGACTTTTATCGAGGTAAAATATAAGAAAATGCATATATCATCATCATACATGTATATCAACAGTGACGAAACCTCATCAAATGGTATTCAGAAACCTTCAAGTTTGAAAAGACCTGACATCAACATTTAACAACTGAGCTTATGCTGTCCATCAATCAAGATGGTTTGTGCTTAGATGCTCTATACGTTCTGCAAAATAAAAACTTGCTTCCTCAGGAGAAGCACACAGGCATATATGGTTATGGAATCTGTCCAAAAACCTTCACGTAGATAAAGTAATATAATTAACTTATAATTAAAATCCAATAGATGAAATTTACAAATGTATAACAGGCCAGGAGGGGGCCATCCCAGATGCACATTAGATTCTACCCAGGAGTTGTAGAGAGGCGGGGAAGATGAAATGGACAGGTGCCAATATGTGGATCTCCAGGCATCCGAACAGTTTACAATGAAAGCCTAGAACCGAAAGTTCCAAACCATCACATTAAAAATGCAGATGGGAGTGGACGGTGCATGTGTGACTCCACAGCCTTTATCACAGATCTCGATAAGGTAATTTTTGATGTGACGGTTTGGAATTTTGTGTTTTATGTGTGATGTGTTTAATAATATATGTATTTTCTCTTTCGTTCATGGACGGACACAACCTTAATCTTGACAAAGTGGGTATTAGCCTTCATTCAGTAGTGACTAGGCAGAAAGTGTGAACACCTTCAAAGCTGAACAGCCCCGCCCAGGGGGCGGTCCTACTGGCTATATCCCCTCATCCTGCACTAAGCAGATCAGTTCTTTTCTGCCTAGCATAGGAGAAGGACACGGCTCCCTTCGGGCCCATAGGTCCGGGTTTTTTTTTCTACATTTTACTTTGTTCCTGCGATCCTCGATCAACTGCCGACTGGGTGACAGGCTGGATCCCAGATCCTTGTAGTCTCCCCAGTTTTGGCCATCGAGCGTGTGCCGACCCTAGCTACACGCTGGGTTTTCCACGACATGCCCGTCGCTCTACGGGTGGCCGGTGAGCTTCACGCTCCAGGGCTTGCATATGACCGGTCTCTATGGCTGAATCACAGCATGCCGTGCCGACAGTCACCTCCGTAACCGCGCAGAAGATGGTCTGTCTGGGATGTTTCCAGCATAATCCACGCAGGAAGGGTAAGTAGCTTTCCCTGCTTCAGCAGGAGGACATAGCTGGACATTCCTGGAGAGATCAAGTAAGTGGTTTTACTCTTTCTTTCCTCTCTCCCTTCCTTCCCTCCTCCCTGGGCTCTGTGAGCTAGGCTGGCTGCTAGGGGCCGGGGGTTCACCTGGGGGGGCTCCATCTGGAGCGGGAACATCGCTGTATGTCTGCTTCTGGGGTGCTAGTGGGCTGCCATTAGAAATGTCAGTTTTTACTTACCTGTGTGTTTCTCCCTCCATGCTGTCGGCGCCCATTTTCTTGTGGTCCTCGCCCGTTTTGGCCTCTATCCACCGCTCGGCGGCCATTTTCTTGTGGTCCGCGCCTGCTTGGCTCTATTTGCCGCTCGGCGGCCATTTTCTTGTGGTCCGCACCCGTTTTGGCCTCTATCTACCGCTCGGCGACCATTTTCTTGTGGTCCGCGCCTGCTTGGCTCTATTTGCCGATCGGCAGCCATTTTCTTGTGGTTCACGCCGTTCTTCAGCACGGCCGCTCGGCGGCCATTTTGTGGAGGTCTCTGGCCTCTAGTGTGCATTTACCGGCGCAAAATAAACAGACACATGCTGACGGAGGGTCAGACTGACACAGGCAGCTGTGGGAAGGGCAACTCAGGCGGGAGACAGACGGCAGCAGTAACAGTGACCGTTCTAAGGGTGGTGAGTCCTCTGGGGGGCGACTCGTCTCTATAACAGCTAGGAGGGTGGGCTGTTGGTACCTTGTCTGAAGTCCTTATGTCAGGTGCGTGGGTCAGCATGGCATCGGAAGCAGACGCTTCTCCCCCTGATGCACCTGACTTGACATCTGGTGCTTCCGCACCCACTATGTCAGACGCTATGTCGGCATCCTGGTTTGTTGCCAAGGTGGAAGCGGTGCATGGGAACACGGGGGCTAAAAAGTGCCCCCGCCATCTTCTGGGAACAACTCTAATGCGGAGCTGGGCCCAGCTACGGCTCATGGCCCTGGTTCTGACGTATCAGATAATGCAGACCGTGGCCGGCGGACAGTGAGGATGACTCTGGGTCCGCACGCAAAAAGGCTCCGATAGGTGACCTTATCACCGCAGTGCGGGATACTCTAAAGATAGAGGAGCCTGCAGAAACACCAGAGGCGTCGGTCCCTTTTGGGTTCCGTAAGCCGACCCACACTGCTAAGGTGTTTCCTTGTGTGTCTTATATCGACAAGCTTTTATACAAGGAATGGGACAAACCACAGAAGGTTTTCGGTCCCCAAGAAATTTGACGGTGTGTTACCCTTTTGAGGAGAGTTTCCTGAAAAGAGAGACCTCTCCTCTGATAGTGGACCATTAGGTGTCCAGATTAAACAGCGTAACCACAATTCTGGCGGAAAGGGCCCGTGCTTCAAGGGTCCTGCGGACAGGAGGGCTGAAGCGGTTACCCGCTACCTATACACGGTGGTGGGCTCGGCTGTGCGCCCAACGGTGATTGGGGCCCTGGTGTCTCAGAAACTCACTGAAGGGGCAAAAATACTGCTCCATGGGTTTAAAGCACATGAGGCTCCCTCGGACGAGGTGGCTATGGCCAACCAGTTGATACAGGGCCTTAAAATTGTCTGCGAATCAGCCTTGGACACTATTTCTCTGCTGTCCATAGCCTTAAGCTATTTGGCGGGTGTACGCCGTCTGCTCTGGCTAAAAGGTTGGTCGGCGGACGAATTGTCCAAGAAGACCCTGATGGGTTTGCCCTTTAAGGGCGACAGACTTTTTAGAGCATCCCTGGATGTCATTATTAAAGATGCCACAGGAGGTAAGAGCACGCTGCTCCCACAATCCAAAAAGGGTAAGGAGCCATGCCATTGGCAAGGGCCCTCCTTTACCGCGCACAAGCGGTTCTTTTGTCCACCTAGTGCGGCAAGTAAATGATCCCAGGCCGATAAAGCGCCTGCTGAGGGACAGAAACGTCCCTGGTTTCGCAAGCCCAACCTCGCTTGCCTGCCGAACAGATTTTTTTCCCTCTAAACCGCCAGCTTCAGCCGACTCGTCGGGAAGCCCTATATGGGCCGGTTCAAGACCTGCTGATACGCAGGGTGATCATTCCTCTTTCAGTACAGGAACGGGTTCAGGGGTTCTACTAAAATCTGTTCGTAGTACTAAAGAAGGAGGGGGTTCGTCCAATCTTGGATCTCAGGGCCCTCAATTGCTTTGTGAATGTACAAATATTCCGGAGGGAGTTGGTTCGCTCTGTTGTCGCTGCCCAACATTCGGGTGATTTCCGGCATCCTTGAACATTAAGGACGCATACTTGCATGTCCCCATATGCACCAGGCATCAGAGATGTCTGCGCTTTGTGGCCGGGGAAGACCACTACCGATGCCAGGCCAAAGGTGGCTCTCCCCTTTGGCCTGGCATCAGCACCAAGGGTGTTCACCCCGATTCTGGCCCTACTAAGACCGCGTGGCATCGCTATCGTGGGCTACTTGGACGATCTTCTTCTGAGGGCCACTTCAAGCTCAGAATTATAGGTGAGCGTGTCTATAACCTATCAGACCCTCCGATACTTTGGTTGGGTGCTGAACACTCAGAAGTCCGTATTGGTACCGACTCAACTCCTAGTGTATCTGGGGTTGATTCTGGACTCCTCAGATGCAAAAGTTTTTTTCTCCCTATGGGAAAGTTGCAGACCCTTCGAGCTGCGGTGCGGCAGTTGACATCCCCGGGATGGTCGTCGCGCCACTTTTGCAGGCGAGTTCTGGGCCTCATGGTAGCCTCCTTCGACGCGGTATCATATGCGCTATTTCACACGCGAGTGTTACAGAAGGTAATTCTGTCCAGAAGGGACAAGTGCCCTTCATCCCTGGATTGTCAAAATCCGGGTGAGCCACCTAGTCAGGACCTCCCTAGTTTGGTGGCTGACATCACCGGCACTTCTGTCTGGGAAGTTGTTCCTTCCTTTTTACTGGATGGTGGTCACGACGGACGCCAGCCTTACCAGTTGAGGGCTCAGTCGACCTGGGTTGCTGGACTCCAGAGGAATCCCACTTGCCGATCATTGTCCTGGAACTCCGGGCGATCTGGCTTTGCCTCTCCACATGGTCTCAGAGGCTACAGGGGCGTCCAGTCAGAATCCAGTCGGACAAACGCCACAGTGGTGGCGTATGTCAAGAAACAAGCAGCTCAGCTCAGCTGTAGCATCTGAGGTCGCTCACATCCTAAGGTGGGCAGAAAGGAGCGTACCGGCTCTGTCCGCCGTATACATTCCGGGTGTGGGAAACTGGCAGGCGGACTACCTGAGTCGCCAGATGCTGGACCAAGGAGTATGGTCTCTACACCCAGAGGCATTTCAGTTCCTTTGCCAGAGGGGGGGCACGCCAGACGTAGATCTCCTGGCTTCTCGACTCAATCGGAAGGTATTGAGATTTGTGGCCAGGCCAAGATACCATGGGCAGACGCGACAGATGCATTGGTGCCACTGTGGAGTCAGTACCGGCTAATCTATGCCTTTCCTCCTCTGAAGCTCCTTCCTCATCTGCTTTGCAGACTGGAGGCTGAGTGGATTCCAATGGTCCCAATTGCTCTGGATTGGCCTCGGCGTCCTTGGTACGCCGATCTAGTGTGTCTGGTAGCAGACGCCTCTTTGCATCTGCCGCTAAGAAAGGACCTGCTGTCGCAAGGTCCCATACGCCATCCTGTTTTTACAGTTACTGGCTTAACGGCATGGCTACTGAGAGCCAGGTGCTAAGAGACCGGGGCCTGTCAGACTCGGTGATCTCGACCATGAGTAGTGCTCGGAAATCATCCTCTAGGAAGATTTACCATCGCACTTGGAAGACCTACATATCCATTTGTGAGGAAATGAGGTGGCATCCGCGTACTTTTGGTTTCCAGAGTCCTGCTGCTCTTACAGCGTGGGGCGGACCAAAAGTTTGCTTTAAGTACAATTAAGGGGCAGATAGCTGCCCTGGCTGTCTTTTTTTCAACGACCCCTGTCGGCTCACTCTCTAGTGAGAACGTTTGTACAGGGGGTTCTGCATGCGGCCCCTCCGGTCCGCACGCCACTACCTCCGTGGGGCTTGTATAGCAGACGCCCCTTGGTGTCTACCACTACGAGAGGACCTGCTATCGCAAGGTCCCATACACCGTCCTGCTTACAGTTGCTGGCTTTAACGGCATGGCCTCTCGGTGCTTCAGTAACCACCGTTTGAGAACATCAGGGAGATTCCCTTGTTGACACTTTCTCAGAAAGTGGTCCTTTTGGTGGTTGTTATGTCAGTTAAGACGGGTTTCTGAGCTGGCAGCCTTGTCATGCAAGGCTCCCTATCTGATCTTCCACAAGGATAAGGTGGTGCTGCATCCGCAGCCTTCTTTTCTTCCTAAGGTTGTTTCGACCTTCCATCTCAAGGAAGACATTGTACTGCCATCCTTGTGTCCTCATCCGTCGAATCCTAAGGAGACGACGTTACATTCCTTGGACATTGTCCGAGCTCTGAGAGTATACTGCTCCTTTCCGGAGTTTAGACTCACTGTTTTATTCGGTGGCTGGTCCCAAGAAGGGCCCAACGGTCTCGTCGGCCACCGTTCCGAGGTGGATCCGACAAATCGTGATCAGGCGTCTCCCGTTCCTGGCGCATTCGACCAGGGCGAGAGGTGCCTCTTGGGCTTTTCTGACGTCAAGCGTCTGTTTCTTAGGTGTGTAAGGCGGCGACTTGGTCGTCCATTCACACTTTCACTAAACTTTACAAGTTGATGTGTGTGCATCTTCGGATGCTTCTTTCGGCCGCAAGATATTGCAGGCGGCTGTTTAGAGTTGCAACTCCTCCATTGAGGAGCCCTGTTTTGTTTTGGGGTGAAGTTGTTTTAATGCTGTTCCCACCCCTCGTTTATGACACTGCTTTGGGACGTCCCACTTTTTCAAGATTAAGGCTGTGTCCGTCCATGAACGAAAGAGAAAATAGGATTTTTGTACTCGCCGTAAAATCCTTTTCTCTATGTTCATGGACGGACACAACACCCACCCCTCTTTTTTTAAGTTTGTACTGCTTTTTGACTAACTGATCTGCTTAGTGCAGGCTGAGGGGATATAGCCAGTAGGACCGCCCCCTGGGCGGGGATGTTCAGCTTTGAAGTTAACACTTTCTGCCTAGTCACTCCTGAATGAAGGCTAATACCCATTTTGTCAAGATTAAGGCTGTGTCCGTCCATGAACTCAGAGAAAAGGATTTTACGGTGAGTACAAAAATCCAAATTTTTCATGTAATAAATTTTCTTATATTTTACCTCGGTGTTGTGACTTGATAAATGTCCCGTGGGCTATAGATAGTTGTGCAATAATAGTTTGAATAATAGTTTTGAGGCTATGTAAAGAAATATAGCGAACAAATCGCTGCTGTCAGTAAAAAAAAAAAAAAGTTTACCTAACATCTAGTTAGTTGGAAGTTAAAGATATCAGAATACCTGACATTGAGTCAAACAAAAAGAAAAAAGTCAGTTGGCGTAGAAGAAAAACAGCCAAGTTTTAATTGCCCCTGGTGACTTTTATTTCCTTCAGCATCAGCTGATTTTTGCAGGTAACGGGTAACCATTTTGTGTGTTACTTTGGTTGAGAGAGCATTCTAGAAGCTGGATGTTTTGTAAAGAAGATTGGAGTTCTTGCAGAAGGACAGACATACAGTGGGGCAAAAAGGTATTTAGTCAGCCACCAATTGTGCAAGTTCTCCCTCTTAAAATTATGAGAGAGGCCTATAATTGTCATCATAGGTAAACCTCAACTATGAGAGACAAAATGTGGAAACAAATCCAGACAATCACATTGTCTGATTTGGAAAGAATTTGATTTGCAAATTATGGTGGAAAATAAGTATTTGGTCAATATCAAAAGTTCATCTCAATACTTTGTTATATATCCTTTTGTTGGCAATAACAGAGGTCAAACATTTTCTGTAAGTCTTCACAAGGTTGTCACACACTGTTGCTGGTATGTTGGCCCATTTCTCCATGCAGATCTACTCTAGAGCAGTGATGTTTTGGGGCTGACACTGGGCAACACGGACTTTCAA
Organism: Rana muscosa; assembly: GCA_029206835.1. Classification (NCBI taxonomy): domain Eukaryota; kingdom Metazoa; phylum Chordata; class Amphibia; order Anura; family Ranidae; genus Rana; species Rana muscosa. Next base: position 111,463,936 of record CM055125.1, read on the forward strand.
CTCCCTCCAAAGGTTTTCTATGGGGTTGAGATCTGGAGACTGGCTAGGCCACTCCAGGACCTTGAAATGCTTCTTACGGAGCCACTCCTTTGTTGCCCGGGCGGTGTGTTTGGGATCATTGTCATGCTGAAAGACCCAGCCACGTTTCATCTTCAATGCCCTTGCTGATGGGAGGAGGTTTGCACTCAAAATCTCACGATACATGGCCCCATTCATTCTTTCATGTACACGGATCAGTCATCCTGTTCCCTTTGCAGAGAAACAGCCCCAAAGCATGATGTATACACCCCCATGCTTCACAGTAGGTATGGTGTTCTTTGGTTGCAACTCAGCATTCTCTCTCCTCCAAACACGACGAGTTGTGTTTCTACCAAAAAGTTCTACTTTGGTTTCATCTGACCATATGACATTCTCCCAATCCTCTTCTGGATCATCCAAATGCTCTCTAGCAAACCTCAGACGGGCCCGGACATATACTGGCTTAAGCAGGGGAACACGTCTGGCACTGCAGGATCTGAGTCCCTGGCGGCGTAGTGTGTTACTGATGGTAGCCTTTGTTACGTTGGTCCCAGCTCTCTGCAGATCATTTACTAGTTCCCCCCGTGTGGTTCTGGGATTTTTGCTCACCGTTCTTGTGATCATTTTGACCCCACAGGGTGAGATCTTGCATGGAGCCCCAGATCGAGGGAGATTATCAGTGGACTTATATGTCTTCCATTTTCTAATTATTGCTTCCACAGTTGATTTCTTCACACCAAGCTGCTTGCCTATTGCAGATTTAGTCTTCCCAGCCTGGTGCAGGTCTACAATTTTGTTTCTGGTGTCCTTCGACAGCTCTTTGGTCTTCACCATAGTGAAGTTTGGAGTGTGACTGTTTGAGGTTGTAGACAGGTGTCTTTTATACTGATAACAAGTTCAAACAGGTGCCATTAATACAGGTAATGAGTGGAGGACAGAGGAGCCTCTTAAAGAAGAAGATACAGGTCTGTGAGAGCCAGAAATCTTGCTTGTTTGTAGGTGACCAAATACTTATTTTCCACCATAATTTGCAAATAAATTCTTTCCAAATCAGACAATGTGATTGTCTGGATTTGTTTCCACATTTTGTTTCTCATAGTTGAGGTATACCTATGATGACAATTACAGGCCTCCCTCATCTTTTTAAGTGGGAGAACTTGCACAATTGGTGGTTGACTAAATACTTTTTTGCCCCACTGTATATGTAGGAGACAGTATATATTTTATGCACTGCAGATCACTGAATCGCCTGAAAAAGGTGGGAGAACAGAGGGCTGGCAGCCCAAAAGGGATTTGTCAAAAAGGAACAAAAACTGGTTTTATCAAAAATGAAAATTACTTTATTATAAATAATCCACCATATAAAACTTAAAAGGCGATACCTCCACCATAGAAAAAGATATAGGTTGATAACGTTATCAATACACGGACACAACACATGCATACATTCCAGCCAATTGCCACACAGGTAGTTACTAATGTACTTACTGTGCACAGTAAAGTTAGCATATCTAGTCCACTGATGAGTTGCCAGTATACAGGGCCCAAGAAAGGGCAGTAAATAAAAGGGGAAGGAGGGGGCGGGTAGTAGATATGGGCACAGCAGCTAGAAGGATTCCTGTGTGTTTAAGGTATTAACCACTTCCAGTGGAATGCAGCGGACCTGAATCACCAAGGTGATTATAGAGCACCTATAGTAAAGTCAGCAACCTGTGAAATTCAAGCTAATTGGAATATAATGAAAAATTATTGTATAAAATAGTAGGAAGGACTCTCCACCGTGTCCCTTACTAACCCCCCCCCCATTACCCTTAATATTAACCACTTCGGAGGGGGCGTGGCTTAGCGTATGGAGGAGTAAGAAGCTTCCTTCCTCCCGCACACACCGGACTTATCCCGGCCACCAGCGCCTTCCAGACCCGCTATACAGGTCAGTAATGGGGAGGAAAGGTGGGGGAGAGAGTCGCCATACCCCCGATCCGAGCAAAAAGGGGGACATAGACAGATTTTTTTACAAAAAGCTGGCGCCGGAGCAGCACGGCCCCCCCTCATCCAAGATGGCATCGACCCGCTTCTCGGGGACACGTGCAGCCTCTCATGGAACGGCTTCCCAGCATGCCACACCTCACACCAGATCCAGGATGCGAGCCAGCTCTCCCCCTGACTCAGACAACGGCTCCACACGATCTGCCTGCCATTCCCCTGCCTCGCACCGCTCCTATGGAGCTTGGGACATGGATCCTATATCAAAGCCCTCCCTACCAGACATGACTTTAAGGCCTGTGTGCAGAGGCTTGAACGTTCCTATAAGCAGGAGATTACTGAGCTGCGCAGGGATGTCACCAGCAGGCTGGATAAGGTGGAACACAGCGTTGAAGAGACTGTCTCTGCCATACAATCACATGATGCCATTTTGAATGAGCACACTTTGCAAATACAGCACCTCATGTACCATCAGGAGAACAGGGCCAGACGCAATAACATCCGCATTCGAGGCCTCCCTGACTCAGTGGAAACTAAAGACCTAGCCCCTGCTGTCATCGCTTCTCCAGAAAGAGAAAGATGCACCTCTGGAACTTGATCATGTCCATAGGGCCCTGGGCCCTAAGAATCCCAATCTGGACCAGCCTAGAGATGTCATCTGCAGGGTCCACTTCTATGCGATTAAAGACACCATCATGCAGGCGGCACGCAAGCAAGAGGCCATTTATTTCAACGAGTCTCAAGTATCCTTGCTACCGGATGTCTCCAAGCTGACCCTGGACATGCGCCGGGCATTGTAGCCCCTCACTGGGGCCTTACACGCTAAACAAATCAAATATCGCTGGGGCTTCCCCTTCCATCTCTTTGCTTCACATGAAGGGAAATCTGCAGTGTTTCGTACACTCAGTGATCTCCCCAAATTTCTTGGGACCTTTGAACTGCCTCAAATATCTCTACCTGACTGGCCTCTTCATGCAGCCACCCCTGGATTCCCGGTCGCCTCCGGCTGGCAGAAGCACTCCATGAAACCCAGGCGTTCCAGATCAGAAACCTCCAAGTCGAATGCCGGATGATTCACTGCTATCAGCACTTAGTGCCATTCTATTTTTTTTTCTCTTTAGCCGGGCATTAGACCCGTGAAGTCGTCCCCGTTCTCAGGTTACAGTTTTGTTGGGGCGCTCACCTACTAACTTGTGTTTTACCTTCTGCTCACAGGGGACATTTCGCCATTTTTGTCTTCCTTCGAGTTGTTCTCCCTGAACGTTAACCCCCTGTGAACTTTCTCCCTCCCCCATACGTAATGACTGTCCTCCAATACATCGTTGTTTGCCCCCCAGCCCCCCTCCTCCCCCACTACCTAAAGTGATTCGTTATTATTTTGTTTGGAAGCCTGGTGCAGGACCCCTGAGGCTGTCAAGTGATCTTGCTGTTTGTCCGGGACTCATACTCCCGGACTTATATACATGAGTGTTCTAATTAACTGCAGCCGTTGGGGGCCCTGAACCGCTTGACTTATTGTTGTGTTTAAATGTTTATTTTTGCAGCCCGGTGTGTGCGGGCACCTCTGTGCACTGTCTGTGATCCCCCTCTTAGGTTTGCAGCATCCTACTAGGACTCCGCTGACATGTTGCTTGCAACGTTACTAGTTTGGCCGTTGAGGCCCTATTTTCTACCTCTCCTCTCTTTCTCTCTTTCCCTTCTTTTTTTGGACCTCTCCTTTCCTGTGTTTTTTTGTAATCAATCCCTCCCTACTCCTTTCCTAGCGACAGCGAGCTCGGAACTAATTGAGATCTATTCCCACCCTATATTGCTCCCTCCATGGCAGCGCCCACCTCCTTAAAAATCTCTTCCCTGAATTGTAGGGGCCTTAACGTCCCGGAGAAGAGGAGACATATCCTATACCACTTCCATAAGCTACGAACCCAAATCCTTCTCCTCCAGGAAACCCATTTCCGATCCGACACTATCCCACAGGTTCTTCATAAACAAGTACCCTACCTGTTTCCACAGCACCAATCTAAAGGAGTATCTGTTGCCTTTCACGCCTCATTCACCCCTGACGTGCTTGACACACTCATAGATCCTGCAGGGAGATATGTCTTTCTTAAATTGTCGTATTTGAATGTGATTTACACTGTAATTAACGTATACTCTCCAAACCAGGATCAACTGCAGTTCCTCTCCACGGTGACCGCACGCCTGAAAAGATTTAGTACTACCAACATGATCCTGGGAGGTGACCTCAACGCAGCTCTGATACCCCGCCTTGACTCCTCGACGGGTAAGTCCTCACTCTCCCCTGCTTCTTTGACCAAAAATGAAAACCGCTCTGACTTGTCTCTGGTGGATGTCTGGAGGGTGTTACACCCTACCACAAAGGACTATACATATTTCCCCCCCGACACACTCCTCTTACAGCAGACTGGACTACCTATTCATCTCCGAAGCCCTATTGGACTATTCTCCTGACGCCTCGATTGGCCTCACTCTTTGGTCAGATCACGCGCCCATACACTTGAGCTTAGGTAGGGCCCCTACCTCCAAGGCCAGGCCTTCTTGGAGGCTCAATGACAACCTACTCTTATATACTGTTTGTGCCCAAGACATCCTCCAGACCATACAGCACTTTATTACTGACCATGCCCATGATGACACTAACCCCCTTACGAAGCGGGAGGCCCTCAAATGTGTCCTTAGGGGCAAGTTCATCCAGCACGGCTCTAGGCTTAAACACGCACGCACGGCGGACGTAACCAGACTTTTGGCCTTAATAGCTTCATTGGAGGAGTCCCACAAACAATCCCCTGAGGCCAAGATCCACCTTGAGCTGGTTAATGCCAGGCGGGACCTTCTGCAAATCTTTTCAGAACGTTCCCTGGTGGCTAGGGATAAGGGGCGATTCGCCCATTACTCCCAGGCCAACAAGTGTGGTAGGCATTTGGCCCATACCCTACAACCTCAGCAAACCCGGAAACATATTTCCTTTATTCACTCCCCTCCCGAAGGTAAACTGATTGCCAACTCGGCCATAGCCGATGAATTTCGTAGATACTATTCCAATTTATATAATCTATCCCCCCAAAACCTCTCGCCTAGGCCCCCTTCGGTCGTCTCCGAGCAGGACATGTCGTCTTATATTCAAGAAACTTCCCTTCCCTCCATACCGACTTCGGATGCAGAGGAATTGGAATCCCCTCTTTCTGACGCAGAATTCCTACTAGCCATTAAGGAACTCAAAAATGGTAAAAGCCCAGGACCTGATGGGTTCTCCTCGCGCTTCTACAAGACGTTTGCTTCCCAGATTGCCCCCTTCCTCACAAATGCCTTTAACGCCATTAATGATAATCTCTCCCCCTCATCGTCCTTACTCCATGCCCAGATAGTAGTGATTCCAAAACCCGGTAAAGACCCCTCCTTATGTGCCAATTATAGGCCGATTTCCTTACTTAATATAGACTTGAAATTGTTCGCCAAGATCCTTTCGAAGCGTCTCTCCCCACTGCTACCTGACATCATACACAGGGACCAGGTGGGTTTTGTCCCTGGCCGTGAGGCGCGGGACAACACCACTAAAACTGTTCACCTTATAGCCTACGCACACCGTAATCGTGTGCCAGCCTGCCTCCTCTCTTGTGATGCGGAGAAGGCCTTCGACAGGGTCAGTTGGCCGTTTCTCCAAGCCACCCTTGCCCAGATAGGACTAGGACCGTAAATACTCTCGCGCATCATGGCCCTGTATTCCACGCCCTCCGCCTCTATCTTAGTGAATGGTACTCACTCGCGTACATTCACGATAGCTAATGGCACCAGGCAAGGCTGTCCCCTCTCCCCTCTCCTTTTCGCTCTTGTCATAGAACACTTGGCCCAAGCTATCAGAGCAAACCCGAGCATAAGTGGTATTCAGACCCCCCCTCCTAACATTGCAAACTCTCCCTATACGCTGACGACCTCTTGCTTTATGCGACACAACCTCACATTAGTATCCCATCCATTCTAGCAGAGATCAACCGCTTTGGCCGGCATAGTAACTATAAGCTTAACATTTCCAAAACGGAAGCCCTTAACCTATCACTTCCACATCATACCCTCTCCTCCCTTAAGACTAATTTCTCCTTCCAATGGCAGGCGACATCCATTTCATATTTAGGTACGTCCATCCCGGCACGCGTGGCGGATATCTATACTCTGAATTTTGGTCCACTGATCACTAAGATCAGACGCCTAACCGAAGACCGGATGGACAGACCGCTCTCTTGGTTTGGTCGCATGAACACCCTAAAAATGGATATACTCCCCAAATTATTGTATCTATTCCAAGCCCTCCCTATTTCACTCCCTTCCGCTTTCTTCCGCACCCTGCGCTCATTGGCTATACGCTTCGTGTGGCAGGGGAGGCACCCCAGGTTGAAACATAATCTTTTATGCTCTACCGTCACTAAAGATGGAATGGGTCTGCCGGATTTTGAGCTTTATCATTCCTCAGCAGTGTTATCACGGATCCTGGAGTGGTTCCCCCGCCCCTTTGTCAAAGCTGCTACCCTGGTAGAACAAGACCTGTCCCCGATAGATATTCGGGCCCTCCTATGGGGTTTTGAGCATACTCATAGGTCTCTCTCAACGTTATCTCCCCTCACTAGAGAAGCTCTGGTGCTTTGGTATCGCAAGAGAGAGGCCTACGCTCTATCTACTGAACCAAGCCCACTCACCCCATTATTTGACAACCCAACCCTTCCGGAGGGCAGGTCCATTCACACACTTGACGACTACGACAGGGCTTCCTGGCTCACGGCACGACAATTCGTTAACTCCGCGCAGGGTACCTTCAAGTCAAACCATGACTCTACGTCCTCCCGCTTGACTTGGCTTACTCGCTTACACCTGACTTCCTACTGCAAAGGACTCCACGAATCCGAACAGATCCATCGACCTCTGACCAGTTTTGAACAATTATGCACACTTCCTGACACCCCCCGCCATACCCTTTCCTTGACCTACAAACTGATTCTAGACCACACTCATGATTCCTTACCTAAATTTACTAAAGTGTGGTCAGAGGAGCTTGGGAGAGACATTACTGAGGCAGAGTGGGGGTAAAGCCTTTCTCTTTACCCACAAATCGTCTATCTCTAGCTATTTCCAAGAGAAAAACTATAAGGTGATTACCAGATGGTATCGAGTGCCGACCACCCTCAGGATCATGTACTCCTCAGCTGCGGACACCTGCTGGAGATGCAACTCGGCAACAGGTACATACAGCCATGTCTGGTGGGAATGTGATGTATTTCGACCATTTTGGTCTCAAATTTTTCTAATTTATTCTGAGATCTATGATACGCCTCTTCAGCCTTCTCCTTTTATTGCCCTCCTCTCCATTCTACCGGGTACTGTCAAATTCCAAAAACACAATCTCCTTAAATTTTCCCTTAGCGCGGCTCAGCGACTTATTTCTAGACACTAGAAAACCACCTCCCCTCCTTCGATTGTATAATGGGTAAATGAGATGAATACTAGTATGCTAATGGAGGAGATGCTTGCCAAATCTCTTGACAGATGTGCTAAATTCTCCTTTATCTGGAGTATATGGAGACATTACTCAACTTCGGATAAGTTGAGGGATAGGCTCCCGCTGGGGCCTACTCCCTGATGCCTTACCAGACCTTAACCTTTGGGTTCCCTGCCATGTTTGGATACCCTCCCATTGGTCCGCAGCTCGCTGTCCCCTTACCCACCCTTCCCTTTGTACTATACCCCCCTCCTGAACTCTAGACCCCCCTTTCTATCTTTATCTCTTCCTATTTCTTTTTGGGGTCACCCCTATAGATACATGATGAGTCTTTATTTGTACTCAGTCCATTTTATGTTTACACTGTCATCACTTGTGAGACTTCACCATTAGATGCTGGAATGGTGTCGTTTGTAAAGGTATTCATGTCATCCCCTAACGACTCCTCCGAACCAGGATCGCAGTAGGATCCCACAGGGGCATCCTGGTCGGACAGAATGGATATTGAGTCTTCAGACGACACTGCTTGATCTGTGTATTGCCTCACACCTCTTCTCATTAAATAGATGTTATTTGTATAATGCCGAATACATGATGTAACATGTATTACTTACCGGTCCGGGTTGCCTCTTGACGGGCTCCTGGTTTCTTGTCTTTTCTCTGTATACTTGAAACTTTGTCAAACAATAAAAACTAATTGAACATAAAATAGTAGGAAGTATAGGCAGTTACGTGATCTTCATGGAGTAGTTCTGAGAAGTGCCTTGTATATTAATTAAATTCCAATATTGGTTGGTAGAGTGCAGTAGCTCTCCAGAATGTGATTAACAGCAACCACATTTGAAAGTATCTGTGAAACCATACAGCGAACGGTATGTGAGGACATACAGAGGAAGGATTGATTGATGAAGGAACAACAATGATAGAATTCCTTTGCTTACCCTGACCTGTGTAGTCATACACGGCGGGGAAAAGAGCAGTCAATCACTTCATGAAAGAAGCAGTCAAGCCGGTCTGTAAGTGCTGACAGCTGTAAAAGTCTGTTCCCTGAATCGCCTGCCTGAAAGTGTATTTGAATACGTACACCAGGAATGGCCAGATATAGGCTTGGTTAGACTGGATGCAGTGGATATATATAGATTTATATATATATTGTGATATTGGGGTGTTTTAGCTCAAGTGGATAAATACATTTCTTTCTCGTACATCACGGGACACAGAGCGACATAGTCATTACTAATGGGTTATATAGATACCGTCAGGTGCTGGCACTGGCAACTTCCAAAACCGGAAGTACCCTCCCCTATATAAGCCCCTCCCATCCGGGAGCACCTCAGTTTTTTTTTGCCAGTGTCTAAGGTGTTGGCCAAGAAGAAACATGTGTTTTTCACTGAGCTTGCGTACAGGTTCTTTTGGGCCTCAGTAAGCTATTCCGGATCCGACCAAAAAAGCTTCATAGCTAAACGCTCGGTACCCGGGCCTTGCAGAGAAGAGCAAGGTTTTGCCTGTAATGCTTCTCTTAGGAGAGCTGGACCCTGGGATCCAGAGCTCTGGTCATACCCACGACCAAGATGTTTTCTGTGCAGGGTGCTATACAGGTCCAGGGGAGTGGAATCCTTGGGAACCCGGTCCCTGAAGGTTTGATTACAATGCCTGCCGTGATAGGTGAAGTTTGGGCTTCTGTGGACCAAACAAAGTCCTGCGGCGAGGAAAAGGTAAGTGGGGGCCCTCAGGAACTTGGTTCTATTGAGGGACCCCCAAGCCTATTTTGTCTTTCTGCCTGTTACCTAAGGTATTCCCGCTAATATTCTGTGTATGCCTGTTACTACTGAGAAAATGTAAAAATTTTAATAGTAGGCAAGAAAAAAAAAAAAAAAAAAATGTAAGACCGCGGTACCTGTGTTAGACACTAGAGGCCGCTATGGTTCTTTTTCTTGTAATGTGGATTTTTTTCTTCCAGAATCAAATCCAGGCAGTTGGTATGTTCTCTGCTGGGAAGCTGTCTCCTCTGCCCTGTTGCTGCGCTCATCCATCCCCGGGCCCTGCGGCAAAGGGGGCCCTGGCTCCCATCTAGCTCCTTATTGTTTTTAAAAAAGGGCGCCGAAGGCGCACGTGCCCGCGCGCGTGCGCGTGCATGCGCCTCTATTCATAGAGGCGATCTGAAAAAGGGGCGGAGCGGGTGGATGACGCTCAGGTGTGCGCCGCGGCGCTACTGCGCATGTGCGGGCGTCCAGCGTGTTTTAAAGCACATTATAGCTGGCTATTGAATGCACAGACAGAGCTAGCAACAGATAAAGGCACACAAAGGCGGTTGATGCAGGCATCCCCTAGAAAGGCACTTTAGTAGACACCAACTGTGATATAGCAGCAATTGTGCTAGACTATTCTCAGTAAAAGTGGTGTATTACGGCTGGAATACCTCAGCTTTAGGCTTAAGAATATGCCGTCCAGAAGCTCCGGAACTGAATCTTCCAGGAAGCGAAGGGGGTCTCATCGGGCTCTGAGGATCTTGGGCATGCTTCTGCTGCACCAGTCTCCCCTGAAGTTCAGAGGTAAGTGACCATAGAGACCCCGCAGGGGTACTTGGTACTGTGGCTGTCCTCAGTCACCTGCTCCTGTGTATGTAACAGAGGAGGTTTTTTCCTCAGCTCTGGGAGGATTAGAGAGAGATTGTCAACATTGATCGCTGCCTCCCTGTCAGGGAAAGCACGCCGATCTCCGTCTCCTCCTTCAGAGTGCCTGTTAGCAGAGCAACAGTCCCATACAGGGATCGACCTGCCTGAAGGGGATCAGGATGAGGTTGATTCTGTTATAGAGGAATCAACAGTGGAGGAACCTTTCTCAGCAGCTCAAGCTGAAAGATTATGGGTTCAGTCTCTGACTAACATGGTCCGATCGGCATTTAAAAATGCACCTTGCGGAACCATCAACCACTACTGTATCCTCGTTGGGGTCGCTAGAAGCCCCCAGACTGTCTGTTCTTTTCCACTTCGCCCTTTACTGAAAGGGCTTATTTACCAGGATTGGGAACGTCCTGAGAAAATATTATTCCCCCAAGAGATTTCCGGTGGTCTATCCCATGGAGGATAAGTTCATCAAAAAAAAAAAAATGGAAGGTCCCTACAGTGGACGCAGCCATCTCTTGTATGTATAAATCACTGACATGTCCAGTGGATAATGTCCAAATGTTCAAGAACCCAATAGATAAAAGATTGGAGTCCTTATGAAAGTCTGCTTCTTTCTACAGCAAGCTTGGTGACACAACCAGCAGTAGCAGCTATTGGGGTCTGCTAAGCAGTGAAGGATCAGTTAAAACAGGTCTTGAGGGACTTGACAGATCAGCAGGCCTTGCCCTAGCTGATCTACCTAGAGCCTTAGGCTTTGCGGTTGACGCCATAAAGGATTCAGTCCAATCAGGCCTCCCGCCTTACGCTGTCTAGAGTACATATGCGTAGGCTTCTATGGCTCAAAAACTGGTCTGCTGAAGCTCCCTGTAAGGAATGGCTGGTTAGCGTCCCATTTCATGGTGAACGCTTATTCAGGGAAAACATGGACAAATATATCCAGAAAATTTCCAGCGGTAAAAATAAGCTCTTGCCGGTTAAAAACAGAGTTAGAGGTCCCTCTTTAAGAGGCCTGCTTCTCCAGTCCCTGGGGCATCGGCTGTGTAACAGTTCCGACGGCCTCCTCGGTCAATTCCCGGGGGTAAAAAACAGGGACAATAGCAGGGTAATGAGAAACCCTGGGTCAGGGGAGGTACAAAACCTCCCCCAAAGTTAAATTCATTGAAGGGTTGCCCCCACTCAGTCGGGTGGGGGGAGGACTCCAGTTGTTCACAAGAGACCTGGCGGGACGCGATCAAGACAGATAGGTGCTCTCCGCAGTATGTTGGGGATACAGATTGGAGTTAAGAGACTCTCCTCCTTCCCATTTTTGAGGTCAAACGTGCCAAGGGATCCCCGGAAGAGAGAGTCCCTCCTGTTGGCACTAGAACAACTATTGCTCCAAGGAGTAATTATGGAGGTTCCCCTGGAAGAATGAGGGTTCGGGTTTTACTCAAACCTCTCTACAGTCCCGAAGCAAACGCGGACGGGAGGCCCATATTAATTCTAAAAGGGCTATACAAATTCCTGTATATCAGGACTTTCCGATGAAGTCGATCCGATCGGTGGCCACTGCCCTACAAGGGGAGGATTGGTTAGCCGCGATCGACATCAAAAATGCTTATTTGCACATTCCCATCTTTCCAGCCCACCAAAAATTTCTACGCTTTGCGGTAGAAGGGCGCCATTTTCAGTTCAGAGCCTTACCCTTCGGTTTGGCCACAGTACCACGAGTGTTTACAAAAATTCTGGCCCCATTATTGGCCAATCTAAGAACACGAGGTGTAACGATAATGGCATATCTAGACGACTTGTTGCTGATAGACCACTCAGTGGAAAAACTAGAAGTGGTTGTTCACGAGACAATCAAGTATCTGGAATCTCACGGTTGGATTATCAACCGAGAAAAGTCAGCCCTAAAAACCAGTCAAAAGTCTGGAATACTTGGGGCTAAGGTTGGATTCAGGCCAGAGAAAAATATTCTTGCCTCGAGGAAAGGTGTTGTCTTTGAAAGATTTGATCCACTTAGTGGGTACAAAAAAGACAGCCGTCCATACGCCTGTGCATAAGGCTGCTGGGAAAAATGGTGGCATCATTCGAAGCAGTACCCTACGGTCAATTCCATTCAAGGAATTTGCAGGGGGCCATACTGTCAGCCTGGAACAAAAAAGTTCAGGCCCTAGACTTACAATGTCCTTGTCCCCTTCCGTTCGCAAGAGCCTCCGTTAGTGGTTGGTTCCCCAGAATCTGGAAAAAGGGAAATCCTTCAGTCTGATTTCTTGGAAGGTGGTCACTACAGATGCCAGCCTTAGAGGCTGGGGAGCAGTACTGGAGCAATAGTTTCTCCAGGGCAGATGGTCGGATGCAGAAAAGGCCCTGCCCATCAATCTCTTAGAGATACGAGCAGCCCGGTATGCCCTAGTAGCATGGACATCCAAACTCCAAGGGTCCCCTGTCAGAATTCAATCAGACAATGCCACAGCAGTGGCATATATCAATCATCAGGGGGGCACCAGGAGTCGTGCAGCCCAGAGGGAAGTAAATTACATCCTGAAATGGGCAGAAAAATATGTCCCAGCCATATCTGCGGTATTCATTCCAGGAGTGGAGAATTGGAAGGCGGACTTTCTAAGTCGCCAGCAATTATGCCCAGAGGAAGGGTCCCTTCACCCCGAGGTTTTCTGGACAATATGTCAGCGGTGGGGAACATCGGATGTAGATCTTCTAGCATCCAGATTCAACGCAAAGGGGGACAGGTTTGTCTCTCGGACAAGGGATCCCCTAGCTTGCGGCTCGGATGCCCTAGTGTTCCCTTGGGATCAGTTCAAGCTGATATATGCATTCACACCGCCACAATGGTTACCTCGATTACTCCGCAGAATCAGGGTAGAAAAGAAACCAGTGATTCTGGTGGCTCCAGCGTGGCCCCGAAGAGCGTGGTACGCGGAGATTGTAAAATTTCAGTGGGGAGTCCTTGGACTCTCCCACGTCGTCCGGACCTGCTTTCGCAAGGACCGATATACCACCCTTCCTTACCAGCCCTAGGTTTGACGGCCTGGCTATGGAAGCCCACATTCTAAAAAAGAGAGGGCTCTCTAATCCTGTGGTATCTACCATGATCAATGCCAGGAAGCCGGTATCCAGGCAGATCTAATATAGAATCTGGAAGGCGTACATCGCGTGGTGTGAGGCCAAGAAATGGCATCCACATAAGTACGTAATAGGTAGGATTCTGGACTTCCTACAATGGGCTGTAGATAGGAAGCTTGCCTTGAGTACTATCAAGGGTCAGATTTCGGCCTTGTCAATATTTTTTCAAAGGCCCTTGGCTTCGCATTCACTAGTCAAAGCCTTTATACAAGGAGTGATGCGTATTAGTCCTCCGGTTAATATTCCCATATGTCCATGGGATCTAAACTTGGTTCTGTCGGTTCTACAGAAACAACCATTTGAACCATTACAGCATATTTCTTTGGTGCTTCTCACCAGGAAATTGATTTTTCTAGTAGCCATTTGTTCGGCTAAAAGAGTGTCGGAATTAGCAGCTATGTCCTGTAAGGAGCCATATCTGGTTATCCATAAGGATAGAGTAGTGTTACGTCCTCATCCAGCCTTTCTTCCTAAGGTGGTATCAAGGTTTCATTTGAACCAAGATGTGGTTCTTCCTTCTTTTTTCCCCAAACCTACTTCGGTAGAGGAAAAGTTATTGCATTCTTTGGATGTAGTAAGAGCAGTTAAAGCTTATCTAAAGGCCACTGCTCAGATTCGCAGAACGGATACTTTGTTTATTCTGCCGGAAGGCCCCAGAAAGGGTCAGGCAGCGTCGAAATCTACTTTAGCCAAGTGGATTCGACAGGTCATAATACAAGCCTATGGCTTGAGAAGGAGACCGCCTCCGTTCAAAGTTAGAGCGCACTCCACGGGAGCAGTTGGAACTTCATGGGCAGTGCATCACCAGGCCTCCCTGGCTCAAATCTGTAAGGCCGCAACATGGTCTTCAGTACACACGTTTACTAGGTTCTACCAGGTGGACGTTAGAAGTCAGGAGGATGTCGCCTTTGGGCGCAGTGTGTTGCAGGCCGCAAAAGATCCTCATGTCTGATAGCGCTCAGCTTATATATGGTGTATCCCCCCCCTCATTGGGCATTGCTTTAGGACATCCCATTAGTAATGACTATGTCGCTCTGTGTCCCGTGATGTACGAGAAAGAAAATAGGATTTTTATAACAGCTTACCTGTAAAATCCTTTTCTTGGAGTACATCACGGGACACAGAGCTCCCGCCCCTCTTTGGGGACACTTATTGCTTTGCTACAAAACTGAGGTGCTCCCGGATGGGAGGGGCTTATATAGGGGAGGGTACTTCCGGTTTTGGAAGTTGCCAGTGCCAGCACCTGACGGTATCTATATAACCCATTAGTAATGACTATGTCGCTCTGTGTCCCGTGATGTACTCCAAGAAAAGGATTTTACAGGTAAGCTGTTATAAAAATCCTATTTTTTATGCAGTGAGTCCATATCAGACAGGCATTCTAGTTAAGGGCCTGGTAGCCCATGTTTATTTAAACAGAAAAGCAAAATGTCCCTTCAGGATTCCCACGCAGGGGTTTAACTTCATTTAGCAGTCCAAAAATAAGAAAAACATACCAAGCCACCTGGCTCTCTTGTTAGCAGTTCCTCTGCTTGCTTTAGGTACTGATACCTTTAAACCACTAGATCTTCCAGTCTCACAGTCTTGGATGCACACAGCTTTGGGCTTCTTAAACGCACACAGCTTGAAGTCCCTTAATGCACACAGTTTCTGGCTCCTTGGACGCACACAGCTTAAAGCCCTTCAACGCACACGACGTTTATACTCACACAGAGACACTCACTAGCAGCCACTGCAGTTAGCAAGCTGCTCACCATCCTTCACCATCCTCCACTCTGCTCTCACCAGCCCCTCATTATATTGGTTGTGTGCACCTGAGCACACACCATGCTGGCTGTCCACAAGACCCGGACACAGGGTTGGAGATCCCATCCCACCCAAGACTCTGAAGGATCTCCAAGCCATAGAGCCCCATGTAGAAATAGCAAGATCCAAGAAAACTGCCAGCAGTTTTCTCAGTTTTTAAATCTACGCTTTGTAGCTCTGCACTCAGCCGATATGCAGACTCTGTGTCCATTTTAACCCTTTTTTCATTGGGACAGAGCCTCGCTCTGCCACAATATTATATATATATATATATATATCCATATGTAGGAGACAGTATATATATATATATATATATATATATATATATATATATATATTATGCACTGCAGATCACTGAATAACCTGCCTGCCTGAAAGTGTATTTAAATACGTACACCAGGAATGGCCTGCAGTCAGATATAGGCTTGGTTAGACTGGATGCAGTGGATAGATAATATAAATATATATATATATATTATATGTAGGAGACTGTGTGTGTGTGTGTGTGTGTGTATGTATGTGTGTATATATATATATACAGATCACTGAATCACCTGCCTGCCTGAAAGTGTGTTTGAATACGTACACCAGGAATGGCCTGCAGTCAGATCTAGCTACACAGTATACAGTGTGTATGTGTGTGTGTGTATATACACATATACATACTGTGAAGGACTAGCATCAAAGGTAGAGCTTGAAGGACACGGCCACTCGCTGGTTCTTCTTTTTAAGGGCTTTGTTTGTCCATTTTTATTAAAAGAAGTTTAAAACAAAATCAAAGGTTTCCCTCGCAGGGGTTTCAGCACTCCTTTTCATCAACAAAATGACATTCAGCCTCCTGGCTTATACATACTGCAGTGCTGCTCAGTCCCTCTACTTCAGGCTCTCGTCTGTCTCCTACAGACTATTCCCTTGCAAAGACCATCTGTTTAGATAGCAGCCCCTCACTGCTCTGATCCTCAGACTTGGGTCTCTGGCTTCCCCTGTGCACACATGCACTCGTCGGGAGGGTGGAGCCCAGAATGCTGGTCCTGACTCTATCAGGCCCACACACACCTGAACAATCAGTGTGCCGGTGAGTCTCAAAACCCTGATCCAGGACTGGGGAATTCATCCCACCCAGATCTCTAAGAAATCCCCAGGCTCCAGGTCCCAAAGTGGACTTTAGTAAATCGTGAGGAAACTGAAAAGCCAGTTTCCTCCAAAACAAGCAAATACCCTGGAGCCCCTCAACCTGCCTGGTTGAGAATCCTGTATTCATCCACTGGTGGGGTACCACACTACATATACACAAAGCCGTGTGTGTGTGTGTATACACACTAAATACACTGCAGCTAACTGAATCAACTGCCTGCCTGAAGAACGGTCTGCAGTGAGATCTAGCTAAACTGTATACAGAGTGTGTGTGTGTGTGTGTGTATGTATATATATATATATATATACACACACACACACACACATATATATATATATATATATATATATATATATATATATATATATATATATTGTGACAGCAGGAAGGTAAAGTCACCTGGTTGCATCCAGGGGGGTAGATATATTTCTCCCAGATTCAGGCTTTATGCCGACTTATACAACTAGGGAGTTGATGAAGCCCAGCTGAGGCTAGTGGGCTCATGAATGACTCATACCTCTAGGGAGAGTGCTGGGCGTCGTGAGGCAGGGAGTTGATGAGACCAGCTGAAGCCTGTCAGTTCGTTTAAGGCCTCTATAAAAACTCCCAGCTTCATTAGATGTTAGCTCATGCCTGGAACCAGACCTGTGTGGACTGTCTAGGGAGAGTGAACCCCTGTGCGGTGAGGCAAAGCCTGTGTGGCTATTTGTTTGGACTTTTACTAAACCAGGGACTTAGGGACTAGGACAGCACCAGGCTGATCCCAGTTGTTAGTTTAGGAAACCTGCATGTTTAGTCAGAGGTCAAACTGACCAGGATTTATTTTGTTTGTTTCTTTTTGGCTTTGCTGTGTTTTTGTCACTGTACATAGAGAAACAAACCGCACCTTTTGATTTTGAAAACCACAACCTCCGTCTGCTGGCCCTGTTTTTGTGTGGGGAGCCCAACCAGGGGGTCACACACACCCGCTACCGAGTTAACCCCCCTCACAGTTGGTGGAGAATGCGGGCAGTTTTTTTTAAGCCAGCATGGAGGAGATACTGAAACAGCTGGCTCTAGCAAATGCCAATCAACAGCAGACAAATGCAGGTTTGCAAAGGAGCCTTGCAGCCCAGCAGCAAGCTCATCAACAAGCCCAGCAGCAATCTGAGGCCCGCTTCATAGACCTGTTACAGAAGCAAGAGCAGAGACTACAACAAATGGAAGCAGTAATGCAGCAACGTCCGCAGACCAGTGAGGAAAGCCGTCCCACTAATACCGCGTCCTTTGGGGTGAGTCGTTTATTGACAAAAATGACTGGAGAGGATGATCCAGAGGTATTTTTGACCACATTTGAAAGGACTGCTGAAAGAGAAAAGTGGCCTGAGGAGCAGTGGGCTGGACTGGTGGCTCCTCTGTTAACTGGTGAATCGCAGAAGGCTTACTATGACCTAGAGCCTGACCAAGCAAAAGACTATGTGATGCTAAAAGCTGAAATATTGGCAAGGCTGGGTGTCACCCTGGCTGTCCGGGCTCAGCGTGTGCATAACTGGACTTTCCAGCTTGGAAAACCCCCCAGGTCTCAAATGTATGATCTCATTCACCTGAGCAGGAAGTGGCTACAGCCAGAGACTTTGTCCGCACCGGAGATTGTGGAACGTGTTGTGATGGATCGTTTCTTGAGAGCTCTTCCTACCGCCATTCAAAAGTGGGTAAGCCATGGAGACCCAGAAACGGCCGGTAAACTTGTGGATCGTGTAGAGAGATACTTGGCTACAGAGAACCTGACGGCCTCTTCCAGAGACTCTCGGACTTTCCACCCTAAGACCAGACCATCCCCAGGGGCGGATAAGAGGATTCCAAGGGGTGAGGGTGGAGAGAGTGAGAGGGTGGGAGCTCTACCCCAAGTTTGGCGAGAACAGCCTGGGAAATCAGCGGCTCAAGAGGCCGCAAGAAGGATCGTTTGCTACCGCTGCCGGCAAGCGGGACATATTGCAGCAAATTGCCCGGTTGTGGAGGAACCCATGCAATGTGACTTTCTGATGGACAGACGTCAGTCGCTGTGTGCGACAGTCGCATGCACTGCCATTCGGGGAACTGAGAAACATTTATGCAAAATGTGTATTAATGGTAGAAATGTTGTGGTATTACTGGATTCAGGTAGCCTTGTGACCCTGATAAAGGCTGAATTAGTTAAAACAGAGGTCTCTGGGAATAGCAAGGTAGCTGTTATTTGTGTGCATGGGGACACCCGAGAGTATCCAGTGACTACAGTGTGTTTCGAGACCCCCAAAGGTACCCTCTCTCATCCAGTGGGGTTAGTATCTCAATTACCGCATGATGCCATTGTGGGAAGGGATTTTCCGAAGTTCTGGGAACTGTGGGATGATCCTGAGCGCCCCACTGGTGCCCCTATGTACCAGGAATGTGATAGCCAGAACTCCTCTGAGAGTGGTGAGGACTCTCCAGAATTTCCCTTGTCAGTATTGGCAGGGGAGACTCAAGAAACTGGAGAGGAGCCCACCTCCTCAGACGAAAACCTACCGTCTGTGGAGTTTTCTGATCTGGAGGTTCACAGGGAAAATTTTGCCACAGAACAGTTAAAAGACCCCGCCCTAATAAAGGCACGGGAAAACGTAGTGGAAATAGATGGCGAGTTAGTGAACCCAGATAATACCTGCACTTACCCATACTTCAGCGTAGAGAAGGACCTACTGTATCGGGTGGCAAAAAGGGCAGAAGAAACCGTTGAGCAGCTGGTGGTGCCCAAACCTTACAGGAAGTTGGTGTTGGAGTTGGCCCATGGGCACATTCTTGGAGGTCATCTGGGGACAGACAAAACCCGAGAGAGGGTATTACAGAGATTCTATTGGCCTGGGGTGATGAAGGACATAGAAAATTATTGTTCCTCCTGCCCTGTGTGTCAGAGGTCGGCCCCGATGCCACATTTCCGTAGCCCGCTGGTCCCTCTACCCATCATTGAGGTCCCGTTTGAGAGAATCGCAATGGATTTGGTAGGTCCTATAATCAAGTCCGCTAGGGGGCACCAGTACATATTGGTTATAATGGACTATGCCACCCGTTATCCAGAAGCGATCCCTCTCAGAAATACCTCGGCCAAAACCATAGCCAAAGAGCTATCTCTTGTTTTTAGCCGGGTGGGTATTTGTAAAGAACTGCTTACGGACCAAGGTACACCCTTTATGTCCCGGGTTATGAAAGAGCTGTGTAAATTGTTCAAAGTGACGCAATTGCGTACATCTGTGTATCACCCCCAAACCGATGGGCTGGTTGAAAGATTCAACAAAACCCTAAAACAAATGTTGAAGAAAGTGGTGGATAGAGATGGAAAGGATTGGGACTGTCTACTTCCTTATTTGATGTTTGCTATTAGGGAGGTGCCCCAATCCTCTACGGGATTCTCCCCCTTTGAGTTACTGTATGGGAGACACCCAAGAGGGCTGTTGGATATTGCCAAGGAAACTTGGGAAAGTGAGAGTTCTCCCCACAGGAGTGTGATTGAGCATGTCGCCCTGATGCAAGATCGAATTGCACAGGTAATGCCCATCGTGAAGGAACATTTGGCCCAAGCGCAGTTGGCACAGCAGAGAGTGTACAACCGTGGAGCAAAGACCCGTACCTTTTCCCCGGGGGATAGGATATTGGTACTTGTCCCTACGGTTGAAAGTAAATTCCTTGCCAAATGGCAAGGCCCCTACGAGATAATGGAAAAAGTGAGCGAAGTGAATTACAAGGTCAGACAACCAGGAAGGCGAAAGCCCGAACAGATATATCACGTTAATCTGTTGAAAGCCTGGAGGGATAGAGAGTCCCTAGTCGCAGAAACTTGGTCACCAGCTCAAACTGGTTGCGTGATTCCGGAGGTTGGAATAGCAGCCACCTTGTCACAACCCCAACAACAGGAGGTTAAGGAGTTTGTGCTTCGCAACAAGGAGGTGTTCTCTGAGCTGCCGGGACAAACATCTGGGGTAGAGCATGATATTATTACCCCGCCCGGTGAAAGGGTGAAGTTAAAACCCTATCGGATCCCAGAGGCCCGACGGGAGGCAATACGGGAGGAAGTACAGAAAATGCTGAACTTAGGGGTGATAGAGGAGTCCCAAAGTGATTGGTCTAGTCCCATTGTGTTGGTGCCTAAACCGGATGGGAGCTGGCGATTTTGTAACGATTTTCGTCAGTTGAACAAAGTTACAAAATTTGACACCTACCCCATGCCACGTATAGATGAGTTGATCGACCGGCTGGGAACAGCCCGATACATGACGACTCTTGACCTCACAAAAGGGTATTGGCAAATTCCCCTGGCCAAGTCGGCCAAAGAGAAAACCGCATTTGTAACCCCAGACGGGGCGTTCCAATATAAGAGAATGCCGTTCGGGTTACAGAATGCGCCGGCCACATTCCAGCGGAAAATGGACCAGATGCTGAGGCCCCATCGGAAGTATGCTGCGGCTTACCTGGATGACGTAATTGTCCATAGCACAGATTGGGCCTCACATCTGCCAAAAGTGCAAGCAGTCCTGGACTCTGTTCGGGAAGCGGGGTTTACGGCTAACCCCAAGAAGTGTACCATTGGGCAGGAGGAGGCCAAATATCTTGGGTACACCATTGGCAGGGGAGTAATAAAACCCCAACTCAACAAAGTCGAGGCCATCCAGAGTTGGCCACGTCCCAACAGCAAGAAGCAGGTACGAGCCTTTCTGGGAATCGCGGGTTATTATCGGCGCTTCATTCCCCACTTTGCTTCTAAGGCTGTGCCCCTAACCAACCTGACGAAAGGGAAAGGGTCGGTCATGATTAAATGGACCCCCGAGGCTGAGGCAGCATTCCAATTCTTGAAACAAGCCTTATGTAGCCAGCCAGTGTTGTACTCACCCGACTTCTCTAAAGACTTTGTCGTACAAAGTGATGCGTCAGATGTGGGGTTAGGAGCAGTATTGTCCCAGGTCTGGAACGGGGAAGAGCACCCAGTCATTTACCTCAGCAGGAAGTTGAAGTCCCATGAGGTAAATTACGCCACGGTTGAAAAGGAGTGTTTAGCGGTGAAGTGGGCTCTAGATTCCCTTCGGTACTACCTGCTAGGTAGGCACTTTGACATGGTTACGGATCACGCTCCGTTAAAGTGGATGGCTCAAAACAAGGAAACAAATAGAAGAGTGAATAGGTGGTTCCTGGCCCTCCAGGAATTCAACTTCACAGTAAAGCATCGCCCTGGCGTTCAAATGGGGAATGTGGATGCTTTGTCTCGAGTACATGAATGCCTGATTGCTGGTGTTCCAACCCCGAGGTTAAAACAAGAGGGGGGGGTATGTGACAGCAGGAAGGTAAAGTCACCTGGTTGCATCCAGGGGGGTAGATATATTTCTCCCAGATTCAGGCTTTATGCCGACTTATACAACTAGGGAGTTGATGAAGCCCAGCTGAGGCTAGTGGGCTCATGAATGACTCATACCTCTAGGGAGAGTGCTGGGCGTCGTGAGGCAGGGAGTTGATGAGACCAGCTGAAGCCTGTCAGTTCGTTTAAGGCCTCTATAAAAACTCCCAGCTTCATTAGATGTTAGCTCATGCCTGGAACCAGACCTGTGTGGACTGTCTAGGGAGAGTGAACCCCTGTGCGGTGAGGCAAAGCCTGTGTGGCTATTTGTTTGGACTTTTACTAAACCAGGGACTTAGGGACTAGGACAGCACCAGGCTGATCCCAGTTGTTAGTTTAGGAAACCTGCATGTTTAGTCAGAGGTCAAACTGACCAGGATTTATTTTGTTTGTTTCTTTTTGGCTTTGCTGTGTTTTTGTCACTGTACATAGAGAAACAAACCGCACCTTTTGATTTTGAAAACCACAACCTCCGTCTGCTGGCCCTGTTTTTGTGTGGGGAGCCCAACCAGGGGGTCACACACACCCGCTACCGAGTTAACCCCCCTCACAATATATATATATATATATACATATATACACACACAGTCAGGGCCAGAAATAATGGGACATCGACACAATTCTAATCTTTTTGGCTCTATACACCACCACAATGGATTTGAAATGAAACGAACAAGATTTGCTTTAACTGCAGACTTTCAGCTTTAATTTGAGGGTATTTACATACAAATCAGGTGAACGGTGTAGGAATTACAACAGTTTGTATATGTGCCTCCCACTTTTTAAGGGACCAAAAGTAATGGGACAATTGGCTGCTCAGCTGTTCCATGGCCAGGTGTGTGCTATTCCCTCATTATGCCATTTACAAGGAGCAGATAAAAGGTCCAGAGTTAATTTCAAGTGTGCTATTTGCATTTGGAATCTTTTGCTGTCAACTCTCAATATATGAGAGCCAAAGAGCTGTCACTATCAGTGAAGAAAGCCATCATTGGGCTGAAAAAAACAAAACAAACCCATCAGAGAGATAGCAAAAACATTAGCAAAAACATTAGGTGTGGCCAAATCAACTGTTTGGAACATCCTTAAAAAGAAATAACGCACAGGTGAGCTCAGAAACACCAAAAGACCCGGAAGACCACGGAAAACAACTGTGGTGGATGACCGAATAATTCTTTCCCTGGTGAAGAAAACACCCTTCACAACAGTTGGCTAGATCAAGAACACTCTCCAGGAGGTAGGTGTATGTGTGTCAAAGTCAACAATCAAGAGAAGACTTCACCAGTGTGAATACAGAGGGTTCACCACAAGATGTAAACCATTGGTGAGCCTCAAAAACAGGAAGGCCAGATTAGAGTTTGCCAAACATCTAAAAAAAATTTTAGAAGGAAATTGCTAAATTGTGCATCACCACAGGGTGACACTGTGGATGCACCTAGTATAAATGCGCCAACGTCCCGATAATCAATGGGAGAATATTGTTTGAACTAAAAATGGACTTTAAACGGCACATAGATAGATATTGTAAAAATTCTAAGGGTTTTATTGTTGGTAGAAAAATATAATTGAATTTAGGTAGAAAGTACGTTAATACAAAACAATGACATTATGTAACAGTCATCAATAATTAGTATAGGGTCCCATTTACAAGACTCAACACATCTCCCAGAAATTACATTAACATGTAAAATACACAAAGTAGAATAGGATAATGTATAGCCAACAAACACAAATGAGGAGTTGGACGGTATGCACGAGAGATGACTGGTCTTATTGATAGGTCCGGTAAATTCAAAGATAAAGATCTTGCTTTCGCTCGACTAGTTTTGCGTTCCAAAACGGAGAAGTTCCATCCAGGTTCCATCCAGGTCCACCAGCACATAATCCGTGTCAAGCTATAAGCTGGGTCAGTCCATCACTAGGGGTCACCCAAACAGACTACCACTGTGTGGCTCGAGCAAGTGTTTCTGACTGACACACTCCTCTACAGTATTGTCTGGTTTGTTACACCTGGATTTACGTTCCCTACCTATCAGTAGCCTGTGCATAGTTACTCTTTTACTTAAATCACGCATGATTGTTTACCATGAATGTGTTTATATAATACTGGCACCCTGTGATACACGGACTGCCAGGTCAAAATACCTAGGCCGGTTTCACTACTTAACACGGCCTTGTTCAATACTATGCTCCCGACGAAGCGTTTTGGAACGCGAAACTAGTCGAGCGAAAGCAAGATCTTTATCTTTGAATTTACCGGACCTATCAACAAGACCAGTCATCTCTCGTGCATACCGTCCAACTCCTCATTTGTGTTTGTTGGCTATACATTATCCTATTCTACTTTGTGTATTTTACATGTTAATGTAATTTCTGGGAGATGTGTTGAGTCTTGTAAATTATAATTATAAATTATAATTATAAAGTCTTGTAAACCATTACTTTTGGTCCCTTAAAAAGTGGGAGGCACATATACAATCTGTTGTAATTCCTACACCGTTCACCTGATTTGGATGTAAATACCCTCAAATTAAAGCTGAAAGTCTGCAGTTAAAGCACATCTTGTTCGTTTAATTTCAAATCCATTGTGGTGGTATATAGAGCCAAAAAGATTAGAATTGTGTCGATGTCCCAATATTTATGGACCTGACTATATATATATATATATATATATATATATATATATATATATATATATATACATATACATATACACACACACACACACACACTAAATACCCTCTTCTGGTACAAAAAAGTTGCAATTTACCTTTTTCATTTGGCCATGTATAATTCTTTCATCATCTATCAAAAATCGATGGAAAAACCCAACCTCTTCCTAAAGTTTATTGAAGAAATTGTCACTGCCCTGATATATCAACAAGTATCCCCCCCCCAGAAAGCATTCGCTCCGATTTTGTCAGCAGACTACACAAGCGCCATTTTCTGGACCATATCCCTTCATCAGGATCCGGAAGATGACGCCAAAAAAATGTCGGGTGTGCACCAAAAGAGGAGTTGGGAGAGGCACCAGTTTCCATTGTCCCCAATGTCCCTCCCAACCTGGCCTTTGCATCGGAGAATGCTTCAGACACTATCACACTCTTGTAAACTATTAGCCCATATTTCTAATAGACTGCCATTTCCCCGTTTTCAATTTCGGTCCTGAATATTTCCCTGGTGCCTCATCCAACCATATCATTGTCTTCCATGTGAACTGACCCTGGCCTGTTTCTCGACTATGCCTCTGCCTGCCGTCTGCATTGTTTATCCGCCATGCCTTTCACATGAACTGACCCTGGACTATCAAGTATGCCTCTGCCTATCGTCTATTTCTGCCTTTTACCTGCACTGACCTCGGCCTGTTGACCATGTTTTTGCCTGCCCCTTGGACTGATCTTTCACCCTGCCACACAGGGGTCTCACTCTCACATATGTGAGGGGCTCCAGAATAGTGTTCTGAGTTGAGAAAAACAGTTTTTGGTTTTCCCAGAACAGGGTCTGGTTGTCCAGAGGCTTCAAAAAGATTTGGGTGGGAGAAGCCTCTACCCCTGTCCCCATTCTTTCCTGACCGATGCCCTAAGCTTGATGGTCCTGCCTGGTCCCTGGACAAATACTTTGGCTGTGCTGACCATATCTCTGCCTGTACTAACTATGGACAGTATTCCTGCCTGCTGCATGGACGATCCTTTTGCTGCTGCTGACCACATCCCTGCCTGCTACCTGGACCAATGCTTTGGCTGTGCTGGCAACCTGTACTGACTATGGACAGTATTCCTGCCTGCTGCCTGTTTTGCTGTCACTGTCCATGTTCCTGCCTGGACCAATGCTCTCCTCTGTGGACCACTGCACTACTAAAACCGCAGGTAATCTTTTCTTTACCCTTTTCTCAGCAGAACGTATTTTGGTTTGTAATTAGTATGTACAGTACATGCTGTGTTAGAAATATGAAGGGCCTTCAACAATGTGATAGGTTGGCAGGAATTTATGTGTGTGTGATTTATGCTCCTAGAACGCCTGACAGTGCTACTTGGATGTTGAGCCTCTGTATGCTGCCAGGCTATGTAAAAGTCTCACACATGTGGTATTGCCATACTCACTAGGAGTAGCAGAATGTATTTTGGGGTGTCCTTTTTGCCATGTACATGCTGTGTGTTGGCAATATCTTATAAATGGACAACTTTGTGTAAAAAAAAAAAAAAAAGCGTTTTCAATTTTTTTTCCACATTTTCCAAAAACTTCTGGAAAAAATAGGTTTTTTGTACTCACTGTAAAATCCTTTTCTCTGTCGTCCATGGACGGACACAGCTCTTTAATTCTTGACCATTGGGTTATGTTCCTGTTCTATAGGAGAGGACTAGGCAACACATGTTAGATCTATAATAAATGTTACTTTAACAGAGTTGAACAGCCTCCACCCTGCAGTCAGCAGCCTCAGTTCGTAGAAAAGCAGTACAGACCAAAAAAGAAGGGGTGGGTGCTGTGTCCGTCCAAGGACGACAGAGAAAAGGATTTTATGGTGAGTACAAAAATCCTATTTTCTCTTTTCGTCCATGGACGGACACAGCTCCTTAATTCTTGACCATTGGGATGTCCCAAAGTGTCAAAAAACAAGGGGTGGGCACAGCAATCAAAACCAATTTCACCCCAAACAAGCAGATCTCCTCAACAGATTAGGTACAACCTCAAACAGCCACCTGCCAAACTTGCGGCCAAAGCTAGCATCCGAAGATGCACTCACATCAACCTTGTAAAATTTAGAAAAGGTGTGAACGGACAACCAGGTCGCCGCCTTACACACTACAGACACTTGATGTCGGAAAGCCCAAGAGGCACCAATAGCCCTGGTCGAATGCGCCGTGACAGAAAAGGGAGGCACCTGCCCCTTAAGGGCATAGGCCTGGATGACGGTCTGCCTGATCCACTGAGAAATGGTAGCCGACGAAGCCGCCAGGCCCTTCTGCGGACCAGACACCGACACAAACAGTGAGTCAGACCTCCGGAATGGAGCCGTAGCAGACAGGTACACCCCCAAGGCACGTACCACGTCTAAAGAATGTAGCGCAACCTCCTTGGAATGCGATGGCCGAGGACACAAGGATGAAAGTACAATGTCCTCATTCAGGTGATAGGCCGAAACCACCTGCGGAAGAAAAGAAGGCTGCGGGCGTAGCAGCGCTTTGTCCTTATGGAGGACAAAATATGGGGACTTGCAAGACAAGGAAGCCAATTCAGAAACCCTTCTGACGGATGTGATGGCTACCAGGAAGGCCACCTTCTGAGAGAGCGTCAAAAGAGGAATTTCCCTGATGTTCTCAAAAGGAGGTTTCTGAAGCGCCGAGAGCACCAAATTCAAATCCCACGGAGGTAGTGGTGGTCGCACCGGAGGAGCCACATGTCGGACCCCGTGCACAAACATACTCACCAGTGAATGAGCCGCCAGGGGTCGCTGAAAGAAAACAGCCAAGGCTGAAATCTGCCCCTTAATGGTGCTTAAGACAAGTTTCTGATCTACTCCGCGCTGTAAAAACGTCAGGATCCTGGAAACCGAATAAGTCCGTGTACGCCATTCCATCTCCTCACACATAGAGACGTAGGCTCTCCATGTGCGATGGTAGATCTTCCTAGAAGAAGATTTCTGTGCCCTCAACATGGTTGAAAGGACCGAATCCGACAGGCCTCGGTCCCTTAGTGCCTGGCTTTCAATAGCCATGCCGTTAAAGCCAGCGACTGTAAAGCAGGATGAAGAAAAGGACCTTGCGAGAGAAGGTCCTCCCTCATGGCAGTCGCCAGGGCACATCCGCCACCAGCCGCACAAGGTCGGCGTACCAGGGACGCCTGGGCCAATCTGGGGTGATTAGAATCACCTGAATTCCCTCGGTCTCTACTCTGCGGAGCAGACGAGGAAGCAACTTCAGTGGGGGCAAAGGCATAAATTACCCGATACTGACCCAACAGGGCCACCAATGCATCTGACGCGTCTGCCCAGGGATCTCTGGACCTGGCCACGAACCTCGACACCTGCGACTGAGTCGAGAAGCCAGGAGATCCATGTCTGGCATGCCCAATCGCCGGCAAAGGAGTTGAAAAACCTCCGGATGTAACGACCATTCCCCGTGGTCCAGCATCTGGCGACTCAGATAGTTCGCCTGCCAGTTTTCCACGCCCGGAATGTAAACTGCCGATAGGGCCGGCACGCTCCTTTCCGGCCAACATAGGATGTGAGCGACCTCCAACGCTGCAGCCGAGCTTCTTGTTCCTCCTTGATGGTTGACGTATGCCACAGCCGTGGCGTTGTCTGAATGGATACTGACTGGACGCCCTCTTAGTCTCTGAGACCACCTGGAGATCAGACTGGCGTCCGTCGTGATCACAGTCCAATGAAAGGGGAGGAACGACTTCCCGGACCGAAGAGCCGGGGATCTCAGCCACCAACTCAGAGAGGCCCTGACTAGATGACTTAACTGAATCTGACGATCCAGAGACAACGGAGATTTGTTCCATTTGGAGAGAATCTCCATTTGCAAGGCCCGAGTGTGGAATTGGGCAAAACTGCACTGCCTCGAAAGAGGCTACCATGAGGTCCAGGACTCGCATGCAAAAACGGAGAGACAACCATTTGCGGGAAGTCACCAACCTCACCACAGTCTGGAGTGGCTGCAACCTTTCCAAAGGAAGAAAGACTCTGGCCTCCGAGGAGTCCAGAATCAACCCCAGGTACTCTAGGCGCTGGGTCGATACTAACACCGACTTCTGGAGGTTCAGTAACCAACCAGACTCCTGGAGGGTCTGACTGGCTATAGACACATCCTCCTCTAATTCTGAGCTTGATGCAGCTCTCAGAAGAAGGTCGTCCAAGTAGCCTATGATAGCAATTCTGCGCTGTCTCAGCAAAGCTAGACTCGGGGCGAGCACCTTGGTGAAAACTCTTGGTGCTGATGCTAGGCCAAAAGGAAGAGCCACAAATTGATAGTGGTCTTCGCCGATCGCAAAGCGCAGGAACCTCTGATGCCTGACACAGACAGGGACATGCAAGTATGCGTCCTTGATATCCAAGGACGCCAAGAAGTCGCCCGGATGGAGCGCAGCCACCACCGAACGAATCGATTCCATACGTAATTTTTTAATCTTTATAAAGGCATTGACGACCTTGAGGTCCAAGATTAAATGGACTCCGTCCTTCTTTGGGACCACAAACAGATTCGAGTGGAAACCCTGAAACCTGTCCTGTGGTGGTACGGGTATGATCACCTCGCACCTCCACAAGTCTTGCACTGCCCCCTGGAGGGCAGCCCGACGAGCCGTAAGGAGAGGCAGATTTGAGGGGAAAAATCTGTTTGGTGGACAAGAAAGGAACGCTATCTTGTACCCCGAGGTGACCACCTCGCAGACCCACTAGTCGGAGAGCAGGGAAGTCCACCGAGCTACAAACCCACAAAGCCGTCCCCCAACCCTGGAGTCGGGCGGGGGCAAAACTTCATGCGGTAGCAGGCTTGTTTGCTGGCTTGGTGGGCTTGTGCACCCAGGGATGCTACTGTCCCCCAGCTGGACCTTTGTCCACTTGGGAGGGTCTGCCGGCAGGTCCTGACTGACGAAAATACCACTTCCTTGTGGGAAAGGAGGGCCCTGGCTTGTGGCGCGGCTCCTTCCCTTTAGTGGACAGAGAGATGTGTACTCTTACCTCCAGTGACATCCTTAATGATGTCGTCCAGTGAGGCACCAAAAAGCCTACCACCTTTGAAAGGCAAATCTGCCAATGTTTTCTTAGAAGCTTGGTCAGCGGACCAGCATTTCAGCCATATAAGGTGGTGCAACACCACCGCAGATGCGGAGGCCCTGGAGATCAAGGGGGCTGCACCCAGGGTTGAATCACAGACGTACACGAGTCCCTGTACCAACTGTTCGGCCAGTGACACGCATTCTGGAGGGAGCTGATGCTCCTCCACAGTCTGGTGCAATACTTTTGCCCCCTCCGTGAGTGTCTGGGACACCAAGGTAGCAGCCAATATAGGCCGCAATGCTGACCCCAGCATGGTGATCACTGCTTTGGACCTCCTATCGGTAGGGTCCTTTAAAAGCAGGTGTCCCCTCCACCGGGATAGTGGTTACTTTATTTAACCGAGAGACCGGGGGATCAACGACCGGAGGAGAAGCCCATTTTTTCAAAAGGCTCTCTTCAAATGGGTAACGGACCGTCATGCGCTGATGGACCGCAAAGGGCCTCTGCGGCCGTTCCCATTCCTTATCTATGAACTTGTCAAAGAAATCAACATGAGGAAAAACCGGGTCGGTTTGTGCGACCCAAAAGGGACAGACCCTGCAGTGGAAGTCCCAGCTGTACCTTCCAGCTTGAGAGTGTCCCTCACAGCATTGATAAGTGCATTTTACAAGTGCCCTATCTTGAGCTGACCCGGACAGGGGGTCCTCGTCATAGGGAAGGTCCTGGTCCGCCTCTTCTGACATACCAGAACCGGGGTCCTGAGCCGCAGCCAGGCCCGAGTCTGAGTCAGAACATTTCCCAGGTGGGGGTGCTTAGTACCCCCCTTACGCCGGCAAGCCGCTTCCACCCTGGCAACAAATGACTCCAGGACTGCCGACAAAGCGTCCATGGGAACTGCAGGTGCAGGGACACCGGTTGCTGCCTCTGGAATGTTTGGGGAAAAAACACCAGCTTCTGACTCCATATGCCCACTGACAGCCCTTAGGGACTTAGTCAAGATACCTGACACAAAATTTTGTCCACCCTCCTTGCTGCACTGACCGAGGGGGGGGGGATACCCAGGGGACTCATCCCCTAGCCAGAGACTGTTCAGCGCCGCTGCCCGCTCTCCATCCGCACACCGCATGTGACTGAGGAACTGTGTGAGGTGAATAGCGCCATTCGTGCTGTTCAGGAAGCCAGCCAGCACCAGGGGCCAAAACCCACTCCAAAATGGCCGACGGGTGCCTCAGAGAAAGCGCACGGACCACAAGAAAATGGCCGCCCGCAATTGCAGACCTGCATCATAGCGTGGCCACGGCAAAATGGCCGCCAATGGGATATGCAATGCACAGGCCCCGGAAAAAATTGGATTTTTGTACTCACCGTAAAATCCATTTCTCTGACGTCCATGGACTGACACAGCTCTCATACTGTTTACGTGTGGGTATATGTCCCTGCTTGCAGGAGATGACCTAGGCAGAATGTTAGATGTTAGAAACATTCTAGAACAAAACCAGAGCTGAACAGCCCCGCCCAGGGGGGCGGTCCCTCCGGACATTACCCTCCCACTTGCAGCTAGCAGCCTCAGTTCATAACAAAGCAGTACAAACCTTAAAAGGAAGGGTGGGTGCTTTGTCAGTCCATGGACGTCAGAGAAACTGATTTTACGGTGAGTACAAAAATCCTATTTTCTCTTATTGTCCATGGACTGACACAGCTCTCATACTGTTTACGTGTGGGACGTCCCAAAGCAGTATAAGAAAAGGGTGGAAGCAAATAGTAAAGGAACAACCAAAACTTCACTCCAAACCAGAAGAGCTGCTAAACGGAGGAGTTGCAACATTAGCAGCGGCCTGAAACACTTTGCGGCCGAAGGAAGCATCCGAAGATGCAGCCACATCAACCTTATAGAACTTTGAAAAGGCATGAACGGACGACCAGGTCGCCGCCCTGCACACTTGTGCAACCGACGCTTGATGTCGGAAGGCCCAGGAAGCACCAATTGCCCTGGTGGCATGCGCCGTAACCGGAAAGGGAGGGGCCACCCCCTTAATGGCACAGGCCTGTATGACAGTTTGTCTGATCCATCTAGAAAAGGTGTCCGACGACACCGCTCGGCCCTGTTTCGGACCAGAGACAGACACAACTAGTGAGTCATATCACGTATCACATAAAATGTGTGAAGCGCAAACCTTCTGGAATGCGATGTGTGAGGACACAAGGACGGGAGGACAATGTCCACATGTAGGTGAAAAACCAAGACCACCTTTTGCAAAAGGAAGGTCGCGGACGCAACACCGCCTTATCCTTATGGATGACCAAATAGGGCGACCTGCAGGACAAGGCCGCCAACTCAGACACCCGTCTGACAGAAGTAATGGCCACTAAGAAGGCCACCTCCTGAGAAAAGGTCAAGAGGGGAATATCTCTGATATTTTCAAAGTGAGGTTCCTGGAGAACCGAGAGCACCAAATTCAAATCCCGAGGAGGGAGGAGGAGGTTTCAACAGGAGGGAGCACATGGCGAACCCCCTGCACAAAGGTGCTACCAAGGAATGACCCGCTAGTGGTTGCTGAAGGAAGACGGCCAAGGCCGAAAACTGACCCCTAATGGTACTTCAAAGCAAGCATTTGGGTCACACCGCGCTGCAAGGACCGCAGGATATGGGGACGGAATACGTCCATGGACGCTAGTCCAGCTCATTGCACATAGCGATGCAAGCTTCCCAGGTACGGTGATATATCTTTCAAGCGGAAGACTTCCGTGCCCTGAACATGGTCGAAAGCTCGGGCTCTGGCTCTCAGCACCTGGCTTTCAATAGCTATGCCGTTAAGTCAGAGACTGTAAAACAGGATGAAAAATAGGACCTTGAAACATAAGGTCCTCCCTTATAGGCAACCGCCAAGGAACGTCCGCGATGAGACGTACCAGATCAGCGTACCAATGACACTGAGACCCACCCGGCGCAAGAGGATCACCGGAATCCCTTCGGCCACAACCCTGCGCAGCAGGCGAGGAAAACAGCTGCAGCGGAGGATAACAGATATCAGGTGATAATGACCCCATGGGGCCCACCAACGGATCCGAGGCATGCGCCCAAGGATCCCTGGACCTGGTCACAACCTTGACACCTTACGATTGAGTCGAGAGGCCCTCAGGTCCACATCTGGCATGTCCAAGTGTAAGGACCACTCTCCTGGTCCAGCGTTTGGCGACTCTGATAGTCCGCCTGCCAATTGTCTACGCTTGAACGTAGACGGCCGATAGAGACCACGTGGGGAGGCATATTCTGATTGCCCGTATTTCCAGAACATTGATCGGTAAACAGGCTTCGTCCGGAGTCCAAAGCCCTGGGGCTGACAGGACTCCCCAGACTCCACCCCAGCCCGTCAGGCTGGCGTCCGTCAAGAACACCGTCCACTGGATGGGGAGGGATGACTTCCCGGACCGAAGAGCCGGGGACCCCAACCACCATGCCAGGGATGCCCTGAGTGGGTGACTCATCTGGATCTGAAGATCCAAGGACAACGGGGATTTGTCCCAAGTGGACAGGATCTCTTACTGTAATGCCCGTGTGTGTGATTGGGCATACGGAACAGCCTCGAACGAGGCCCTCATGAGTCCCAGGACTCTCATGCAAATAACGGGTTGACGACCATTTCCGAGACGTCAGGACCCGCACTACAGACTGAAAAGTCAGCAACTTCTCCAGGGTTAGGAATACCTACACCTCCATGGAGTCCAGGATCAGACCGAGATACTCCAAATGCTGAGCCGGGACCAGGACCGACTTCTGAATGTTCGGGAGCCACCCGAAGTCCCTAAGGGTCTGACTGACAATAGTCACACTTCTTCTAATTCTGAGCCATTGTCTGCTCTTAGAAGAAGATCGTCCAGATAGCCCATAATAGCAATGCCTCGCTGTCTCAGCAAGGCTAGTACCGGAGCAAGCACCTTGGTAAAAACCTTTGGTGCCGAGGCTAGGCCGAAGGGAAGAGCCACAATTGATAGTGGTCTTCGCCGATCGCAAGCGCAGAAACTACTGTTGACGTGCGCAGATCGAAACATGCAAGTAGGCGGCCTTGACGTCCAAGGATGCCAGAAAATCCCCTTGATGGAGTGTAACGAACACCGCGCGAATGGATTCCATGCGGAATTTTTGCACCATCACAAAGGCATTAAGAGGGCCGCCCGACGGGCAGGAAGGAGAGGGAGAATTGAGGGAAAGAATCTGTCTGGGGGCCAGGAACGGAATTCTATCCTGTATCCTGAGGTGACCACCTCGCACACCCACCGGTCGGAGATCCGGGAGGTCCACCAAACCGTGAACCTGCAAGGACGTCCCCCCACCCCAGAGTCGGGCAGGGGCAAGACTCCATGCGGCAGTGGGCTTGGGAGCTTGCTTGGTAGGCTTACGCACCCAGGGACGCTTATGTCCCCCAGACGCACTTTTTCCAGTCTGGGGAGGGCTTACCCGTGGATTCTGACTGACGAGAAGAAACTCATTCTTCTTTGCCGGAAAGGAAGGGCTCAGCCTACGGTGGGGCTCCTTTTTCCGTAACCGACTGAGGAAGGAAGGTGCTCTTACCCCTTGTGACATCCATAATAATGGCATCCAGGGCGGCCCCAAACAGTCTACCGCCCTTAAAGGGCAAGTCAGCCAGGAGCTATTTGGAAGCTAGGTCGGCCGACCAGCATTTCAGCCAGATAAGGCGACGCAGCCCCACAGCAGATAGAGGCCCCAGAAATTAAAGGGGCCGCATCCAAAGTGGCATTGCACACCGAGACTAAACCCTGCGCCAATTGGTGAGCCAGGGTAATGGTCTCAGGAGGGAGATTATGCTCCTAAACCATCTGGTGCAAAATCTTTGCCCATCCTGTGAGTGTCTTGAGACACAAGTGTCACCGCCCCTATAGGGCGTAAGGCAGACCCCAAAAGGTAAACATAGTTCTACTCACCACTTCTGACCTCCTGTCAGTGGGATCCTTAAATGTCCCTTCCATTGGGAGCGTGGTAGCCTTATTCAAAACGGGCGACCCGGGGGAGTCGACCACTGGGGGGAAAGCCCCTTCTTAACCAGGTCCTCCTTAAAGGGGTACCTCATGGCTAGGCGCCGCGGGACCGTCAAAGTCTTCTGCGGCTTATCCCAGACTTAGTCAATGAATATATAAAAAAAAGGCACATATGGAAAAAACCTTTTTGAATAAACGGCTTTAAAGGAACCAAAAGGAGACCGCTTCTACCTGAGGTTCCTCAGCCTCAACATTCAGCTTGAGAGTGTTCCTCACAGCATCAATGAGTTCACTTACAAGCACCCTGTCAGTTTTTCAGAACTGGGGTCTTCCACACAGGGAATATCCTGTTTAAAAACATGAAAATCCTCAGAGCTAGGGTCCTGAGCAGCCATAGCTAGGCCCATATCTGAGACAGAGCACTCCCATACAGGAGGATGTGTGGGGAGGGGGCGCTTTACAGCTTCCTTGCGCTCGCACACCGATTCCATCCTGACAAGGATGATTCCAGGACTGCCGACAACTAGTCGCTAGGGACCGCAGGTGCAGGAGCACTGCCAGTTGCCTCAGACAAGTGTGGAGAAGCAGGTGAACTAGACTCCATACTGCCACCCTCTGACTGTTAAACACTATCATAGTGAGTAACACAGTCCACCCACTGGCTATGCTGAAGCTGAGGAGGGGACACCCAGAGTACTCACCAACCCCTGTAAGGACCGCTCATTCCGCTGTATGAAACTGCGCTGCCACGCGGGTGAAGCCTGGGGAGAGTGAGGAGATTGGGAGATTCGCGCCGCAGCAGCGGCCGATAGAGGCCAAAACTGTACGCAAAAACGCAGCGGCTTCAAGAAAATGGCCTCCGGCCGCATACAATCGATCCACGGCAAAATGGCAGCCGAGTGCGGTTTTTAAAAAAATACCTCACAGCGCTAATGGCACACATGTTTTGCGGTTGTTCACTAACCACAAGGCAGGAGCTCCTGCCCTCACTGGCTGTGGCACGGCAAGCGCTGGGGTGGCTGTCTGAACACAAACAGCCCCACTCAGGAACTGAACCTGTGAAGCTTAGCTTTGCTAAGCATGCATGTAAACCACTACTCCACAACAGTATGTCAACACTCACACACCAGAACACTGCCCCAGTGCCATTAAAACAGACATGAGCTCCCCCAGCCAGGCCAGAGTGACCCCCAAGCACCCCCACACAGCACAGCACCAGTACAGGGTGCAGAGAGCAGCATAACAGGGGAGGGAGAGACAGGGAGAAACCCCCCATATAAAGAAACACAGCCAGCATGTACTCACCTGTAGCAGGAGAGACTACTTACCCACTGGATTGTTTCAGACAGACCTATCACAGAGCAGTACTGCGTAGCTGTCGGCCCGGTCCACCGCGAGAGATACAGTCAGTCAGGTACTGTTCAATCTTGAGAGGACCGCGGGAGCTAAAAGCAACCCAGCCACCCCTGGAGTCATGGGGCATGTCGTGAACTGAGTCTCACACACACAAGGCGAGGATCAGCACGCTCGATGGTCGGACAGGGAAGACTACGAGGATACCAGTGTACCCAACCTGTTGCCCAGCAGACAGTTGATTGAAGGTCTCAAAAATAAAATAATAAAATTCCCAAAGGAATAAAAAATTAAAAGTAAAATCTTCCAGGAGACTGACAGCAAGTGTCCGCAGCAAATGACAAAGGCAAGAAAAGGCAAAAAAAAACGAATCAACGGTAAAAAATGTGTTTTAAACCAGCCGAGGAACAAACCACCAGCTAGGTGGACGTGATAACGTTAGTATTCAATGCTCCACCCGTCATGTTTCCCCAAAAATGGCTTCTACTGGGAATGGAGTTTGTTCCTCGGCTGGTTTAAAACACATTTTTTACCGTTGATTCGTTTTTTTTTGCCTTTTCTTGCCTTTATCATTTGCTGTGGACACTTGCTGTAATTTTTTTAAAGAATTTTTAAAATTTTGATGTGAACATTGCTGTGTTTTTACAAATAAATATCTTGTTTTTTTGGATATACTACACTATGAAGCCTTCTTTTTTATTTTTTCCTGCTGAGCCACCGTTCCTAAGGAACGTACCTGGAAAGTTGGAGTGATTTCTCACCTGTGTTCTTCCTTGCCTGATACGGGGTAATGAACAGCTGAGATGGGCTATCTTCCCCAGGATTCGGATGTGAAGATCCCTTCCTCCATCTAGGAACAAGTGATCGTTGTTGGAGCCGGCAGGCTGATGCACACGCTTCTGTGATCTCTATAACTTGAGATCCCAACTATCTGGTAAGCGGCAGTAATATCATTTATCTTGGCTGCACTGTAATCAAGGCTTCTGAATATTTCCATCGATTGTCCTATATTTGAGTTGAACTCTAGAGATCATCTACTTTTGAACAAAATTTCCATTTGGGACACGTTCATTTTGGTTGCACTGCACTGTTTTTCCACTATTCAGTTATCTGGACTATATTAGTGCTTGCGCGTCAAACATTTACAATTTTTTTTAATTTTTTTTTAACAACAAAATGTTCCTTTATTGAGGCAGAAAAAGACAAGTATTATACACAAAAGTCCAGATTGGACCAAGTCATACACCGAGATAAAAGGGAAAGTACAGTACAAAGTAAGCCATATAAACGAGTACATAAAAAAAGGCATTTCGTATACCGCCCAACAATAGCGTCACTTATACAGCTGAATAGATTCATACCCCAATTGAACCAGAACCCGTAGCAGTACCCCATCCCCACCCCCCAGTGTCCAGGGTCAGAAAGCCACTCCCCCCTATTCCGTCCAAGGGTGCCAGATCTTGTCAAACTTTTGTGGGCAGTTCCTGCACATGTAAGTTAACTTGTATAGTGGCAGCACAGTATTAATAGATTTCTCCCAAGACTCCACTGTCGGGGGGGAGGGGGCATTCCAGCGCAAAACAATCTCCCTCTTTGCATAAAAGAAGAGGTACGTAAGGAGTAATTTGGTGTAACGGGGTCTCTGATCATCATCCTGAACGCCCAGGAGCGCCAGCTCGGGGGATACAGGGAGTGTCAGGTCGAGGCGGCCATTAATAGTGTCAACCACCCTAGCCCAATACCTGGCAATCCTAGGACAGCTCCAGAACATGTGGAAATACGTGCCCACACTATTCTGACAACGGGGACAGTCCTGTGTGCGCTGCGGGTATACCTTGTGGAGTCTCTGGGGAGTGAAGTAAACTCTATGCAGGAATTTGACCTGTATCAACCTTTCTTTAGTCGAGATCAGTAAGGTAGTACTGTCTGCTAAGCAGTCATCCCAGTCCTCTCTGTCAAGATCCGGTATGTCGGTCTTCCACAGGTCC
Source organism: Rana muscosa (assembly GCA_029206835.1). Classification (NCBI taxonomy): domain Eukaryota; kingdom Metazoa; phylum Chordata; class Amphibia; order Anura; family Ranidae; genus Rana; species Rana muscosa. The sequence continues at coordinate 111,501,561 of CM055125.1, forward strand.
CAAAGTCTTTCCATTCCAGCAGAACCAGTCCTCAGCAACATCAGATATACAGCAGACAGGGGTTTCAGGAGTCGCTCCTAGGCCAACAGCTCCTCAAGCGGGTCCATAGCCAGTCCGGGAGGAGACGGGAACTGGGCCCCGATAGCGTGTCGGACCTGAAGGTATCTAAAGTACATCCATCCGGGTAAATGAAATTTATCCCGGAGGGCTGTAAATTACATCAGAGCTCCCGCCACGAATACATCCCCAAGAGTCCTGATCCCGTACCCTGCCCAGACCTGAGGGTCAGGAACCGTCCCAAGATGCGGCAGGTTAGGATTCCCCCACAGTGGGCAAAAAGGCGACCAGTCTCGCGGGCCCGAAAGCCCCCGCCTGGCCACCGTCCAGGCCCTCAGGGTCGTACGAGTCGGCTGCGGGAGAGCAGCATATGCCCTGTGCCCCCTGTAGACTAGATTACCCAATTCCTGGAGCGAACCCAGAACCGCCGCCTCCAGGCACACCGCAGCATTGCTCCTTGAGAGGACAAACCACCACCGGACTGTAACTAGCACCGCCGCCCAAAAGTATGTTCGATTGTTCGGCATCGCAAGGCCCCCGCTACGAACGGGGAGCATTAGAGTTGATTTAGCCAGTCTGGGGGTTGTGCCACCCCAGATAAAGGATCCCACACATCAGTCTACCTCCGCGAAGAAGGAATTGGGTATCCAGGTGGGACTGTTGCGAAATATGTACAAAAACTTGGGGAGAAACAACATCTTCAAAAGATTTATACGTCCCATGAGGTTCAGAGGCAAGGAGGCCCATGAGGCACACCTGGACCGAAGCTGGGACAGGATAGGGGACAAATTAAGTTCCCTATAACTCGACAGCTCCCTCCGCACCTGGATACCCAAATACTTAAATTGATCCACCCAGAGCAAGGGTGTCTTCCTAACCGGATCCCGGACCTGCGGATCGAGAGGAAAAATAATTGATTTGGACCAGTTAATACGTATCCCCGAGAATCTGCCGAAAATGTCAAAAATCTCTAAAGCTGCCGTCAGCGACTCATCCGCATCTTGCAAGTATAATAGTGCGTCATCCGCATAGAGAGAGAGCTTTTCCTCCAGGGATCCTACCATCAACCCCCGGACCCTGCCCGAGGTTCTGACAGAGACGGCTAGGGGCTCCAGTGCAAGTGCGAACAAGGCCGGTGATAAAGGACACCCCTGCCTCATGCCCCTCTGCAATGAGAGTGGCACAGACAACCTGTCATTAGTTCGGATTCGGGCCGAGGGCATCCGGTAGAGCATCAGCAACCAACAGAGGAACCTGGGCCCAAAGCCAAACCGGCGCAAGACCTCCCACAGAAAGACCCACTCGACCGAGTCGAACGCCTTCTCAGCGTCCAGTGAGGCAATGACCCGCTTACCACTATTGTCATGGGGTATTGACATGTTAAGAAATAGACGTCGCAGGTTAATGTCAGTTCCCTTCCCAGGCATAAACCCAGTCTGGTCCGGGTGAATCACCTCTTCCAGAACTGGAGACAACCTGTTCGCCAAAACCTTTGCCAGAATTTTGGCGTCCACGTTCAGGAGCGAAATTGGCCTGTACGAGGAGCAGTCCTCAGGATCCTTGCCTGGTTTGGGGATCAACACCACCACCGCATCAGACATGGATGCAGGGAGAGCCTCCAGCTCAAATGACTGAGCAAACAGAGCTACAAGTCGCGGGGCCAGCAGGCCCTGATGCTGAGTGTAGAATTCCGTCGGTAGACCGTCCGCCCCAGGTGTCTTACCCGCTTGGAGTTGTGAAAGAGCAATCTGCACCTCCTCCAGGGTGATATCAGCTTCCAAAGCAGTACAGGCCTCATCCCCAAGTGTGGGAAGAGGGATCCCATCTAGAAACTCTGAGAGTTCCTGAGAGGAGTAATCCACCCTGGTGGAGTACAGGTGCTGGTAATATTGTGCAAATCTGTCATTTATCTCACTAGGAGATTGTAGCAGAACCCCCCCTGGATCCCGGACCCCACCTATGTGCGTAACGGCAAACTGTCCCTTAGCCAACCATGCCATTAACCGACCGCTCTTATTACCATATTCAAAGATCTTTTGCACCGTGGAGAGGAGAGATTTCTGTGTCCCCTCCACCCTACATAGGGACAACCGATGCAGAGCGAACTGCCAAGCCCCGTAGGTCACCTGATTGGGGTTAGCCACATATGCGGCTTCGGTCGTTTTTGCCGTTTCCTCCAACTTCTCCAGAGAACGTGCAGCCGTCCTACGAGCAATGGAGATACGCGCCATGTACTCCCCCCTGGTCCAGGCCTTAAAGGCATCCCAGGTGACCAGGGGAGAAGCAACATCCGCATTCTCCAGCCAATAATGGCACATGCCCTCCTGCACAGCTTCTTGAATACCCTCCTCCTCAATCCAGTACCTAGATAGCCTCCACAACCGCTCTCCAGGAGGCCCCATGGATAGCTTGAGAAGTAGGGGAGCAGGGTCGGAGATGCCCCGAGATAAAGTTACAGCAGTGGATATTCTATTAAGCAAGGATCGGGAGGCGTAAATCATGTCAATACGGGAGAGAGTTTTAAACGTATTGGAGTGACAGGTAAACTGCTTAGATGTGGGATTAAAGTGGCGCCAGGTATCTGTCAAGGCAAAGGTGTGTGCCCACTCCGTCAGCCCAGGTACCCACCGAGAGACAGAGTGAAGTCTATCCATGTCAGTGGTCGCAGTCATGTTGAAGTCCCCCAATACTATGACATCCTCCACCCCGTAATCAATCACTTTTTGCATAACAGTATACATTAACGCCGGATCTGCCGGTGGAGGAAGGTAGAGCCCTACCAAGACACATGGGTTATTAGCAATCAGGGCATGGATAATAATGTACCTACCGCCGGGGTCCGATCTGACGTCCAAGACCCGAAAGGCCAGCTGCTTGTGCACCAGGATACTGACCCCCCTGGAGTAGGTGGAGTAGGTTGCGTGATAATGATGACCCACCCAAGCCTTTTTAAGGCCCATGATTCGAGATCCCAGCAAGTGTGTCTCCTGTAGCACACAAATATGAGGGGAGTGTCTTCTGATGTAGTTAAGTACTAAGGATCTTTTATGGGCAGAATTGAGTCCCCTCACATTCCATGATATTATGGAGATCTGAACCATTGCAGTGTGGGTGTGATAATGGGAGATAAGCAGTGAGCCTGGGATGTTCGCCCTCCACCACCTCCAGGGTCCAGCCGGCTGGCAGCAACCCTCCCAGGCCCCCCTATATTACAGTCATAGACAGTGTAAATGCGACCATGCCATAAAGGAACAAACAAAAAACAAAACAATAACAACTTAACATCTAAGCCCATGCCCAACGGAGCATATAAAAAGGGGCAGCAACGGCCAACCTTCCCCACCCCGCAGATCCCACCCACGGCAAGACTGCATATTACCCAATTAACCAGCCCGAAGGCAACTAATGTCTGGGAGGCGTGTGTACTTTTCCCAAGAGGCAGAGAGTCAGCATCGCCCGAGTTCAAGCAGCAAACACCCTGAGGCAAAGTAAGGGTTAATCGCACAAAATGGGGTCAACTGAAGGAGCAGCCTATGAGTCTAGAGATGCTGCTATAATAAACCAATCGGATTGTATAGTTCGCCTGGTATCACCAGGGGCTCATTGCTTTTACGTAACCGGTTCCACAAAGTAACAGTAAAAAGGTGCAGAACGAAATACAACAAAATATATTGTAAAGGAGAAAATTAAAAGATTTCCCCCCAATAGCCAGCACAGGACAGAGGGGCCGGGTTGGAGTCAGTAAAGGAGAGTTGGGGGAGATATGAGCAACAGCTAGATCAACTGCGGTATGGGGAATCAGTGCTCCTGCACAGCTGTTACGCTCAGGCAGTCAGTTCCCCTCCATAAAACTCCCTCTAGTATGCAGAGCAGTGATGAAGTGCGGACAGCAGTAGGCAGCAACCAGAGCATGCCGTGCTGTAGGCTTCCTACGAATGTCAGTATGAAGGCATAATAGAGTGGGGCTGACATCCAATCATCCGGCCAGTAAAGCACAGCAGACTGCTGAAGAAATTACCGTGGCAAGTAAGGCAATCCAAGGGGTCACGGCACCAGACAGGTCTAACTTACTAGCGGCATCTCCGCTGATCTCATCCCTGAGGGGGGAGAGTTTCTATCCACCGTGCAGCATCCCTCGGTGTGGTGAAGAGGCGGACCGTTTCTCCGTCGATGACCCGCAGCTTGGCAGGAAAGAGTACACTGTATTTGATGCCCTTGGAGCGGAGAGCTGCTTTAACTCCATCAAAGGAGCGCCGGAGCTTCTGGAGAAGTCAGGGAATAGCATCAAGCGGCCATTGCCGTGCAGCAGTTCCCCCGCTGCTCTAGCCGCCCTGAGCAGCTCGTCCCGGTCCCTAAAGTTCAGAAGCCGCAGGATGAAGGTACGGGGGGGGGGGAACCCTGTGGGCCGGGCTGCGGTGGCACTCTATGCGCTCTTTCCACCGTGAAGTGAGGAGACAAGCGGGCCGACAGGAGAAGGGAGCGGAGCAATCCTTCCGCAAATTCAGTGGAGTTCTTACCCTCGGCACCTTCCGCGAGTCCCACTATGCGGATATTGTTCCTGCAGCATCTGTTCTCGGAATCCTCCGCGCGATGTTCCAGCAGTTTCACCCGAGAGGTAAGTGAGCGAATCGCCCCGGTGTTCTCACCCACGGCATCCTCCACCCGGCCCACCCGACTTTCCGCCTCAGTCAGTCTGGAGCGGACCTTGTCCAGGTCTTGTCGGATGAGACCCACATCCAACTGCACCAGTTCAATTTTGTTGGTCAGGGCCGCTTGGCAAGAAGTCACCGCGGCCTGACATGCAGCAACTGCCGCCATGACCTCCGGGATGCCAGGGGTGGAGGTAGTAGGGCCCTCCTGAGCGTTCGTCTGTGACGCCATATTGACACGAGGCGCCTGTCTGCTAGGTCCCTGGACTGCGGGACTCGTCTCCAGAGACACCACGGGGGGAAAATTACGTTTCTTACCCCCCCTGCCACGTCCGGATCGTCTAGTAGACATCCACCGCCGTTCAGGCGGGTAGTTAGTGGGGAAAATGCCGATTGGGGGTAATACAGGATAAACTGTGCAGCAGAGCTCTAAAAAGTACGTCCTCTCACTCCGCCATCTTGGACACGCCCACCTACTAATTTTAGTTATTTGGATTATTAGTGGTTGCACTTCACAATAATTTGGATTGAGTTATATATACATTTTTTGTGTGGTTAATTACTTAGTGATTATTGATTTATTCTCTTGTTTTTTGCACCTGTGGTATTTGCAAGAGGATCATCCTTTTGCCAACATATATAGGAAGGCCAGTAAGCTGGCCTGAAATTATGGGAGGAGTTCGAGGGGTACTTAAGCAGACCATCCACCATGGTCAGTGTCGGCTCTAGTGCGCGGTATTACGACATCACCAGCCCGACTCTGCTCTACTCACAGCGTCCGTGAAGTTGCGCTCGTGCTTTCGAGACCGCTCGCAGTTGTTCGCCGATCGGGTCGTCGCTCGCGGTCGCAGGTAGGACTGGTTGTTACCGTTCGAATGAATCATAGCACCGGTTTACGTTTTTTCCCTTTTACAATCATACGGCTCACTAACTCACGTGTTCTCTCTGTTTGCATTTTGTCTACTGCCTAGACCAGTTCGTTATCTTTCGAGCCCAGTCGCGCCCAACGTTTCGATTCGTAATGGCCTGCCACGACACAACGTTTTATAGAGCTTACTCGCTAGGTTCTACAAATCACTTGAACAGTACTCAAGCCACTTACTACAAGTCGCTCATACGATGCATGGTCGCCAAACCGGTGTCCCACCCAGCATAACCCCATCCCACCTACTGATGCCCTACACCTCCTACGATACTCTCCCTTCACCTAACTGATGCCCCACACCTCTTACTACACTCTACACACACCAAACAGCCGGTCCGAATCTAGTCGCAAAACATCGGCACTACAGTTCGGACCCTCGGCAATCACAAGCCCCTTCAACTTCGAAACACCAGTCAGTCGATCCGAGTCCAGTCGTATCTCCGGCGCTACGATTCGGATCAGGCGCATCAAAAAACCCCTCCTCACATCGCAGCCATAACCGACCCGAATCCAGTCGTAGCATAGGCTCAAAGATTCGGATCCTTGGCAAACACAATCGGTCCGAGTCCAGTCGCATCGCCGGCTCAATCGACTCGGATCTCTCGCAAACAAACCTCTCCAACTGTTCCGAATTCAGTCATAGCATCAACCTCTCCAACTGATCCGAATCCAGTCGTAGCATCGGCTCAAAGATTCGGATCCTTGGCAAACACAATCGATCCGAGTCCAGTCACACCACCGGCTCAATCGACTCGGATCTCTCGCAAACAAACCTCTCCAACTGTTCCGAATTCAGTCATAGCATCAACCTCTCCAACTGATCCGAATCCAGTCGTAGCATCGGCTCAAAGATTCGGATCCTTGGCAAACACAATCGATCCGAGTCCAGTCACACCACCGGCTCAAACGACTCGGATCTCTAGCAACAAACCTCTCTAACCGATCCGAATCCAGTCGTAGCATCGGCTCAAAGATTTGGATCCTTGGCAAACATAATCGATCCGAGTCCAGTCGCATCACCGGCTCAATCGACTCGGATCTCTCGCAACAAACCTCTCCAACTGTTCCGAATTCAGTCATAGCATCGACCTCTCCAATTGATCTGAGTCCAGTCGCATCACCGGCTCAAACGACTCGGATCTCTATCAACAAACCTCTCTAAACCGATCAGAATCCAGTCGTAGCATCGGCTCAAAGATTTGGATCCTTGGCAAACACGTTCAATCCGAGTCCAGTCGCACCACCGGCTCAAACGACTCGGATCTCTAGCAACGAACCTCTCTAACCGATCCGAATCCAGTTGTAGCATCGGCTCAAAGATTCGGATCCTTGGCAAACACAACCGATCCGAGTCCAGTCGCACCACCGGCTCAAACGACTCGGATCTCTAGCATTGAACTCATTCCCCAAACCATAAAATAAAAAATAAAATAAAATAAATTATTTTAATTAAATGTTGACCTTGCGTCATACTATTACATACACGCCTTATTTAAAATACTCCAGTTTCATCATGGACGGTCATCCCTACATACTCACAATTCACAAACTTTCTTTCTTCTCGCCTTCTCGGTAAGGCTGCTTCCCTCGCAATCGCTGCGAGCATTCAACAAGTGGTTCTAAATCAGCCACTCATCATCTCCAGTAGCAACACGGCTACTCACCTTTTCTCTGTCACTTTCCCCATGCAACTCAGTTCGAGTTTCCAGTCGGTCCACCATGCACCAAGTTGGACAATATTCCCCGCCAAAAAAAAAATGATGAAGTATTTTAGGGCTCACATCTTCACCAGGGAGCCAGCTACTGCTCCAAAACAGCTCTCTGCATCCCCCTTTCAAAAAAAAAAAATATATAAAATAAATAAATGTAATAAATAAATAAAGATAAAATATAGCTCTTTGTCACCTTACTACAGGTTCCCGATCGATCCATTTCTCGACCCCAACTGAGTTGTCACTACTAGGGTTCAAGGCAGGTGCGCAAATTCAAGGCTCCCTTGATTTCTCCTCGCACTCGTTCATGACATATTGTACTTCACATACACGATTCGACTTGCTCATGAGGCGTTAGTAACTGTCACATACCTCTGTGCACTTCACTCTGTTTTCGAAGAGCGATCCGAGATCCTTCACCACACAGACAAGGTTGCCTAACGTCCACCTTGCTGGCAGTGCAAGTGTTAGCAGACCGACCACACGTCAACTAACTACAGATCGTAACATTCCTACTTAGAATACCAGACTTCAGCTACCTGCCCCAGTACGCCCTGGGGGCTCTGGTTTTAGTCTGTGCCGAGCACAGACGGCACCTGAGCTATCGGTTACCTAGCCAGTCACCTCCTGGCTCACCTCAGTTGCCACGCATTCTTTTGAGTTTTCCAAATTACACTCAACAGCGCTCGTACGCAAACTAGCTGTCATCTACGCCTATCGCTCCTTATCCTGTCCACACTGCTCTCCTTCTTCTCCCCGTTTTCTAAACCCTTCTATCCCCTCCGAACCTCGCAAACTTACTCCAAAACATATGCATTCCCCTCCTGTCCGCGAGCCGACAGCAAAATCTTTGCCTCCGCCCCACCATCACCCTTTCGCGGGTCCAGCAGGCAGCAATACACAGTCCCCCTGAGCTTAGACCACCCATAAACTACGGCCAAACCACACTGGCAACCGCAGTCACCAATGTCCAGGCTAGAGTAGGGGGCCCTGGAAACACGACCAGCCACGCCCCCATCAGCCCCAGTCTCCACCGACTGTCACAGTTCCAGCTTAACACCAACTGGAGCACTATTGACAGAACCGTTTTGCCGTCACTTCGCCGGCCTTCGCTCCCCACTCCGTTCAATCTGTCACCCTCACGACTAATTGGTGCTCTGAGCCGAACCGCAGATGTCCCCCCAGCTTTCCTTGCCACCTCCAATGCGCCTCATAAATTATCAGCAGCCACACAGTCCTCCCAGGCAGACAGACTAGGATGTCCAATTCGAGCACCGGGGGGCGCAGCCAGCTCCAACAACTTTAGATTCAAGGGTTGCTTTTACCCCCACTGCAAACTTCTGCACATCTGCCTCCTGTACCAGAAGGCTCTCCCTAGAAGTACCTGCGGTGTCAAGCAGCAGAGCCCAGCTTGACAAGGCCACGTGCACGTCGGGCGGCTCGGCTTTTGTCTCCTCACATCCAACTCCCTCTCTAGCAGCCTTTCTAGTGCAGGGGTTCACTACAGGGTTCCACACCGGACTCATCACACTACTTGACTCTACCCACGAGTGAAAAAAAAAACTGCTCTCAGCAGCCTCCGACGTTGAAGCCATCAGCACCCTGCTACAGATCGAAATGGACCGGGGGTATATGATCGGCCCCCTTTTTTTTTTACAGTCACCATTTACAGTATGGAGAGTCAGCCCTATCGAACTTGTCAAGGGCAAGTTTTCTAATTAACTTTGATTAGTCTACTACTTATCCGCGCCTCGTTTTTCTGACATACCCAGTTAAACACCCTCATACCCTCAGAGGAGTTCTCACTAAATACTAAACCCCCAGAAGTCCTAGAAAATCTAAGAGAGGTCTTTAAAAACCTCAACGTGCCCATAGCTGAGAAGAATGTAGTAAGCCCGGCACAGCTCATCTCCTTCCTGGAAATCATTCTAGACAAACGCGCCATGCAGGCTAGCCCACCTCTCGGTGAATTGACCCGCGTCAGGACAGTCCTCCATACGTTTACCGTCACGCAAGGGTGCACTAAACACACAGATACAATCCCTACTGGGCATGCTCAACTTCACGATCAGGATCATCCCTCAAGGGCGATCCTTTATCTCACGCTTCTTAGTATTCCTCTCCCAGGCACAAGACCCTGACCAAGTCATTAAGCTAGACGCAGCAGCTATAGCGGATCTGGCCATGTGGGACCAATTCCTTGAGAACGGGAATGGTAGTCCCATGTTCATCCCGTCAGCATCCCCTTCGTCACCACAGATAATCACGGACGTAGCAGCTTCCACAAGCTTCGCTGCAATTTTTGGCCATCATTGGTTTGCGGGACCATGGCCGTCAGAGATACTCACAATTCCGCGTTTAGTCAGTCCTCCTCTCTTTTCGAGATCTACCCCATAGTTGCAGTGGCTCAAGTATGGGGCTGCACCTGGGCAGGACAGGCCGCCACGTTTACCACAGACAACCAGGCCACAGCCACAGCCATTAACTAAGGCAGGTCAAAATTGTTGGCCGTCATGGCCTTCCTACGCAGGCTGTTGCTACTTTTCCCTACTACATCAGTTTCAATATCCTCCGTGTCCACATCCCTGGTAAATGCAATACCTCAGCCAATGCACTATCCCGCTTTAACTATGGCCTCGTACACACGGCCGAGATTCTCGTTGAAAAAAACATGTCATTTTTTTCGACGAGATTCTTGGACAAGAAACTTGTCCCGGCCGAGTGTACACACGCTCGTTTCAAAGAACCCGCGGTTCTTTGAAAGGAGTGTACGCGGTGACGTCATCGACTACGTTGAGCATGCGCTCGTCACATTCGATGCCGTCGCCGCCATCTTGGTATACCCTACGTATGCCTAGGAAGCTACCGCGCATGCGTCGAATTCATTTCGAACATGCGCGGGCTTCCGGGAGGACAGGTAAGTGTACACACACTCACTTTTCTCGTCGAGAAACACGCCGAGGAGAATCTCGACGAGAAAATAGAGAGCAGGTTCTCTATTTTCTCGTCGAGGTTTCTTGTCGGTTTTCTCGACGAGAAACCCGCTAGCAGCGTACACACGACCGATTTACTCGGCAAGACCTCTCTGCCAGCAAGTTTCTTGCTGGTTCTTGCCGAGAAAATCGGTCGTGTGTACGAGGCCTATGCCACAATCTTTCACAGGAGCCCGGAGCCGAACCAACCATGTCCGGCATCCCACGTTAGTCGCAACCAACTCTGGAATGGAATAGCACCTCCATGGTGCTACCTCCCTCATCAATGCATCCTGTTCTTCCAATACACAAAAGGCCTACCGTACCACCTGGACGACCGACAGGTTCCTAGCCGCTAACCCCGGGGCGGTTTCAGGAAATCTCAGCCATATCTGGCCTTCATTTCCTACTGTCACAACTCAGCTCACATGGTCACACAATACCATCAGACTCTATTCAGCCGGAATCCAGCATTTTATCTCCCTACAAGACCATTCCAAACCTTCCTTGTTCGCCGCTCATGCGGTCAAAACCATACTACGTGGCATCCACAGGCAGCAACCACACACTAGTGCCAAACGCTTACCAGTGACCAGCGCCATATTCCGAGACATGTCTGCTATCCTTTCACGTTCTCCCTTCGGTTATGGCCCAGCCTGGTAATTCAAGCAGCCACTTACCTAGCCTTTTACGTTTTTCTACGACCCAGCAAATTTGCTGTCACCAGGCCTGAATGCCAAATACCACGCAGGCACCACCTGACTCGCCACCAGAGTCATTTCATCCTATACGTGACAGTATCGAACGTTTCAATCCGGTCCCGGAGTAGACATCTAACTATTCCAGACGCACAACGCCTGGTGCCCCATGGCCGCTCTAGAGCAATTGGTAAACTCTACTGTCTGACCTATTAGAGGACAGCCCTCTACTACCTTTCTCAACTGAACCCCTAAGCGGGAACCAGTTCATCAACTACGTCAGAGCGCTCCTATGCATCTTAGGCCTTGACCCAGGACGTTACTCAGGACATTCTTTTGCATTTGAGCAGCCTTAGCAGCATCGCGAAACAGAGTTCCAGACCACGCAATCAGGATGATGGGCAGGTGGAAATCCACGCGTTTCGCCCGATACGTCCCCAATCCTCAAACAGAATATCACGAGTCTTTAACAGACTCGCTCTGTAGTTAATTGTCTTGCACGATAAAACAATTCATTCCCTAACCAAGTGTAGTTTTTGGCCCCTTTTCTTGGCATACCGTCCAGCAGGCCAGGCCACACTTCAGGTCTTATTTGTGTTGTTAGTCTTGTGATGCGTTTATGTGATCCATATCTCTTCAGACAGAGGGCTCCGACCATAAATAGGAAGGCCAGTATGCTGGCCTGAAATTATGGGAGGCGTTCGAGGGGTACTTAAGCAGACCATCCACCATGGTCAGTGTCGGCTCTAGTGCGCAGTAGCCACCCACCCATATCCCCTTTTTAGGGCATTCCTCTCTAAACAATTCTCAACAGAATTATCCATTATATCTATCTTAAGGTATGGCCCCTTTTCTTGGCATACCGTCCAGCAGGCCAGGCCACACTTCAGGTCTTATTTGTGTTGTTAGTCTTGTGACGTGTTTATGTGATCCATATCTCTTCAGACAGAGGGCTCCGACCATAAATATTTTTTGGTGATTGCGCACTTTCTTTTTATTGCACATAAGTTGGTTGGTCTTAAGTATTTAGGCCTTTTTTTGAAGTGGCTGCATGTTGTTAAAACAATACACCAGAGTGTTATATGGTTAAGCGCCGAATTTATTTTATTAGTTTTGCATTTGTTCTAGAATGTATCTAACATTCTGCCTAGGTCTTCTCCTGCAAGCAGGGACATATACCCACACGTAAACAGTATGAGAGCTGTGTCAGTCCATGGACGATAAGAGAAATGGCGCCAGCGCTTCAAAAAAGAAATGGCGCCAAGCAAGCAAGGTGGACGAGAAGGCCAGCAGCGGAGGCTTCCAAAAATGTACTACCCCCACACAGAGAGCGGGCCTGGACACCCCCACAGCCCCCCCCTGCCGGGACCTGGAGTCCCCCTAAAAGGTATTCCCCAGTCGCAGCGAGCCCCGCAAGGGGAGGAGGAAAAAGGGCGATAGGGGGTTCTCCTGCCCTCCCCTCTCTCCCTTTAACGGCCCCCTTAGGAATGCTGTTCCATCCCACCGAAGTAGAAGGACCCGTACTTACCCGTCCTTGCGAGGACCTGCCGGTGCGTTCCTGAGAGACCTACAACCGAGCAGTACAGAGTAGCTGTCGGCCCGGTCCACTGTGACTGAGACAGCAAGCCGCCCGTCATATGTGAACCCTGGAGCATAGCTCACCGGCCACCCCTGGAGCCATGGGGTATGTCGTGGCCAACCCCGCACATAGCTAAGGTCTGCTCACGCTCCATGGCCAGGCTGAGGGGGACTACAAGGATCTATATTGTCATGCCCAGCCAGCAGTTGATAGAAGATTCAAAAAATAAAATAGTAAAAATGTCTTCAGACTCTGGGCCCAAAGGGAGCCAGGTCCTTCTCTACTAGGCAGAAAAAAACTGAGGCTGCTGACTGCAGGGTGGAGGGTTATGTCCGGAGGGACCACCCCCTGGGGCGAGGCGGTTCAACTCTGTTAAAGTAACATGTATTAAATATCTAACATGTTCTGCCTAGTCCTCTCCTATAGAACAGGAACATAACCCAATGGTCAAGAATTAAGGAGCTGTGTCCATCCATGAATGAAAAGAGAAAAATGAACCATTCAAAAGACTCATTATGCCTCATAGATTATACGTTGGGGTGTTCGCTTTCCAAAATGGGGTCATTTTGTGGTCGTTTCCATTGTTCTGGTGCTCCAGGGTCTTCATAACTGTAATAGGTGGTTGAGAAATGAGATGTGTAATTTATGCTTGTAGAACGCCTGACGGTGCTACTTGGATGTTGGACCGCTGTATGGGGCCAGGCTGTGTAAAAGTCTCACACATGTGGTATCGCTATACTCAGGTGGTGTGGCAGAATGTATTTTGGGGTGTCATTGCAAGTATGCATGTGCTGTGTGAGAGAAAAAAAAATTGTTATGCCAATTTAGTGTTCAAAAAAAATAAATAAATGTATAATTCTTAATTTTCCCAAGAATTGTGGGAAAAAAATTACAACTTCAAAGAACTCACCATGCCTCTTACTAATTACCTTGGAATGTCTAATTTCCAAAAAAGGGTCATTTGGGGGGGGGGGGGTATTTGTACTTTCCTGGCTTGTTGGGGTCTCAAGAAATTATATAGGCCTTCAGCACATCAGGTGTGATCAATTTTCAATGATTTGCACCATAGCTTGTAGACTCTGTGAAAGTTATAGAGACCAAATAATATACATGAATTTGGGTTATTTTTACTAAAGATATGTAGCAGTATACATTTTGGCCCAAATTTATGAAGAAAAATGACTTATTTGCAAAGTGTTACGATAGAAACAAAAAAAAGGTTTTTTCTTTTTTCGCTTATATTGCAAAAAATAAAAAACCCAGCTGTGATTAAATACCACCAAAAGAAAGCTCTGTTTGTGAGGGAAAATTTTTTTTTTTGGGGTTTAGTGTAGTAATTGTCATTTAAAGTGTGAGAGCGTTGAAAGATAACAATTGGTCTGGGCAGGAAGGGTGTATAAAAGCCCTGTATTGAAGTGGTTAAATAATTACTATGAGCTCATTTAATATGGGTAGAAAAGAGTGCACTCTCATTAAACAACATTGCCATAGGTTTTGCATTTTGTGATTAAAGTGTTTATTACTAACCATTTGTTTATTTATAGGTGGGAAATGTAATGATGGACCTTAGATTTTATTAAGTTTCTAGATAGTACTAAACAGCATCAATCCACCTGTCTAATATGGTTTGATTGTCCAACTAAAAAAGATTACAGCATACATTAACAGCTTGCGTTGGCCTAATTGTTAATATTTTGTTCGTTCTAACAATTCTTACATTCATATAAACAAAGTGTTAAAAGAGCAGCTAATCATTTTGATGCTGTGTCATAGGCGTGCCAGATGTGCCTGGGCACACCCTAATCACCCTGTGCTGGGCAAATTCCCCCCTGCTGCTTGGCTGCAGAGAAAGGGACTGGGGAATCTTTGTCCTCAATCCTTTACTCTGTCTCAAAGTGAGATATCAGGGGTCTGTTTAGACCCCTGATATTTGACCAAAGTCCCCCCCAATGGGGCTCCTAAAAAAAAAAAAACTTGTAAAAATAATAAAAAAAAATATTGTGAAAATATATCGTAAGAAATAATACAACTGTAAAATAGTAATAATAAAGATAATATAAAAAATAAACTACTGACATCAATCTCTGAACCTTCTGATACCATGCCCTGCTCTACTGACACAGATACACGCGCATGTGCTTTGGGGTGCACACCCTAATGCAATAGGCTGCGCACACCTATGTGCTGCGTATTCAAGTTTTTTTCTTCTGATTACATTAAATCTGAAACCTGAGAAAACTAGTGATTGACCAATAGTAATATTGTATTAGATTTGGAATGGTTTACATATTTTTTATGATTTGGAGGGTATAAGAATACCCAAACATTTAAACTAAATGTGGTTGTATATTTTCCTGTGCTGTTCCGGCTTCATGTGTGTATTTAGATTGTTTATAGCAGAACGTACTTATGCCAGGAAGGGAGTGATCTCGAAAGTATACTCAGTACTGTTGTCTTCTATCCAGGATCATAAAAGGGGAATGAGTGATTCCGCGCAAGGGAAAGCACAGTAGTGAAAAGGACTGCTGCCCCCACAAATTACTACCACCTAGATGGAGTATAGTGATGAATAAAAATGGTGTAGGAGTGGCACTGTTCTGTCAAGGTGCTGTTAGTATTTGGTTTAAAGTGACAGGTGCTACTTGTTCCTGTGCAAGAATAGGTAAATAAAGTGCTAGTGAAGTGTTGCACCCTCGGCCGGGTGTTGGCTAAATTAAGATGTGCTAAAAAATCACTTGATTGATGTGACCCATGTAAAGTGCAATATCCAATAAATCACAGATGCACTAATACATCGGATGATCGAAAACACAAACATAATAAATGTTACAGTTGGTGAGAAAATGGTCACTTGTGCTCATAAAAAATATCAAATATATATAAAAATAAAGGCCAGTGATGGTGAGCAAATGCTTAATATTGATTTCTTGCGGTGTGTGACTATCCGTGCTCGTTCTATATATGCACTCACCAGAAACTTCTTAACCTCCTGGGGTAGGACGCATCCACAGTATTTGCCACTGTGTAGCAATCTGGTCAGCTCCGGATGGCTTTGTTGTTCCTCCAAAAATGATTATGCAGAAGAGAAAAGGATGCCCATAGCATAATACCGTTTAAAACTCTTTATTTTATAAAATTATGTGGAAATATACTCACATTCTGACACAATGTTTAAAGACAAAACAAAGCAAACATTATTGCCGAAAAAGCTTGTTTACAGCCCAGACCTGAAGTGATGTACCGACGTGCTTAGACTCCTGCCAATTCTCCTCACCTAGGTCCACTGTGGCAGGACGCACTCCAGGCCTGAAAGACACTGGGATGTGGAAGTTGCCTCTTAAAATAATGAGGCAAGTAATCCACCAACTCAAATGGGACCCTTTAAGCAAATAAAATACAGTAGCCACAACCAGTCTGAGTATTTAACCAAAAAGGGGCGTCCAACCAGTTATCAGACCTATAGATGAAAAAAACGTTTGTGTACTACTGGAGGGTCAGAGGAAGGGGAGGGCCTTTTAAATCATGTCTGATTAGTGTTTCTTGTAGAGGGCGGAGCCAATCATCGCTCCAAGTAGATGCTCTGGAAGATGAAGGGGGGAAAGCTAAGCCCTAAACCCTCATATCTGCACTTGTGGTCTGAAATGCCTGTGAATAAATGTCCCCAGAGGGGTATTTACAGCAAAGCAGCAGTGCGGGAAGAGGAGGGATGCATGCATCTGTAGGCTGCGGTAACCCAAGATCTGCAAGTGTAAACCATCATCAATGTGACCTCAGGTAGAAGATGTTGTTTGGCTGGCATCCTGATTCCAGAGAGAAAGCGGTAGGGTATGCAAGCACAGTAACCTCCAAGGCATGAGGGGCTGCATGTGCAGCGCATGCTTCAGGCCATGCACCCTCAGTTAAGACAACTCAAGGGTGCCGAAATCTGATCACCTGAAGGGAGCTGCATATAAAATTCAGCTGTAATACACACTAAACAATTTTACCTTAATACACATTCCCTGCATTAAATTAAAAAGCTTCAGGATGTAGGGCCCCTCACCTTCCCTTATACTTATCTGAGTCCTATATCAATCCAGCGCTGTTCTCACATGTAGCGACTCTTCCGATGTTACAAGTGCTTTAAAGAAGCCAGTGCCCTGTACCAATCATGAAATTATCCCATCCAAAGATCAAAAAAAAACTTAGGGAACAAAGTAAATTGTATTAATAAAAGTATAGACAGTTGGTATAGAAAGTCTGACACAAAGCCTAAACATGTGACATGGTGGACAGGCTCTCTGTTAGGCTGCATTCACACCTGAGCGTTTTGTAGCCTGAAGCCTGAAGCTACAAAACGCTAGAGGGGAAAAAATCCATTATTCTCTATGGAGATGGTTCACATCTCCACTCCATGTCGCCTGAAGCCGAACGCCTGAAGCTCAAACAAGTTCCGGACCCTTTTTTGTCGCGCGAATCGGGCAGATTGGGCGTTTTAGGATTCATATAATGTAATGGAAACGCCCGATTCAAGCGTCTAGCGCGACAACGAGCGTTCCGACGGGCGCAAATTCGCGCGACAAAACAATGGTAAAAACGACGGTAAAAACGCCCGATTCGCTACGCTCAGGTGTGAATGCAGTCTTAGGGGCAGCGGTAAAATAACCACTGATAAATGGCAATAAACATTGTTTGGAATGCAGAAAAGAAGGCAAAGTATACACATTTAACACAGCAGTGGAAAGACGCACAGGCATACCATCCAGGAAAAAATCCAAAAGGATGCATCATACCAATTCTATACACTTAGACCCGGTTCACACAGGGGCCGCCTGACAAGTCACGCTCCATTCTGTACAGTGGAACTGTTCTAATAGGAGTGACTCAAGTCTTAGAAAAAGGTTCCTATACTACTTTGGGGCAACGTCAGAGCGGCTTGCATTGACTTCTATACCAGAGTCGTTTTGCAAGTCGTGCAGCTTCCGTCTAATCTAAAAAGTCTTCAGAGGCTCTTAATCTAAAAAGTTTTAGTGTGCTGATTGTTTTTTGTTTAAATACAGGGGGTGTGCATCCTTGATAAAGTTATACAAGCCTAAGCCCCAAGAAGCATCATATATAATTTTTTTAAAACCAGACTGGATCATTGATTGAAAATTCACACTTCTGCTGTACCACAGCCACTTAAAAAAAAAAAAAATGAAACAACCACACATTTAACCACTTCCCTGCCGGCACATAGTGATATGAGGGCGGCAGGAACCCTTTGTCCCTCCGGGCCACAGCAGGACTGTGGGTGGGTGTGTGTGTGTATTAGGGACGTCCCAAGCAGGGTTAAAAATGAGGGGTGGGAATAGCAAACAAACCAACTTCACCCCAAACAAACAGAGCTCCTCAACGGAGGAGTTGCAACCTTAAACAGCCGCCTACAAAACCTTGCGGCCGAAGCATACATCCGCAGATGCCTGCTGGTCAACCTTGTAAAACTTAGTGAAAGTGTGAACGGACGACCAGGTCGCTGCCTTACACACCTGTGAGACCGACGCTTGATGTCCGAAAGTCCAGGAGGCACCTATTGCCCTGGTCGAATGCGCCATGACAGGAAAGGGATGCGCCCGCCCTTTAAGGGCATAAGCCTGAATTACAATCTGTCTGATCCACCGGTGGCCGACGAGACCGTCAGGCCTTTCTTTGGACCAGTCTGACACAAAACAGTGAGTCTGACCTCTGAAACGGAGTCGTAGCAGACAGATACCCCCACAGAGCTTGTACCAAGCCCAAGGAAAGCAAGCAACCTCTTGGACTGCGACGGCCGAGGACACAAAGATGAAGCACAATGTCCACGTTTTGATAAAAAGGCTGAAACAAACTTTAGTTAGTTAGAGACAAAGGCTGCGGATGCAGCACTGACTTATCCTTTTGGATGAGTAAGTAGGGAAACTTGCAAGACAAGGCTGCCAACTCAAAAACCCCCTGGTAGAGGCAACAGCCACCCGAAAGTTACTTACCAAGAGTGCCAACAGGGGAATCTCTCTATGTACTTTTTAACAAAGGTGGTTTCTGAAAACACCCAGGGTACCAGATTCAATCCCACAAAGGCAGTAGTGATTAAACCGGAGGGGCCACATGTGGATCCCCTTGGACAAACATACCCACCAGTGAATGAGCCGCCAAGGGTCATGGAAGAAAACAGCCAAGGCTGATATCCACCCCTCAATGGAGCGAAAAGCAAGTCTTTTAACCACTCCACGCTGTCAAAAACAGCAGGATCCTGGAAGCCGAATATGTACATGAATGCCACTCCATCTCCACACCTAGAGATGTAAACCCTCCAAGTGCGATGGTAAATCATCCGAAAAGATGACTTCCGTGCCCTCAGCATGGTGGAAGCACCGAAACCGACAGGCTACAGTCACTTTGTATCCGACTGTCAACAGCCATGTCGTGATGGCCAGCGACTGCAAGCAGGATGAAATGTACAACATTGTCACATGACCAGCTCTCCCTGCTACAGTAAACAAACAGAACTCTGTGGGCCACCGCAGTCCCCACAACACAGCCTACATTTTATAAATGGGCCATAAAAAAACACAGCTTGGTGTGGTGTGTGTAACCCTGTGGGAGTATAATGGAGACCAGATAGAAAAAAAACATTCACTCTGTCATAAAAGACCCCCTATGTGGAACCCCTTAGAATTATCTGGTTTACTGCAGTAACTTTCCATAAAATGTGATCTGATCTTCATCTAAGTCACAACAATAGACAAACACAATGTGCTTAAGGGGTGTCAATGGCAAAACAGCACGTAGGAAGCTGCTACTCTCCAAAACACGTTTGCTGTGAGCCTGAAGTTTGCCAAAAAGCACCCTAATCAACTGCAAACACCACTGGGAAAATGTTTTGTGGACTGATGAACCAAAAGATGAATTGTTCGTCAAGAATATCAAAAAATCATCCCAATGGTTAGGTATGGTGGAGGGAACATCATGATTTGGGCTTGCTTCACTGCCTCAGGGCCTGGACCACTTGCCATCAGAGGGGAAAAATGAATTCGCAAGTTTACCAAAATACCTACAGGATAACGTCAGGGTGGCTGTTTGCTTAGTGGAAGTTGGGTAACGTGGCAGGACAATGACCCTAAGCATCAAAGTAAATCCACAACAGACTGGCTTCAGGGCTGCTTCACACCACAAAAAAAACGCACTCCAGATCCGTTATGGATGCTCTTCTGCAAATGCATTTTTTTTAAACACTTTTTGATGTGTTTCCAGATACTTTTTTTTCCCACTGTACTGGGGTCTGGTACATTTTTGATGTGTTCCAGTGCATTTTACCATGGTCCAGTGCAAGAAAAATGCAGCACGTTTTACTTTTTTTTTTTCTGGAACTGACCACACTGAACTGAGGTGAACTATGCCATTGGAAACCATATAACCTACTTTCCATGTATTTTTATTTTTTTTCGTGCAAAAAACACACTGGACTGCATGTGGTGTGAACTAGCCGTGATAATCTCTTTAAATTGAAACCCAGTTTGCACTCAGCAGCTGTTGATATAAGAGTTTTGGTGCTCTTTGAAGTGGGTAAAGAGATAAATATACATTTATTATCTCTCGATCCATCCATCAAATATTGGCATTCCCTCTCATTTTAAAATGACCATTAAAACAAGTAGATTTTGGTACAGGGAAAAAAAGACCGAGCTGCAGCAGCGTTTAATGTTTCAAGGAAAAAATACATCTTTTACAACATCATTGTAGCAATAAGTTACAGTGAATTGCTAGTACACAATACAGTCCTCTTCAATAACTGTACAAAGAAAGTCCCCATTTTTTATCTTATAAAGTCTGGAAGATCAATATAAATACTGCACCAGAAAGAAAAAAAAAAGTGTTTACATCCTGGACTCCAATGTTATTACAATGTTCTCTTCTATAGTCATCTGTAAAAAACCTTTTGTTAACGTTGCAGCGACTCTAACTTTCGTAGCTTCAGTGGTGCGTTAGACGTAAAAACAGCTTGATTTTGTTGGCAATCCTCTGTGTCTGGGGACTGGAACATTACCCGTCCTCTGTGGTTGAAGACATAAAATGAGGGATGGTTCCTTAAAGTATCGAATGTCCTTTGAAGAGGAATAAAAAAAAAAATAATTATATATATATATATATATATATATATATATATATATATATATATATCGTATATAAACTGTACGCAGATATTTTCTGAGCTTGCACGTTATTTTTATGGATATACCATACAACTCATACAAATAAAATAAGATGTGCTACAGCAGCCAGACCTCAATAACTGAAACGGGTAAATTAAGTGTAGCCAACTGAACAATTGCCAAGCACCCACCATATGACCAAATGATGCCCAAACCAGTTTGACCACAAATGTCAAATCCATTCAATTTATATCCTATCAGGGAGGTCTTTAGATTTACTTTGTAGAGATCATAACATGCTTTGTGGTACAGAGACTCGAATCTGATATTGTGCTTAATAAGCAATGCAGAAAACTCTTACTTTAAAGTGGTTCTAAAGTTTTGAGTTTTTTTTACCTTCATGCATTCTTTGCATGAAGGTAAAATACCTTCTCTGTGCAGCTTCCCCCCCCCAAATACTTTGAGTCCCACTGTTTTCCAGCGATCGGCTCTCTGGGGACTCTCCCTCCTCACTGGCTGAGACAGCAGGGGGAGCCATTGGCTCCTGCTGCTGTCAATCTCAGCCAGTGAGCCAATATGAAGAGGGGACAGGGCTGAGCTGTGGCTCCATGTGCAAATTGACACGCAGAGCGAGCCTACCTGTGTGCCCCCATTGTTAGCTGCTTAATCTGTGAGCACTGAGCAGAAGGGAGGGGCCAGGAGCGCCGGCGAGGGACCAAAGAGGATCGGGGCTCCTCCGTGCAAAACCATTGCACAGAGCAGGTAAAAGAAAGGGATCGGGGCTCCTCTGTGCAAAACCATTGCACAGAGCAGGTAGGCATTACAATATTTTCTTTTTTTTCCCCCAATTATGACAGAATACGAATATTATAGATACTGTGCTCTGAATGGGCAAAAGGTCAAAGTGATAGTATGTGTAATACCAACAATAGCCGATTTATGCTGACCCCTCCAGCGCTCCCCTGCTGTGGAGGAACATATGACCTCCTCCCATGATGCGATGCAGTGCTCAAGCATTGTCACTTGATGAAGAGGGTAGTATTACCAACCCCCACCGCCCCCCCCCCCCCAAATAACACCAGGTATTTTGATGGCAGATTCAATCTAGGAAGCAGCAGTGGGAAGCTCTCAATTATAAAATGGTTGGGGGAGGGCTTTGCACAAACATCCTGAATGAGCAAGAGGCAATGGGATTTAAATACTTATTCATTCAGAAGTGTGGAGCAGCTAAGAGCTTACTTTTTCTGGAAAGGCTGCTCATGCTTCTCCATTGGTAACCCAGAAAGATCACAGCATAAAAACATACAACAGAAAGTACCAAACCAAAATGGAGTCCAAATTGCTTTAACCTCTTTGCGCCGGCACCTCCCGGCCTGAGGTTGAGGACACCGGAAGGCGAAGCTTAAAAATCACATGACTGCCATGTGATCTGAAAACTCCTGATAGCAAGCAACGATCGTGAGCTTTTGGTTAGATGCTGGTAACTGTGCGGGGAGCACACATGCTCTCGGAACAGCTGCATTGACAGCAATTCATGCAAATATGCGGCCTCTCTGCGCCAAGAACTAGGCGCCGAGACGCTGCATATTTGCGTGCGGCCGCCACCAAGGGGTTAAAAGTAGTATGGGAATCGGAAAAACAAAAAAATTATGCTATCCTAGATGACCGTGGCACCGATTCCAGCTGTTTCCTGCCGCCTCTAAGACGGAGAACTGAGTGATCAAACACCATTGATCGCTCTCGCTCCTCAGCCTGCAGTGACTGTCAGTCACTGGCTCTCTGCTCTGCCAGGCTGTGGAGGGAGTGGGCCAGCTCAGGTGCTCAGCAGCTCCTTGAGAGGCAGT
The DNA here is from genome assembly GCA_029206835.1 of Rana muscosa. NCBI lineage: Eukaryota > Metazoa > Chordata > Amphibia > Anura > Ranidae > Rana > Rana muscosa. Next base: position 111,524,144 of record CM055125.1, read on the forward strand.
TGCCGGTTCAGGCTTCTGGGTGGATCCCAGCACGTTGAAGCCTGCCGTCGGCTGAAAATGGGCCACAGAAGTGCAGAGAGAACTGCACTCCTGTGACCCACTGGGGAAGTATAGCCAAAAAAGCTTTGACCACACCTCTTAATCAATCATCATATCACAGGGTGATTTGCTGTCTCAACTTATACTGACATATGCTGCACAATTGTTCTCTTTTACCAGCAAACTATTTCAATATTTTACTGAGCCCTGAACTACATCAGCTGCTTTACGTGATCATGTACAATAAAAGGATATTGAACTGCTTTATCATTCATGGCACTCATGTTGTATGTTTTATGCTTTTAATTCACAAAACTAACACCAGGATAGGTGTACTTACTTTCATATGTTCAAGTTATTTTCAGCTGAGTTAAGTGAGATTTAATAATTGGTCATGTGGCTTTATCAGATAGCTAATATCCTTGTGTTTTTATACCAACAGACTATGTTAGAAGTGCTATTAGTGCCACCATTATATCTGTTTTTTAAAGGCATCACACTGATAGGAGCGCCGGAATTCTCCCCCCTTTCAATATCCTTGTGTTACAGTATCTAAACGCAAAACCAAAAATATAATACAGTGTATAATGCAGCGCACTAGTTCTAGGTATGGTGCCCGATTAGTTTTCTTTTTTCAAGCTTTTGCTTTATTTTTACCTGGCAATCTTGCAAGAAACACACTTCCTATCCCTGTATGGATATGTCACTCCTGCTTGTATCTATGGAGGAAGCCATGGTTGTCATCCCAGGTTACTCTCCTGACTAAAAACATGTCCGTGTCTAATCATCTCCATTACATGGGGGACAAGGTAATTGTAGATTTAATAAGAGAATTAGGAAAGAATAAAATAATGCAGCTGCCACATCTAAGGACTGTAACTGCAGTATATTGCATTGTTGTCCTTGGTTTAGTTATCCTTTAAAGCTTTGTGAATTTAGTCCAATGTCTTACGTAGTTACCTTTTATCTGGAGCTGCAGGCCTAGCAGATACTCGCACAAAGTGTGCAAAATCTTTTTTCAAACAGTGAGCTGTATGGTTATTCCCCCCCCCCCCCCCCCCCCCATCAACCGATCTAATGAATACAATAAAAACGTCATACTTATTCTTTAATTCTGAAGTGGCATCCATGTCTTTAAACTCTCCTGCAATGTGAACTATTCCGTAGCAGGCAAGTACAAATGCCAGCAAGGTTTGTAGAACTATCTGCAAGCAAGAGAAAGAATGCATTATAGAGGGCAACATGGAATAGATCACCGTTTTAATCTGTGAAATATACAGGAGCTTCAAGTTTTATTACAGCTAGAACATCAAGATGAATGTCTCAACGTTCTGTTTAAGAACACACAGATTAAATCAGAAATACATTGTGGTGCTCAGTTGACAACCAAACCATTACCCAACTTTAAAATTAGGGCACACATGCATTACATTGGATTTCTGGGCTATATAATGTCATTTGTTTGCTTGTGACCCCTCCAACACCCATTTGCAGCATCAAAGGGCATTATCTCCTCCCAGGCTATGCTAAATTAGTAGCTGCTGTTGTCTTTGCTTTCACTTGTATTGTACTCTACAAGGGAAATGTGGTACTGTAAATATTATTCCCTAAAGCAAAAATGGTTCCGATTTACATAAACATGAGATATTTCCATAAACAATCAGATTCCTTTATTCAGCTGAAAGAAAAAATCTGACTGCTCCATTTTGTTTGGATTCTTATAAAAAGTCAGCCCACTATGTAACAGTGTGTTAAAAATTTGCATATATTTTGCCATAAAATGACACTACATTCCATAGACGTTTCCATAAAATTATACGTACTTTAGGTTTCTAGTGAGCACTGCTGCCTTGCCAAACTCAGTTCCCGTTTCATGAAAGCTGGGAAACATATGCCTCTGGGTTCACCTGCTTCTTACTGCACTCTTAAACCATACTGCTGGGGATTCATCAAAACTGAAGCACCTTTGCATAGCAACCAACCAGCTTCTAGCTTAAATTTTCAAAATGTAACTGATTAAAGTGGTTGTAAACCCTTTTAAACTTTTTTTTTTTTTTAAAACGACCTGTAAGAGAAAAGGCATAATGAGCTAATATGACTAGCATAATAGCTCATTATGCATCACTTACCTTAGATCGGGGCCCCCGAAGCCGTTCTCGTCTCCCTCTTCAGCCGCATCCATCGCTGTGGCGATAGCCGGAAGGTTACTTCCGGGTATCGCCGCTGCAGCCAATCACAGCACCGCTCCGGCGCTGTGATTGGCCGGAGCGGCGGAGACGTCACTCTGCGCATGCGCGCGAGAGCCTTTTCATTCGGCTACGCCCAGCTATTGCTGGGAAGTAGCCGATTTTGTGAATGGGATTAACCCCATGAATGCACCGTTGCCTACAGCGCGCATGCACTGTAGACAGCGGCGCCTGTCATTTTTAGTAAATATCTCCTAAACCGTGTAGGTTTAGGAGATATTTCTTGCACCTACAGGTAAGCCTTAATCTAGGCTTACCTGTAGGTGCAAGTTGAAAAAGTGGGTTTACAACCACTTTAAGCCAAAGATAGAAGCCAACTTGCTGCTTTGCTATGCTCAGCTGTTCAGGAATTCTGTTTCTCAATTTTTTATAAATTCCCCCACAATGGATTCTGTCTAAAATGGTGTCTAAACCAAGTTTCACTGTAACCCCCTGGCCTTTTAAGAGGATCTGAATGTCCAGAGGCCAGCTTCCTGATTAAGCGATTGTTATTGGCTCTCACAGCGGTCACATGATTAGAAGATGAAGAATGTGTGGGAGCATGCAGCAAGCACGCTATCAGTACAGAAAAGCCATTTCTCATGGATGCATGTGCACAGGAACTTGGATTTAAAAGGCCCATCTTCTGATCTTTTTTTATTTTATTTTTTTCATACAGCCAGCGGGAACAGGCTAAGAATATGTGTATGTACATAGGACTGCTCCAAGGACATGTGGTGCTAAGTGGCAATAAGGGCAAAGACTGAAGAAGTGAATGAGTATTCTTTGTATAGAGAATATTCCTCAAAATTTGCCTGGGCCAAACCTAAAGGACATACTTGGCAATGAAGTCTGTTCTAGCAAATTATTTTTCATTTTGCACTATATACTTGCCAAGCACCCTGTAACCACCATCTAAAATGTGAACTGAGCCATGTGGCTCACCCTGATGTTTCCACAATAGGGGGTGGGGGGGACTATAGTTCTGCAGTGACCCAAACACTATCTGCAGCATATGGATGTTACCTATAAAAACAGAGAATTGGAGGCTTTTCTACATTTGCTTTTCCACTGCAAATAAGGATGATGGATGCCGGGTCCCAGGACATACCTCGCTCTACCGAGCCCTAGGCTTTCATTGGCTATTTTGTTGTGAGATTACTATGGGATCATTACCATTAACCCCCACTCACTACTTACAAGCAACATCATCATCCATAACATTTTGAAACACCAGTGTTTACTGGGTCTCCGGTCCTGGGACCCCCTTACCTTTACAGGTATTCACCACGCTGTACGAGTGTTCCTACGGCCCAAGGGGGCACTAACAGTCGCAGAGCGGTGAGCAGAGTGAGGACTCATAGGACCGCATCGCTGACACCTGAACCTGGGGTATTTGCCGAGCCCGTTCGGTCCCCGTGACAGGGACCCACCTGCTCTGGTAAGCCTCCTGTTTGCATATTTCTGCCGAAGTGAAGTTTCATTTTTGAAGATCTACAGTTTTTTTGATATATGCTGGTTGTTTTACTTCATCAATGGACACTTCCATTTTTTTGCCTATGTGAAGTTTTTTTGTTTTTTTCTGCTGCTGTGACAGCTGGGCAGCAGAAGTGAATGGACTTCCCAAGTGTGTTTTTACACATTCACTTATCAGTTCACCTCTTTTTCTTATTGTTTGGGTTTATATAATTCACATATTATATATTATTACCTTGGCACGTTGGTTGCCATTCACAGGGTTGCGCATTTATTATTATTTTATTGCACTGCAAATAAGAACTTAATATTTCACATGTGGCTCATTTATTCAAAGAAACCTGTGGGAAGCCACAACTGACCCCTTTTGAAAAATATATTCTTGTTTATTTAAAGTGGATGTAAACCTTCACATATACTCAGTGAAGAAAACAGCCTCAGATGATAGAGAAATTAAACAAATCTCCCTACATACATTTTACATGTATATCTGCTGTTTTCAGCTTAGAAAGTGCACATGGTGTTAGAAATTTTTCTTCCAGTTTCAGCAGAGGGGAGTCTTGGCAGAAACTTGCAGAGCTGTATTGTGAATAGACCAGCTCTCTGCTTATCTGTCTCCAAGCTGCCTCCCCGACACAAAATTTCAAGCTGCTTTTATCTCCTGTGTCGGAGAGCTTGTCAGAAGCGATCATGCTGATAAGAGGAATGGAGCAGCAGAAAGACACGGAGCTTTGTAGAGAGATAAGTAAACACTACAGATATATGTGCCCAGGTCAGATTTCATGAAGGAGGTTTACATCCACTTTAACTTTTGAGTAGTTTAAGAACGAAGGGGTAGCTGAATGCAATTACAAGTATAAGCAGTGCTGGACCAATCCCAAGAGCCAAGTAGCCAATGTTCTTTAAAAATTAAAGCTTGCGCCTAAAAATTGTTTTTTTTTCTCCTAGTAGTCGTCAATATAAGCCGCTCTAAATAAAAATCCTGCTGGCTCCTGGATTGGACAGACTGGCTCTTGAACTACATATTTGTTCACTTCTGGATAAAAGAATTTGATGAACAAAATCCTATTTTCAGATCTGCACTTAATGAATCCAAAATCATGATAAACTAACTGAAGCCAGCTTACATCTATTGGTAACGTCTCATCTTCCTTTTCAGTCAACCGCATATAAGAACGATCTGAAACAGAGAATGTAATTAAATTAGGAAAAATGCTTAAAATGTATTAAAAATGCAGCAAATGTATAAAAACAGGAGATTGTAACAAGGTAAAGAAAAAAAACTACAGGAATTTTGGATACATACACGCACAAAGATTGAAGTTAGAGTAAAACCATTTATTAGAGAACTCATGTCAGCAAGATAGCAGATGCAGCTATGTTTGTATGAATATTGTTTTCAAATGCAGTACTGTATTATAATATTGTCAAAGAGAAAATCCAACATGTTTTGAAAAGCTTCTATTTAAAGCCCAAATCCCAATTACAAAAAAAAAAAATTAAAATAAACAAAATTTAACCACTTCAGATCCCGCCCATAGTCTCCCATCCTGGGTGGACATCATACCACGTCTTGGGCTTCGCGGGCGTGCGCCCGCGGCATCGCTCGGCACCCTGTGCGCGTGCCCGGCGGCCGCGATTGCCCGCAATCACGGCAGGACCGTGGGTGTGTGTGTAAACACACAGATCCATGTCCTGTCAGAGGTGAGGAGACCGATGTTTGTTCCCAGTACAGAATAACACAGCTCGGTCTCCTCCCCTTGTGAGTCCCCTCCCCCTACAGTTAGAATCACTCACTAGGGAACATATTTAACCCCTTCAGCGCCCCCATTTACACAGTAATCAGTGCAGTTTTATAGCACTAATCGCTGTATAAATGCGTATGGTCCCCAAAATGTGTCATATGTCCGTCGCAATGTCACAATAATATATTATATATATATATATATATATATATAAAAAATAAAAACGCTGATCGCCACCATTAATAGTAAAAAAATATATATATATATATATTTATTATAGCAAAAAGTAAATATTGCATTTTTCTCAAAAAAAAAATTCAAAAATTGTCGCTCTATTTTTGTTTATGGCGCAAAAAATAAACCGCAGAAGTGATCAAATACCACCAAAAGAAAGGTCTATTTGTGGGGAAAAAAAGGACGTCAATTTTGTTTGGGAGCCACGTCGCACGACCGAGCAATTGTCAGTTAAAGCGACGCAGTGCCGAATCGCAAAAAGTGCTCTGGTAAGGAAGGGGTAAATTCTTCCGGGGCTGAAGTGGTTAAATACACAGTATTCCTCAATAAGTACAGAAGATATAAAATCCATTTTGTGTGCACCAATCATCTTTGTAAACCAAGGTTTTACCATTTAAAAGTAGTCGTGACATCACTGTGCTGTTCATAGCCTGTGCAGAGAGCAGAGCTGTGAGAGGGACCCAGCAGGTCCACTGAATACGGGCTGTCTGCAGAAAACTACAGGAGGGGGCAGGGACAAGACCAGTCTTTATTACAACAAGCTCCTGCACAGAGGCAAAGTTTCATATTGGATTACTGCACATATCTGGAAGAAATATACCAAAGCACACCAAGATTCAAGAATACACATGCCTCTTGTATTTAGATAGTATTTGCTTATCCTGAGTTCAGCTTTCATTTGTGCAGGATGGAGGTGGAAAACTGACTATATAGGGAAGGAGATTGGGCGTAGATGAAATTAGAGGAGAGGGATCAGGGTAAGAGTGTACATGAATGGTAGGAAAGGCGATTGACCAGAGAATGCGCAAATGTGAAGGATCATGATCATACAGAAGCGGGTAGGAAATGGAACTGAAGGGGAATGATTATACAAAAGGAGGAGAAGAGGGGGAATGGCTGAACTGGAGGGTGATTATCCAGAGGATTAAAGAAGTATGAATGAAGAATGATAATACAGGGGAGGAGAGGGGGGGGAGTGGTTGTAAATGGAGAACAATTACATGGTCCCCCTGCACTCACTGGAGCATAAAGCTGTGGAGGGGGAGCGGCTGAGAAGCTGAGCCAGCTGCCGGTCCAGGGTTCTAGGTGGATCTCGACCATATGGTTGGGGTCTTTTCAGAGCCTAGACCAGCTCTGCAAGGTCAGCAGGCTTCAGCTCACTGTTGGCTGAAATCAGGTCACAGGAGTGCAGAACTGCTTTGGCTATACTACTCTTTTAATCTTCACTGTAGGGGGTTTATAGCACCCACCTATAGGAGAAGGACACTAGGCAGAAAAAGAACTCTGCACCACCTATGGGCATTCCTAGCTGGTATAAACCTCCTCTCTGCTAAAGGTAGCTCAGTTAGGCACAAAGGAGTACAAGGAAAAAAAACAGAGGGGGTGGATGCCATTAACCTCAGTGAACTCAGAAAAAGAATTTACAGTGAGTAAAAAAAATATATAAAAATCCTATTAATTTTTTTTTTTTTTTTTTTAACAGCTTACCTGTAAAATCCTTTTCTTGGAGTACATCACCGGACACAGAGCAGCCATAGTAATTACTATGTGGGTTATATGCCACCTCTAGGTGATTGGACACTGGCAACCCAAGACAGGAAGTCCCCCTCTATATAACCTCACACAGGAAGTACCTCAGTTTTTGAAGCAAAGCAATACAGTGGAACCTCGGATTACGAGCATAATCCGTTCCAGGAGAATGCTCGTAATCCAAAATGCTCGCATATCAAAGCGCGTTTCCCCATTGAAGTCAATGGAAACGAAAATAATTTGCTCCGCATTGACTTCAATGGCATGCAATACCGCATGTGGCCAGAGGTGGGGGGGGGGGCGCCTGAGAGCCTCGGAGACACACGGAAAGGCCCAAGGACCGATCGTCTGACCTCGGAAAGGCTTGGGAATGGAGTATTCTTGAGTCTTTCCAAGCATTTGCGAACGGCTACAGCGCCCCCCCCCACTTCAGGCCAAATGCGGTACTGCACACTGATTTGGCTTGAATCCTGCTTGTTTTGCAAGACACTCGCAAACCGAGTTAGGATTTTTTTTAAATACAGCGCTCGTATTACGAAACGCTCGTTAACCGCGTTACTCGCAATTCGAGGTTCCACCCAAAAATATTATTATTATTATTATATTCCCCCAACAAGAGGGGAGGGACCTCTGTGTCCCGTAATGTACTCCAAGAAAATGATTTTACAGGTAAGCTGTTATAAAAAGCCTATTTTCTTTATCGTACATCACGGGACACAGGGCAGCCATAGTAAAATTACTATGAGGGATGTCCCACAGCAATGCCACTGAGGGGAGGGACACACAAATAAAAGCAGGCCGCCATCAGACATGAGGACCTATACTGCTGATTGCAGTACACTGCGCCCAAAGGCGGCATCCTCTTGGCGTCTTACATCCAACTGATGAAATTTTGTAAAATGTATGGACTGACGACCAAGTTGCGGCCTTGCAAATCATAGAGGCTTTGCGATATACCACCCATGAAGCACTCACTGCTCTAGTAGAGTGCGCTTTAACTTGAAAAGGCGGAACCTCTTCAAACCATAAGCCTGGATTATAACTTGCCGAATCCACTTTGAAATAGTCAATTTTGACGCTGCCTGCCCTTTCCTGGGCCCTTCTGGCAGCAAAGCATCAGTTTGTCGTATCTGAGCTGTCACCTTCAGATAAAGCCTGACAGCTCTCACTACATCGAGAATGTAACATTTTTTCCGCTGGAGACGGAGCATCTGAAAAAAAGGAAGGCAGGAAGACATCTTGGTTCAGATGAAAACCAGACACTACTTTAGGTAGAAAGGTTGTGTGAGGACTAGGGGTGCGCATCTTCACCGGTCTCCCGATTCGATTACGATTATCAAGTCCACGATTCGATTCGATTCTGCGATGCATCATGATTAATACCCAAGTGTCCATGATTTTCAACTTTTCATCAAAATAATAAATCAAGCAGTCAGAAATTGAAGAAATATATTTATTTGTATCTGCTATTTAAACAAATTCTCATACTTATTTAAAGCATGCTTGTTCTAAGGCTGTGACTGAGTGAGAAGTAGTGAAACCAGTCAGTCTGGCATCTAGAATTTTGAGAAGGTCTGCAAGGTAACCTCTGGCATTTCTCTAAAGCACCAACCACTTTATAATTTGGTCCCCTTTATGGTCTATTTTGATAGTGGAAACTTGCTGTAGCAGTATCGGAATTATATATTACCTACCTGCTGACAACGGTGGCACACAGTCACACTTGTGGTCTGAGGGTCTCTCTCTCACTGGTCTGGAGTCTGGACTGGTAGTAGTGGCACTGGCAGTCTGGCACTCACTGCCACTGCTGGTGGAGCGGGTCTCCTCTCCTGCGGCTGCCTGTGACTCTGTGTCACTGTCTGCAGTGTGTGCGGCCTTAGCTCGGGTCTCCGAGTCCCAGTCGGTAACAGGACGGTCACCTCTCCCTGTATGACAACAACAGCCTGTGTCACTCAGTGTGCTCACTGCAGTGCTCAGTGCAATGCACTGCGGTGAGCGGAGGGGACATTACTGAGCTCTGGGGTGTCGGAGCACTCAGACGGCGTGTCACATCCTCGCTCTGCTGCACGCACGAGTGTCTCCTCTCCTCAGTCACGAGTACAGGGGGGATGACGTCAGCGGGAGGCGGGAACAAACGGCGCGAAAAAACTTTGGCTTCCCTCGGCTGCACTCAGAGGCAGGATATGGCGCGGCGGCTAGGCGTCATCCTTAAAACAATGTATAATCGTCATAATTGATTATGTAATGTTACAACATCGATGCTGCATCGGGAACAGCCGAATCACGATGCATCGATTATATTCAACACCCCTAGTGAGGACGCAACACCACATTGTCCTTATGAATAATTAAGTATGGCTCTTTACAAGAGAAAGCTTCCAATTCCGATACTCTCCTTGCCGAGGTTACTGCAACCAAATAAAATAAAACTTCCTTCTCAAAAGGATCATGGCGCATTGGCTCAAAGGGCTGTCTTTGCAATGCCAATAAAACTAGATTAAAATCCCATGGGTACAAGGGTGACCTAACTGGTGGAATTATATGAGTTACCTCTTGTATAAAGGCCCGGATCAAAGAATGCGAAGCAATCGGCCTTTGAAAGAATACTGACAAGGCTGAGATCTGACCTTTGATTGTACTCAAGGCTAGCTTCAATTCTACCCCCAACTGTAGGCAAGAATGCTTCCCATGACATACTTCTGAGGATGCCAACCTTTGGTTTCACACCAGGAAACAGGCCCTCCAGACCCTATAATAAAATGGTCCTGGAGGCCGGGTTCCTTGCATTAATCAGGGTAGTTACTACTGAACCTGAAAGCCCCCGATTCCTTAAAATGTGGGCTTCAATAGCCACACCGTTAAATTTAGCGACTGTAAGGCAGGATGGAATACTGGTCCTTGCGACAGCAAGACGGGACAGAAGAGTCCACGGTTTTCCTACTGCCAACCTTATGATCTCTGCATACCAGGGCTACTAGTATTACCGCCTTCCCTTCCTCTTTGATCCTACAGAGAAGCTGCAGCTGAACTGGGGGGGGGGGGGGGACGCATAAATCAGTGAGAACCGATCCAAAGGGGTTACTAAACACATCTGTCACGCATGCTAGTGTATCCCTTGTTCTTGACACCTAGTTGTCCAACCTTTTGTTGAACCTGGACTCCAATAGATCTACATCCGGGGTGCCCCATTTTTGGCAAATGGCTAAAAAAAGTGTCGGGATGGAGAGACCATTCTCCCGGGAACAATTGTTGGCGGCTCAAGAAATCCGCCTGCCAATTCATTCTCCACTCCTGGAATGAAGACTGCCGATAGGCAAGGTACATGCATCTCTGCCCAGGCCAGAATATGGTTCACTTCCCTCTGGGCTGCATGACTTCTGGTACCCCCTTGGTGGTTGATGTAAGCCACTTGGCATTGTCGGACTGTATCCTGACAGGACAATCCTGTAATCTGGAAGTCCAGGCCATTAGGGCCAGATGCGCTGCCCGAATCTCTAGAATGTTGATGGGCAAGGCTTTTTTGGACTCTGACCACTTCCCTTGGACAGTGGTCTCTTCCAGAACCACTCCCCAGCCTAAGAGGCTGGCATCCGTTGTTACAACCTTCCAGGTTACTGGCATGAAGGATTTTCCCTCCTGCAAATTTTTGGTTATCAACCACCAACAGAGACTCTGGTGCACCCTTGGGGCCAGATACATTGGGCAATCCAAGGGATGGATTTTCTTGTTCCAAGCAGACAGAATACTGTTTTGCAACAGTCTTGAGCGGCACTGGGCATAGGGAACTGCTTTGAAAGAAGCCACCATTTTCCCTAAAAACCTCATGCAAAGGCAAATGGAAGGATTCTTCTTTGCCTTGACCACATGGACCAGCTCTCTTATAGCCCTGACTTTGGAGGCAAAAATACTTTTTCTTGGGCTGTATCTATAACCAGACCCAAGTACTCCAGCCTTCTTACTGGCCGTAAGGCTGACTTCTCTAGGTTGAGAATCCAACCCAGGTGGTCCAGGTACTTGACCGTATTGGACACTGGTCTAGTCGTGCCACTGACTGATCTATCAGCAGCAGGTCGTCTAGGTATGCCATTACTGCTATACCCTGGCCCCTTAGTCTTGCTAGTACTGGGGCCACCGCCTTTGTAAACACCCGGGGCATGATGGCTAACCCAAAGGGCAAGGCTACGAACTGAAAGTGGCACTGTTCTACCGCAAAACGCAGAAACTTATGGTGAGCGGGAAAAATTGGCACATGCCGATATGCATCTTTGATGTCTATTGATGCCAGAAATTCTCATCCCGCAGGGTGTATACGACTGACCGGATTGACTCCATGCGAAAAGAGCGGGCAGTTAGAAACTGATTTAAATTTTTGAGACCTAGAATGGGTCTGACATCTCCATTCGGTTTTGGCACCGTGAAGAGATTTGAATAGAACCCCATGCCCTGCTCTGAGGGAATCTCTTTGATTACACCCTGAGACGTCAATCAGACCAGTGCCTGGAACAAAAACCTTCTTTTCACTGGGTCTTTGGGAACGTTCGACCTTAGAAAACGAAAAGGTGTACCCTAGAGATACCGTGGAGGTGACCCATCTGTCTCAGATCTCTTCCTGCCAAGCCTCTGAAAACTGCAGAAGCCTTCTCATCACTTGAGCGATCGGGGCGCCCCTTCATAAGGCGGTCTTTGGACTACATATATTACTTTGCTACAAAAACTGAGGTACTTCCTGTGTGGGAGGGGTTATATAGAGGGGCGGACTTCCTGTCTTGGGTTGCCAGTGTCCAATCACCTAGAGGTGGCATATAACCCACATAGTAATTACTATGGCTGCTCTGTGTCCCTTGATGTACGATAAAGAAAAAACTTTTCTCTCGCCTTCATTGACAGAAACAGTTCTTCTTAATCTTGACCGTAGAGACATCCCAAAGCATTGCCTTAATGAGGGATAGGAAAGGACCAAAAGTAAAATAGGCAATCATCCCCCAAAAGAGAGAGTAAGGAAAAAATATTGTAGCCAAAACAAGCATGCAAATATATCAACCCTGTAAAACTCTTAAGGTATGCACAGACGACCAGGTAGCTGCCCTGCAAACCTGAGACACAGACTCCAAATTGCAAAATGCACTTGAAATCTGGTGGAGTGTGCCATAACGGGGAAGAGATAGCAAGACCCTTAATAGCATATGCCTGAACAATCATCCGCCAAATCCATAGGGAAATTGGAAAACAGGCAGAGGAAGCTGCCAGACCTTTCCTTGGACCTTCCCTGAGCACAAAGAAAGAATCTGACCTCCAGGAGGCCGTAAAAGACAAATATACAAGGCGTGATCATTTAATTTCTGAAATGGCCCGTAAAAAAACAAAACAAAAAAAAAAAAACTGTTTGTTTGAGCAGGAACGTTGTCGCGATGGAGAAGCCACTTGACAGGCCAGAGTAGTAATTTCAGAATTTCCAAGTAAAAATGTTGGTTGACCATTGTACCATGTTCTATGAACGCATAGCAAACTAGCCCCTTGTGCCCCAAAAAACAAACCAAAAAAAAAAAACACACCACACACGCATGAGCGTATGAGGGTTCGCACTCTGTCCAGATTTGGATTCCTTCCTTTGCGATTTTGGCAAGCCTTCATGCCCAGGACTTATCCACAGGCTCTTATGAGACTAAGAACACCTGGCACCACCTGCAGGGGCCTTGGAGCCCTAGTCCGAAAAGCCATGAGGATGACAAAAAAAAAACAAAACACACTTGTGTGCAGGCAAGGAAGGACCAGACTTGCAACGCAGGTCCTTTCCCTTCCTGGCCAGTGGGTGGAAAGTACTCATGTCACCTGTAGGTTCTTAAAAATGCCGTTTAAAGTAACACGGAAAACCGGAGTTAGACTTACCTGTAACTCCATTTCCAGTAGTCTTCCAGGACAGCCCTTGAGAGATGGAGCCCCTCCCATCGCCACAGGAAACACATTGTCATACAGTTCAAAAGGCGGTCCCTGGTCAGTCATTTACCAAGAACCAAAGGATGGAACTGAAAAACATAATCATAACAGGTAATAACATTAATTCACCAACATAATTGAAGGGTGGGATCGTGCTCTCCTGAAAGACTACTGGAAAGGGAGTTACCGGTAAGTCCAACTCCAGTTTTCCACAGTCTTCCAGGACAGCCCTTGAGAGGATCCCCAAGTACTCACCAGATCGGGGGGGGGGGCGCCACAGCTTGGAGGACTTTCCTCCCAAAAGCCTGGTCCTGACTAGACAGTAGGTCTAGTCGGTAATGTCTTGTAAAAGGTGGAAAAGCTTGACCATGTGGCTGCTTTACATATTTGCTCCAGTGTGGCACCAGCTCTTTCCACCCAGGATGCAGAGAGTGCCCTTGTGGAGTGGGGCTTTAACACCCCCAGGAGGATCTCTATTTAGTGTTCTATACCCTTCTGCAATAAGCTAGCTTGATCCACCTAGCTAAAGTGGCTTTAGAAGTTTTTTGTCCCTTACGTTGTCCAGAGAAAGACAAAAAGTGAATCTGCAATTCTAAATGGTTTGGTTGCTTCTAGGTACCCTAGGACAGTGGTCATCAACCCTGTCCTCAGGGCCCACTAACAGGCCAGGTTTTATGTATTACCTTGGAGATGCAGACTAGAATACTGCAATCACTGAGCATCAAATATCACCTGTGATGCATTTTAGTTATCTTGCAAACCTGGCCTGTTAGTGGGCCCTGAGGAAAGGGTTGATGACCACTGCCCTAGGATACACCGCCTCACATCTAGTAAGTGAAATTGCTTCTCTTTTTCATTTGTGGCGTTCTGACAGAACGTAGGGAGGACAATATCTTGTGATTCATGAAATTTAGATGCCACCTTTGGCGGGTCCGTCTTTAGGATGACTCTGTCCTGAAAAATCTTAAGGAAGGGCTCTCTAATGGAAAGAGCTTGAATCTCACTCACCCTACGGGCTGAAGTGATTGCAACAAGGAGTACTGTTTTAAGAGTGAGCAGTCTCAGAGAGGCCTCTTAAATGGGTTCAAACGGTGTCCCCAAAAAGGTCCTGAGGATGACCGCTAGGTCCCAAGTTGGAGTTATGTTAACTCTGACTGGTTTGTGTCTAGTGATTGCCTTACAGAACCTAGCGATAAAGGGATCCTCCTGTAATAGTTTCACTAGGTACACACTTAAGGCGGCTATCTGAACTTTAATAGTACTAGGAGTTACCCCCCCCATCTATCCCTTCTTGGAGAAACTGTAGGATATTTGCTGTATCCTTGTTTACCTTACCCCGGCCATTCAACCAGATGTTAAACTTCCTCCAAACTTTCCTATAAATGGCTCAGGTAACCGGTTTCCGGCTCTGTAGCAAGGTCTGAACAACTCTTTCTGTTAGGCCCTTGCTCCTCAGAATTTCTTCCCCAGTAACCATGCTGAAAGTTTCAGCATGGCTGCTTGCGGATGTAAGAGAGGTCCCTGTGACAGGAGGTCCTGTCTGCGGGGAAGTCTCAGAGGAGGTTGGTTTGTCAGCTTTAGTAAAAGTTGTGAACCATGGTCTCATGAGCCAAAATGGTGCCACTAGGATTAAACACGTTTCTTCTGCTAGAACTCTCAGGATGAGGTGAAGCGGTGGAAACGCATAGGCCAAGTTGAAGATCCAGGGGGTCTGTAAGGCGTCTACCAAGGGTTGATCTCCTGGGCATAGCAAGAAGAAACTGGGAACTTTTGCATTCTCCTTGTTTGCAAATAGATCCACTTCTAGTTTCCCCCAGTGAGCTACTATGTGGTTGAAAACTTCCGGGTGTAGAGACCACTCTTGATTCAAAACTAGTTGTCGACTCAAGAAGTCTGCAGTGCTGTTCTGCTCCCCTTTCAGGTGTATTGCAGAGATGGATTCTAGATTGGTTTCTGCCCACTGAAAAATGTGCTTGGCTACCAACATTAGCAGAGGACTTCTGGTGCCTCCCTGCTTGTTTATATAGGCTACTGCTGTCATATTGTCGGACAGGACTTGTAGGTGGTGACCCTGTACTGTGTCCTGAAATGCTAGTAGGGCTCTGAGGATAGCTGTTAGTTCCTTCCAATTGGAAGAGAATTTCTTCTCCTATGGTGTCCACCTGCCTTGGGCCCAGCATGAGTTGAGATGGGCTCCCCAAACTGCTGGCATCCGTGGTCAGTATGGATGCGATAGGCAGGACCCAGAGTACTCCCTTGTTTACGTTTTCCGTGATCCTCCACCACCAGAGGGAACGTTTTATTTTGGTGGGGATTGATACGTATTTCTTCCAAATCTTTGTCCTTTAATTGTTCCAACAGAAACCTCTGTAGGTTTCTTTGGTGGAACCTGGCCCATTGTACAGCTAGGAAGTGCTGCTGTCATAAGTCCTAATGCTGACATCACCTCCCTTACTGTACATTTGGGTTCTGGTTTGAAGCAATTACATCCTCTGCTTCAGATTCAATATTTTTTCTTCCGGCAAAACTATCCTGATCTAGCCCAAATACAGATTATTCTGAGTTGGTTTTGACTTTTCCAAATTGATTAGCCACCCCAATTGACTCAGGCTGAGTTATGTTGACTCTAAATCCTGACAAAGTTGTTTCTCCGAGTGGGCCATGAGGAACAGGTCATCTAGATACGAAATGATCGAGACGGACTGAAGTCTCAACGGGACCAGTACTTCTTCGAGAACCTTGGAAAAAATTCTCGAAGAGGACAACAGTCGGATGGGAAGTGCTCTGCACTGGAAGTGATAAACTTTGGTTTCGATCTGAATTGCCATACGAATACATTTCTGTCATTCCTTCCTTATTGGGATATGTAGATAGTAGGGATGAGCTTGGAGTTCGAGTCGAACTCATGTTGGACTCGAACATTGCCTGTTCGCCCAACAGTGAACAATTTGGGGTGTTCGCGGAAAATTTGAAAAGCCGCGGAACACCCTGTAAAAGTCTATGGGAGAAATCTAAAGTGCTAATTTTAAAGGCTTAAATGCAAGTTATTGTCATAAAAAGTGTTTGGGGACCCGGGTCCTGCCCCAGGGGACATGTATCAATGCAAAAAAAAACGTTTTTCAGGAGCAGCGATTTTAATAATGCTTAAAAATAAACATTAAAAGTGAAATATTCCTTTAAATTTCGTACCTGGGGGGTGTGTATAGTATGCCTCTAAAGCAGCGCATGTTTTCCGTGTTTAGAACTGTCCCTGCACAAAGTGTCATTTCTGAAGGAAAAAAAAAAGTAATTTAAAAAGCACTCACAGCAATAATGAATTGTCGGCTCCCGGCAATACAGAGGGCAGACATTGAAAGTCATTGATAAAAAAAAAAAAAAAAAAAAATGCGTGGGGGTCTGGTATGGATATTAAGGGGAACCCTGCGTCAAATTTAAAAAAATTACGTGGGGCTCCCCCCAAATATCCATACCAGACCCTTTATCCGAGCACACAACCTGGAAGGGCCGCAGGAAAAGAGGGGGGGGGCGAGAGAGCGCCCCCTCCTGAACCGTACCAGACCACATGCCCTCAACATGGGGAGGATGCTTTTGGGTCTGGACTTCAAAGTACCATGTCCCCATGTTTATGGGGACAAGGTCCTCATCCCTACAACCCTTGCCCGGTGGTTGTGGGGGTCTGCGGGCGGGGGGCTTATCAGAATCTGGAAGACCCCTTTAACAAAGGGGACCCCCCAGATACTGCCCCCCCACCATGTGAATTGGCAACGGGTACATTGCACCCCTACCAGTTCACAAAGAAAGGGGGAAAAAAAAAAAAAAACACACAACAGGACACAGTTGGGAAAGTCCTTTATTAAAAATAAAAAACCCATTCCAACTATGTAATCCAGTCTGTCCAGTGGTGATCCGATGTCCAGCACTGCAGTCTCCACTCCACACGGAACCCTTATGATGTACGAGGGGGCGGGGTCACCCGTCAGATCATAGGGTAAGCCCTGGCTTTCGCCGCTTGCCGGGGAATAGCCAATGACGTAGGCAGGGTCTGACGTACGAGGGGGCGGGGTCACACGTCAGATCATAGGGCGGGGTCCCGCCTACGTCATTGGCTATTTCCCGGCAAGCAGGGAAAGCCGGGGCTTACCCTATGATCTGACAGGTGACTCCGCCCCCTCGTACGTCATGGGGGTTTTGTGTGGAGTGGAGACTGCAGCGCTGGACATCGGATCACCGCGGGACATAGAGAACAACGCTGGACAGACTGGATTACATCGATGGAATGTTTTTTTCTATTTTATTTATTAACCACTTAAGCCCCGGACCATTTTGTAGCTAAAGGACCAGAGGTGTTTTCAGAATTTGGCACTGCGCTGCTTTAACTGGAAATTGTGCGGACATGCAATGTTGTACCCAAACGAAATTTGCGTCCTTTTCTTCCCACAAATAGAGCTTTCTTTTAATGGTATTTGATTGCCTCTGCGATTTTTATTTTTTGCGATATAAATGGAAAAAGACTGAAAATTTTGAAAAAAAAATGATATTTTCTACTTTTTGTTATAAGAAAAATCGAATAAACTAAATTTTAGTCATACATTTAGGCCAAAATTTATTCAGCCACGTCTTTAGCCACTTAACGACCGCCCACCGCCGATTTACGTCGGCAGAATGGCACGGACAGGCAGAATCACGTAGATCTACGTGACTGCCTTTGTACAGTTGGGGGGTCCATCCGGACCCCCCTTCTGTGCCGTGAGCGGTCGTTACTACACCGGGAGCGATCCCAGATGAGGGGGCGGCCTTTCGATTCCGGCCCCCCCCTCGCGATCGCTCCCGGCGAATGGAAATGCCTCCTCTGTCTGTTTCAGACAGAGGAAGCAGGAGGAAGTGATGTCATCTCTGGTGCGGTGCTCACATATACCGAGCGCCGTACAAGAGAAGACATCAGGTCAGTGAGCACAACACTACACTGACACCAGGACACATAGGAACACTAATCGCCCCCCCCAGGACCCCCAGACCCCCCCAGATCACCCCCCAGTCACAGTGTCACTGATTGCAGTGACCATTTATTTAGTGATCACTGCAATCAGTGACATTTGTGACTGTGAAAGTGTCACTAAAGTTTAGTTTTAGGTCCAGTGTAGCCCCCTAACCCCCCCCTAATAAAGGTTTAACCCCCTGATCACCCCCCAGATAACCCTTTCACCCCCTTTTACCGCTGTCGCTATGCGATCATTTTTCTGATGGCTGTCTTAGCATCAGTGATGGCGATCGGTAGCCAGTAATTTTTTTTAGGTTCGCCGCAGGTTTTTATAGCGTCGGGTACCCCAATATATTATCTAATAAAGGTTCAACCCCCTTGATCGCCCCCCAGGTAACCCTTTCACCCCCTATCACCGCTGTCGCTAATCGATCGTTTTTCTGATGCAGTCTTAGCATCAGTGATGGCGATCGGTAGCCAGTAATTTTTTTTAGGTTCGCCGCAGGTTTTTATAGCGTCAGGTACCCCAATATATTATTTAATAAAGGTTAAACCCCCTTGATCGCCCCCCAGGTAACCCTTTCACCCCCTATCACCGCTGTCGCTATGCGATCATTTTTCTGATGGCTGTCTTAGCATCAGTGATGGCGATCGGTAGCCAGTAATTTTTTTTAGGTTCGCCGCAGGTTTTTATAGCGTCGGGTACCCCAATATATTATCTAATAAAGGTTTAACCCCCTTGATCGCCCCCCAGGTAACCCTTTCACCCCCTATCACCACTGTCACTAAGCGATCGTTTTTCTGATCGCTGTCTTCGTGTCGGTGATGCCAATCGGTAGCCAGTCATTTTTTTTTAGGTTCGCCGCAGGTTTTTATAGCGTCAGGTACCCCCAAATATGATCTAATAAAGGTTTTAACCCCCTAATTGCCCCTAGTTAACCCTTTCACCAGTAATCACCATATAAGTGTTACGGGTGACGCTGGTTAGTTAGTTTGCTTTTTATAGTGTCAGGGCACCCGCCGTATATAACCCAATAAAGGTTTAACCCCCTGATCGCCCGGTGGGTGATATCAATTAGGTTTTAGCGTCAGAGAGGGTCTGCGTCACACCCCAGGCAGCGTCAGGTTAGTGCCAGTAACGCTAACACCCACGCGTAAAGCATACACCCCCCTTAGTGGTATAGTATCTGAACAGATCAATATCTGATCTGATCAGATCTATACCAGCGGTTTAGGGTTCCCAAAAACGCAGTGTTAGCGGGATCAGCCCAGATACCTGCTAGCACCTGCGTTTTGCCCCTCCGTCCAGCCCAGGCCACCCAAGTGCAGTATCGATCGATCACTGTCACTTCCAAAACACAACACACATAACTGCAGCGTTCGCAGAGACAGGCCTGATCCCTGCGACTCCAGTGCTGTAGGAGGTGATTTCACCACCACAGTTAAAAAAAAAAAAGCATATATGCCGAAGCATGGGGGCAGCAGGGCGGAGGAGCAATTTTGCTCCTAATGCCGCATACATACGGTCGAAATTCCGACGGAGGCTTGCCCGTGGAAACGTTTGACCATGTGTGTGCGGCATAACTTTTTTGCGGGAGGATGCCCCCATGCTTCGGCATATATAAATGGTGCATGTATGCCCATCATTAGAAGTGGGTGGATGAAGGGCGGTATTCTAATGGTGGGCATACCCACCGATCAATCTCTTTTTTCGTTCAGCCAACAGGCTGCATGAAAAAAAAAGATTACAATACATGTCCAACAAGGACCAGCAACGTACTGGTATGTTGCTGGACTTTGAATGGTTATACCAGATTGATGCCTGCGGGTTTAGGCATCATCTTGGTATCATTCTTTTCAGCCAGCGGCCGGCTTTCATGTAAAAGCAATCACAGCGGCTAATTAGCCTCTGGACTGCTTTTACAAGCAGTGGGAGGGAATGTCCCCCCCCCCCGGATATAAAAAGCGCCATTGGGAAATTGGGAAAGCATTTTATCACACCGATCTTGGTGTGGTCAGATGCTTTGAGGGCAGAGGAAAGATCTAGGGTCTAGAAGACCCCAGTTTTTTCAAAAAAAGAGTACCTGTCACTACCTATTGCTATCATAGGGGATATTTACATTCCCTGAGATAACAATAAAAATTATAAAAAAAAAAATATATGTAAGGAACAATTTAAAAATAAAATAAAAAAGCAAAATTAATAATAAAAAAAAGCACCCCTGTCCTGCCCTGCTCTTGCCCAATGGCGAACGCAAGCGTCGGTCTGGCGTCATATGTAAACAGCAATTGCACCATGCATGTGAGGTATCACCGCGAAGGTCAGATCGAGGGCAGTCATTTTAGCAGTAGACCTCCTCTGTAAATCTAACGGGGTAATCTGTAAAGGCTTTTAAAGGCTTTTAAAAATGTATGTAGTTTGTCGCCAATGCGCGTTTGTGCGAAATTTTAAAGCATGTCGTGTTTGGTATCTATGTACTCGGCCTAAGATCATCTTTATTATTTCATCAAACATTTGGGCAATATAGTGTGTTTTAGTGCATTAAAATTAAAAAAAGTGTATTTTTTCCCCAAAAAATGCGTTTGAAAAATCGCTGCGCAAATACTGTGTAGAAAAAAAAAATGCAACACCCACCATTTTAATCTGTAGGGCCTTTGCTTTAAAAATATATATAATGTTTGGGGGTTCAACATAATTTTCTTGCAAAAAAAAAATATGTTTTCATGTAAACAAAAAGTGTCAAAAAGGGCTTTGTCTTCAAGTGGTTAGAAGAGTGGATGTAAGCTTCCTAATGTTGTGTATAAAATGCCAGAACAGTTCAAAACCCCCCCAAATGACCCCATTTTGGAAAGTAGACACCCCAAGCTATATACTGAGAGGCATGTCGAGTCCATGGAATATTTTATATGTTGACACAAGTTGCGGAAAATAGACAATTTTTTTTTTTTTTTTTTTTTTTTGCACAAAGTTGTCACTAAATGATATATTGCTCAAACATGCCATGGGCATATGTGGAATTACACCCCAAAATAAATTCTGTTGCTTCTGAGTACAGGGATACCACATGTGTGAGACTTTTTGGGAGCCTAGCCGCGTACGGGACCCCAAAAACAAAGCACCGCCTTCAGGCTTTCTAAGGGTGTAAATTTTTGATTTTACTTCTCACTGCCTATCACAGTTTCGGAGGCCATGGAATGCCCAGATGGCACAAAACCCCCCCAAATGACCCCATTTTGGAAAGTAGACACCCCAAGCTATTTGCTGAGAGGTATTGTGAGTATTTTGCAGATCTCGCTTTTTGTCACAAAGTTTTGAAAATTGAAAAAAAAAAAAAAAAAAAAAAAAAATTTTCTTTCTTCATTTTCAAAAACAAATGAGAGCTGTAAAATACTCACCATGCCTCCTCAGCAAATAGCTTGGGGTGTCTACTTTCTAAAATGGGGTCATTTGGGGGGGTTTTGTGCTATTTTGGCATTTTATGGCCTTCGAAACTGTGATAGGTAGTGAGGAATGAAATCAAAAATTTAAGCCCTTAGAAATCCTGAAGGCGGTGCTTGGTTTCCGGGGTCCCGTACGTGGCCAGGCTCCTAAAAAGTCCCACACATGTGGTATCCCCGTACTCAGGAGAAGCAGCAAAATGTATTTTGGGGTGCAATTCCACATATAACCATGGCATGTGTGAGCAATATATCATTTAGTGACAACTTTTTGTAATTTTTTTTTTTTTTTTTTTTTTTTGTCATTATTCAATCACTTGGGACAAAAAAAAAAAATATTCAATGGGCTCAACATGCCTCTCAGCAATTTCCTTGGGGTGTCTACTTTCCAAAATGGGGTCATTTGGGGGGGGTTTGTACTGCCCTGCCATTTTAGCACCTCAAGAAATGAGATAGGCAGTCATAAATTTAAAGCTGTGTAAATTTCAGAAAATGTACCCTAGTTTGTAAACGCTATAACTTTTGCGCAAACCAATAAATATACGTTTATTGACATTTTTTTTACTAAAGACATGTGGCTGAATACATTTTGGCCTAAATGTCTGACTAAAATTGAGTTTATTCGATTTTTCTTATAACAAAAAGTAGAAAATATCATTTTTTTTCAAAATTTTCGGTCTTTTTCCGTTTATATCGCAAAAAATAAAAATCGCAGAGGCAATCAAATACCATTAAAAGAAAGCTCTATTTGTGGGAAGAAAAGGACGCAAATTTCATTTGGGTACAACATTGCATGTCCGCACAATTTACAGTTAAAGCAGCGCAGTGCCGAATCCCAAAAACAGGCCTGGTCCTAATGGCCCGAAATGGTCCGGGGCTTAAGTGGTTAGTAAAAAAAATGTCAATAAGTGTATATTTATTGGTTTGCGCAAAAGTTATAGCGTCTACAAACTAGGGTACGAACCCCCCCCCCCCCCAAATGACCCCATTTTGGAAAGTAGACATCCCAAGGAAATTGCTGAGAGGCCTGTTGAGCCCATTGAATATTTTTTTTTTGTCTCAAGGGATTGAATAATGACAAAAAAAAAAAAAAAGGACAAAAAGTTGTCACTAAATGATATATTGCTCACACGTGCCATGGTTATATGTGGAATTGCACCCCAAAATACATTTTGCTGCTTCTCCTGAGTATGAGCATACCACATGTGTGGGACTTTTTAGGAGCCTAGCCGCGTACGGGCCCCCGAAAACCAAGCACCGCCTTCAGGATTTCTAAGGGCGCAAATTTTTGATTTCACTCCTCACTACCTATCACAGTTTCGAAGGCCATAAAATGCCAAAATAGCACAAACCCCCCCCAAATGACCCAATTTTGGAAAGTAGACACCCCAAGCTATTTGCTGAGAGGCATGGTGAGTATTTTACAGCTCTAATTTGTTTTTGAAAATGAAGAAAGAAAATCATTTTTTTTTTCCAATTTTCAAAACTTTTTGACAAAAAGCGAGATCTGCAACATACTCACAATACCGCTCAGCAAATAGCTTGGGGTGTCTACTTTCCGAAATGGGGTCATTTGGGGGGGTTTTGTGCCATCTGGGCATTCCATGGCCTCCGAAACTGTGATAGGCAGTGAGAAGTGAAATCAAAAATTTACACCCTTAGAAAGCCTGAAGGCGGTGCTTGGTTTTTGGGGTCCCGTACGCGGCTAGGCTCCCAAAAAGTCTCACACATGTGGTATCCCCGTACTCAGGAGAAGCAACAGAATGTATTTTGGGGTGTAATTCCACATATGCCCATGGCATGTTTGAGCAATATATCATTTAGTGACAACTTTGTGCAAAAAAAAAAAAAAAAATTGTATTTTTTCCGCAACTTGTGTCAACATATAAAATATTCCATGGACTCGACATGCCTCTCAGTTTATAGCTTGGGGTGTCTACTTTCCAAAATGGGGTCATTTGGGGGGGTTTTGAACTGTTCTGGCATTTTATACACAACATTAGGAAGCTTACATCCACTCTTCTAACCACTTGAAGACAAAGCCCTTTCTGACACTTTGTTTACATGAAAACTTTTTTTTTTTTGCAAGAAAATTATGTTGAAACCCCAAACATTATATATTTTTTTAAAGCAAAGGCCCTACAGATTAAAATGGTGGGTGTTGCATTTTTTTTTCCACACAGTATTTGCGCAGCGATTTTTCAAACGCATTTTTTGGGGAAAAAATACA
This sequence comes from Rana muscosa, assembly GCA_029206835.1. Classification (NCBI taxonomy): domain Eukaryota; kingdom Metazoa; phylum Chordata; class Amphibia; order Anura; family Ranidae; genus Rana; species Rana muscosa. Next base: position 111,547,973 of record CM055125.1, read on the forward strand.
CTTTTTTTAATTTTAATGCACTAAAACACACTATATTGCCTAAATGTTTGATGAAATAAAAAAGATGATCTTAGGTCGAGTACATAGATACCAAACACGACATGCTTTAAAATTTCGCACAAACGCGCATTGGCGACAAACTACATACATTTTTAAAACCCTTTAAAAGCCTTTACAGGTTACCACGTTAGATTTACAGAGGAGGTCTACTGCTAAAATTACTGCCCTCGATCTGACCTTCGCGGTGATACCTCACATGCATGGTGCAATTGCTGTTTACATATGACGCCAGACCGACGCTTGCGTTCGCCATTGGGCAAGAGCAGGGCAGGACAGGGGTGCTTTTTTTTTTTTGTTTTTTTTTATTATTAATTTTGCTTTTTTATTTTATTTTTAAACTGTTGCTTCCATATTTATTTATTTTTATCACTTTTATTGTTATCTCAGGGAATGTAAATATCCCCTATGATAGCAATAGGTAATGACAGGTACTCTTTTTTGAAAAAACTGGGGTCTATTGGACCCTAGATCTTTCCTCTGCCCTCGATCTGACCTTCGCGGTGATACCTCACATGCATGGTGCAATTGCTGTTTACATAGGACGCCAGACCCACGCTTGCGTTCGCCATTGCGCAAGAGCAGGGCAGGACAGGGGTGCTTTTTTTATTTATTTATTTTTTTATTATTAATTTTGCTTTTTTATTTTATTTTTAAACTGTTCCTTCCATATTTTTTTATCATTTTTATTGTTATCTCAGGGAATGTAAATATCCCCTATGATAGCAAAAAGTAGTGACAGGTACACTTTTTTTTAGAAAAAAATGGGGTCTAGTAGACCCTAGATCTTTCCTCTGCCCTCAAAGCATCTGATCACACCAAGATCGGTGTGATAAAATTATTAGCCACTAGGATTTCTTTTACATGAAAGCCGGCCGCTGGCTGAAAAGAATGATACCAAGATGATACCTAAACCCGCAGGCATCAATCTGGTATAACCATTCAAAGTCCAGCAACATACCAGTACGTTGCTGGTCCTTGTTGGACATGTATTGTAATCTTTTGTTTTCATGCAGCCAGGTGGCTGAACGAAAAAAAAGAGATTGATCGGTGGGTATGCCCACCATTAGAATACCGCCCTTCATCCACCCACTTCTAATGATGGGCATACATGCACCATTTATATATGCCGAAGCATGGGGGCATCCTCCCGCAAAAAAGTTATGCCGCACACACATGGTCGGACTTTTCCACGGGCAAGCCTCCGTCAGGATTTCGACCGTATGTACGCGGCATTAAGAGCAAAATCGCTCCTCCACCCCTGCTGCCCCAATGCTTCGGCATATATGCTTGTTTTTTTAACTGTGGTGGTGAAATCACCTCCTACAGCACTGGAGTCGCAGGGATCAGGCCTGTCTCTGCGAACGCTGCAGTTATGTGTGTTGTGTTTTGCAAGTGACAGTGATCGATCGATACTGCACTTGGGTGGCCTGGGCTGGACGGAGGGGCAAAACGCAGGTGCTAGCAGGTATCTGGGCTGATCCCGCTAACACTGCGTTTTTGGGAACCCTAAGTTGCTGGGGACGCTAATATAGATCTGATCAGATCAGATATTGATCTGTTCAGATACTATACCACTAAGGGAGGTGTATGCTTCACGCGTGGGTGTTGTCATTACTGGCACTAACCTGACGCTGCCTGGGGTGTGACGCAGGGTTAACTAGGGGCAATTAGGGGGTTAAAATCTTTATTAGATAATATATGGGGGTACCTGACGCTATAAAAACCTGCGGCGAACCTAAAAAAAAAAAATAACTGGCTATCTATCGGCACCAGCATAACTAATACAGCGTTTAGAAAAACTATTGCTTAGTGACACTGGCAAAAGGGGGTGAAAGGGTTACCTGGGGGGGGGGGGCGGTCAAGGGGTTCAACCTTTATTAGGTAATATATGGGGGTACCCGACGCTATAAAAAATAACTGGCTACCTATCGGCATCACCGACAATAAGACAGCGCTCAGAAAAACTATCGCTTAGCGACAGTGGTGATAGGGGGTGAAAGGGTTACCTGGGGGGCGATCAAGGGGGTTAAACCTTTATTAGGGGGGGTTAGGGGGCTACACTGGACCTAAAACTAAACTGTAGTTACACTTTTACAGTCACAAATGTCACTGATTGCAGTGATCAGTAAATAAATGGTCACTGCAATCAGTGACACTGTGACTGGGGGCTGATCTGGGGGGGGGGGCGATTTGTGTGCCTATGTGTCCTGGTGTCAGTGTAGTGTTTTGTGCACTGACCTGATGTCTTCTCTTGTACAGCGCTCGGTATATGTGAGCGCCGCATGAGAGATGACATCACTTCCTCTGCCTGTGTAAACACTACACAGCAGAGGAAGCTTTCTCATTCGCCGGGAGCGATCGCGAGGGGGTGGCCGGAATCGAACGGCCGTCCCCTCATCTCGGATCGCTCCCCAACGGAAAACGACCGCTCACTGTATAGGAGGCAATCACGTAGATATACGTGACTTTGCCCGTTGGTGCCATTCTGCCAACGTATAACTACAGTGGGCGGTCGTTAAGTGGTTAATAAAAAAATAAAAAGGGACTTTCCCAACGGTGTCTGTTTTTTTACACTTTCTTTGTGAAATGGTAGGTACGATGTACCCCTTACCAATTCTCATGGGGGGGCCAGGATCTGGGGGTCCCCTTTGTTAAAGGGGTCTTCCAGATTCCGATAAGCCCCACGCCCGCAGACCCCCACAACCACTGGGCAAGGGTTGTGGGGATGAGGCCCTTGTCCCCATCGACATGGTGCTTTGAGGGGGTCACAGACCCCCAAAGCATCCTCCCCATGTTGAGGGCATGTGGCCTGGTACGGTTCAGGAGGGGGGGCGCTCTCGCCCCCCCTCTTTTCCTGCGGCCTGCCAGGTTGCGTGCTCGGATAAAGGGTCTGGTATGGATTTTTGGGGGGAACTCCACGCCATTTTTTTTTTTATTTAATTTGACGCAGGGTTCTCCTTAATATCCATACCAGACCTGAAGGGCCTGGTAATTGAATTTGGGGGGACCCCCACGCATTTTTCTTTTTATCAATGACATTTCTCTATTGCCGGGAGCCGACAATTCATTACAGCCACGAGTGCTTTTAAATGACTTTTTTCCCCCTTCAGAAATGACACTTTGTGCAGGGACAGTTCTAAGTACGGGAAACAAGCGCTACTTTACAGGCATACTATACACACTCCCTAGGTACGAAATTTAAAAGGAATATTTCACTTTTATTGTTATACTTTAAGCATCATTAAAATCACTGCTCCCGAAAAAAACTGACGTTTTAAAAAATAAATAAAAAATTGCATTGATACATGTCCCCTGGGGCAGGACCCGGGTCCCCAAACACTTTTTATGACAATAACTTGCATATAAGCCTTAAAAATTAGCACTTTAGATTTTTCATGTTCGAGTCCCATAGACTTTAACGGTGTTCGGATGTTCGAACAAATTTATTGCCTGTTCGCAAGTTCTGGTGCGAACCGAACTTGGGGGTGTTCGGCTCATCCCTAGTAGATAGGCATCCCTTAAATCCAGGGTAGCCATAAACACTCCTTTTTGGAGAAGATTCCTTATTGAATAAATGGACTCCATCCGAAATCTTTTGTATCGGATGGACAGGTTCAGGGGTCGGAGGTTCATGATTAATCTTAACTTCCCTGACTTTTTTTTACCACAAAGACGTGTGGGTAAAAACCGTCCCCCTGTTCCTGAATAGGGACTGGTGTCAATACCTCTTGATCCACCATCTCCCCAATTAGTAATGGTAAGGCCCTGGCCTTTTCCGAGTGTCTTGGAAGCTGTCACTAGAAATTTTGAGTATGGGTCGCTGTGAAATTCCAGCGCATAACCGCTTTTATTATGTTTAAAACAAATCCGTTTGAGGTTATCTTTTCCCACTGCGGGAGGAAAAAAAAAAAAACTCATCTTCCCCCCCACAGGGAGCCTGACGTCACTGTGGTTTGGGGCGGTTAAAACATATACCCCCTTTTCCTTTTTGCCCTGTCCAGTGCTTTTTGGGTTTGAACTCCTCTGTTTTTGAGAGCTCTTTTAAAGAACGAAAAAAACTTATTTTGAAAGTTTTTATTCTTAGTGGGAAAAGTCTTCTTTTTATCCCCCGTTTTTTCTAAGGCGGTATCTAATTAAGGACCGAAGACTAAGTCTCTGGTAAAGGGGACACTGCACAGGCGCCTCTTGGACGCCGTTCCCCCCCCCCCCCCCCGCCAAGTTTTCATCCAGACTGACCTTCTGGCTGCGACTCAAAGTGCCAAAATCTTAGCCGCAAATTTAACGGACTCAGTTGAAGCGTCAGAAATAAAACCTGTTGCCTTAAAAAGCATAGGGAAAGTTTTCAACAGCGCCCCTCTAGGAGTGCCTGCCACTAGGTGTTCTTGTAGTTGTGATAACCAGAACTCTAGATTTCTAGCTACACACGATGTGGCTGGGGCTGGCTTCAGGTCTGCCATTGATGCATACCAGGCCCTTTTCAAGACTGTTCTCCTGTCCATTGGGTCCTTTAAATGTCCCATATCCTCGAAGGCAAGGTCGGACTGTTTCGAAACTTTGGACAGTGGGGCGTCTAGTTTTGGATTTTTATTCCAGACCGCCTCTGGGCTCTCGTCAAAGGGAAATCTTCTCAAGAGAATTTGGAGAAAAAGCTTTCTTATCCGGCTCGGCCCACTCTTTTTGGACAAGGTCAGAAAGTACGCTATGTATTGGGAATACTTTCGGCCTTCCTTTACCCCAGGGTCTCATACATTTTATCATGCCTGGACAACTGAACTTCTTCCTCACCAATTTCCAGAGTGTCATAAATAGCGCTCAACAGTTCGTCCACTTCCTCAAGGGACAGTTTGTATTTTGCGGCTTTGTAAGCTACAGCCTGATCTGAGTCCGAGGAAGCATGGCTATGCTCCCTGACTTTACAGGGCTCCCCGGAGCTGGAGGTTGTAGGGCCTGGTGAAGTGGGAATTGCAGCTGCGCTACTGGTGGAAGCAGATGTGTTTACATCAGCGATTAACACAGAGATTTAAAGGTTGATGCCATTGCATCTTTAAAGGAGTTACGGAATTTAGGGAAGTCTGCTCCCGATTTAAGTAAGCCTGCAATACACTGCCTGCATAAAGCTTTGTTAGAGCCTGAGGAAAATTTGTTCCCACAGTTAGGACACTTTTTGCGGCCTGATTTGTCTTCCCTTGGAGCCTCCTTAGCCTGTAACATAGAAAATAGATGATCTTGGCATCAAATCTTCTGCCTTCTTTAAACCCCCGTGCTGCAACCACCACTACTGCATTTTCCTGGGACAGCGAGGGGTCCACCACCATGGAGCTCCTTAGTCCCAGCCCTACAACTACCAACAAGATAGAAAACACAGTACAGGGCTTGCCCAGCAGCCTACCTGTGTTTGGCTGGTGCCTGATTCCGCCAGAGTGTCCTGGGGATTTGCCTCCATGGTCCCCCCCTTTCTCCTCCAGATCCCACTGCTAGTCTGGTTTTGCTGGACGTTGGTCGAGAATTAGTAGGCCCAGCCTGGGTTTTTCCCCTCCTCCTTGCGCCCTGGAACCGGAAGTCTCGGCGCGCAGTGATGACACGGTTGTGCCGGAAATTACACAAACGGCTTCTCCGCCCCCACCGCGATTGCAGCAAGGAGCTGAAATAGACGAATCCAACCCGCACTGCCCCTGGGGGAACCTGCATCACCCTGCCACGGGCACACATAGGAGAAGACCCCCCCCCTCCAGTGCCTGTCTGCTGGACGGTACCCGAGCCCCAAAGAAAATAAGGTAAGGAGCTCACCGGAGCTGATGGATAGGACCTGGTCCCCCTGTGCGGTCTACACTCCCTTCATGCAGCCCCTGAGAGATGAAGTTCCTCTCCTGGTTCCTCAGCAACATGTTCCTCCGACGGAGGAAACACAAATGACAGACCAGGGACCACCTTTTGAACTGTATGGCAATGTGTTTCCTGTGGAGATGGGAGGGGCTCCATCTCTCAAGGGCTGTCCTGGAAGACGACAGGGGAAAATATATTGAAGGGGTTGTTTTATTTTTTTCTTGAACAAACATGTCATACTTACCTCCACTGTGCAGTTAGTTTTGCAGTGTCCCCGATCCACCTCTTCTAGGAGCCCCAGGTGGCGCTATCAGCTCCTCCCTGCATCGGTAAACCCCCTAGCAGAAGCGCTCTCCCTGGGGGTTACCGTGAGGGCGCGCTCCCAAGTCTGGCTTTTGCATCCAAGGACACAGAATACCGGTCTTGACCCCGCCCCCGGCACTCACGTCATTGGATTTGATTGACAGCAGCAGGAGCCAATGGCTGCTATCAATCTATCCAATCAAGAGCTGAGACAACGGGCAGAGAGGTAAAGCGCATCTCCGCCGTGTGAACGAATGGGCTCAGGTGAGTAAAAACGGGAGGGGGGCTGGTCAGTGTAAGTTTTTTCACCTTGATGCATTAAGGTGAAAAAACACGAGGGTTTACAACCCCTTTAACCCTGGAAGGGTAAATCTGCCAGGGTATTATATGATGTCTGGGCAGTGGACGAACACTTAAATCAAAGAACTCGCTGGAGCACCAATGCCAAAACTGAGAGCTTGAAAAAGCAGCGGCTGCAGCTAACGGTAAATCACATGCGCGTTTCAGGCCCTAAATTTGACTGGTCTGCCAGTCCAAGAAGTACTGGGAAAACCTGTCCCACC